>CM056996.1:153450446-154745446 GCA_029891345.1 Dryococelus australis
TGTTAATTTTTAATGCACAGATGTGATAGTTTCACAAAAAACAGAAAACGTCTATAAATATACATAAATATTATTAGACCCTTTAAAATGTTTTTATAAAGTTTATGTATACAGTCGTGTTCGTTTCAGTCATGTTACATAAACCTGCAATGTTTACCGCTGAGTCTTGTAATTGTATTCCAACGGAATACATTTATGATTGAAATTAGCATGTCATCACTATAATTCGCACATATTTTAACAATTGAACAACTTATGTCGTTCAAGATTTTATTGGCATTAGTCACATAACCTAAGTAATGGTTTAAATGGGTTGAGTAAGAAATGGTGTACAACTTCGTAGTTTTTAGTTTTTAGATTATATTTATATTTTTAAAAAGAATTTTTATTTATTTATACATTAGACTATATTTTTCCTGCTGTGCATAGTTAAAACATAAGACTAATTCCAACGCAACAGTTCGAATGTTCTTGACAGTGTAACTAAAATGATTAAGAGCATTCGAGTGCCCAACATGTTTTTTTTTTTATATTGAAGGTATTTTATATCTTCGTAGCTTGAAATCAATAACTTCATGAAAACAGCAAATCAAAGGAACCATATCTGTCAACCCGTGTTTAGCATTAAAACTAAATTTTACCTATTACGCAAAATCAATTTAAAAGCACGAAGTTTGTTTTTAACTGAATGTTTCTTGACGTCCTATAAATGTCATAAACAAGAGTATTTGAAGTTCGATAAACAGCTAACTGCAATTAGGGTTTATCTTTTCGCTATTTAAATATTTAACCAATGATGAAACACGCCAAAAAATACAGAACATATCTTATTTCATTTTGGCAGTACAAAAATAGTCTTGAGCTACAACCAAGAATATTGCTTTTCACCCATTTTGAATTCAGTGTTGTACAAGCTACAATTAAAATGTACATAATTCTGTTATTTGTTCAACTTTTTTTTCCAAGTTTACCTGAGTTATTTTTGAGAAATCACAAAAACATAAACATTGTAAAAAATATACAACTTTCGAAAATTTAGTCGATGGTTTCAGTCGGTATCGCCGTAGTTACTGAAATGTCAGCTGTTTAGCATTCACTTAACGACTAATGAGTGACTACGGTGTACTAACCAGTCACGAACGGAAGTCTGATTCAACGTGTAAAGTACTAGAGAATTTGTAACAAGGCATGAAAGTAAAAATCACTATTGCAGTGGTTTCTTTCCGTTAAATGATACAGTTTCCATAGCTCTGATTTGATCCGCATAATTGGAAACGTTTCTACCAACTAATTTTTAGAGAGAACGGGCTTCTAAGAATAACATAATTTATCTTTTAGCCCCGGAAAGTCTCGGTTACGAATACATTTCCACGGAGCGTCCGAGCGAAGCTTTTTAGTAGTCAGGGCGCAGAAAATAGGCTCTCCTTTTGAATGAGAAACGTCGCTTTCATTTCTTTAAATTGGGAATAAACGTCCAAGGGGACAAAATGTAATATTTTCTCGTTCGGTACTCAGGCGCCCTAAAAAAAAATGCGTGCTTTAATACTGAATGAAGGTGGCAACGATTCTGCCATTTGGGTGTGTAGTAATAGAGTAATTTCGCCACTAGAGAGTACACACGAGCCATTGTCACAAAATACATCTGCAGTGTTGCTGTATTTCAGTGGAACATTCTGGTGGGTTTTCATGCAACGGTCGATAACAGTTTACACTTCCTTTACATATCTTGCATAGTTAGTTAATTCGCAGCTATGAAATTACGCCTACACATTTAAATATTTCACATTTTAAATAATTTTTTTTGCCAGCCATTGTTATCTCATACAGAACGTACACATGAAACGGCACAAGCAGGGAAAAATCTTTTTATCTTAGGTTACGTTAAGGTTAAATAGGAGTGACAATTAGTGAGATTCTGCCTCCAGAGATGGCGTTGTTTGTGGCCATCCTCAGGATAATATTGGCCTGTATGTAGGCAACCAGACGTGGACGAATTGCTATGTGACTACCTGTGGTTGGTGAATTGGTTGGTGGGAGCAGCCGGGGTTTGGGGAGGGACGAACCTTCTTCTACCTTGCAAGGATAATGACCTGCCACTCAAAGTTTACTGCTACCCTGCATCTTGACCCAACAAAGTGTGGCTCCAATTCATCCCGTAGCGAACAAGGAAACACATGCGGAATCTCACCGACTATAACAAGTTATTTCTATAGTACGTCCACGACTGGAAGAGACTATTGAAAAAAACGCACTAGCCTTTAGTTGTATGCATCGTTACTACAAACCGTGGCAGGTGCGGGTAAAGCTAGCTTGACAGCATGGAGAGAGGATATAGTTCCACGTAATTTACAATTTATCGCTTGAAAGTGGGAGTTAGTAAGATTCAAAGAAAGTCTCTCCTAGTCGCGAACATACTATAGCTATCCAACAGTTGTTATACAAAGGTTTTATACATTATAAATAAGACAGCGGCATTGACACATTAGTGTTACTTTTCAACTAATGAAGCGGTGAGAATTTTTTTGTCCTTTTTATTATGTTAATTACCGACACTGGTGGGCTGTAGTATCAACATAAGGGATAATTGTTATGAAAATATAATTGTAGTATTTAAATAAATACTAATTTCTTTCTGGACTTACATGAAATATGTTTAGATGGTTATTTTTATAAGTAGCGTTTTTAGAAATATAAGTATTCTCTATTTTTGACTACCAAGTTAAACTATTTTCTAAATCTTGTACGCAAATGAATATTGACATAATTTCTACCAAACAATATCAGTGACCTGCGAAAGAAGAAAATAAAACTTTTACTTTTTCTTTGAGCAATTAACACATCTTCAAGTTCCAGTCTTTGGGCTATACACAATTTGTTAACTTTTTCACAATTACTAGTATACACGTTCAAACACGGAAGTCTCCTTGCTGACATAATTTGAGCCATGAAACGCCACTAGCTAGCCGCGGCGATTCTAGGGATTATACCCACACTCGTTTGAGGTTCCGTATAATTGGGGCCTTAAAATAAATACTATGTTTTAACTATAGGTTTTGAACCACTTATAACAGTTCTCTACAATGCCTAGACTTGCTCAGTCGGAGAACAGTGATACTCATGGAAGGCGCAATTCATTATTGAAATGGAAAAAAAAAAAAAAAACGTATTAAAGTTACTGTAGTTTTATTGCCGATTAGAAGTTCACAAACAGCTCCCGAAATCTTTGCCGTGACTACAATCCATCAAAACTGGTGTACGGTCTTGCAGCATTACAACGATGTTGAAGAAAAAAAAAGGCTCGCTACAAACAGTACGCGGCAAACTTACGAAGTAATTTGATTGCACCCGACGGCCTCACATGTGAGCGGAAACAATTTCGACAGTAAAAAAGGTTCAAGTTCGAGAGATGTTTAGTAGAAACGACCATGGGTGTTGCTCACACACGCTATATAAGTTTTGATTCTGGGAGCGAGGGAAGGGGTGGGCGCGGAAATAAAAATTGATATCTTTAAATAGTGTTATAGCGGAGGTAATATTTCGAATGAGATATTATTGACATTGCTGGAGGAGTATCCAGAAATAACTTTTGGGTGGGGGGGAGGGGGGACTGGTTTTATTGTTGAAGAAACATGTGATAACCCAAATAAAGTAGCGGGTCCGAGGGTCCTCCCCCGGGAAAATTTGAGTGTTTATGGTGCAAAATGGTGCTATTTAAGGAATTTTTATGCCTTAAAGTTTTAATTATACTGCAGGTATAATGTAAATATCACAACATTTACTAATTGATGCAGCAAAGAAAACGTAAAAATTAGTAGAACAACATTAATTTCATTATTACCGAAAAAAATGTTCTTGTATAGAAGTAATTATTTGTTGTAACTGTAAATGTGGGGACCGCAGGAGAAGGGGTGGGGTGGCAAGAGACATTCTTTGCCCCCACAGGATTTCTTGGGGGGGGGGGGGGGGGTCCGGTCCTTACCCCTCCCCCTGCCCGTTGACACATCCCTGTCTTTTACTATGATACTGAAATACAAATTTTCTAGCTTTCATTGGTTTTCCCGTTTCTTTCTATCTTTAAAGTTCTACTAGTTGAGCGTGTTGATAAAATAAAGAAAATTGTATACACGTTTCCTACTGTTCACACTGTAATTGCAGCGGTAATACGTGGAGTAGGCGTGTTCTCGGGTATCGTGGTAAGACGTGACCTTGAACGAACTACAGGCAGCCGGGAACCGCAGTCATCCAGGTAGGTTTCAGTAATGGCAGCTAGAGGAGGGGGTTAGCACGTGACATCCCTCTCTTGCAAAGATTCTTCCAAGAAATGGTGTAAACAGAGTACAGGCGGTCCAGCGAATGGGGAGGGATTAGAACGACGAATGCCTATACGCCCAGTCTCTGGGAGAGGCCAGGACGGACTTCATTTTTTATAATTTATTATTAACTTGTATCATATAATCCTGCTACGTTTTCTCATTCCAATAAGAAAATAAAATATGTTTGAACTTTTATTAACAGTGGAGGCACTCTGCAGAAAGTTTATTGTTAATAACAGAAGATCGAATCACAATAAATAATTGCCTGTTACATACTTTAGAACACAGATAAGTTATCAAAAAATATTAGAGATTAAATCTTTTCATTTTTATAAGTAGACAAAATAAAACTTTTCAAATTAATTATCCAAAAGGAGTGTAAAGGTTGTTGAACAACATACACTAATTTGATAACACTCTTCTACTCAACACAAAAGAAAAATATGCCAAGGCTACATAATATTATGCAAAAATTTTTTATGTTCTTCTTCTTCTCATAAACGTGAATAATTAGCAAAACAGCGGAGAACAGATTTTTTTTTTTCAATTATGTCCAACTATGACAGATAATTTGCATAGGTGACGGGAGCTGGGCGATTATATTATAAGTATGAACTAAAACATGCAGCTTTCCTGAGTGGAGAAGCTCCCAAAATGAAAAAGGCGACTGCAGAGCAGCCCAGGGCTGTAATTATCTCTCAGGGAGGGCAGTCATTGGCCACACCATGCACAGTCGATGCGCCACAAACAAGTCCCGAACACCAGAACCACACGAAGCGGCCAAAGAAGAGAATTATCACATAATAGTGGTGACAAAAACATCCAAAATATTTTGCAAGGAAGATTACATGGCGACGGAAAACGCAGCACAAAATAGGTGGAGAGAAAGGTGTGTTCCAAACGCGAGTACGTTCGATTGATCGATCACCTAAGCACTGGTCACAAATACATTACAATTGTAAATAGTCAAAGCTAATGTTAAAACACAAAATTACTGTTAATTCAGTAAGTTCCATGAAATAAGAAAATGAAATATTATCATGATGAGGTAATATTACATGTTGATAATTAACTAACACAAGTGTCAAAACATTTGTTCAATACCGGCTTCAAGCGGCAACAAATTCAATAACAGCCAAAGTTATTATACAAAGGCAAAATAATAATTTGAACAATTTCGTAAAATAGTGAAATCAATGAACATGTTGACAATGCTTCTTTTATCCAGCGGTGTTATTACAAGCAAAAGAAAAAACAATAAGGCAGACTATTAGGCGGAACAATGTCAAAAAGGAAAAAAATGTGCTAAAAACAACAAATTTAATATACAATATGCCACAAAGTACGGTACAGTAGCACAACCGGCACTGGGTTGGAGATTCCAAGGTTCTACTTGGAACTTGGGTGTCAATTTTAGCGTCGGGCCAATCGTTTGTTCTCAAGGTGTCATCATAGTTAACTGGAAGTGTCAGTTGAGTGACTAAACAAAAAAGTATGGGAAGTTTTACTCGTAAATAGTAATAGTGGCAGAGTGATTGTTGCTGTCTGCTTGTTTTTTACAGCATATAGTCGCAAATAGCAACTTATATCCAAACACAATAAAATGATAGCACTATCCCAGTCATAGTAGAAGGTACTTGCTGAAGTTTTTACTCATGGATGCCCCAGTGCACCAACACAATATTGTCTTTCAGTGGGAAAGATAACGAAACTAACGCGTAATGGAGTAGCTAAATGACAAATTAAAAAGAAAATTACATCAGTACATAGATTAAGTTCAACAATAAGCTCAGTCAATGTTTTAATGGATCAAACTTATCATTATAATTTCGAAATTTGAACTGCGTGCTTTTTAGATGGTATCAGTATACTTCCGATAAATCAGAAATATTATAAATTTGGACTGTTCATAGTCTATCAAGATTTATAAACGTTTATCAAATATGAAATCATTATTTACTACCGTCCCTCCAGTTGCTTGAAGTCTATCATATTAACCGATTTGGGGCCATCTGCAAGTAATTAATATGACGGAATACCCATGGTGTCATCTATTTTCCGTTCATTTCCTCCAATTATTTAATCCTTGATATAACATTTATTCTCATGTAAATTTATTAAAAGAAAGTATCCTCACTCCTTGCCAACCTACTGTAACAGAGAAACGAGAAAGCGAGAGGATAAAGTGAGGTGGAGAAGGATCAGTGACAAAATGCATTTGCGAGGTAAACAAAAGTAGCCCTAGAAAATTCATAAGCTAATAGCAACGCCCGCCAAATTTTGACAAACTCACATCGTTTAGTAGAAGGGAAGCATTGCTACGTCGCGCTGCTGAGAAACCAGTAGTTGAGAACACAGTCATTTAGACATCTGATGAGGGTGTGACCAAGCCCGGCCAGTGTTAGCCATTACGAGCTCTTACAGCCTGGCTAGAAATGTAGCTCATATCTATAGCGCGATCATAACTCTGAAAATGCACTTATGGTTCAGTAGTTTTCCGGTTTTCATATAATGTTTGCGATTCATAGAGGTCTTCAGGTTGAGAGTAAGGGTACCGAAATATATATATATATATATATATATATATATATATATATATATATATATATATATAATATATATAGCGTCTTTGAATGCTGAAAGTTTAGAGCTATTATCTAAGTCAGCCCGAGTCAGCCGGCCGACGAGCATAAGATACTAGTCGTTGACGAGAAACAATGACAATTAGTGAACATGATTCACATTACGCATAATGAACGGGTCAGAAAGAAAAGTGAACGAGCGAAGGAGTAAACAGTGAAAGAATAATTTTAATCATGATCTTGAATGAACTTTAAAACAAAAAACTCGAGAAAAATCCATTAAACTCAGTAAGCATATGATGTTACAGACTACTGGCACCATATTTGATGCATGAGACCTTAACCGTGACTCCATGACCTTGAATGCCCTTTGTATCCAAAAAAAATTCAAAAATTAATAAAAAATTCCCTAAAAATTCAAAAAATCCTTAAAATTATAAAACAATTAATTATTAAATGATATTATAGTACTTATTTTAGAATTTTACATTTCCAGAGACCTCTCCTCCCCCCCCCCCTAGGACCTCACCCAACAGACGACTGTCGCCAATTGCTATTGGCTGTTTTGTCGGCGGGGCCTCCATGCCCTCACCCCCAATCACCTCACCACTACTCGTTCTCAGCTGCCGATGATCACCGAATCGAGTGTCAAATCCGCACCCTCATCGCCGTTTCTTCTTCCTCGCAACATACCTTTTGTAGCCTATACTATCATCTACATTCTTTTCGATGTCATATACATTACAAAGCGGTGCATTCTCGGCATTGAATGCTATTCTGCAATGTTATCCTGGTTCGATTCTGGTTTCGTGTAGATACATTCCAGCCAAATATTATATTTTATAACCCTTGCTTCTCAGTCTCATGTTTAAGGTGATTTATTAAATTAAATTTCATACGAGACAGGAATGAGCAAACATCTTTTGATAAAAGCCGTCAGATTCAATGTAATCTTTCAGCATGCCCCTGAATGCAGACTGTATCAGAAAAAAAGCCATTGGCATTAGGTTTGCCTGTAACATGGACATACATAATTTGGAGTATGGGGTTTACACTGTTTGACATAATTGTTATACGACTCATGACATAGTTTTCTCTGACGATTACGTATTTCAAGTCGCACGTTGACTGGAATGCCTTTTACATAATAACACGTGAACTTACGACCACACTAGTGACAGCCAAGAGTCAAATAGCTCCATTCTGTCTTCTTCGTGCATTTACTACTCTTCTCGTGCCGACACGCATTCCTACTTTTACTGTATGTCTCACCATATTAGCGACACGATTGAGAAGATATCGACAGTGAATTGTCCATACCGTCCACATGGACATCCTTACTTACCAATGGTAGCGTTATTGCAACATCACTTACTTACAAGGTAGCGATGAGATGATTATATCATCATTGAACTCTGCAGTACATGTTAAGTCCATCACAGGTTTGTGCAGCGAATATATATATATATATATATATATATATATATATATATATATATATATATATATATATATATATATATATATTTGTTTTGCTGGCAGAGGAATAAGTCCTTTACATATCTTCGAATGACTCTATAGTGTGCCAGTACGAGCGAACAGACGCAGCCACTTCTTACACTTATATGCCATTAGAAGTGGGTTCATCTTACATTTATGCTTTTCATGGTGGTAACAGTCTGTAACGGCATATACTTGCTGATTTTTATGGATTTATCTTGTGTTTTGGTTTTCAAGGTCATTCAAGGAGATGGGGTCGAGGTTAAGGTTATCTACATCCAAAATGGTGGTTAGTAGTTTGTAACATTTTATGCTTGCTGAGTTGAAGGGATTTTTTTTTTAATTTTTGAATTTTTTCGAATTTGTCTGGATTTTGGAGGTCAAAGGTCAAAGGTCATAGGTGTGCAAATTACTTACTAATATTCAATTTACACTGTGTTTTCTGTATGCAAGAGCATGTGACCTTGTTCTCATTTTGATCCATCTTTACAAAGTAATGGTTAGCATAAACGAAGTACATTTATATATACTATATTCCACTTGTTAGTCCACAATATGGTCTCATCCCAGATAATGCCATGTGACTTGTATAATATCCACTGGTGATTAATGAGGAAAATCATCATAGTGTGTTCCTCCCCAGTCTGTTATCAATGTCCAATTTTGCGTTAATCTAGAGATTTCCTCTGCAAAGAAGAATGTTTAATTATAACCAGATGTTTTACGTAATTGTTTGAATGATGGACACATATATATTTTTAGAATATCAGTTACTTTCCTACTCGACACACTTTCGAAAATATGTTTTTGCTCAACTCCACCTACATATATTTCACAATTAATAAAGTACTGCTTGCAAATATCTTCAATATTCTCATACTCCATACAGCGACTTCCCATTTTAGACCATGGTGGTGTTTGGTCATCTAATAGTTTTCTTGTATTTTGGAGTTAGATATTTCCAGTGGAATGGTTGTTTGAAGCCTGATTTAAATGTATATTCTTCATTATCAGTAATAGCTAATTCTTTAATATTAATTTTTCCGGGGATTGAAATCCTTGCACTTTGCAAAACATGTTGTTAATACTGTGCCTCATTGTCTAACTCAAGTCATCATCTTCACCAGCTTATCTCTTTAATTATAGCTTGCCAATCTATCATGAATTATCAATGCATAAGATTGTGTATTTGGTGGAATTGGTGTATTTGGAATAATTTCAATTCCTGAATCAATTATATTATTGCTGATTGTATCGTTTCATTTACTTCCATCAAATACAAATAATGTTCCTCTGATTTAAAATGACTCAGGTTCTAGGATTGGTGAGCTGATTTTGTTGTAATATGTTTCATGGAACTCTGAATACATATTGTAGCATATAAGGTATTCCCCATTTCCAAAGTTTGTATTAAAATCCATAGACGGTTAAGCTTAACTGTTTAGATACAGTTAATTATTTTTTATATAATAATTATCGAATACTGATCTATCAACTTTTAAATTGTTTTGTCAATATGTTCGAACAAATAATAACAAATCGTGGTTTCTCAAATGAAAAACTTGATTTCACATTCCATACTATTTATTGTGATGTTGGTAGAGATAGAATGGTCTCCAAAGCCCACAATCTAAATGCAATATCTAGATTCTTCCATTTTTTTAGTATCTTTTAAAAACGTTAACATTTAAAATTATATGTTTATAGTCCTCAGCATATCCAAGTATCATACTTAATAACTTCGTATTTTCTGCCTGGATTTATTTGTAGAGTAAAATTATTAGCATTGCTCCAACCAGCCATTAGCTCTGTATAAAGAATGTTGACAGTTTCCAAGAGATATTGCTTTATAATGGAAATAATTCCAACATCCTGTGATTGGCCGATTTTGACACCATTGAGGAGACATGCGAGTCTATCGATTAAATGAAGTATTCTGTTTATCACCATTCCTGTATATACTGGATGAGTTTCATCGGCTGTCTTTTTAATTGTTCCCCTAAGCCGTAAACTTAATTTTCACAGTAATGTGTAAATATCGTGGTTTTGTATAACAATCCTTATTTCCGATGGAAACATATACAAACCTGTTTGGAATGGTTAATATACATGTATTTCCATATTAGTGATTGCAACTTCATAACTTATTAGTTCTTCAACATTAAGTACATCTTCATTTTCTATTAACTGCATATCCTAATTCCTTTAAAAACAATTTTTTGCCCCATGTTAACTTTAAGGGTATTTTGTTTTAAACGAGCATTTTATGATTCCATTAATGTAATATTATAGTTAGTATCTTCGAAATACATTTCTTAGAAACAAATTTTTTTAATGAAGCACCTACGTTATGGCCATATTGACTATTATACACTATACCCATTTTGATTGTAGTAATGCACATGTTTATATAGCTTTTTTAAATATAATCTAATGGTAATTTATTCATTTTTAAAATTAATCAGTTTACCATCTCTATCGACATTTGTAACAATTAATACAACCACTCAATTCACAATTACTGGAAGATATATCAATGAATTCGGGTTTTCAATAAATTTGTAAACTGGAGCCACCGCACATGTGAATTCATGTATTATATTTGTCTATTCTACATTCAAATATGAACTGCCAATAATATTAACATTTATATGACATGCAATAACCAAAACATATATTAAACTCTTTTGTCAATTTGTGTAACTGATTAGCTGGACATACTCTATTTTTATCCTAACATATTTGCAATTGAATTATCTTCTGTGCAATCGATATCGACATTACTATACATCTCACTAGATAACATATTTCGATTTCCATTTAATTTGAAATGTACATTTTCAGGTAATTATGCTTTAATGAACATTTCTAAATCATCCAATTCATAATATCCTACCAGTATCACAATCTCATACATGTTTTCACCATATTCGAAACTAAATGATAGATTATCTATATCGATGTTTAGTATGCTATTGTAAGTAACGAATTAGATTATACTTATTTGTCATTGTCCCTCTATCTCCAAATCTAGGAAATACATCGAACACAATTGCAATGAGTTTCCACTTAATATCAATGTAAGTGACATATTACTTATATGCTTTACTATTGTACTTACTTATATACCTATTAATTGTCTAAAAACTTTAACATAAATGACTACAATTAATTGTAATTGGTAATTGTTCCATTTGGTAATTAGAATTTAATTGCATATTTTTCAAATAATTGTGTATTTCAATTTTAGGATGTAAATTGCCAAAACTGCCATAATACAATGATTGATTTATGTTTTTAAATAATGTACACCAATGTGTTCCTTCATTTTGTTTCTAATAAAATTAACAATCATGCATTTGCGGAGATTTGGTTTATTTGTTAATACGTCTCTCATTTACACACCTCAGAAATAGGGAATATCCAGTTTCTTTGCAAATATATTAGTTTCTTTGTTTGTTAATGCACATTTTGGAAGAATATTTAGAAATTTCTGCATTGCTTTCCACATTTGGAGTTTTTTTGTCCTTGACCAACTTTATATGGTTTAAGATACATTCATTTAACACTTGAATTACTTGATATAACAAAAGCTGAAACACCTCTCATTGAGGCTCCAAGAGCTGAAAAAGCAGGCAATATGAATGGTAATAATCCACATTTCATGGTTTTTTTGTTTCATTTTAAGTTTTATGCCCTTACCACAGTTTACTTTTGCACACATAACTTTGTCGATGACCCAAGCGCTGAAATTTTCACTTGTTGACATAGATTAGATTCTTATTTATATTTGCTGCTTTATCTGCTAGAATTATATCCAATATATGCCTTTCTTTCAAACTGTGTGTTCGATCGTATACTATATTGTGTTCTTTACAGTCATTATCCAAAGCATTTATTCCTTGATTATTCCATGCTAAAAGGTCTTGCAAATTTAGTTCTGGGTCTTCTATAATAGAATTTTCCTAAATGTAATTGAAATGGAAATTTGTTATTCGATGTGTTTAATACTCCGCAACTTTTTTGTTATGTTTTGTATGGGCGAATGTTTTCAAATGAGTGCCAACCTATATATAGACATGCATTTATAGTTTTTATTTTAATATGTTACTAATACTGTATAATTGTGTAGAAATGAATTTTATAAATCAAAATGTTCATCTACTGGTAAATGTAAAAATGAAAGAAAATGTAATTGAACAGAAACATGGTATTCTTTTACCTCCAAATATACATTGTATAATGAGTCCCTCTACATGCAGAAACACATGTGTTATTATGTCAATGTTGGAACATCCGAATGGACTTAAGTTTGAAAACATATATGTGTTTTCTAAAAAATTCCACAAGAGAAATGTCAATGTTTAGGGACTATTTTGTCTTTAATTGAAGGAATGTGGTATTTCCCTTTTACTTATAAATAAGAAATTATAGTTCCGAATGAAGCATTGCCCAATTCAGTATTTATATTTGATGATGTTCGGTGCGAACCACAGGGTGAAATATTACAATACTTTAGTTTTGGTATACATGCAAATGTCGATTTTTTCTATTGCAAAGTTACACATGCATTACAAAACATAATTTTCACGATGATGCAAATATATTAATTGTGGTTAAAATGGACAATATGAATCTATAACATATTTACAATGATTATGTTTTGGGCGATATGATATTTACAAAGTAGAAGATATGTGTTTTTACTGTTGGAAAAACAAGTATGGTTTTCTGGTAATTATACCAATGGTTCCCCTATATAATGGAAGATATAGGTCTAGCTTTGACAGTTTTTTTACCTCCTGAAGGAGAATAAGGGGTATATCAAAGTTTGGACATAGTGGTATAAAAAACAATCATTATTATGCCTGTTTAACAAGAAATCACGATGGGAATTGTGATTTGAATGGACATATATTACACAATGTGGGTACAGCAGTGAAAGATACAGATGTCGTAAATAAACATTTCGTGGAAAATTGAATACTATTATGTTGAATGTATTTAAATTGCAATCAATCGATATACAAAATAAATTAATAAACAAAATTGAATCTATTACAATAGTGTCTACTAATATTAGTTACATTTCAGAAATATTGTCAAATGTGATGACTGCATTGCAAAATATAGAAACTATAACAAACGAATGTTTGGAACATTAAAAAAATGTAATTAATGAAATGTTGAGTGCTACAATTACAAAACTAATTGATACACAAATGGAAGAAATGATGCAATATATAAGTGTTTAAATGATCAATAAAACATCTGGTTTAGCTATGCAAACAGAACTGAAAAAGCAATTGATGATTTGAAATCTCGAATAAACTATTTTAGTAACAATTTGAGGGTTAAAACTGTGAGTAAATTTGACATATATTTGAGTATAGTCGATAAGATTGAAAAAGTGCAGATTAGTCGACCTAATACACACATTAGAAAACCAAAATCTTAATTTAAATATAAATACTGAAACATTAATGTAAACAAAGAAATTGTCTGACTCTGCTTCAGAGTTACATAACATTATATCTGCTGTAAAGGAGATATATTTACTAGCTAAACATGCCCAAATGGTACCCGGATGTCTTAAATGAAGAAATATTTATACATGTTATGAGTAGAATGGATACATTTCACTCTGTGTTGAATATGCCTAAGAAACACCTTTGGAAGTTAAATCAGAAGAATCTATAAAGAAGAAAAAGCTGTCTCAATTAACATGATGATATTTAGCTATAAAACAATCTTCGCCTATGCACAATACATTATTTGGTATGTATCATCATTGAAATATATGGCTTCTGGGAGATTCTGTAATTAAGTTATTGCCTGAGAATAAAATTCAAGTAGGTGATTACATAACTGATTTTAATGAAGGATTGTTTGAATTATTATTTTAAAAAGACCAGAATGGTTATTCTGACATCGATTTGGAGAAATATAAGGATCTTGTTCGTCGAACAAATGCAACTAAACATTCAGATGATGAAAATCATCCAAAACTTCATTTATTGAGCTATATTTTTAGAAGTGGAATATATTAAGATGAAGTTGGAGATCAGTTTTCTCCTGTATATTGGAACAATCCTGACGAATTGGTCGACAGATTAAAACTTCTCATCGCTTCAAGAAAGTCTGGGAATAATTCATGAACAAACAAAATTGTTTCTATTATTGAAGAATTGACTGAAGATAGTTATATTACTAATAAAGTTCAGTAAAATCGCTCAAGAACTTCATACCCCTCCAAGGATAAGGTTTGATAGATGACCAGTTATTACTAAAAAATTTTAAGATATTTTTCAAGCCGGTTTGTGTGAATTGCATTGTTTTCGAAATATAATAAGGGATACATATATTTAAACAGTAATAGAAGTTTATTCCAAATACGGTTCGGGTAAACCTGTCAAAAACAAGACAGGTAAACAGGTTAGTGATGCAATGAAGATTGTTTTATAAGAAAGAACCCCAAATTCGCACCAAACCAACAAAGGATCTGAGATATTTAATTCACATTTCCTGAAACTAATGACAGATTATGGTATAAATCATTACATAATGTGTTCGGACCTTAAAGCCAGTGTGGAGGAAACATTCAACAAATCGATCAAGCAGTTAATATATAAACATGTCATGTCGAAGGAAACGTACAAATGGGTGGACGTTTCACCTAAAATTATTAAATTTTATAATTCGAGAAATAATAGAACTCTCATGATGGAACTGGAAAAAGTTACATACAATAAATTGATGAAAGCCATAACAATAATGTAAAAGAATTTTACGAGAGAAAGCAAAAGTTTAAAGTTGGTATGTATGTATGAGTGTGTCAATCTGAAGATTCCCTTTGAGAAACAATACACGGTTAATTGGTCTTATGAAAAATTTAGAATATTTCAGTTAGAAATTCATTTCCCAGAGTGTATTATCTCGAAACCTACAATAGGGAACCTATAAAAGGTGGATTTTACGAACACAAATTGCAGAAATTTAGTTCTCCAAATGAATATTTGGTTGGAACAATCATTAAAAGAGTAAAGAATAGGTAATTGGTCCGGTTGAGAGGTTTCTCTAAAGCACACAACTCGTGGGTGAAGAATGAGGATCTTAAAAGATTGTATTACAATGTTTTGTAAATTGTTTTTGTAAATTGTTTTATACTAAATAAATAAATTGAAACCTATTTGATAATGTGTTATTAATTTAATAAACCTATCGATATTGATGAGGATTGAATGTTCAATAAAGTTTGTAATGGGTTTAATACAATTATTGTCCAATCATCCCTATTGCTTTTTTGTGGTAATCTATTACATTTAATTTATGATATAATCAATCATTTTGTGGAATATGGTTTAACCTGTATTTCACTGCATGTTTAGAATATTGGTTCTGAGAGCCGATGAGGGTTAGTGAAGTACATATTTATATTTGTGTTTGTGTAATTTTTTTGGGAGGGGATTTTTTGTCGGGGGGGGGGGTCTGGAGTAAGGGTGAGTTGTAAATCGTTTTATTGTGTTAGCTTGGCTTATTGTCATTATTAATTTGTATGTGACTGATTAATTAACTTTGTTTGATTACCTGTTAGCATTTGAAATAATTTTGTGAATTAAATTCCATAATCAGATGAGTAAAGTCATTTTAATAAATTCAGTTAGCATGTGATAGGGTAATAGTTTCTTTCCATTATTACTTGATTAAAGTTGGTTTCATGAATTTGTGGTAATAGCACGATTAAAGTCTTTTGGTCAATCGGGTTTAAAGTAATTCGTTCAGTAGGCGATTTGAATGTCTATTTTCGTTTAAAAAATATTTACTTCGCCGAAAACAATTATCCCATATCTAAATACTCAGTATGCCTCCAGAGAGCGACCTACACGAACATGTAGCCCGTTCCTATTATTCGCATATCAGTCACACGTTCTCCAAATAAATAAATAAATAAAATGTACTTATACCACTCTTACACTAACATTATCACCTATATACGCAGTAATAACCCATCCCTCTGTTCAGTCGGGTCTAGGATGTCACAGAGGACACTTCGATGCTGCTTCGCCACCTTAACCCTTTCAACATTAATAAAAAATTTAAAAAATAGATATCAAACAATAAAAAAATTTCATAAAAAATTTAACTAGACAATTACACATTAATTTCATTAATTAATCAATTATTTAATTAAACATATCTTTAATATAATTTGCATATCAATGTGCAAATTAGGCAATTATGCAAATTAAGTCGTTCCATCCACACCTCATTCGGTAAAGTGAATTTGGAGCCCATAGCTGGCTCTACTCCGGCTCCCTTCTTTTTGAGCTAGTGCTGCAGGAATAGCAAAGTCAAATTCAATGCCTGGTGCAGCGAGGCTGGACGAATGTGCGAGGTCAGATTACGACTGCAGTAGTCTCTTGTTTACTTCTGTAAGTATGCTTTTCTCTAAATAATTTTAATGTGCCTATCAGTCATGGCTTCAATTGGAGTACTTCGAACTCTGTGTGTGTGTTTGACGTATGAGCAACTGAGGAATGAATGTTTCTTCCGTACTTCTTAGTTTCGCAACATTAATAAGTATTGCTTATTTCATTCGTATTATCGATAAAATTTAATTTTTAAATTTTTGACGAAAAAAAGAGGAGGGGTACGAGGCAGTATTTACTTCCAAAAATAAATTGGTACAGAAAATCATCACCGAGTCCAACATGGCCGGAATTTCCACATACGGAATATTCCCTGCAGTCTTCCTTAGTCCATTCATCTGGGACGATTGCTGACTGTAAGCATGTTGAGTATTGCGATAGGAGCTCTATGGGCACAAAGCTAAGAAAAAGTGGAAATTTTGGTTTCCTCATCGACGTCCTTGTACGAGAGTTAGATCTGCTTAATGTTCAATATATATATATATATATATATATATATATATATATATATATATATATATATATATATATATATATATATATATATGTATATATATATATATATGCAGGGCGTTGACTAACTGAACAATTTATTAAATCTATATATATTTATTTAATAAATTGTGCATTTAGTCAAAGCCCCGCATCATGCATGTTGGATACTGGTAATTGTAAAATTAATTTTATAGTGGATGAAAATTACAGATTTCCCTATACCTATAATAAAACTAGTGTCGACAGCTGGCCTGGCGGCTAAATCGGCAACTCGCTTGGTGGCGAAATCGATAAATAGCACATCAGCGCCACCAAGGTGTTGAAAACGAAAATGAATGACAGACAAAAAAAAATGATATGCCTGCATACGACACAATAAGT
Organism: Dryococelus australis; assembly: GCA_029891345.1. Lineage (NCBI taxonomy): Eukaryota > Metazoa > Arthropoda > Insecta > Phasmatodea > Phasmatidae > Dryococelus > Dryococelus australis. Next base: position 153,468,147 of record CM056996.1, read on the forward strand.
ATGGATAAGGATGTTGGAGGCCTGGCAACTAATAAATGAATGAGAAACATTGGTGGCGAATCAGTCGTCTGCAGGAAATGGTGCTGGGAAAAGCTCCAGAAATGCAAAATTCTTAAATAAATTTTTAAAATCTAATTTTTAAGTATGTTTTATAAATTGTTATAGATTTTTTAAATAACATTTTAAACCTTTTTTGGGTTTTTGGGATTTTTTTGGGAATTTTTGGTTTCAAGGCTATTCAAGGTAACGATTATAGAGTCAAGGTCAAGGTCATGGGTCAATATCAAGGTCATGATCAAGGTCACGGGTCAAGATCAAGGTCAAAATCAAGGTTACCTGTATCTAAGCTGGCAGCCGACCAATCGGAATCTCAGAGCATTTACGGAGACCTGACCCCCATCCCTAGTCCCAGGGTGGAGATAATAATTATAGTAACCGATTAGATTAACATCTAGGTGAATTTGCAAAATGATGCATTAAAAAATTTTTCCATCTGTCTCGCGTAGAAAATTAAACAGATCGCGACAAAAAAAACGCAACTGAACTTATAAAATGCAAAGATGTGTTCTTGAGCTGTCTTGAAAATTACACCCGTTTCACTATTTAGAATTGATTACTTATGTATTTGTTACTCTATCTGCGTTTCACATTCAGACTGTTTTCTTACCTGCAAATCCGCTAGTTCCTTTTTGAACATAAAATTTTCTTTCACACTGCCTACGTTGTTTATTGTATTTTCGTTCACATAATTTACATTTTTGTTCTCAGTTATAATAATCCGTGTAAACTACAATTAGCAGTTTTTTTGGAGGAGTTAACTCTTCACCTAATATTCCCTGGGGTTCTATTTGAAAAGACGTATTATTTGTCATCCACTACGAGCTCTAGACCCAAAAAAAAAATTTTGTGTGGCATCTCCTTGAATAATTATAATACTAATTTGATATTCAGTCACAATTTTATTATTAATTAATTCTTTCGTTTCACCTGTAACCAGTGGTACAAATTTCTATGTGTAGCCAGGTTAGTGATCAGAGTAAGGTATTATTTGCAGCTACATAAAATGACTTAACTTGCTTTCATAAATTACGTAAAATACTATACAATCACAGATTTCACTTTCACAATAAAAGAACTGTGTAACAAGTATATTACATACAAGACAACATTTAGTTACACGAAAATTGCAATAATTAAACAACAGTTGTAGAGCATAGCCAAAGCTGGGGCAGGGTCCAGGGTCGGGCTCTAGGGATCTGTCCGCCATGTTGGAATACGGACTTCCAAATATCGCTAATTTTCGCACAAAATCGTACGTCTTAGCCCAAAAATGCCTTACAATTTCCCTTTTTTTTCTTCAAAAATATTTTCCACTAAAAATTTTCCGATTTTCCCAGAGCAGGCGAGAGGGATCAGCGACTCAGGTGACATGGATCAGTGATCCAGCTCGCTATTGGGGTCAGGAGAGCAAGATTTAGGATATAATCGGAAAATTTTTTGTGAAAAAACAGGCAATTTTTAAGGAAAAAAAAATTGTAAGGCCTTTTTGGGTTAAAACGTACGATTTTATACGAAAATTAGCGATTTTTGGAAGTCCGGACTCCAACATGACGGACAAAGCCCTAGAGCCCGACCCTGAATTCTCTCCCAGCTTTGGCTATGATCTACTATTAACACACTCATTTTAGGGAAATATACAATGAATCGATTACACCAGTTTCTTTAGTAAAATCACTCTGGATTCATTTTATTTTACATAAAAACTTAACTTATGAAACCCTTCCCAGCTACACAATTTCCCATACGTAGATAACACTCATCAATATTCTTCTGGTATCAGTGGCGTATCTACGCAGATTTGCTCCTATGGTAAGTACAAATTTGCGATTCTTTTCAAAATAGTGGCACACAGAGACATGGTAGTTTCTCCCATTTTCCCACAAACCGTGTTCAGTCAAACATTAAAATACAGGTCAATATAATCGTGCCGGCTATTTCGGGCCTTTATTGGGCGGCGAGGGCTGGCTGTCACATTGAAACCCATAGACGTCTTGTAAGCTCGCCTCTATCTGATTTTCTACAATTTCCACGATTTGCAAAATGGCTGAGGTGAAAATATAATTAATTAACTGTGAGTGGTAAATGTCGCCAGCCTCAAATGGCGCCCAGAATACTAGCCATTGTCATGCGCTAGATTGCATCTACCTGGAAGCGCTCAGAGTACACACCACAATCTTCATTCTCTCACGTTCCCTTTCCATGCGTCGAATATTCTTTCGGCTCACAAGACATCGATGTTAAGAGCCGTCTAAATCTCTTCACTCAGTCGAATATTCCTGCTATCGTCCGTTGTGTGCGCGTACTAGCTCTAGTACTGTCGATAGGGACGTTGGAAAAATTCGATATATCGAAATACGATACATCGATACAAATTGTTGATATATTACAACGATATTTTATCGAAATCAACATATCTTTTTCCAGGTGTCAGACAATACTGTGACATGGAAATGGCCATGGATGCATCCGGCGGCCAACCTCCATGCATGCTGCATGCATACAACATGCGAAAAAGTGCATTGCTATGGGCAGAGAAAATTTAAAAACACCTGTTATGAGGTTTCGACGTTTTGTATGCTGATGGTGGACGCTGTGCTTAACGTGGAGTAAAGTAATTTTATCTCATTTAATGTTGTTTTTTCCCGTAAACTAAGGCCCTAACGCATTTTACCAGAATATTTTCAACTTAGTTTTGACCATAGATTCGTGTGGTGTAATCCGTATCAGCGAATTACCTGACATTCTGTATTAACGTTCCTACTTAGTGCATTCGTTACTGAGAAGTTGAGATATACAGGAAATGATATAATAATTACAATTAAAACTAACTTATGAGAGAATGCACGTATTTCAGTCGATATTTACCTAACTTAATTTTACGAGTTAATAGCAAGATAGCTGATGTCTCTTGAGTAAATATTAACTGAATAAGCTTAAAATTTATCACAATTATCTGAACCTATGAAGATGTTAAAAAAAGTAAATGCAACTTGACTCTATTCCATCAAACAAACACTGCATGCAACTGAAGCTTCCTCAAAAGGAAGCTATATTACTAGAGAAGGTACTGATGCTGCCCAATAGATAGCATAAAGTGCGCGACTATAAATTGGCGGAGTCCTTAAATTCCTTAGCCGTTCACACAGTAGAGAATAGTGAGCACTCATCTGATATCTAGTGTTAGAAGATGTGAAAGCATGTTAAATTCTTATAGGAATGTTGCAACATTACGTAGATACCTGCACTGGCGAAAGAAGATTGCCTGTACGAGTGGGTAGGAGCATTTCAAAAAGGACGTATATCAATCCGAGATAATGAGAACGTGGGTCACGCTAGTGTCATTATTATCAGAAATAGACGTAATTATTTATTTATAAGTACTACTAGGCACATATTGTATATCGATAGATATTTGTTGATGAGGTCAAAAAAGTATTACATTACTCACTGAATGAACAACCAAATTTATTCGTGTTCAAATACAAAAGTTGTTGTAGCGGTAGCTTGGGATTTGTACTAAAAGTAATGACATTTTATAGATAAATTACAGCACATCTATATGGAATACACATATCTAAATAACCATTTTGCTGCAATTTTTTTAATCACCCTTATATTAACATGTAAACAAATGCAGTCTGTTAGCTAAGAGATCAAAATATTCAGCTTAAATGGAAAGTGGATTCCGAGCCACAAGCCACACTCTTCACACTTGCGCTGCTGGCATTGTGATGAAAACAGATATTTGAGAGAATTATGTGTTTAATGAAAACTACTGTTACTTTACATGGATTTTTATAATGTACCCATATCAGTCATGCACATTATAATGACTGATTCTGTATAGCTATGGAATTTTTTTAGACAATTATTGTGTTTTTTTAGTATACTGTATAGTTTTTTTTATATATATAAATTTCAGTACTTACCTGTATTTAATTTTTGTTATATTCACTATTACTTCTTAAAGATAATGTGTAACTCGCGTAAAAACACCATGTGTATAAAAGTTTATAAAAATACTGTGTGTTTTTTCCTTTACAGATGTGGTAGCAGGATCAACAGAAGAAAATTTTCTCTCTTGTTTGAAGCCATTTTCGTTGCTTACAAAAACCTTAGGCCTCGAGACATTTCACTTCAGCGCAAAGGTGGGCGATAATGGCATCATCGTGGAAATGAAGAGGTCCATTAAGGCAACTGTTTACACAGTTGCAGTAATCTGCTCCATAATGGTAACTAAAGTCTCTCAGGTGTATTGCATGATTTCAGATAACATGTCAGCCGAAGACGGCAGCTCAACATTCTACATGTCTTTGTGCATTAGCAGTACCGCGTCCCTTTGTGCAGCTTTGGCATGCGCTATAGGGATGTGTGTGAACAATAAGTTGAGAAAAGAGTTGTTCCAAACATTTCTCGAAGTGGACGAGGTACTCGTAGGTTATCAGAAGGACTACTATTTTAAATGGTCAAGGTACTCGGCAATTTCCCTTGCATTTATGTTCCTTCCATTTGTAATTTACTGCTCTTACAATTTTTGGTTAATGACACCAATTTGGTTTCATGCTGCTCTCAACTCCATTGTCTCCTTGCTCGTAGAGATGCCCATTTTTTTAATTGCTGGTCTCTATGTGAACATGGTCCTTCTTGTCCGTCAGCGTCTGAACTTGCTGAACAAAAAACTGGATAGCGTCAGAGATGTGAAAATTGTGAGGGTCTTCTGTGGAGACTTGACGAGCATTCGACCGACAGTTACGGACACTCTGCCTCACCAAAGAGGATCTCCCCGACTGCGGAACTCCGCCATGAACTTTTTCGGCCCGGAAGCACTGCTGGATTATTTCCATGACAATCGGATAAAGACCATAACATCAGCGAGACGTCTGTACAACAAGCTGTACCGCATAGTGTCCCTGATCAACAAGGTTTTTGGCGTGCTCATTCTCTTCAACATGTTCTCGACTTTCGTCGTGACAACGCAATGCGTGTACTACGGGCTCGAGGTTACTTTTAGGACTTCGCCTTTTGGTAAGCGTGATGACGGTATGGCTATGGCACTCCCCTACATCATCTGGTCTCTGTTGTACCTGGTCCAGGCGGTGGGCATCGTTTACGTATGCAGCATCACCTCGAAAGCTACCAGAAATACCATGAACGTTGTCCAGGGCTTGCTTCTTCAGCCGCAAGTTGATAAGATCATGGTAAAACATCTGAAAGCATTCTCCCACCAGTTACTCAACACTAGAATCGTGTTCTGCGCAGCAGGATTTTTCAATTTAGAGTTGCCTTTGCTCACTTCTCTGATGGCGTCTGTGACATCGTATGTGCTGGTTCTCCTCCAGTTCGACTCCGTCCAGGAACTGAATTGATGGTACAACTTAAATTTCAAATCAAGTTTTGTATATAAATGTCAATACACAATGATTAATATGTACTATCAGCAATGCATAACCTATTTATATATCTGTTCCTGATGGTTTGTTGCAAAAGTAAAGGTTTAAGCTGCACACGTTACGTTTTGAGTTTCGTTTGGAACTCCAGCTTACTTTGAACATCTAATACTGTTACTTATTGTGTGAATATTAATAATATTTGGTGGGAGTTGTACTTTTTGTCATACATTTGTGGGTCTGGTTATCTACATATGTCTGTTTTCTGTGTAAAATTATCGGCCTTTATACGACGGATTGTCTATAATTACTATTTGAGTTTCCTTCGCGTTTTGTAAACACAAGTATATCTGTTTCAAAGGAGATGAACGTGTTTTGTTGGTTGTTTTTTCATCTTTCATCGTGGTGCAATATTTTGGTCTGATTAGTGTTTTTCTCATGTGTGATGTGTAATAACAACCTATTATTTTGTAATTTTGCAGGTTATTGGGATATATAAGTTAGCACAATCACTATTATATGTGAAAGTTTAGTCGAATATGTCGAATAATATTATTTTATCTCTTAAGTCATGGTTCAAGTAATGTGATCCTGTGAATAAATATGCAACACACAACTAAAATTGTCTTCAGGTAATAAGTAATTTTCTGTAGCCGTTTGCTATCACTGTGTAAGTTTGCTGTTCGTATTACTTTTGATGTTTACCTATTAGAAAACACTGCATTTTGAAGCTGATGGTGATAAGGAAAGTATTTGAAAGTAATTACTGGATTTTATGACACATCACCGCACTACAAATAACGACGTTTTTGCACTGTAGACATAAACTTTAAAACGCATTCGGCACAATGGGTAGCACCAAGCATCCTTTGACACGAGTCATGACGTGCTTGTACTCTCTCACGGAAATATAATGTGTGCTTAACCCTTTCAGACCTACTTTAATTTACGGTTTCAGGTGTAGCAAATAAAAAAATGTATGATGCGTGCTGTACTTAAAAAAATGTATGATGCGTGCTGTACTTACGTCGACACAACACTTTTTCGTTGTCACAGCCAATGAGCTGTAGACTATATATTCGGCTACAGTAATGTGAACCAATTATGATCTAGACCAGAATTACGTGTGTAATGCCCACAGATGTATACGCTGGATCTGAATGGGTTAATCTAAGAAGTAAATTTCCACTGTCACACTAGTTGTTTAGTTCGTCACAGGCCTCATGAAAGTGAAGAAGTGTGACATTTGAATGATTCTGTATAAAGAAAACGAATTTATATTAGGAGTTAATATCGTAGCAGCTCTTGTAACAACTAAATGTTGAAGAGATTTATTAAATTGTTTTACTTTTTTTTTACTGTGCAATGAAGTAAATGATTAAAAATTACTAAAAATAACAGCATTTATTTCCTTTTATCCGCCGATGCTAATTATAACATTAATATAAGAGAAGAAACATATATGCATATATAGTGAACAGATGGTACGCAGATCCTTTCAATCAACATTTATTGAAAGTTTTCTTTTGTTATTTTCTTATTTATGTTGCAATAATGTACACCTGAAAAGGGTGAAACTTGTTATATATATAGTCTGGTCAAATAAAACTACTGATAATGAATTACGTGTTATTACTTTCGAGGATGAAAGTATTTTGTCTTAGTCTACAGTATTTTTCAATTATGTGTCATTTTTGACAAGGCGAAAGTATTAAAGCAATTTTACCAAAATTTAACTAAGGGGTATACATAGTAAATTAATTTTACATTGACAATATTCTCCAAACGTTAAGGTAAAATTTGAAGTCTTATATTTTAATTCCACGTGATAAATTATTTTCTATATTTCCATTACAAGGATACTATAACATGCATAGAATGGAAGATGTGCTGTATTTTCAGGTGATATTCATTTAAATAAAACATCACGCATACCATTTTCACTTACCTGAGTAACGAACAATCCACATTTTACTTCACGTTTCTTCATATAAGCAAAAATAATTTTCACATTTGAATGCTTGAAATGTTGAGAGCGTTAAGTAAACTACAGTTACAAAGGGAGCGTATTTTTCTAAAAATATTAAACAATTCTTTTAACGACATGGTGTATTTGGAGAAATTACTATCACAACTTTAAACTGGAAATCTGTACAGAAATGAAGTTCATCATGACACACACTAAAAGTGAACCAATGGTTCGAATCACGATAAAAAAAATGCTTCAAGAAGGGAAGTTTTGTTAAAATATGGGGGTAGAAATCAGTTGAACTGTAGTACCACCTAATAAGATAGACATGGCTAGTAATTCAAACAGGACTGACTGCTGTGGTCTTATTGGTGATTGTTTCTGTTCCTATAAATATAGCTCCAACATAGAATCACTGTGTTCCTACTAGAGACAAGGTACGAAGTTCAGCTGCTGCCACACTGATTTCAATGATGCCGGAGTAACTATAAATTCCATTCTTCTTCGTTTCTTGACTGGCGTATCAGTGAAACTTGGTGTAACCAATGTAAATCTTTGTGCAAACCTAAGTGAATAAGTAGCTAGAGTAATGGCAGAGTACGCATTCCAGCTGCCCAGTTTCCAACTTATAATTTCCAACACTAAACTTATTTTTCGCCCCGAGGACTGTCGAATCACATAAGTAAATCACGTCACTGTTTGAGCATTTGATTTTGGCGATTCTGTATGCAAACCATTAGCGTATGTTGAAGACTGTGCAGAATAAGAAAATCAGTCTTCCTACACGACAGTAATCCGCGTGCTTTCATTGTTTCCATTGGCCTAGTTTTCAATGTTTTAATATTCACTGACCCATATAAACAATGGAAATACGTTTGAAAAAACTGTAATCATGATAGTAAGAGAGCTTTCATTACCACTATGAGCTCGGAGCACTGAAACCTGTCAGTGAAATACGAGCCGTTGAAAGTCAGTTAAAAATTTACTGTCGTTGACTAAAGATGAGTTTGACTGAATGTAGTCTTCTTCGCAGGTTTCCACAACTGACGCACGATTTACCAACAGTAATGTAAAAATTCGTTTGATCAAACAGCGAAGCGATGTTTGTTTTATATTTAGTTTTCCACCGCATCGGTACTTTTGTAAAAATTATTCCGTAATCATATATGCATCTTTGTTCCACGAAATCTCAGTTAGGGCTGGATTCACCAAGCGAGATAACTATAGTTTATCGAAATTAATTGCCAAATTATCTCGATTATCTGTACTTTATGTTTCATCAGGCACCTTATCTCGACTTCTCTGTATATCTGGATAAAATATTTGATCCGCCGATTTTGGCGGACAAAGTCTCATTATAGGGATAAAACTGTAAAACATAAACAAATACATTAGACTACCCCCATAGAAATTTGGAAAGTAATAGAGAATTTTTTTTGTAAATTATTAGCATAACATTAAACAGTAATAAACACATCATATGTTAATGGTAGCAAAATTGATGCAAGATATTCAGGAAAATGTTGATGTATAGAAACTAGTTTAGGAAACAGTAATTGCAGTGTTTTTCTGTTTTCTATACAAAACTTTTATTAAATTTTAATGCATATTTAATATTGCCAGATTGTGGCAGTTTAAGTGTATTTGCAACAAATGATTCGATAAACAATAATACACTTAATTTGAGGTTATGAATTCAGGCCTGGATGTGAAACACGTAAACGTTCAAAACTTCCAAAAAAATATCAAATTTATGAGCTTCACAACAAACTATATTTAGGCCGCAAAAATAACAGTAACTTATTAAACATACAGTATATTTAAGCCTGTATTTTCCGGGTTTAATTTTCACCGTATGGCGTATATTCCAGCATGTTTGCCTGAATAAGTATGTTTCTTTAAATAAGTACTATTCATCCTTTATAAAAGTATGTTGTAAAGAATATAACATTTAAACCATCGATAATATTACACATTGTATTGATAGAACATTTAGAAAAATGCAGTGTTCCGCGTATTTTAGATTATTTTGATACTTTCCGTTACTACCTCTAACAAACAGTTTTTCTTTGCAATACATATTTGTTTTGTTGCTTTTCTTCGTGAAAATACCATCTCGACTACTAAAAATATTCGCTTTAATAAACGTAAAATACCAAATATTTCTGTTGACTGAGCCAGCGAAGTAGAAAATCTAATCGAAGTTAAATCTATCATCTAGATAAAATTATCTCGATGTTCCGAAAAGTTAATATTCGTTGGTGAAATTCTCCCTTAGAAGAAATGAAAGGCTAATCGAATTTCAAAGCACGTATTTATGTCAAACATGCTCTGCACTGTATTTCTTCCCCGCTGCTTCAGTTGACGAATCAGTCTAATGTAATGGGAACCACTGCCGCTTAGTAACGGTGTTCGCTGTAACTAAGCATAACAAGTAAGCAGCTGAGGATTATAGTGTAGTGTAGGTTAAGAGCGTTCAAATTGTAATGCCGTTGATGAAATAAGACAAGCATGAGTAAGGAATTATTTACTTAAAGTAACAAAATCTGTTCCGATAATTTCTCATCACATGATAGCAAAGAAACTGCAGTTGTTAGCAATTATCTTTACGTTTAAAGTATTTTCAGTTCTATTCGAACAAATTCAGTACTGTACTTAAATAAATAAAAGAGGACACAATTGCAATACAAACTCTTTGAAGTGAATTATAATCTGGAAAACATCAAGGAGTTTACGAGGATAGAGTTACACCTCAGCGGTATATCGAGAGAACACTTATCTTACTCATTTGCCAAAGTAAGCTCTACGGCGGAACTGCCAGCGTTAGAACACGGAATCAATTACAAATGTTCACTTTGTTATGTTGACGGACAAATCGCTTGAGGTAGCCCACCTGGTCATTTTTAACTGTTTTTTTTTAAGGTGTACGTATTCTGGCCAAAATTATAATTATAACAATAATTATAATCATGAAGCTGGAATACTACATTATAATATTCACGAACAAACACGTGATATGATATAACATAAATGAAAACCACATACAAAGAGAATACTGTGCTGTTACCATCGAAATGAAAATATAGAAGAGTTGTTGTATTGTACACGTCAAGGTAAAAGATATTGTGATGCCACTGCATCATATTTGGCAAATGAAATTTTTGCAATACATTTATACATATAATAAATTGATTACGATAGATAAATCTGGCAAATGTAATCTAATCTTGTTTTAACCTACGGCTAGGGTGGAGTGTAGTTATTTAATTAAATAAGTTAACTAATTAGGAATTTCAAATTCATTAAAAAAAAAATTTTAATTAATTCTTGGAGACTCTTAGCCAACAGGAACCGGTGTGGTTCAGGTTCAGCAGATTAATTATTTACTCTAGTCTAGAAACTTATGTAAGAAAATTTTCCTCGACTGAATCAAGAATAGTTCGAAAAGTCTTGGATTAAAACATATCCGGTCGAATTCACCGGGTTTGGGCCGCTCTCGTCCATTGATTCACTCGAGCCACAACTCCTGGACGACAGAAATTTTCCTCATCCAGCAGACCTATTCTATATGAACATTATTAATTTCCAGACGTTTATTCGCACAATGGTATGATTATTCTTTCTTCCACGATTTTTTTTTTTTTTTTTTTTTTTTTTTTTTTTTTTTTTTTTTTTTTCCTGGCAACAAGTTTCTTTTAATCATATCAAAATTTAAATAGCTAAAATTACATTGAGTTTCACTTTTACAGCAGGAAGTCAAATAAATTTAAGTTTGAAATAATAAACGTTATTGACATTTATTTATTTATTACTTGCGAAATTTTATACAAATGTTAGTAGAATAAAATAGAGAAGTCGGTTACTAGGGAATGGTAAATAGGAACCAGGGACCTGCCTACCGCCATGTTGTGACGTCACCCGACAGGCATATTGAATCTGGATGACCTCGACGTTGTCCTTTGAACTTGACCCCATTATCGTGACCTTGAATGACCTTAAGCCGCAAGAATCGAAAAAATCCCACAAATTATAAAAAATCTCCCAAAAAAATATAATTATTTAAATAATTTATTTAAACACGTACATTTCGGGAGATTCCTCCACCACCTCCCTCACTAATATTTTATTGACTATTTAATCAGTCAATTACTCGCATTCGCTAATTAGTCGGTAGGCCTCCACCCCTTCAAACCACCTTCCAGTTTGTTGATACTTTCCGGTTCATGGTTCGCAGTCTGGCGTCCTTGACCGAGTTTTTGCAACAAATTTAATAACACATCCAAGATCTTCAGTGGAAGCCAACTGCCTCTTGTCACGTGGAAAGTCATCTTCCCGTACGATCACGTTGATAGCTGGGAGAAGCTGGACGAGCAGCAGCTGCCTCCGAAATAGGCTTTCTACAACAGGCTGATGGGCTCTGGGATAAGCAACGATGAATGCGCCCACGCCCAGGAAGTATGGGAAACGTTCAGTTGTACTTAAGGAATATTGATAGTTGTAATTGAAGAAGGGATTTCTTCTACTAGCGGACGTCTTCGAAAATTTCAGAAATTGGTGTATGTCAACACACAAGCTCGATTGTGCGCACTAGGTCAGTGTGCCAGGATTTGCGTCCGATGCCATGTTTCGAATGACGGGAGTTGAACCATTGATTAAAGATATACCTAGAGTGTACTTCCCCAGGTTAAATTTTCGGACTACTCCAGCTGTAGTTCGAGGGATGAACACCACGTCGCGCTAGTCCATTTTCGTGGCGTGATCGTGGGTAATGTCAGCGGCGTTGCCACACTGACATCTACCCCCTCTCTCACTCATACTCAATCTCTGTACCCCCAGTCCCAACGTCGCAACAGTAGAAAGTGTTCTGATGTATACTTTACCCACATGCTGGGACAGACAATATGGCGGACATCCGAGTTCCTTTCTCACGTCGTATATACCCGTTTACGAAAAGATTGCAAGTTCTTTAAAACATATGAAAGAACAAAATGAAACATATTGTACGCATAAGAAACGGGAATTGTTGCGCATTACTTTAAGGTAATAATAAAATAATAAACACCACTTTATAAAATACGCGATAACTGTGGGTTTATGTTCTGTGTGTGTATTATCACACGTGTGCACTGTAAGTGGTTTGTGTAGCTCAGTGAGAGTGCCATACCTCCATAGCTCAGGGGTAGGTTGGCCGACTTGTAGTCGGAGAGTCGTGTGTTCGTGTAAATAATAAATGGAAAGACTAAAACGTAATATTAAAAAAATCACTGTTTCTTAAAAATTAACACATCAGAGCTTAACGACAACAGAAAATGCCGCCTTCCAAATGGCGAACTTAGGCCTCATATAACGTGGCGTCGCAGATAGGCCTTATATTGTATTCTTTCATATTTTATACATTTTCTGTTGAATCCATGTGTCCTGCGGCTTATTATAGCTGTATAATTTATAGACTTTGAATTCTATTTAATATTTTGATTTTTAAATATTAAGTTTTTTACGTATATGCAATTTTGGTATATCTGCAGTCGTTGCATTAAAGAGTGAGACGTAATTTAGAAGCATACGCATTAAATATTAATTATTTTAATATTTTGTGAAGTATAAATGTATATTATTAATTATTTCATTTTAATGATTTCCGCACTCTCCAAGCAATATTTTATCTTATTTTAATTTGAAAGCTGAGCATAAACGTATATTGTAACGAGATAATAGTTAGTTTGAAAATCACTTTATTCAATCATCTATTTAGTTATTATATTTAAATTTTGTGATTTTAAATTTTTTTGCTTTTATTAACTTTTTGAATTTCATTGCAAATGTTTTGGTATTTTGTTTGTAACAATTACTGTCAGAGCTTTGAAGCTTCCGAATTGTGGAATGTTTTAAGAGTTCTTTTTCTACTGCCTAGGGCGGAAGCAAGCCGAAAGTGTCGCTAGTATTTTAATGAATTTTTTTTGTAGGGGTTTAAGTGTTATATAACAAGTGACACTTCATGAGTGCGTGGAAATGCAAGCCCCGTGGGTTCAAATGCAATAAAAGGACCCAAATATGAAAATTTAATGTCTATACTGCGATAAGTACGAAATGTCAGACGCCCGGGATGTCAAAACTGATTCATCACTCTCAACCACAAACACACCTGACGCATCAGTCCATCAGGTAAGAAGTTGGAATTGTTGGCATTTAACTCTAACACTACATATTCCTTTTGTTTATACAAAACTGAAATCAATTTCTGTAGCAACTCACATATAAAACATAAAGTTAATAAGGCCTTCAGGCGTGGAACTGCTTACATTTCTGTAAGTATACAGGTCAGTATGCAAGTAAAAATATGTAGTCAGCGAAGGAACTTTTTTCAAGGGCTGGTGAATTTTAATGTGTTCAGCTAACATTAAGTTAGTTACTTGGCATTGCAAACAAATTACTACTCTCGTGTTGTTGAATATAATCACTGGAATTAATTTAAATTATGTCGGGAATTTTCTAAAAGGTACGTTTTCTGTGCTACATATGTGAACACCACCATATAATTTAGCCAGTTTATTCAATCGTAAAAAAAAAGTTGCCAGGAAACATACGCATTTTCTTTTCTCAAAAAGTGAAATGACATTGCATGGAGATGGTTACCATGTGATGTTTAAATGCAGTCTCTGAATGTTGGAAACGCTTTTCGAAATGTATGTGACATTCATTCTATCTGCACTTTAAAACAAGTATTCTGAATCTATTTTAGAGTCGCTGTCATTCAGGTTGTTTTGCATCTCTTGATTTACGAACTAGCCAGTGATTCAGAACAACCGAATTCCATGAAAAATCAATTAACGAAGCAGTTAAGTTGGATCACTGAGGTAGTCAATTATTGTAATAAACCAATATGAATTAATTCTAAAATTAATGCACCAATATCAAATTACAGATTTTCTTAGTCTAAGAGGCTCAAATATCACCAGTTCAGTTTTGATTTTCACTAAGCCAGCTTAAAACGCACTGAAAAAACTTCGGAGTGTATAGTCCATTCACGACTGGAACAGACTTTCTCGGAATCTTTCCTACTCCCATTTTTAAGCAATAGATTAAAAAAATACGTTAAAACATTCAAACAATATCCTCTCTCCATGCTGCCAAATTAACTGTACCCGCGCCAGTCACTGTTTGTAGTAACGATGCATGCAGCTGACGACTAAGGTGTCGTTCAAAAGTCTGCTCCAGTCGTGAACCGACTATAGCGCTGTCGTCTGTAAAGTCTAAAAATTATTAAAGGTACTGCTTAGCACGTATTTTTATTTCTTAGCCTTGTTATCACGTCTTTAAGAATTACACTTATAAATAAGAGTACAAGCAACAGCCAATATAAAACATTAGCTAGTCTCGTGTACTTAATTCAGTGTTATAGAATTTTGATACCTAAATGTGTGTGTGTACTTTCTTATTCATCATTCTGGAGTGTGTGATGTTTCTGTTAAGACGGTCGTCTAGTGAGGTGTTTGTATGAGTGAGGCAAAAATGGATGAAGCCCTACTGACGACGCCGTCCGACGTATGTGAAGCGGTAACATCTTTAAAGGCTGTGCACGATAAAGTGAACACTTTTGAACTCGACCTTAGAAAAAAGCTAACACCGCTGTCTGCATATATTATAACGGGCTCACTGAGTGACATGAGCCCATTGAAGTTGTTAATGATACGTGGAAAATAGTTCCATAACTGAACGTCAAATAAAAAGTGTTACGGTAACCATTTGTGATAACTTAAACTATTTATTTCACTTTCTGTTTTTTTTTTTTTTTTTAAAGCATCGAAGTGTAAAAATGACCAGATTTGTAACATTTTCTTTTCTTGTAATTCCATAGTTTCGCCTGACCGGCGCATGAATAAAGTGATGAGATCCAAGGCAATGTTAATTTTACATAAGGCGGAGGAATACACAACGTACATACAAGTAGATTTTAAGCAGGGCTTTCAAATGTGCTCATTTTACCGTTACCAGCCTTTACGCGCAAGGTAGTCAAGTGGCGTGCAGCGTTTCCATCGGCGTCTCGCCTGAACGTCACGACTTTAAGCGGTCACCCTGTAATTCCATTGGACGCGACTCTGTAGCAAATTCCAATGCATGCCTCTAACAAGGTTTCAGATGTATCTGATTCGTATATTTTGAGATACAGCAGTCTTAAAAGGCCGTTTACAGCTATGTCGAAGGGTGCGAAAATAAGTGTGTGAGCGAAGAGATGTAGGCGACTCTTAACATCAGCGTCATGAGGGTGACGTGAAGTGAGTGTAGATCAGCACCAGAATGAAGAGGCGGGATGAAACGGGAGATCCCTGAGAAAACCCCCCGAACAGTGGCATCGTCTGGCACTTTTCCCACTTGCGAAAATCCGGGATTGACCCGACCGGGTATTGAACCCGGTTCGCCTTGGTGGGAGGCGAGCAGTGTAACTGCTCAGCCACTGCGGCCCCAGCAAAATAATATTTCTAATGTTTACAATGTGCCCAATGTCTTGAAAGCACCGTCCCGTTATCGTCTGGAATGTCTTTCTTTTCGTAGGAAACCTATTTGAATATGATATTCTGAAAATTAAAGTCAATAGGTTAATGGTTTTATAAATATTTTTTTAGAGAAATGTTGAGGTTTATAATATATTTTGTGTCGTCCGTCCTTTTCTATGTTACGTTTCAGACAGGTCTCTAAATATATTCAGTTATATTTACTGGGCCAACGATACTTTCTAAGGATATGTGTCTCGATGTACACTATGTTAAATGCAGTTTATCGCTGTCTCGAGGTCTGAAAAGGAAATCGCCTCGGTTATCGTTGCGCATTCAAAAGTAAATGGCAGGATGGTCTAGTGAGGCGTCTGTCACCGTTGCTTAGTTGTATATCAAAACGTCTGTCGGTGACGGATAGGTCGTGATGCCTCGCATCGTTGCAATGTGAAACCAGCTTCAGAGTGAAGGCTGGGAGACAAATATGTGTTCATAATATGACTGTATGGTGCATCATTCCCCGAGACGTCTGTGAAGACTGCGACGATGTAAAGTAGGAATCCTAATATTAGTGGTAAACCTCTAATTGATAATGTATAAATTAATAATAGTTTGGTGGGGTTATGCCACCGTCTTGGGAACCTGTTCCTTTCAAACAAGCGCTGATAGAGGCTGGCCCCTCTGACATCACCAACTACGTCATGAAGTTAGCAGGTTAGGGCAGAAGGTGGAGGAGGGTTGTCACCCATGTAAGGATCAAGGCGTCCCATCTTTATTCTCTTGGCGCTCACTGAAGATGATGTAGAGACAGGGGTAGGGGTGATGATTGCTGACGACTTACATTTTCACGCCCGGCCGATATTAGACTGCCCCAGGGTCAATTTAGATATCTGTCGTTTAAACTAATAAGCACTATGCCTGTTCTCACCCATGTTCATTGACTTATAACATAATCATTGCTTCCAAGTAAAAGTTAAGACTCTTGATGAATTTTCCTGTCTTGAGACGCTGAAATGTTTTTAGCTGATAAAGTGATCTCAGATGATAACCATTCCGGCTGATATAGGTATATTGTGGTTATTTAGTTATATAATTTTTTTTACTAAGTTGACTGAATTCTTAATCTTCACATACCTGTGCTTTATGTGCAACGGTTACCGTCACAGACTGTCCGGAAACAGAGCATAATTTACCATGATATGTCTCTATAGATGTAGGTTTTTCAAAACGCATTAGGCCTACCGCAGGTATTTTTGTTAACGGATGTGAATGCCCGTTTTCAGTTCCAGCTATTGTAACGCAGGCTCCATGCATGGCCATGCTTTCAAAGCTGCCAGGTTTCTAGGCCATCAAACAGTGAGCAGAGCTTCTGAAAATAAAAAAAATTATTCATAGACTCTACAAAGTGTGGGTTGTGTCTGCTTCTTCTTACGGATAGCTTTTAAGAAACACATTACGTCCGAAAACTAGTTACCATATTTTATATTTTCTTTTCTAATATGTCCCCCCCCCCCCCCCCCCCCCCCGTTAAAGTGTAGAAACGGACGTTTTCACTAACAGTTTCAAGTACGAAATCTCCGGTCCTACAGGATATTTAGGGCCGGGTTTCACAATGTCTGGGTTTCTTCTGACTATCGTCTGATTTAAAAGTAGTATATTGACGCGCATCACACCTGTATGTTAAATATTACACAAAAATTAAAGCCTCGCCATTGGAAGTCTCATAAACGCGAGTTTCCTTATGCAAGTGTGCCTTGCGTGTAGAGGCGTTTATACATGAGATGTGCATGCCTGAGTCACCCTTAGCGCTCTCGCCCACTATGGTATGGGTCCCGCAAAATACGTCAAGCTGGACGCGCACCTTTTTTTTGCTATATTTTGGTGAGGCAGTGGCTCTTTTACTGGACGGAAATTTGAGTTTCTGTTAATAGAAGATATGAGAGCAGATTTTCTTATTTCGTTGCATAACAAAATAAATCTACTCTTGTCACATAAAGCAATTGGCCACATTGTCCAACTACTCCCTGCAGTAATAACCGTTATGTGACGGCATAAGTTACACAACTTCCTTAAAAGTTGGATTGACCCCCGTGGGAACTCCACGTCCAAGGTCAAGAAGCAGAGGAGCGATACGGGCGACAGTTACCCGCACGCCTAGTGGCTCATCGCTCCTACGCGCAAGGCGTGCAGTGTTTCCGTCGTAACGCTGTACTGTGCCATTTAGATATGTAACATATGGGTTTTATTACACGGGATGAAATACCATAGATTAAACTACGCCCGCATCTTTGTACTTCTCTTTTACCGCAAGAGGAAACTGCATACACAAGCTTTACAAATACGATATTTGACCATTTTCACGAATTTTTTTCTCCGAGAATAAACTTAATATAACTGAAGTAAAAAAATGGGGCATAGATAATTGTTTTTTTATCCTTTCTGACAGGAAGTTTTATTTGCAGAACATTTATTTACCGAGATACGCGTATTCGCGCAAACAACTACTTCACAGAAAATTTTTCATTCCATCCTACTCTTAATTTCGTAAATCAACGTACCACTCTAATTCGTCTCTCATCTTCGCCGCGGCATTCTATTCTATCCAGCCGCGATCATCCCGGTTATTCATACAGTCGTATATTCAGGAGGACCCAGGTTCAATTTCCGGTCCGGCCATCCTTCGTCTTATTATGTCTCGTTCCTGATAGTTTTTGTCAAACTTTGCGTTCACACTACCCTGTTTTTATCTTCTACCACTTAAAACATACAGTTTCAACATTTACGCGTGTCTTTTGTTACATTCGTGAGGTCTGTAAATTTAATTTCCACTCTTAAACTAGATAGCAGCACCATCTTAGACGACGTCCGTCGCCGACAAATCATCGCTTAGTTGTGAAACAGCAGGTATAGCTCGTCGCATCGCAACGCAACGCATCGCACTTTTGTGGAACCAGCTAATGCCCGGTTGCACCAACATCATCCCCGATCCGAGATCGAATGATCCTAGTTCTGAAACAGAATCCAGTTTGATTTTGGTTCCAATGTAAAAATATTGCACCAACGAAATGTCATGATTCTTGATCTCCGACTCGTCGATCTTGGTTCCAAAGTAAGAGATCGAGATTAAATATGAGACAAATTTTGCTATTGGTTCGTAACATATAACGTCATTGAAGTAGGCGTATTTTTCACTACAGATAGAACTAGATGTGCGATGGTTTATCTGATTTAAGTGAATTATTGTTGTACGAATTTTACTGAATAATATTCAAGTACGTATAATTTTGTTTTAATTTCCCACGATAACAATCTTGCGTAGTGCTATCTGTTGGCGTATTTTCAAACTACATTTGTCGACGAAGGCTGCTGATGTCGGATCGAGATTTCGAACAACCAATTTCGGCGGTTCGAAATGAACTTCATCTCGATCTCCAGTCCAATTCTGAATGATGGTACAGTTTTCAGTGTCGATCTTAGATCCAATCTCGGATCGAGTTTCGAACCACGATGGTGCAACCAGGCATAAGAAGAGCAAGGGGAGCGAGAGAAGATGGCTAAACGCAGAGTCAGCCGCGGAGATGGCGCGCGGAGGTCCCTCCTGAAGCGCAGTGCGGCACTGACGGTAACTGCTGGAGGGGGTCGCTCGCGACCTTCTCGCGCCCTGGATGAAGGACATGCCAGGACATCTTCCTTCCCTCCCCGGCTGAAAGGACCGGGATGAGGGTTAAACGCGCACACTAGCGCCAAATGTATTCCAGTGCCAGAGGAAACTCAACCGAGATATTTGGAAGTCTAAAACTCCGGCGAGAAAACCTCCTCGCCCTGTTAACCATTCTACCTTCCCATCCCTTTCCACCACACGCTCTCCGCCACGCCCCTTCGCCACGTTTATCCGGAGGAGAAAGAAACAATCCGGGGAGAAAATTGATTTTGAAATTGAGTCGAGAGAAAAAGTTACTCTCGCAGACTTACTTTATTCCCTTTTTTATTTCGAGGACGAGATCCTTCCCGGAGGAAGATTTATGGCTGGTTGCCAGCCTCCGTAGCGTGCCGGCAACGAGGCCAGACTGCTTGCTGTCTGCGGGACTCGAACCAGCCACCCCCGTCGTTAGCCAGCTGCTTCTTTGAATTCCTAACCCGAGTTTGTGTAATGCCGTGCTTAGGTGAAGATATGACAGTTTAAAATATCAATGTGCACGCATTTATTAACAGCGGTGTACGATAATTACATGAAAGTCTACGAAACGTGTATTTAACAACTCTGTCAGTGGGAAAAGCGTAATTTCTGTTGCTAGCTCATGTTTAATTAAGCACTGTACAAATCAACATTCACAAAAATCCCTACCTATGACCGAAAATACAAACGCACAGTGGAGTAGCATACTCGTAGTAATTTCGCCATTAAGAATATTGTAGGCTGTTCAAAGTAGAATGAGCTCTTTTGAAATCCCTCCTTAAGATCTAGTTGTACGCACGTTGCGTATTCCTCCGCCTTGCGTAAAATTAGCATTGCCATGGCGGGCCTTATCACTTTATTCATGCTTCGGTCAAGTGAAACTATGGAATTATTAGAAAAGTAAATAAGTTATGTTGCAAATCTGCTCATTATTATACTTAGACGCATTCAAAAAACACAGAAAAAGAAATAAATTCAGTTTGCACAAATGGTTACTTAACACTATTTATTTGACGTTAAGATATGAAACTATTTCCCATTCATCGTTACCAACTTTACTTTAAATATATATGCAGGCAGGGGCAGTGACTTTTTCTAAGCTTGATTTCATAAGTGCTCACTTTATCGTGAACAGAGTTTAGTTCCATTACTTTCAATGAAAGTTTAATGTTTTAATTGATGGAAATATAAATCTGTTTCATTTAGTTTCCATGAATATTTACAATAGGCTTTATAATACCCCATCTCTAACAACTTCGCAGTGTTATTTAATTGACGAACGAAGCACGGGATACGTAGGAGTACAGAAGTTGGCTTACACTGCGAACACCAGCAGCGCGAGCCACAACAATGCCGTCACCGACCTGCAGAGAGTAGGAACGCTGCCGTTCGCCAATCCGAGCGCTGGTAAATAACTCGTCACCCGACGGTCCAGCCAGTATGAGGTCTTCCGCAGTATGCAGTGGCCAATCAGACACGAGAGCGCCGCGCAGCCAACCACCGAATGGTACGCCGTGATTGAAGAAACCACCAATTGATTTCACTTCAGCACACTTATCTATAGTCTATTCGCGGTTTCTTCGCACTTTATGAATCAGACGTTTGAAAAATAACCCCAAGTATGACGTGTATATTTATTTCCCAAATACACCATGCATCACAGACGTTTTATGCCTCTGGTAGCTTTAACCTTCTCATATTTCGTTAATTTGAAGTTTAACCTATGATTTATTTATAAATTGTAATATATAATTTATAATTAATATGAATAAAACAGTGAGAAACATGTGTGTTGGTAGCACTTAGTAAGAAATAATTATACTGTAATATACTATTACAACTGAGTGGTTACGAATTCAGTGCGATGTCCCTTGTTACAATTTTCTAGACTTAGCTAGGCTTAGTTTGCACGAGGCGGAAGAATATCCCGGAAGTAGAACTTGAGCAGGGATTCAGAAAAGTGTGAAGTAACCGTGAATGGATTATACTCTGTGATTGAATATTATTTCTTAGGTTGATGAGACAGTTGAATTCTAAATGTGGTAGAAGGATCCACAGTTGGCAAACTTCTAACAGCTCTTCGTTCAGAAACACAGTAAATAACTGCGTAAAATACCCGAGATTCTGGCTGTTTACTCTTAGGCCGTGGTCGAATTGATTATTTCATTATTTAGTAATTGCGTTTTGTATGTTTCAATTCGGATGTTTTATTCAGATGCCGAAGACAGTGATTTGTTTAGCAATAGTGACAACACCTCAAAATCTTGGTTGAAATATATATTTTAAGAAAATATGACTGTAAAAATTAATGTTTTTATTATATATAATTCTTGAACGGCCAGGATATTAGTTAATTCAATTAATGAACTATGCACACTGTATTCAAGCACTAAGTACTACTAACAAATAGGCAAAGAAAGGTTTCACTAAATATTTTCAAATAGTATATACATTGGAATATTTGTTTAACCGTCACTAAGTCCCCTTCTTCCTGCCAGTAAACTTAATGAAGGAAGGGGAGAGCGATTTACGCAAATTGTATAATAAAATTGCACCAAAACAGCATACTCATTAACTCCCACATATCTATCCGGGATACGAACTGAGGATGCCTTATATTTATAGATATGCAGAATTCGCGTTATTATTTAAGGGCAGAGTGTACTCCAAGTTACTGTGCGTTTGACCGACTTCAGCCATTGGCCGTGCCTCGGAGAACTCTTGAGCCAATTATATAAGATCAGCTGTGGTGTGACCAATCTCTTTGAATATCAAGAATGTAGGTGACGTATGTTTAAAGTGCAGCGGCTAATAAAACCACGGACTGTGTTCGTTTGTTTATAACGTAGTGGAGTTTATCCTGTCACCGAAAAACACCGCTAATTTTGAACGTCTCTACGCTGACGCTCAAGCATTTGCGCTACGGAGGTTAGCTGCATTCGAATTATATGGTAAAGAATGTTGAGATAGCTTACCTTACGCATGTGTTTAGGCTGGAAAACCATGTTTATACAGGGCACTTTAGTTCTGCGCACGCATGCATCATTTTGTAATACTAGAGTGAGTGAGTGAAGAGATTTGGGCGGCTCTTAACAGCGAGGTCTTGAGAGCCGATGAGGGTGATTTAAGTGAAAATGGAGCGGGGCCAGAATGAATGGACGGGGGAAACTGGAGATCCCCGAGAAAACCCGCCGACCAATGGCATCGTCCGGCACGATTCCCACTTGCGAAGATCCAGTGACCCGGCCGGAGATTGAACCAGGTTCGTCGTGGTGGGAGGCGGGCGTGCTAATCGCTCAGACACCGTGGCCTCTGTAATACTAGAGTTTTCTGCAATATTTTATGTAAACTAGTGGTCAAGCTTCACCTTGAAAGGCCAATCGGGAATCACTGTTGAGTTGATATGACCTAAGTATACCTTTCCAACTCTCCTTCAGTGACAAATCTTGCAGCATACAGTAAGTACGTATGTCAGTCTACCAAGTTGTGCTCATGAAATGTCAAGTACGAATCAAAAAAATAAAAGATTTAGCAAACCTGCTGCACAATGTACACAAAATATTACAAATTTACAAAACAAGTTTTAATTATTTTGTATTACTACGTGAAAATAACTTCGGCACATAATGTTTGCAGCTCCAAATTTTACTATAAAATAAATAGAAACGTAATGTTTGTTAATGAAGCTCGCCGTCCTCTCGTTGAGATACAATCGTGCTCTGCGGAGCGTTGCTTAAATATTTCTGGGGCCGCGGTGGCTGAGCGATTAGCACACTCGCCTCCCACCAAGGTGAGCCGGGCTCAATCCCCGGCCGGATCACCGGATTTTCTCAAGAGGGAATCGTGCCGGACGATGCCGCTGGTCGGCGGGTTTTCTCGGGGATATCCCGGTTCCCCGCCCCTTCATTCCGGCGCCGCTCCATACTCGCTTCAATCACCCTTGTCGGATATCAAGACCACGCTGTTAAGAGCCACCCAAATCTCTTCACTTCACTTCAATTTTTCTAACCTACCTTAAAACTAAGAGGAGAGTCGAAGGTCCAGGGTAGGGATAGGACCTAAGTGCGTCTCAGGACATAGCCCCTTACGCCTAGACATGCAGGGGAGTTTCTAACTACAAGGGCACAGCTCGCGGCTTTACTGGGATTGGACAAACTTGACCGCGATTGTGTACAAGTGTACCTCCCATGTTAACTTGAGGGAGGGGGGTAAACCGGCATAGACACCGTAGAAACCCCTCATTCCTTGCTTTAGGCGGGCGTCGGAACATATATATATATATATATCCTCCCCTCGCCACTCCTGTCAAACTGCTCTGTGCTCTAGAAATGGCGCTATTTGTCCCGACGGGGTTTATAACAAACGCGTGCGCTTAGCGGCCGGACTGCGGCGGCCAGATAAACCAGCGACCGGCCTGCAGGCAGCAGCGCCGCGCCGCGGGAAAAACCTGAGTTATCGCCACCCCGCTTCCTTTTTTTTTTTTTTTTTTTTTTTTTTTTTTTTTTTTTTGCCTTGCGGGATCGTGAGTTACGGCCATATTAACTCGCGCCGCCCCGCCGTTTTAATGGCCGTCCCGCCGTAATCTCGCGCCCATCGGCTCGACCGGCAGCGTTGTACGCCGAGTTGCCGCCTAGCGGTGCGTACTGCTGCAACCCCCAACCCCCTGCTTAATTGAACGATTTCGAAAATCCTCGTTAGCGTCTTCTTTCATCCCGGTACGTATCCATCCGCCTACGTCACATCATGTTACCAGTGTGTATTCAGAGAAAAGAATACACAGAAAAAAAATCTATGTATATTCTGTCTCTTAATACACACTGTGGCAAGATGATGTCACGTAGGCCAATTGGGAGAGGGGGGGGGGGTGTTAAATGCTATGAATATATCGTCAAGAAACCTCATCGAAACGCACAAAGCAGAGATCAACATAAACTTTTAAACAACACTTACTTCAAAAGAGCAAGGAAATATTGGTGTGAGAAAAAATACTGATGATGCCCTTATTTAAGTTATCCACCTTGTACAATACGTAATTAGCGGGGAAGGTTCTCTTAGTTAATATAAACTGATTTAAGCTGGGTGCCGTAAAATCAAAGATTAAATATACTTTAGTCCAAGATGGCAAGACCAAAACACAACATTTTTCATCAGAAATTTAGCTAGCAAATAGCATGATAACACCTCCGTTTCCACTGGGTAGCGGTTGCGATAGGAAAATTGTCCATTTTCGCCTAAATGTGTAAAATTTCCAAACTAAAATCTTATAACCACAAGTTCACATGTTAGAAATTATGAGATTTGGGCCGATGTACATCTCACGTTTCAAGCCGAACCACGGAGATTGATGGCGTCCCTTTGCATGCTGCTGCCGTTGTCGTCGAAGCTAGCCGTAGAAACACTAAAATATGTAAGTATTTTTGCGTTTGAGGTCCTCTTCCATACGTGCCCACGCCTTCAAATGCATAATTAACATTTCCAAATCTCTATTTTCGGGACCCTAAAACTACGTTGTGCTGTGATGAAAGGATAACTGAAAGTCTTTCACAATTGTCAAAGATATACCTAAATGTTCTACAGCGACAAGAAATTGTTCAAGTTGGATAAAAGAGGTTACAATTACTCTTATATCAGATGACTTGTCAGTTATAACATTTCGCTATATAAAATAAATTAAACTACATTTAGCATCTCTATTCAACAAAGGGAAAAATATTCTTACATTTTAAAATGACGATACAAAATTATAATATAATTATAAAGGCCTAAAAATTCATCAACCTTTTTCAAAAAAATAAGATTAATGAGGAACTTGAAAATATAATTATCTGGGGGTTATTTTAAAGAGTATTTCCAGTCAAAATAAAATAACATACTTAAAAATTAAAATTCCAAATGAATAAAATATAGTTACTTTCTCTGTTAATGACATGTAAATGCCCTTCAAGTTATTACTTTCTGAAATTTTTATTTGAGGGAAGTAACATCATCATGATTTAAATCAATAAATTTGTATAAATGTGATGATAACAGGTGTTGGTTTTTGCTGAATTTGAATCATATAGTAAGCAATGTGAAGCAATAAAAACCATGTTTTAAAAAATAATTATTGGAGACATGCTGTAAGACAATAAACACAAATACACCAACATTTCAATTTCATAGGAAAATAATAAACAGTAGCAATATAATTTATCTTGAAATAGACAATAAAATAAAGTTTTCCTGGAAAATAAACAAAAGTAAAACATACAAACATTAACATTTGAAAATCAAATGTAACACACAACTGCAGTGGCTACGCAGTTGTCCGAATTGACGTCGTAGAGTGAGGGCTAGGAAATGAAGAAGTAGTGAGCAGGTGGGCAATCACCCAACTGTTGTTGGATGTTTTATAATGGCTTTCCCAATCCGCGATGTACTGCTCAGGCGATCCTCTTCGGTCGTCGACTCACACTCAAATAACTAACAACGTTCACACTTTCACACGCGAATATACACATCTACCCAGGTATTACGCAATGCAGATTCAAAGTTAGTTTGTGTATCTGCTAGTACTGATTTAATATTGATCATAGTAAAGCATTGTTAGATTTCATACATTAGAGTTTACATTATTTGATATCTTAAGTTGACAAGTGTTTTAAATAATGTAGCTGTTCTCGGTGCAAAATTATATTAAAACACTCGGTTGAAACATTTCCAACCTCCCCAAACTTAACTCAATTTCACCCAGAAATAGCAATGTCTACCATTGGCGTCATCATAAAATGTGCATTGTCTTTCACGAGTGTAAAAAGGTGGACTAAATGCTATTATAATAATTTCTTATCGACTGCAGGTGACTAACAGAAAAAAACCACCAACATTAATCTTTGATAGTTAAATATGACTCTAGCAATATGTATCCCTTTTCCAATTTCGTAGTAGAACCTATTAAACAATAAGTAGATAAAAAGTAGTAATAATTATGATGAACATAAATATTTGCATTTTTTACCACATATTTCAATTAGCGGAATTTCAACAATGACGAAATATAGTCAAACACACATATTGAGTAGAACCGTAATAACACAACAACAATACTACAAAATACACTGACATACCCTTTCAAGTAACAACAGGAAACAATTGTAAAGACAACAAAACAATATGACATACAGGTGTGTAAAACGACGTTTGGAAATAAATGTCTGTAAATGACCGCCAAATAAACAGTGCTTGTTAGAAAAGCAAACTTATTTCACAATTCAGTGTAAGAAAACCAATCAGCATATTTCCACTGGATTTACAAGAAGAAGAATTCTTATAAGGTAAGCCAATAAGTGTAATCATACATATTCCAATATATATACTAAATTATATATATTATATATTACATACATGATATTGTAGGCCAGTACTTCGGGGGAACACTCCTCACATCTGTAGGATGAAATATTGTTATATTAACATACGTCCTCAAACGCTTCGTTTCTGTACTACAGCCCATAAAACATAACGTACAGTGTATGGCCCGCGGGCTGGATCATGTTACTGTGGAATGCTGTATACACAGTAATGTGTGTTAAATTTACTATACAATACCTTCCGCTTCTCTGAAAGACTTATTAATTCAGTGGTGTAAACAATCGATTGCGAGAGACTGTTTAAGATAACGTTTATGTGAGCGTGTGCAGGAGGAGGGCTATAGTTTGATCTTACTCGGGTCGTTAAAACTGGAAGAGTTCTACATGGTGAACTATTAAAATTGGGGGAATATTTTTGTGAAATGTTTCGCAACTAGTTGGTTGCCTGATCTGTTGGCTTGGTAAGTTAGTATGACCCTTTGGTATGGTCAGCAGTTGTAGAATGGTTTTGCAAAAAGGTGCAAAGAGGTTAAGATTCGATACTTTTATTAGAGATTTTTTTCGAGATTGTCCATCATCGTTTTTATAGGTGGGTGGTATGACAGGTTGGTCTTTTCGGTTGGTCTATCCAGTACTGTAGGATCTGTCTCGTCAGGAGCTAGTCTTCGGCTAAGTCAATCATGTCTGGAACCAATCTTGGGTGGAGTCAGTCGTTGACTAGTCTAGTTGGCTAGTCGGTATGTCCCCTTGCTGTGACCAGTTAGTAATGGTAAATTGTATGGACTGTGATTTTTCTCGATTATTCAAGTTCACTGTTATTGGTGTCAAAGTCAAGTTCAATAACAACCAGCATGGTGGCTAAATATACAGCTCCTCTGGCTGCGAAATTGATATTTAATACACTAGCGCCACCTATGAGTTGAAAAAGTAAACAAATGTCAAATCAAAAATCGAACCTGGTGTAGCTGAGTGCTTTTGACAAAATTAGCATGGTTGAGATGTTAGGGGAGGGAAATATTAATACGCTGTGATTGATTGCAGGATATGGTGCTTTGAAAACCTCCGGAAATGTAAATATTTAAAATGAATTTTTAAATACATTTTTTAATAGTCATTTAATAAATTCTTTTAAATTTTTGGACATTGTGTACATTTTCGGGAGTTTACTATTTTTTCATTTCATTTTTTGGAGAATTTTGTAATTTTTTGGGTCCAAGGTCACTGTCATGTGGTAAGGTCAGAGGTCAAGTTCAAGGTCACTTGGATTCAATACTGTGGTGGGTTGATGTCATATCATGGTGACTGATTGGCTCCACGGTTCTCCGTCCCCTCTAAGCACAAACATCGGAAATCGTAGTATTTTATAACTTTTAATAAAATCTTAAATAAATTTTTAATAATTTTTTTAAATTTTGTATTATTTTTAAATAATAATTTTGATTATATTTTATACATTTAAAATATTGTTAATATAATTTTTGGAATGCTTGAAATTTTTTGGAATTTTTTTGCCGATTTTTCGGGATCAAGGAAATCGAAGGTACGGGCACAAGGTCAAGGTGGCGGGTCAAAGTCAATCTTACCTGGATTCAAGATGGCGGTCGGGTAATGTCACAACATGGCAGCCGATCGGCTCCAACTCCGATCCGAGAGCTCGTAATGCCAGAACGAAGATACTAATCACACTTATTTTACAGTGTGGGTAAAAATCTCCGTATCTCCGAGTGGGTAAAAATCTTGTGACTTCGATATGCTAACGAAAGTCCTTACATATATATCGTAAAGGAATAAAGTTGGCTCAAAATTCGTCTAAAATTGCTTGTAATTTTTAATCAATATTCCTTACTCGTGACAGCGGATAAGCGAGGTCAGTGCATAGATCACAATATAGCTTTCAGTGTTAAAAGAAAAAAATAAAGAAAAATACTGTCGCAATTTGGTGTGAGAACAACTCGCAACCGAAGGGCTACTTACACATTGGGAAAAGCATTTATACTTAACCAGCCACATCTGGTGTAAAAATCTGTTGCGCTCGTCATCAAGCCAAGAAGACTGCACTGAGAAAAGGGTATCGTCGAATCAAACAAAGTTGTTTTGGCACAACCAAATATTGATTATTAGTAGAGGGGCATGTAATGTTTTGTTTCCAATACCGAATTATTTTGTCGTTCTTAACTGCTTGCCACAAACAGAGATTTGGTTAGTAGAAGTAAAGATTTGATTGGCTCAACAGACGTTGATCACTTTTGGTACATACAAAAAAAAATTAAAAGCTCAACCGAGACGTGAAGCCAGATCGTCTGAGCTCGGACGATACGCTCGAACCACCTCAACTAAAGTGATTGATGGTGAAATCAGAATGTTTTTAAATACATACAATTCGAATACTGGACAACGTGCGAAAATAGATAGTTCAAGTTTTACAACTTTACTTTATAGTTTTCCATTGAAATTGTCTTACTAGAACGTTTATATCATTATTAAACATTAATAATTGCACTAACAAAACTTGTTACTATCCTAATTGTTACAAAAAACTACAAACTATCTCTCGAGCTGTATTTCCGAGTGGCCCAACAAGTATAAAGAGATGATTCAACGAAATATTTTGTTAGTCTGATTTCTATTGGTCCAGCAATGAGGTTTTGTTAGTTGTAGCGTGTATTTTCTTGGCTAAACAAAATTAATTTTGTTGCTTTTCATATTTCGTTTACACAACAATATATTTTGTTGGGCAAACAGATATATTTTTGACACCTTACAAACAAGTATTTTGCTGGCTTTTCTCTCAGTGTCGTTTAAGTGGGGGTTTTCGTTTGCTGCGTTGCGTTTCCTTTTCTTTGTTTATTTAATATTGTAATGAGGCAATAGCGTTAAAAAATATTTTCGTATCTTGCCGCAGAAATTGTACTTGGTTTATGTCTACAAGAAAGTCGGTTGTGTATAAATAATATAACAAGTCTATTATAGATTGTTTTCTTTAATCATTTTTACAGTAAATGTTGACTTAATATTTTGTTTTTGTTCTCATTTTTCTCTTACATGTTTATATATTTTTTCTAAATAATTTGTTTTGTTCGCCCCTATTAGGTTTCTTTTCTGTTTTAACTTAACGTAACACGTAATGGTAATTGCTATCAACGCATCCATTTTCCATGTTTAGAATGTTCAATAATTATAGCCCATTCCCCATTGGAAGCAACTTTCTCGGAGCCTTTTTCGTATCCTTCCGCCAAATGTAAACAAACATTGCCATGTGACTGCCATGTAGCATCTGTCAAAATCAAGGTTTACATGCCATTGTGTGTGTAAATGTATTCGTATACTTTCGCTACACCTAAAAATAAACATTGAAATGTGACTTCTACTCTATACCTGTCAAATGTGTTGTTTACTGTTTACATCTTTTCAAAGAATTCTGTCTTAGGTCTATTTCAAAAACCTTTTCGTACGAATATTCACAGTTTAGCCCTATAACATTATTATAATATTATTTAGGTCAGTTTTATGACGTTTTAAAAATGCCTGAATTAACGATAGTTCTTGCGGTTACGTTACATTAACATATTTGTTTTCCATGATATAGTACATTATATGTAATGTACGTTAATATTTTGCCATTACTGTGTTAAACACTGTTACAACTGCGGGGTGATGAACTGTAGTATTTAACTTTTTGTTATTGATTTGTGTTGGGTTATTTCTTTAAAAGGACGGCCTCAGTTCGAATAACGAAGGAATAGACAGTCCAACGAAAAAACGACATTCAAATCAAGCACGTGACTCGTGTCGCTCATTTTTTGTTATAGAAACTTAAAATATACCGGTGAACATGCACACAAATAATCCTACCGTAACTTTCATTCCACTCATATTTATATGTATTGCTACTTAGTGTATTAGGTTTATTGAAATTTATTGGGGCTGGGCTTGGTTATTTTGTTGGGATTGGTGGTAAATTACGTTACACAACTGTGTTTCAAACACCCAGGGCAAAGGTACAACGTTCTGATATATAAACAGACGTGGATATAAATAAATAACTTCGTCATAAAAACAGTTCACATTTACAACGTATAAATAGTTCTCATCATATAATTGAAATCACGCACACACACAGATCCAGCTTAACGATCACCACACAGCCACGCCACGCTATTTCACACACAGCGGTTGACGAAACACGCCGTAACAGTATATTTATTACTACCGCGGAAACACAGATTTATCACAACATTGCAACTTGCTTAGGTTGGTTTAAAAAACACAACGTCTACAAGCGTGATGTGGCGATTTGAAGTATTTTTCGGAGTAAGAATAATTAACCTTCGTTTGATAAAACAGCAATACACCATGTCATGGTTCGCCACGTCCGCCAACTTCACTTTGTTTCTGCCCTGCCATCATATCTAAATTTATTAAAATAAGTATTCAAACATTAAAATCTCTTTCAGTTGTAAATTACAAATTCAAAAGTCATTATTTTGCTGTAATAAGTATGAAATATGCTAGAACTGAAAACAGGTACACTTTTGTCGCGTACTAGCGAAGTGAAAATTCCCGAGTGTGAAAAAGACAAAGACAGAGAGAGCGACAAGCCTCGTCCAGCAGACAGTTGGTTTCAGTTGCCATCTCGCACGGTAAAACAACACCTTACTATTATGGCCTACTCGCGATTTTTTCCGCTGTTACTTTAAACAATTTAAAAATGAGATATGTTGCCATCGGGGCTACTTAAATATTTAAATATGTATTAGGCACCTTTTAATTTACAAATAGTATACTAAAAAACTAGGTTAAAATAATATTTTAACTGTGAACTATTTCTTACCGGCCGTTGCCAACACGTCGCTGCTATCGCTGTTGTTAATTCATATTTAAAAAGAATTAAACATTCCAAGTTATAGAAGATATTAGGGTAAAGTTTCATTTATTCAATAATACAGTACTCTATAAAGTTAACCACAGTGTTATATAATTGTGGAATACAGGTTATTAAACAAACAGGTTGACGTGTTTTGCCTAGAGTGTTTCTTCAGATGTTGATTTTCGTAAGTCTCTTCCTATCGGGAATGGACTATATTTTAACATTAAATTTTATTTTTGGTTTTACAAGGAATTTTTGTATTGTAGTTCATTTTAATTTATTTTCCAAGAGTAATAGTTTCTTTTTCATTTTTATTTTGATTGTATGTTAAAAAAAAATTTTTTCGTTTTTCCGGAAGTAGTTTCGAGTTTTAGTGGGCGTTTTTGAGGTGGTAGCTGAATGTGGCACTTCTGATGGGGCGTTTAATTAAGGCGGACGCGTCACTAATTATCGCCGTATTTATAAATTTCTAAGTGTATACCAAGTATTTTGCTTTGCTATTTCGTACAGTTACAAGTGCAATGGCAAGAATTTAAATGAGTATGATATAAACCATAGGTTCAAAGCGATTTTTCTGGCATTCAGTCCCCTAATAACATACTGTAAGGATGGTGGTTAATTCGAAGTAATCAAACTCCTGATTAAGATCAAATTAGATATTTGAGGATTTTCTTTTAATTTCTAATAAAGTGTCAGCAACTTTAATTTTTCTTTCCGCGTTTTGAAGTTCCTTTTTGCCCTTTTCTAAGTAATAGAATCTGATGGAAGCCCCACACCATTAATTTTATTCCCAATAGTTCAGTAATAAGTAATTTCGCGTGTGGTCCTGCAATTGTCCGATGTGAAATATATTTTGATGCGAGTTCATTGGAATTTTGAAAGTGTCAACGTCACTACACTAAAGTAAAGTGACACTACAAATCACGTTGACTTGTAATTACACACAAAGTTCTATTTCTAACACTGAGTTGTGTAATTAAGAGAGAACTTCATATAGTACTAATAAAGCTACATAACACACTAAATAAATATTATCCATATTACCCATAGTAGTGATACACTAACACATAAGCAATTATTATTACTAATTCGTTACAACACACTTCACTGTTGAAGAGAAGTGGCTTCGACAATGGGGGGGCGCCTTTACCACACAACCCCACACCAGTATACAACCAGAGTAAACAAAATACACCACCATTACTTCTCACAGTGGCGCACAACGTATGGAACTAACTATTTTGCAAGTAACACACAATAGTGAGATGTTTTATGCTTTTCTTTCGAGTTGGTCTCTAAAGAGCGTGTAGTGTGTTAAGTATGTATTTTGTGCACACAGATGTATTGTACGTTGTTGAACTCTTCCGAAAGCTATAGTTCATTTACGGTACTTCCAACTTTTCTGATCCCCTACTAAAGTTCTACTTCTAGGATATCCCTCCCCAAATGCAAACAAATCTTAGATGAGTTTAAGAAATTACACCAGAGGGACAATAAACCGCATTCGTGCGTACTCGTTGTAATAATATTTTGCATAAGAATTATTTTTTACTAACCATTACAAACATACTTTTTTTTTCACGGTTTTAATTCGTATTGATTATAAATGATGTATTATAATTTACAGACAAAACCCAATAAAATTTCAATTAAACCAAAAATTAGGTACTTTTATGTTAACACAAGCATAAAACGCTTGTGATTCATAACACAACTAGGAAACAACGAAACACGTCACTCATGGTGTGATTTTCCAAAGTTTTGATTCCAAAAGTATGAAGCGAGTGAGTAAAGATATCTGGGCGGCTCTTAAAATCAAGGTGTTGAGAGCCAACGTGGGTGAAACAAGGTGAGAATAGAGCAGCGCCGTAATGAAAGGGCGAGGGAAACCAGGAGATCCCAGAGAAAACCCGGTGACCAGCGGCGTTGTTCGGCACGATTCCCACATGCGAAAATCCGAGAGTGACCCCACCGGGAATCGAACCCAGTTCGCCTCGGTTGGGAGGCGAGCGGTCTAACCGCTACACCAACGCGGCCTCAAGAAAGGGCGAGGAAGCCGAGAATATGCTATAGCGACGCTCGTAGGACGAAATGGTGCGTCAGTGGAGAGAGTAGGTGTGTGATTCGTTCTCTCACATTGTCCCTCGCGGCAAGACGACGAGGGACGGGCAGATGGTTTACCCTCCGCGACACCCTGCGACGCCATGCTATGGCGGGTGTGACGGGGGGAGGGGGGCAGATCGATGAGGGGTGGTAGGGTGCTGACGAGGACGGGGTTCACCATTGTCGACGCACGGGCCCTTTGAGAGGCGGCGGCAGGAAATACACAAGCCGCGCGATTCCAATCACCCTCGGCCGCCACCGCACGCCCGCCAAAACAACAACTTGAAAGGATATTTTGTCGGAGCGCGGAGCCTGCAGGGGAGAGCGCAGGCTTTGGCGAAACTCGTAGGCATCGACCTGCTCATCAGCAACAAGTTTTTATTTCTTTTAGTTTTATTTTTTTTACTTGTCGCAAAAAGAAATACACCTATTCTCTGGTTCTTTGGACACATCGATGGGTGATTTTTTTTTGTTTTCGCTTTTCCCACTAACTATTACGAATTATCAAGTCTAACAAATGTGAGTTTCCGTGTACGAGAATTGTACAATATTAGATCATACTCACAAACTATACTTGGTATTGTATTTATTATTTCATAATTACACACTAGTGCCAATTATATGAGTTTTCGCCACAAAGTATAAAATGACTTCGTAATTCTTTTACCTAAACGTAGACGTAAACTTAACGTAAGAGAAGGAAACTACACTTACAGTTAAACCAGTCTCCCTGGCTTGATTACGAGCACACCAGATTTCTACACAAGCGGCTGCTGATTCAAGTACAAATGCCTAGCCTGACGGGGAAATAGCCCGCGAAACGTGAGTTGTTCTCGTAGCAAGTAGATGTAAACGGCCGATACTGGCTCACCACAATTTTTAGGGTTATTTCTTCTAAAATTACATCAAAAAACGCAGTGTACTTAATAGGGCCATTTCGTCTAAAAGTACAGGAAAAAATTACAAACTCGAAATATGACATTTGATGAAAAACGATTAAAATCAAGCAAATTAAAGCTAAAATTAAGGTATTTGAGGGTTAAATTTAAGCTCTAAAGACGTTTTTAAAGGGAGCTCTCAAAAACAAGCAATTTTAAGCAAAAAAAAAAACAAGAAA
The DNA here is from genome assembly GCA_029891345.1 of Dryococelus australis. NCBI lineage: Eukaryota > Metazoa > Arthropoda > Insecta > Phasmatodea > Phasmatidae > Dryococelus > Dryococelus australis. The sequence goes on from CM056996.1 coordinate 153,503,164, forward strand.
ATTTTTGCAGTTTTTAAAAAATGAGCATGCGGGATGTGACACAGGGTAAAACATGCAATATTATGTAAAAAAAAAAACAGCAAATACAACGTTTTCAATTTTGCAAGCGAACAATCTTAATCAAGCAAGTTTAAGGTTAAAACCAGCAAATCAGTTGAAATATTACAAAAGATAATTGATAGAATGAAAAAAATATATCATTTAATTTCATGCACAGAACTTCGATTTTTCAGTTCTTTTAAGCCTCTAAATGCTATAAAAACTTCCTTCTCATTTATTAGTTAAAAGCATTTTTATCAACTATCTTCAAATAGAGCTCTGGTAAAGTAATTTTGTACTTATCATCTAGAATACAATTAATATTATTCCAAACTTAGACTCATAAATTTCAAAATCTGTAGCAGTATTTCCATTCAATTTTTTTTTTCTTTTTCTTGTAGTTTAGTCAATTCATACGAATTATTCAACTTCTTGAGGAGAGATTCCATTTTTGTTTTTTTTTCTTTATCTTAATAAATAAATTTTCTTAATAATTAAAAAAAAAATGATGCTTGAAATGGAAAAAATAACATATCTAAGCAATGTAAAAAATGTGGTGAAGTATTAAACATAGGAACTTTTGCACCACATAAACGCACAAAAGATAAACGTTTTAACGTCTGTAAAACATGTTATAGTGAAAATGCTAGTAGTCGTTATGAATTAAAAAAGAGAGAGTAATGTGCGAATGTGGAAAATATGTTTATAATACACCTCTCAAAAAGCATAAAAATAGTAAGTTGGCAATACAGCATTAGATATTCTAAACGAAAATCAACATGATAATTATCCAACAAAAACATGTAAAGTGTGTAATGAGAATATATCTACAAAATTATTTTCTCTTAATATAAATAGAAAGGACAAATATTCAATTACATGTAAAAAAAATGTTTTAGTGAGTATATGAAGAATTATCGTCGTACCAAGAAGTTAGATACGGTTTCCCAGTAATTTAAACACTTTTCGATTCAACCCGTATATCTGTTTTTACATTTTATATATCAATTTTTTCTCTTATATATACAACTATAAAAATGGAGGCTTATGTAACACCTAAGTTGAACGATATGGGGATAAGGAAGTTGAGAGAAATTGCTAGATATTTTAAAATTACATATATAACCAGACTAAGGAAAAACGATCTAATTAGAACACTTATACCATTTGTTACGCAAAGTTTTATAGGCGAGCAGAAATAAAAGACCGCTAAGAAAAATAAGCTTTACAAAATTACCTTTAGCTGATGTCGATATCAATGAATTATATCCCAAAGATAAAAAATATTTGGATGTAATATTTCCATTCTATAATAATTTATTTGTTAGCAAAAGAAATAAAATTTATATAGTTAATAAAGCTTTTAAATGTAGGATATCAACATCTAACATTGAAAATACCTTTAGATTAATTATGGCATATTCATTTTTTAACTTCAGTAAAAAAAAAAAAAAAGTTATTTGAGATAATACGCACTAATCTTACAAACTTTAGAGGGCTGAAAACCAGTATTAAATTATTTATCCTATTTTCGTTAGCAAGATAATAATCAAGTAGAACGATTTACATTTCAATCGCCCATTTATACAATATTGAATGAAGAAGATAACAAAAGGATTAATAAATTCATAATACAATTAATAATTACACAATTATCTGAATTTCAAATAAGAGGCTCTGGATGGACATTAGATAGAATAATGGGAATACAATTAGCTATAAATAAGTATAATCCAATAAATGGGTCATTATATATTGAACTACCTGAATTTATAAAGAATAAGAAAACATGCATAAATGTTAAAAATAATTATCAAAAATGCTTCTTTTGGGCTCTAAAATCTGCATTATTTCCAGCAGACAGAAATTCGGACAGAGTAACCAAATATAAAAATGCGGGCCTTGATATCGATAAAGTAATAGATAATTATGAATATCCTATTAAAGTTTATGATATACCAAAAATAGAAGATCAAATTGATACATGTATAAATGTATATTCTACCGAAGATGAGTCGACAGTATTTCCACTAAAACTTACAAAAAAGAAAAAGGAAAAACATACAAATTTTATTTATTTCAAAGATGATGAAAATTCGCATTACTGTTCGAATAAAGATTTATCAAGGTTAGTTTCAGCACAAAAAATTATAAGCAACATAAAACATATATATGTGATATGTGTCTTCAATTATTTTATTCTCAAGAGAATTTAAATAAACATACAGAAGACTGCTCTAAAAATGAAGCAGTAAAAATCACTATACCCCAAAAGGAGAGCAAATAAAATTTAAAAATTATAAATATACAATGAAGGTTCCTTTCACAATATATGCAGATTTCGAATCAATTCTGAAGAATATATCAACGGTTAAGTCAAATCCAATAGAAATAAAGAAATTTAAATTCATCCAAAAATGTCCCGCTTTAACAGAGGATGATATCGATAATATTTTATAAGGTGGTACTTAAAGAACGATATATATTCTTCCTAATGAACAAATAAATAACATAAATTTAAAGCTGAATGATGAGTCATATACAATGAAAAATCAATTACAGGAATCGTCTGCTATTATATTGCTTATGGTGATTATAAGCCACCAGTTGTATATCGTGGTCCAAACACACATAATATGTTTATAGAATCAATAAAAAGGGAGTGAAAAGATTCGGGACATATATTCACAAATTCAACCAATGCTTCCACTAACCAAAGAAGAAAAATCTACCATATAGGAATTCAGATGAATATTGTATGAGGATATGAATTTACAGAGGACAGTAAAAAAGTTCATCATCATGACCATATAAGTGGAAAATTCATTAATCCAGTATGTAATGATTGCAATCTACAATTAGAATTACCCAACTTTGTACAAATTTATTTCCATAATTTAGTTGGGTATGATATGCTCATTTATTTATTAAAGAGTTAGTATATGAAGACAAAATGATTGATTTAATTGCAAATAACGAAGAAAAGTTAATAACTTTTGGGAAAGCAACAGAAAATTGAAAAATGATGTTTATTGACACATTTCAATTTATGCCAAGTAGGTTAGATAAATTAAAATCTAATTTAAGTAAAGATCAAATGAAACACACACAAAAACATTTTCCAAAATAACAAGTAGATTTACTTATTAGGAAAGGTGTGTAGACCTATTATTATATGGATAGTTGGAAGAAATTCGAAGAAACAGAACTTCCACCAAAGAGTGAATTTTGCAATAAATTAAATGAATCTGATATATGTGACGATTAATATGAGCACACAAAATTTTATGGAACACATTTAATATTTAAAATCTTGGTGAATATTACCACGATTAACATTTAAAAAGTGACGCATTGCCATTAGCTGATATATTTGAAAATTTCAGAGATATATGTATGGATGCAATGTTAAAAATGACTTATCAACCACTAGATTTATTACATAACTATTGTATGATTTTAATGGTAGAAAAGGGTATTAAAGGTGGAATATCCCAATGTTGTAAGCGACATGTTAAAGCCAATAACAAATATTTAGAAGATTTTAATCCAAATCAAGAGTCTAACTATTTAGCATATCCCGATGCAAATAATCTTTATGGATGGGCGATGTCTCAATATTTACCATATGGTGGTTTCGACTGAGTTTATTGTACATTATATGATTTATATTACTGGAGTGAAAAATATTATATTTGGAGAATGATTCTGAGTATGGTTATATATTAGAAGTTTATTTAAAATACCTTCAAGAACTGCATAATTTACATAAAGATCTACAATTTTGTCCTGAAAATAAGGTAGTTCTAGGAACAAAGCAATCTAAATTATTAACAACATTACATAATAAAGAAAAGTATGCAATTCAGTATCGTAATTTAAAAGAATGCCTAAAGAATGGATTAAAACTTACTAAAATACATAGAATATTGAAATTTGATCAGCCCGATTGGCTGAAGAAATATATAGATTTGAATACAGAAATGAGAACAATGCCAAAAATGACTTTGAAAAAGATTTTTATAAGCTGATGAATAATTCTGTGTTTAGTAAAATAATGGAAAATATAAGAAACAGAGTTGATATAAAACAAATATCACATGCAGAAAAAAAGGGGAAAAATTAGTGGCAAAACCAAATTTCAAAAGAAGTACTATATTTAATGAGAATCTTGCAGCTGAAGACAATGTTGGAAAATTTTGACACAGGTTATCATCCAAATGACTTATCTATAACATGCCTCAAATAAATAAAAAAGTTTTAGAAAAAATGAAAGATGAATGTAATGGTAAAATAATGAAAGAATTTGTTGGTTTACATTCAAAAATGTATGCTTATAAGGTTGGCGATAAAGAAAATAAAAACTCTAAAGGAGTAAAGAAATGTATTGTTAACAAGCGAATAACATTTAAGGACCATAAGAACTGTTTGTTTAAAGAGAAAATACAATATAGAACAATGAATCTAATAAGAAGTAAAAAGCATGAAATATATACAATAGAAGTTAACAAAATAGTATTAAGTCCTCATGATGACAAGAAAATTGTACTAGAAAATAAAATCGATACAGTGCCATATTGATATCAAAACATATAATTTTAATTCATTTTTCTAATAAAATAGTATAGTATTTTAAACTTCATTAATATCCAAAACAATGTCAATATCAGAACTATCAAAATCAGTTTACTTTTTCCGTCTCTAATTTCTAAAACAGTGTAATTAAAAAATTCATCATTGATTATATAAAAAATCGGATATGGGGGTTCATAACTAATGTAATCACGAAAACCAAACATTATATTCTAAATGATTAGATTCGTCATATTTTATAAACATTCCATAGGCTAAATTACAGTGAACATTTTTTTTTTTTAATTAATTAAAATTAGTTAACTTAGTACCTACAGCAATTTTGTCTTTTTCAATAAGCAAATTTATCTCAAAACCAAGCATATCAGATAGTCGACCATCAAATTTAGTGTCAACAGATTTAATATATTTTCTATTTTTTATATTATCTGCTGTCAATTCAATGTTATTTATTGAAAATGGGTCAATGGGATATACAGTTTCCTTAAAAATATTCAATATCGCATTGTCCTTAAGGAATGATGATAACTTCATTTTTATCAACTACAGCACTAATTTTTTCGATTGTTGTTTTAGTAATGTTGTTTATATTTGGCGATAAAAATGTTGTATGAAAACTGACTAATGCAATCGATTTATCTTAATGAATTATATTAAAGTGAAGTTTTTTCTTTAAAATCGAACTATTATTTGTTAAATTAAATACTTTATTATCCATTTATTATAAAAATTATCTTATTAAATGAAGAAAGTTGAATGGGGTGCCGGTGTTTTAATTCATGATGATAATTCTGAAATTAAAAAAAAATGGAGGGTTATTGCCTGATAATATAAGTTCTATAATAGTATGTCCAAGCAATAGTGAAAATCTAATTCCATGATAAATTTTATTTATAATGTAGGATGGGAATATTTTAATAAATTGTTTGTTTGTTTAAAAAGTTTAAATCAACTTAAATATATTGAATTACAAAATGATTTTAATATATTGTCCAGAAAGCTTAAAGTTAAAGAAAAATGGCATACTTTTTAATAATACTGAGGAAATTGTACCTTAAGATCAATGTGAAAATGATTCTCTAATTGTATTTGATGATGTTATTTTAGACAATCAAGACATATTCCGCGAGTACTACGCACAATATGACACAAACTTGAGACAAATTTATATTGATTTTGTCGGTGGCGATATATCTTATGAAAAAATTAAAGAGATCTATGCGAAGTGCTGGGATGAAGATTATTGCTTTATTACAATAGAAATGAGTAGAAAAATGGTAAATGGCAAGTATCGAAATCAAATAAAAGATTTCATATTTTAACTCTCTCTTGTAAATTGTAAACGAGGATTTATATATATATATATATATATATATATATATATATATATATATATATATATATATATATATATATATATATATATATATATATATATAATGGAGAACACTTGGTGCTTGAAGTGTAAGAAGGTCACTAAATATAATAATATAAAAACTGGAAATACTAAAAATGGGCTATTTGTTCAGAAAAGTATATGCTCGATTTGTAAATCTAAAGAATCTATATTTAAAAAAAAAATTCCCCACTGCGAGAGAGGGGATAACTAATGAATTATATAAACCTGCACGAAAAAATTTCCCCACAAGAAAAGTAATTTCATATAGATTTGATGATTTATGGCAAATCGATCTTTTTAAGATGGATAATGGTAATTTGAAGGGCATATCACATATAAATAATGGATACAAATATATTATAACAATTATTGATGTTTTCTCAAAATATGCATTTGCTATACCAATTTAAGATAAAACAGCCAAGAATGTAGCAATTGCTTTAGAATCTTTATTAATTAAAGGAAAACTGCACAATATTCAAAGTGAAAATGGCTTAGAATTTGATATTAAAATATTTAAAGAACTTATGAAGAAATATAACATCAATTACTATTCTACATTCAGTGAACTTGACTCCAGTGTTGTAGAGAGATTTAATCGTACTATGAAGAATAAAATGTGGAAGAAATTCGCTGGAATGGCAATTACAGATGGGTAAATATATTAGATAATTTAGTTAACGAATATAACAACACAACGCACAATACCATTGGCATGGAACCAATTCAAGTCAATGGAAAAAAAAAGAAATAATTTAATGCAAACAAATTTTGTAGACATAATTACTAAATCGAAATACAAAGCTGGTGATATCGTTCACATGCATAAGAGTAAACAAATATTTTTTAATGGTTACACAGCTAATCGGACAAATGAATTATTTGCCATTGTTGAGGTTTTAAATAATAATGTACCTACTTACATTCTGAAAGATGTCAATGGAGATTAAATAAAAGGCAGTTTTTATGAATACCAAATTATGAAAACAAACTATCCAGATGAATAATTGGTAGAAAAAGTTTTAAACCTAAAGAATTAATATATTTTTGTAAAATTTATTATTATGATTTATGTAAAATGGTTAGGATTTGATAATTCACATAACTCTTGGATTAATGAAACAGATATTTTGTTAATCAAAATATTTTGTGCATTTAACTTTTTCCCTTAAATGCATCATAATAACGCATTTCTAATGCTTATTTAATGAATATAAAACACTTTCAACATTGAATCAATGGTCGTTCATCGTCCGTGCATTGTTTGATTGTCATTCATTCAACACGCATTTAGCAAAACTCCTGTGGAGAAATCCCCATGTCCTCACCACGCCATATTTACAACTTATTTTATAATGAGATGGGGAGTTATTTGTACTCTGTTCCTATTGCATAGGATCTACACAACAGGAGCAGAGAGAGTTTTTGGCTCAATTTTAGGAATTGTTTGGTGATGATCTAATATTGTGAATATGGGGCCCCATATATCCACAATATTAACTCATTTACTCAGACTGGGGGATTGAACCCCCAATCTTCGCATTACAAACCAAACACTCTGCCGCTTGAGCCATGCAACAGGTCAAGGAACGAGCTGATTATAACTCTCCAAGAGCTGTGAGTTGCAGTGAGTCGACACATGTGAAGATAATTTTACTGCATCTTGTGGTGACACTCGCGGAGTGTTCGCAGCAGTGTCAGTAGAAATAGCGATGCAGTTGTGTGATAATACTTCATGTCGTGACGAGAGAGCTCGCTGTCGTCGGGACTGTAGAGATTAACTTTGTCCTATTGCGATCAGACTTCGCTGTCGTCGTCTACAAGGAAAACTGTGAAGATATGCTTTCTCCTATTGCTGGAAGATCACGCGGCGATCGCAGCAGTAGATAACAGAATAGTTAATCTTTATATTTCACAAATATTTCTATTGTAGTCATCAAACCATCATCATCATATACAGATATTTTAGTTTTTTTTTATTTTAAAAGTTAAGATATCACCTATGTTAACATCAAATTGGCTTACTGTAATCTATTTTTTTGAGGTCCCTTAATAACAGGCACATTATCATTGGGTAAATTGGGATTAACAGTAATTATTTTATAAACATTACAATCCATTAAAAAGTGAAGAATATATTATTATCATCTAAGTGAAAATTATTATTACTTTTATTCCATTTTGCAGGTAAATAAAATATCTGAGACATTTTTCAACCTTCATGTTAACAATTGTATTGCAGTACTTCAAAACATTGTTCTGAATTTTGTAATTTTGTAGCTATTTCTTTGTCAAAATATCTTTTATTGACTGCATCTTTCCCACCTACAGGGTCAGCCATATTATTAATTCTACGGTTTTGAAGAGAAACATACTCTGTTGTATAAACAAAAACTTTACTAAATTGATCTCTTAATGCAGAAATAATGGTATTATATTTTTGTTTCTACATCAGTTTTTAAATCAGAAACACTAGTGATGAATTTTGATTCGACATCGGTTTTTAATGCATAATCAGAAACAGTAGTTTTATATTTTGAATCGACATCCTTTTGTAATGCCTGTTTCGCATTGTTTATTCGTTTTATAGAATCAGCAATAGTGTTACTGAATTGTAAGTTTATATCTTCTTTAAAAGCATAATCAGAAACAATAGTTTTATATTTTTATTTGGCATCCTTTTTTAGTGCATAATCTGATATATGTATATCGAAATATCCTTTGTTGACAGCGTCTTTATTATTTATAGGTTCGTCTATATTAACAATTCTACATCTTAGAAAAGAAACATATGTTTTTGCATAATGAAAACAGTTGGATAGTTCACTTTGTAAAGAAGAAACACTGGAATTACATTGTGAATCTACATAAGATTTTAAAGCAAAATTACTAGTATCAAAAACTTTATTTAAAGATTTGATTAATGGTTTCCCAAATATATCCATAATTTAAAAATATAGAAATTATACCGTAAAACCTAAATCCTCTCGAAAAAAGGTGTAAAACAATTAAACATATGTGTCCACATATAACTGCATTAGAATTCTGAATTCGGTCATCATTGTAATAAACATTTCTGTTTTTAAAGTAATTGGTTAAATTAGTGGGAGTATTGCCTCCAAATGAATAAAAATAGTAAACATCGTTGTTTTCTTTAAAATAACAAACCCAATCAGTCACCGAATTTGCTGAAATACCAAAATTTACCACATCGCATTCATTCGTCATTCTTATAAACATTTCTGAAGTGCTTAATATTTAATCAGTTTACATATTTTTCAATATCGATATTAGCTAGTGGGCATATATTCAAATTTTTTTTGGCCTTCCTCTTTTCGCAACTAATCCTTTTCCAGCCTTGTTTTCAATTGCTAAATTGTGTCTTTTTTGTTTTTCTAGTTCTTTTCATTTTTTCTAGTTTGTTCAAAAGTATTATAAATTGCAGTGGCCCCACCATATAAACTACCAGCTTAACCACCAAGTGCACCTAAAGCAGTAAGTACGAGGGGAATAATTCATCCATGATGTAAACCACTTCCAGGTTTTTATTTGCTCATATTTTTAACTGTTGCCATTGATAAAGTTAATTTGAAACTTTTGCCTTCTTTCAATTTTTTATTTTTTTTTCACAATTTGATCATTTGTTAAAAATTGATCTATACCCAAATCTTTTACTTCCTCAAACGGAATATCGAAAGTTATATTTGTTATCTTTATTTATAAGTGAAAATATAACCAATAAAACATTTAAATTCCCCAACCTATTTTTATTTTTGTAAACATAGTCGATTGAGGCAACAGCAGAAGCAATTTTTTCTCCAACTGGAGTATATTTATCTAACATGATTTCTTTTGCTTCTTTTTGTAAAATTTTATCAGCTCCGTGTTTAGATTCTAAATCTATATGAACTCTGTAAGCAATATCGTGATATTTGCATGCTTCATCTAATTTATTTACTCCTGTGTCGCCTCTTTCTAATCTTTCATTTAATTCTGTAAATGATCCACAATAGCCTGGCAAATGCATTTCAGGCAGATTAAATTTTTTGAACACAATTTATTATTCCTTTGCCATGATGTTCATAACTACAAAATTACTGTGGAATTACATTTAAAAATCTAATAAGATATGGAATTCCTTTTGGATTATTAACAACAAATCAGAAAATTCATTGTTTAGCATTTTCATTATGTTTACTTTTTAATTGTAATGATTCTTATTTCAAGAATTTTCTTCATCATGAATAACTAATAATTTATCAACCAATTTTCTAACATCATCCATCCAAATATATTATTTTGTCAAGCTAATGTATTTTTTTGTGCCATCACCAGTTCCAGGGTAATTTTTAGAACTTGTTCTTTCAGGTGTGTTTGGTATTGATTTTATATAGTTATGATAAGTTGGTCCAATTATTTTTTCGTGCTCCAGCATGTACTTGAACTTGGATTTATTAGGATTAAAATTTAGAAATACGGCATTGGTTAATAAAACAATTTCTGTATAATTGTTAAGGTCATTGGTAGTGTATTGACCCTCAAGATCTGATTGTGCTTTTTTTGTTAACAAATTACGAAGTCCTCAAGTTAATTCATAATCTTTACCTTTAACAGATAGTGTATTATTATCCAGCCCTACTTTTATATCATCAATGTAACTTTGATCAAATAAAATATCATTTTCATAATTCTAAATGAGTTTTTTCTTCATATTAATAAATGTGTGTTCTTTTCAAATAAAAATGCTTTTGTTTCCAATTTCTGCACGCCCCTTTTGTGAAATATTGCAAAATTTGTGTGATTTTAGGATTAAATTGCTTGTTTTTAAATGAAAATTGCTTGTTTTTGAAACAAAAAATTGTTTTTTTTTTCTAGCAATGTGGAAAAACTACTTGAAAACGATAAATTTGCTTATATTTAGCTTAAATTTGCTTGATTTTTAGCGTTATTTCACTAAATTTCAGATTTTAAGTTTTTCATTTTTTTCTGTACTTTCCTTACAATAGCAAGTAAAAGTTGGTGCTATTTTTTAAATGTATTTTCGGGTTAAATTACCACAAAAAGTGGCGTGCGCCAGGATCCGCAAAATACATCTACTGTGGCAACAAATTGAAATTGCATTTTTCTTTCTGTTATAAATGAAACAAAACACTATATACGATGAATTATTATACAGTTGTTTGTTATGCCTGGTGTTGGCGGAAAGATATACACAAAAAATTGTACAGTCTAAGGAATGACATGTTACGAACAGAATTGTGTCGCCAGTTGCTTCTCATAACGAAGATTTTGCTTTCACTTACTAATTTACCAAAACACGTGTATTCCTTCTGAAATAAAATGGAAAATGACAGATGAAAAGTGTATAAGTATATTATATGTGTGGTTGTTTGCAGCTTGCAGCGTGCACAAATTATGTATAGTAAAGCACGCTCTGAACAAAAAGCTGTGTGTATGTAGATTGTGGCGGTTACCCTAAGTAGATTAGTTGGCTGGGTTCTTTGATGCATAAAATTATAATTGCAAAAACACTTCTTGCCAGACTCACTCCTCCCAGCCTGGACAAAGCTACCTATGATACTCACATCCACTGTAGAACATAAAATTACCAACCACCACATGCAAAATAGTATAATGAAATGTGTAGGCCAAGTGAGGGAAAATCAACAGTAACTATTTACGTGCGAGTGTGTGACAAACCCACGTATAAGTCAATTGTGCGCCCGGTACTAATCTGGGCTGAACAGGGAGTACACATTCAATGCTGGACACCTTATACAACATACACATTTTGATGTACATATTTTGTGTACAAGAGCACTTGAAACCAGGCTCAGAATAATTAAAAACTAAAATGAAATCACTGAGATGAGGGACATGGGTAAATGCATCTCTACTGAGAAACGACTCACACCTAGCATAACAGCCTTTACCATTGATATTTTATTCAAGTATGTTTCAACTTTATTGAACTGGGGTTTAAAAATCCTGGTCGCAATCAGCAAAGAACTGAATAAAACAACACACTCCTATTGCAGCTGAAATGTGGCCATGCCTAGAGTAGCGTATCCCCAAGTTAACGTATTATATTTGCCAGGATAAAAGTCAATATCCACCACAAAAATTAATTAAATAAAATGTTACTGTTTCTCAGGTTATTAAAAGACTAAGTTACGCTTATTTAATGTTGTGAAATTCTGTATCTAGCTCAGTAAAGCACAGATAATCTGTCTCTGGTTTCCCGTGAGCAAAGATTGATGCTTGATTAAACAGTTCTTATGGCATTCAATATGGCGGCCTAAGCTTGCCGTAATGACCGTCGTTTCTGCACCACAAACTGTGGATACTGACTAGACCGCCTGATTTGCGGGGTAATCTTGTTGCTCTCGCAGTTGGATTCATATTTATTATGTAGGACATGACTCGTACGATGCTCTCGATGCGTTGTAGGGTATGTTAGAGTTCTTAATGACGTGAAATTTCCAATCTGAAAAATACGCTACGTAGTCCTATATAACTTCTACCTCCCAACTCAGTAATCGAGTGGAAGGGCAGTTACAGCAGTGTTGCTACGCTGGTATAAAAAAAAATTACACTGGAGTCGAGGGAAGTTTAAAAACACCCTAAAAAGCTAATTAAAGACCTAGCCTTCGCCTACGTACAGGCGAGGGTCCTACTCCTACATCTGTCTAGTATGGCTGTTGATGTAAGAGAGAGCGTTAAGCACGACTGACTGTAGCTAGTTTAAGGGGCCTGCCAATCCAGTCAATCACATGCCAGGGTTTAAACCTGTGGGCCAACAATAAGCTAAAATCATTCAAACTCCCCTCATGAACCACTGTCAACGGCCTAGCTGCTTAGATATGATAGAGTATAAGGTCTCAAAAAGGATACAAAAATTTATTACAATCAGAAATATTCACAAAAAAAGACCAAGAACAAAATATTAGTATTTACGTTTTTAAAAAATACAACAACCTAAATTAGCTAACCTACTCAAGTTAAACAATATATGATTGACACCGTACAACTAATGCAAAAATCCTAAATTGGAAAATAAAAGACACATTATTTTTAAAAAAAGTTAATAAATTGAGATTACTTGAGTGACTTCTGAGACAGAATTTAAATGCGATCAAACAGAAAATATCATGCAAAACTGAAATTGTGAAAACTAAATAAAGAAAAACTACATCTTTATTATATAGCCAAAATGACGTACATTTGAAGTCGTTATACAGAAATATGTTGCAGGGTTAGAAAACCCCTATAAAAGAGACAAAATAATAATTAAATATTTCAAAGAATTGGAAGTTATGAGGAGTATTAAGAATTACACATATTTTGCGGGCTATTCCCGAACGTGTCTCTGGTGGTTAATATCTTTTTTGAATTGTGCGCAAGGATCGCATAGCAATAAAATAATAAAACCCATAAAATTTATCTAATAAGCACGATTACTGGTGCATCTTGTTGCATGCGTAAGGTAGTATTAATAAGGACGCAGTTAATTCGCCATTCAACTGGCTGACGTCCTGCCAATAATTGACGTTGTATAGTCAAGTAGTTTGGACAAATAAGAATGTAGTAAGTTTAAATACAGATCACACTACCGAATTCACAAGAGAAGACTCACTCATATAGTGCCTCGATTGCCAGAAAATGTTTACCATCCATAAGGAATTAAAAAACATGGCTTATTTTCACATACAACCAGATTATTACAAAATTTCGAGAGGGTTTCAGTTAGCTATATTCAGAATTTAAGGAAGTACTCATCCCGAAAATTTTGGTTTCTTGCCTAGGCTCTTATAGAAACCCACCTTTGTGTCACAAGAAATAGGAAGAAGTCGCAAACTTCTCGAATTATTCACTTAGCAGTAAAACTAGACGCCGCAGTCCTTAACGTACTCCAGCCCCTATCAACTGTAAACTTGCTGTGGCCACAGTGGAACTTATACACTCGAGACTTGGTTACACTATTAGAATCTGTTTGTGTAGGCAGTTAATGGTTGGAGAGAATTGAGAGATTTGTAAGTTCTTGCTTTTTCTTGGATAATACTGTAAGAAATTATATGTGCAGGTGTGGTTAGGCGTGTGTGATGCAAAGCATACTTGTGCAGCGAGTAATTCCTCTTTGCTCGACTGGCTAGCGGAAACCATTCTTAATGCAAAACTTACACGAGAAAAATGATATTTTAAAACAAAGGGAAATTATTTAACTGAGAATTTGTATTTCCAATCAAGGTAAGAGACTTTTCACTGTAAATGCAAGGCAATACTAATTGCTGTATATGAACAAATGTTCAATGCCCTTAAGAAAAATAAAAACATACGTGTCTGCAATGGTACACTGTAACACCCATGAAAATACGGTTTTTATGCATACAATTAACTTATACTATTTTTCCTGTACTTATTGCTACACATATTGTCATGCAAGAATAAATGTAATTTTTTTCACACATGTCACTTATATGAGTTCAACTGCTTATGTAAATGTTATTTATTTTTATTAGTTTTATTTTTTTTAACACGTAACATTTTTAGAACTTAGATGTATGATGGTAATAATATTTATGTGTTATTTTGATAGGCTGGCTCATTTTCCATTGTGTATTAATTATTATATAATTAAGATTTAATTTTGGTGTGATCTCAATTTTATGTCTTTCTACTTTTTATTGTATATTATCTCAATTCCGAGATCACGTATTCTTTGGCTTTTCTTCATTTAGGTCGTTAGAAGTGGTTTATGTGGGTGGTTTGAATAGTTTTGATCCCCATTGGCCAGCAGGTTTTAATGCTGATTGTTGTTTGGCTGGCGCTATAGGCCCTCTTAAACTAGCATCAGCCTGTAGAGACTAACGCTCTCATCGCTAGCATCTTCCAACGACGTCAGACGTAAGGCAGGGCCTCCCGTCTGAAGTGGATGGAGAGGTAGGACTTTAAATTAATTTTAGGGTGTGTAGACGTGTCCCTGAACCAACTTTTAAGTAAATTAGTAACCAGCAATGGAGCTTGTGTCAATAGTCGCCCATTCGCGAGGTTAAGTGGCCAGGAGCTAGATAGTTTAAACACGCCGTCTACGTACGTGTAGAGCGGAGCTCAACGTATCTCCACCTTAATCCTACTACGCCAAATCCTGCAAGAGAATCCTACCTAAAATACGCTTGGTGATTAAAAGATAAGTCCTACAAAATCATCTGACATTTTCATCTGGACCTAATTTTATTTACAGTTTGATTCAGCTCGATATCTGTTAGCATCAGTACACAAGCGACACCATCTAGAATTTTTTAACTATATAAATTTCCAGCACACATATGCCATCTGTAAAACCTGTGATAAGAGTAGCTTCTACCAGAGCTAGACTGTTTAGTGAGAACACAATTTATTTTAAAGTAATAATTACTACATAGAACAGTTTAATTAATTTGATCTTGAAACCAGTATATTCAGACTCTGGCAAGCTATGTTACGTGACCGTGAAAGGGTTCAAGTAGGCTAGACATGACCACTTTTAGCGTTGTTAGGATAGTGTGTTGTCTTTATAGTTTTTCTCATATTGCCATCAGGGTTTTTAATTATATCTGATTCAAACAATTACAATACAAAACGAAACAAAGAGTAAAATAAATGAAATACAAACAAAGGGCGTAACTGTTTTGTCGTTTTCTCTACTGCAGTGTCAAGTTAACCTATTTATTACCCAGTGCCTTACATATGTGTAGAGTTTTCAATTGTCTGCCTTATTTTGACGTACGTTCTCAAATATTTATTTCTATAGGGTGATAATGGTAATAAACTTGTTCCCCTACCGGCCCAGGACTGCATCGGTTTATTATACAGAGGCAACGTAGGTAAGATCACATACTTTCCCAATGATTTATTGCAATTTAGCTTTACAGCCTGGTCACTCAAGTGATGTATGTGTTATCCCATTGTTGCGTATGCAAATTCTACACCATACACAGCACATATCGATTTGAAAATAATATGACAATATTTCGTATTGGCTATCCCAACGAGGAGGCCTTGTGTGTGTTCTTCAATGCTCCCTACACACTATATTACATATTCTTTTATGAAATATAAGCGATATTTCAAAACGTAAAATATACGACAAAGTCAAAACACTGGATAAAGCATAAGTAACTAATCTCAAACTACACCAAATACACTTGACTTTCATTTTTGAATATGTGCACAAGAAAATTCATAAAGAAATTTATTATCCTTTCCAACTGAAAAATCTGCATGTTTAGTTTCAAATAAATACTGCCGTAAAAGAAAATTATTTGTGTAGGAAAAATTTACTAAATCACTTCACTAAAACATATCAGGTAAAATATGTAAATTACGTGAAGGTTATTTACTTTTACTCTCGCCAATGAAATCAATTTCAGTTTTTGTAAAAATGTTTGCGCTGCCAGAGACACGAGACAATAATAAACTGCTGGCTTCTGGTATGGTGTATGAAATTTACGCCATTTTTAAAGATATCGAAGAATACGTTAAATGTTTAAAATTTAATTTAATCAAATTTTTTCAAACCAAATTAATTCAGAGAACATGTAAGACAGATCAAAGACGTTGCTTCGATAAAGCTGTACCCAATTATCAGTCATAGCCTACTCATCTGCTGGTCGTGAACGTGAGGAAGGTAGACCCTCAATATTAAAGCACTAAATTCGAATAACTAGCGTATTGGGTCTCTTCTTTTTAACATACTCACACATATTTAAGAATGAGGCTTCTCTCTAACACCTCCCTAGCATTAGAATGGGCAGTCATTATCAAATTCCATAAAATCTACTGGACCAGCGTTATGCTGGACTGCTCTACATGACTGCCAAAAAGGGAGTGTGTCCGTGGTTCACACAGGAACTCTATCATTGACGGATAAATTAGAAATAAAGTACTTCCCTGAGACATGCACTGAACTAAACAGTTTCAAAGTGTAGATTTATCATAGGGCTAAGCTGTAGTGTGATAGCACACATACAGTGTGCACGGAGAAAATAAAAACAATCTAACTCTTCAAAGATAAAAAACATTCAACCAGAAGTTAGGCATAAAAATAACCAAACTGTCAATTATTGGACTACTGTAAATAAAATAAATAAATAAATCTAACTTTTGGGGTGATATCCTGAAAATACATTTCTAGCTGATACTTATGGTATTGTCTATAGATTACTTTTCAAATAAAGTTATTTATTCAATTCAAATAAACAAACATAAAAATTCTGATATCTATATGTCTCGGATTATCCATTTGGCAGTAAGCCAGGCGTTACAGCCCTTTAAGTACGCCAGCCCCTATCAAATGTAAACTTACTGCGACCGCAGTGAGACGTAAATATTCGTGATTTGGTTACATTACTTACTCCTCTTTATTGTTTGTTTACATTCGTACAAAACTTGTCCAGAGGACTTCAAGCACGATGGAGCATAAACTTGTGGTGCGGTATTCTAGGCACCTGGCAAGTGGGACCGTATCTGTTGCCAGACACACTCACTGGACGGATGTATGCAATGTTTCTCCGCTAGATTCTACTGGAGTTGTCGGAAGACATTCCACTGGCCGCTCGAAGAGTTATGTGGTACCAACATGACGCGGCACTACCTCATTACAGCGGAGCAGCTCGCCGGGAGCTTGATCACATCTCCCCTCAGTGGTGGATCTGTAAGGGAGGGCCAGTATCCTGGCCACCGAGGTCAACCGACCTCAATCCCGTGGTCTTTTTTTGTGTGGATTCCTCAAGAAACTAGTGTACCGTGAACCTATGGACAGTGTCGAGGAATTCATTCCACGACTGCATGCTGCTGTGGTATATGTAACCAATGATTACTTGCATGGGGTACAGGCAGGTATTCCACGACGTGTGCGCGCCTGCATTGGGATGGAGGGCGGTCAGTTTGAACATCTGTTGCTATAATACCATTAAAGTAAAGAGTATGCATACATTACACTATCAATAACATGTTCATATGAAATGCATGTGCAAATGATAGAATGTATAAATAAACCGAGTGATATAGTTTCGTACTATGTGATTGTATTAACATGTACCAAACCATGTTTTAGCAATACGTAGGGGCAGTGATATAGCTGTGTACTATGTGATTGTATTAACATGTACCAAATCATGTTTTAGCAATAAGTGACATAGCTGTGTACTATGTGATTGTATTAACATGTACCAAACCATGTTTTAGCAATAAGTAGGGGAAGTGATATTTGGCGAAAATATTTCGAGGCAAGATACAGTTCAAAGCACTGTAGGGTCGTTCAATTTTTCTGATTGGCTGAAAGACATTCTGGTTCGTGTTGAATGTTAGCGCACGAACCACGAAGGTTCCGGGTAGGAGTTACAGAATTCTGAGTGGCTCGGTCAAATGCGGACACGACACCAACAGCCAATGGAGGTATGGCCATAGCCGAGATATTTATAGAGTATTGAAGTCTACTGAGTGCTCAGATCCTGTATAAATATATATATATATATATATATACATACATATATGTGTGTGTGTACAGGTGATATTGCGGGATCATTGCGACAAACTTTTAGGGGTGAAAGGTAATGTAATGAGGAACAACTTCTGTCAGACAAAGGATGTCCGAAGGGAAGCCTTCCTTAAACGCTAGGCATCTTTGTACTACACGTGATAACGCCTGGCAGGTAGGTAGTTAGTGTTGTACAGAACAGACAATAGCTGCCTACCTCCCAGGAAACAGTGGCATTTGATAATTTCAAATGGTACTATAGAGTTGGTGGTAATAATAAGTAGCTAGACGTTTGTAGTTTTCAGTACTTTATTAACTGCTTGTTACAGGTTTCTGTATGTTAATCTAAAGTCGGTGCTCAAATTGGCGGCCCTCCACTTGATTACAGACATTGCAACACCAATGTATTGCCTGGCGGACCCTCTCGAAGTAACTAGGAGTGATTTGAAGAGCGTTGCATGACGCCTGTATTCGTTCTGCTAGAACGTCGTGGTTCTCCACAGACATAGAGTACACACAATTCTTTATGTGGCCGCACAGGGAAAAATCGACTGGCGTGAGGTCGGGTGGCCGTGGTGACCATATACGCTAAACACCAAATGGGTATTGGCGAGCAAAAAGGTTGAAATGCGACGGGGCGCCATGATGTTGAAACCATGTGTTAACTCGTACGTTCAGCTGCACATCCTCTAACAGCTGGTGTAATTCGTTTGCCAGAAAGTTGTGATACGCCTGGCTGTCTTAACGGGTTGGAAGAATAAAGCATCCAATAACTTGTACGTGGGCGATCCAACCCATATGTTCAACTCGTGCTGTTGTTGATGATGTGTGGCCCCACTGCAAGTGGATTTTCTTCTGCCCACGTGTGGCTGTTGTGGGTAATGAAACCGCCATTTCTTGTAAAACACGCTTGGACTGTAAACAAAACGCACTATGCAAACTCTAACTCGGCAATGCACTGCTACATAAACCACTGTGCGAAACGCATACGGGAGTCAAAGTCAGCTGGTCCCAGTGCCTGTACCGTTTGTACGGGGAATAGATATAGACTGTGCTGACAGAAAATTCTCCACACGGAAGTGTGGGTGACGTTCATATCACGAGCTATCGCAGGGGTGCTTGTGGACGGGTTCGCTTTATCTCTGCCCAGTACCTCCTCACCAAAATGCGGCGTACGAACACCTTTTGCCCTGACGCCCTCATGATGCGGTGGTTGGTAGGTCTTATACTCTCTCAGTCACTGATGTAGTCGCTGGAGCAGTGTCTGATGTGACTGCCGTCTCTTGGGGAAGCATTCCTAATAGAGAATTGCTTATATACGCACTCAGGCTCTAACTTCACTGTACAGCATCCACATATCCGCCAGTTCTGACGATGAATAAGCGTCCGTGATTAGTACGGTGTACGAAGCACAGTCACGCTGAATACACAAAAACGGTTTCAACTGAAGCAGTGACAACGACGCAGGAATGAATAGTGGAAGATGTTGAGTGATGAATGTAACGAACTGCGCACACACCACATGGCGTCCAATGCGGCTCTCAGTACTTTTGATACGGCCAACCTCTTCAGGACAGAGGCGATGCTTCGTAACCGGGCCTCACGTATGTACAACAGCTATAGGTGACTGTATGATCAACAGCAGGCATGCGAAACTCGCAAGCGGAATGCCTACGCCCAAGCGCGTGGAACTATTTTATAAAGAAGACACATGTCTTAACAGAACGTCTTCGAACACCCTTCTATGACAAAAGATGTTCTTCATTATATTACCTATCACCCCAGAAATTTACCGCAATGATCTTGTAACATCCTGTATGTGTTTGTAAATACACTAACGTTTGTGCAAAATTCAAAACTAAGAAGGATACGTGTGATTGAAATGAACATTATACCACAGTTACATGACAATAAAAAATTGATTACGATTACAGAACTGTATATGATCCCTGTACATAACCATTCAGTATGGCGGAGAAGTTCCTTCATGCTGCAACCAGGGCACCTAAGCATTGTGTCATGGAATGAAAGAGGACCTGTATATGTCCCTGGGGAATCTCCCTCCACGCGGTTTGTATGCGAGTCCACAAATCATCAACAGTGGTTGCTGGAGGACCGTGACGAACAAGTCGCCGACCAATCATATCCCAGACATGTTAGATGGGCGACATGTCAGGCGAACGTGTAGGCCAGGGAAGCAGTGGTACCCATCGTTCATTGGAGGAGGCTTGCACATTCCTCGCCACATGTGGCCGGACATTGTCGTGCTGAAATATGGCATGTGGAGTCGCCTGTAAGAGGGGCAGTACCTCGGGCTTTAAAACCTCCCTGATGTAGTGGCTGCTGTTTATATTGCCCTCAAGACCTAGGTGTCGATATTGCAAGTTGTATCCAATAGTGCCCCACACCATCGTACTTGGCGTTTGTTCGCTATGCCGCTCCAAAATGCAGGCTACCAGATTGCTGTCACTATGGTAGCATCTAACACGTATGCGGCCATTGAAGTAGAAAAGTTGAAGAGGGACTCTTCTGGAAACAATGCATTTTGCCACTCAGCGCACCAGTAACAGCGTTTACATGCCTATTGCAGTCCGAGGCGTTTGTGATTTCTAGCGAATCATCGACGCAGACAAGTCCACACCCATTTCAGTGCTTCAATTTCGAGCCAATCCTGTGGAGGAGGCAGTATGGTCTGTTACGGCCATGCAGACAAGCTGATGTACATCCCATACTACGGTCATATTTCAAGGTCCAGTACTCGCTCGTCGCTGCGTATGGCCCTTTTCTATCAGCTGTTTCCACACATACATCACTGTCGTAGCTGCATGCCCTGTACAAGCCGAAATGTCACCGATCCTTTTGCCCCACTCGAACGCACTCACATGCTGATATGGCGCCCTGTGTTGTCGACGAGGTCGACGAGGCATACTGGCACTTACTTTCACTTCGTTTGACAGTTCTTCACTGACTGAGCATGGTGAAACCCTTTCATTCCAGTCACACAAGAGAGGGCGCCGCTGGGCTTACATGTATGTCATCTGTCTGCAATCGTAATCACTTATTGCTAGTACAGTCTTCTACACATCCTCCAAGTTTGGATTAATTCGGGCGATTTCTTCTAAGTGTTGCAATTTTCACCAACAATTGTGTTTATATATATATATTTATATTTATATATATACACATACATGTGTGTATATACATATGTAAAGATATATATGCCAGTCGTTAGTTTTCGGAGATACTCGAACACAATGTTTCGTTTTAATGGTCCTCCAGGTTCTTCAGATGTTAGTAAAATCAATAATGGTCGTCAGGCCCCATGTAGCATAACACATATGGCCTATTTATGGTTTACAGTCGGATGCCAAGCCGGAAAACTGTTGGCCAACAGTTGGCAGGCACCCGGCACCATTGATGGTCCTGAAGTGGCACCACTAACTAGCCATACTCTGCTCATAGCTGGCCCAGGTGTGGTGAACACAAATGACCCAAGCATGACCCATATGTTTCCAACAGCAATGGTCCATCGATGTACCACTTCACAGCCATAAAATGGCCTATAGATGGCTACCCGTACTTTTACCAGCAATAAGTATAGGTTATGTGCGGTCATTGCTGGAATACAGTTGGTAAACCATTTATGGGTCGTTAATAGGTCAGCTACTTTCAACCATCAGTTTCATTTCCATCACCATTCTATCAGTGGGCCATAAATGGCATGCCAAGTGTCTTGGTGCCAGCAGTTAACCATATCAGGACCAGTTGTGAAGACCCGTAAGTTTTCTGGGGCAGCTGAAATCCAGAAATGCTATCAGTAAAACCACAGTCGGCCGACTGTCTCTTTCTATGTGGAACTAAGTGCACGAAACGCTAGTGAATAGCTATCAATGGCCCAAAAATATAAAAGTTAAGTGCTGCCAGTGCTCTAATACACTTGGCAAGCCATCCATGGATCATTAGCAGTATACCCACTCTCAGCCATCAGTTTCATTTCCATCAACATCCCATTAACGCGCCATTGTTGGCATGTCAAGTGCCCTTTCGCCAGCTGTCAGCCATACCAGGTCTATTAGTGTAAACACATAAGTATTCAGTGCCAACAGTCATCCAGCAGTGTCAGCAGTAAAACCACAGTCGGCCGACTGCGGCTTGCTACATGGGGCGGGATTACATGATCCGCAATCAAGTTTTCATTTTTTTGTGTGTATTTCGAGTGACAAATTGTGAAGTACGCTCTTGAAAGGCAGACGCGCGTGCTGTTATGCGATATTCGTGTATCAGATTGTGTCGGCCACATCAGTTATTTTCTTCTTGAGGTAATTATGGTGTTAATATGTGTAAATTTTAGCTCGTCTTCCAGGAAAAGTTTATTAGTGGCGAGAAAAACTGGCGAAGTGAGGTTAACTGAATGCTTACACAAAGGATTTTTCCTGCTAAAATTTCGACAGTGAATTCTTGTCAGATTATTTTTACATCTCGCCAAGACACCAATAAAGAAACACATCGTCCATCATGCCAGAAAAAATTTGTTTTAAAAACAAAACTGCAGTCACACCAACGAAGGTTGAACTTAATTTTGGAAGGGGGAAGAAAAGTGCTAGCGATGCCTGAAGACGGTGAAAAATGTGCTTTCTTTCTGTCGATGTGCAAGGAAATCGAAAAAAATCAAAGACAAATTTTGAAGCCGATATCTCAGACTGGAGGTACTTTGTTGCAGTAATGAATCCCCCAAACCGGTCGAATGTACATCATTGTGGGATAAACTTGAGGTGGTTTATTTTGAAACTGACTTTATCAAGGACAGGATGGAATTCAATTTGAATACTATACTTATTGCTGAAAGGGCAGATAAAGACAAGGTGTCGGCCCTAAAAATGACAGCTATTCAACTGCTAATATTTAATGGGAATGTCACCCAGCGGCAATCCTTTCACGACTTATTTCTTACACTGGTTCATAACAATGACCAGTTGCATGCAGTGGAAAAATTCTTGTACCTGAAGTCATCGTTGCAAGGGGAAGCCAGTGCCTTGGTATATACATGCCAGTGACGAATGCCAATTACGAATTTGCAGAGGATGTCCTGGTGCAAAGGTATAATTAGCCAAGAGTGATAGCAGCACGCCATTTAGATGCCATATTCGATGCACCCCCGGTAAGTGCAGATTATGTACACTCTATTAAAGCTTTGCTGAATATAGTTATGGAAAGTATGGGTGCCTTGAAGGCCTTAGGGCTTCCTGCCAATAATTGGGATGTAATGCTGCTGAATTTATTAGTGTCTAAACTTGATTCCAAACTAAGGAAAAATTTGGAACTCTCTGCGCCGCAAGATGAAATGCCTTTTTCTTATCAAAAAAGTATGCCGTTTTTGGAAAGACAGTCGCAAATATCTAAGGAGTGTTAAGAGTAGTGGAAGGTCATGGGGTACTACTGGCTCTCCAGGATGGGAAAGTAAGAAATCTACTGAGGCTGCTGGAAACTCGAAATTGGTATTGATAGACTTGAAACCAGATTCTCAAAACTGTGTATACTGCAAGGGCGACTCTATTGTCAAATGTGAATCCTTTCTTCAACTTTTGTGTGAACAATAGCTACATCGTGGTAAGGAATTGAACCTTTGTATAAACCGTTTTAAAACTGGGTACATCATGCCGGATTGCTTTTCTAATTTCAAATGTTGGACATGCAGAAAACATCACCACACAGTGTTGCATTTCTTTTCACAATAAAACATTGGCTCTAGGAATGACAGTGAAAATTCAGATTTACCTAGTAGTGACAACAATAAATCATACTTACTTAGTAGTGACAACAGTACCACAAAGTCATTGTATTGCAGAGGAACCCAGATCGAATCGCTCACAGAGCTTCTATCCATGGCAGGAGTCAAGGTGTTGAATAGGTCAGTTCAGCCACATGATGTTAGAGCTCTTATAGACTCTAGTTCACAAGCTGCCTTCATCACTGAAGAATGCCTTCAGAGATTGTCTCTTACTTATTCTTGGCACAGTTCACAGTTGACACCTCTTCCAGCTGCAAATGGGGTAACAAGCTGCAAAATAATGCCATGTCTGGGTAATGTTGAGGAAATAGTTTTTGGAGCTGTTGTGCTCTCTCAAATCGCATCTTCCTTTCCTCGGGCACTTACCCAGAAGCAGGAGTGGCCACACTTGTCCAGTATGGTCCTGGTAGATCCCAATTTTTATAAACCTCAATAGATTGATATGCTGCTTGGTGCAGAAGTGTTCCCCGAAATTATATTCTTGAAGGTCGAATTCATGGACCCCGAGGAGAGCCTATTGCCATAAATACTAACTTGGGATGGCAGTTAAAAGGAAATATTAATCAAGGTTCACATTCGGAAACAAAATTCTAAACCTTTTTTGTATCCTCTATTGAACCAGTAGATAACTTAATAAAAAGGTTTTGGGGAGTAGAAGAAGTTCCAACTCACCATACCATCCGAACTAAAGAAGATTGACAAGCAGAAGCCTTTGAAGAAACATGTGCTCATTACCTAAATGGAAGATATTGTGTAGCATTGCCTTCCAAGAATGAACACCCCAACTTGGGAGACTCCAATACAGTGGCATCCTGTCTAATTTTTGTTCCTGGAACATAAACTTGCTCAAAATCAAAGGTTGAAGGTGGAATTTCATATGTTCCTGCAGGATTATTTCGACCAAGGCCATATGGAATTTCTTGGGGAGCTTTCACGGGTAAGTGTCAATGATTACTTCATCCCTCATCAATGTGTAACTCGCCCAGGTAGTCTAAGTACCAAGCTCAGAGTGGTGTTTGATGCATCAGCTTGTGCCAGTATTGGGGAATCTCTCAATGATCTTTTTTGTTGTACCCAAGCTATTGCCTGATCTTGTAATGGTTTTACTCCATTTCCGACTTCATGTGGTGGCACTTGCTGCAGACGTATCGCAGATGTATCGTAAAATTCTACTACATCCTAATGATTGTACATATCAGAAAATTGTGTAGAATTTTCCTCAGATCAACCATTGTTTTAATACCAGCTCAAAACCATGAAATGTTGTCTTTCATCATGACCTTACCAAGCGATAAAGGCCACTCACAAATTGGCTATGAACGAAAAGGATTATTTTCCCACTGTGGCTCAAAAATTTATGCAAAATGTATACATGGTTGACAACTTGACTGATGCAAACTCCACGAGGAAGACATTAGTCTCCAGCATGAGCTTACAGGCATCTTTAAATCAGGTGGTTTCACTCTTCACAAGTGTGTGCTTCTAATTATTAAGCTGTAATGAGTCAGGGTTTCCCACCAGATAATTCATACATTTCTTGTTCATTCTCATGCCCAGGAAATGATTCTATAAAAGTTCTTGGTTTGTTGTGGAATTCTAAATCTGATTGTTTCCCGCATTTGTCTAAACCTACTGCAGGTATCAAATGTACCAAACGATCAGGTTTGTCAGTGGTTGCTAGGATCTTTGACCACTTGGTCTCATAACACCAGTAGTTTTGTTTGCTAAACCGCTTATCCATCAACTCTGGCCACTGCAATTAGTTTCGGATGATCCCCCTCCAGAGGTCTTGCTGAAGAAATAAGGCTCAAACCATCTGTGGCTCAGATAATTGAGTTACTTACCAAGCTGATTAAGAATGCCGCTGAAGTCTACACCATTCTGCCAGGGCTTGAGCTGTTATTTTGGTCAGATTCCATGGTGGCCTTAGCTCAGATTAAATCAGAAAGCAAGGAATGGAATACCTTTGTACGTTTTGTAATCTATTGTGCCAACCACGTGCTGGGTGTATGTTCGATCAGAGAAAAATTCAGAGGATTGTGCCTCCAAAGGCTTGTTACCCTCTCATCTTCTCAATGACCCCCTTTGGTGGAAACGACCTTCCTGGATATCTTGGTGATCCCCTTCCACTAAAGGCATTAAAGTAAGTTAACCTCTAATGAATCAAGAAGAGATGGAATCAGAGATACAGCAACAAGTATTTGCAGTTACAGTAATAGAAATTTATTCTTTTCTTTTCACTAAATCAGTTACAAACGATTATCGCATATTGTTTAAGATTTGTGAACAATTGTTGTTCAACTCAACCCAGCCGAGGCCTGGTCACCACTTTCGAGCTACAACCAACTCTTCTTGCTTCGCTCAAAATTGTCCAGGTGACAAGTTTCAGCAGGGAAACTGAGAATTTGCAGACAAGGAAACAACTCACCAACAGGTTGTGCAGTCTAAATCAATTTGTGGACAGAGGAGGATTTTTGGCGAGTGGGAGGCCGCCTACACATTCTTCCTAAAGTTACCAACAAAATCATGATTTGTTACTTCCTGTTAAGCATCATTTCAGTTTATTGCTAATCGATTATGCACATAAAATATCTTCATTCAGGCCATCTGTCTGTACATTCATTGCTCCTGCAGAATTATTGGATACTGTGTGCTCGTCGCACTATTAGACACAGGGTGAAACAGTGCAATCAATGCTTCCACCATTCGCCACAAGATGTGCTCCTCCAATGGGGACTTGCCTAGCTCCAGAGTGCAACAAGTTCGAACCTTCCTGCATATTGAGGTTCATTATTCTGGCCCATTTATGGTCACCATGGGGAGATTGGGAGGTGCAAAATCTAACACGTCATACCTCTACATTTTTGTGTGCATGAGTATAGAGGCACTGCACCTGGAATTTGTTAAAGGACTGTCCACAGAGCACTTCCCAGCAGCACTCAAGAGAATGACAGGCTGTCAGGAAATGTGGGCTCATTTTTATTCAGACCAATGCACAAATTTTGTCGGGACTAAGGCAGCGCTGGGAGAGCTGTACAGTTTTGTAACCTCTAATGTATATCACAAACAGATGTTGACCAACTCAGCATCTGAAGGTATCCAGTGGAACCTGAACCCTCCAGCAGCACCTAATTTCGGAGGATTATAATATGAGGGAGTGAAACCTGTTGAAAGGCACTTATCATATGCTGTTGGCAGTCAAATTTTACCTACGAAGAACGGAATGCCTGATTTGTGCAGATTGAGGCAATTTTGAATTCTCGCCCCCTCTATTGTGTTGGTGACTATCCTAATGACCTTACTACTTTGAATCCTACACATTTCCTGGTAATGGAACTTTGACAACAATTCGAGAAGCTGACTTGACAAACGCCCTTCTTTCACGCTTAAATCGTTGGCAACTAATCCAACAAATACACCGAAAGTATTGGAAATGCTGGAGTCAAGACTATCTGCATACTCTGCAGCAAAGGTCTAAGTGAACAGATGAACAGTCGTGCATACCGTGGGTAAACTCGTGCTGGTTAAGGATGACCAGTTACCTCCTACTAAGTAGAAGTTGGGACAGGTTACTGAAGTTATCCCAGGACCATAAGGAGTCGTTCCAGTAGTCTCCATTCGCACAGAACAAGGTGTTCTCCAGCGTTTCACCAGAAAGTTGTGCCCTGTTCCTTCCCAGTAAAGAAAACTTCGTTTTGATCGGCGGGATATTTCTATTATAAGCACTGTTGTTTGTGTTGTAAATTGTACTATGTGACTTCATCACTAAAATTGTATGCCGCAACAGTTGGCAAGTCTGATTCAAGAAAATAAGATCATTATTTTCTCAAGATGGCAGCCGATCGTTATTTTTCCGAGGGAAACTCGAGCAAAATGTTTGGTTTTAATAGTCCTCCAGGTTCTTCAAACTTTAGTCAAATCAACATGTATACACACATATACACAACCAATAGTCTTAACTGCTTATTAAGGGCGATAGGCCCTATTGAAGTTGGGGGTAACATACAATGTTAATGAAAAATTTCGAAAACAATTTTAAATGGAACAATGATTTTCAGCATAACATGTACTTCAACATAAATATCTACAACCTCTACCATAAAATGTCGCAGAAAATAGGGGTTGCAACACATATATGGATAGAATTACGTGATTCTGCAGTTAAATTTGTTTTCAATGGCGAATTAAGAATTAGCGCATTAACGAAAGAGGTCTTCATGGGCTATCACTTTAAACCTTAGCATTTTCGGGGAATCTATACTAATAAATAATATTGAAGTGTCTGCCTGATATTTCGAAATTAATACCAATATCTAAGCGTAATAAACGATGTTGAAGAATAAATAATTGTTTTTAAAATTTTTGTCTGTCTGTCTGGATGTTTGTTCAGAATAGGCTCCGAAATGGCTAAATCGATTTTGATAAAACGTTCAGATATTATAGAGTTTATTTCTATATAAAATGTGCTCTTTATTTAATCTCGATAACTCAAATGGTCATGAAGTAAATTAATTTTTTCATACAATTTTCTTTATGTTTCATATCTTAATTTTTTACAAAAGGATTATTGTCAAAAAGCATTGTTGAAACAACAATGTTTTTTTAATGGCCATTGATATAATACGCATTATAGAAAAAGATACATTAGTTATTGGAAAAAAAACTTTGTAAAATGTCATATTATCAAACACCCAACACTAAGCGACGGTAAAACAATTTTCGATGATAAAATAACAATCTTTCAAACCAATTATAGAGGTATGTATTTCAATAACACCATAAAACATGAGCGAAGAGATGGCAGGCTGTATTTTAATTACTTAATACCTGAACGAAGCTATATTTCTATTTTAAGCATTAAACCTGAGCGATGCGATGGTGGGTTGTATTTTAATAATTCCATAAAACCTAAGCTAAGCAAAATTTCTATTTTAAACATATTTAAACAAATCATAAATTTCACACGAAAGAAGTCGCAGGCACTGCATTAATTTCCTTCTAAACATTAAAATACTTTTGTAAATTCCATTTAATTGATATTTAAAACTTTCAAATTATTGATTATTTGTTTTGATGATAGAAATTATGATGTATTAATTCACACCTTATTTCAATCATCTATTTAAATTTTAATAATATGTAAACAAATCCTAAAGTCCACGCGAGCGAAGTCGCGTGCACAGCTAGTTCGAGAATATATTTCGAAAATTATTAAGTGATTGCACCTGGCAGCTAGGCAACACTCTCACACTTTATGTGGGCGGATGTATATTGACAGGCGAACGTTAACAGACGTTCGCAGAGCACACGTTGATGGTTTCGAAATTAAGTAATTTCGTGAAGTATGTGTAAAACAAACGTTGTTTAAATTATTAAAAAACGAAATAAATTCGCATATTCTAAACGGTCCAGAATCGGACGAAATATGTACGGCCTATTTGACTTTCTTTGTGGGTTTTTAGCCCCTTAATCGTCTGCTTCAGTTTGTATGCCAATGTTTGGAACATTCTGTACAGTAGTCCTGAATTGGGCGAGAAAACTCGCCAGTATATCTAAATGAAAGTTGAGGGCGACGACGGCAAGGAAAGGAAAGAGATGTGAATGTCCGGCGGATCCACAGCTGCCCGTGTTCCCGAGTATTTTTTATCCCACGCGCGCGCGCGCGCGAGCGAAAACGGGGCGTTCGGCCGGAAAGATAAGCTCGCGCAATTAATGCGCCTCACACTTTACTGGTCGGCGCTTGTCTGCTCGCTGTATCGCAGCGGCGCGTCTGCCGCGTATCGCCATGACGGTTGGCTACACTGCGCGCGCAGAGTCAGTGGTACACGCCTCGTTCGCTGTCATTCATGTAGTTCCATCGCTTTTCTTTTCCTTTAGGAACGCTTGGAACATCAGTCAACTCGTAATAAGTAAACTGGAGTATAGGCTATTCACGGTTAACTGAGCACTTTTGAAATCCCTTCTTTAGACCTACTTGTATGCACATTGTGCATTCTTCTGCCTTATGTAAAATTAACATTGACATTGGCCTCATCACTTTAATCATGCGTCGGTCTTATGAAACTGTGAAATTTCTAAGAAAGTAAATACTTTACAAGCATGCTCATTTGTTGACCTCGGTGCATTAAAAATACAGAAAGCGAAATAAATAATTTTAAGCTAATCACAAAGGGTTACCTAACAATATTTATTCGACTTTAAGATATAGAACTACTTCCCGTCAATCGTTACCAACTTTACTAGGTGAATGTCCCTCAGGGCACCCGTTAAAATATATGCCGGTAGGAGAAGTTACTTTTTTCTGAGGTTGATTTCAAAAGTGCTCATTTTATTGTGAACAGCCTTTACAGAAGATTTAGGAAGCCAACACACAGAAACTAAGAATTGGCGATCCCAATTTGCCAACCTTGTAAACTACTATTTTGCCATATTGGTGCACTTGTTTTGCCTAATGTCTTGCGCCGCCGTAACGGCATATCCAAATTTACGGCGGAAGAAACAGCCCGTTATATATAAATTACTCTGGTAAAACCTTCGTTCACAAAATTAGTAAAAACAATTATGTAGGATCGCCCTTCCTTGATTTTTTTTTCTATTGGCTATCACAAAATATTAGAACGCCTACCAATATGGCATAATGGGTATGGGCTAGGGGTAACCTCTGTTAAATTTAAGTATTTTTAAATACCTAGCCATATTTAATAATAATTTATACGGGTGGGGATGGGATGGGGCTGAGGTGAGGGTGAAGAAGTGGCAGTTGAGTGGGAGGGAAGGAGGTAAAGGGTTTGAATGTTGCAGGTGTAGGATGTGGGCCGGTGGAGGGGGTCATGTTCGCTGTTAGACTCCGGTCCGCTGAACCTGGCTCGGAGCCTCGAATCCTCTTTTGCTGATCTGAGTATTAAATAGCCCATTCTCCTAAGAGCCTAGAATCCTCTCACTCGCCTGAGGATTTTTCGGCTCTTGTTTCGAAGAGCTTCGACATGGCTTTCCTCATTTTTCCATTTTATATTTTGGAATTTTTTGGTGAAAAAAGTTTGTTTTTGGTAAAATAACGTATTTCCGAACTGATTTTTGTTGTAAAAAAAAGGGCAATTCCGTCGATATAAGATGGCTGCCAACCGACCAGAATGACAGCAGGAGGTGACGTCATCCAAGATGACGGACGGTTCCTGGCTCTTACTCATAAATCATGCGCCAAAACGAAGATTCTTGTACTACTGCCGTGCAATATTAATATAAATCTCTAAACTGCTGGCATACACAAATGCCTAGAACATTAAATCACCTAATTAATGGCGAAACTGTACACATCAGAAAATTTCATACAAATACTTCAGGACATAATAATCTGAACAGTAGCCTTTGTTAGTGTAAATTTTTCCTCCGCGCTTCACAAATCCATTGCTGGTTACTAACAATATTTTCTTACACCACGGAAGAATGCAGTGGTTTAAAACACACATGAGTGTTTCTACGGTTTCAAGTGCAACTTCGGTAATATATTTTTGTCATATTTAAACATCCCTACTATTTTTAATATGACAAAAAAAGGGATAGATATTTTCCTGCAAGAATTTAAAATTAAATAATTGTCGATACAACAACTTTTTAAATATTTAACTGCCAATTTTAAGAAATCAACTAAAATGTGAACTTGAACCTTAAGTACAGAAACGACTTGCGAAGAGCTTTTCGTAAGCAAACGCTTATTATAAATGTTATAGTTACAATACTAGATATATGAACCGCTCGGCGAAAACTGGAGTTTATAGCCTATTTTGTATCGGAAACATTTCTAATAAACCAATTTATAATTAAACAATAAAAATACAATTACAGAGATTATGATTTCGTCTAAACTATATTTAAAAATCGACTTATATACTTGGCCTATTCAAAAACATTAAAGGAATTGAATTATAGATATCTGTTTACCTTGCCAAAGAACTCTTAAAACTTTACAAGTAATGCTCAATTTTTTTTATTTATCATTTTTAAACTGTATTTTTTTTTAGCAACTTTGTTTATTCATCAGACAGTAAACACTTATATAAAAAGTTACTGAAATTTTCTCTCCACATTTTATACCACCCACCTAGAATTTTAATGCTATATTATTGCTTCCGTTATAATAATTGCAGTTTGATAAAATCGATTGAGTCAGAAAATACTCCAATAAAACAGTTTAATTAAGAAAGATATAAAGCTTTTTTTTTTCAGGAACAAAACTGGTTTTGAAGAATTCTTTACAATATGACAATTTAAACAAAAAAAACTGAAAATATTTTACGGGAGCAATTGAACTGAATTTATATAAATTTTATTACCACAATAAATTTCTCATTACAGAAATCAAGCAACTTTTTTTTTTTTTTTTTTAAATTCAACTAATGTCGCTTGGTTTTTTAAGTTTTTGATATATTTCTAGTTTCGTTTTCCAATTTTCTTTTCATTTCATAACTCTCCAATTGTTTCGTCTGTGCATGAATAGAAACTATGATCACTGTTACTATACAAATTTGTCCAGTTTGGAAGAAGGTAACATATGCAAGCGTACTATGCCAACACATATGCATTTTACGAGGTAGGTGGTCATCCCCATCATCATTAATGGAGAAAAATGTCTTCACCCTACAGCTGCTGTTGCTTGCGCTATAACAACGAACAAGAATATTCAAGACTGGCAGGACATTAAATATTCCGTGCTCCTTGTCATCTCTCGAGTCAACTGAAATCGTTGTTTATTCCTTTGTGATCTCCTGCAGGGAAACACACTTTCCTTTGATTTTCTTTTCTTTCTAGTCAACCTGCGTTTAAAAATTATCATAAGAATTATCATAACGGTTGCTTTAGTCACTGCCGTTCATCGCCTAGGTAGCACTGGTTTCTACATTCTGTTTGTGTGTGGAGATGAGGTCAAAGTAGACACGAAACGAACCAGTAAAGGCAAGCGGCAATATGGAGGTACACGTAATATATGAGTCAATGAAGAAGAACAAAATTTCATACAATTATAACAGACAGTAAAAAAGAAAAAAAGTAGAATTCCTGTCAGATTACAACACGATAATGTAAATATCCAATCGAATTTTGGAAAAATTATGAACTTACCTACAAGTAACGACTGAAGGAAAAAGTAATATCAAACCTTGATTTTGAGCGTGACTTTTTGTATTAGCTGCTGTTGACTGCATTTATTTCAACTGTAACCTGCTTTCTTTCTTGCTTTTCTCCCACGTTAATTATTTTATATGTATTGTAGAAAGAAATCCTTAACAAGTACTCGTAAAAAAATTGTACCTAGAGAATTGTGACACGCCGAGACAGATTCCCCTGGCGTGGGTGAAGTTCATAAATAATGTAAGAGCTGAGAGAGCGAGCGAGAATGAGCTAGAGAGAATGAGGGTGGAAGGGAGAGAAAGAGAGAAAATTAATAAAAGAGAGATGGCTTGTGAGCAAGTGTTGAGAGGGGAGGGGAGAGTATGAGATTTTGAGAGAGAAGGGCGAAAGTTTGCGCGTCTCTGCTTGCCTCACCATACCAGAGGGTTCATCAGACTGTTTCAACGGGGAAGGATAAAGTTCTGCCAACGTTCCCCTTCCGCAATTCATAAATGGGACGTTGCGAGGTGAAATGATGACGTTTACCGGCCTGCTTTGTGACGCTAATGCTGGCCGGCGAGAATCCACGTCGTCTATAATCACAATATAAATGGCTGCGTACGTAATAGGTATAGGCTGTTCTGAGGTTAAGTAAGCATTTTTTAAGGCCCTGCTAAGCACGCATATTAACCAAAAAATTATATTTTATTGTGACCTCAGGCGTTACGGGTCCCGCCTGCCTGTATAGTTTTTCTAATGTTTTGGCCGAGTAGCGAGTATGGACAGGTGTTTTTTCGAGAAAAGATTTCAAGACCAGTTGTACTCCAAAACACTTCTGTTCATATTAACTTTCATGGTTGGGTGATTTTAAATGCCACGTGCCTCAAGTGTCTGTCCGTGAATCATGGACTTTCAGTATCGGGGTACTTTGTTATGATTGGCCCAGTCAAATAGGAACATGTCTTCTCACGTAGACACAGCCAGTAATCAAAGGAAATTATCCTTGTGGAAGTAGGAGACTGAAATATAGCATGGCCGTATATATTTTCGCGAAAAACACCTGTCCCTAGTTATAAGGGTAAGAATGGCACGCGCTACAAGAGCGCCATCGCCCCTACGTGCAGGGCTCTGTACTGGAGTGCAGTGTTCTCGCCGTGCTGCTTATTCCTATGGGACTTTCAGCGGCGACCCTATACTTTTATTGCTGCAAAGTCTGTAACAAATTTCAATACAGGCTCCTATAGTTGTTTGGCTCGTGTCTGGCTAGTATGTTACAAGACACCGCAGTCTGAAAAGGCCTATTTTTTCTATATTGGAGGGCTCCAAAATAATATTTACATCAAGCATTGTATCTTTAAACTACCATTCCTTCCTCGTCTATGGTATAGCTCTCATGCCGCGAAGATTAATTGTGAATACTAAGTCCTGCCATGCCACGACCGACTAGGAAGCATTGTTCAGTACAAAGTTCAAGTTGTACATCGATCAATGGCGGAGTATAGTGGGAGTCTGCTGTAGAACTAGGCACTTCTATTGCAAAGTGCAAATACAGGTTACCCAGGTGTTGAAATATGCCGAGGGCCATGGATATATAATTTTTTTTTAAAGTGAGATTAATACATAAAATGATCTCCTTTCAGCTTTTGGAGGTAGGACTATAAAATTTTATTTTAAATAAGGGGGAATTTAATTTAATTTGCGATACACACACAAAGAGTTCGAAATATACCAATCTGGCGACTCAACCTTGCCGACTACCTTCACCTGTTCCACCGCTCCACCTGAACCACTTGCTCCACCTTCTTCACCTGCTCCACCTGCTGCACCTGCTCATCTTGCTCCACCTGCTCCACCTACTCCAATTACTCCACTTGCTTCACCTGCTCCATTTGATCCACCTGCTCCACCTGCATCACCTGCTCCACCTAGTCAACTTGCTCCACCTGCCCCACTTGCTTCACCTGCCCCACTTGCTCCACTGGCCACACCTGCTCCGCCTGCTTCATTTGCTCCATCTGCTCCGCTTGCTCTACCTGCTCCATGGGTTAATGGGTCAAAGGGTCATGGGCCAATGGGCGAATGGGATGTGGGTCAATTGGGCAATGGGTTATTGGTCAATGGGTCATTGGGGTTCCTGTAGGTGTCATTTTGGAGTCATTAAGAGTAATTTTAAGAGTCGGAGACTGAATCCCGTATGTAATGTTTCAATTCCTGCAAGTGATTGGTCAGCTGCAATGATGTGGCAGCTCGGTGATTGGGTGGACTGGTGTCTGCTTAATGTATTAATGGTGTATTACAATTGGTTCAAGGTGGATCATCTCGGGCTAGCTTCGCATAGCTTTTTTCTCGAGTTTTTGTTTTTAAGGTCATAGGGTCAAGGTCAAGGTTATCTGCATTTAATATGGTGATAGTAGTCTGTAATGTATTATGCTTGCTGAATTTTATGTATTTTTTCTCGAGTTTTGGTTTTCAAAGTAAATCAAGGTCATGGGGTCAAGGTCGAGGTAGTCTGTGATGTATTGTTATTGCTGATTTTTATGTATTCTTTCTTTATTTTTGTTTTCAAGGTCATTAAAGGTCATGGGGTCAACATCGAAGAAGTCTGCATCTAATATGGCGGATAGGTGATGTCCACCAAGATGGGGGTCGCCTACCAATATGGCATAATGGGTACTGGCTAGGGGTGATCTCTGTTAAATTTAAGTATTTTTAAATACCTTTTTAATAATTTATAAATACGTTTTAAATATAAAATTTTTTTGGGATTTTTGGGATTTTTTGATTCATTTGTTTTTATTTGTAGGGTCAAAGGTCTAGGTAAAAGGTCAAGGTCATAGGTCTTGGATCAAGGACAAAGGTCATCTGCGTACAATATGGATGCAAGTTGGCTGATGGTTAGGCCTGACCCCTATCCTGTACCTATCCCTTGTATCGATTTGGAATAAGGTATGCCTATAAAACCAATATGACTTCCACAGCTCTTTAGGTCCTAAGTAAGTCCCTCAAATTACCTCAATTGGGTGAAAATTGTATTTGAAGGGTTTCTTTCTGCACATGAGAGGGCTTCTGCCATTTTTGGGGGCTTCTACGTTTTTTGAGGAAAAAATGGAAATTTTTTAAGGGAAAAAGGAAACTTTTAGGGTATTTTAGTCTATTTTAAGGGGAAAGGGGAAATGTTAAGGAAAAAAAGGAAAAAGATGACTGCAGGGTGACGGAACAACATCACGGTCGGGTGATTCCGAATCCGATCCCAGATCCCGTTGGTCGTCAACATACTTTTCCCTACTACTAACGTGGTTAAAGAAAAAAATAGCTGGAAAGAAAAAAGTAACTAGGGTCTCAAAAGTGCTCACTTTACCGTTAACAGTCTAAACGTGTGAGTTTTATTTGTATTTGAAGAGGAAGCTGTGGTCATTCACCGTTACTCCCAGCTTTTTCTGAAGTCCTGCTGAAGTTCTGCTTCAAGGCTGTACCTCCGCCTCGTGCAAATAAACTCTAGGAAACTACACCAAAGGGACAATGCAACGCATTCGTCCGAATTCAATTGAATAATATTTTATACGAGAGAACTATTTCTTTCTAGCCATTACCAACACGCCTGTTTCTCCTTGTTTTGTTTATAATTACTATAAATTAAACATTATAATTAATGAATAATTATAAGTAAAAATCCAATTTAACCAAAAATAAGATACCTTTATGTTAACAAAATTAAGTAGAACGCTTGAGATACATGACATATTTAGAAAATATCCAAACATATCACGAATGGCGTAATTTTTCAAAGGTTTGATTGAAAAGGTGCAAAGAAACCGTGGTTATATTACAGTTCTTCAGCATTTGCACAAAGTTCGACCGAAGGCCTCGTGATATCATATTGGGTCTGTAAATTTTATGTTTTCGTACGTTGACCTTAAATACATCAGATGTGCGATCGAAATAATTAAAATATAGCAAGTCGGCGGCCTTTAAGAGATATAACGCACAAATTCGTCCAAGTTTTAACTTTCTTAATTTCTAGTTGTTCAGTAAAATTTCTGTGTTGTATTCGCAGGCGCCAAAAGGAAACAGACGAATAATAAACACCGACTAACTAAATTCGTTGAACAGTTGTGTGTTGAAAAACGTTCCATGGTTTGAGAAGGGCATATGGCACAATGCCCTTAGCTGCACCCTAACTGTGAATTCGGACAACGGCAACATGACATCACTGTCCCGAAGCCCGGCAAAGGCCTTTCGTTGGTGGATTTAAATACAGCTCAGGACATTTTAGCAACAGCAAGCAATGGTGAAGATTACTACTGTATAAATAACATTTGTCCCAACTGATCTACCCTTCTATACACTCCTTTGGCATATCTTATACTGGAATGAAATGCACACACATTTATGAACGTTTCCCGCACAAGTCTACAGATCAAAATCCGCAAATTTGCAAGCAGATTTGAGGCTCTCCAATGTGACAGACATGTTCTGAAAGCAATAAAGCGAACTAAACTCTCCCAGTCGGCTCAGCGGACGATGAAGTACAGCAGCCACGTTTGCTTACATTATTGATCACGGCAGCTATCTGAAATTAACATGACCTTGACTCACGCTGACCTTGGAGAAACTTTCAATGAGAAAAATCACAAAATTTCTTTAAAAACATCGTAAAATTCACGAAGTTTTATTTTATGTCTCTGATCACCACCTTGGAATCCCATAAACTTAACACCAAAAAATTCGAGAAAATCGCAAAAAATTAAAATATTTTTTATAAATATAGAAAATTAGAAGTAATTAATATAAATTCGATATTTAATAAACAATTTAAATATTGGAAAAACATACAAAAGTTTTGGGAAACTTTTTTAAAAATTAAATTATTCTTCAAATACTTACACGTAGTATGTCCAAGGTTCGATTCTCGTATGGTGACCAGCAGACAACACAACCCCATCCCTATATTTCATTGGCTATCCAGTCAGCCTCTCACCCAACTACCCCCATCCAACGCATCATTTCCATTATGGTACACTCGACCTCCCTCGTCCCTCTCCCATTATGTTCACTCTGTACCACGACTCCTGCCACTGCCACTAGACTGCGATAATGATTTATTGATAACACATTACTCGCTCGTGATTGGCTGTTAGTTACCCGACATATCGACCTTTAGAGATAAATAATCTGTCCAATTAAGTGCCAAATCACAGTGGTTCATCTGGTGCGAGAGTGGACAAATCATTCTTTCTTTCATGATGTTTTAAGCATTCAGCCTGTTGTTTTCATCTACATATTTTCCACTCTTACATCACATTCCGCTGGTTATTATTGGGCGTGCTTGTAATTACACGTGTATTTACCCAACAAAGTTAATGATAATTATGCTCAAATTGCATGTACCTGTTTGTACCAGCGAGCTAATAGAGCGTATATATCAAAATTTGTTTGATAGTCCGATTGCAACCAACGACGCTATTTCATCTTTGGTAGTACCATCGCTGACTCCAAATGGAATGGCTTCATTATTGGTGATGCCACTCGAAAATAATTAGGGTTAGGCCTTTTTAACTTAGCGTGCACACGACACCAGCTCGGGTGAGAATATTATATTCCGTTCTCTGGTTTTCCACCAGTTCACCATTCCATTAATCAATAAATTAATATCGCGTATGCAGAATATTGACCAATTGACTATGGCTACATGACCGAATACTCATACCGACCAACAAACTAAATGATTAACCAGACCGATGGAGCAGGACAACTAACCACACCGACCAGCCATAAAAACTGTCTATACATTGACATTCCGACCATACCAAAGGATCATACAAAACGACCATACCGACCGATCAGCCATATTAATCGTCATACAAGAATACTTCATGCCCAACCTAATGTCTTTACAATCCAATTAAACCAACCAGCCAACAAGACTGACCATACCAAACGATCAACAAGGCCGACCGATGATACCAAACGACCATACCAACCGGCCAGCCATTCCAACCAAACATACTCACTTGAAATGCCAAATAACCACACCAAAAGACCATATCAAACGACAACACCGACTGTATTGTTCGTACCGACCATGTCAACCCACCAAGAAGGCCGGCAGGCCATACCAAACATTAAGACCAACCAACAAAAGATCAATGGGCTGTAACAATCAACAAGACCAAATGTACCAACTAAACCATTCACCCATACTAACCCACCATACCAACCAGAATGTACAACCATCAAGACCATCCGACTAGCCCAACTTACCATTCAAACCATTAATACGAATCATACCGACTGGCCATACAAACAGACGTTATCGACCAATCTCGTAACATGTCATGTAACATGGATATAATCGCGAACATCTTCGTTAAATAATTCCATAGTTGTAATAGACTGACTTATGCAGACTGACTCCTGCCGAGACTAAACCCTGCCGAGACTAACTCCTGCAGTATCTTTACTTGTTTTCTGACTAATTAACAACCAAACCAGAAGGGTTGTAAAATATAAAAATATGGGCGCACTCTCAGATGAAAACTCATGCACACATTAAGGACCACGTTGGCTGGGCAGTTAGCCTGCTCTCCTCCCACCAAGGCGAACCAGGCTCGATCCCCATCTAGGTCACCTCGGATTTTAGTATGTGTGAATCGTGCTGGACCATGCCGCTGGTCGGCAGGATTTCTCGGGATCTCCTGTTTCCCCGCCCTTTCATTCGAGCACTGTTACATACTCACCTCAATTACTTACATTGTCTCTCATGGCGTCACCATTTAGAGCCGCCCAAATCTTCCTTTGAGTAGCATTATCTTGGTGTTCTCTGTAGAGAACTTCAGCTTCACTTTAGTTGACCAAACACATATCTTGTCCATCACTTTTGCTGCTTCCAGCATGCAAACAAATGTAACCTACTGCTGCAGCAAAATACCAGTAACCCATGCACTATACACTGGTGTACAACCGGCTGCACCACGGATGGTGGTTGCCAGTGGGGCAGTGAAAGACTAACACGTTGGATTATATGTGGCAAAACATGCACTTTGCCATGTTGAACTTCTCCCTCCTTCAACCACACAGTTTGCGAGATGATGACACAAGTTTAGTGAAAACGATATGGGACCATTTCACTCACTTTGTACATATGCAGACAGCCCATGTGCCTGAAATCACTACACACTTAGTGTGTTATTTGTTCACAGTTTGAGCAATCGGCACGGGTCATTGCACATTCACTAGATACGATATTGGTATGCGGTGAACAAAGATGCAGCATGACAGCGGTCACATGTGTTATGCAAAATTGTACCTGGAATGTCACCTTCCAAACCCTTGGAGCTTCGGTTGAGAGAAACACATCGCTTCAAACCTATGATGGCTGTTAATGGTAGACCGTGACATCGGAGGAACGCCGATATGGGAGGAGTTATTTTGCATTCCGAAACAGAATCTCCCAATACCAGTTCATGATGCTTGGCTCCTCATCACCATGGTTCACACATGGCAGTATGGAGAACATTGCATGAACAGTTACTGTACCCCTATTTTGTACAGCCCCTTCAAGCATTACAACCACCACAATTGCTACAGATCCACACTTTCTACATCGTATATTGGTAATGTACAAAGCTTGCTTCACAAGCAATGGAGTACTGAAACTTCGGGCAGAATAAAATCCGCATGATGTACGGTAAACACACTTCTAGCAGCAATTCTTAATAAACGCCTGGATGTGATTGATCGTAGATATTATTCTCTGCCCTAATAAGCTAGAGAATCAGGATGCACATGCCTGAAGTTCATCTATACAGAATTACCTATCCTGTTGGAGAATGTATCACTAGCAATGCGGCAGACAATGTAGCTGCTTTATGGTGGTGCTCCCTTTCTCTCACTATTCGCATGATGTTAAGTGGTATTTTGGACTATATTTCCCAGGGATTTGTGGAGGGCGCAATGGATAGATAATGTGTACGCCCAGAGCTACAACTCATGAAACGACCTATAGAAAAGTATTGTCGCTTCTGCCTCATGCCTAGGACCTTCCTACATACCAGGAGGTCAAGGCCCAATAGGGCGCAGTTTTGCATAGACTGTAACGTAGGACACATTGAACAATGCCTGTAAACCATGTTACTGATACACTGGCATTACTGTGTATAAAGGTTTGATGTGAAGGGACTTTTGTTAGTTTAATTGTTCCTTCTACAAGTGTTAACATATTCCCACTGTGCTTGCTTACAACTCTAGTGTTGTGTCCTTCGGATGTAGCATGTGGTACCTACCTATCAAGAACTTAACCACCATCTTTGACCAATGTAGTGTGTTGTTTCTCTTACGAGGTGTGGTTTCCGCATTACGATAGACAGCTTGTACTTACAGCTACAAACTACTGGTTGTGATGGGCATAGCTTTAACTTCAAGTCCGTAATACACGATTGACTTTCCGGAAGTTACAAGGATAATATTTAGTAATTACTTTATGGTAGTGTTTCGTTTCACAATTTTAAGATTTTGATAACTTATTTCATTTGATTGTATTGACTAACCATAACTGTATTTAAAAATTTAATAAGTAAAATCTTGTATTTAGTATTATTGTTATGCATTTATTCTTTGTACCTAACTTTACAAATCACTGTAATATAGTTTTCAACTTGTTGTTGCTAGGATTTTCTGTTTATTTACGCCAGAAAATGCATCTAACTTCACCTTCGTTTAAGTAATACACGACTGTTTTTCCAGACTTTTTTAGTAGTATTTTTTGTCTATTTAAACCCATCTATGATGTGGCTTCCATTTTCGTGCAGAGTTCGGATACATTCTGTATATGCATATAGGTGACGGTATCTGCACGTTAACCAGTTATCTGTGATTTCTCCTCGTTCGAACATTTAAGTGGGTTAAGAGTGCATTTATATGTTTACCTTTAAAATATACGGCAGACGGCCTTTTCTTTTTTAAAAGCATAAGCTGGGCTCGTTATATTAACATTCCCAGAAATTTTTCGCCAATGAGATTACTTGTTTGCGATGTGTTTCGTGAAGTGATTCAAGAGTGCAAGATCGTACAATAGATTAATGGAGAGGGAGAGATAGAGAGAGATTTGGGCGGCTCTTAACAGCGAGGTCTTGAGAGAATAGATTAATGGTTCATGAAAACGTTAGCAAAGTGTTTCGTAAATGGGAAATATGCTCCAGGGCATCGAAGATTTCCATGAGTGTGTCGCCATTTCGAGCCTGGTCAGATAGCACAACATCTTCGGTCGTAAGCATGCTCACGGACGTGCGGTGATAATGTTGTAGGCCCTATTCTCCAGCGTCCTTTCATCTGACTCGAGATTCGCCGGGCAATTGACATGCCATATAGCATCGGCCATGTGCCATATGACAAAATCTCAGATGCAGAGCCTTCACATGATCTACTCAAAACAGAACTCGTAATGCAAGTGATGAATAACCAGCATATAAAGTACTTTAATATAATAATGCCTTCTAGGTTGCTTGTTATTTAACCAGCAAACGAGCAAAATCTCAGCAGG
Source organism: Dryococelus australis (assembly GCA_029891345.1). Classification (NCBI taxonomy): domain Eukaryota; kingdom Metazoa; phylum Arthropoda; class Insecta; order Phasmatodea; family Phasmatidae; genus Dryococelus; species Dryococelus australis. Next base: position 153,546,140 of record CM056996.1, read on the forward strand.
AGTTAATCTCGGCAGGAGACTCACACTCACTCAATTTCGACGGGAGTCACTGTCGACAGGAATCACCCTCGGGAGGGGGGGGGGTCACTGTCAGCAGGAGTTAGTCGGTGGGATTAGGTCGGAGGGAGTTAGTCTGCAGTATTAAGTCTAAGTATATGACTTTATTTGACTGAAGTTGCAGCAAGCCACTTACGATGCGAAATCGGGTATGTCGAGTACGACTACATGAAAACCTTCACTGATTGGCAAAATATTACTTGGAAATCATTGTTGCTATTATGTCAAGATCATTCGAACAAGTCTGCAATACTCGGGCCTTGGTTAGCGAAATGGCTTACGATGTACTTTGCATCATGCTCCGATAAACACGAATCGACTAGCTGCATGATCGTGATGGCCGAAGTGTTTTGCTAAGTTTTTCACGAAGAACTTCACAATGAGATTCGTGCTGTGATACGTGTTTCGAGATTGGTCGACAACGTCTGATTGATATAGCCCGTCGGTATGACTCGTATGGCTGGTTTGTATGGTCGACTGGGCTAGTCAGGCATTCTTGCTGATTTGTCTTTTAGGTAGGTCTGTCCCATTGGTCTTTTCAATTATTTTAGTTTTGGTGGTTGTTGTGACATGCTGGTGCTGTTGATCGGTTGGCATATTTTTTATGTAACCAACCAAAGATTTGACACACTATCTTATTACTCCCACACTTGTGCCCTTTCTGGGCAATGCAGAGTGTATATAAGTTTTCCTTTCATTTTAATGGTGATTTCCCCTTTCTTTCTTTCCACCTTTGGCTTGCTATCAGGTCCACATAATTTTACACCACTTTCATTTTATTTTATTAGATCTACGTCCAGATATGCTGGAGTAATGGTGTGGTGCGGTTAATCTGCCATCCACCCAGTTCCCCACACTTCCCGGAATCTATTCTTATTTATATTTATGCTATTATATAGTGGTACTAGCTATTTTACTAATTAACTTATATTCTACTTTATATTTGATCTTTCTTTGTAAATGGTATTCAAAATAAGGAAAATTCTTCTTTTTTGGTTTGTAACAACATATATGTATTGTAAAATAAACTTTGCTAAGCATTAATTAAAATTGATTAAGACATTACCTTTCAGTCACTCTTGTAAAATTAATTATAAATTTTTTCGTTCATATTATTTGCACGTACACTGAAACTGTGATTTTGACATGCTGTACGCAAAAAAATTATACGATTTAAAAGACTGTTATGCGAGGAAAGTGAATTTAAAGTAATCTCTACAATTTCAAAGGTATTTCGTATAAATATAAAATAATGCATTTTTGGTGACCTTAAAGCTTTTATTAACAAGGAATAAATTATAATCATACTTTGTCTAGCCCATACCACCAGGTTATTTAGCCATACTTTTAAAGTACGTGATTTTTCACATTTAATGATTTATCGAATATAGGTTTAGCTTTAGTTTTGTGCTTTGCAAGCAAGGACGAGAGCCGAGGACGATCCTTAGTGCTTGGCAAGCAAGGACACCTCGAGCCGCAGTAACGACCGATTATCGAAGAAAGGGGAAAAAACGTACCAGCCGGAGCGCTGCGCTCAGCTCGCCAGGCCCATCAATTACAAGTAATTGGCACAGCTCGAAACCAAATGGCTCCAGGTGAACTTCCCTGGCAGTGACCCAGATGCAATGCAGTTGTATCAGGTTACATCAACGCCGATCACCGCAGGTTGCTACGTTTTTCAGGTACGATGCCTGACCCACAGACGGGGTATCTATGGTTCGACCCCGGCAGGTTGGTTTCGCACTAACCGTGCACACTGCCGAGAAATGGACATAGTATAGTGCCAGCTGCAGAACTAGCCTTCCAAAATTATTCAGCAGGTATGTTTTAAATTACTAGTTGTTAACGTGCTCACACTCCAAGGAATTGTTCGGAAATTTACCATACCGATGTATATGCTTAGTGAGAAAGCAGGAATGGTAATGATTTCTCAATTACATTCATTGAAGCGTTCCTACATTTGCTCAGAAAACAGTCAAATGCATAGTGAAATTCGTAGCTTTGTATTGTAGCGCTGCTAAATATTCCTATATCTGCAGTTTGATATGTGGTATTATTACTATACAGTGTATGAGTTTAAAACTTCTATTAGAGTTTAGGAAGTTTACCAGAAAAATTTTTTCAGTGACTTCATGCCAAGAGGCTAATCGTAGGACATCTTATGAACTACGCTTGCCTGAAATTTTATCTAAAAACTAGTTACACATCCGTGGCTTGTCCAGGTCTTTATCCCCGGAACGTCATGTTCCTATGACGTCTTAGATAAACGTTCTTACTCACTTAGCACGTAAACGGGAATAAAAATCATAAAAACCACAACACATCCATCCGCTAAGAATGTCGTTTACTGTAGGGAAAGATTGTATGATTTGGAGCAATCAAAATTAGGTTTAGTTTCAAGCAGCGTTCCAGGCATTCTTCTGTATCGAATTTCCGTTAACCCTTTGCCAACCACTGCCGTGATTTGTTCTGCTTAGAGCTTTCTTGTTAGACCGTGTATGTTTGTGTTCTCTGTTCTTCCTTCGATTATGGCTTAGGGAACCTCCTGTTTACGTCAGCTGTGATTGTTTATTTCTCCCCATACCAGGAAATCCTTAGTATTCACAGATAACAACTCATTTAGAATGTTTGTAACAGTTTCCATTTGCCTTAACAGTTCAACTTCCACATTCAAGGCTACACTTGACACCTACAAGTTAAGTATATGAATTTATGTGCTGCCTTTCTATATGTAAACTTTTTTTTGCGTGTGTGGTTTAAGATGGGGCGTGCGCGTTTCCTGGCTCCAAAAGTAATGTTCTTCTCATTACATAATCAGTTTACAGTATATTATCGAGAATGTCTCCCTTAAGTTCTAGTATTATCTTAATATCAGTTGTATGGTTTCCCACAATATCTCCAGTCAAATGTTGGAATGGTTCGTTAAAGGGCATGGTCGATTCCTTCCTCGACCGTGCTTCTCTGAGCAACTTTGTTCCGTCTCTAATGATCTTGATGCCAACGCTGCCTAAAATATTCTGTGGGTGAAATGTGACAGGCTCCTGCCAGGTTGGGACGTTGGCCTGTACTTTTATAATGTGCCCTTATCCACTTGTCAACTGGCTTTCTCTCGTCTCTACGCCTTCAAAAACATACCGAAGTCATGACGTGCATCTGCCACTGTTCAATTTCAAACCAAGGGCAGATTTGCAGCACTTAATAACCCGTTTGGCCTCATGCATGAGCATTGTCACCCCCCCCCCCTTTTGACTAATAAGCCATCTGTTTCTGATGTCATGTTTGTTTTGTGAACCTTTACATAACATAGGATCTTGTCTTCTGCCTTTTGCAGAGACTGTTGCTTGAAAGTGATAATGACAATATAGGAAGAATCTGATATTTATATATTTATTTATATTTCCTGCTAGTTGTTTTGGATAAAATGCATTTGAATTACCGAATCTACTGAAACTTCGCAGGGATGAAATGATTAGGAATAGTAAGGTTTCGACACGAATGCTATACGTTAAATAGCAAAACGGGAAAGTGTGTTTCAGTTCAGGACTACACACTTCGCCACGAAGTCAAAGGGATGCGAAGTGAAGAAAGCCACACAGCTGCTTTGCAAACTAGAGTGAAGTCTTCGGGATTGCCTCCTTTGTGCGGCGTATGTGGGTTCGGCTAGAAAGATATATATATATATATATATATAAGAGAGAGAGAGAGAGAGAGAGAGAGAGTTATAGGAGGTAACGAGCAGAGAAGTCTGTTCCGTAGCACAATACACACCCCCATCTACCAGCAAACTTTTTGTACATACTTGTGCATTGTAAAAGGCGTAGTACTCTGAATTCAATTTAATTGCATGTTTAACGGTAGGGTATTTTCTCTTATCTGTCGCACTTTGTTCGATTCCGTTGATGTCTCTTGAATCTTAATGCATCACAATCGTTGTCACTATATTGTAAATACCAGTGAAAAAAGTTAACCCAGTTGGAGAAAATGAGTTATTAACTCATAGAAGTCTACAAAACACTTGAGTGACTTAGTATCATAGAATTACTGCTGATTTTATACTCATTTATAATTAACTTGTATTTTCCTAGATAACAGATGGTACTGCATTTTATTTGTTCGGCAGTCATGAATCGCAAACAGCTAAATCTACAGAAATGTTTTTTTTTTTCTTTAACCCAGTAGAAGTGGAGTGGAGATATTTGGGCGGCTCGAGGTCTTAAGAGCCGATGAGAGTGAAGCGAGGTGTGTATGGAGCAGCGCGGGAATGCAAGAGCGAGGAAAACTGGAGATCCCTGAGAAAACTCGCTGACCAGCAACAAGGTCCGGCACGATCCCCATGTGCAAAAATTCGGGAGCGACCCCGCCGAGAATCGAACTTGGTTCGCCTAGGTGTGGGTCGAGTAGTCTGGACTCTACACCACCTCGATCTCCAAACCCAGTAGACGGAAACTGAGTTAATGACTACAGTTGAAGTCTGTGGATCACTCCAGCGACCTGGTATCACAGGTTTGTCGGTGATTTTATACTCATTTCTACAAAATTTTCCATACACTAAATATGAGGTAGGCCGAATTTTCGTCTTCTGCGTATGTACCCAACATTGACCTATACTTCATACCAATATAAGTGTCAAAGTCACAAGGAAAATAGTGATAAACGTGCTTCTTCATATCTTAATTCTCAAAAGACAGGCACGTTTATATGAATAAAATACTTTTACCAATTTGAATTCAATCAAACTGCATGACAAATTGGTCGGAGGAAGTATACAAACATATCATAGCACTTCTTTACTAAAGGGTATTTCAACCTCAAATCCTACCTATATCTTTCATGATAGTCGTATCGGAGAAAAAATCAGTTCATTGTCGGGAGAGAGTGATTACTTTACGAAGTGTTTTGCTGCAAGATAATCGCTGTTAACGGCGTTTCATTAGCTTTTAATTATATATAATTTTGGTAGACATGTTGTAAACGCCTTGTATTAGTTAACATTAATAAATATGTTGACGCACTGTAAGTCACATTAGTGGCTGTTCACTTGATATATCACCAAACCTTAGTGTTCTCTATCGTATTAGCATCACAGTGGTACTGTGCAGACTTACAACTTTGCGACTAATTGTAAGAGGTGTCTTATTAGGAGCATTATGGAACTTCATTGACTCTCACATACTCACATCTTCTCTTGCTTACAGAAAATTATTTTATCTGTGTTTGCAATCATTCCCCAAAAGTTTACGCGGTCAAATGAGTTTTGATTTAAAACAACTGAAAAATCCAAAAATAATAGATAGAATTATTGCAGTAATATTAATTAAATTAATTTTAATTGCTATTGATATTATTATTAAAGGAGTAATTTTTGTCACGTTATTAGGATAAGCCATTTGTTTAAATTTTATCCTTCTATTATGTTTGGTATTCAAAAATGTAATGGCGAAATTGCTGTTTTTATTATTAGAGATCTTAATAATAATGTTTCTCTCATTGTGTTATTTGTAATATTAATATTATATTTATTAATTATTATAAAAATAATTTATATTAGAAGTAGTATTGATGCAATAGTTTGTACTAAGAAATATGTTAATGCTGATTCTTTGGAAATTATGTTGTTTGTTCCATAATTATACGTAAAAATTATATTATAAAAATTTATAGTCCTATTCATACTATACATCATTTTCTGGGAAATATTTAAGTAGTGCATAGTCAATTTTTTTTTTCGTGTCAAAGTTGTGAAGTATTCACAGTATAATTTCGAGTTGCTTTTGACACCGTCTTATACTGGAAAGCAACATTGCAGGCGGCTCACAAACTACACTTAAATTACATATATAAAGTCAAACATCGTGGCTTGTGCGAGATTCGAACCTAGAACCAATGTTAAGAAGTTAACGCCTTGGCTACCTCATCTATAGAGGTCGCCTTTCACAGCGATAATTCCGGTTTAGCAATCGCCACATCTTGTCTCCAAATCTGTCATTTGCACTCATAGTTTACCAGTAGCGCTACAGCCTATATGAAAATCGAATTTCTTTCTAAAGGCTGTACACAATAAAGTGATCACTTTTGAAATCAACCTTATAAAAAATAACTGCCCCTACCTGCATATGTTTCAGCGGGCGTCCTGAGTGACACGCGCCCAGTAAAGTTGGTAACGATGGATGGGAAGTAATTACGTATCTTAACGTCGAATAAAAGCTGTTATGTAACCATTCTAATAACTTACATTATTTATTTCGCTTTCTGTTAATTTTCTATGTAAAACAGGGCAGATTTGTTAGATATTAACTATCCTAATAATTTCACAGTTTCATTTAACCGACGCACGAATAATGCGATGAGACCCGCGACAATGTTAATCTTACATGGAAGAATACACAACGTGCATACAAGTAGATTTTAAGCAGGACTTTCAGAAGTGCTCATTTTGCTGTGAATATCCTATATCGTGTAACGTCTCTTGTCTTTAAACTCCCTGAAATAAACCACTGTCTTCCTCGGTGGTTTTCCAAACGTGTCATATATATTGCAAGTCCTCTTTTTCCCGAAATATGAATGTCTTGATTGCGAGCACTACTTTATTTTGTAACATACGTAAATTGTCTATAATAGTTCTCAGCACTACTCCGCTACTAAATAATTACATTTATAATTGTCTTTTGAAGTTTTATTTTCTTGTCGCGTGCAGGCAGGTAAGTTTTTGTTTAATAGCGGTAGATGTTTTCCACTTACTTTATTCAGTACATTTCTGAAGCTATGTGGTTTGGATGTTACACGCGATGGCCACAGCTAGACAGTTCGCGACACGCCTTATTTGCGTCACAGTTAAACTCTTGCTGATACGAACAGCAGTTCCTCACAAAGGTCTTTAGTCTGCATGCGACCCGAGTGTACACATTTTCTCCGAACTGCGCGCGACCTCGCTAGGAGAGCGAATAAAAGGAAAGAGAGAACAGGTTCCGTATTTAACATATTTCCAGAGATGTCAGTAGTGTTTGAGAAGCATAAAACACATAGCATTGTTGTTAATATTGCAGACATTCCACGAATCTTACCGTGGTAACATGCATCACACAGTTCGAGAGCTCTGAATGACAGTCGATGGAAAGTATTTGAACCAAAGCAATATATTTGTACCCGTGAAAACAGTTAACTGGATTCAATTAAGTATTTTTATTTCATACGTCTATGCAAGTGTATCTCTGGTCTCATTTTAAAATGTTAAAACTCGCATATATCTGATTTTGTTTCCAATGGTACCACAGATGTCGATTTGATATCATTGATGTTATGCAATTCTTTCTCTAATGTCTGTGAAGCTGCACTTGGAAAGCTCAATGGCATATAAAAGTTTTCTCCGCCAGGAAGCATTTTTTTATCATGTGTACCAGACTTTCACCGTTCTGTGTGTAAACATGTCGGATATTTGCTATTAAAATAAAATAAATATAATTTTGCATACTCTTAGAATTCGTATTTTGTTACAACCTGCACACTACACTCTAAATATGAATCAGTGATAATTTCACTGTTTCATTCTCTGAAGAGTATCTGACTGATTCAACAGTCACTTCAGTGAATTTAACTGATGAATCAGCGAAACAATGGCCGTTTTCCTTCACTTATTGATTCAGTGACATTTTCCACTGATTCATCAATCATTTTTTTTCACTGTTTTTGATTGGTTAGTTTTTTTACTGATAGATCAATTAAATAGCGTGTAAAAAGTAAAAATGGCTGACAAAAAGTTAAAAACAGCTTTTAAACAACGTTATCAAGTGAAATAACAACGAATAAATTAACAAAACCATTACTAAATACTTTCTAACATGTATATCGTCTTCAAATAAAACCCATTAACGAGGTAATACGAACATTCAGCCTTTCGTTCCGTTTTTATGTCTTTCATTTCGTTTGCGTGTAATCATCACAGCACTCTGTTTGAAGGTTTATATTGCACATAATGTGGCGAAAAGAGTGCGCTCATATGTATTATTCATTTTTAACATTCCTAACGACACCAGTTAAATCAAAAACGAAAAGTAAGGGCATGCAATTTAAAACTACGCGTTTTCGATTAATAACTATGAAGCTTTTCTCGCCTCCCACCAAAACGAACCAGGTTCAATCTCCAGCCGGGTCACCGGATTTTCGCAAGTGGGAATCGTGCCGGACGATGCCGTTGGTCGGTGGGTTTTCTCGGGATATTCGGTTTCCCCCTCCCCTCATAACGGTACTGCTCCATATTCACTTCAATCACCCTTATCGGCTCTCAAGACCTCGCTGTTAAGATACGCCCAAATCTCTTCACTCTTCACTCACTATAAGATTTTTATTTTCCTCATATTAAACTACTTGACTTCGTATCGCATACGGTAAGGTAACGTACATATGTTTATTTCTCGTAATTATTTAACTAGATTCAATAACAACAATATTTAAATCACCGGTGCAGTTGGCCATCACTTATTCAATTAGTAAAATTCTTTCACGTCACTAATTCAATCAGTAAACTTATTTCACTGAAACAATCAGTGGTTTTCCACTGATTCGAATTTAGAGTGTTTGCCGCTCTGCCCAGCTTTCCTTCCCTTGTCCCGTTCAAGCGTACAAAGCAGTGTGTCGAGAGCATAACTTGTAACCCGGGAAGCGCGCGAAAATTTACAAATGGGTACCTCGCACATGCCGCGATAAGTCTACCGGATCTCGTGCCATTTCCCGTTTTTGAGGCTCGAATGACTGGGGCGATAGTTGTAAGAATGTTGTGGTCATCGCTCTTACCTTCCTTGGTGAGACCAGGTGCGTAGCAGTGACGTTTATTCCATAGACGCATGGTAACCTATGCTTACCCTATACATATTGGATATATTTGACCTTTTTTAGTTTTCGCCTTAACTTTAAACACATTTAATTCTGAGTCTGGGAAATTCACTGCACTTTTTAATGAAACGATAGTTTAAAATCCTATAAACTTTCGTCGACCGAGCTCAGAAATGAAGTTTCACGATAAACGCTTATGAGATTGTCTAAAAATAACAGATGCACTATATTGGCTTTGTAAATGAAAAATGGCATTCCCAATAAAATAAGAGTTATAAAAATATTTATATTAAAAGGATAGCTGAAGCCCGGAGCATATAATATCACTTAACGAGACTCGCAGCTAACATTCAAGTGTATGTTATGCCTAGTCTCTGCTACCCATTCGATAATCGCACGGGGAACTGCCAGAAAATCGGACACAGTGTATCCAGGACATGGGTTGGAGTAAAACTAACCCTGCGATTCTGAGCTGTGGGTGGAGGGAACTCTGCCCTGTCCCCGGAGAGTGCTGCACCCCCTCCTCCACACATGACAGTATCTTCGGCGATGTGTCCCCCTCCCACCCTCCAGTGCAGAACACATTTTCGGCTAGCTCGAGGACTGCCTGCACCCTTTTAGCATCCCCTCCCCCGACCACCACCACAGCCAGTATAGAACACGTCTTTTGATCATCACAAGAACTGTCCAACTGCCTACCTACCCTCAAGACATCATATTTGAACTCTTCCAAATACATTAACGTGTTTGATTCCAAATAAATAAAAAAATTTCCACCAAGTCTTAATGATCACATTATTTCCCTGAATTTAAAATGAAGTTTCATTAATTCCAAAGATAATTCCAAAAAATAATTTTAATCACCAGATAAAATTCCAAGAAATTTTATATTTTAATCCAACAATAGAATTTCTAATCCAATAAACTTTAAGTTTATCCTGTTTTCCAGCAAACTTCAAAATAAAATGTTTAAAATCACACAGAAATCCAGGAAACTAAGTATTATTTCACATAAGAGATTTTTTCACTCATTAATGTTTTTTAAGTACTGGAACAAAGATGTATCTATCATTACACTTACACAAGTTTTAACTATCACTTTAAACCAAACTTGTTCTAAACCGAAACTTTTTTACTTTCAATCTGTTTTTAAATATTTATCCATATACCAGAGAAAAATAAATATTTCAAGTATCGATTTCTCCGAAAGTTTCCATGCGAAAATTTCGACTATACTATTTAACATAAAAGTTATATATTTGAACTTGTTTTATTTACAAGTACTACTTGTCAACATAATATTAATGAAATACTACGAATCTATCTTGAAGTGACTGCTATCGAAGCTGGACTATGTTAAATATCAACTTATTTTCTAATAAATTCTAATTTAAGCAAATTTAAAGAAAATGGCGGCCATTTTGATATCGTATACCCTATAATGTAGGATAATAAATTCTGACAGTCAACAAAATGATATACATCGTAAAGAGATGACTTAAACAAATACATTTATTCCATAAAACTTATGGAATCGACATGACGAATTATCAGACAAACAATAACTGGGAAAAATTAAATTCATATTACACATGCAAATTTTGAACAGAACACCATTTAGACAATCGTAGCCCAAAATGTCTTACTCAACAGACTAGCTCCCGACTAACATAATGGTTCAGTAAACAAAATCTTTAAATATTCCCTACAAAATATTTCCAAATCCATCTCTCTCTCTCTCTCTCTCTCTCTCTCTCTCTCTCTCTCTCCTACATTCCTGAAATTCAGTTTATCTTTATTGATTTTAATCTAATAACAAGTAAAGATGTATTCCATCTAACATACATATATTTAATCACATTATTAATTATTGACAATACCTCTGCAATCAACATACAAATGTTAGAATGGAAGACATTTTTATCATTATAATTTAAACCTGATACTGTTTAAAACAAGTTAGTTGTATTCTGACATTGTGAGGGGAGTATCTATTTGGAAGTTAACTTTCTCCTCACACCGAAGATTATTCATTTTATCTACCTTAATGTTAAATTAAGGTATCAGCAATGCAAATTCTGCAGGAAAATATACACAGTTGTCTACAATGCTACACTACCATATAGGAAAATATAATACAATCTTATTTGACTTTAATATTCTATGTTAAGTAATAATTTGTTTCAATTTTATTTTAAACAAGTACTCTCTCATATTGAAACTTTACTTCCCTGCTATGTAATTAAATCCAAAAAATAATTAGAGAATAGTGACAGAGATGAATTTTATTTTAAAATCGTATAAAGTTTTTTATGTTTGTGTAAATCGTGATTGTGTTTCACCACCAGACATCATTGTGTTGGTTCCTCAGTAGTTGTAGTAATTTGTTTGTTGTGACAAAATATTTCTGTTAAAATGTTCACTGAACTCTGCCACTAGCTGGTGCTGTAGTAGAGTTGAGGGTCAGCAGGAAATGTTCTTGGAACTGTTGTGTGTTGAAAGGAGCTCTTTCTACCTGGCACCTAAGAGGTATTTATGTCAGTCGACTTTCCCTTCATTCTTGTGTCCCCCAGAGTCCTTCAAGTTGAGTTGTGTCGATGGAGGTTTCCTCGAGATTCTACTGTTCCCTCTCCTTTCATTCAGATGTTGGATTCTTTTCTTTATCACTTCGTTAGAAGTACTCAATGTCCATTCCATCTCTCACATGGGCATCCTTCTCCAAACAACTCACTCATAACAACCTTGGGAGCTGTGGTTATGCACCTCCTCACACTAGGCATAAGTGGCATAGTTCTCCTTTTTTTAAAACTTTTCCATAATTCATACTCATTATACACACAACATCCCACCCTTAAATATATATTTTCTAACTACTTCAAATATGTAAAAATACTTAAAAGTGGCTAAATAAACAAATATTGTAAGTGCAAAAAAAATTGCTATGAAATAATACTATTTCATTCAATTTGTAAAATAAATTTTATATACTTAAGTAAATCTCATTTCAATTGTATAAATTTGTAATGATTGTAAGTAAATTTCATTTATATTGTAAAAATATTAAACTATTCTAAGAAAATTTTATTCAATTTGTGTAAATTTGTAACAATTATAAGAAAATTTCATTCATATTGTAAAAAGATTAAATGATTTTAATAAAATTTAATTCAAATGGCAAAGATTTTTACTATTGCCAGAAAAAGTTACACTAAAATTATTAAAAAGCGAGGTGTAAATTTTTAATTAATTTAATAAACCTGTAAAATTTGCATAAAACATATTCACATACATAAAGTCTAGGAACGAAGCTGATGGGTTTGGAACGAGACCCGAACACAGGTCAGACAGGCTGAGTGATATCCCGCTCCACCAGGTGAGCGTAGGGGTCCCTGCTACTGCAGGCAGTCGGCCATATTCCCAAGTGAGTTCCAGGGTGGCTTCTCCGACAGGCGAGCAAGCGGGCAGGCATGCGGTAAGCTGGTCCTTTTATCACCACAGCAGAACAGATACCTTCACCTCCGACACAGAATATCCTGGCAGAGGAAAGCAAGCAGCGACCGGGTTACACAACACAAGCGATTCATGTCCTTATCTGTAACCCGAACCCCCAATAGCAGCTCTGATCAGCATGTTGATGGTAGGGGCGGTGCGAGCAGAAACCGGTTTACAGGGTTTACGATACTCTCATGCACAGCAGTGAGGGGAGGACTGGCTCCCCTACCAATAGCTATGCCAACGGCGAGCACCAGCTAGGAGACTCTATTTATGCCTCCACCACTCTCCCTTGTCGCCAAATCTTATATTTCGTAATTCGCATCTAACTTACATAAAATGAAATAATTTCATATTTGAAAAGTTTTTAAATAAATTTTAACCGGATTCAATGCAAATTAGAAGGATTTAGGACGTTTTCTGAAATTAAGTGTGTATCTATATTGGAATTCAATGTGTATTTATTCAGTTTTGAGTGATAAGATTTGAATTACATCCATATTTAATGATTTCATCCTTTTGCAACACAAACTTTTCCCAATATGAGGTGTTTGCGATGCGTTTTACTATGATTCAACACCGTTTGCACCCTTGAACGTACACGAACGAATTACTAACATTTATTTATATATTTTTTATTACATGATTCATTCATTATTCCTTTTATGTATTATGGTTACTGCCTTACAAACTATATTACATTCATACATGCCTTAGCCGGGACTCGAACCTTGAAACTAGATTACAATTATAAATGTCTTAACCGGGACTCGACCCAGAAACCAACTAATATTAACCATGCCTTATCTGGGATGGTATATTATAAAGTTAGTTATGGAAAACCGGTTAGATTGCTTGCTTGAAGAACTTTCCCTTTGTCTCTTTTTTTAATTGCAACACTCTTTCCTGTAAGTAAGAACATACTTTGTTTTTGATAGAAATCATAGACTTTTAACTCGTTGCAACATACTTTTTTTTACAAAATTTAAGAATCTCTCTCTGTCGAGACATAATCACGTTCTCATTTTTAAGACGTTTATTTATAAATATATAATTCCTTTATTAGGAAAACAAGTTCACTTTTAAAAAAGGATTTTATAAATAAATATAAAAATTCTTTTTAAAACATAAATTTTTTGACAAAAATTTATACAAACACAAGCTCTTTCAAAAATTAGCTAATCATTTTTGACACAAGTCAGTACAGGAGGTTACAAAATATATGCACTGCATTAAACCACAAAGTATATGAGGTTACCAAAATCATAGCACAAGCAGGTATAGAGTGATTCTCAAACATAGATACCAAAAAGTCTAATTCCTGGTTAAACATTATTCCTCAGATAAGCCTGTTTATTTCTAAATTATGCATGTTTATTCCTCAATTATACATGTTTATTCCTCAATCAAGCCTATTTATTCCTCAAAAAACCTAATTTATTCCTGAATCAAGACTCCAGCCAAATTCAAATGACCTAATTGGTTTGAGGAAGACATAATACTTCAAATTGAAACATATTTCCTATCACACAATGTTTACTTGAAGCAATTACTTTTTTTTGGTCAAGTAGTAGGGTTAACTAAAATTTGTTAGCACATTTTCCTTAGCATACCTTTGCACTAAACTATAGACCTATCACAAGAAAATTTTTGATTGATTAATTAAATTAAATTAATTTGATCACTCAATCAAAGTTTCATAAAGTTTTATCCCATTAAAATTACCCGAAAAATTTTGATGGGATTAAAATAGGATTAACAATTTTTCATCAGATTGAGATCGAATTAAAGATTAACCCTTTTGATATCAATTTGATATCAAAGGGATCATCCGATTAATAAAAAGTTAAATAGAACCCCCACGCCCCTACTACTCGCTATTGGAGTGTAGGGAACATTCTGGATAGGGACAGCCGGTATATAGACGCCACTAAGGGCCTCGCGAGTAAACAGTCTGGAGTCTGAAACCTTGTACCAAATATGGTAAAAGGACAATAATATGGGCAACTGAGGCGTTTTAACATTGCCAACATGCGAGACACGCTACAACAGCGCCTCCAGAGGCATGAACTGACAAATACCCGGGAAATTCAAATTTACATGGCTCGTTATGCGGGTCGTAAGTGCAGTTGTCGTCTCGTAGTATTAAAACGTGTTGTTTGGCCGAATGTAATAGATGCTTAATCATATTACAATGCCTAATTTAAAAATGAACGTAAAGCATTAATATTGTCACTTTAAACAAGGGCAATCATTTGTAACAGAATCATGTTACTGGAAACAGGCATAGATGTTGCAAGTTTCAAAGGACAACAAATGTTAATCAAATATAAGTAAGAAAATTGAATGCTAAACGGTATTTAATTTTTCACATACATAACCGACTGCATTTATTCAATAAATTCATGAGAATGGAGCTGTCACCAAACTTAAATTTATGCAGAAAAATCGGAAATGAACGTAAACAAACATTTTTTTGGACAGCCTTATCTCCACAACTTATCTATGTTTTATTAACCCAGGATTGATTAAAAATAGCTCACCTACAGTTAGTGATTTAAAATTGTGGCTTTTATTAGTTCTATAGGCAGTAATGTATTGTTGATATTTAAGATTAACTTCGCAACCAAATATGTTGCCGAAATATAAACGTACTGCTTTTTGAAGCTATTTTCATTAAATTAGCAACAAAATAAATTGTTCACAAATTTCTATTCCTAACATATATGTTTTTCGTTCTGCTTTCTTCTTTTGTAAAAGGTATATTTTGGTTGGAAATACATTTTGAAGAGAAAAACATTTTGGGAAAATAAATTTTTACGAGATAAAAATGTATACTGAATTATTGTTTAAGTTTTAACTTCCTGAATTTACCACCAAGATAAATAAACACATATCCAGCGCGTTGCATTTTATTTCAAAGTGCGTATTCGCGTCTACAAAATCTCGTCAGAAGGCAGTGGCCCATCCGTCGGTCCATCGAAAGTTAAAGTTTGAGATAAAAAAAAGTCCTGTGATTGGTTGAGGATCATGTGCCCGCATGACGGGTTCGACGGATAGTTGCGAGTCCACCTTTACACACATAAATCTGTTTTGTCGTGCAGTTATGCCAAAACTACACTGCCTCAAGTGAAACACAGGCAGCTATGTTCAGCTCACAAGGGTCCAGCTACCAACAATTCAAACCTCAGTCACTTCTTCATAATGTTAGTAGATCAGTTATGAAATTTTGGGGGCTGTAACAAAAAATTATACACAAAAGACTATTTTGTGGCTTGGTAATATCTAGTCCCTGTTCATCAACAAAACAAAGTATATTTGTAGTACAGAGCAACTCGGGATTAGGGGAAATTTTAATTGAGATGGGCATACTGTCAAATTCGAAATTTTACTAAAGGCACAGTTAAGTACAGAAGGGGCACAAGAGTATCGCCTCTTCCTCCCACTTATTTCCAAATGCTGGTTTCATAGACACTAATTGATTACTTCATCATTTAGCAGGTTTTTATAAATTATGGTAAACTGCCCACATCATTCCTTTTAAAATGTTTTATTTGTACGTATTTATGTTAAAAGAAACACACACGCACCCAAACATACCACACATAATACAATGGTACTCCTAAACCAAATATGAACATGTAACATTGCATCTGATATGCCACTTAGTGACATTTAAAAAAAACCTTTACTAATGCAATTTATGCAGTGAGTACAGCTAATATTAGGATGAATATGCAATTGGTCAAAATATTTGATAGTACATACTAACATATGTACTTAATCCATTCAGCTTATTTACTTCACCTCTTCAAGTTTTGTATGCATTAGGCACATTTAATTTTGTAATCCACTTTCAATAACAAAATTTATTTCCAAATTTATAGGAATCCAAATAATTTTTATAACATTAGATCATCATGAACAAGTCAGTTTTAATAACCAACCTGAATACATGCTCTTTACAATAAATTTTACCACAGATTTTCTTATGTTTCATGGAGAGAAGACTGGAAGATATGTTGCAGAATTCTAAAGCAGCTGAACTGAAAATAACTTGCCTTGGTCATGAATTTAACGTGCTTTTTGTTCAAATTCATGGCACGTGTTATTGTAATGCAATTTGCAAGTAATTTCTCCTATACTACGGTCACCTCAAACAAAACTGTGTAAATATGCTGACAGGTCAAAAGAAATGTGTGCATATCACCATCATTCCCTTACCTGCATTGCAGAATATGGCAAAATAATGCATTGAAAAACACCCAATTAAGTTAATACTATAGGTGTATGCACAAAGTCAAAATACTGAGTACGTCAGGGAGTAAATAAGAGGGAGTAAAATTTAAAAAAATAATCCTTTATTTACTTGTAAAAATTTATAATAAATATCACTGAAATGTAACGATGACTCTCAGGAGCGAAATATTATATAGTTTGAAAGTTTTGTACTCAGTTGTGTAAACAAATGTGAGTATGGTGGGGGGGGGGGGGGGGGTGAATGTTGCTACTACTTGGTTTTGACGGTAACCCTCACTCGACAGCTGGTTCACACACTGCGATATATACACTGACTTACCAACTGTAGACAACCTGATGACATCTCCACTGCTGCAATTAAGGTGGTGCCTGGTGTGTGGTGTCAGTACATGGTGTTTAACATAATAGTTGCACAGTAATGATTTGTAGACCTTTGGGTGTGTAAAGGGCAAGTGACTATCTAGAAAGGAAACTATTACAGTTTTAATTTAAGTTCTTTAATAAATCATCGAAAATATTTGGTATTTGGTGCAAACAACCCAAATAAGATACAACTTAATATTCTAATGCATAGTTACCCAAATGTAAACAATAACATTCCAAAGTATCAAAATACACTGAAAAAGTACATCAACAATACGGATATGTACATAAATAAAATAAATATGCTGAAAACTGGGTAATTCTTAAGAATAGGGGCTTTCCAAAAAAAAAAAATTCGGAAAGTGGTATGACTCCCCTCTACTAATTACAAAGAACAGGAATTTACTAGCGGAATCGATATTTGACCAATAGAAACCCCAATAACGATAGTAGGGACGGTAATGAAGATCAGGAAAGTTGTGGGGTAAAATAGGTGAAAAATATGTAAATAATGTAATATTTATTAATGAAAATACATTAAATTGCAAAAAATTAGTGAACCAAAAATTATCAAAATAGACTATATTACCAATACAACCTACAAATACGATAGTTGGAAGGGCTATGGAGAGCAGGGAAATTGTGGGGTAAAAAAAATACAAAATATGTACATTTTCGTTATAAACATTTACCCCTCAATTTCTCTCATGTACATAGCTCTCCCCACTATCGTATTTCTTAATTGTATTGGTAACATTGTCAAGTTCAATCCTTTTGCAACTAAACATGTTTGCACGAGACAATATTACAAATAGTATAGAAATTTATTAAACTACAAACCACGCACACATTGTTTCTCAGTGCAAATAGTCTACACATGGCAGTCATTTATGGGGAAACTCCCAGCTTCGCTGATGAGTGAAGCATCATGACACCAAATAAAAAAAAATTGCCGGTGCACTTTGAATATTTGTTTTTGGGTATTTATTACCCTGCTAACGCTGGGACTCTTGACTCGGTGCATAATGTTTGGCTAATATGTAAACACTGTACGAGCAATCACCGACAGAAATATGATAACACTATTTTGACGCAATTAATCAATTTTATCCCTGGCTCAGATTGCTTAGCTATATAAACACTTAAGAGGCCCCAGCCAGTTTAATACACGAACATTGATTGTGTAAACATTGTACGAGCAATCACCGACACATATACATATGTAAACAACTTTTCTGAAGCAATCACTCAATTATATCCCTAGCTCAACTTGTTGAACTAAACACACACTTTAACAAGATACTTCAGTTAGTTTAAAAGAGACGAATATTGAATTTGTAAACATTGTTTACTTTTATTTTTCGAAGGTGTCGCTCCAATAAAAACAAACCTGCTCCTTTCAGGTTAAGGGCCAGCAAACTTCGCAAGGCCCTTCAGTGTACAAGGTTAGAAATATCAGCTACGACACTCAAGTGACTTCGTTCTTGGTCTTGTGGAAGCAAATTTGGGTTGCGAAAATCCTCTTTTCTGAGAAGGTTGGAACACACTATTCTCGTGTAGGTATAAAGAGCGAGTACGTTTTTCCTTTATTACATCCAGGTCTGCTCTTACATTTCTGCACCCATTGCTTGCACCTAGGAAACGACAAAAGAGTATTTAAGTAAATTAAGGTTTGTGTGAATGGAATTTACAATAAAAACACACTGACAATAATAACACTAATGGAAAATGTTATCCACTACAGTTCGTGTACTTACCGACTTGCATTCTTTAGAAATCTTAAAAAGGACTTGATGTTGTTCGCAACATTGTGATTATTTCAGCCAAAAATTACACAAATCTTTCTTGTCATAATAAATAACCACTCAAGCGAAAAAATTTGAATTAAGACGCATCCAAAATACTCAAACTACCCATTCAATAAATAGCTTATCACGCTCCGAATAGTTCACACCACTAGGAGCGCTACCATCGGTGCCTCGCGGTTTTTTTTTTTTTTTTCGGTTACTTTCGTATATTGTCCTTCTACCATATTTGCTTGTACAGCCTCGGGCGAAACCAACAAAGCGACGAGCGACTGCGACGACACTGACCAGCGAAGGTCAAATCTGCTGACCGCGAGCATCGGTACAGTGGAGGGCGAGACTGAGAGACGGGACTACTGAACTGGATGCGTGAGTGACAAGACATTTGAAATGATGACAGTAGACACACTGAATATGTGTGGATAATAATTGACTGTAACAAATATAAAGACAGTGACAAGAACTTAAAAATTATGACTTACATTAACATTAGATATTGCGCTGGCTGAGAATAACGAGTGTTAATAGTACATACAGGTAAAGGTTGTTCACTGTAAAGTGAGCACTTTTGAAATCAACCTTTGAAAAAGTCACTGTCCCTATCTTGCATATATTTCAAAGAGCACACTGACTAGCATGCGTCGAGTAAAGTTGGTATCGTTGGAGGGAAAGTAGTTCCATATTTTAAATTCGAATAAAAAGTGTTAGGCAATAATTTGTAATAACTTAAATTATTTCTTTCGCTTTCTGTTTTTTTATGCATCGAAGTGCACAAATAAGCAGATTTGTAAAAAAAATACTTTTCAAATAATTTCACAGTTCCGCTTCACCGACGCATGAATAATTTGATGAGTCCCATGACAATGTTATTTTTACATAAGGCGGAAAAATACACAACTTGCATACAAGTAGATCTTAAGCAGGGCTTTAAAAAGTGCTGAGTTTATCGTGAATAACCTATAGTTTGGTGGTGTAAATAATATCTGTGTGTATTTTTATAGTATAATAAATAAATTTCTAAAAAAAATTTATTTACTTTTATATTAAGACCTCAATTCTCACTAACTCGGATACGCTTCTGGTGTCTTACGACAATACGTAAAAATAAACTCTCTCCACTAGGGTGGAAATTTAACTAAATACGGCCACAGTTGGTTTAATATTAGGTCGTAAAATTGGATTCAGCATAATACTGCCTTACACAAGTACGTTACTTAAGAGGAGTGTACATGGAAACATTTTTTTGTGGAATCGTTGTTTGCGCGCATTCGCGTATCTCGGTAAACATATGTTCTGTAAATACAAATTTTTGCTAGAGAAGGTAATAAAACAGTTATCTAGGTCTCCATGTTTTTACTTTTAACATATTTAATATATTCATGGAGAAAAAAAATCCGTGAAAATGGTTAGATATCGCATTTTTAAAGCTTGCCTATGCAGTTTCCTTAAGCGACAGAGAAAAGTACAAACACGCGAACTAAGTATAATATGTAGGCTTTAATTGCATGTAACAAAATCCCACTGTAACAGATCTGATTTGCACAGTACAGTACCACGACGGAAATACTGCACGCCTCGCGTGTAGGAGCGAAGAGGCGCTAGGCGTGCGTGTTCGTGTCGCCCGTATAGCTCCCTCGCTTCTTGACCTTGGACGCGCAGGTTCATACTCCTCTTAAATACGACAAATGAAACTAAAGATTTTTGCTGTTTCTTTTGGATGGCGTGAATAATAGTCACAAAGTAAAGTTTTTACCTAATAATTTGGTAGGGGCAAAATATACATCTCAATTCAGACCAAACACAAAACTTTTATAAACAAAAATCCGTTTCTCAGTTTATCGCATATAGCTAGTGTACCGTGCGGCGAAAACTTGACCGACGACAAACTTTTCCATAAGGAATCTCATTTTGTCCTCAATCTGGGTGGAATAAGTCTTATTCTGGTACCGTCGCTTGGTGATCCCATGTTTAAACTAGGCAAATTCTTTACTAGCTGCTCATATTTAGCGTAACATATGTTTATATGTGAATCTATGAGTGTGTGTGTGTATATATATATTCTGCAGTTCAGATTTGTTCTTGTTTTCCGGCTCGAGTGAAAAACACTGCACTGTACATTTTTTTAAAGTATTTATTACTTGGCTACTGGTGTTAGTATCATTTATATTATCGTTCGTAAGAAATAATAAATTATTTATTAAAAAGCTGTCTCTAGTCAAAATTTACAAAGCCTAGAAGCTCTAGAAATTTTACGAATTCCGTGGTCTTCCGTGCAGGAAAAAAAATCTTTAAACTTTTCGTAATGAAACTTAGGCCAATAAACTGATAAATCTAAGATGCTGGAGAATTATTTCCACCAAGGAGCAGCGCCGAAATATTCAGGAATGGCGAATGGAAAACCACTTGTAAGAAAGCCTTCTCCGGTGCCGCCAGTACACGACTTCCTGCAATGCCAGTACACGACTTCCTGCAATGCCAGTACCGACTTCCTGCAATGCCAGTACACGACTTCCTGCAATGCCAGTACACGACTTCCTGCAATGACAGTACACGACTTCCTGCAATGCCAGTACACGACTTCCTGCAATGCCAGTACCGAATTCCTACAATGCCAGTACCGACTTCCTGCAATGCCAGGAAAAACTCGTTACCGTACGAACAACCACGCGCGGTGAACAGTAGGCAACACTGCGTCTGGAGCATTAATCGCATGTGGCCTCGCAGTGAGACGGTCTCCCCTTCGAAGTCGGAGTGTGAGAAGGGGAGAAACGGGAGCACCCTGAGGAAACCCACCGACCACCGGCAACGTCCACCATGTTTCCTATACGTCAATCTGATGACCCGACCGGGAGGCGAATGTTCTGACTACTGTAACACCGCGGCCACTTCATAAAATCCCATGTTTGTACAGTTTGCAGAATCACTCCTCACATTCCGTGTGCAGTTTGCAGAATTTCTCCTCACATTCCTTACAGTAATCTCTACATGAGTTTTTCCAGATTCCGTGAAGCCTTCAATGATCATTTCCCACCATGGGTTTTTGTTTAAACAAAACATTCGCCATATAGTCCTCTGAAGGCTGTTCACGATAAAGTGAGCACTTTTGAAAACAACCTAAGAAAAAATTCACTACTTGCATATGTTTTCACGGATGCACTGAGTGACATGCCCCCAGTGAAGTTGGTAACGATGGATAGAAAGTAGTTCCATGTCTCACCGTCGAATTAAGGTAACCATTTGTGGTAAAGTGATTTTTTTCCCCGCTATCTGTTTTTTTTTATGCACCGAAGGGTAAAAATGAACAGATTTGTAAAATGTTGTCTTTTCTAATAATTTTACAGTCTCTCGTGACCAACTCACGTGTAAAGTGATGAGGCCAACGACAATGGCGATTTCACATAAGAAGGAAGAACACACAACGTGGATACAAGTAGATCTTAGCAGGGCAGGCCTTTCAAAAGTGCTCATTTTACCGTTAACAGCCTAGGTATATCATAGGTGTAATGTATTTGCACCGGGGACGTGTGACATCCTAATCAGACCATGGGGTTGTCGTATTCCTGTGACAAAAATACTATTATTTTAAATAATTACATATTTAACAGTCGCCGAGACCTGCCGTAGCGCAGCCGGTTGGTGCGCCACCACGCTGCGGTACTGGAAGCTCTGGGCTCGAATCCCGGTCAAGGCATAGGCGTTAATTTAAGTTAGGTTACAAGTTAGTCTGTAAGCCGCCCCAGGTCAAGCCCTTAATCCGGAGGACGTTGAAAAGCCAATTACAATATTTAAAAGTCCAGCCAACAAAGGTCATTTGACATATCGTTTTCATAGTACATGCTTCAAACTAGTATTTGATTTTACAACCAAAGACAATTTATCGCCTTCTTCCAATCGGACTGTTTTTGAACCGAACAACAGCCTAGCTTGAGGTGAATGCTCTATAGCCAGGCAAGTGAAGGCTATATAGGCAGACAAGTTGGAAGAGCGGCATCCTGTAAGAGGGTAATCGTCGTGTTGAAAGGAGACAAGGCTGTAAGGCCGCAGATAATCGCCGCTTCCCCGCAGTCTCTCACGGGGGCAGCTGGTGCGCCAGGAATAGCTGTCGCCCCTTTGGAACTCGTTAACGTCTAACATGGAGCAGGTCTCACTGCCCAGATCCTTGTTTTCACTTAACTGTGGAAACGGCACAGCCATTCATCTCTTGTAGCTTACTTTCTCTTCTAATCCAGACCCCCTCTCTCTCTTTTTTTCTTTCTGTTTCACGCAATTTACCTGCGCCCTTCTCTCTTCCTCCCGGGCTACACTTTTAATGTGCATAATTTACTTGTGAGGTAGACATGAATAAGTAATTAGAGAACTGGAATTAGAGGGTCTGCGCTCCCGGGAATTGTTTTAATTACGGGGGCCCTGGAGAATTGGAAAGGTCTGAGTATTCGAGGGTAGGAATTCGGGGGGGGGGGGGGGAGGCATTCGGGAACTGAAATGAGGGAAGGGAATGAAAGGAAAGGAAGAAGGGGAAGGAGAGGTCGTAACTGAAATAATATTTCCGGAACCGTGGCACAGCAGCTTCCACGTCTCTTTTACCTGGCCTCTGTCAGCAGGCGGACATTCCGCCACCTTCAGTGGCGGCGCGTGCTCTCTGTTGCGCGGGTGAACGCTGCCGCAATGGTTCACCCCTCAGTGACAGGCGAGGAAACAACTCCTTCATTTCATTAAAAAAAATACATCTATTCATTTCTAGTTCCTGCTAGAAAGCAATGCTACTGTTAGGAACTGTCCTCAAAATTGCGAACAGTTTTTACTTTTAGTGATAACTCTATTTAAACATTATAAGCAAATTTATGGACTATTCTTGCTTATTATTTAACATACTTGAACGCCTCGTGTTTTAAATGTTTAATAGCGTTGGCCAACAGGCAGTGCCATGTTGATTACAGCACATAAAAAAAAATCATCACTCATTTTATAGTCGATTATTTAATTCTTCAGAGCTAAATGCGTGATGGTACAAAAACTGGTTTTCTTTTAAGATGATTTTTCTCATTGTGGTAGTATGCATGTCTGTCTTGTGCATACAAATGACGAGCAATGCGATTGCTCCTCCAGATGCATATCGAGATTAGTAGGAAAGTATTCCTGGGGAAGCATTGGTCATCTCGGTCACCATAACTTTGATGTCATATCGTTCCTCTACCTCCCCTCACTTATTCAGTTATTAACGACTTCTGATTTTCCAAACCTATCTGCGTAATGATTGTATTATTTACTAGGATATACTAACTATTACATGCAGCAGTCCGTTCGGAGCCGTTATGCAAGGTTGAGTGACCTTAACACTTGAGTTCTTGAACAATCGCCACATGAGCAAATTCAATTGAAAAACTAGCTAAATTATATGTTATAATTGTATAGCAAAAATATATATAATACTATAAATACATGCAGAACATATACGTTGTATGTGCAACCATTATATGCTGTGCGTAAAATGTTTTTCTAATTAATATACTATGTGTGTTAAAAATTGTCTGAGTAGTTTAAAGTATTTCGTCAATTCTTAAATGCCACTGAAATCAGGGGTGGATCTAGACTTTTGTTTTTTTTTTGGGGGGGGGGGTCACAACATAATTGTGTCAGCGCAGAGGCCATAACTAAAAGCGAGCG
This sequence comes from Dryococelus australis, assembly GCA_029891345.1. Taxonomy (NCBI): domain Eukaryota; kingdom Metazoa; phylum Arthropoda; class Insecta; order Phasmatodea; family Phasmatidae; genus Dryococelus; species Dryococelus australis. The sequence continues at coordinate 153,570,607 of CM056996.1, forward strand.
ATCCGGGGGTCCCCCCGGAAACATTTTGATTTTAATGTGCAAATTGATGCTATTTAAGCAGTTTTTGAACATAAATATTGAATATACAGCTGTCATAAATTTTAATCTGTTTAAATATAGAATTTTTCTTTTCATTGAACAATTTTACAAAGGTATCTATATAAAACGCGGAGCGTTGTACCCTTTCTCGTTTGGGGGCCCCTTATGGTCGGTGGCCCCAATGTGGTCGGGTCAACCAATGTGTTCTGCGAAGTCATTTGTTCAAAATAGTTATGCAAAAATGTAAAAAAAAAAACCTCTGATACAATTAAAGGTCGATATAAAATACATATACATGATAAATTCAAGTCGCCTTAGGCTTTGAACTTCAAAAAATCCTAAAATTAGTTATGTATGTAACCTTTTAAAGCTAAGGGCACAATAGTATGTTATCGGGTTAATGGACAATGGACTGTTTAGGAGAACACGAAGTGAAAAGTTATGTATCGTTATGTATCAAAAACATAAACAGTAAATAATGTGATGGTAACTTCAGTGCGATGCATCGTTTTAATACAGTTATTAGGTAAAGTTTATTAGCAATTCTCTTATGTCACTAAAACACATTAGATCAACAACCTACAGATAGTCGTTGCGAACCACATTGTTTAGTTTTCATACGACACAACCTGAAACATTAAAGGTTTGTCTTTTTGGAAAATATATTGCAACTTTAAAAGTTAATAATTATTTGATTAGTAATTGATAAACGACCATTTAATGTGAACGTACCACATGAAAAAGATAAAAAGTACATGTTTAAATAACTAATTAATTTTTGTAACTGATGTAGTTATAGGCATAACTGTTAACGAAAAGTAACTGCTTAGTTCATCCCTAGTTGCAACGCACTCGGATGTGCCGTGGAAATGTGCGAGTTAGTTGCAAGTGTGAGTTACGGCATCCATCTCGCCTGCGCGGGAATAAACAAAGAGTATTCTATAAATAGTATCAATATTGTGTCACGTAGTGTAGTAGTTGATTCCTTCACCATGTGCTGGTGGCATTCACTGTTGTCATGTTAATAAACAAAAGTGATAAAATATTAAGAGAGTGCTCTCAAATAAATATAGTTTATACTACATTACTAATAACTGTTCAAGAAACGTTAGAATGAGATCAGCTTTATGGCAAATTCACAAACGTTTTTCCGTGGAAAAAATTCGTCTAAGATTTTTTTTGGGGAGGGGGTCCATGATTCCCATTTACCCCCCCCCCCCCCCCTAAATTCCTCATCTTGTATCCACGCCAGAATGGAATAATACACATAGTCTAGATATGCCGTCCAAGATGTTCTGTTTCACTCTGTATATGAATTATTTTATATATTTGATAATTACTTAACGACTCCCGCAATAGTGTACGTAAATGTCAGTTGTCTGGTGTCTAGTAGAGTTGGGTATCCATATAGGTGTTTTTTTTTAAATTTTTTTTTTTATAAATTACATTAATTTTAAAACAGCAAATAACTGAAATGCTTAATTAAAACTTCACAAAACGTGGTTGAAAACATTACTTAGGATATCACGAATACTTTTCTCGGTACTTTTGGCATATTTTCCTGTCCGAAATTTATCTCCTAAGGTCAAAATCACTCCTGAGTGAACATCAAATTATTACTGCGTTTTGTACTTTGTCCCTCGGCTGGCCTACGATGGCCTAGCTCTCCGCTCTTCTCTCCCATCACCGGTTCGCGCCTGCAGGCCAGCGGCTGGCAAATAGAGGGCGGCACTTCCCGGCAACGGCACATGGCGTTGCAGATGTTCGGCAAAACAGATGTCTCTCAAAATTCAGGGACGTTATACTACTATTTTAAAGGTTACTTTTAGAGACTAATGTTCAAACTATGTTCCCATACCCTTCAGCATTTCATACGGGTATCTAATCTATACTATGTTACAATAGAATGTCAAAATGGCCATTTTGGCACTTTTCACTGGCCGATTTCATACATACCTAAATCGATTACGCAGTATTGAATTGTTTAAGAACCGAAAGTGGCGCTTCACTTCTAAAGGTTGTTCACAACAAAGTGAGCACTTTTGAAATAAATCTTAGAAAAAAGTCACTGCCCCTGCCTGCATATATTTAAACGGGCACACTGAGTGACATACGCCCAGTAAAGTTGGTAACGATGGGTGGAAAATACTTCCATAACTCAACGTCGAATAAAAATTGATAGGTAACCATTTGTGAAAACTTAAATTATTTCGTTCGGTTTCTGAATTTTTTTATGCGTCGATGTATTAAAATGAACAAATTTGTGAAAAATTCACTTTTATAATAATTTCACAGTTTCGCTTGACCGACGCATGAATAAGGTGATGAGGCACTTGGCAAAGTTAGTTTTACACGAGGCGGAAAAATACACAACGTGCACACAAGTAGATCTTAAGCAGGGCTTTCAAAAGTGCTCATTAAAACGTGAACACCATATATTCTTATGAAGAGACAATTTAGCCATCAGTAACATTTTCTCGTCAAAACATAAAGAATCAAACGTCTGCGCAGCACTAAAGTCTGCCATCATACGATCAACTTATTATAAAAGTACCTTATTTTTAGTTAAATGTAAATTTTACTTGTACTGTCAGTAGAAGAAATAGAGAAGTCTGGCACAAGGGAGTGGATGATAGGATTAGGATTTGGGAAGCCACCAAATTTTGAAGTCACCCAACCGCCATCTTGGATGTCATTGACCTTTCACCCCTGACTCATGTAATCTTTGACCTTGACCTTGACCCCGTAAACCTTTGACCTAAAAAGACACTAAGAACCTTTAAAAATTCCAAAAAATTTCAATTATTAAACAAAAACTTAAAAACTAATCTATTACTAAGAATTATTAACAATTATTTTTAAATTATTTGAAAATTATTAAAAGAATCCTCTGAAATGACCCATTTTCCCCCAAAAATGGTAGAAGCCTCGCTCGTGCAAGAACAAGCCCCCGAAAACCAATTTTCGTCAACTGAATTAATTTGGGGGGCTACCTACGGACCTACAGAGCTGTGGCGGCCATATTGGTTTTATAGGCATACCCAATGCCAAATCGATACAAGGTATGAAGGATAAAACTCAGATCTAAGCATCAGCCATCTTGCATCAATATTGTATGCAGATGACCTTTGACCCCGGTCAAGACCTTTGACCCGTGACTTTGACCTTTGACCTAGAAAATTAAAGAATTAAAAAATCTAAAACAATCACAAAAAATTCAGAAAAAATCACAAAATACTGCGAAAAATTATTAAAAATTTATTATTAAAAATTATTTTTAAATTATTATAAATTAATTATTAAAAATAATAAAAAATTACACTAAAAAACTTACATTTCCCAGCACCACATTTCCCCAGCAAACGACTGACTCCCACGCACCCACTATTCTCACCTCTACTCATTCCGCCATCTCGATTTTTTCGTCTGTCATTTGTTTATACGTTACTGGAGACAATTTGTTTAGACATTATTGGAGGCTGTCATTTTCGTAGGCAACCTCCATATTGGTAGGTGACCACCATCTTGGTATACATCATCCATCCACCATCTTGGAAGACAATGCCCAATGGGAATTGACCTTTGATCTGTGACTGTGAAAACAAAAATTCGACAAAATGCATAAAAGTCAGCTAGTGTAATACATTACAGACTACTACTGCCATCTTGGAAACCAATGACCTTGACCTTGACCCCATGATCTTGAAAACGGAAATTGAGAAAAATCCATGAAAATCAACAAGCCTAAGACATTAAAGGCTACCACTGCCATATTGCATGCAGACTACCTCAGCCTTGACCCCATGACTTTGAATGACATTGAAAACAAAAACTCGATAAAAATTCACAAAAGTCAGCAATCATAATACATTAAAGACTACCACCACCATAGTAAATGCAGACTCTATTGACCTTGATCCCACGACCTTGCAAATAAAAAACTTAGAAAAATGCATAAAAGTCAAAATGCATAATTCATTACAAACTACCACCACCTTATTTGATACAGACTACATTGACCATAACCATTATGATCTTGAATTACTTAAAAAAGAAAAAAACTAGAAAAAATAATCTATATGAAGAAGCAGAAGCTAGTCGAGACGATCCACCTTCTGCACAGCTGCTGTTGCCACACTAAACCTCTCAGCTTACCTCCCTACTGCTTACAATATACAAGTGTGCAAGCCCTATGTCATCATATTGACTATGGACCAATTGTACTACACCATTTATACATTGTATAGACACCAACCACCCAATCACCAAGTTACCTCATGATTGCAGCTGACCAATCGCATGAAGGCATTAAGACATCAAACACACACACAGGCAGGTAGGCAGGCTTCGGGTGCTAGTTCCTTGATCTCATTACCATGCAGTTGTATCTTAAACAGTTTCTTCCAGACGAGTTTTATTCTCTCTCTTATAAATCATGGTTACACTTAAATTAGACAACTGACTTCTGCTGTCGAACTGACCCTCTACAAACTGACTCACATAGACCCATTTACCCATTGACCCATCGACCTCATGACCCTTGAACCCATGAGACCCCATTGACCCCATCGACCCCATGCATCTAATATGACAGTGGTAGCCTTTAACGTGTTATGCTTGTTGACTTTCATGTATTTTTCTCGATTTTCGTTTTCAAGGTCATGGGGTCAAGGTTAAGGTCATTGGTTTCCAATACGGCAGTAGTAGTCTGTAATGTATTATGCTTGCTGACTTGTATGCGTTTTTGTCGAGTTTTGGTTTTCAAAGTCATAGATCAAATGTCAATTCCCATTGGGCATTGTCTACCAAGATGGTGGTCACCTACCAAGATGGCGGTTGCCTGCCAAGATGGTGGCCTCCAATAATGTATAAACATATTAAGAAGGAAAAAAATATATTGCAGCCTTCAGTAACATATAAACTAATATGGCGGTTTACAGTAACGTATAAACAAATGACGAACGAAAAAATCAAGATGGCGGAATGAGTATAGGTGAGGGAAGTTGGTGCGAGGGAGCCAGTCGTCTGCTGGGGATGGAACGAATCTGACTAATGGCGATACTGGGAAACGTAAGTTTTAGTTAGATTTTTTTTTAAAGTTTCAATAATTAATTTCTAATAATTTTAGTAACTAATTTGTAATAACATTTTGCACTATTTTGTGAATTTTGTGTTTTTTTTGGGATTTTTTTTATTTTTTATTTTTTTCATTTTCAAGGTCAAAGGTCCAGGTCACGGATAAAAGGTCTTGGTCAGGGTCCTATCCTCTATACCTTGTATTGGTTTGGTATAGGGTATGCCTATAAAACCAATATGGCCAACACTGCTCTGTAGGTCCGAAGGACCCCCCCCCTCCCCAATTAATTAAATTGATGAGAATTGGATTTCGGGGGTTTGTTTTTGCAGGACGGGTGCTTCTACCATTTAGGGGTGGGGGATGAGTAATTTATGAGGACACTTTTAATATTTTTTTTATAATATTGTAGTAATTTCTACAAATTGTTAGAAATACATTTTTCGGAATTTTTTTTTTTTTTTTTTTTTTAGAATTTTTTTTAGAATTTTTTGAGGAATCTTTGCAAATTTTTTAAAGGTTTTTTAGTGTTTTTTGAGGTTAAGGTGAAAGCCAAGGTCAAAGGTCTCATAGGTGAGGGGTGAAAGTCAATGGCATCCAAGATGGCTGATGGTGACGTCACAAGATGGAGACTCCCCAAATAGTAATCCTATCCCCCATCCCATTGAGCAAGACTTCTATATTTCCTACTACTATTGTCTATAACACATGCTATTTCATTAGTAATTAATATGAACAAAAACAGAGACGAAATAGGTGCGTTGGAAATGCCTAATAAAAACTAGTTCTTATGATAAATATTATTACATCGAGTGTTGCAAGAAAGCGGTGCAATGTCACCCTGTTGTATTTTTCTAGACTCAGTTAAGCTTGGTTTACATGTGGCGGAGGAATATCCTTTAAGTAGAAATTCAACAGGGCTTCAGAAAAGTTGGAAATAACTGTGAATGAACTATACCTAAGGGAAGAAACTCAGCGGCAGGCCCCTGAAGAGAAGGCATTGCGGTAGGTCGCACACTTTTTTTCTTGTTCTCACCGAAGGGAGGGAGCGAGGTCGAGGAGAGCTCGTGATTGGCGCCGCCCACCGACCCGACACGGTGTGATTAAAACCTCTCCCGGGATCACAGGCGGCGAAGAACTGCGGCGGTGCGCAAGAACGAGCATGTACTGCTCATCACAAATCTGCGAGTTCCCGCTTCTGACTGCGACATACGCTATACTCCTACTACGAGTCCTAGATTACTATCTTATAGTAATTATTATTTTTTTAATTCGCGCTTTTAGGAATCTCGCTCTTTTACGCCGCGAGGCTAATCAGGAGACTTCCCACACACTAAAACTACTTCACACTTATATATTGTGACACGATTCTCCGGGATTCGAACCCACCATATCGGAGTCCGTACGTCGTCTCCAACAAGAGAAATCCCACTCACAGGAAATTTAATCAACAGGCTTCAAGTGCTTGACGAATTATTGGAATACACTGGGGTCGTGCCTTGAACCCCTGAGGTTCACTACAAATCAAATATATACTACAGTGACGGGCACTGGTGACGAAAAAATCCATTATTTTGTATTTGCACGAAATACTGCAAACTTGTAGACATGACTTGCAAGCAGTGGCCGCGGTGGTGTAATGGTTACACAATTCGCCTTCCACCTAAACGCACTGGGCTCTATTCCCGGCAAGGCCGCTACCGGCTTTTCGCATGTGGGAATCGTGCCTGACGATCTTGCTGGTAGGCGTGTTTTCTCGGGTATCTCCCGCTTCCCATGACCTTACATTCTGGCGCTGCTCGGTACTCACCTCACCCTCAATGGCTGATCAAGACCACGATGCTAAGAGCCCAAATATCTCCACTCCATCATCTACAAGTAGTGTTTCCACGAGTAAAAAACTTAGCCTGCATATTACTTTGCATAGAGGTATGCTAAAAATCACTTCTTTTTTTTCCGTTCTGGAACAACCATACGATTTCTCCAGTCAAGGTCGATTTCACATTGCAGTGGAAAAACTAACTATCGGGTTGAAATTCCACAAGGTAGTTGTACTGCCATCTCGCCCACCATGTGGATCGTTCGGACCATACAGTCCGATGATGTTGGGTGAAGCGGATACATAAAAGCGCCCACACAAAGCACAGCTCAGATATTTCACTTATTAACTGGCTGGTCCATAATTCAAGTGTGCGAGGAGGGCCGGGCCGGCTCAGGACTGACGAAGTCTATTACCAGTCGAGAGGACTTACGGATCGTGCACCACGGATGGAGTGATTCGGGGTGCTGTGACAACATAAAAGCACATAGGTACACTAGAACCACATACCATAGAACCACACAAGACCGAAAATTCTAACAAGAACCAGTTCTAAGTTATGTGATTCTAATATATGAGAGTTCTATATGTGTATTTCTAGTTTATGATAGTTCTTATGTGCGTGTTTCTAATGTACGACCGTTCTAATACCTGTGTTTCAGCTGTAATATCGTTCTAAGTTGTGAATTTCGGTTGTACGACTTTTCTAATGTATGAGGTACTGCAATATGTTGTTCTAAAGTGTGTGTTTCTTTTATACGATCGTTCTTACATCTGTGGTTCTGTTGTATGATCGTTGTAGATTTTGAATTTAGATTGTAAATTTCTAACATATATGTTTCTGCAATATGTGGTTCTAAATTGTGTGCTTCTTTTGTACGATCATTCTAACCTCTGTAGTTTTGTTGTATGGACGTTCTAGATGGCGAATTTCGGTCATGTGTTGTTTCTAATGTTTGTGGTTCTTCTTGGAGATTTATATTCAATTTTTTAAGAGCATGTTTTTACAAGATCTATAGTAAACTGACTCACAGACATTGTCGCTACAGGTTAACCGGAGCCTCTGACTGGAAATACCTGACCTCTGGTGTGAGTTCGTGGAGTTATTTTTTTGTACAGTTGAAACATTATCCAATAGATCTTAGGCGCAGTACTCTTATATTGCCATGCAGATGGTTTACCAGTGTTCTTGAATACATATGACTTAGGCCGTATTCCGTTTCCTGCACTGATGCGACCAGCTGCATAGCCACCAGTTGTTGTTCCGTTACTCCATGCGTTTATTGCTGGGCTGGGGAACGGAACAACTTCCATGCTCTATTTTTGGCGCATAATTTGAGCGTTTCGTTTACGAATGGCAAAACATATATAGGCGATGGTAAACTCGTGATCCTGTAGTACTATTTGACGGGATGTGTCTACAATTGTCATTTATGTAAACAGGGCATAATAAAATCAATCGAGAATTAAATATTTAACAGCCATCACGAGTACACATTAACCTTAAGTCGTACACACAGCAGATTAACATGTCGCAGGTTGGCATTCCAATCTGTTTTATTTTCGCCTAGTTACGTTTGCTTGGGTTCTGTTGACTTAATTTCAATGGAAAAAAGGAAACTGTATTTGTTTCTTTCTAAGTGATGGGAGGGCGGTAGTTAACATTTTTCGTGAGACATTGCTTTGATGTTTTGATGGAGCAGTGAAAAATTTTGCTCGGATGGAGATAACATTCAAATTATTGTAACTTCGAACATTTTTAACTTTAATAGAAAAACATGTGATTAATACATCGCTGTTCGTAATCGTACAGATGCAGCAATACAAACACACACTTTGGCTGAAGTAAACCTTACACTCGAATTCACGATATAGGCAAGGAAAATTTTTTTACACACTACAAAAGTATTGAAGGTGCAATTTTTTTAGGCCACATGCATTTCAATATTTATAGTAACAGTTTCTAAATAAAAACACGCAAACTTACTGTTAGTTAAATTAAAATCTCATTAAAACGGGTTTTCCTATGGAAATACTTACAAAATTACTTCACCAAAATCACGTTTGTTCGTCATTAGCATTATATAATTTATTTTCAGAATCATTCTGTAAAATCAACACTGCGCACGTTTCCGAAAGTAAACAAACTTGTTCTTTGGTCACCGCCAATGCTAACGTCTAAAGCAGCGATTTTACACGCAAGTAAAATAAATAAGAATTAAATTATGAATTTTGCTCTTAAATTAATTTCTCTGTTAATCTACAAACTAACTTGAATTAAGAAAAAAAATATGAATTTTCAGAAGTGCCTTATCATGTGCACAGAGTAAACTAAATTATTGTATGGAGCAGATACTCCAGTACTATTGGATGTAAGGATCAGTTATTTACCGTAACCGTTCAATTTTCCCGTTAAAAATTAGATTTTTAACTGTTACGTTACAGTTACTAAAGTTCAGTTTAACTGATACCCACGAAGCAAGAAATACATTCCCGACTATTAAAAAAAATAGCGACACTTAGGCTACATGTTGCTGTTTACTGCAAAACAGCCATTATTTCGTCGTTAGGCTACATTACATTCACCGTTCAGATAAATACTGCGAGTATGTGTAGCGATTATAACGATGTTAACAGTAAAAAATATGTATCTTGTTAGTTAGCCATTTCATATAACTATTTAGGCTACGATGATAACAGTAAAAAAGAATTGTGAAAGTTTATGTAGCCTATTTCTATAACAACGTGAAGACTTTTAACCATTTTCACTTCAAACTCAAATTAACAGAGGCCTTCCACTGGTGTTGTTAAATAATCACGTAAGGAATGTTAAAAGAAAAAAAAAAAAAAGAAAGGTTGCTGTTTGATGACAGTAACTTCGTTTTTACCAAAAGCAACGTAAAAATTTTGGAATTGGGAGTAAAAGGCCGTGTGAATGAAAAATAGTAAATTTTTACGCTTGAGAACATATCATGTGAGTTCAATTAACTGCATTACTCAATGTAACAACAATAATAACTTGTAATTTAAAGAAAAGTATGACAGCTATTCAAATTCTAGCAACCAAATAGTAAAATTCATGTTATATTTTCATATGCAATTAATCATTAAAAAGTAACATATTTTACAATCAGTTTATTTACTGTAACTGTTATCATTATAACCATGGATTAAATATATAGAACAGTTAGTGAAAAGTGACTCTTAGCTCATCACTAATAGAAAGTTAGCGCTTATTTTGTCGCATATTCTATAGGAAAATATAAACTTAAACCTGAAAACGAAACGGCCGCTAACTTTAAAATAATCGTAATTTGTTTTAAACACAAACAGGCAATCCCTTCATTTAAAAATTCAAAATGTTTTGAACAATAAGTGGGACTATTTTTATAAGCAAAGTGCAGATAACGTGCGGTTTATCTATTCTGGCTCATTTGGTTAAAAATATGTCGATTTGCATTTTCTTAGTTATTTGCCGCAGCGAATAAGTACACACAGGTTCCATAGGTTTCTCCGATTTATTTCCGCACAGTAATGGGCTTTGTTTTGCAGGGAGATTGTTGCTTGCATAGGCACAAACTTATTCCAACCGATATAGTTGCATTTGTGCTGTACAAAATGATTTTATAGGACTGTAAGACTGCTTCAGTATATAAATCACTTCAATGTCCAACAAAAGTAGTTTCTAAACAACGCTGTGGACAAAACAACAGAAATCACAGCAATAACTAAAGCCAATGGCGTGACAGCCATGTACTGTACATCGCAGTGATATTGGCAACGCAGTAAAAAAATCAGCTTAAAAATACTTCGTACAGTACTGCAGCACTATTTATCGAATAAATGCAACATACTGCGCGATATTTAAAAGAAAATCTATAGAAATACAGAGATAAAATATGTATTCATTGGACAATAGCGTTTTTTTCTCTTTCTCTAATACCATTCTCGCGGTAACGAAATACACTTCAAGGTGGCATGCGTCAATCGGCCACCTCCTGAAGCATCTCAAATGAAATCACTTTTGCTTCACGTGTAGGGTGACTATGGTACACCACTGCTGCGAACCTCTTGTGAATAAGCGGGTAGTACAATATTAGGTTGCTCAAAATTTTTCAGTTATTTATATCTTGATCTCTGTCCTCGATACATTGCAGCTACCGAATTTTAAGAAAATAATCCCACTCGCAAATGATTAGCAACAGGGAAAGTTTGCCATGACCCCTGCGTGCCGATTTGAGCTGGTCTGGTCTCCAGCCAGCACTGTTGCATGGTAAAACCATTTGCATGTTTAAAAATGTGAGCTCATTGAGAAAAAAACATTTTAGGCCCTTCAAGGCACCGGGGGTTCCATATACAAGTTAAACGGATAGAACACAAGAAATCAAAACTCTTTCAAGGTGCACACAAGTTACTAAAGGTTAACACTTAATTTGGTGTACCATTTGTACGTGAATGACGTAATTCCAGGGTATTAGGCTGTTTGCTGGATGTGGCACTCTTAGTATAGTTTACAATATTTTCTGTCATTCTCTTCTATACTTTACAGTGGGTTAAACACAAGTTACTATGCATAACCTACAACATTTTTATTTCCAGTTTTGGGGTTAAGTGGTTTTATAAATCTTACTTCCTAACACACATTTCCTTAGACAGGTACACTTGGGCAAAATTACTCTCAGTGTAAATTTCATGTTAGTGTAATAATTTTAACATTTCCATTCTCTGTCTGTGCTTGTCTACTTGGGGTGAGAACAACTTTCTAGGGATTATTCTTTTGCCGTACTACTGGCAGCTTACTTGATACTTTACGTTTTATTACTCTTAATGCTAACATTTTAACTCAATGTTTAAGGGGCTCGCCAGGTACACATTCTCAACACACAATTACACTTTGCGTTCATTTCTACAGTACACACTTTCCTGGATAGCATCGCTCAAGCACTATTTGTACCTCCACACTTTTACAAAGGCTGGGAATTTCCTGGGCGTCGGTTACGGCACGCTCACAGTGAGCTCTCGCCTGATGCTCTTACTGCAAGTTTACTAGGGTTCTCTAAACAAAGTCGCCCAGTGTCGCATTGTGCGGAATGGCGAGGGTTACATCACACATGTTCACGGACCTACTGATAGGCTTTGCTGTGCATTCTCACTTCCTATTTGTGCTTACGGGATACTGTGACTTGACGTTAATTTTGTCGTGTTAGATTTCTCAAAACGACAAAGAAATTATTTTACAGTTTATTTTTGCTTGTGTTACATGAGCACTTGGAGGATTTTTGAGGTAATGCAAACATTAACTTTCCAGTTTGCTGAGGGACTTGATTCTACATTATTTTTCTCCGTAACATGAGAAATTAAGGACCAATTCTTGTAACACAACAACAAAATAATTTGGTTACTTTTATGTTACTCGTGCCCATTGATAGGAGTCAGTCAATATTAATTAAGGTATTATTAATGTGTGGGACCTCGGTTCCTGGCCATTCACGATAAAGTGATCACTTCTGAAGCCCTAGTTACTTTTCTTTCAACCAATTTATATCCTTCCCCCACTTAATGTAAACCCTGCCATGTGATTAATAAACACAATGTATACATTCACCATACCCAAAACCAAAAGTCCGAGGCCACAATGAAACGTATTTATTGGTTATAATGTCTGATGAAACAGCTTCAAAAAGTGATTACTTTACCGCGAATGGCCTATATCAATGCAATTATAGAATTCTCAACCTTTGAGAAAAATCCTAATTAACAATTACAAGCGTACATCATTTTACAAAATACCCTTGGTGGGATGCAAGTACTTTCATCGAACTTCCTACTCTATCCAGATTAGGATTTTGTAATTTGGGACGTCTTTCATCACTTAACCTTCTCTACTAGATTAACTAACGAGCTCTTACAATCTCGTATTTAATGTCTCGGCATCTCTACTCTAGCACTCCATACTAAATTGACTTTAACTAAAAAGACTTGATGAGGGGTGTGGTAGTTCAAGGGCAGGTACTCACTCTGATGAAGTTGGCGCTGGACGATGGCGCTTGGTGAGGTGTTGTTTCGGCGGGTGTCCTCTCTTGCGTTGAGCTGAAGCAGGGCAGCAGGCCAGCTGTACGTTGTTGGCGCATTCCATGGCATCTCTTTGTAACATCCAGAAACATAATGGGTGCGTCTCGCACACAGTGGGGTCTCTCGTGGCATAGAGGCTGTGATAGGAGGCTGCTCAGGAAAAGCGACCTAGATGCTGGTGGCATCGCTTGACGTCGTGACTCTCGGGCAGTGGGCTGATGTGTCCTTGTGGTAGCTGTGCGGTTAACGGGTGTGTGGTATTCGTGTACACTTTCCATTCCAGGTGGTGGAGGAACTGTGGTGACAGCCTCAGCGCTCACTGGTGTCCGGTAAATCGTGTTTACACTTTGGTCCGTTGTCTTGTCTCTCCTCCTCTATAGCCAACTTCTTCTGCTCAATTTCGTCAGCCACCATGTTGACAGATGGGTCCACCGTTGTTGAGGGTTTGGCAGGCTTTCATTCATCCCTTGTACATTTTCTCCATTCTTGCCGGGGAATGGGTAGGATAGGTAGGATTGGGAGGGGGTATCAACCATTCCCGAGTCCGGTGATAGCGAACTTATGTCTCTGGCTTGAGGGGGGAGCTTCGTCCACCTCTGGAATGACCGGGGTTCGGTTCCTGCTTGAGTTCCCATCCCTACATCGGTATTTACCACCTTTCCAAATAATTTTATGATTCCAGGAGGGCTGACATCGTGATAAAATTTGGTGCATGTTTTGAGGACAGCGTCTGGATGGGCATACCTCTATGAGAGCCTTAGCCTTGTCTGCAGCTATCTTGGCCTTTTTTGGGGGGTGGATTCCAGGGTACAATACTCGACGTAGGTTTCAACCCCTGTGAGCTAGGTGGCTGGAAACTCGGGGCAGATTGTACAGGTGCGAGAGGTCCGTGGTTCGCTGTTGTTGGGCCCGAAGGTTCTTGACGTATCGGGCCTGAATGGGGGTTTTAGTCCTCGTATGGGGAAATTGTGAGGGGTCGATTCGAATACACGGCAAATGGACTGGGTCAGGGGATGGGCTAGTCTGAATTAGGTTACCTTCCCAATTGACTACTATGCTCTTGTGGTTACCCACGGTGGTATGCTGTTACCCACAGTCGATCAAACATTGTTGTTCCTGCAACCAGGGCTGTCCTAATATCATTGCCTCCCCCGATAAGGGGCTGCTAGAGAGGGTACTTTAATGATGTGAACATTAAGGGTATACCCTTAAGTCAAGGGTAATTTCCAGACAAGCGAAGGTGTGCATTATCATGGGCCATTGTGGCCGTTTGACGAGTAGAGGTTACGCAGATTGTTTCATGCTGCGTGAGCAGTTCGCCACTAACGAAGTTCTGTGCGGTGGTGGTGTCTAATACAACCGCAATAGTTGTATCGTCCAACTGAACTTGTAAGCAGGGTTCATCCGAGTATGGAGGGGAGGTATTTAACACCTGTAAATGGGATACTGCTTCGTTAGGCCGGGTCGGCATTTAAGGGGGGGGATGCTGTAATACGCTCGGCACCTGGGTGTCTGCCTTCCCTTTTCCCCTATCCTGTCGAGCAGGGCAAGCTCCGGAGGAGTGCCGTCTTTGGCAGTCCCGCTAAGAGGGGGAGTGATGGGGGAGGTAGAGGCAGGACGTGACCTTCTAGCATCCTGAGAGGAGTGGGGTTCTCCTTTACGGAGTTCACCAGGTCGGGCAATCCCTGTAGTAGTGCCTTCCTGTGCAGTGTCAGCAGATAGCAGAGAGGGCGATGGGCAGTGAGGTGGATGTGTCATGCCCTGCAGGTGGTCTGGGGAAGGGGGCGGGACAGCATCCTTATCGGCACATGCCGCCGGTGCCTTCCCAGGCAGGGGATGGTTATTCATCTCGAGTTCCCATGCTTGTCTGACAGTTCCTCAACCATTTGCGATCATGGGAGTAACAGCTGATTTGTAAACAAGGGTAGGAGGGTGTGGGCTATGCTTCTGACCCTCTGCCCTTCTGTCTGCACTGGATACACTCTCTTGTGTAGGCACTCTTTTCGCTTAATGAGGAGCTATACCTCTCGTCTGAGTGTTGCATGCTGGAGTGCAAATCTGTTATCAAACCTGAGAGTATTTTGTCTCCAGTGAAGTGCGAAATTATTTGGGACCTGAACTGGGGCCATTCCTCTATAAATTCTCTGTATTTTTCCTACCATTTTCTGGTGGGTCCACTCAGCTGGTGGTGCACTCTTCTCACACATTTTTTTTTTTTTGGGAATGAGGTGTTCCCTCAGTTCCTGCTTGCATTTCTTTTTAAAACCTTTGGGGTCCTCTTACGGTTTCCCGTGGAAATCAGGCAATGTGAGTTTTCAGGGCATCCCTGAGTTTGTCGGGCTACTGCGATTTACCGGGTTGGGAGGTTTATAGGGATGTTCCCAGATACATACCTCTCATTGGTATACTTACCTAGGGCTTTTAATGGGTACATTCACCCACCCTATGCACTGGTGGAGGAATTCTTGATTTCACAGTATGCACCATACTATATATTGTCCAAGCCCTAAACACTCGAGAAATTGGCAGACCCATGAGTCACTATGCCTACATGACTGGCACCTGTATTCGAGGCTGCCTGTGTAACGTGGTGTGTCGTCCCATCCTAGAAACACATAATTAAACTGACAGTTCCAATAGTTGCACCTAATCACATTCATGCCCGTTTACTGACATATTGGGATAAGCATGGTATGTTACGTGTACCGGCGGTATTAGCCTCGGCTAATAACCCTTGCATTTTTTAAGACTCGCTTCGGAGTCGGGCATATTAGCTGATTGTATGGGTGCCACTGGGTGTTTAATCGACTCCCTCAAATCAGGTACAAGCTCCTCTCCAAGGAGGTGTCGAGGGGGGGGGGGCTTGTATGGCCTCAGCTCCCAAACCTGAACTTTATAGAACTGTATGGCTCCACATTGGGCGCCAATTGACGTGTGTCCCTCTCTTGATATACTGTCCTCCAAAGTTCAGTTGGTAATCCTACCACTGAGTGTTCTCTACTGCTTTAGCCCGGCGGGTCATGGTAGGTTCAATAGGAGGCCGCTTAGTGGGGGTGATACCGTCTGAAGAGGGGGGAATCAAACCCCACAGTGAGTTGAACCGTGATTGTCTCCCATCCGGGGAATACAATCTTTCACACTGACAAGGTTGCCAAAATACAGGTTGCCAGTTGCCCTGGGGGTACGTGTCGTGAGTACAGTTTTAATCGATAGTGATGATGGGGGTGAACAATCTCGTCGGATAGGTTGACATTATTCGCAGTGGTCGCATCGTCCAGTGTCCAGGGATGTAATTTACTTGGGAAGGAACTACATGAGGTTTTGGAGTAACCTTCGGCGGTAGTCTGACTTGAATAACATTCCCGGAAGCTAAATGGAGCGTACATGAGTTTGGGATGCCTTTTTTTTCTGGTCTAGCTTGGGCAGTGTTAAGATGTGGAATGCAAGGAAGCCTCTAAACGACGGTAGCTTATAAATTCCTGGTCTGGCAACTGCCAACAGGTACCCAAGTAAACATCGAGTTCGGACTCGTGCTCAAGCGGGATGTAAGGAGAAATTGGTCGTGGTTTAAAATATGGGTTCACCGGTGGGGGTGTGTCATCATGCATAGTTTCCACTTGCACATTAGCTAACCTCTGTAAGGCTCGTTGCACTTTACGCCGATTACGGATCTGAGTCCCATCTTTCCTACTGTGGATTGGAACCAACCTTCTGTCCTATCTGCAGATGAGCAGTCCTGGGGGTGCATCTTTGGCACACATGCCCGAGGCACTGATGGTGAGATGTGCAGTTGAGAATTAGGATGCCACCGATGGTGGGTGAGGGAGCACCAGAAACCCAGGAGTGGGCGGAATGTCTTTTTGGACTCAAATATCATTATTCAAGCCCCATCTCCTTTGGAGTTCGGCATGCCTCACAACTATTCCCTAGTGGGGTTTATTACACACAACAATCCTTCAATTTAAAATTATAATAACATAACTAACAGGGGACTATTATTTAAAGAAAATTGTCAACAATTTTCATGTTTGGCGTAATATTTAATTATTACCTTTGGAAAACAATGGGGAATCCCACTTGGATTTTACACTCTAAATTTAAAAAAATATTATTATGAAATAAAATGACGCAGGCGAATGTCAGCCTGTAATAGGATAAATATAAAATAAAGGTCTCTCTTTACTTTATGCAATTTACAGCATAACATCCCAACGGGTGGTTATCCAGAAGGGAAATGTCGCAATGACCAGCTACCATGGAGTCAAATGAGTGAATGGGGTAAAGGGATGCAAAGAGTGGGTGTCGAGGTTACCTATGGAGTGATGTGCTGGTGCTTGCAGTCGTCTGATGCAGGAAGAGCATTCTTCAGGCATCTGGAGAGGGTGAGCCTTTTCTAGCTTTAGGAGAGAAGAGAGAGTGGTCTTGGTCAGACCCAGGGAGTACAGGGGAAGTTAGCCTTTCGTCGAAGGGGTTGGTTAGCATAGGATTGTGGTGGCACTGCTTATTTATTATCTCCCTGCGCTGAGATGGTGACACGTTTACAGACTCCACTCGAGGCTTGGTGGGTGTGACGTCATGAGGCAGTAAGGGTGCTGCGATCCTGTGGTGTCGGTTGAAACTTCCTTCTCAGTTATCTTTGGCCAGTGGCTCGTCGAGTAAAACCATCTTGACACAAAGGGGCTGCAACCTCATGATGGAATCTGGATGGGCAGTACAATTTAAATTTAACACGTTAATTATGTATGTGTCCGAAGTTATCCTACGCGTGGAGTCAATTAAGTAGGCACTTGAAGAGTAGTCTCCTACTGTTTGTGACTTTCCCCGAGCCCTTGCTAGCTTGTTTGTGGGGCGAAATTGCCCGTATGGTGCACAGATGCATTGTGCAGCAATGTGGCATGTATCAGTGTATAACAACGAGACACTGACTTTTACATGCTGAACACAACTAAATACGAAGATATGAGGCACTAAACGTAATGTAAAATAAATATAGACTGAGAGAGAAAAGGTGGTCTGTATGCCCATATGTATATGAGGATGGTATTGCGACAGCTGCAGTACATGTAATGAATTTTCTGGATAGAGTGCCAAACCTAGCTGCTCAAGCACGATAGTCCAAATGGAGTACTAACTTCGTGTACTTATTGAAAATCAGACTTATTGGCCCTTTAACTCCTTGATAACACAAAACTGTGTGAGAACAAAAAAATGGATTTACCTTAATGATGCTTGAAAGCAGTTTGACGAGTTACTTTTGTCTGGTCCTGTTCTAACTGCAAGTAGGAATACACAGGTACACTTGATCTTACCAATCTAGTAATGTGTACCATTTGAATAACCAGAAAAACAGAAGTCTGGTAGCCAAAATACTTGGGGGCAGAGCAAACACATTCACAAACTGGAACCCTCTGTGAAAAACTTGCTGCTACTTCTACGAAATTACAATAATTGGTAACTGTGATTGAAAATTTCTGGAAGTTTAATTGAACTATGAATAATTTTACATTTCCCAGGAAACAAAATAATTCATCCAGATGGCAATACAAAATAACGTATTATCTGTGACTCCAAAAATTCTAACCATATAATTGAAATATTTCTGCTTGGTGTAGTGGCCTTTGGAACACTAGTGCCCTCATGATGATTAAAATTTTAAATACTTGAAAATGTTCACAAATCATGCCAAAGTTTTTTTATATTCCATCAAAAAGAATCATTTGAAAAAAACTTTTACAATTAGCTAGCGGCAGAGCAATGATTCAATTCAGGTTTGCCGCAATAAATGTCGGAACAGTCGTGTGCATACGAAAAACCACATGGCATGTAAAATTTTATAGCAGGTCGTATGAACGGTGTTAGGTGAAAAATCAATATTTGTAATTCCTTGGCAGAAATTAGTAGTCAACAGTGTAATTTTGATGATTCTGAAGTTCCCAATGATCAGGTACGCCGACAGGGCATCTCACCAGATGTGCAGCAGCCCTGGCTGAAGTTTTCCCTATATGTAAGCACACAGCTTATGATGCTAACATACAGTTCAATACCACCTTAATGGTTGCAATAAGGCTTATAGGTAAGTTCTCTGAAAGCTACTCTGAGGGTTCTTATACAGGCCTACTTATAGTTTAAAACACCTCGCACCTTCGTCTCTAGTAAGACGGCCTGCAATTTCAGGGTTGCGAACTTGCATTTCCATATGAAAAAATCTAAATTTAAGATCTAGTGCACAGAACGGCCAGGCTAGCTGCCTGACGTCGCATAACAAGATGTCTGTTTTTTCCTTGAAAACTTAAATAATTTAGAACATTTTTTAAACACTGGCCAATCATGATGGTTACAAATTAAATTCATTTGAACTGCCTCATAAAACTGCCCCAATGTTCAAAAATTCATATAGCATGACGGGGTTCTCTTTCTGGTCCATGGGGGATTGTGAGGTTAAGTGGATCTGTTTGATGTTTGGGATTAAAATGTTACTATGTGGGTGCCAGTCCGCTCAGCAGTTAACATTATGACTCTTGATCTCAGGGCATACAGCCGATCACCCAAAGTGGTTGCACCTCCTGGACCACCATCTGCTGCATCCTCGCAGCTGATGTGGAGAATGGTGAAGGTTTTGTTATAAAAATCCTGAGACCTGGGCTAGTGAGGGGTGTCAGCCTCCCTCGATGCATAGCTCACTCACGGCGAGTGTTTTGGGCCTCCTCGTGCCCGAAAAATTCGTCATGCATACTTCCTATGTGCATCTCTAATTTATAAGGGCGAGAAGTGCCCAGAAATAAATAAACACGGAAAAACTTTTCCACACTATTTATTTAAACAATCCCCAACAGGGAACTTACATAATATTGTTCGCCACTTGACTGGGTGAGCTCCTAAGAGGTAAAACTAGCACATGGCTACACAAGAATTGCAGTATATTATGTCCTCTGTGTGTACAAAACACCAGAATTGTGAGATGGTGCTCTATCCATGCATGAAAAAGAATGAATAATGTTCCAGTGATTAAAACTTAGCTATCGCATGTTACATGGCTGGTCAAAATGATGTAGGCCCAGAGATGCCCGGTACGATGATTGTATCGCTGAGTGCCGAAAACGCATCTGGGAAAATGGCTGTGCAGGAGCCGGCATCTGACCACCTGCTTCCTAAGCGACACACAGAATCCCATTATTCAAATATATTTAGTTATATGAGATGAGGATGGGAATAAAGACGATACAGGAATCAAAATAAAATGTTCAGCTTTTACATCTATATATAAAAAACATCCACTGATATAATAAAATTAGTTTGTGAGCGGACTTGGTCTGTTTACGATTACAGTGTCTGACTGTCCATGTCCTAAACCAATTTGTAGGTTTTTCACATGTGGTGTGTGTTGCTGATAGACAGTCTTTTTATGCCACATTAATTTTCACGTTCACTTATAGTACTATATGGTTTGTAATGTCAAATGTAAAAATGTCTGATAACACTGTACAAGAAATAAAAGACATTGGTACAGGATTTGTTGTCTGCAGACACTGTCCTTCGACCTGCTGTCCATGTATGGCCTTTGCCATTTGGCCCTGCTGGCCAGTCTCAAGGTTGTCATCTTATCACAAACAACACGTGGTCACATGTAAATCAAACAAATAAATAAACACCCTACAACTAACAAACACAGCACTGTCAATTACACTCGTATAATTAATATTAATGAACACTACTTGTGTACACTACTTACTTTAAAATTATGTGGACCTTTATTTTATTATACTGAGATGATCAATACATTGCATGGTGTACTTTTCAAAAAGTAAACAAACAGTGTACGGACTCTTTTAGCAGTGAATAATATTTCCCAATTTGGAACTGAGTCTTACATACTCACATAAACCTTAAAAAACAATAATAATAAATCTACAACACAAACATACTTGTCATGTGACCCATTATGCTGGTCAAGTGATACACTGCACACAGTAACACTTTTGGAAACATAAATAAATATAAACCGTGGTACGAGCAATCGAACAAACATCTCCTCTGCACTTTCTGACCTACCGAAATGTAAACAAACCCTTATGAACGAAAACACGTAACCTAACAAGATACATACATGCACTGGTGTATGAGACAAATGCACTACATGTACATATGTAGAACATTGGCTTGTGCACTAACACTTCTTGCATTTTTGGTGCAGTGTCGTGGATGCTGGTCCGAAGGATGTGCATAACAGCCTAAAGTGGGAGCACGTGGTATGTGTCAAGTAATATGGCCTTGTAAGTCAAGGGGTGGCTATGTCCTATACTGTGTAGTGTTAACAAGTGAAGCCAGTTTATAGCGCGGAGTTAGACGGTTGTTTTACGGTAAAGAGTGTCACGTGACCAACAGTAGTCAAAAATATTGTATCAGCCTATCTTTCACGTGTATTTTGATGAGTATTAAAACCGACATAAATTAATATACAACCGTTTTTGGCCTAAATGATAATATACATAAAGCACGAGTGTGTTTGTATCAGATAACTAGATATAAATTTCACCGTTAAATATGAAAAGTTATCAGTTATTTACATTTAAATGGCAGTGTTGTAAACAGTGTTTTGTTGATTTGCTTCCCATTCTCTATATATTTGCCTTGAAAGTATTCCAGGAAATAATTTTCTAATGACTTTAGGAGCTTTTCAAAGTTATGATAAAACTTTAACCATACTAGAATTGTATATAATACACTATTGAAGTTGTCTGCAATTACATTACAAGTGAAGCAGCTATGCAGGAGAGAGACAAATTTTGTTTACATTGAAATTGAATAGCCTTGCGAGTGATATATGAACTCACTAGTTGTTCTGAATTTTTTTCAAAATTTATGTTATTCTTGCACTTGTGAAATGTAAATTTGGCATGTCAACACGCCTTAAAACTATAATATATTTTTTATTTATTCGACGACCAACGAAAACTAATATTAATGTATGAAAATGCGTACGAGCCAGGTCATGCGATTGCAATGTTTAGTGTATTCATATATACCGTGGGTACATTCGTGAAACGTTTCGCACTTTTATTGAGTGTATATGGATATGTTATCTGCATAAGTTTGTAAATTAACAACTGCAGTGTGTTTAATTTTCGCAAGTGCAGTTGCGAATACTAGCAGGCCGTGAATTTATGGCCTAACCTGTAAGTTGCGGACTCGTTAGAGGTAGAGGCACTTTTATAAAACTGCAGATACGTATTTTACTAAATGCCGATTTGCTATTTCAGTGTAGAAGTTTATGGAATTCATTTCTTAGTAATGGCAAATCATCTCGTAAAACAATACAGAACTACACCTTATAAAAACTCCAATCTTCCAATTTTTACCCCCCAAGTCAGCAGAGTTGCAGTGACCATCAAGAAATCAGCTGTTTATCATGCAAGAATATAGGCTTACAATCAAAACAGCTCTCATATTTTAATAGCTACTGAATGTAGCCTTCATGATTTGCAATTTCCGTGGTTTCTCGAACTCACTCCATGCAATTTCTGGGGTGACTCAATAAATACAATTTGACCAATTCCTGCCTTGTATTCCCTTCATTGTGTTCTTGGTTTATCATTCTCTAATGAACCGGCTGTCGACAAGATGTTACATTAAATAAATAAAGTTTACTTGTGCGTTTAGATCGTTATGTATTTAATGATAGACTGTAATCATTACAGTAAATTACATGTTTATACATTTTATCATTTTCCAAAGGTAGTCAAAATACAAAAAACTTAAATAAAGCCAATCTTTTCCTATAACTATACCATCTGCAAAATAGAAAAACATCATATGATTGTCTTTGAACTCAATTTCACCCTTCGTAAAAAAATTTCTTATTTTTTTCCCCTAATCCACAAACCAATGTCATTTGCCATTATGATAAATAGCAAAGGACCCAGCACACTTCCCTCAAATTCTAATTTTGAGGGCAACTAATTGGAGATAAGCTTATTCTAATAATGATGATGAATCATGGATATTTACATAAAATGTTAGATTTAAAAGCCTACTTGTAAATGAAAAATGTGATGATGTTTACAGAACAACCATGGACACTGCAAAACAACCACAAACAAAATTTTCTACAATCACCACGAACAACATTTCCGAAACAACCACGATCTACCTCTCCAGAACAAACATCATTTATACATAAACTGAACCAAACATTTCCTGGAGCAGTTTTTTTAATACATTTCTTTGTCATTGTAATCATGCCTTTCCACTCAAATCTGTCAAATGTAGCAGTACCTCGAAAATAAAATTGATTAGTAAAGGTCTGACAGTTGATACATACAATTAAATGTTTTATGATTTGTTGTGTTTCCTTGTTTCCTAGTGTTTTGTTAAGTATGTTTACATATATGTAATTCTTTCATCGCCTATCTTGCACTATGTCCATCGTCATCCAACAGTGAGTTGTATTGCAAAGTCTTTTATGAAATTTTCTATGCAAGTTTTGATACGCAGTATGACATAACGCAAGAGATGCATGTTTGTTGTAGTAAGTAGTTCCGTTCATGCCTGTGGGTCAGCCGAGTCCCACCCACATGTCAGGCGGGAGATTCAGTGAGCTAGTAGCATCGTACGAGAGTGGTGTGTGTGCTGTGAGTTCCGGCTTTTCCCGTGCACCGGGCAACATTCGTCATTGTTGGTATTAAAATTTAACCGCAATGTACTTTAACCAATCCAGGAACATTTTTATTGTTTAGCTGCCCAGTGTACCACTCTTGCTTCCCACGGGATTAACATCGCCCCGGGAAGATTTTAATACCATAATCCTTATATTGTCGTGAGATGTTTTACAGCTTAACTGCAGTGGCCGGTAGTGTTAGCCACCTCATTTGCATGTATAATAGTGTTCCCTAGAGAAAGATGTTAATCGTCGAATAAATACTGTTGTGAACTGAACGGTAACCTAACTATACCCACTCGCATCATGTCTTACTTCATTCAGTCTTTGCAAGTGTATATGTTTTAGTCAGTGTTTCATGTTTTATGGGCATGTGGTTGGCCCTAACAATCCACATTCGTGAATGTCAACATTTGCAAATTTCGTGCTAAGACTGGTAACATGGTACATAGTCGTCAGACTGGCTATGGTTTAGTAAAATGTTAGCTACAATACAACCCAATCTGGAGTAATAATCGGCGAGGCAGACATCATCAGCATCATCGGTGAGGAGATTTAGTCTGGGTTGACGTCCTGCAACCCCGGGACGAGCAGAGTCAACCATCATCTTGGTGTCACCTCGACGATGCATGGCCCCTAGTCGGATAAACCACATCCTAGACCTCACCTTCACCACCCCCAAAATTATATCCAACCCTTTCTCAGCCCACTCTACCTGTCCCCCAGCACTCTCCGCCGCCGACAGCCAGCTGACCCCTTACGTGTCAGCTGAGCATCGGGACCAGCACCACAGGACGAGCAGGCCAGCTGCATCGCGAGATGTGAGGGCACTCTCTCTTTCCCCAACTCCGCGTGTCCGCAGCAGTATACCCGCATCTACCACACATGCAGATTTGTTGACAAACAAAGCATGACTGACAGCACGCCGGTGCTGTGGTGTTCGGACTTTTTACACCCTATGGTAAACAGCTCTTAATTCCATCATAAGACCAGGTTTGTTGAATATCATGTCGGTGACATCCATAGTGTATTGAGACAGTGACAGTGGAAGTTAAAGTTGAAGAAGGCAATTTTTCAAATTACACATTCCCCAGGTATTGTGACAATCTGTTGTGTAATGCACAGGGTGCCATTCTATTTAAATACATGCAGTTTAAAGCTAATTATCATCAGGAATGTCTTATTGACACAGAACATAAAACAGCCATGGGACTTACATTAATCTGTTTATCATGTAATGCGACATCCACACAGTTGAAGCAGGGCATAAACCGAACGCAATTTGCATTCACAGACACCCCATATGATCAGGTGTTGGACTTATTGGGACAATGGGATAATGACATGGGGCAGTAAGCGTCAGCAGTAATAATTCACAGGTGATAGTGGCCAGAGACGGCAACAACATGAAGAGTGCAGTGATGCAAGGCAAGTGAGGAGAGCTGCAGCAGAGTAGGTGAGGGTTTCCGCGTGAAGCGGAGATGCAGCACGCTCTCGCCACGCACGTTGCCAATACAAACAAACCACCGCCACCCGAACCTACCTCAACTCATGTATCATACCCATTCCAACCGCTCATACCATTTTACCCACCACTACCTCACATATTTTCCACACTTATTTGCCTATCATTACTGCCACCAATACTGCCAAATTTTCCTTATTTCCCGCCCATAACTCCATATGTGCGCAACTGCATGGGAACAATTATGCATCAGCCAGCAGCAACAGAAAATGCAGCACACAGTGGAACCGCAGAGTTTAATACAACTCAACCTTCACCAGGACCGATCACGACCATAACACCATCAAAGTTTCAAACTTTTCTCATATTCACCAGGACGCCAACGGAAGACCCGATAGTATTCCTGGGCATACTGGACTTCAGCGGGAGGAGTTCCATCGCTCATTTCAATGTAAGTTTAGAGGGGTTTTTACCTCTTTACAAGCGCAGAGCAAGCTTACATCTGTCAACAATTGGGTAATCATCAACAATTGAGTCTGTCAACAACTTAACGCCATCATCACACGCAGAAATCACCTCATTAAATAATTTTATCAACATTTTCCAGAACATAAAGTTCTTAAAGTTATAGCGGAAACAGCCAGACCAGCATTTAGGGCAGCTATTGTACTCTTACTTAACAGCACACTAGAGGACTTAATGCATGCAGCTATTATTTTGGAACATACACATGAACATACATGCTGTGATGCAAATATAGTAAAATGATAGCACGAGCAGTGGGAGGAGAATGTAAACAACAGCCATCATTCCACCACATCAAAACCTTTTGCACAAATCATCATGTAATTTTACTGGTAATCTGCATGATAAAGTGTACCGGCAAGGGCCACATGAGAAAATATACCGGAAGGAACAGAAACGGAATGGAGCAACAGGGTCGAGTGGTCAGAAACCACCGAACAGGGATCCAGCATGTAATGCCAACAATGGCCAGAGGAGATGGAATCCGGATTACCCACAGCAGTATCCATGCAGCTACTGTCCAAACCAACAAAACCACTGGTACAACAAGTGCTCCAATAACCGCATATGGACCGCATCAAAGAAGTAGCAGAATGTAAGCAACAGGGAAAAAGTTTTCTGGGGTGAAGAGGCTGGATGCTTCTGACACTTCGCATGGGAAAATTCGGATACCGGAATCAAAATTAACCTCACAGCAAATAGTCATTCAGCAAATTAGTAGCCGTTAATCATCATTCATCCGCATTTTAGTCTCTATCAATGGTCAGCTATGCCCCACCTTAATTGATACTGCAGCTATGCACAACTTTGTACGACTGCTCCTTGTACACAAACAGGATGTTATGCCTACTAGTCAAGTAATTCAATTGGCAACGAACGAGCATTGCAGTATGACCATAGGACAGGCAGCAGTGATAGTTCAAGTCTGTGACATAGACACCAGTACTTCAGTCATTTTTATGCCAGATATCCACGAAGATGGTAATTTGGGTATACTGTGGTTTACGGAGCAGAACATGATTGTAGAACTGGCAGGGAGACGAATTCATTTCGGCGAGAAGGAGAGATGCACTGTGTATAACCTGGACTGCAGTCCGATGGGTAGCTTACCCGAAATAAAATTCGGGGAATTCAACAAACAAGTCCCACCATCTGATCAGGCTGAATTTCATCTTGACGAATGCCGCGACATGTTCGGTAAGAATGACGTATTGAAAAGAACTACCGTCGCAGAGCACGCAATCCCGCTCACACATGGAAAGCCAGTGCATACCAGTCTGCAGGGATATTTGCCCCACCAAACGTGGATAATAAAAGTGCCGATTCAGGAAATGATAAATGATGGGGTGATAGAGCCCACAGACAGCCCTTAAATTCGGCCATTACCTTGGCGCCAAAAAATATGAAACCTGGCGATTTTGCTTCGATTTTCACCCGCTAAACCAGGTGACATGCAGCATGCTGCCGCCATACATTGGTGTGAAAGATGCACTCAGACCACTAGGGTAAATTAAAGTGTGGACAACCTTAGAGCTTAAAAGTGGTTACTGGCAAGTACCGGTGAAACTGGAGGATAGGCCAAAAACAGCAGTTATGGCCCTTGATGGCCGGCGATTTCAGTTCTGCGTGATACAGTTTGGACTAAAATGTGCTCCTGCAACATTTCAGGTGATGATGGAATGGGTGCTCGATGGCATTATTGGAGAGCATATGCTCGCGTATCTCGATTACATTATTTGGTCAGATAGCTGGGAGGAGCATGAACATAATCTTGCAGTTGTCCTGGAAAGGTTGGAAATCAATGGCCTGACAAGATCAGTGGAGAAGTTTCACATTGGGGATATCAGTATCGATTTCCTAGGTCACGTGATCGACCAAGAAGGGAACAAGCCGAATCCGAACAGCTGAAGCATATTGACAGTTACCCACAACCATGTACACATAAACAACTACATTAATTCTTTGGGTTTATCAATTGGCTGCGAGAACACATTCCGAAAGTTGCTATAATAACAGCCCCCTTGACACACTTATTTTCGCGCAGAAGCGATTTCAGTGGACGGACGAAGCAGAGAAGGCTTTCGTAGACATAAAAAGCGAATTCCGAGTATGTCCGACACTCCTACGCTATAATGAATTCAAAAATTTGTACCTCCAAACTGATGCCAGCCAGGAGAGAATCTGTGCAGTATTGTACCAGGTTGACGACAGTGAGGAGAACCATATTATCGATTTTGCCAGCGCCAGGCTAGGGCAGACGGAGAGACGTTATGATGTGAACGAAAGGGAATGTTTAGAAGTTATCTGGGCATTAAAAAAGTATTGGGCTTATCTTGAGTATCAATGGTTCACGTTACGCACTGACAGTCACTGCTTTGTATAGTTGCATAACATGAAGGAGGCGAGAAGCAAGCTGACGAGATGGTAATTACATTTTCAAGCCTACGACTTCGTTGTGGTACACGTGCCCAGTAGGGATAATGAGCTAGTGGATGCATTGTCGTGTATCCCTAACAATGAAGTGATTGTTAGAGATGAGGCAGAGTGGGAAGAGATTTCCGGCCGTAATCTACGCCTACCTGGCGAGGCCAAGTGTCCGCAATGGGAGGAGAGCAGAGAGGTAGCGAGCACAGACACACAGAGGAGACAGTGTAGGAGATGTTTGCGAGAAGTCAGAGAGCAGCAGGATCGTTATGCAGCAAGATGGCTACCTGTCAGCACAAGACCGACACCCACACTGCATGTGGGACAGGACATTCATGTGCGGACACACCTTCAGACAACCGCAAATAGGGATTTTTGTGCATGATTAGCAGCATGTTGGAGTGGGTCTCATTGTGTTCTACAGAAGCACAGACTCATCACCTACACCATTCGCATGAGGAGATGAGGGGTACAGGTGCACCGGGACAGCATCCGGCTAACCCCAGGTGCCGTCGACGACGAAGTCGACTCCCAATGTATCTCGACTCCACCATGCCGGCAGTGCCGAGCATATGCAGTAACCTGAGGAGACGCGAGGAGTGACAGAACTTAAGGGGGAGGAAACCGTAGTGGATTCACCAGTGCACGCCAACACCGAAGTTCACCAGAGGTTAGGCAGGACGAGGATGCCTTCGACAAGCTCCGAGACCATGGAAGTGAACTGGAGGGTGCATCGGCACCTCAACCAGGTCCAGATGTAAGAGAATAGGACTTGTAGGAGTCATCTGGTGTTGTACATCCTACAGGGAACCTGAAGCACCCCACATAGATCAAGTAAAAGTTTAGGTGCAAAGTAGCATGGATGTTCTCTCCGAAATGCAAGAAAAGGCGGAGCAGGAGGAAATGCAAGAACAGCAGGAGCAAGAAAGTATGAAGGTGCAAGAGAAGCAGCAAGAGCAAGTGCAGGAGCAGGAAGCAAGAGCAGGTGAGGATTTGGTGAGGGCTGTTCAGCCGGGTCGCTCCCAGAGACAGGGTAATAAGCAAGAAGACAGCAGGAGCGAGGAAGGCGACAGGGAGGACAGTGAGTTTGAGTACCTGTTCCGCCTTCAGTGCTCACGCCGACGAGCACACCCATCAGAAGGGTGTCATCAGTGCAAGCAGCTAGAATTGCCTGCCAGGAAGAGGCAACCACTCCCAACACATCGTATGGCAGAGCCATAGGAGCAGCGGTACCAGCTGCGGTCACGCAGTCCACCTGATGGAAGAAACATCTGCCAGCCTACAAATGGTCTGAGAAGTGGGAAGTGGGAGGGGTTTGATGTGTGCCATGTTCCCTCACCCTTAAGAATGTTTGTCTGGCCGAGTTTGCAATGGCACCACATCAGGGCTGGGTGCCCAACCGCAGACAGAGCGTGCACCAGGAAGTGTGTGCACGATCAGGATCAAGCAGGGAAGTGCAGTCCAGTGTAATGGCATGTCGGTGCAGCACAAGTGGTGGTTGCTACAGACGCCTGCAGTAAAGACTCTGCAAGGTGGAGTGTTATTAAACTAGATCCCAACCACAACTGGACCAGAGTATTCTGGGTCTACATATGCTATTGTTACATACTATTAAATGGTTTATGAATTGCGGTGTTTCGTTGTTCCCTAGTGTTTTGTTGAGCTTGATTACATATGTATTTCTTTCATCACCTGTCTAGTTGACGTGGTGGAGTTTTCATAACAGAGGGTGATTTACAGGTTAGGTCACTTTACTGAAAAATATGATGGGTTTTACCAGGTTTGAGCACCAATGCAGAGCAAGAGAATCTTGGGGGTCGTCAAGACCGACGGCCGCGGGGCGTCCCTCGAAGTTCCGACGTCATTCCTGTTGTGATCCCGGTTCGACAAATAATTCCAAGTCTTGAAGCAGCTATAAATCCAGTTTGGCATAGGCTAGTATGAGTTGTCGCCCCACATATACGGCATTAAAAATATTTGTGGGTTGTTTCGGCCACCGAGTGCCGTGAACACTCGTAGTAAATTATTGGAGCCTCAGAATTACACTAAGTCCCATTGTCAGACCAACCATATAAATAAAGTCATACACAGAACTTATTCATAACAATACGATTTATTCATATTACTCTCGTACGAGGCACGTAAGTTTAAAAATCCCAACTATAGCTCGGAGAGCTCTACAACAGGAAGGTGCGAAGCTGATTAAAGATTGCATGAAAAATTAAGGTTCAGCGGTGTAGCAAAATGGTCTGAATGGTGGGATGGTGCACAAACGGGGGTAACGAAAAAGTAATTAAATGATCCAGAAAAATTAAATTAACTATTGCAACTACATGATCGGATCAAAGGTTAAGACCCCAGAGCAGGCTCACGTACGATCGGCACCCATGGAAGGCGAAGACACTACTAAAGTAACATGGCCACGCGGGTTGGTGCCTTGATGCCAATTCCCGTGGGACAACACAAAATTCCATTATTCAGAACAAAACTAATATTAGATGAAATCAGTGCAACGAAGATGGCACGTAATGATAAAATTTTTAGATTATACATATCATATTATATGATAAAATATTGTAGGAAAAATAAAAATTAAGAGGTGAACGGCACACGCATGTAAATTATTGTGGTGCAGTTCTATCCTTTTCTAACAAAAGCATGATGGATGGACATTTAACATGGTGTGTGTGTGTCCTTGTTTGTAGGGATCTCATCATGTATTCATGTGTACTTTCATTGTTCATTAATACAAGTACATTGTAATTTAGATTTAGGTGAAAAATAATTTGAAAAGAATATTTATGGTATAAATAGCACTGGTATCGTGCTCTCTGTGGCACCTCCAAAGCAATTAACAAACATGAAAAAAAAATAGTAAACAAGTACGAAAAATGCACAAACCCTTCCCAAAAATGCTTAAAGAATATTCTATAGTGTTCCCTAGATATAGTGAGCACTTTAGTGCATTTAGAAAACATATAATTACACTTTTTAAAAATAACACACCACAACAGTGACAATATTGAACAACACGTAATGAATCAGGTTCCTACTGACACATATCTCGTGTAAACAATTTGTGTACACGTCACTCATCTTATTTAAATATGAGGACATTATTATACCATTGGGTAGCAACACGATAGTACACATCAAACGCTTGAAAAATAATACAACACAATGGTCAACCAAAATCATATTTACCCTTAATATCTGTGTGGAAATATTGTGTGCACAGCTAGTGTTCACGGCACTCACATTTGCAAACATATTACACTCGTTAACATAATATTACAAGAACACACAAAATATTTCACTTTGAAAATGTAAACAAAAAAAAATATGACACATTCTCGCTGCAGTGCTCATGTGGCGAACATCCCTTATCACTTTGAAAACACAATATTAAAAAGGCCATTTAAAAAACAATAATAAACATATCTACCATGATTACACTGCATTGGTGCATTTCCACTTCCACAAGGAACACAGGTTAACATGCTGATGTTCGAGGTTGTAAATACCTGTGGCAGAGATGCTGGCAGCGGGGAAAAACTGGCTGACGCTGACGATATACGTCATAGTGCTATGTCCATTGTCATCCACCAGTGTTTTGTATTGCAGAGTCTTTTGTGTAATTTTCTATGTAAGGTTCGATATGCTGCACGACATAAAGCGAGAGATGCATGTTTGTGGCAAGAAGTAGTTCCATTCTGGTGCATTGGTCAGTCGAGGCCCACTCGCGCATCAGGCGGGAGTGTCATTGAGCAAGTAGCATCATATGAGAGTGGTGCGTGTGTTGTGAGATTCGGCTTTTCCCGCACACTGGGAAGCATTATTAATGTTTGGTATAGACATTTCACCGCAATAGACTTTAATCAATCTAGGAACATTTTTATCGTTTAGCCTTTTGGATTATCACTCTTGCTTCATGTGCGTATACCATCGTCCCAGGAAGTTTTCAACACCATATTCCTTATATTTTCGCGAGGCGTTTTACAGCTTAACAGCAATGGCCAGTAGAGTTTGCCACCTCATTCGCAAGTAAAGTGTTCCTCAGAGAGGGCTGTTAATCGTCGAATAAATGATAATGTGAACTGAATGGTTCGTAGTTTATTATGACACCTTGTGCATTTAAGGGGATGGGCCATAACAATACCCGCTCTCATCATGTCTAACTTCATTCAGTCTTTGCAAGTATATATGTTTTAGTCAGCATTCCGTGTCTTATGGTCATGTGGCTGGCCCTAAAAATCCACATTCGCGAGTGTCAATAGTTGCAAGTTTCCTGCCAAAACTGGTAACGTGGAAAATAGTCGACCAACCGGCTACTATTTAGCAAACAGCTACAATATAATTCAATTTGAAGTAATAATCGACAGGGCAGGCGCCACCAGTATCATCGGCGAGGAAATCTAGTCAGGGTGGATGTAACGCAACCCCAGGATCAGCAGAGTCAACCATCATCTTGGCATCGTCTCGACGATGCCTGGTGCCTAGTCGGGTAAACCGCATCCTAGACCTCACCTTCACCGCACCTCCAATCATATCCAACCCTTTCTCAGGCCACTCTATCACGTCATAACATACTCGGGTAAGGTGTTCATGATCTGCTGTAATACATACGTATTTTCGTAGGCATATACATAAACATTCTAAGCATATGGTATATGACATATATGATAATACAGACAGTTCTATTTGAGGAGGACATATTGACATGCGCCACGTTTCTGACCCCTAGACCGTTCACCACGTCTTGAAGAACCCGAAAAAACAATCTCATCACCACCCGCCTACACGTGAGTGCAGCCAGTGTAACATGTGTGCGTATGAGTGTGAATCGAATAGGCGTACTGTAGTTATATATTTAGGTTTCTAGCGTGGCTCTACTGTGTTCAATTAATTTTATCGTTCTTTCAGTGTTATAAGGTGTAAAGTATATTTACGTAATTTTTACTTGCCATTTTCAAAGTTAATATTATTGTTTACTTCATGTGACCACATGGTCTCGAAAACCTTGCACCGTGTGCACCAGTGCGACGTCTACTGAACACATGTCACTGTGTTACAAATTCGTACATCGCCCATGCCAACCATCATTACGTATTTTTATTATTGTTTAAGTGTTTTAAGAGTGCCTTATATTTGCTGTGTATTTTTGTGTACAAGTATGTTGACATGCGCAACTGGTGCTAAAGTAAATAAACAGTGCAGTGGCATTTTCGAACTCTACACACATGCAATATTTCTACAAATGTTTTCAGAGTGTTTTGTAATCTACGCTGATACAAATTTACTTTACTTTATTATATTCTTAAATGAACAGTATTGCGGACTGTACAAATACTGTAGAAACCCAGTATTGTTCTTAAGAGGTTTGCGAATTATGGACAGAGGAATCTTAAAATAATGACCACGAGCTGAGAAACGGCCCAAAAATTATAACCGTTCCTTTTATGTCGAACTTCTCATGCCAAGTGTTCTGATTTTGACCTAATAAAGAAATAAGATTTATATAAATGGTTGTAGAGGAAACCCGGTATGAGCAGGGTAAGGCACCAATCTGAGGTTAGGAACCCTTATGCGCAAGTTTATGTTAACAATTTTACATTTTTATTTTCCTTTTAATATTCAAGTGAGATTTATTGTATAGTATTTCATGTATCATGCATTCATCTAGGGCTACAATCAAACACTCCATTTTATTAATAATTTTTGTTAGGGTAAATTGTTGGTCACCTGGCACAGCGGCGGGAGTTGGCGCCAGGGAGCAGGAAGCCCGCCACCATGTTAGAGAGTAGAGCTTGGCTTACTACGTGAGATGGATGTACATCGTGTGTCCTTCCGGGCACTTCACAGTTTGTTCCAGCCATGTAGTTTTTTCAATAGTTAACGTAATTGAGGGACTTTTCGTTAATTTTAGCCCGGGGAGTGAGCCATCTCACAGCCTGATCCATGTGTATATGGCCGGGGCGTAAATACTTGTAATTTCTATGTAGGCACTTCGCCGCCTTTTTGCAATTGTAGTGAGCACTCTACTTAAAAGGAGCACCACGAATAAGTGCTTCTTCGGAAGGTTATTAAATAAATAAGTATATCATGTGAATTGGCGTAATGATATTTGTTTCACCAGCCACTTCATGGTCATTTAAATGATAAATCGTATTTTCTGTAAGGTTTGAGGCTGCCTATAATACACCCTGAGAGTGAGTACGAGTGTATGGAGGTAGCTCCAATAACCTTCACTAGCTCAGGGACTTAGATATCTCAAGGATGTATTTCCTTCAATTCACAAAAGGTACCATGTCGGGCATTGGAGAGGGGGGAGGGCACATGTAGGCCGTCAGCCACACGACCTCATGTGTACTTGTGCTCTCTGCTGAGAATGTTGGCGCCTACCCGGAACAACTATGGTAGTATTCTTTTCCTAGTCCATATAACCTTCTTTCCTCGATGGTCCAGCTACATGCCACAACGGGAACTGGCGCCGCAACTAGTGTGACTTTTCCTTTACCGGTTAACTTCAAGTCCCACCATATTTCTACACCAAGAGATTTTCCACAACTACTGTTATTATCCTGCATCAAGTGTTCCTAGTACCATTCATCCTTGTACCCATATACCCTGTATCTGTCCGAAAAATTCCTGAGTCAAAATTATCTTTGTGTACCACGTGTGGTCATGTGTGCCCACAAAAATTCTCCCTCCTTTGACTGTAATGGTCTCAGTACTGCTATTGGCGATTTTCCTTGTAACTACCACCACACAATTTCTGCAAGGGACAGATGAAAATGGACGTCAACAATGATAAGAGGGAATTTGATGCCAAATCGCCATTGGAGCTAGAGTGTGGAATGCCATATTGGAATGCATCTTCTTCACGTGAGTGTGGCTGTGACCTCAACCTACCACCATCTTAGATACATGTTCGACTGAGGGGATGTGTGCCACCTGCCGCTACCCCTCCCACCATGTCACACCATGCTTGCAGGAACCACTCGTACCACGCCAGGTGGGTGTTGCCTCGAGCGAGGCGAGGTGTGCAAAATTATGAGATCATGTGGGCCGAATTAAGTCAGTCATTCTTGAGCTGGTTCGCAAATATGTTCGCCTCCCTGCGAGCACGGAGCCGAATTGTGCTAGAGAAGCGCAGAAGGAGGACACCTTGTACAACTTTGTGATGCAAAAGATAAGCTCCACACGCATGCATCATTAAGAGCTGAGCACACAGGAAGTGTTGGAAGTGGTGCTGAGCACACATGCCCACAATGTAGAGCGGCACTTGCACCTTAATTCTACTCTACTGAACGTAAGTTTCTTCAGACCGTTAAACCACTGGGAGATAGTAACACCTACATGCCGCCACACAACCGCGAGCAACCACAATGGGAGAATGAACACTCGAGACCACAATATAACAGGGAATAAAAGGGAAGAGGGGCCAATGGTCAGAATGTGATAATGAGATCGGGGCAAGAAATCACAGCCACACTTTCTGCAGTGCACAGTAATGGGACACAGCAGTTACGTCCACAAGTGAAGCCATGGCATCTTGCACGTCCATGTCGCTGGTGTGATGTGCCGCACTTCAATAACCATTGCCCACAACAGGCTAGAGCACCGCCCCTGCTCGAAGTGGAATGTTACCACCGGGAAATGAGTGGTCGGGGGAGGGCGGCCAGACACCACTCAATCCCGGGCAAAAATGTGTTCCCCTGACCCGACACCATAACACACTCTACTTGCACAGATAAATGGTGACTTAACTAGCTTCATCCATATTTCAGTTACTATTAATGACCATTCTTGCAGGGCACTGATATGCACTGCCATGTAACACAACATTGTGAGGAGCAGCTTCGTAGACAGTGAAATAATTAATAAATTTAACAAAAACGTTCATCTGACAACATGCCAACATACTGGCAATATCCAAGATGAAGTAAGTATTATCACGTGCATTAGCGACGTGGAAACAGAGACAGTCGCCTTCCTATTCGACAATATAGGAGAAGAAGTTATCCTTGGAATACACTGGCTGACAGAACAAGATACTGTGGTCGAACCCAATACACGAAGAACCCTCTTCGGAATACATAAAGAATGGAGAACAGTTTACAATGTGGAAACACCCGTGTCGCAGGTAAACATGCTGGTCGATGCATCAGTACAGTGTGCCAATCTGTCAGTGCTGCCAACTGCACCGACGCTGGACACACTTAGAGAGGAAATCACCCATGAACAAAGGAACTGCCCCACAGCAATTAAGTGAAAAGAAGTGTATACACAGCAGAATGTGGAGCGATGCGAGTAGTTAATTACTGTGTACAATCACGTACGAGCACAGACAGCGACACATCTAGAATTTACGTGCCTGCCGCTTCCTGTGATACAGTATTACATTAAAGGCACACAAATCACATTTCCAGACACCCGGGCATGGCCTAGACAAAGCGGAATATTTTGAAATACTTTTACTACCCACGACTGTCAGTAAACATGAAAACTTTTGTGCAACAGTCCATCACCTATAATCGCTTTAAGAGCTGATGTGAGGACAGTGTACAGAAACAGCAGCCACACGAGCAGTTTGAAATGATCGCGCTAGACTTGATGGGTCCTTACCACTGGACACTGACGGGGAAGCGATTTATTCTCATCATAATAGATATGTTTTAAAGGTGGGTGTAAGCATACTGTAACTCCAGTGCACAACACATGGTATTGGCAAGATAATGGAGAATGAGTGCTTTGCACACTAGGAATATCCTCGAACAGTATTTGGCGACAACGGCACCCAATTTCTTGGGTGTGTGTCGTGATTTCTGCACAAGATGAGGCATGCAACACCACAATATGGCAATTTACAACCCACACAAAATCCAACCGAAAGATGGAACAATGAAATGAGACACAGTTGCACCTGCGTAGGGGGAGAAATCACGCACTGTGAGCTGAGCATCTGCCAGCAACCTTCTTCATGATGAAGACAGGCACAAACCAAGCGACAAGTCAAACACCGGCCCAGCTACTTCAAGGCCGTGACCTCCCCCTCCCCGGAGAATTTGCTGGTGGGGTGAGAGAAAACAATGGAACAGAGGAAGACGAGGACAGCCGAGAACATAGAGAGAGGTGAGACAAGTATGCTTATAAATTTGCGTACAGTTGTCTCTCCCCCCGGCCCATTTTCTACGCAACACAGTTTTCACCTGTCTGCCTCAGGAAAAGTATTGATCGGAAGACTTGTGGTAAAACAAACTACAGGATATGGACAACTAATGCAAAAGTCTTACAGTTAACACCCATAAACACTTACGTTTACATTCATGGAAACCAACATTTGTGGATTTATGGTTAGTAGTATCATAAATACGTCATAATTTATGTTTTTTGGGTTGGATTGGCACCATATCGCATCACAATATCCGAGTGTTGGCTAGCACACTGGTGGGTGCAGCTCACTTGGCTGGAGTTGACACCACTGAAGTGGAAGTACGTGCCTAGCACGCACACTTATGAATGATTAGTTTAAATGTATCAGAGGTGACGTCACAGATAATGCACTGGATTTTTCTTGACTGTTTGTGAATTTTGGTAAACCCTATAGGGCTTAATTGGGAGAATGAATTTTGCGACTGTGGCTTGCTATTGGTGGATGATTGTAGCTACCCCTATAGCGAGGCAATGCTCGTATTTTGTACATAATTGATGGTAAATCTGGCATCAGGGTCAGATGCTTAGCTGCGAGGGAAGCCTCCCTTAGATGATAGGTCAGGTACTTCGGTTTGATCACTGGTTATAAAGAAATGTAAAACCCTTCAGGAGCTGCAGGAACGTTATTTTGATGCTCTAATTATTCATTTACTGTCAGGATATTTTTGGATAACATGAGCAGTTCAAGTACTTCTTCACAACATCGTAAGTAATCGCTTCTTTATTTCTAATGAGATATTTATTAGTAAAAATGAGAGGGGGGAAATTAAATTTTTCTTGTTAAAAGTAACTTTAATTATCCTGAAGATGATACTCTGTATGTTGTAAGTTCTCTGCCATTTTTGGGCTCATGGAGTAGCTTTATTCATGGTCTTGTTTTGCCCACAGTTTTGGAAACGGACTGTTCGGGAAGATTATATGGCCTGGGCCAGGGCTTAGAAGCCAGATTTTTTTTTTCTCAATTTAATTTTGGAATATTTGTGGAATTACATTTTTGAATAATTGATTGTATAACTGAATTAAGAACAATCTAACTTGAAATACCTGTTAATAGTCATGGAACATCTTAGGTGGCCAGGTTGGGAGACAGAAATTTTTGCATTTGTTGAAAAAAGCCAGAGCTAAAATTTTTAAGTGGCTGTCAAAGTTAAGGCCAGGTTAAAAGTTAAGGATGAAAATACAGGATAAGTCATATTTTACCCATTTTAAAGAAATTAGTGAATTCTAATTATTAATCCTGTTTGGCTCAACACTTGGGTTTTATTATAGGGTTAAAATGATGAATGTTTTCATCAATTTAGGGCGAGAAAACCAAAGAATATACATAATTAAAAAAGTCCTTGGGAGACAATATTTTTTAGAGGCATATAATATATATATATATATATATATATATATATATATATATCAATTTCTGTGAAATATTGTGTACTATCAGCTTTCTTACAATCTGTAAATTTAATATTGTTAAAACCATTTAGGGTCTTTGTAATGCTTTTCCAAAAGAAAAGAAAATTATCTTGCTCTATTTTTAAAGCAGTATGAAATCACTCATGTTTCAATTTAGTAGTGTTACCCTTGTGCGATTTAATGCAGTTTTGTAGTAGTATATTTTCTGCTTCATTGATCATGTTTATGCATACTCTAAGTCTCTTTCCTCATATCATCTTGCTTTTAAATATACTTTGTTTTTTTTCAGTATTTTGGGCGCCAGATACTACCCCCTCCCTTCCCCTCCATAATGTTTACAACCTGGCCAGCTGGTCTATGAGGGACTCATCCGCAGTCAGCTGAGCTGCGAGGTTTTCACGCAGGATTTGCAGCAAAATGAAGTGGGCCACATGAAATCATCAGCCGGCAGGGAGAGAGATGTTACAAAGTCTACCTCAGCAGGTGCTGTTCGGCCATCTTCCACAAAGATGTAATTAGGCTTACCAGTGCCGACATCGCGATGCTTGGTGTTGAGACGCCACTTCCAGACACGACAGCGGACATTAGTCCACGAGAGTACCACGAGATGTCATGCCTACTTCTGAGAGAAACATGTGCGATAATTCCGGAAGTATCTGCAACTGAGACGCCTGGCACAAAGACGCCCACACAGGATCCAGCAAGGGAAACACAAGGAAACCACGTGGAAAATGAAGGAGAACTGTCAATTGATGTTTCCCCTCTTGTCCTGCATTTGCACTGCAAAGGCCACCTGTGACAGATGACCTTCAGTGGGTGAGGTAGCCGACTGGTGGTGTCGTGATGCTGAGGAGACACCAGCAGCTGTGAACACAGAGACCGGCAACGTGAGTGTTTGTGGACGCCAGCACATATAACCTATGTCGTCCATGGTCAACTGACAGCGAGGACAGTGAGAATAGTGAGAGCAGCGGCAACGAGTGGGGGGATGAGGCTATATTTTCCCCTCCCCATCGATCGAAGAGGCCGAGGCCACGCTTCAACTGATTTGTCGAGTGCACAGCCTACGGGTGTCAGGATACAACCACCGCAGCAGCCACAACACGGCCTGCCACGTGGGAGTAACAGCATTACATGCTAAGAAGCATATAACAGGCCTACCACTACAATCTGCGGCCATAGAATGGGCTCCACCTGCCGTGCACGTTTTCTAGCTGAGCAATAATTTGCAAGCTACGAGTGAACATTCTCCTGATGTAGGGGGAGGGTCGTGACATGTGCCATGTTTCTGACCCCTAGAGCATTCACCACATCTGGAAAAATCCGCCAAATCATCTCATTTCCACCCGCCTACACGTGAGCGCAGCTAATGTGATGTGTGCGCATATGAGTATGAATTGAATAGGCGTGTTGTAGTATATGTACTTAGGGTTATATATTATGGTTTCTTGCATGGCCCTACTGTGTGCTATTTATTTTTTTGTTCTTTCAGTGTTATAAAATGTAAAGTATATTCACGTGATTTTTACTAGCCATTTTCAAAATCAATATTATTGTTTACTTCATGTGACCATGTGGTCTCGTACACATCGCACTGTGTGCACCAGTTCGACATCTATGAAATAAATGTCATTGTGTTGCCAATCTGTATATCGCTGGTGCGATACAGTGTTATGTATTTTTATTATTGTTTGAGGGTTTTAATAGTCTCTTATGTTTGCTGTGTATTTTTGTGAGCAAGTATGTTGACATGCACAGCTGATGCTAACGTAAACAAACCGCACAGCGACATTTTAGAACTCTACGCACGTGCAACATTCCTATTAATGTTTTCAGTGTGTTTTTTTTGTCTGTGTTGGTGTGTTTTTTTTTTTTTTTTTAGTTTATTTTATTCTTAAACAAACAGTATTATGGACAGTATCAATACTGGAGAAACCCAGTATTGTTCTTAAGTAGTTTGTGGACGATGGACAGAGGAAACTTAACGTAATGTCCATGTGCCAAGAAACTACCCAAAAAAAATAACTGTTCCTTTTATGTCAAATTTCTCTTGCCAAGTGTTCTGATTGCATTCTAATAAATCAATAAGGTTTATATAAATGAATGTAGAGTAATCACAGCACTAGTAGGGCCACGCAAAGGAAAACTATAAGGCACCGATGTGAGGTTAAGGTTCCTTAAGCAGTAAGTTTATATTTACATTTTATATATTTTATTTTACTCTTAATATTCAAGTGAGCTTTATTGT
Source organism: Dryococelus australis (assembly GCA_029891345.1). Lineage (NCBI taxonomy): Eukaryota > Metazoa > Arthropoda > Insecta > Phasmatodea > Phasmatidae > Dryococelus > Dryococelus australis. The sequence goes on from CM056996.1 coordinate 153,611,553, forward strand.
ATAGTATTTTATGTATCGCACATTCATATAGTGCCACGATTAAACACTCTGGTTCATTAATTGTTTTTTTTAAAGTAAATTTTTGGCTACGTGACACAGTGGCGGGCGTTGGCGACAGGGAGCAGGCAGCCTGCCATCATGTTAACAGTAAATCTTGGCTTACTGCGTGAGATGGACGTAGGTCACGTGTCCTTCCGGGCACTTCACAGTTTGTACCAGGCATGTAGTTTTTCCATAGTTAATGTAATTGAGGGACATTTTTGTTTGCTTTAGCCTGGGGAGTGAGCCATCTCACAGCCCAGTCCATTTGTATTTGGCTGGGGCATAAATACTCGTAATTTCTATGTAGACACTTCGCCGCCTTTTGGCAGTTGTGGTGAGCACCCTACTTAAACGGAGCACCATGTGTAAGTGCTTCTTCGGAAGGTAATTAAATAAATAAGCATATTGTGTGAATTGGCATATTGTTATTTTTTTCACCAGCCACTTCATGGCCATTTAAATGGTAAACTGTATTTTTCTTTAAGGTGTAAGGCGGACTATAACACACCCTGAGAGTGAGTATGAGTGTGTGGAGGTAGCTCCAATGACTTTCACTAGCTCAGGGACTTAGATATCTCAAGGATGTATTTCCTGCAATTCAGGTAAGTTACGACATCGGACATTGAGGGGGCCACATGTAGGCCATCGGCCACACGACCTCATGTGTACTTGTGCTCTCTGCTGAGATGTTAGCACACACCAGGAACAACTATGGTAGTATTCTTTTCCTAGTCCACATAACCTTCTCTACTCGATGGTCCAGCTACCTGCCATGATGTCATTATACTGGTGGACTTATTGCTGTTCCATACTGAACTCATTGTATGTATGTATGTATATATATATATATATATATATATATATATATTATATATATATATATATATATATATATATATATATATATATATCATTGCTGAGGATGTGTGGCACAGGAATGTTTACCTTAATCATTCATAAAATATTCTTACAGCTACAAAATAGGTATTATTCCCTTAATAGACAATGCAATCGCACAATATGCCAGCCGTTGGCATTTCAATTATTGTTAGTCTGAATCTCAACATGTTTGCTTTCTTAAATAATTTGTTTTGCATAAAATATATTTCAATATATCATCTCTATTCAGTGAAAATATGACTGAACATAATTAAATAAATTGTATATGATGTTACTTAGTTAACATTTTTATAACTTTACTTTTTTAGGAATATTTTGAATTTAAATATTTAATGTCTAGTGAGTATTTCATATATAATATTGTTTAAAGATCATGAAAGGCTTCAACATAATTCAATTTGTCTTTTGTAATGAATTTGTCACATTTACTCTTGATGTCCACTGGTTCCCCTACCCTTTAGCCTGTTTGTTCAGCCGACTGCGTCCTCGAAAGCGCCACATGCAGGTGCACACTGCAATTGATCAACGCAAACTGTAAGTGCAGTGCGATGCAATGGGGATACGCTAGTGCAGATCAGGTGCAAGAGAGCAGGTAGTGCATCAAGTACGCGGGCAATGCCCAATTGTAAACAAACACTCCGGCGGAGGGATACACTAGCAAAAAACACTCCAAAGTAATTTTAATAAGAAAATACTAACATGCAATTACAAACACTGTCACGTGTTTCCATTAAAAACCAAATGCTACTTTTTCTTTCCAAGTTTTTGTGGTGATTACAGAACTATGTTATGTTTTCATTCATTCCCATCAGTGTAATGTCCACCTCAATTCACGTAATATTTTGAGTGTGTCATTCAAAGAATATTTTACATGCAAGTGTTATGTTTTGCACGTAGTTTTAAGCATAGTTTCTTTTCATGCGCATGTGCACGGTGTGTGGGCCCGCTATTGCCCGCTCTCGTGCCACAGCGGGAAGGCAGTCAGCGATGAGCAACCAGAGAGGCAGGTTGTGCGTGGATGCATCACGCTTTTCCCGTACTCGGGTGGTACTCATCTCTTTTGCACCAGCCATGTAACATCAATAGTATGTCAATTTATCCGGAGCAGTTTTGTTTAAGCCACCCGAGATACTGCCCCTCGCCACCTCGATGTTTGCATCGCCCGGGGATTATTTTTAAATATTTTCTGCACACTAAATTCACTTGTAGCGCCATGCTATTTTTCGCAGTGTAACTTTGGCCCTGAAGTGAAATGGGGCACATGTGTAAACTGTTTCCTAGAGGAACGCGTAACTTATGTTGCATTTAAAGTGTTTATGGAACTGATGTAGACCTTTTATTCGACTGCCGCAAGGCACTTCAGGGCACGGGCCCTTAAAATCCTGCCAATTTTACCTTCACTATTTTGAACTGTTTTAAGTGTAATTTTTGTGTATATCGTGTGAAGTATATATTTATGGGCGTGTGGTTGGTCCTAACATTCCACAGCTAAGGGAGTTTCTTAAATGCAACGACTTCACAGGTCATCTTGGCACTAAAGTGCCCTACAGCAAGCAGATTCAGCACGGCGGGAATGGTGTTCCCGGGTGTTCAGCCCATCGCACCCTGAGAGGACTTCATCTCGTACTCTACCAGTACTTAATTTGATGCCGCCACAGCGACATCTGGCGCCTACTGGGTAACTTCGTTCCAAAGTTTCCACATAACCACCTTTCCGAAACCACATTGCCAACTTTCTGACTACCGAACCGCCATCAATCTGATAGGTCTTAACATCTGCTGCACTTTTGTTTAAATTCATGAACCTTTGTTTAATGATTTTAATATAACAACAAAATATGTGTGCATATATCGCATAAAATGATACATAGAATATGATTATATACTAAAGAAATAAACAATATTCTCATGAAAACTTTTATATCATTAGCGAAATGTGTGGTTTTCTCCTTACTATTCCCATTAGAGAAATATTTCATACTAAATTCAGGGGAAACAATATATATGTTTGAAACCTATTTACCTCTTATTGCGCATATTGAAGGAGTGTCTGAGTTCTGTGTGTGTACATATTTGTCCAGCCTGGGTTGTGTGCAGGGCTGGGCAAAATACTTGCAAATCTGTATTTGAAATACAAAGTACAATAGGATCTGTATTTAAAATACCAAATATAAAATACCTAACAAATTATTTTTATAATACAAAATAGTATTTAAAACACATCACAAAATACAAGATACAAAAATTAATTGCAGGAAATTGGTCACTAGTGGCTAGCCTAACAATAAAAATTTATAAAATAGAAGACTAATTTAAAACAGCACTCTACACAGCTTGTTACATCTTTACTTTCATAAATTTTTGATTCCCTTTGCAAAAAATTAGCTTTTCAAAACTGTGATCTGACAGTGATGATCTTGTAGGATTCAGAATGAATCCTGCGAATGGAAACAGTCTTTCAATTGGCGCTGAAGAACAATAGCTGGTGTTATAGTGCATGAAAAGAATCTTCTCTTGGTACTGATTCAGACTTGCCATGGATATTGATTTATTATTTAAGTAAGACACCATTTCCAGCTCAGTAGTGGAGTGCTTTTCGACTTCACTATTTGGGCTCGAGAAAACGTTAAAATTTTCTAGTTTATGGGCTTCATGCTGTGCTGAAATGTGTGTGTCTGCATCAGCTTCTTCACCGGATGCAAGTATGCACATGTTCTGAATTCTTTTCTGTTAAAATGTGGCAGATGCAACAAACATTTGTTTTAATGTTATGTAACGATAGCGCAATGGCCTCTGTGTGTGATGATGTGTTCTTTATACTGTGTACTCTTTGGTAAATGTAAGAAAAAGTAGTCTGGCTGAAAAAGTTGTAACGAATACATTCAATTTAACAGGTTATGGGCCCAAGCAAGCTAAAGGCCTCGGCGTTTGAGATTTTTTATGGTTAAGAAGAAGTGTGGTGATGGTAAAGTCAACATATATGAAAGTGATTTGGTTGTAGCGTGGGTTTGTTCTTAATTCGATGGTAAATTCCAGCCTACACACATCAATGAACACTTCAAAAATGGATGGTTTGATCGGCGGTCAAGTCGACACAAAATTATCAGGTGAGGCAGATTGAGCAACCTGGAAATTCAAGTTGGCTGTACTGCTCAGGGCAACTAACCTACTTGGTATTATCGATGGCACCACCCCACCTCCTGTAAAGGAAGAGAGTAAGCAAGATTATGAGAAATGGGCAGAAAAGGAAGCCAAAGCTCAAAATATAATTGTAATACGCATTGAAGATCGTGTTCTTCAACAATTTATATCCTGTAAAACAGCCTTTGATATATGGAATAAACTGCGTAGAGTTTATGAACAAAAAAAAAAGAGAATTGTCTGTACATTTAGCACAAAAAAAATTTCGAAGTAAAACACAAGAAAAACGAAGCAATGTCAGAGTACATCGGGAGAGTTTATGCAATCTAGGACAACCTAAAGTCTCTTGATACTAATGTCAACGAGATCATGGCGATCACAAAAATCATCTTGAGTCTTCCAGGGCAGTATCAGCATTTCATATCGGCTTAGGAGTCCATGCCAGCAGAGCGGAGGAAGACGGACGAGATGACATCTCGGTTGCAGATTGAAGAGCAGCGATTCAAGGCAAGGGTAGAAGAGGGATCAACGAATTCCACAGCATTCCAGACGGTAAAGCAGAACGAAAGTGCTTTACTTGTGGTAAAGTTGGACACTGCAAACAAGAATATAAGTCTAATATAAAGAAAAGCGAAAATGCTGATAACAATAAATTCCAAAGTAGGGCTAATAAGGGTGTCAAATACTGCCAACAGTGCAAAAGTCAGGTCATAATTAAAATTAATGTTGGTTTATAAATAAATCAAGTAGGCCTATCAATAGTAATGCATTTCAAGTCTATGTAATGCCTGCAAAAAACAGTGCGTGTGCCAGTGATGAATGGGTAATGGAAAGTGGTGCATCAGAGCACATGTAACATGACAAACATATTTTTATTAATTACAAAGAATTGAAATGCTCAAAAGAGATAATATTGGGTGGTGGAAAAGTTATTCAAGCTGTTGGTATTGGTGATCTTAATTTAATAGCCCATAATGGGTATGAATGGTTAAATACTACTTTGTACAATGTTTTGTATGTGCCAAATATTAAGGTAAATCTTTTCTCAGTTAGCACTGCCACAGATAAAGGTTACCACATATATATGAATAGTGAGTCACGTAGGTTCCTAAAACAAGGAAGCAGTCTGATTTATGCTATTGCTTATCGCAGAAATAAACTATATATAATGAACTTTTAGTATACAGATACCCATGCTTGTGTTGGTAAAGTAAATACAAATTTAATTGAGTGGAATGAAAAGTTGGGACATCAGAACATAGAGCAGGTAAAGTCGATTCTAAAAACATGTCGAATAGAATGTACACTATGTGGTGAACAGTCAATATGTGTTCCTTGTGTGAAAGGTAAGTTGCACAAACAGCCATTTCCCGAGTGCATGGGAGAAAAAATTTTACCGTGCACGAGCTGTTGGTGTGATTTTTTTTAGTTCCTCGTAGGATACCGGCTACAACGTACGCAGCGTAATCTACGAGGAGCTACCTTGAACTAGCAACTCAATGCGTGTGAGGTTTGTTGTGAGAGGAAGAAGGGGAATAAGAGTGGAGAAAGATGATAGGCAGGTAAGGATGTATGTAGGCAGGTGGCATGCTTGTGATGTGAGTCAGCGAACGGCTTTGCAATGAGCAGCTTACATTTATACAACTGAATCAACCAACGGTAGAACTGCTCTATCAATGTCATCTATAGGCCGTTCACGGTAAAGTGAGCACTTTTTGAAGCTGTTTCATCTGACATAATAACCAATAAATACATTTCATTGTGGTCTCTGACTTTTGGTTTTGGGTATGGTGAATGTATGCACCGTGTTTATTACTCACGTGGCACGGTTTACATTAACAAGTGGTGGGAGGATATAAACTGGCTGAAAGAAAAAAGTAACTAGGGCTTCAAAAGTTCTCACTTTATCGTGAACCGCCTATAATGCCAGTTAGCCTGTAAATGTGCTGGTTTTTATGTAAAGTAATCTATTTATACCCTACTAGCAATTCGAGTTTTATTTATCCAGGAAGTGCCGCGGTGGTGTAGCGGCTAACAGTGCTCGCGCAGGTTCAAATCCAGGCGAAGTCAAATCCGAATTTTTCGCATTTTTGTAAACGAGGCGGATGTTGCTGTTAGCTAGTAGGTTTTCTCTGGGTCTTTGATATCGATAAATAATATAAAAAGAAATACCGTATGGCCTCAAAATACATATTTTGAGCATTGCGCTTTTAGACACTCTCATAACTGTAAACACTTTGCATCTGTGTCCTATTAAACAGTACATTATACGCTATTTCGAAGAAAAATGCCTGCTCCTTCTGTGAAATCTTTAAACTACCACGTATTCGTATAACTCTTTTGCCAATTTAACGCATAACATTTTACGGCATTTAACACTCTTTAACAACTAGGTAGATATATTTAATAGGTTTCCGCCGAAACTGCATTGTCATACCTAAATTAATGTGGAAAGGTTTTTATGTTACACTGCTAATAAACAGTATTCATATCTATGTCTATAAACATGCTCAGGACACTTTTTGGACAAACTTATCCCTACCTACTATACACCTGGACCGAACAAGGTGGCGCAGGTATAAAACACTGAACTCACTTTCGGGAGGACCTGGGTTTGAATCTCGGTCCGGCTATCCTAATTAGGGTTTTATATGGTTTCCTGAAATCGTGGCAGGTGGAAAGTTAGATGTGTTATAAATGACTGATCAGGAAACAATAATTAGATACGGTCACGAGGGCAAGACAACTGATTATCATAAAATTAAAGTAATTTTTTACGTAATCCCATCTTGGTGAAATGTTACGTTACGTGATATTTTATATTTAAAATCGTCAATGCAATTTTTTAAGTGCCGACATATTTGTGAACCACCTATTCAAATTAATGATATTTATTCAGGTTAGTGAATCGTATTGTATAGTTTATTTTAGTTCATGTTACGTAATGTTGGCTCAATACTCTCCGAGGATTATTTACCTAACGGACATACTACTCTAAGTTACTGAATATAAAATAATGGTGGAATAGATTAGAACATTAATATCCCGTGTTCAGTCCTCGCGAGAAGCTACGTTTTATACGTTGGCCAGATTATATTTAGTAATTAACGTAGAGTAGATTGCAGATGATAATAAACGGAAGATAACGCTGATTTGGCAGAACATCCCAAATTGTGATTGAATACGCAAGTGATGCATACTATTATCACAGTCGCGCACTATGGTCATGATAATTGCAATTTAAGAAACAATTATTGAAGTAGATGAAGGAGAAGTGGTATTAGGCAGACAAACACGTTTGCGATATACTTCTGTAGTTTATCAATTAGTTCTGACTAGGTAAATTAGACATAGAGATATTGTCCTCACATAACAAGCACTATGCTGTGTTGTGTGCTAGAAAATTGGGTTTATATTTATATCACTAGTATAATTGAATTGTTTTCATCAGAACTGAATTATGGTGTATTTTCATGTGCACCTTGTGTTTTAGTAGTTTCTTTTTGGCGCAATCGTATGAATTGTGCATAAGATAATTATGAATAAAAGTACGAAAAGATGAGTAAGATCATTGATCTCAATGTTTGAAGTTATTTGGAATGTAGAATTTTGTTTTCTTTCATATGCAGTACACTTAACGTTAACAAATATCACTCAGAAAAATGTCTAACTCCAAAAAATATATAGATCAAAACTTTTTTACTGTATCTTATTTAATATAATATACTATTATATTATATATTGTAATATTGACTCATATGTTCAGAAAATCAATAATTTTAACTCACATTTGAATAGAATAAACTTGAAAACGTATGGTTATAAGACACGATAACGTGATAAAATGTACTTGAAAATGTTCATTCTGCCACTGAAGATATTCTTAGACTTATCGTAAAAGTCAGTAAATGAAAATAATAATTAGTTATAGTTCAAAAGCCATAAATTGAGTTTCAAAATAATATTCTCTCAATGCGGCCAGCTTCGGATGCACGAGAAACTTTATGTCACGGTTTCTGTATTGCAGTCAAGGACATAAAACTACGTCACTGTCCCAAACTATGACTTGGATGCCAAAAATGTTACTAAAATATTTCTTACGTCTCTAAATTTTGTTTCGATATGTTGACTTCTGGATATCTTGGTTGTTCGGGGGTCTAATCAATCGAAAAGTCATTATTTTACAATTTCCGTTATCGGCCCCTACAAAAGTTGCTATCGAAAACAAGATTATTTATATTTAACACGCCATTTCAGTGATCATATTTTAGGGCCTCTTCTTAGACTGTGTCCAGGGTAATTTGTACACAAATACATGTCTTCAACGTCCAAATATATAAGTGAAAATACTGTCGAATTCTAATATGAAAACTCGGGCCGCAGCAATCTCGAAATGTCCCCGAACCGCAGGTTGTTCCTAAACGTTATTTAATTTTTACTTTGTTAGCTACAAACCCAAAGAAAACGGTTCTCATAAACATGTAAATGTTAAAGCATATATCACCGACTTCACAATATGTTATATAATCATTGAGGTCTATTATACCCATAGAGATATAATAGATAGAGGCGGCGTCTGCTATAAGAGACTGAAAGAAAGAGTGTGTTCAAGATGGGCCACGTGACTTTAGGAAGATTGAGCAATGGCGAACTTGTTGGACGCACCTAGGTGACGTCACGCTCCATGGTGTGAATGGTGTGTTAGGAATCTGTCAGGTGACTTTGACAAAACATTGTTCCATGTTGAACACACTTTTATGACGTCACACCCCCTCTAGTGTATTATACCTCTATGATATCTATTAAATAAAACTTGATTATACTGAATTCTGACTTTGCAAATCAGTCGCTGGTGTCATGGATATTACAGAATAAGTTAATAAGAGGTTTGGACGGCTATTACCATCTAAGCTAAGGTCTTTAGAGCCGATGAGAGATGAATGAGGCGGATCCGGAGAAGCGCCTTAGAATGCAATGACGCGGAAAAGGGGAAACCGAAGATCTCCGAGAAAACCCGTCACCTACTACATCGACCAGGCACGATTCCTACATGCGAAAATCCGGGAGTGGTCCCGCAAGTAAAATTAACAGTTAATGAATACTGCTCAGTATCTCTGCTCTGTATCTTTCACCACATGAAAAATTAGCACTGCTGGAATGTGATTCCGACATAGCATCCGATTTTATATCAATACACTCTACTGACACCTTCTCTCATCCTAAACTGCGTTCCCAATGTAAACGGTCCTGAGTTTGTTTCATAAGATTTCAAGAGTATTCCAGGTCTAATTAGAGACAAATATCAGCTCTATTCTGTCAGCTTCAAAATACTTTGCCAGACTTCTCTACGGACACATGAGAGTAATTGTAGCTCTAAATCTAGACTTATAATCATAGCTTCTCTTATCTGTTGTTCAAAACACTGTGCAGAAAATCCGAGTAAGTACTGGAATAAAAAGGGTGATTTTACGCTAATGGGAACCAAAAAGTAGAATCACCTGCCACTAAGAAACTTAGTAAAATCTTACAACCTGCACTCAAGAAACACTCATTTCTTTAACTGCAATTTTTATGGCTTCTCTGTCCTCTCTACGGTGAGATCAATAAGGACAGGGGATATATATATATATATATATATATATATATATAATATATATATATATATGGCACTTTAACAGTAGATCAGGGTGAAGTGAGGTGAAGATGGAACAGTGATAGAAAACATCTACGTGTGGAACGAGAGTACAGTACCCTGAGAAAAACTACCCCGCCCACCAATGGTAACGTCTGCCGCGTTTTTGACATGTGAAAATTCTAGTGTAACCCGGCCGGAAATCGAAATTGAAAGCTTTGGTGGGCGTCGAGAACTATAGCCGCTACGCTACCATAGCCCCCGACTACAACATAGTTCAAGGGAACTGAAAAAGGAACCGGCAATAGTCTTTAGTAAGGAACCATCTCTACATTTGCCTGGAGTTATGTCAGGAAACCTTGGAAAGATGAAATGAGGATGCCCGGACAGGAATTCAAATCCCGGCCCTGCAGAATGATAGCTCAGTGTTTACTACTATTACTACTTGCTCAGTCAGTTTGATTTTACTTGTTCAGCTTTCAATAGGACAGAAACAACTAATCAAGCTTAGTCAGTTAATGAAGAATTTAGATAGAATGTGAATGTCAAAAAACTGTATTTATCAGTGTTCTCATTAGATATACGTAGGCCACATATATACACATACACACCGTGAGCCAGTGATATAAGTTTTAAATGCATTAGTCACACTATCAATGCTGTTTTGCACTTGTTTCAATAAAGATGTATGAAAACTATAACCTACATGCACAACCACCAAATATTATATTTATACATCAAATAATTGTGACTAACAATTCGTCGCATCCATGTATTCAAACCAGAAAAAAATGAAATACTGCTTATAAGCATAGTTTCTGATAAGTATAATTTTATTTCACTTCATCTTTTAATGCTGTCAAATTTCGCAATATTTTATTTATAAACTCTCAGCTATAATTTATTTATTTTTACTTTGGAATACTGCATTTGCGAAAAATTCAAAACGCTTAAATCTATGATTACTCAGGCATAAGCAACAGTATTGACATACCTTCAATCAATTTAGAAAACCATCATAAGAACCGCATATTTCTGTTATTAAATATTATTTTTACTTACCTTTTTTTCTTCCACCACGCTGTTTTTCACACCTATCTATGAAGACGAGATAATAAATGTAATTAAAAATTTCAAAAGTAAAAGTTTCTGTGGAATAGATGAGGTACCTGTGACGCTGCTAAAAAAAGCGTTCTTATTTAATAAAACTGCCTTTGACTTACATTTTCAATTAATGTCTTGCCCAGGGAATTTTTTCTGATAGACTCAAATATGCAAAATTAATACCAATATAGAAAAAAACGTGACAAGGCGTTCATGGATAACTTAGGCCTATTGCCCTTCTTACGAGCTTTTAAAATTTTTTAGAGAAATTGATACGAAATAAACTGACCCAATTATCAATTTAAAAAAAAAAACAAGGTTATTTCATTGTACGGCTTTGTAGAGGGCGAATCCACAGAACAAGCAATTTACAGTTTTACGGAAAAAATATTAACTTCTTTTGATAAAAGACAATTCTCAACAGATATATTCGCAGACCTTTCAAAAGCTTTTGAATGTGTTGACCACAATAATTTATTGCAAAAACTTGAACAGTGTGGAGTAAGAGGTATAACCAATAATATGTCTAAAATAACATTACAAATGTTATGTCCAATACCAGAACTACTCGAGTAGAAGTGATACAGGGATCAATACTGGGACCAATTTTATTATTAATATTCATTAATGATTTTCCAGAACAAATAACCAACGGCTCAGCTATAATGTTTGCGGATGACACAAACATTTTGGTAACTACTTAAAATAATGCTGTTATTGAAGGAAATGTAAAACAAACAGTGATTGAGATGTCCAGTTAGTTCCAGTATAATAAATTAATATTAAATGTAAACAAATCTGTGCTCATGAGTTTCATGGGAAGAAATAAACATACAATGCAGGATGAAAGATGCAACACAATAGAAAAATACGGGTTACAAACAGTAAATAGTAATAAATTTCTAGGGCTTATTGTAGACAGTAATTTAACATGGACAGAGCATGTTGATAGTTTCTGTAAAAAATTGACTTCATTGTGTTTTGCGGTACGTGTCTTAAAAAAGATTTGTAATAATAAAACAATACTCGCATACTATTTCTCAAATTATGGAATCATATATAGTGAGATTAATAAGTAATAAGGAAAAAAGAAGCCATCGTAGGCCTAATAATAAGTAGACGATCTCTGCCTATCTGTCTGTCTATCTGTACGTCTTTAATACCTCTAAGTCCCTTGAAACTCAACAGAAGTTCTTCAAATTTTGCAGAGCGAATCCTCAGGGTAAAACACAGGTCAAGTTCGAATTTCAGCAAGATCATATTACGCAATCATTACCTTTTACCCAAAAAAAAACTAATTTTTTAAATTACTTTTTCCTTATGAAAAGTTTTGTATTAATGCATAGAGAATATTGCATAGAAATATGAAGTTAATGTAATATCAATTTTGTTTACTTTAAATGTCTCGCGTCAATTCTGAGTTAATAAAGTGGGGCCACAGTGGTTCAGTGGATAGAGCGATTCCAAGTGGGGCATTAGTGGCTCAGTGGGTAGAACTATGTTAAGAGGGGCCGCAGTGGCTTAGTGGATAGAACTATATCAAGTGGGGCCGCAGTGGCCAAGTGGATAGATATATATCAAATGGGGCCTTAGTAGTTCATTGGATAAAGAGATTCCAAGTGGAGCCTTAGTGGCTCAGTGGATAGAGCGATTCCAAGTGGGGCCTTAGTGGCTTAGTGGATAAAACAATGTTAAGTGGGGCCGCACTGGCTTAGTGGACAGAACTATATCAAGTGAGGCCACAGTGGCCAAGTGAATAGATATATGTCAAATGGGGCCTTAGTATCTCAGTGGATAGAGAGATTCAATGTGGGGCCACAGTGACTCAGTGGATAGAGCGTTCACAAGTGGGGCCTTGGTGGCTCAGTGGATAGAACTATATTAAGTGGAGTCGCAGTGGCTTAGTGGATAGAACTATATCAAGTGGGGCAGCAGTGGCTAAGTATATATATATATATATATATATATATATATATATATATATATATATATATATATATATATATATATATATCAAATGGGGCCTTAGTAGCTCATTGGATAAAGAGATTCCAAATAGGGCCGCAGTGGCTCAGTGGATAGAGCGATTCCAAGTGGGGCCTTAGTGGCTCAGTGGATAGAGCGATTACAAGTGGTGCCGCAGTGGCTTAGTGGATAGAACTATATCCAATGTTGAGTTAATTTCACATCATATTATTTTTTCAGTCTTTATATGATGACAAAACTTTGTAACATTGTAAATGTTCTAGGCACTTGACAATACTAAAAACACAGTCACGGGCTAACCCCTAGTATATAAATAACAATATTAACACTCTTCCATGGCATGTATATGTACCGTAGTATTCTTTTTTACATGGAAAATATTCTAAAAAAGTTATAAATAGTGATATACACCATTACTACATCAGACAAGCTAATCATTTTCACCTATTCTCCTACAGAACCTCAAAAATTTACATCAAATCCATACTATGCTGGGCCAAAACTAATAAATAACCTACCCAGTCATTTTAAGTCAATTATTTTGCAGTAATTAAAAATAACTGTTAAATCCTACTTTTTTTATTAAGGCCTTTTATTCCGTAGAAGAATACTTAAATAAAGATGAATTCCTATAATGCAGAACAAGACTGATATAAGGAGACTTCATGTAATACCTTGTGTTTCAATCTAATGTAGACTTTACATATTTATACTTTAACATCTATCCGTACATGAATTGTAACTTGTACTGCAACCTAATGTAGTCTTGACATGTTTGTAGGGCTGCTAGAATTAATAAGTGTGTAAATTATATTATGTATCTGTTATATATTTTATGTTAATATAATTGTGTGCAAATATCCATATTGTATAACAAATATTTAAAAAAATAATAATTGACAAGTCCTTTCCAAAGTGTATTGAAATACGGGATGCGAATAAATTAATTAATTAAGTGATTTCCCTTGGCTTTTTCCACCATGCAGAAATAAGCATGTCTCCTCTATCCCTGTTCTTCTTAAATCGTGTCTTATTACCACTCCTTGTGGTGTCTCCCGCCAAATTCAAAAGAGTGGTTTCATGATACTATAAAGTAAACAATGACGGCCTGCAGCACGCGCGACACCTGTGATGCGTTACTGTAATGAATCACTGCGCGCAGAGAGCCCGTCACCTATGGGTGAACACGTGAACTACGATGTATCTAATCAGTGCCAAATCCCGCGTGAACTGCCGTTTTCAAGGCTTGCGGCGCAGCAGATTTTACAGCTTGTGTTGCTTCTACATGCATCCTGCAATTTGCAACGTCATGTACACAAATGTGTTGTGGATTGACACTTTTGAGTTTTCTATTTGCAATGCAAATTTATGAGTATTCGCCTATTGAAGTTCGTCATATTGACGGCTATGTAATTAGTAAAATAAAACACATTTCGAAATTTCGGGTAACAGAAATCTGAAATCCAACGTTACACAGTATCTTAATATTACTCTGATTTCAAAATATGAAACGATTTTCATAGCATCTCTTGCGCCACGAACGTCGATTTCATGGTTCGCAGCCACATGTCCCACACCCTCTTAAGTGAAGCAAGGAGGGAAAAACCAGGTCAAGTATTACATTTAGATTTGTGTGGTCCAATGGAGATCGATTCCTTAGGAGGTGCTCGTTATTACGTAATAATTAAGGACGACTACGCATGTTTTAAAACAGTTTATTTTTTGAAGAACGAGTCTGAGACTGTAAACAAAATATAGATTTTTCTGAACTATGCTATTAAAATTTTGGGTCATAAAGTGCCAATTATTAGGTCTGGCAATGGAACTGAATTTATCAACAAAGAGTTTCAGGCACTAACGGATAGTTTGGGAATAATGCACCAGAAAAGAATAGCATACACACCGGAACAGAACGGTAGAGCTGAACGAGAAATACGTACAATAAACAAGTCAGCTAGAATTATGTTATTGTCCAGCAGTTTAGATAAGAAGCTGTGGGCTGAAGCGGTTAATACTGCAGTTTATGTCTTAAATAGGACAGGTACAAGTAGCAGTGAAAATAAAACACAATTTTAATTGTGGTCAAACGAAGGACAATTTGACATAAATAAGTTGAAAATTTTCGGGTCAAAAGTAATGGTTCATATTCCTGACCAAAAAATGCAGAAATGGGAAGCAAAGTCAGAAACAGGTTACTTAGTAGGTTGTGGTGAAAACACTAAGGGATATCGTGTTTATTTTCCTGACTTAAATTATGTCTTGATCAAAAGATAAACAATATTCATTAAGGGAAGTGGGAATGAAATCAAAGAAAACTCTAATGCTGGGAGGCAAGAAGGTTTTTCCAATTGGAAATACAAATGTGAATATGGGATATCTAAAACAGGATGTCGGAGAAGAAAAAACAGATGAAGAAACAGAAGACGATAAAACCAGAGAGAACCATGTGCATCCAGAAACCGAAAACCAAGACAAAATGGAAATACCTCAGGGAAGATAAAAAAAGACAGAAGAATAAGCCAAAATGGTTAGAAGAGTATGAGACAAGTTTCATATCACTTAATAGTGAACCATTGACCTATGAAGAAGCCATTAACAGTAATGACAAAAGAAACTGGGAGATAGCTATGAAAAAGGAGCTAGATACATTGGAAGAGAATAATACCTGGGTAGAAGTTACTAAGGTCCCAGAAGGAGCTGATATTATTTATAGTAAATAGGATTTAAAAATAAAAGAAACTGAGGGTAAACAGTTGCACAAAGCACATTTAATGGCCAGAGGTTTTGAAAAAAATGAGTGTAATTTGTCAGAAGTGTATTCTCCAGTTGCAAAGTTAGCTACATTTAGAATCTTCATGGTTATTTCAAATAACAAAAATAGGCCAGTTCATCAAATGGATGTAGTAGGAGCATTTCTACACGGTGACATTACAGAAGTAGTTTACTTGGAACTTCTTGGAAATGATTAAAAAAATATACAAATTAAACAAATCTTTGTATTGTTTGAAAAGTTCCCCCAAACACTAGAATTAGAAGTTTGATAAATTTATGGCGAATGAAAGGTTTCAGAAGTCAAAAAATGATTATTGTTATATGGATGATATTTTGTGTTTTTGGTCCCAAAATGAACAAGTTCAGGAATTTAAGGCACAGTTACACAAAAATTTTAAGATGAAAGACTTAGGAATAGCTAAAGAATATTTGGATATTAGTATGAACAAGAAAAAGGGAAAAGAGTGTTAAATGAAAAAAAATACCTGTCTGAAGTCTTAGAAAAATTTAGAATATTTAATTTCAAACCGATAGCTATCCCTTTTAAATTACTTCATAGGGGGGGGAGAGAGAGAGAGAGAGAGAGAGAGAGAGAGAGAGAAGAGAGAAGTCAGAAAGTAATAAAATTGAAAGAAAGTGTAGATAGTTAATTGGCTGTTTAATGTACACAGTCTGTTGTACTAGGCCTGATTTATGTGTTCCTGTCACTTTTCTGTCCAGGTATCAACATTGTGCCAGTGAAATGTTGTATAAGTCACTTAAAAGAATTTTACGCTATATAAAAGTAACTCTAAATTGAAATCTTGAGTATGTGGGTACAGAATCTTATCTACAAGGGTATGTAGATGCAGACTGGGCAGGTTGTATTGAAGACAGGAAGTTCACTTCAGGTTATGTTTTCAAGATATTTGGTTGTGTAATCACTTGGTGTAGCAAAAAACAGTCTTGTGTTTCATTGTGTTCAACTGATGCTGAATATATATCCTTGAGTATAGCAGTTTCTGAAGAATGTTGGTTGAGTAACATTGTTTGTGATTTGTGTGTAACCAACCATCAAGTGATTATGTTTGAAGATAATCAGTCAGTCATTAAATTGGTTTATAATAATGAAAACAATACCAATACCAATTAAAACACGTGGACACAAGGTATCACTTCACAGTTGATAAAATGAATAATGGTTTAATATGTTTAGAATATGTTCAGAGTGGAAATAATGTTGCAGACATGTTCACAAAACCACTAAGGAAAACAATGTTTGAAAATTTCAGAAATAACATATTGAAAGAGAGTTGTTAAATTTTACATAGGTACAAGAAAACATTGATTGTAACGTTGTAAAATGAAAGAGAGTTGTTAAATGTTACATAGGTAAAGAAAACATTGATTGTAACATAGTTTTAAAAAAATATTTGTTGAGAGGAGGTGTTAAAATGTGGCGGATGCAACAAACATTTGTTTTAATGTTATGTAAATATAGCGCCACAGATTCTGTGTGTAATGATGTGTTCTTTACACTGTGTACTCTTTGATAAAGGTAATAAAAAGTAGTCTGGCTATAAATGTTGTAACAAATACATACAATTTAACATTTTCCTCTGTTGGTCATTCAAATCTTGAGGAATCCATCTCAACTTGAACATGGGATGGAAACATGATGCTAAAATGGCTTCATTTACTGTTGGAGATTGGCTGAAAAATTCGTCAAATATTTTTGTTAAAGCTGCTGTTAAATTCTGTAAAATTTGAGCGTAATAACGCAGATTTTTCAATGCCACAGACTGAAGATTATATTTCAATGAGAATAATGTTGGTAGAAACTAACCATAAAACAGTTTGTTTCAGATTGAAGACAGTCAAGGGCCAGCGCAATTGGCCTCATCACGCCAACATGCTTCTGTAAATATTCTACTTCAGCTTCCTTGAAATTACAAGCCGGTCCTAATTTTTCAATAATTTCGGGTAACGTATTTTGATGTTTCATCACTGCAACTATGGAATAATAAAGCGAATTCCGCCTTGTAGGACACGGATAAATTAGGCTGCAGCCAAGAATATTAGTAATTACGTCAGAGGATTTTGGACGTCTCGACAGATTCCATATGGCTGTACACTTCCCAATTGCTGAATAGTGAATTCTTCCAGTTGCTGATGCCACCATAGCTTTCTGGAAGTCTGTTGTGGCCAAAAGATTTAATGTGTGGGCAGTACATCTCAAATGACGTGGTAATACAACACAAGAATCACTTGTTCCTTCCTCTATGTTTATGTCAAGAAACTTTACTGCATCTACTTCATCAGAATCAACTTCATTGTCACCACCTAAACACACACACACACACACAAACTAGTAAGTGTTTGAACAGTAAAAATAAACATATAAATTCCACTTATAATTGTATTGAGAGGATTTAAGACTTTTAGAACATCACTTTCAATCAGTTTCAAAACCCATGCTTAAGGGAGTTTGATACTTGACTCCTAATTCTTTAAATGCTTTAATGAAATTGGATCCATTATCAGTGACAGTTGACACAATTTTATCATGTGACACGCCAGTGTCTGAATGAATGTCGAAGACCATCTCGGCTATTCTATCATATAAATGGATGCCTCTGAAACGTTTGCATTTTAACACAGCACTCTCTCTTTCCAGAGTTTCTTCACTAATCTGAAAATAAAAAAATAGACAAGAGGTAGTACTTCAATACAGCATTAAACGCTGAAAGAAAATATTTAAAAGAATCTTTTCAGGCATACCCAGTGTGCTGTTACTTAAAGGAAACTTCTATGTTTGGTAGACCAAATATCTACTGTAGTTGACGCTTTTTTTTACAGTATTAAGTTCTTTATTTAGTTGTTTTTTATTGACAAGCAATCTTCTTCCATTTTTCTGTCAAGAGTACATCTCGACATGATTTCGACACCTTCATCAAGATCTAAAACAAATGCAAAACTGTTTCGTTACACACAACTTTAGTATGCTATGCAATAATAAGTTAAACAAAAATGCTTTTAAATATTTGTAACATACTGTAGTATACAGTTATTCCGATGTGTATTTACAAAGTTCGTAGAAAATTATGTCACTTTTGTACGTTTTAAGAAAATGAACATGTTTATCATTTACGTTTTAAGAAAGTTCACGTTTGTCTTAGGTGAAAGCACTGCACACAAAAACACATATTTAAAAGCATTCTTTCTAAAGAAAATATGGCATATAAAACAGAAATATAGGCCCTAATTCGTAGTCGTTTTTAGTCCGGACTAAGGAAAGATCATCCTCCGACGAATATTTTTCGTATTCAGAGAGCATTTCTATTGCTAGGATCATCTTGCTTCAGTACGGCCTAACTTTTAGTCCAGACTGAGGGTAGAATTAACGAGGTATTAAGGTAAAAAAGAAACATGGTGAACATAAAATGCGGCAGTTTAGTTAATATCACATGCCAGTAAAAGCTAGATAAAGTTTACGAAACATAAAAATTACGTTTAAAGCCAATTCTGTCAATCTGTATGCAAAAATATGCCGACCTAATGAATGTAATGTTCCGTGAATAATAATTCAAAGGAAATATACATTATAAGCTTAATAAAACACGAGTTTTTCGCTACAGCAATGTCTTTCTATTTTTGTCAACCAAATGCCTTCTCTGATAACAGATTCTTCGGAGACGTGATAGTAATACACTCAAAGAAAATTTTAATACAAATCCATTTCTTTGATATATACAGTAAAGTACTTATTCACAGAGGATATGTTGATAGTCCTGCCCTCATAGCTCAGGGGTAGGGTTGCCGACTTGTAGTCGGAGGGTCGCGGGTTGGCGCCTCCGGCGTGGCAGATGCTCAGCTCGATTGTCGCACTGGGAATTCGTCAACACGTCGGTCTCACTAGAGCTTCGTCAACGTCAAAAATGTCACAACAACGTCAAATGAAGGTAAAAAAAAAAAAATGGTGCCATCGTGGGTTAATATTCGGTAGGATGTGATGTATCTTGTCTGGGAAATAGAACTTTAAACATTTTTTAATGTTTTTTTTTTTGTAATACATTTAGCTTTACAATACTCACTTAACATCATTATAAAGACAATATTGTCGTAATAAAATGAAACCTGCCCATATTACAATATAAACTATAAAATAATATAAAATAATTAAAAACAATGTTGAAAGGAATAAAGTGACATCATTGTGGTCAAAAATAACGAAATTACTGTTCTTGCTTAGCAAAATGTTGTGGACGAGTGTAAAAAGAGATTGTAAACTGTATTGAAAGATTAACGCTTATTGTAAATTCCTATTCAATTTGAAAAGGAAAAACTTTTTTATTTAAATAAGTTATATTAGGTTTAGCGCAATCTAGTTACTATTTTGTCGTAAGGGGAAATAAAACGTTTTATTTGAGATAATAATCTGTAATGTGCATGCGCGGCAAACTTGGCAACAGTGTACCGCGATGATCCTTCGACTAAAGTTAGTCTCGCTCTAATCGAGGTTTATGAATATGATATAGTTAGTCCACTCTTAGTCCGGACCCCCAGACCAACTACGAGGAAGATCATCTCTGGATCATCCTTGGAAGAAGCTCTGACTATGAATAAGGCCCTTAAGGCGCCCGCCTACTCGGCTCGTGAAATGTTACAGCATTTTAAAAGAACATGTTTTTCTACGAAACTATTAAATATGCGCGCACTGTGACTAGCTGCGAAACGAACACACACTTCATACGTTCTTTTTGTGGTCGATTAAAGTTATCACGTTTATTACAAATATGATTTCGGGGCCTCTCAAAATGGCTAAAAACCGGTTTTTCCAATGTGCTGTAACTGAAAAGATATGAACTATGCACGAGGGAAACTACTAGAAACACACACATTTAACTTTGCCTCAGACTTTGCGCGATTAAAATGATAGGGTCACCACTTTGAATTTTTAATGGCGAATGATCTTCGAAATCATGTTTCGCACTTCTGTTATCTCCGCAAATAGCCTGGCAGGCCAGTGTCCCGGTGGTGGGGAGAGCTGGGACTTTCAACTCCCCCCCCCCCCCGCCCCGCCCCCTTCCCAGTGCACAGGATGATGCTTCGTAAATAACAATACAGCCATTAGGATCAAGCACTGCCGCCACTGTTGGTGGACACAGGAACAATCACATGTACGTATTAGAATTGTTTATCTCAGCCATAGGAATATGAACATTTTCGACAATGATACATGGAGAAGGGGAAAGAAGGAAATATTGAGACTGTTTGCAAACCGAATTGAAAACCAATGGAGCAAAGGAAGCGTAAGGTATTTTGACAGTACGAGGTAAAAATTTAGTTAAATAACATACTTTTGTATATGCACGGCTATTTTTTTTTTTTTTTTTTTAACTTTTGTAAAGAGAATAAAATATTGCTCAAAGCAATATAATATCGAGTGCCGCAAATAAAATAATTTTACTTTCTAAAAGGAATAGCATAAAGCACCAGATTAATAATATTCCTAACAAATTAAATATTCTCTACATTAACTAAGAAAAAATTTTAATATCATTTATTTGTATTACTGATACTCCATGCCAAGGAAGGAATATGGAAGATGTTTTTGTACAACTGAAACAAATTTTAAGAAAACGTCACCTGATTTATGGTTGCACCTCGATTGGTCAAGTTAGTCTACTCTTGAATCTTGCAACAACTTCATAACCACACGTGTATAGTAAGTAATTACTAAATAAAAATGTTACCTTTGATAACCTATCAATGTACATAAATAATAAAATAGCATCTGACATTGTGCATCCATTGGAGCAACCAGCACCTTTACAGAGAGCTCTGGAGAAATGCAGTCATCAAGCTAAGTTAATGACAATGCGACAAAATACAATTTGTGGGGGGAAATAGGACTACTTCCAGACTAGCAACGTCTTCAAAGACGTGGCGCAGTAGCAAAATACTAGACTCGTATTCGGGAACACCAGGGTTCGAATCCCGGTACGGAAATACTGATTTCTGTTTTCATGGATTTCCGAAATCACTCCAGGCAAATGCTAGAATGGTTCATCGCTAGAGGCCATCGCCGATTCCTTACTCCAATATTTTAGGTAATGTTGTACGTATCAGTTTGCAACGATCCGATGATGACGAGATCTAAAGCCAACTAAATTCTAATAACAAGCATAAAGCGGCATTTACATTGCCCTGTGTTTGTCAAGCTTTACTACGTAGTGACTAGCTGCAGAAATAGGCGCCTACGCGGGCGGGGTAGTAATTGTTTCCTAGAGGAAAACATCTAACTGTACTGGACTAGGGCGTTTACGAACACTCACTATCGAGTTAAAGTTTAACTCTGCCTACACTTAAAAATGGTACACCAATATTAATTCTGTGTTAATATTCGTCATAATCGTCATCAAACAACGATAAAGCTACCGTAAATTACCTGTTGAACCTAAGGTTACCACGTCTCATAACTTACAGAAAATAGTTAATTCTAGCAGGTTAATTTTCACAAACGCCTGAAGACAACTATGGAATTGTGGTCTTGAGGAGAAATGCTCGCGCACAGTCAGCCTGGTTAGTTCTCATTTACCCAGTAAACCAACAAGTAGAAATAACTGCAGTAACTGCACGTCGTTTTGAAATTAAATAGGTTTCCTGTGATTGGGTTCTACATTTGTTGCGCGGTCTACCAACTAGAAACAAAACGGTTTCTCTACACTACATGTAACTCTGATTTAAAAAGAAATATTCCGCTTCACAATGATTTATTTTGCGTTCTCAAACATACACAAATCTCGGGGAAGGGGGAAATATTGCGATTTCGTGTATCGCGCATAAGAGAGGTCTCCATAGATGAGTATATAACAGGATTTCCAGACATTATAATACTGATTCCAAATTACCTGACATTTTCTCGAATTTCCTGACCGCTTTCAAATTTATTGACAATTCCAGGTTTTCTCTTTTTCAAGACGAGTGGCAACCCTCGTGTTGAAGGGCGTGTCAAATTAAGAGGCCATGACACTCATTTTTGTGGAATCATCGTGTTTGAGGGAGTTGATGCTAAATTACAGGAGTTTTGGGAAAATATACCAGGGAGCAATCCTGAAGAACGTTATTATAAAGACTTATGTTATAATTGCTTAATTCCTAGCCACAATGCTTCCGAATAGTTTCTTCCGCCGAACAGCAAACTGCAATCTTACGACGTCAGTCATGAAGATTAGTTGATCCACGCACCTGTTATACCAACATTTTCAGAGATTGAGAAATGTGTTTGTTTAGATTACTCTTTCTTAATTTTACGTACTAGATTTTACATCACTACGTGATGCACAAAATGCATAAAACAAATATCTACATGTCATACTCTCTTAAGTCATAACTCAGTTTCAATATGACACAAATATAGACTACTAAATCCGAATCAGTGTTTACAATCGAAGAAATGCCGATCACGGAAAATCCTGTTAACAAGCTGTTACCGACGAATCAGAATAATTCACAACAAACCAGATACCAGATCAGTAAAATTCACTTTAAATTAGTATATCCCATTTAAATCAGTGGCATTCAGTCACTGAAACAATCTGTATTGTTCCACTGATTCGAGTGACTAAATTTCAAATCAAAATTTCAAGTCAAAATTTACAACATTGTCATTATTTGCAGATTCCAGTACATTAACGTCTTTGAAGTCTAGTTTGTCATCAAACTAATTCGCTAATTTCTTCATAGAACTTATGTAGAAGAGACAAGGGAAACAATACTACAATGAAATTTTTTAGAGGTTACCTGAGGCAGCTTCCAAACCATTGAAAGCAGCAATAGAAAACCACCAACGAGTCTGTTCTTTCTGGCAAGACGTGAAAGAGGCAACTGGCACAAGGAAACATAATGAGAATGATCTTTCAAGTACAGGGAATTATGTCAGAGATAGTAATTGTTACACAATGGCTGATTGTTCAGATATGTTACGCGTGAATGAGCCACCTTCTAATCAAGATATTACAACACCCAACAGTAAAACTATTCATGGCGAACCTATAGAGGGACGTCGCATTTTTTATGGGAATCGCCTATTTACAGAAATATGAAGATTGTGTAACCACAACAAAATTTTTCAATGTGACTTTAGCCATATGAAGTCAATTAAAGAACATAGAAAAGGAATGGCAAGTACATTCTTCTTTGAATGTTCTATGTGTGGCTTAAAAGATAACTTTTTTTTTTTACCAAAACTCCTAATACAAACAGAGAATCTATGGAAATTAATTATGCTTGGGTAAATAGTATGTTACTTTCAGGCCAAGGTTTCTCCCAGCTCAGAGACATTACCGCCAGTTTGGAAATGCCATGTATGGCTAAGAAGACTTATCAAAACTCTCACAAGAATTTTTCGGCTGTTATAAAGGAAGTTTCTTGGCAAAATAAAATGCAAGCAGCAGGAGGAGAAGAGGCAGCTATAGCTATTCAAGCAAGAGAGGTAGACGTTGATGGAATCCCTGTCATAGCAGTGGTAACCGATGGTGCCTGGAGCAGAAGATCATACGGAACCAACTATAACGTCTTATCTGGAGTGGCAATTAGACACTTTTAAAATGTGCATTGCTGTGTTATCTGCATAGTTGTATTTCATTAGTAATATTTCGTTTCTCTTGTTTACAGGCATTTGTCATTGGTGCTAAAACAAAGAAGGTTTTATTTGCAGTACAAGAAACTCTTACTGTTGCATTTGTGATCGGGCATCATCTAAAGGTGAATAAACAAATTCACATGTGTGTTACAAGAAGTGGAACAAATCGTCTACTGCCATGTAGGCTGACATAATAGTGGAGGGGTTTAGAAACAGCATCGACATGCATAATTTGAAATATAATAAAGAAATAGGTAAGTATTTGTGTACTCTAAACATAACTAAACCTATACATGCAATGAGAAAATGCTGCTCTATTTGTAACTTGTTTTGTCTGGTTTCGAAATTCCGAAGATTGACAAGAGATTCTTTCTAATTTTTATTCAGAGTGTTTGTGCGTATTCATTAAAGCCGCCCGACTACCTGCGTCATGAATTACGTTGCAGCACGTTAAGAAAACACGTTTTTATACGAAACTGCTAAACGTGTGTTATATGTGGCTATCTATGAAAAGAATACACCCTTCAGACGATGTCTGTACTTTTTTGCAATGTGCCTCCTTTACTAGAAACATAATTTTGTAACTTCTCAAAATGGTTAAAAACGGATTTTTCACCTTGCTATAGCTGAAAACTATTAACCGGATTCATGCGAAACTACGATAAGATCCTGCATTGAACCTCACTTTAGACTATCTACAAATGAAATGCTAGGGACACCGCTGACACGACGAAAAGACTGCACACCAGTTCTATGTCTTGCACGAAGAGGCGAATGGGCACTTGAAACGCGTGCCATTGTCGCTCTTATCACTTCACTGCTTCCGTACCTCTAACGCGCAAAATATTTGCAGGTAGCCGGGCGCCATTATCAAGATTACTACTCAACAACTTAGCCAACCTACCTTGCACCTAACAAGGTTACAACCAATATTGTCAAGGTATCATTTGATCTCGCGCTTCCTCTACTGGAATGAGGTCTCTCAGGCCCATCATTGCACGGCTTTTTAAAAAGATAACCTGGAGAACTAAATTTTGCATGATTAACTCTAATAACCGATAAGATCTTATAATACTTACATACCCTACTTTTTCTTCTATTGCGATTTGCAAATAATTACAAGCGAATTTAGTATGCTATGCGACTATGCTGGTATCGTATTTCTCTCTAAATTATGGAACTTTTGGTATATCGGATATTCATTTTCAGATTGATGATCACGTCAATACGTTAATCAGTTATTTAATATCTCAGAGACCATCGAACTCAAATTTAACCAATGTCGATGTTCTGGTAGTAAAGATTGCGTGATTTGACTTAAGATTATTTATTCCTATTTTTTGCATGATACTTATGGTATGCATTTCATAAACGAAATTGTTACATATTAAAAGTATTGTCTGTGTTTTTTTATGTATAAAATGCAGCACTGTGTATTTTTGAGGCAAAAGTCACTGACATTTTATGAAAAAGTGAAAATAACGTAAAATGCCACGATTTGCATAATTGTATTTATGTGAACCCACAGTCAAGCATCTTGACTTTTGCTAGTTTTTTTTTCTCAAGTAAATACACTGTTAAACTTGCTACGTATGAAATAAACTAACAGTTCCCGAAAGCAATATAATAATAGTTTTTTTTTTGTGTCTAGAACCATCCAATGACCAGAATAAGTCAACTTTAATATGAATGATGTAATTATGAGTACCATAAGTACAAACTACTCTTTGGCTTATTCAAAGCAGCTGCTGTCATGTAATGGATGTAACATACTATGTATTGCAGTTAAACATTTTTGAAAGTATATAGGCATACTTATAATATTGTGGTGTTTAAACGTACGTGATATAATACAGTTTAAAGGTTAAGTTAAAAAAGTTTTTTTTTAAAATAAATAATTGACATCTATTCAAACTCAAATATAAATTAACTCTCATTAGATATTTATTTACATGGAGTCTTATTATATTTATTTCGTGTAAGATAGCATGTAACACGTTGCACTGGTATATTTATTTCATCAAATCTACAATGCTTTTTCTCTGCTATTTTCCGAGCCTATTGATCCAAGATAGTAAATCTTCTTGATCATAAACAGAAAAATTTTTGGTTTCGGTACGGATTCGAAAATTTTTGCGTTGCAGAGTTGTGATTCGCCGCTTCAGCCGCAGTCACCTCGACAACAGCGGGGGCATTGGATGCGAAGACATGCACGAATACTATCCAAGGTAACTGTCGGGAGGAATCGGACATGGCCTTTTAGTATGGAACAATCATGGCATTTGTATGAAGTAATCTAAAAAAAAAAAAAACATAGAAAACTGATATGAGAATGACCGAATCAGGTTTTGAACCTGGTTTCTCCCGAATGAGAGTTCGGTGTTTCACCACTGCGTCACCTCACTCAGACAAAGAAAGTAATATTTGGCCAATCAAATTGTTCCTTGCTGCTACGGTAGCAAAGAACTTGATTCTGCCACGGAATAATTTTGTATGGTATAAAAAAACCGCGGTTTCTCTCGGCCGGAATTTCAACCTGTCATTGAAATTGGTAGGTCATAAATTTAAGTTAAACATAATTTCTACCTGCAACTACTCTCATCGTGAATACAATTTTAGCTTTTGTAATTTTGTGTGTTGAAAATCAAACTTAAAAAAATTTCCCGCCATCACATCTCAAAAATGAGCGTAAAGACCCAACATATATCCAAATAAAAAAGGATGTAACGCAAAGAAATATTATAGGGAAAATTCATTTTCCTAATTTTATCAAGTGGAACGGGTAAAAAGAATTCTACAAACTCTAAAGTAAATGTTTCAAAATTTCCGAAAACTATATTTAAAATCAAATTGGATTTAATGGAATTCTGAGGAACTGGTGAAAAACGTATTACCAGTTGAAATCGCCTTATGTGTTAAATTTCGGAAAAACTAATTTTTAAAGCATCCTCATAAATCATATGTTTTCAGCTCCAGTGGTTTGTGCTATGTTTGCATCATCGAATATGTATTGTGTTTGTATATATGTGTTTGCATGTATTTCATATGCTTAGTTAATGTGTAATGTTACGAACTGGAGAAATGTGAGTAATATTTCCTTTTTATAAAAATATTTAGAAATTCAAATACATTATACTAAAGGTCAATCTGTAGACAACATAATATTTCAGGTTACCAGCTAGCATATGTAAATAACACCCTTTACTTTTGAACATAAATTGTTCTGAAGATCGAAGTATTCAATAGTCCATGTACAGAGGACTATTAGGAAAGACTTCCAATCCAGAGGACTATTAGGAAAGACTTCCAATCCAAAGGACTGTTAGGAAAGACTTACAAGTAAATATATGTAATAAGAAACGAAATCTCTGGATAATGGCAATGTTTGCAAATGACATGTTGCGCAAACAGTAAACGGACACTTCAAAGAAAAGTTGAAGTTTTTTATTTGGATAGGTAAGGCGAATATTGTGCGAAATCGAAAGTAATCTGTAACTTGCAGAAGAAAAAAATTCAATCGGTGTAAGTGATCCAACGAAAAATTATGTAGTGTGGAGAACAGTTTACCTTTAACGCCTAATAGATATTTAACAGAATTAGGAATAAATTTACTCTACAAAATTTAATTAGCATGTTTAAAAAATGGAATACTGTCTAAGTGAACTCAAGCAGGAGTTTGTACTAGTCACAGACCTAGGTGGTTACAACATTTTATAGGTTCTACATGGAGACAACAGCAAAGCAAACCTGCCTAGTAACCAGCATTGCAGCACAGAATATCTAAGAACACAGAAGAGAAATCTACTCGTGTTACGTTGATTCCAGAACCACTTTCCACCAAAATGGCCAAACTTGCCAAGAATGCGACGGAACAACATTCTCCAATCAGCGCCTGAAGATGGACGTACCAGAAGGCAACCGAACCAATACGTTTCCAGAGCTCCAGACAGCCGATGAGAGAACGAATTCGCTTTTATCACAGGGACCGTCACGTCATTTCACTTCTATGTACTTATGTATTGTGTTTTAGCAGTGTGTTATAGGTACACTTTTTTCCATAAAACTATTCAATGTGTACTCAATATAAAAGAACACACACTTCAGAGAGTGTCTGAACGGCAGATTCTTTATATTACTTTTACTGCAAATGTAATTTTGGATCTCCTAAAAAATGGCTTTAAAAAAGCTTTATGATATCTTAAATACGAATAACAATATTCCTGCGAAATCACGACAGAAAACTGCACTGGACTTCACTTCGGAATTTACACCAATAAAAAAGTAGGGTAGCAGTGTTTCGAATTTCAAAAAAAGAAATTTAATATTGAATTACAGGCAGAAAAGTTTATTTATATACTGCGAAAATGTTAAGTCTTCAGGATTAATAGTTAGGCTTACAGAAATATGTGAGTTTGCTTTAGAAGTTTTTTTGGTCGAGCGAGACACAAGTTTGATTCTACTGCGTCTTTTCCTTCCACAGCCTACACTGAGAACCGCCGCAGGTAGTAAACATTTTTGAACCACCCTATTGTGGTCGTTCTCTTGCTGAGAGGAGAGCGAGCTGTCGGGGAGGGGACAGCTGCGCGCTAGTTTCACATACTTCCACAGTCAGTCAGCCATCCAGCCCAGTCCCGTGAATCAGATGGCGAATTTTTCTATAGGTAGGGGGGCGCCTTAAGGCTTACATTTGCGTATTTTTAGTATGTTGGTATCTTAAACAGTTGATAATGGTTCCATACTTTGAACAACGTAATTAATTACATTTTAATTGAATTGCTGTTGTTTGAATTTTTTGTTTATGTTTATATCAAACAGTTTTTTTTTTTTTTTTTTTTGGAGCATCACTTTTGTTATCACAGGCTCTTTTCAGAGAGTTGCTTGCCAGTTTACTTGTGTTTTTGTGCACTTCATACTCGCAAAGAACATCTTCATGGATTCTCTAAAATTCAAATCATATATTTAACTACAGTAATTTATTTAAACAAAGATATACAGTAATAAAATTAAAAGAAGAGACTGTGAAAAAATGTGCAAGTTTATGTATTATTTTACACATGTTACAGACGGTGTAGCAGTCAGGCAATTACAATTTATTTACTCTTTAAATATATTTTATACACACTAACGAGAACTAACTGAAAAAAGAAAACTAAAACAATAAATATAAATACAGCAAAACATAACCCAAGATGGCGCTTCATGTTCCCTCTTTCAAGTATGGTACTTCATGTTAGCACCAGGTTATTACACAGTGCTAGACTAAGAATACATTGAGAATTGGGACAATATACTGCAGTACCCTTAGCTGTGAAGGACGCATTTTTGTGAAGGCTACGAGGATTGAAGGATCAAAGGACCAATCCTAGGAATTCGGAAACAGCCAACATTGCAGTAGGCAGCCCGCAGTAGACCGAGTACTATTCACAACGAACTGTCGTAAAAATATTAATGAAGAATGGGGGTTGTAAACAGAAGTAATAAAATATTTTTACCCGACGAAAAGAAGTATCATCAGTGATGAAAATGTGTCGCCGCGCTGTTATTCTTTACTTGATTAATGAGTTTGAATACAAAAAAAAAAAAAAACACTTTTCGAGAATGATTTATTTTAGGGTATGCTCGACAAGGTTGCCGACTGCTCGACCGCTCAATTTGGACTGGGGCCTTAGGCCTACCAAGTCTCACAAATAATCAAGGTAATGAACACACACAGAAATTAACCTTACCTTCAAATGAGTCTTGAAGTTTGTTGTAGCCTTACATGATCCACAAATCGTAGTGTCCTTATTCCTCATGGATTTGCATATCATGCTAGTCGCTTACACTTTACCCTATGTTATTTTTTTATTCACAGTAAAATATTTATTGTCAAAGATAGACGGAAGTTGAATATTGTTTCCATGTCCAAATATTCTGTTTTAGCAATGAATGCCCCACTCACATAGAAACAACACTACACTTACACGCCACAGAGTAGGGAAAGGATACAATACACATCATATTGTCAACACAGAACACCAAAAATATTGTCACTGGGTAATCACATTCATTGGAGATGGAACAATTTAACGGCCCTTTAACCGCGAGGTCTTGAGAGCCGATAATCATATTCGTGATTAAGTGCCATAAATATTACAATTGAGATTGTTGGAAAGAGCGCTGTTATTAATTCAGTACACCTGTACACACAAACTCTTGCCATCAGGTAGAACCAG
This sequence comes from Dryococelus australis, assembly GCA_029891345.1. NCBI lineage: Eukaryota > Metazoa > Arthropoda > Insecta > Phasmatodea > Phasmatidae > Dryococelus > Dryococelus australis. The sequence goes on from CM056996.1 coordinate 153,641,971, forward strand.
TGTTTAATAGACTAAAATATTATATATTTTGTAATCAAAGTTAACAAACTGACACTCTCAAAATTAAAAGAGTGTTATTTATGAAGCCTCAGTTTTATTTAAATGAGCACATAACATATATAAGTATTTTAAAAAGTATTTTTATTTACATATTGAAAATACCTCAAACTTGTATTTAAAATACAAAATATAAAATACAGGTCTTAAGCTACTAATATGCATGCTGGAGGGCACACAAAACTGTGAAGGTGCTCACACTGGCATGACGGGATTTGGGGACTTGCCGGAAAAAAAAGTTACAAAATACAAAAAGTATTTGAAATACGTAATTCAAACAAATATGGTAGACGGACAATATGGGAAAGTAGCCGAAAAAACCCGAGATACCGATGCCAGCGCTCCTATCAGCTTGTGCTGTTCGTACGATGATAATCTGTGCATTGAATGAGAATTTTGATTATTTAGGATGCGTTTTAATTCAAATTTTCTCGCTTGTGTGATTATTTATTATGGCAGGAAATATTTGTGCAGTTTTTGGCTGCAATAATTACAACGTTGCGAACTGCAGCAAATCTTTTTTTAGATTTCCAAAGGATGCAAGTCGGTAAATACACGAGCTCTGTAGTAGATAACTTTTTCCATTGTCTTGTTATTGCCAGTGTGTTTTTACTGTAAATCTCGATCACACAATACTTAAATTTACTTAAATACTGTTTTTTTTTTCCGTAGGTGCGAGCAATGGGTGCAGAAATGTAAACGAGCAGACTTGGATGTAATAAAGAAAAAAAATGCCTGGCTGTTTATACACACGAACAGTGTTATTCAACTATTTCAGAAAAGAGGATTTTCGCTACCCAAATTTGCATTCACCGGGACAACACAATCAGTTAAGTGTAACAGCTGATATTTCTAATCTTGTACACAGAAGGGTCATGCGAAATTGAATAGCCCTTAACGAGAAATGTGCAGGTTTGTTTTTACTGGAGCGACACCTTCGAAAAATAAAAGCAAACAATGTTTACATATTCAGTGTTAGTGTATTAAACTGTCTGGAGCCTCGTGTTTAAGCGTGTGTACAGTTAAGCAAGTTGAGGTAGGGATAGAATTTATTAATTGCTTCAAAATAGTTGTATTCATATTTAGGCCTAGAACTATGCCAGTGATTGCTCGTACGATTTTTACATATTCAGTGTTGTATTGAACTGGTTGGAGCCTCTTGTTCAAGCATGTGTACAGTTAAGCAAGTTGAGCTAATGATAAAATTGATTGATTGCTTCATAATAGTTGTTTTCATTTTTAGGCCTGTGTCAGTGATTGCTCGTTCAATGTTTACATATTCAGTATTGTTGTATTGAACTGGCTGGAGCCTCTTGTTCAAGCATGTGTATAGTTAAGCAAGTTGAGCTAATGATAAAATTGATTGATTGCTTCAAAATAGTTGTTTTCATTTTTAGGCCTGTGTCAGTGATTGCTCGTTCAATGTTTACATATTGGTTTTTAAACTGGCTGGAGCCTGGGGCCAAATTTATAAAAATTTGTTGTCGAGGAACGTCTGACGTCTAAGCAGTGCTGTACTTTGCTGACCAAGTTTATTGTCCAAAAAATGTGTGGTGTGACAAGTCACAGTGTCTACATTGGTAATTTATATTGCATTTTCATACTTTTGAATGCTATTGTTTATATTTGGGAAACTATGCATTTGAATATTAATTTGTATATTATTTTCGTTATGTTTGCACCAACTACCAAATATTTTCTAAAATTTATTAAATAAACAACTGAATGAGAACTGTAATAGTTTCCTTTCTAGGTAGTTACTTATCCTTTACACTCCCAAGGTCTGCATATCATTACTGTGCAGATATTTTGATTTCTCTGCTTACATGTCTGCAAGTAATTTTCATTCGAATGAGTGGAGAGACGCCGAGTACAACTTTTAGTGGCGAGAATAATTATTTTCCAGCCAGTGTGTCAAAGTTCATTCTGTGTGCTAATCACCACGTACTGACACCACACACCAGGCACCACCTTAATTGCAGCAGTGGAGATGTCATCAGGTTGTCTACAGTTGGTAAGTCAGTGTATATATCGCAGTGTGTGAACCAGCTGTCGAGTGAGGGTTACCGTCAAAACCAAGTAGTAGCAACATTCACCCATCCCCTCCATACTCACATTTGTTTACACAACTGTGTACAAAACTTTCAAACAATAATATTTCGCTCCTGAGAGTCATCGTTACATTTCAGTGGTAGGCCTATTTATTATAAAATTTTACAAATAAATAAACTTTTTTTTTCTATTTCACTTCCTCTTATTTACTCCCTGAAGTACCCAATATTTTAACTTTGTGCATATACCTATGGTATTAGCATAAATTAGGTGTTTTTGAATGAATTATTTTGCCACATTCTGCAATGCAGATAAGAGAATGATGGTGATATGCACCATTTCTTTTGACCTGTTAACCTATTACACAGTTTTGTTTGCGGTGATCGTAGTATTGGAGAAAGTACTTAAATTTCATTACAATAACAAGTGTCCTTAAATCTGAACAGAAAGTATGTTAAAATCATGACCAAGGTAAGTTATTTTCAGTTCAGCTGCTTTTGAATTCTGCAACATATTCTCCAGTCTTCTCGCCATAAAGCATATAAAAATCAGTGGTAAAATTTATTGTAAAAAGCATGTATTCAGGTTGGTTATTAGAAGTGACTTGTTCATGATGGAAATAAGCTTTGTTATTGAAAGTGAATTACAAAATTAAATGTGCTTAATGCACGCAAAGCTTAGGTGGAGTAAATTGGCTTAATAGCTTGAGTACATATGTTATTATGTACCTACTATCAAATATTTTGACCCATTGCATTTTCATCCTAGCGCCAGCTATACTGCATAAGTTGCATCAGTAAAAGTTTTCTAAAAAAGGGGATGGGATGGCTATCTCATCTATAATCTCTCAAATGTTACTTAAGTGGCATGGTATCAGAGGCAATGCTACATTTTCATATTTGGTATAGGAGTACCATTGTGTTGTTGAAAGCTGTAAGAATTTTGCAGAATGTTGCTGCTTCCTCCATGGATTATCTACACTAGCCAAGAAAATTGATGTCTTAAGTAGGAAGTTGTGTTCCAATGTATGTATGTACTATATGAACACACCATGTGTGGTGTTTGAATTAGTCGAGTAAAATACTGAAGTATTTGATAATTTACCGTGGAATGAAACTTATTAAAATTGTAAATTACCAAATCGCAACCACTTCTGAACACTTGAGTTAATAGCATCTGAATTGAATGCTACTACATATTAAAATACTGTTGTACTAAAGGGTCACTTTGAACACAGTCTCTCTATGTGTGGTATGTTTGGGTGTTGCCATTTATTTTTACACAAATACGTAGAAATAAATTATTTTAAAAGGTGTGAGATGAGCAATTTACCATAATTTATAGAAACTTGCTAAACTCGACTGTGCCTTCAGTAGAATTACAAATTAGACTATGCTCAATTCAGTAAAAGAGTCCAATCCCGAGTTGCTCTGTACCACAAAGATCTTTTATGTTTTGTTGATGAATAGGCACTAAATATTGCCAAGTTACAGAATAGTCCTTCGTTTATAATTTTTGGTTACAGTCCCCAAAATTTCATAGCTGGTTCAATCGGATTATGAAGATGTGACTGAGGTACCAAATGTTTATTATTTATGGTTGAAGCATGGCTGCCAGTGGGTTAACCATACTGCCTGTGTTTCACTTGAGGGAGTGTAGCTGTGGCATAACTGCATGAAAAAAAAAACCGATTTATATGTGTAAACGTGGACTCTCAACCATCCGTCTCACCTGTCGGGCAGTCATGTGATCTTCGATGAATCGCAGGGTAACATTTTCCTATCCGTCAAATATATATCAAACTTTAACTTTCGACGGACCGACGGATGGGCCACTGCCTACTGACGACATTCTGTAGACACAAATATGCACTTTGAAATAAAATTCAAGGTGCTAGATATGTGTTTATTGATATTAGTGGAAAATTCATGAATTTAAAACATAAACAATAATTCGGTATACATTTTAACCACGTGAAAAAATTATTTCCCCAGAATGTTTTTCTCTTGAAAATATATTTTAACCAGAATATAGCTTCTACGAAAGAAGAAAACAGAACAAAAACCATATCTGTTAGGAATATAAATTTGTGAACAATTCATTTTGTTGCTAATTTAATGATAATAGCTTCAAAAAGCAGTAAGTTAATATTTCGGCAACTTATTATGTTGCGAGGTTAATCTTAATCTCTATATCTTAATATCTATAAGATATTACTGCTTATAGAGCTAATAAAAACCACAGTGTTAAATAAGTAACGGTAGTAGAGATATTTCTAATTAATCTTGCGTTAATAAACCACAGATCAGTTGTGGAGATTTTGCTGTCCAAAAAAAGTTTGGTTATGTTCATTCACGATTTTTTTGCAGAAATTTAAGTTTGGAGACAGCTCCATTCTCAAGAATTTATTGAATAAATTCAGTCAATTACGTGTCTGACAAATGAAATACTGTTTAGCATTCCATTGTCTTACTTATATTTGATTGTAACTTGTAATATCTAAGTTTGTGCCCAGTAACATGGTTCTGTTACAACTGATTGTTCTTGTTTCAAGTGAAAATATTTATGCTCTAAGTACTTTTTTAAATACGGCATAGTAATATGAATAAGCAACTACTATATTACATTCGGCGAAACAATACATTTTAATACTACGGGACGACAACTGCACTTAAATCGCGCATGTCGAGCTATGTAAATTTGAATTTTCCGGGTATTGGTCAGCACAAGCCGCTAGGTGCACTGTTGTAGCGTGTCTCGCATGTTGACAATGTTAAAACGCCTCAGTTTCTCATATTGTCCTTCTACCATATTCGATTCTAAAATATTTCATCCCTTGTACGTAATCACTCACCTTAATTTTATTCTAGATTTAAGTTTCTGTACATAGTCAAAGTTCCTTCTCCTGTGTAATATACATATATGTTTTTGTAAATATGAATGTAAATATTTCTGTAATTATGTTTCTGTAGTTAGTTCATGATAATTTTAAGTAGTATATAAGATGTACATAAAGTGTAAATATTATAGATTGTAAGTTTCCAATTGTTGTTCACCTAAATTTAGCTGTTAACAGGTTTTTAATTTTTTTCCTGTACATTTAATCTTTGATTGTATTGTTTTGTATATCTATTAGCTAATAAGTTTTTTAATTTAAATTGTAAGCTCGAAAGAGCAATTGTTTTGTTGGAGTAAGCTTTGTTTTTTATGTGCTGACAACTGTATGTATGTTCACTATTTTTTGGAAGGTCTGATTTTAATAAATTGACAAAAAAAAACAGGTAATTAAAATACTGCTCAGCCCTGGTTATGTGTCAGTGTAGTGGTGTGAAAAAATAATGGCGCAGCATTACTTTGTTTCAAGATTTATGACTCGCTGCGCTGTCCTACCATAATGAATCCCTCGCACGAGCACCCGCATAACCTTGATATATATATCTATATATCTGTACTGCACTGCACTGCATTCCAGGCAGGTGCTGAGTTACGGCATTCTGCTGCTGTAACCGTGGAACCCCAACGGCAGGAGTGCGTCGTGTTGGCAGCTCAACTAACGTTCCATTCTCCTGCAACATTTTCATTTAGTGCGTTTACGGTAACATTTCAATCCGGATCGAACCTGGAGTGGTCTGAAGAATCCAAATTGAAATGCTTACTGGACTGAAGTAGGAGTGGAGTGAGATAATCCAGTCCAGTTATCGAGCTGGACTCGAATGTAGAGACTGTGTTCCAAATAGCCAGCACCCACACTCGCAATAGCACTTTTGATACCGTCTCCAAACGATTGTTATTCCGCTGGAACAAAAAAATATACTTAAAAGAAATTAATATATTCATTAATATTTACATTTCAATTAACAATCGCTTGATTAGTAGGGATGATGATGAGTATGACAGTGATGTATGAAAATAGTCAGGTATAAATTTTATCTGAAATCAACATTTGGGAGTAAAGCGAAAAATAAATGGCCACGAAGGATATAAGACATATTTGGACGGAGAAATATGTGAAATTCATTTTATACATTTTGTTTTATAGTTCTGCCTGTCGCCAATAGAGTGCTTCTATCCCGTTTCAATCCGATTTCCGTCTTGTTTACACTTTAGTTCACGTTCAAAACTTTACCTTAAACACTATTGTCGATAGAGTTCACTCCGAGTTCGATGCAGCCCGAAATTTTACTGTAAAAGCAATGATTTTCTCTTAGCATACGTACTAATAAAACAAGTTTGTTTGACATATGGACCCTTTTTGTCTCGCTATAACCTAGTAAAAATTGTTGTCATTTTAATATGGGTCTAGGGAAACTTGATAATTTTTTTATATATAGTGATTGCACTTGGTTATCAATAAAATATTTGGATACATTTTCATTCTACTAATTTATATTACTAATAAACTTGAGCTTAATTGTTTTGTTTGTTAAGGGTACTCTGTTTTGTAATTATCAGCAACAGCTGTTGGCTGTACAAAGTGATCTCGCACGAAACTCGTGTTAGCAAAACACTGATGAGCGCTTTGACAGTGCGGTGTCATGATAACTTTGCGCAATTGCGGGTCGCCTCGGACATCCTTGGCGGTGCGGCTTTGTGAATAAGTGCCACGATTGAGAGGGGAAGTGGGAGAAGGCACATAGATTGCTTCCTTTATTTAATTCCTTTTATCAATATGCTACCTCATGTGGCATTTGTATGTTTCTTTACATTTCTAGGTTCATTCATTTCGTTACACTATTTTCTTAAATTACTGACTTTTATATGCACTCGGCAATAACTTACTTAATTCCTCATTCTAACTTAAACCCTTTATTAAAAATAATTCTATACTAGCCCAATCATGTTATTGAATTCTTTTTAGTTGTAATATTTAGTAGGCCCCCCCACTAATTCGTTAGGTTACTAATAATGCGTGGCAGCATAACGGAACTTGTACATTAAACATTACGTATCTTAAATTCTATGCCTATTCCCTCGATCGAGTGGAAATTTCTGTCAGTGTGAGGACTGATTGGGGCCCTGAATTATCTCTACGGGGGCCTAAGTGCACCGTTCCTGCGGCACGCTGACTAGAATTGTGTAGGACATTTTCACGTGTCCTACAGTGGAAATCCCTTGCTCCCAGACCACCTTTATACTGCTTGGAATTCTCCATCATGGCAAGGGCTTGAATTCTAGGCTCGTAATGTCTGTTCAATTCCTACGACATGCGTGCACTTGTTTCTGCACTCAGACGCGATACAATTAATGTCGGGATTTACCAGATGTGTCCATAACATGAGTAATGAAATGCGTGGAGACTATGGATGGAGGGCAGTGTGGCAGCTAACTAAAGTACCCGCGCAGCACGGACTCTGCTGTTGCTGAATGCCTGCATAACTGTGGCCTCACGTGAGCCTACCATAAAGTGTGCGTAAAAACTATGGCTCTTTAGTATTACGGTATGCTCTCTCATATGTACGCACACAATTCTTTGTTATGCACCTTAATATCTACTATTTGGCGTAATGCAGTTACTAGTATGCCCTTTGCACGCAGTGGCTTCAAATTTTTTTATTTCCAACTTATTGCGTTTGGCGTGCTAGTTATTTTCTTCTCAATATGAAGAAACGTAAATATGTAATGCCCATTTATTTCGTAATTGAACTTTGCGTGGCAGGAGGGGTTGTCTATTATAGATGGGGGGGATGCTAATTATTTACGGAAAATTTTTCTTTCTTTACTCGCTTGGTGCAGAGGGGGAAAGTTTAGGCATTTCCATCAATGTACTGGATTCGTACTCCAGCCAATATATAATATTATACTTATAGTACTACAGGCGACTCCGCCTAGCTATAAGAGCCTTAAGGTGACTGGGGACTTGCAGAATATTAAAGACGGGAATCTCTTTCTACGGCTTTGTATAAAACCTATATAACTCACATCAATTACAACACTTTACAATAAATACTTTAAAATAGACATGAGAGTAATTATGCTTTACTTCTAATAAATACGTTAAAGCCAATTTTATTGATTACCAACTAAAGTCTCTTAGTCGTAACGCTTGGAACCGTTTCACCTTAGTTCTAGTTGCCGGAGGCTGCATCCCTCGACGTATCGGCAGTGGCGGTTCCGGTACACCCCTCTCATGGCTCGTCTTGTAAGGTCGACCACTGCCCGACGTCCTAACAGTGTCTCACGCATCTGAGTGGCGTCTAGCCTCGCGCTGGCCTACATTGCCACTTTGTTTAATGTCGCGCCACACAGTTTATTCTAGCCGCATGTCGCAATCCCTCATGTCTTGCTTTCCCGCTTTGTGCGATGCTGGGTTCACGCGCGAGCGCTAATTAAGGGCTCGTTCAGACCGCTACAACATGAAATACATCATTCAAACCCCTGTGGAATTTCTTATTTTACATTATTGAGGTTGCTGCCTCTACCGTAGTGTTAAAAAAAGCACGTGGTAGTGTGATCGTATATAAACAGATCGTTTAACTGCATGTAGTGAAGCTAGTTGACTCTGCTATTCCAGGAACAGTAAGGGATGTGATAATCATCGACGTTGATACGGATTAAGTTCTATTTTTTTCTTCAAAAACACTAAATTTCATACTGTATATTATAATGATCTCATTATTGTTTACTCAATTATACAACAAGTTTATGTTTCCAAGTTTTTGCATTTTCATTATGTTATCTGCAGTTAAATGTTCATAAGTCCGAATTGACACACTAGGCATTATAAATAACAATTATTTACAGTTCAGTGTAATGGTTAGAAATAGGTTTTGTTGCCCTTATAAGATAGTAGGTAACTATAAATGGCTGTTTTCCAATCATTAGCAAATATGGATGCCGTCAGGTGAGACTTGAGATGAACGATGACACAATAAACTTACTGTAGATGGGCACTAGCAGTGTTTCCCAGTCACCGCACTGTTGAGACTCAGGGTTCTCAGGGATGCTGTGGGCTCTGTGTGTCCGTCTCACTCGGGCATACTTACGAAACATTTTTCATTACTAAACAGCTTTACTATGCTGTTTTTTATCACTGAAAAATGGAGAGAAGTTGCTGTCACTACAAGAAAAGACTTTAAGCACTGTGATACCTGCTTTTATTCTGTCAACCATACAAAATCATGCCAATGTTAACCTTATGAAACTCGGACATGTCTAGCTAATTCCGTTTGGGTGCTCCCCAGCTCGCAATTAATCTAGTGCACTCCTAGATGGACGACTTCTCTGTGGTGTTAGAAAACACAATCTTCACAATGAAAGGGGTCGACAGCCGCTAGGGTGGACTGCCGATTTTTCCTGAAGACAGGGCGCAGAGAATTATGAAATCAACAAACACATGAGATTATTTGGCATCACTAACGCGGACTCGTCGGGGCTCGTCTTGCCGCACATGGCTAGTGTGGTGACTGCTTATACACATAGCCGGCTAAGACGGAAATAATATCCCCGTACACTTTACATAAATAGCACAAACACACTTGAAATGTGATGGGACACAACATGGATGGTTACAATATACACGCAGATGTGTGAAAGCAAACTTACATGGAGCGGATGCCACTGGATATGATTCGTAGCGGATTACGTGGTGCAGATGAAATTTCAATATTTCTCCGTAAAAACGACAAACCCTGTTCAGATAAATTATTATTATTGCTAGGAGAAATATTCCCCTGTAGATTGAGACAGTTTTAGGCTTTTAGCATACCGGATGGCAGGAAAATCAATCTTGCGATAGACTGCGTGATCATACATACAAAGCATCAATTACGTGAAAAATACATAGAACCCAAAATGAAACAATACATAAAACCCTGAAATAAATTATGGCGCACATGATTTTACACAAATAAACCCTCAAAGTGCATGGATGTCACAGACATTGACTTAGCTGCAGTTAACCACGTGGTCGCAATTGATGTGGCCGTAAAACAATTTAAACATGGAAATTGCCCTGAAATACGTACATGAGAATAAAACCCTTAAAATAGCACACAGCAATTATACAGAAATTACACTGAAACGCCTTTAACATTGACGGATGATGCCTGATTAAAAGTTGCGCAGGCTGCGTGGCTTCTCCGACATCTCTCCCCTCCTTTTCCTCATTTATATTCAAAAAGTCACAAGGGCACAAATTACTAGGTTAAGCGGAAGCATAATGCTGGGGAATGTCTGGCAAAACGTATGCACAGTAAAGGTTGCTAAAGTATGCTAAAGTGAAACTATTGTAATCTACATCCGTGCAAAAAGTTTGTAGTGCGTACGTAACAGCATCTTACCTCACCAGCTCTCCTCGCCAGACTGTCCAGAGGCAGGGGTCACATGGACCCACCATGGCTGCCAACAGAGTTCACACAAGCAGAAGTGCTATGCATGCAGAGTAAAACTTCGATATATGAAAATTAATGGCACAAAATAATTAAAATATAGTTTTACATTTTAGATTTAAATGATGAATTTTATGTATTCTATAAATGTCTTTTATGATGGTGTTCACGCCGGAATAATAATGTTTTTAATTTTAGTGTGGCGCACATTTTGAATTCATAACCAAACATTGTGCAAATTTATCAAACATACGTCTTGAACATTTAAACACTTGAAAACCCTGAAAATAAACAAGAGACATAAGTTTACACTTCAAATAAATATTCCACTATGGAAAGTTCAGGTTACGGCCTCTTTGCGCATGTGCATGCCCATATGTCGTGAGCGGTGAGCGCCATCATGGTCTTAACGCGGCTGACTGTTAGCCGGCATCAACGTGTGTTTAAAGTGCATACTTATGCTTACTAGATGTGATATGTACTTGTTTACTTGTTGAGACCATTGGATCAAACGACTGCCTCATCATACTAGTCAGGTATACATAACCTCAAAATGTCCACGACTGAATATAAATAATGATATAAACTTAGATTTTAGGTAATAACCAGCCAGCTCTACTCATTATCACAGTTGGCTGGAATGCCTGGTCAATATTAGAAATAGTATGATTTGTAATTCACTTTCAGATTAGTGTATCTTTATGAATCAGGAATGTAAATATGCAAGAATTAAAAACTAATTCACATTCCATCTTATTTTTTGCAGGCACTGAAAAAGTATTCTACTGCCAGACATCACTGTTGAAGAGGATGTGGATATCTTCTTTGGAGAAGATGAAGACAAGGCTGTAACTGCTCATACCATGTGTATTGCCTCACCAGGACCCGACATTCTCACAGATGAAGATTCAGGGGATGAAGATGAAGGTACAAATTAGACAATTTGAATCCAAGGCAAATGTCAGTTCAGGCAGAAATAAGGTACCATGAGGAAAGGGATGAAGAACCGAATACATTTCATTGCTTGCCAACATCGGCAAAGAGAACATGGGTACAGAGAAATATGGAATCCTCTCCGAGACCATTTCATGATGTGTGTAATAGCAAATACCAAGATTTCTCAATAGTGGAGTTATTGGAGCTATTCATTGATGATCTTGTGGAATACTTAGTCCAAGAATAAAATAATTATGCAATATTTAAAAACCATGAACATCTACACATTACTAAAGATGGACTGAAGTGTTTTCTAGGGATTTTGATACTTAGTGGTTATAACAGTGTCCCACATAAAAGATTGTACTGGGAAAAGTGTAAGGACACACGAATTGAGGTTGTAATGTCATTAGAAGGAATCTGTTTGAGAAGATACTTAAAATTCCTACATTGTGCTGAAACAGGAGGGGGGCTACCATGAATCAATTGTCAAAGAAGATGGTGTTTTAGTGTCAAAATGGGTTGACAACTCTGTGGTATCTATAGCATTGAATTGTCTTGGTATTCAGCCAGCCAGGAGTAAAGTGCAATAGCCTTTTCTTTTTGGTAAATATAATTGAAAATGGGTGGTGGTGATCAAATGGATCAGAACATTGCAATGTACAGAGTGAATATTCAAAACAAAAAATGGTACTGGCCTCTCCTGTTACTGTGTGTAGTGTGTGTTCACAATGCCTGGCAACTGGCAAGGTGTGGGAAAAAGATCTATCAATAGAGTTTAGGAGAGTGATTGTCTTGGTGTATTTAACTAAATATGCCAATCCATCAAAAGGTTTTGGAAAAACTTACGATTTTCTACATCAAGAAAGTCTAGAACATCTGACGATGATAGTTTTGATGGCTTCAATCACTTGGTGAAAAAGATTCTGAAGAAAAGACAATGTGCTGGTGAAGGTTGCCGCAAAAATCCTCTGCTGTGCATACCCAGTGCAGTAAATGTGATGTCGGCTTGTGTTTGGACTGCTTCGAATCTCATCACACAGTGCCTAAATGAATCTCTAACTGAATAATATATGGTAGTGCTCTTACATGAAATATATGTACAAAATTTGATATAATGTGACTTAACATTTAATTTTACTACGGTATTTACAAGATATGAATTATAGATCCAAATGGTAAACAGAATTTAAAATGTAATGTAAACAACACAAAAAAAAAAGGTACGTCACCAACTTATTTGGGTAAAAATAATCACATAAGTACCCAGTGTGTCCATATGGACACAGCATGTTGTAAAAAATCAAGGAGGCATTCAGTGAAAATATTATTTTTAAAAGTATGTGTGTGTTTATTAAAGGCAGTACAACACAAAAACAATCAATCTGGCCAGTTAAGGGTTAAAGTGTCCATAAGTAAGAGTAAGCATGTAAAAGGGTTTTATTCAATATTGTCATTTTTAATTATCAGGTGTATCACCCTCACGTCGTCCATCATTTGCATCAGTGTTGTTTAGTAGCAGAGTTTAATGTTTTAATTTGTAGGCACCAGGTAAGTAAGTTAAGTGCCAATTTCATGTTAGTTTGGCAATGGTGCAAGACAATAGTCCAAGGTTGGCGGCCAAGCCAGCACTGCAGTAGCGTCTCAACTGTACAAGGGTAAGGCTGTGGCTGGCTCGTGCTCCAGGGGCCAGCACGTTTCCATGCCAACCATATTCACTACAATAGTTATTTAGTTTCTGGAACCTTTTCCGTTTTATCGCCCCTGGAGATGCATGGCGTTCTCCCTTGTTGCTTGCATTGCCCACGGGGGCATAATTTCTGCACCATAATTCACTGATTGGCTCTGTGCCATTTTTATCTGTTTTGCCCATGCCAGCGGCTGTACCACGCACTATTTGTAAAGTTGTCCACAGTGAGGAATGGTAATTATCAAGCCCAAAAATATACATGTGCAAATGAATGCAGTGGATAATTTAGTTGTGTTCAGCCTTACGGTTTTTCAGTGCGTTTTTTTCTTTATTATTTTGCACGTCTTATTAATGTGTACATCGTTGTGTGTGTGCTCTGAGCAATTGTGTCAAGTCTCAAAAGCGTGTGACCAGCCGGAATAGGTTACAGTTTAGAACACCTCTCGTTCAAAGTTCTAATTATTTATTAAGTACGCCACATAATTAATATATTTGCATCAGGCGTGTGGTCAGCCATAAGCCACCGGTTAAGAACCACAGTGAACCATGTAAGCCAGAGCATTAGGTACAGGAAATTATAGGGGCAGCAAGTGTCAACAGCAGGGAATGGGTTCCGGGCGAATGGCCCACAGCACCCCGAGAGCAACAAGAATCTGCTGTTCAACTTCACCATCATCGACACCGCCCTAGAGCGACGTCTGGCACCTAGTCGGGTAAACCAAAACATCACCAAATTTTCCAGCACCCCTAAAACCTCACCTACACCATGTCCACCACCTGGACCACCTTTCCTACAAAAATTCATCTTTGTCAATACCTTGACAGCCATCAATTGATGAAGAATGTGTTTACGTAAAGAGAATATAGCTTCAAAATGTTTTAAAAGTTGAAGTATTAATAATAGAAGGAAAATAGTAATATTTTTATTGTGTTTGAGAAGATTATTTAATTCACTGTACATCTTGTTTAAAAAGAAATAATTTGTTGAACTTGTTCTAGAAGAATCACGAAGTAATAAAAATTTATTCAAAGAATTTATAAATAATTCTTTAAATGAACTGTAACAACCAGCACCCAATATGTGAATTGTATTATGATTAAAATGAAATATAATAATGGTTTGTCATAAGAATGGTATGTGGATGTTATGACGAAGGGCCCATTAATTAATCAGTACAGTATTGCTTTTTACTATAGATAAGTGTTAGCAAGAGAGATTTCCTGTCATTCACCTCAGTACGTTGCAATCAAAATGTTTATGTATTTACAGTCCATTCTTGCAGAACAAATACCTACTGCACAATGGCTTCAATGCTAAAATTACCCAAGACTTATTCACCATACAGAAAAAAAAGTGTTTCTACACTTGTAGCAAAATTAAGTGTCTTCAGCAGGTATGGTTTTGTTCATTATGGTCATCCGTACCAGCCAAAGATTCCTCACCAGTATGATACTGGAGATGAATAAGGGGTCAATTTTGGCCCATTCAATAAACTCAATGTGTCTCAATTGATGAATGTCTGCCAGCCTCGCCTAATATTTGCTGCACTTTACTGCATTTTGAATTTAGCCAATAAAGTTTACTAGCATATTTTGAAAATCTTACTCTCAATAATATTATAAATGCAAAAGTTTGTATGTTTGTTTGTTACTCAATCACGTCATAACGGCTTGATGGATTTAGATGAAATTTGGTACAGGGTAGATTATATCCTGCATTAGCACATAGGGTACTTTTCACAGTTTCTTAGTTAATATATAAAATAGCCACAAACTATTTGAGTAGGCGCTGGTTTGTGTTCTGTTTTTATATTTTGCAAGTGGGTGAAGCTGCGGGTAACTGCTAGTAATACATATGCTTCAAAAACCTAAATGAAAATTTAAGACTACTGTAAATGCCAATTAGAATAACTGAGTACGTCAACACAATTTGTATGGATGCAAATTTATTGTCAAAATAAGCCATTTCAAGCATATTTTTAAACTGCATTAGCAAATAACATTACAATATAAAAATTTATATTATCAAATGAAAACAATGTCAAAAATACAATCACACAGAACAATAACAAACCATGTATAGTTTACACACTGAAATAGTTAATAACATAACTACTAATTATTAACAGCGTACATTGTTACCCTCAAGGAAAAAACTAGGGATGGGCAGATACCAATGATACAGATTTTCAGCTGCAGATGTCGCTGATTACAGCGATGCAGATACCAGTTTTGATAAGCACAATCATAGTCCCCAATTCTCAGTATTCGGAAATACTGTTTTATTACTTCAATTTAACTCTCAACTTTTGTGAACACTTTTAGCACTTTGTATTAAGCGTCTACATTATAGAAATGATATACAACACTAATTTTCATAATAAATGATAAGATAGACAATTTAACTGGACAAATAAGTGACAACAGTTAAGCAAAAACTGTTACCATACAATACAGCATTCTTTACACACTGAGCTCATTAAAGACACCCTTCAAAACTTCAGGCAATATGATGCAGACTTGGATTTTAGAACCAAGAATTAACATATATAACCTCAAAATGCATGTTTGTTCAAACTAACAGCCGAAATATGTCAAAAAGAACTTATTACTGCCATGGTTATAACCTTTAACTTTTCATTTACAATAAAAACACCACATATAGTTGAATACAGTGTCAGTGTGACAGATTCGTTTTCATTGTCGCCAACTTAAGAATGCAATAATATATAAGAAGAATAAGAATACAGACTGCTTTCTCATTATCGCAGACCTAAGAATGTAGTAAAAATGAAAGAAGAAAATAGAAAACAAATACTCTTGCGGGATGCAATCAATAATATCAATAGCACCAGTTATAAATTATCTGGGTTGTTTTGCATTCATGTAGCGTCCAAAAATGAATGAGGCACATATTCTTTGGCGAATGCACCAACAGGAAATACAGTAAAACGTAAACAACTGGAACAAATCATCGAAAAACAATTGTTCCAAATATATTTTGGATTTCGGACAGATTAACTGAGTGATAGATGCGGTAAATTAATGCTTTACGAAATGTAATATGCCGAATTATTTAACATTGCGCTCTAAAATTTTGCCATTTCGTCATAAAAATATTTTCATTTCGACAAATAAACATTATAACGTAACATGCATGTAATATTATGACATGGATCTGCTGTTTTCATGACAATAAAACAAACCAAAATGGAAATTGTCATTCTTTAGTTTTAATCAGTACATATTTTCATGAAAGCATTAAAACATATCTAACAATAAGGATGAATGATCATGTGAAGAGAGTATACTTGGTCAAGATATCTTAAAATTGCTGAAGCACTATCTCTAGCATTTGAGTTTTCTAAGAATTTTACACCACACACATACAGTTCACGTGTAGAACACAAACACACACCGCCCTTTTTAATCAGTCATCATAACTTAACCTTCGAAACAGTATTTCAATTTTTGTATTTTTGGTACGTGTCTACCTTAATATTTTTTGCACAAGGCAGTTGCCAGTATCACTGCTTTTTCAAAATCAAGAAAAATAATAAAACTGAGGTAAAATTAAAATATCAGTAAACACTGACAAAATGCCTGTTCATTGTTAAATATTACTCCAACATAAATTCACAACCCAATCATAAAAAACAATTAATGATTTTATTATAAATATAATGAAAATACTCCTTACATAGTACAAATGTTTCCACATACTTTATACGTAATAATTTATCTGTTGAGTTCTTCGAGAGGGAAGTAGCAAAAACTCTTTTTATTTTCTTGACAATTAGAGAAAATCGCTGCCAACGTACATTTTTACACAAAATTCGATTCACTGCATGCAGCCTTTTTTTATGTACCACACTATAGTAAAAAGCAAATGAGAAAATAATGTGCAGTAATCTAAAACACGTCGGACAAGTCATGAGTCCTTTGTCGCTGCACAAAGGGGTGGGGTTGTTCAGTCAGCAACGACAACGGCTGACAGCGGTTGGGCGAGAGCTGCTCTGTGTGCGCGTATTACCTGTCGAAAAAACATAATCGCACAGCACGGTATTTAATGACATGGTAGCAGAGATCTATGTTATCAGTTTGGTATGTATAGCGCCAGCAGCATCACGTGGTTTACCTCCCTCAAGCAGCAAAGGACTAGGAGAGTTCTCCCATTCACTGCATACCCTTTGTTCCCTCCCTCGAAACTGTGTGAAGATAATTTTTTCATTTGAACTTCACTGTATCATGGTCCACTGTGCCTATGTTTACACTACCTTATTTACAATTCTGTTTGGTTTATCAAACATGTAGAAGCCTTCACTTCAAAACTCCCGAGCACAATAAAAACAGTTACTATTTTTGGCATTCTTAACCGATTTTGCAAAGTTATGCTAAAATTAGTATCTTCTCTCATTCTCATGAACCTAACCATAAATCACAGAAGACAAAAGTCAGGTGTGTTCCCAAAAAATGCACGAATTGACCTAAGAAAACATAAATCTAAACTTGCATATTTTTATTTGTAATATCTATCACCAACAGTTTTGGTCAGAATTGCCTGATTGAAAACAATAAAAAAAAAAAAAAGTTATCATACACGTGAGCAAGCACTTAATGATTCTGGTCAATATACTGAATTGCACTAAACCGATAATCTTTTGACCTAAACTACTGATTCATTTATAGATTGTTCTCATTCAAGAGTAAACTTTGTTTACATCTGTGGAGTCAACAATGTATGTAACTACCAGAAATCAGTCAACTGTTATCAGGGCATATGTGAAATAAATGAGAGAGAAGGCTGTATCACACACAAAAAATGGCAAAATTAACTGTCTGTATGAATGTTTATGGTAAAAGAAGCTCAGCATTGTGGTTTTGGAAACATTGCAATGAGCAATTTCGTTGCTGTTTCATGAATACCAGTATTAATACAGAATTTCACAGATAAACGTAATTTCTCCATATTTTGCATTATTTTGCAGTTCCCAGATTTTTGCAAGCAAGAATCTTGCCGGATGATGCAGCTGGTTTCCTCAGGGATCTCCTGCTTTCCCCACCCTTACATTCAGGCACTGCTCATTGTCACCTCATTTCACCATTTAACCACCATCGGCTCTCAAGACATTGTTATTAATAGTCGCCCAAATCTCTCAACTCAACTAAGTGTCCTGAGATGTTACAGTCATGTACAAAAAATATGCTAATGAGGCATTGTAAATGTGAAATAGTAACTAATGACATTACAAATTCTCTACACACTAGATCTGATAAGGTTTTTAAGACATTATATGAAGTAGATAAATAATGTAGATACTTACACACTGGTTGAACATTTATAATGACATAACTGATGCATATACATGTAATAAATGTTACCAGTTTTGAAAAATGTTCAAAATTACATTAAATATAACTTACAAACAATCATTGGAACAACACAGTATCAAATACATACTAATAAAATTATACAGCAGCAAACAAACTGGACACATACGACATCAGCACATCAGGTTATGCCACAAAACACACACGAAAGTACAAGTGAAACTGCGTTCAGCACACTAACTGAAACTGCACCCACCAAGACTTGTAGGCTGGCAGCTTAAGAGACTCCCTACTAAAACATGAATTGTCTGTAAAATCAGAGTTTGAGCTTATACACATCTGACAACATAAATATTCTGGGAATACAAAATTTTTTCCAGGAAAGGTACAAGAATTCTACAATCTTTTACTTTTATTGTTAAATATCATTAAATATATTGAAAGAAAAAAGAAAATACTGTAGTTTAAATGATTGAAAATATATAATTTTTAATGCTTCCCTACACAGTTTCCTTAAAAGAAAGTAGAAAAGTGTTCAAACGGCATGTGTAGTTGAATCCATTGGCTTACGTTGTGTGTAATAGTCTACTGTTGCAGATTTCATTTGCAAGAAATGGAGGTACCCGGTCTATAGGCCATTCACGGTAAAATTAGCACTTTTGAAAGCTCTGCTTAAGATCTACTTGTATGCACGTTGCGTATTCTTCCGCCTTATGTAAAATTAACACTGGCAAGGGTCTCACTTTATCCATGTGTAATTATAAAAAAAGTAAATATTTTACAAACATGTTCATTTTTACACTTTGCTACAAAAAAAAAAAAAAAAAACCAGAAAGCGAAAGAAATAATTTAAGTTATCACAAATGATTACCTAACACTTTCTATTCAACGTTAAGATATGGAACTACTTTCCACACATCGTTACCAAATTTACTAGGTGCATGTCAGTAGTGCACCAGTTAAAATATATGCAGGCAAGAGCAGTGACTTTTTTCTAAGGTTGATTTCAAAAGTGCTCACTTTAACGTGAACAGCATTTATACCTTGATACTCCCTACCGGCACCGAGTCTCTCACATTGTTACAAGGGCGCCTCACGAGGTGCACCTATCATTGAGGTGCATTGTTAGGGAGTGCTGATTTCCCTTTGGTGGCATACAAGTTTCGAATGAGTGTTCCTTTGCCTAGGGGGTCGGGTTTGGTCCCACATTGGGTTTCTTACGGGGATGCTACATAGTGGAAGGGTTGTGTTTGAAGGGAGGGGAATAAAACCCCAGGGTGAGCTTAATGAAAAACGACTCCCTCCCATGGAGCGCGACCTTGCTTACAGTGAAGGTTGCCAAAATATGGGACGCCATCTGTCCAAAAGAATGAAATACCGTGAGTGGGGTTGGAGATGATAATGGAATGGGAACGAGTCTTGACTTTCTTTGGATAGTTCCAACTCTGGGTCTCGTTTACTTACGGGACGTCTGAAAGGGGCTGACCTCGTAGGCTTACAAGAAGGAACAAAGTTATTTGGAGGGGAAGCTATCCGGAATGTTGGCAAAGTTTTGCGTGGTATGGCGAGTTTAATTACCTTCCCGGCTGCCGTTTGGATTATACATGTCTTTGGTGGTGCAGTGTCACTAACTGGGAATGGGGAAAATGGCTTCGCAATCTGTGCAGGGTTAAACGGGCTGAAAATGCTAACGTATTCGTAGCTTAGCCACAGCCAACAGACGCCTAGTTCAGAAACTAGTTCGGATTTGTGTTTGCAAGCTATATAAGGCGAAATCGGATGTGGTGTGGGAGTAGAGTTCTGGTACGGGGGACGGGGGTGCAATGTCTTAAGTGAAGTCAACTACCAGACTGAGATAGACCCCTCTGTAGGTACCGTCAAGCTCGACGACAATTTCTGCTAAGCAGTCCTCCTCCCTTTCTAGTCATCAAAATTTATGAAAATTAACTTTACCACTAATGTTGTATAGCAAGGTGTCTTTCTCTCTGAGGCTCTTTTCATTAACTTATTGGTTGGTCTCACTCCTCCCCCTAGTAGCCGTAGTACAGCCCTTGTGGGTGTATCTTATTCAGTCACTCCCAAGGCACTGACAGGGAGAAATGACCGGCTATAGAGTCGGAATGGTACCGCAGGCAAGCGCGGGCATACCGGACATTCCCAGGAATCTCAGTCTGTCTTTACAGACTACAGCCTTTTCTGGCGCTGTGATCCTGAGGGGTTCGGCCCACTCACACATAAAAGGTTAGGTAGGTTTGCTGTTGGGCCCTAAATGAAATTAATTAAAATTAAAGTGATTAAGGATGAGTAAATGACTAGAGTTTGTCGTAGCGTTTTATTGCCGCTTGAGAAAACACAGGTGAGCCAACTCTCTTATAATCTAAAACCAATAATAATGATTAATTATTTAATTTTACACAGCGAACCTAGATGAATTCTCTCCAAACAAGTAAACTCCAAGAATACTAAACTTCGCAATTAACAGCGAGTTAGTTATCAGGGGTGTCCAGAGGGGACGTCGCTACCGCGGGAGGCAAGGAATAACTGAGGTAAGGGGTGCAGGGTTGCAGACGAAGTTACCTCCGGAAAGCGTTCACAAGCTGCTGGAGCTGGAGATGCTGGAGAGCCTTTGCAAGCAGGTGGATGAGCCTTTCACAGGCTGCTGGTAGAGGAAGGCTAGCCTTCTTCAGACTGGGAGAGGAGGAGGTCTTGTCCAGACTCAGAAGAGCCCTCCAACCTCTGCGGTCGGCGAGCCAATGAACTCTGGCAAGAGCGTTTTCAGGATTCCTTATATAGTCAAAAACTTAGCTTCCTGGCTCTCACAGGGTGCAGGGGTGGCTAGCCTTCCACCGAAGGGGTAGATTATCTCAGGGTAGCTGGCAGCACCATGCTTTTCTTATCACCCTGGGTGGAGGCTGATGACAAGTTTACCACTTCTTCTTGAGACTTTGCGGCTGTGATGTCACTGGGCGCAAGGGTGCTGTGATCGTGTGGTAACTCTTTCAACTTCCTTATCTGTATTAGCTGCTCCTTGGCTCATCGAGTAAAACAATCTCTGGTCGAGTGGGTGGCGACCGCATGTCGAATTCCGGGTGGGCAGTACAATTTCCATAATTAAACACGTTAATTATTTTCCGTGTCTGTAATGTATGCCACTTTAGACATGCATCAAGGCTCTCAGCACTCGCTGATGGGGCGAAGTTGATCAGTAGTGTGCACAGTCACGCTGCACAGCAGTGTGGCATGCATCACCTGAAATGCATACTGCATTCTTGGGAGCATCAATCACAATACTTCTTTATAATCAAACATGGTCTCGATGTGTTAAAAATTATTCACTAAGGATTCCATTTAAGGTTACAGCATTGCAGCACATAAAATAAACTTAACATTACAGAACCGAACTGATGCATTCATTGCTGCTAATCTTCTCTCAAACAGGTTTGTGAAATCTGTCAGTTATTTCACGGAACATGCAGTACAATCAGAAATGAAGGAGCTTGATTTTAAATTCACTAATCTAGAAGCTGTAATGGATGTCAACTTGAAGTAATTACCGCATTGTCCCAAATATACGTCGGCTCGTGAATGCGTGTGCGCACGCACACACACAAAGACAACACATTTTCCACGTGGTTGCACGATCGCAACATTTTGCTGGCTAAGCCAACTTCATCAGGCGGTGAGTTTTAGAACACTTCATTATGGTGGATCTGCACTATTAGTGGTAAACCTAACGGCCAGGTGGCAAACTAGGGTGCGGCAGGGAAATAAAAAAATTGCAGGTATAGCTGATGAGTGTGGTAGGAGCTGTTATTATCTTATGTTGAGGCCTGGCGACTGCCTGGATTTTGTTATAAATTGGTGAGCTAATTCCCAGCATCTGAGATCTGAGCTATTGCTTGAAGGTGGTAGGGCTCTCACAACTCTAGTACTGTAGCAGGAATCAAAATCTTTGTTGTATGATGCTGCATGTGCTGCATCTGGTTTGTCCTGTAGGTTATTGATGTGACCAAACAAACCCTTGGGCGCTTATATTGCAAACAGGACACTGAGTAGGAAGCATCCAAAGGAGGATCAACTCGTTACATTTTGCGTACACAGACCTCCTTATCTTTCAGAAGTCGTAGTTTCATTTATTTTGGATAGCTGGTATCCCGGATTTTGGCAGCCTTCACGGCTGTGCTCCCTGGGAGGGAGACATTCACAGTCAAGCTCACACTGGGGTTTGATACCCCTTCCGACCTCCCATCACCCTTCTGTTAGAAGGTACCCCAGCAAGGACCCCGGCATGGGCCAAACTCCAACCTGCCAGGCAAAACACCCCATCAAACTTTAATTCACCGCCGAAGGGTTCCTTATCTCCAACTGGAGGGAAATCAGCACTTTCAATTCAACTTTAGAACTACCTCCCTGTCCCCCCTCCCCCCAAAGGTAGGAAGGGGACGAATAGGTTGACAGACCAGAGAGCGAGAGGGGGAGGAGAAGAAGGAAAAGGCAAAGGAAAGAGAGAGAGTGTGTGTCAGTTATATATAAATTTATGTGCAACTAATTTTTCTCAGTGTCACTAAAATCTTTCAAGTCACATTAAATATTTCAATTTACAGACAAAATATTTCACAAGTAAAATATAAAAAATTAAATACTGAACACAGACCCTGTACATGTTGGTCTCAGTTAATTTTAAGTGCCTGCATATAGGTGGAGTTTTCAATTTTCGCACAAAAATTTTGGAAAAAATTACCCACTTATATTCAGGACAATATTGTATGTAGACTGAGCAGGTGGGTCAACAAAAAGAGACAATCAATTCTTAAAATGTTCTCCATTGCTAGTACAGTATTGAAGACTGGATTCTAAGAGTGGAAGTGATTGGACAACTACTTAACTGCAGTTATTTCTTACATTTTATACTGAATACATGTATTGTTCCCTGAGTAAGTTACAAATTAATGGAATATACTTTGCCTGTCAAGGAACCATGTAAAGGCAAACTGTAAGAAAAAACCCATAGCGCAAAAATTTTTTTTGCCAGTATGATCACTTACAGTATTCATATGGTCTGTCCTAAGCACAAGATTTTTACAAAAATTAAATACGAATGACCAGTATTTAGGACCAGTTTTACCACGCAAGATAACTACAGTTTATCAAGATTAAACACCAAATGATCTCTATTATTTGTATTTTATGTTTCACCACGCACCTTATCTCGATTTTCTCAGCATACCAAGATAAAATATTTAACCTGCCGATTTTGGTGATTTAACTGTAAAACATAAACAAATATATAAGACTGATCACAAAGAAATTTGAAAAGTGAGAGATATTTAATATTTGTAGATGATTAGCATAACTTTAAACAATAATAAACACACAATTAGGAAATGGTAGCAAAATTAATGCAAGAGTATTCAGGAAAATGTCGATGTATAGAAAGTAGTTTGGGGAAAAGTAATTTTAGCGTTATCTGTTTTCTATATAAAACACTTTTAATAAAGTTGAATATATATATTTAATATTGTCAGATAAACAATAATGTACTCAATTTGAGGTTAGGAATTCAGGTCTGGACGTAAAACACGTAAACATTCAAAACTTAAAAAATAATCTAATTTATGAGCTATGCAATAAACTATAATTTGACCACAAAAATAATGGTAACTTATGAAACATATATTTAATCCTGTATTTTCAGAGGTTCTATTTTCACCATACGGCATTTATTCCAGCATGTTTGCCTGAATAAGTATATTTCCTTAAATAAGTGCTATTCACACTTTAGAAAAGTATGTTCTAAGGAAAATAACATTTAAACTAGCAATAATATTATAAATTCTGTTGTTAAAACATTTAGGAAAATGCAATTTTACACATATTTTAGATTATGCTGATACTATCCATTACTACCCCTAACAGTTTTTTTCTCTTTGTAACACATATTTGGTTTGTTTATTTTTGTCATGAAAATACCACCTCCACTACTAAAAAATATTCACTTTATTAAAAGGAAAAAAACCAAATATGTTCTGTTGACTGAGCCAGCGAAGTAGAACATCATAATTAAGTCAGAATTTCAAAATAATTTTAACGAGATATTCTTTATGGCGGATAATACGTGGTAAAACACGCTCATCATTATCGAGATTAAAATCAAAATTAAACCTCTCATCTGGATGAAACTATTTTGATATTCCAAAAAGTTTATCTTCGTTGGTGAAACTGGCCCTTACAGTCCTTACAATCATTTGCTTCAGGTCAAAATTAGAGAAATTCTTGAGAAACTCTAAACCTGTCACCATTTACCATCACAAGTTCCATCAGTAAGCTAACTTCAGCCAATGCCAAGTACTGCCATTATTATCAGTATTTTGAAACAGAACAAAATTATTACTGATACCAGAACAGATTCATTCTAGTTCCTTGTGGCCTGAAACATATCAAGTACATCTTCCACACCCTAAAACAGGGTCAGCTGAGTGACTGCACAGCAGCTTGCTGAGCCTGGGATAACATGGTTCCTTTGTCTCACAGCTCTGTACTCTAGCTGGAAGAAGCTTAAAGACTCCTGGAAGCCTTTACGTCCAACACACACTGATGCACAGTCACACTGCCATACAACAGTTTGTTGAACCTCCAAATAATGTAGCACAGAAAGGTGACGGTGTGCCCCTGAATCATAGCTCCATGCTCCAGCTGCAAAGAACACAGGACCCTCAGAATCTTCTTCAGCAGACTACGCTATGATGTAGAGTCAGTTGCCATCGCCATGCAGCAACTTGTTGAGGCGGCGGCCAATTTGGCGCGGGTAGGTGTTGTTGCGTACCCGAAACTCTGTACTCTGGTGAGTGACAGCTCCATGCTCCAGCTGGAAGGAGCAGAGGGCCCTAAGTGGCTGTACTAGTATGTTCCTCAGCTCTGGGTCATCCTCCACGATAGATAAGGCCTGTGCTGCAGTCTCCAGGGTTGACAGGCAGCCATCCGTTGGCTGCGATCTGATCACGTACTCGCTTGTTTCCCCACCAACCAGCTTCACCTATTCAAACACAACCAATTGCAGAACAAGATTAATCCATGCTAGCTGATATCAAAGACACACAAGTAAAGTGAAGAGTTGACCAATTATAAAAATGTTAGCTAATGTTTAATGTGCTCTGCTGATCTTATCTTAATATTTAGTTATGAGCGAGTATCAATACCCGATATTACAAACCGACCAGTATTCAGAAACCTAGAACCACCCAAACCAAAGTTTTTTTTAACTTATACTCGCACTGATGTTGTTGTTAAGTTGGTTTTTTCTTGCTCATTTGTGACGGGCAAACCATATTTATACAAATATGTCTTCTTATTTAATTTTAATTCAGATGACAAGAATTATGATTCTTTGCATCACTTTGGCTAGCCAATTTTTAAATACATGTAACATAACCTCCAAAGCATTCAAACACACAGAATAACTTCAATATTTCAATATGCACAACTGCAATGTAAGAATGTAGTATACAATTGATAGAGCTGAAAGTACAATCAACAGGGTCAAAAGTATCAGCATGAGTGTGAAGGTAAACTAGCCATAAATATAACACAATAACTAAAAATTGGATATCAAAATGCTAGTTACGAATTATTATCCTACGAAAAAATTATTCTACATATATACTGTGTTTTGTTTGCATTACTCATCACACTAAAAAATCATTGAAAGTTTAACTATGTATTTTAAAATTGACTACTATCTGTTGGGCATGCAGTTTTCTTTCTCTTGTTTAGTTATCTGTAACTGCCATTGTAATCCGAAATTGTAACATAATGTTTACGTCAATTTAAATTTTAACTAACCCAGATGTATGAGCAAGACTTAATTTGGTTTAAAGTAGAAAATAATTTGGCATGAATTAAAAAAGTGAGGTGTGAATTTCTTTACAGTAAGTACCAGCAATAATGTATTGTGCAATAACATTTGCAAATTCCTCATATTTCTGTGCAGGAATGACAGTTCATTTTTCCACTTATAATTTGAAGCGATAACTTGAAGGATAAGATTTTCTACAAAAAAAAAAATATATATGAAAATTAGTGTTACGTGTTTTTAAGACATGAGCAAAGAGACTGTCTAAAGTTCCAGGGTGGTCCACCTCCAACAAGTATTATTTAAGTTCAGAATTATGCATGGGAAAAGTATTACATTTTCAAGGAAAGTGATCCTAATGTTGAATGCCCATGTAGTTTATACAGGAACATAATCAGAAGTAAATTACTGTTTACATTTGGGCCTCCACAATTTGACCCTTGGTAATACTATGTGTAACTTATTCAGTTAGTGGCAACTGAGAGCAAATTTAAGCAGAAGACGATTGGTGTGCAAAGTACAAAACTTTATCACAGAAAGGCTATAAGAGTGTTTACACAGTCCGTGACAATGTCGTCATTTCAAAATCTATCACCAATGCACTTTGCACAAATATACAACAGGTATTGTTCTGTCCAACACTTCACCCTTCCTCTGTATTTCATCAAAGACAGTTTTCTTATTAAAACCAATGTGTCCACAATATGGGAATAGATAATTTGTTTTTGTGTGGAATGAATAAGAGGCAAAAAATGGTTCATCTTAAGTTACTCATTCATTTGAAAGTACAGTGACATGCAATTTGAGACATGCAAAGTGAAATCTAAAGATTAGTTGTTTGGTAAGATTGCTGTATTGTACAGAACTATAACTGGTGGTGCAATCAGGGTGTCTATAGTTGGACGAGAAACAAAAGACCCGTCTCCGTTTTTGTTCTGCGCAACAGCTGCCTTCCCCATCTTCGGCACGGCAAGAGAGGTGGAAAACCGTGTCACGACGCTCGAGTCCATATTACACGAGCAGAAATGCATCTCGAGAATTTAATTTCACAGCTTGTTCATCATGTAAATGTACCTGTATTTTGATACGGTTTAACTGTATCAATCGGAGTCAGCATATCTAACATTTGTTTTGTAATCTTTATATTAGGTAGTACTTGAAGACTGAATGAAACATTAATGTCTTGATTCGCTGTTTACAGTACCAAAATGAATATAAGCCTCTTTGAAACGAGCATAAAAATATGATAGGCACGTGCAAGGCTATGTAACTAACTGGCGATGGGTCAAACCCAATCTATGGAATAGCAAATAAAAGTAAAAGGACAGATAGAGTACTCTAGGGTTAAAATCGGCAAGTCCAAATGCAAATATTTATCACGAGAAAACAGATAATAGCACCCATAACCATGTTTGTCTAGCAAATAGTGAACACATATGGACACATACTGTAAAAATTCGGAACAATAGAATATAGATTATTATAAACGCAGCATGCCAAACAATAATGAAACAAAACTAACACATATTAATGGAAATAACAAACACAAATGATGCATCTATTCCAATTATGAGTCTGTGTCACATGCAGAATCTTCGTCAGTTGAATCTCTGTCTCCAACGTTTATTATTATCCTATCAATTTCAATAACTAGTAAGTCATCACTCTTCACATACACCTATTCAATCTTCTGCACATGTTTGCAGCATTCTTTCCATTTGTCCACAAAGAAACTACTGAACAACTCCTCGCACAATTTCTTTTTATCATCGAGGGATGAAGAAATTCCCTCGTGAACATTCTTTTTAATATCCATCCAAACTAACTCAATCTGGTTCCGATCAGCGTGATATGGAGGCACACGAATG
This sequence comes from Dryococelus australis, assembly GCA_029891345.1. NCBI lineage: Eukaryota > Metazoa > Arthropoda > Insecta > Phasmatodea > Phasmatidae > Dryococelus > Dryococelus australis. The sequence goes on from CM056996.1 coordinate 153,670,081, forward strand.
ACTTAATGACCATGTGCATTTATTAATTCACCAATTAAATTTTTTTTTTTTGTGTTTGGTGTACTTTTCACCAAAAGCAACAGATGCGCTTTTGTCATTTGCGGAGTGAATCTGAATAGTCTCCCGACTTTTGTTTGGATTTGAAAATAAGCAAACCATTCGGAACAAACCCTTGCTCTCCACCAGCATGCACGATAATTAATCGTGGACCTTTCCCGATTGATTCTGTGATGCTTATTTCTGTATCTGATTGCCAGCAAGAACATAAGCTGTGGGTAGCATGAACATACGTTTCATCAACATAAACTATGACCCTACCAACCTGTTAATATTCGTGTATGTCTTCTAGATAGTGCCCCCTCCAAGCTGTTATGTCAGGCTTCGCAATTAAAATAATTTGTTTTGACTGACCCAAGTGGCTTCAACAAATTTCGCAAGTATTCCCTGCTACAATTTAAAATGCAGGCTTCAAGTAGAGCCTTATTCAACTTTATCAATGCTGGTACAGTTTTTCGCACTGTGTAAAATTAGTGTATTTTCCTCCGCACAGCTACGCATGTAAAATAGTTTATTTCGATAACTTTCTTGCGCTCTGTTTTCTTCCCTTTAGGTGTCGAAAAGTCAAACATTTTTTACTGTTTGCCTTACCCTTTGCAAAAATTTATTTCACTGTTGACTCTGAAACTCCAGTTACAGTACTTGTCGCTTCGACGTTGCTGTACGTCAGTTTATACATATTTGTTTGTTCACTGAGATGCTTTGCAACATTATATACAATCTCACTGGCTTGTCCTCACAATGGTGTACCAGTCTTAATACGCGACTTAAATACAGACATGACAGTAAGTCATACAGTGTAACTCGGGCCGCCCAACAACCGTGCCGGAGCGATCCCGCACTGCTGCTAGCTGCGAGTGACTAATTCCCTCCACTACCTCATGTACTTGCCTGACTGCCCGCTGACACTGGCATATGCACATGTTCTTTTGTATCTTGTCCCAATATACCAAACCAGATTTTTGAAATTCCTGGCTTTTTCCAGGTTTTAGTGTTATATGTCCGAGGACAATCTAACGTCCTATAACATACACAAATTAACACTCCTTTACCCTACGTATTCTCTGCATTGTATTAACTTATGGTTTTAAACAATACCACAATTTAAATCATCTCTCCTTCACTGAAATAAGGTAAAATAAAACATAGTCTAGAATGTTTTAACAATAGTAAGAGAAACAAACATAAAACCTAATATTATGAATCATATCATGACAATAAAACTATACGATATAACATAAAAAACCACAAAAAATTCTCTATTTCAAGTACTAGTATAATTACATAGTTATTATACTAGTATAATATACCATTATCTGAAGGATCCTGTTTTGCAAATTCTCACACCATTAGTTCGTTGACAGAAGGCTGCAGTGAAGAATGTTTAAAATTTCCGCTGCGACTCACTGTTGCTATTATCATTACCATTTTTAATCTTTCATGAGTAGAACCTCAGAGAAATCTGTTGGATATGATAATGTCAGTGGTTACTATCATGTATAACAAGTTTGGGACGAAGTATGGTGAATACCAGTTCACTGTAGTCATATTAGTCTTGAGAAGACTAATGAACATCTGATAACCTTCGAATTGCAGATCTGATCATCAGATTCACTTCCATTAAACGGTTATAAAAATCAAAATCTGTTGTCTGAACTTTTTAACACTAAATTCAGAACCAATTTCAGCACCAAGGATAATATTGCACTCATTCAAACTGTTTCATGAAATATGTTTTCTTGAATATTGACCATTTACATTAATGCTCAACACCAAAGAGACACCACAATAAATACAAGTTTCTTTAATTACAAAACTAAATACTGTATTAAAAAATACAAAGAAAACTTAACATTTACATTGCTATTTACACAATTTTAATACCTGTAGTCCTTTCAATTGCTCATCAATGGCAGCAAGTTCTTTCCGAGTTTTCAGAAGCAGCTTTTGTTTAGTTTCCAGTTTTTTATCAAGTATTGCAGCTTTCCTCTTCTCACTTGATGCTTTCTCTTCTGCAGTGAGTTTGCTAATCTAATGTCTTTTTTGTATGCCTTCATTTCCTCTAAGATGAGTTCCTGAGAAATGAGACGTCTGTACTCTCTGTCAGCACTCTGAAGAGTACTAGCAGGAAGTAAGTTGCAATTCACGAGAATATCTATTGATGCTGTCAGTTGCTTTAATACTGCTTCTCCTGTGGACACCACTTTGTAAGGATTCAAGACTGACAAGGCTTCTGTTAAAGGGTATTTAAGTGGAAACTGCTCTAACAATTTCGCCATTAAAAACTGTAGGCATGTTCAACACTGCTGACGAAACTGGAGCACTACGTTTTATTTCACCCCTTTACATTTCCTTATAGCAGCACAAGTGGCATATCCGAGATCAACATCTTTAGCATTCTTCAGGTTGCTGTAAGACCATTTTCTTTTTTTGAAAAATCTATTGCTTGCAATGGCACAGTGGTCATGAAATATTCTTTCACAATTCTTTCCATACAGGTCTTGAGTAAGTGTATCAGACTATTTTGAAGAAAGGGTACTAACAGGGCATTGACTGGAATTCTCTGAGAAAGGGTTCCAGATCAGCAGCAAGCAACTGAAAGAATGCTAGTTTTGCTTGAAGGAGTTCATCATGTAATGATTTTGAAATAACTTTAAAGCTTGAAGATGGCTGACTATCGGTGTTTCAAACATGTTAAACGTATTTATTCAAATTGGGCAGAGTTGACTGGTTCCTTTTAGACACTTCTACATTTTCAACCCAGCAAACAGCGAAGAACTTTTTTGGAAACCCCAATGAATTTGTCACAGCTGTATAAATCCCACGGCATGTTGGGTTGTCTTTGAACCGGCTCGGAAAAATGAAAACAAATCCCAACCTGTCTTCTTTATGGCAGTTTTGAATGCTCCACGAATTACATGAAGACCACACGTCCCTACCTCCAGCAACTGTGGCACATCTGTGGTATGTCACAGTTATTGCTTAAACAAGCTAAGAACTTTCTGTTTACATTAGGTCCATCCATAGATACTTGCAAAATTTTAGAGAGGTCTAGACCATTAAAACCTTCCTATATACCATTCCATATGTCCACAGCTCTTGATTGAGAAAGGAAAACAAGAAAAATACAGCACTGATACCTGGTTCTTAGTTTCATCCCAATAATGGATGCTCAGATCCAGCTGTTGTTTTTGGGGTACTTTGTTCAGGCTTTCATTAAAACCAATTACATAAATGTCGCAACTATTAATCACACCTTGCAAGTTTTTTAAAGTATGAAGCTAGACCATAAACAATGCTGTAGGCTATTTTGTCTTTCTTTTAACTTCATTTCAAAAGCATTGCACTGTCCGGAAACATTTTCTTAAAAAGCTCCACACTGTGTTCTGCATTTTTCAACGAGTTGTGCTCAATTACAGTGTGCAAGTACCACAAAACTTCTGCTTCAGTAACTGAATTCTCTATTTTGAATTTGTTTAAGAGACTGGAGGACTGGACATTTTCTTGAGGTGCGAGCTGAATACTAGTTGAAAGCTGAGTTAGAAATGGAGGACTGCATTGATGGTGTAGGTGAAACTGTACAGGAAAGAGGCACATGCACGTCAGATGCTTGCATTGTCATGGTTGTACTCTTTTTAAAAAAATATTCCAAAATTTCTTGACTTTTTTTCATTTGCTATATTCTCTTTATGCTTTTTTCCACTAGCATTGCTGACAAGAGCAGTTCTACCCATGGAATTAAAAGCTACTTCTTTACTGCACAGTATACAAAATATATGTCCTTGCTGTTAACCCATTTGCACCCATAGGAACTCATCTTTCCCCCTAAACTGAAAACTTGTCTGACTATGGGCAATTTACATATGTGCCAATCTGGAGGGGGGGGGGGGGGGGGGGGGGGAGAAGTTGAAATTTATTGAATTACTCTAGTCAAACTAATGAATATTTTAATATAGGCCTACCACAAAATTTATTTCACTTTCTTAGGAGATTACTTGTTCATTATAAAATGACTTAAATTTTAACATAAATAAATGCACCAGAAACAATAAACATTTAGGTCTATATTTGACTGCAACTGTGTCTAGCATTATTGAGACTAGTTGTTCCACCAAGCCTACTTCCATATAGCCCACAATAGTCAGAAGAAAAATCTGCAAGCATTAATGAAGCCAGTCATTTAAGGCCACTTTTTAAGTTATGTACAGTGGGTATCACTTATAAAGAAAATATTTCTTCACGTATCATGACGAATTATTGCAAGTAAACCTGGGAAAATGTGTGTAACCAAAGGTGTAATTTTTTCCAATCACGATACAACAAAAGTCGACACTGAAACAAATTGTAGAAGATAATACACAGATGGTAAATATATTTCAAAACATATCTAAAACATGTGCAGCGACTCATAACTGAAGCTATACCATACTGCAGAAATGGTTTTATTGTAATGAATGATTTATTATTAGAAATTATTCCTTTTATGGCGTTGACAAGTAAAATGTTTTCTATTATTTTTATAATAAGACAGTTATTTTCTGCAGTCCTATACTGTATTGTTATTTTATTGACATGACAAGCACAAATTGCCGAAATAATCGTATATTTTTACTTCAGTGAATACTCAGCATTTTACGTTTTCATTTTTACAATTCTGAACAGTAAATTTCCAAAATTATACAATGAAGGAAAATAACTTGAGCATAAAAAACAAATTTCTACGTGTACTGCGTTACAAAATATAACCTACGCGATCACTCTGCCATTGTATTGAAGGAAGGATATTTTTTTAACAAAACTAACGTTAAACTTTACAAACCTCTGCAATGTAAGCCTAAAGGCCCTGCTACAATGAGCTGGTGGATTACTGGTACGGTACTGGTCGGTGCGGTGCCATTCTGAATTCTGATTGGTTTACCTGCTGCAATGTTAGTGCTGGTGACGGTGCAGTGCTGGTGCGGCAGAGTTGGTCAACTTTTAACTTTCACCAGCAACTGATCGGTAATTGATCAGCAATTTGCACGTGATTGGCCATTATTCACACCAGGATGATAGCGCACCAATCAAATCAATGTTATTGCGCAGGCACTATGAAATTTGGAACTTGGCCACCAAAATAAAATGAAGATATTTGTAACAGAAGATACCTAGCGTCACTAAATTCCAAGACAATTTGCTATGAAAAGTTTCTAGCAATTATTTTGTACGTAATAACTGCCGAAATAGATTGCAAGTGTTGGGTCCAAAAAAGTAAACAAACATTCAGAAATTCAGCATCAGGAAAACTTAGCCAGTGTAAATACAGTCAAAAATAAATAACTTGGAATGACGAATTATGTTAAATATCAATTTGGAAAACTGACTTTAAAGTTAATGAATTTTGGCGTTTACCAATAGTAAAGCAACTATCAGTTCATATGCAAAGGAATACACTCTAGTACAAATTTGCAATTGCATGCACGATACACAAATGTAAACAAATAACAAAAAAGGGCAAACGCAGCGCTATCTTTTGCAAGTCGAACGAACTACACTTCACCAGCAAAACACTGACATTTAATTGTAACAGCGGGATTGACAATCCACCAGCATAGTACTAGAAATCCCCCACAGTTCATTGTAGCAGGGCCTTTAACACAAAAATTGAGGCTACGACCTGCTGAATTACCTATACTCAACTCAAGTTGGTACATTACGGATGAATATGGAAATTGGGAGGTAGGAAATATTTCTTCTACTAATAAGCACTAAAGACAATTTATCGACGGGGGGAAGTGGGGGAGGGAGGAGAGAGGATGCACTTTTTCTTTTGCTAGACAACAACTTCCCCTCTCAAAGGCATGTAAGGGGAGGAAGGAAGATGTGCGGCTCAGAGAGACAGAAAGAGAGTGAGAGAGAGGATGCTAGGTTCCCACAATGATTGCTAGGTAACCACTTCCCCTCTCGCCAGGCATGTAAGGGGAAGTATCAAGCCAGACTTACCACACATCGCACCATGATGCAGACTTGTTGGGAAGATAGACGCAGTGCTCGTTGCTGTGCCGTGCCTGCTGACAATAACCGCCCGTTTTGACAACCTCTATGTTACACTTAACTCCCGGAACCACTAAAAAATTTCACGCTTTTTCCAGGTTTATTCCTGGCTGTAACAAACTCCAGACGATTTCCCGGTTTTCCCAGTTAGTAGACACCATGTGTAAAACTTTGTATCATTATCTGAATGTGAAGAAATATTTCACAACCACTGACCAAAAGTCTTAGTGGCCACGTTTCCTTCCCTGCAATAGAGACTGCCCTGATTGAAAGCAAAAAGATCCCTAGTGTATCATCCAAAACAATGGCTTGAAGTCATTGTTTAAACAAATTCGGCATTTACTGCATACTAAAGTAAAACACTTCATTGAGGTGTCTGTTGTAGGAAAGGAATACTTAAAATGCAACCCAATTTCAAGGTAATATTTCATAAAAGTACAGAAGTCTGGTATTAGTCAACAGGCATACACGCAAAGAAGCAAAATACATTTTTCATGAGGTTGTGATGTTTCACTTGCTAGGTCAGATTCATTGCAACAAGTTGTAGGGCACTGCAATATGGTGGATGGGCACTGTTGGTAGTGAGCCTAGTGGCCCGATGGAAAACTAGTGTACAGCAAGAAAATTTAATTGTTGCTAATTACCATATTTTGGCAAGTATACGCAGCATATTTCCACAAAAAAAAAATGACTACAAAAAGTGGCTTAATTACAGTACAAGATGTTAGCTTTAAAAATGATTGTTACCCCAAAACATGTTCAGAAATTTGTCAACGTTGTCAACATACAGCATATTTGAATGTTTTAACTTAGTTTCTAAGGAAATAAAAGAAACATAAGAACATATCAACACATGATGTCATTTCCACTTATTTAAATTGACTTCTACTCATCAGTGCAAACCACTCAATTGCACACCCCAGCGGAGTTTTATCTGCAGTACAATCTCCCAGACGTCAATAAATTCTACTGTTTACCCAATGGTAAAAAATACTCTCTCCTCCACAAAAAAATTGTAATGTTCACTAGTTGAGCCGACAAGATACTTCAAGGTCACCTTATAGAGCGCCGAGGAATGGCACTACTAGTATGAATTGCAGAGACATGTAGCCGCTGGAACTTCGGCTGACCGGTGACATCACACACCCAGAGGATCTAACGCTACAACCCCCCTCCACCTAGCCAAGGGTGAGCCAGAAGAGAATAAATACTAGGGCACGGCCCTTAGAACGTCAGTCTGCCCTGTTCCTTCAATGCACTCTTGGTGCAGAATGAACCATCAGCTCTCACCTGGTCTTCACTGCGCCTCTGGAGTCTAAGCTCAGGTCTTGAGATCCTTAACTTCACAGTCAAAGACGTCTGCCGGAAGTACTCTATGTTTAATTCGCCGTACATATAAACATAAACACCACCTGGTCCCTTCAGGACATGCATGTAGCGTTAGTTACAGATGAGTTATTTTCATAGCCACTTTGCCTACCTACTCCATTAGCTTAGAAACAGGTCCACCTTCACCTGTCTAACGTAACAAGCATTCGTTAAAACTCTTGTTGATAGGAGGTAGTACAAACCACTCTGGTTATTTCCGTATAGAAATAAACACATTTTATCCCATTTAGGATATCATTCCCTTAGTATTAGAACCTTTCCCAGTAAACATCAGGACCATCAAGAGACAGCAGGAGACTGGGAATTGTATTATAAATGAGTTTGCCAAACGTAGTATAAGAATAAACGTTTCCCTTTAGGAAAATCGCACGTCAAGACACACACCTACATCTTGGACAGATACCCTTTCTATGCATCACGGTGTACAGAACAGCAGAGCCTCAATACTAGGTACTCATCCTCTTGTATTGGACTGTCAGTCTGGATTTTGCTACTTCCACCGTATTTCTGGTGCCGTAAGGAGAATTTTCCTGGGTCTGAGGGGCTTGATCCTTCAGGGGAACTAACCCACATATCGTAATCATTAGCCACTGTGTAACCTGACTCTGTGTCCACTGCGCTTTTGGGGCCAGGTGCTGGTATAGGGGGATAACCTTGGTCTGTCGACTACAGTGTGTGAAAGTATACCTAGACAGAGACTAACGTCACCTGCTCCACCTCCATGGGGCTAATATTAGACAGTCTATTCCTCATGCACTACTCCCGTCAGAGTGGTATTCGTAAGAGGGTTAAAAATACTGTTACTATATCTAAATAACAGCAAGAGCTTACCTCCGACCCACTATCCTTGACAACCTAAGCCCACTGGAGAGAGCTCAAGTAATCCATCATCTAGAGAAGCCAGCATCACCAGCCCCTGTACCCGAACTATTCATACCACAAGTCAAATTTGAAGGGGTTACTCACCCACTATTGCTAGACTAAGTGAGGAAGAAGTCTCATATGGTATGGCCAACCCGTTCATTAGGGAGCTCCAGTTCACCGAGTCAACACAGACTACCACCGGCACCGATGATCGTCTGACCGCCTGCGCAACATGTCCTGGTGCCCAGTCCAGCGCATCACCTCCGGAGCCGCAGCAGGTCCAGCAGCCTCCACAGGCTACCCGTTGCCCAGGTATACCAGTGAAAGTGGTTCCGCCTAAACGTACAATTAAGCTTGCGTCACAAATTTTTTTCCCAGCTGGAAAGTCACACGGCCAGTTCTCTACACTGGCTGCACTCCCATTCCACGCAGCCATTAAGAGTTCAAACTCACCCCGTGTCTCTGTTCTCACCCCCACCAAAACAGTCAGAACATGACATACCTCCTTAGTCAATAGGATGTCATGCATCCAGACTTTTTCTGGCACCCAACGTGGGGCCTTGCGACTTAATTACAGAGACTAATTAAACATAACTAGGCCAGCACGACCCTGACTGTAAGTAACCTAGCTGGGAGCCCAATTGCCAACCATTCAGACTTTGGGGAGTCTTAAAAAACCCAGTGGCGCTCGAGAAACCTAGAAATCATGTCGGGCACAGATGTGATCAAACCCCAGCAAGTCAAAGTGAATATGGCCGATGTCATACCCGAACGTTGCCACAAACCCAATTTTCCCATTACAGGGACGTATAGCATTGACTGCGCCCACTGCCAATGAAACTTCCATTATGTCTGCATCAGCTGCGCAGATGAAAAGAGATACACAGACAGGCTGGAATTTAGGTGAGAGTAGTGACGCACCGGACGGTCAGCTTATTGCAACTGGACAACATACCCGGGCCACAGGATCCAATAGTTTGCTACATTATACGTTCAGAACCATACCACCACAGTTGCTTTGGGTGGCCAGAAGAGAGAGTAAGCAGATCCTGTTTGGTATACCCCTGAAAAGTATGTTGGCAAGCAGCCGAATACCACCCACACAACCCAGGGCCAGCCACTCACACCAGCACTGCCCGGTGCAGAGGGGAACCACAAATACCCGAATTTGCAGGACGTCCACATGAATATCCGCTTGTGTTCATGACCGAATGTGAAAAGGAAATTTGCAATAGTGAAATACGCCCAAAACAATAGGTGAACTGAGCACGAGCGAAATTTAAGAGCAAAGCCCTTGAATGGTGTAAAAAGTACGGGGAGTTCATCACAGAGTGGAGAAAATTAGTAGCCAACACGTTGCCCAGTTCACTGGCAGAGAGGTAGTAGCCAACCTCACCACAGACTTTCAGAGTCGCATGCAAATCCCAGAAGAGGAAGCAGAAATATTTGTCCAACGCAAGGTGCAAATGTTTCGGCGAATATTCCCAGACAAGAGTGAAGAAAACTGCATGACATAAGTCACACGCATGTTGTTACCCAAGCTCAGAAATTTGCTACTGATACCCAAGCCGCTTATGGTAGATGAGTTAGTAGAGAGAGCAAAGGAAACCGAGCACAACTTTACAGCTAAGACCATACTGTACTGACCTAAAAATCAGTAAATCCAGTGTCAGGTGTCAGAAAAAACCTCCGAATGAAGAGGGAATCCTTCTCCCCCTGCACACCCAAAGCCAAAACTTCAGAAATGTTGGTACTGCACAGAGCACCATTTATTTCAACAAAGACTGCCCGAACCGCCCGACAAATCAATCAGGGACGAGCGGGGGAAGGGAACACAACCCGAGAGTAGCGCAGATGCGACACAGCAACCAGCTGATAAGAAATCTACACGCAGGCGGGAAACAAGAACACCATGGTCAGCGAGCTAAACAGGGCGACCCCATCGGATAACAAGGACCCATCATACAACTCCTAGACGAAGACGTGGCACCGCCAGAATGTCAGAAGCTACCCATATTGAGATCTGAACCAATGAAAGAAAAGTACTCGCCATACTCGACTCGACCACCATGGGAAATTTCATAGGCAGCGACCTCCTAACCACCAAACAAAGGGCATCACTCCACCCACAAACACATGCAGTGAGAATGGTGAAACATGACTACACCCTGAAAGTCGACGGCCGGACCACTTGTACTGACAAATTGTACAAACTCTCTAAACCAAATGATTTCGTCATCTCTCCAGATATCCATGAAGCCGTAATACTTGGGCACCCCTGGATCCACCAACAACAGTGCGTAATGGACCATGGGCAATGCAAAGTATACCTGGGCGCCATACACCACATGACCGTCAACTAGGAACACTGCCCGACGCCATTGTTCCGCCAGCCCTCAAAGCCGAAAACATCAATCACCAGCTGCCTGAAGTGAAGTTCCAGGAATTGAAGAAAGTCCTTGACGAATACGCCAGCATCTTTGGGACATGGAGGAACCCTTCGCCAAACCAGATCAATCCAGCACGAAATATGACTGACTACACACACACCCATCTACAACCGACTTTACAGAGTAACTGCGAAACGATGCCGGCTAATAATGGAGTAAATTAAGGAAATGAAGCAACAAAGGATCGTAGAGCCCTAGAATCCCCATACAATTCACACATAGTCTTGGTCCCCAAGAAGAATGGCCGGCTGCGGTTTTGTGTAAACTACTAAACTCTCTAACAATGTTACTCATCCCATTGCTCCTTCAACCATCAACCTAGCGTACACCTTGTGTGATATTGGGGAAGTTACGATCTTCAGTACCCTCAACATGCAGTCAGGATACTGGCAGATTGGAATACACCCAGACAGAAGAAAATACACTGCCTTCACCACATCAAAGGGGAAACAGCCCAGTTTCGAGTTATGCCCTTTGGCCTCAAGAATGTACCCGCTACTTTCCAGCAACTTATGTCAGCAGAGGTACATACCAATTCTGCATTGCATACCTAGATAATGTCATCATATACCATATTGACTTGTGTATAGCACACCCTCGTGTATAGTGCGCACTGTAATTTTTGCAACAAGTTCAAGGGAATCATTAATTATTAATAAAATAGCACCAAAAATTTGTGGTGTCTTGTTAGTAAGTATGGAAAAAATTATTCTTTTTTACATTAACGTGTGGTGATTGTGATATGTTTGGAATATGTATACTTTAATTAAATAACTCAATGTGCTAAAAGCTAAAACACTGAGATGTGCTGTTTGATCACGGTAACCTACCATCTTTAAAAGAATGGGTTGACATTCTGCAGTGAGTGGAAGGCTTCCTTTTTTATTTTGCTTTTTTAAGCTGGTGAGCGGCAGGCTTCCTTTATTCTGTTTTCCTATGCCTGCTGCGCCGGCTTCGTTTATCTTTTTTTCTTTTTCTTCCTCCTTTTAGCAGTGCCATGCTGTCTTTTCTTTGCTGTGCTGGAATGTCACACTATCCTTCTCTAAAAAAAAGTGTCGCCTCAACCCTTCTCTTCCCCTGACTGTAGTTGGCTAGTCTCTGTCTTACACGGAAAAACAAAGAGGGCTTGGTGGAATGTACGATCGATCTGCAACATCTGGGGAATGCCGAACAGGGGAGGGGAAACCAACTCGTGACAGCTCTGGTTTGCAGCGAGACATGATGAAAGGATGACGGTCATAAGGGTGAAGGGGAGGGGGGGGGGGGGGGGGGGGCTGTGACCAACACGTAGCTTTGAAACAAATACTGAACTAGAAATGGGCACTATCGAATAAATTACACTATTGACTGTTTCAGCGATAGCTGGTTATTGCTATTGACTGAAAAGGCAATAGTTTTCATTAGAATACTTCTGCGTTACATAAATAGGGACCCCAGAAAATGGTAAAATAGAATGCCTGATTTTGATGCAAAAAAAATAGTGAAAATCTGTGTTAAATTGCTGTGTTTAAACATGAAAGCAGTGTTAAATTTTGGGAATGAAAAATTAAAACGGTGTTAAATTTCAGTAATTAAAAATTGAAGCAGTGTCAATTTTGATGTATAAAATGAAAGTGATACTAAATTTCTGTAACTTGTTTTAAAAATAAAATTAATAATGAATTTCTTTGCATTCATATTTTAAAAATAAACTAAATTTCTGTGTCTGATAATTAGAAAAATTTTGTAAATTAGAATGTTTTAAAAGAAAATTAATGCAAATGTTCAGTGTCTGAATAAGAAAAGGAAAAGTAATTATTAAATAGAAGAAACAGCAGTAGTACAATTCATTAATTTAAGAAGAAAACATTTATTTAAGAAACATGGGGTGAATTTTGACAGTTCTAGAAAAGTAGCACGGCCACAATGTATCCTTCCACCACAGCTGCATTTCACTGAAGAAAAAGATGTTTGCAAACAAATGTGAGGCCAATGCACACTTGCATTTTCCTCTTTCCTCATGTTCCCTGTCATGGCAGGCACTCAACGTCTGAAGTTAGCTAACTTCCATCCTGTAATTAACGTAGGATATTATAGCTCGGTTGGCGTTCCAACCTGTTTTATTTTTGTCATTTGTTGGGGTTCTGTTTATTTTATTTAGAAAAAAGAAGGATACAGGGAAGGAGTGAGGGGGTGGGGGGCCTTTAGTTTAATATCTTTTGTGAGGTTCTTGCGGGTGTGTTGCCTTTGGAATTATATATTGTTTTAATGGAACAGTGGAAAATATACTTGGTATGGAAATAACATTTAAATTATTGTAACTTCAATGAGAAAACAAAACGCGATACATATGTGGCTGTTTGTATTCGTACAAATGCAGCAATACACACACACAGTTTGGTCAAAGTTAACCTTAAACTCGAATTTACTATATAGACAAATAAACAAATATTATTCACACACTAAAGTGTTGCAAGTGCGACTTTTTCAGGCCACGTGCAGTTCAATAATTACGGTAAAGGTTTACAAATACATTTACACAATACGCAAACTTTCTGTTTGTAAAATGTGCACCCCTTGAACACGTGTTTTTTCTATTGTAATCCTTCAAGTTTACATCACTAAAGTCACGTTTGTTCGTCACTAGCATTAAATTCAATTAAATCAACACTGTGTATGTTTCCCGAAACCAACAAACTTAAAAATCAACTTGAAAATTATATTTGTGTAACATTACATTTCACATCTTTGTTTCCACCTAACCTCAAAAACTAGAACAGCCAAGTACTTTTTTCACAACTCAGTCGGCATGCATGTTACAGAACTTGGACATCATTATTTTATTCTTGATATCAAAACTGTAGAAATATGCTTCACAATGCGTTCATGATAAAAAATAGTAGCTATTTTCGGCATCTCAGCACAAAAATAATCACTACAAAATACTACGAAGAGTGGCAAATTGCAGTGTTGGCAGTACAATTGATTGTCGACATGCAATTGATTGTCGACCACAATCAATTGTCAACACTTAATCGATTGTAAACGATTATTTACAGTTTCTGAAGAATGTAAGTAGTTGTATCAATGTCTTTTTTGTGCAAAATTTCGCATTTTGTGAAAAATAAGTAGATTTCGCAAAAACTGTGGAATAACATAAAATATTGCGGTATTTCGCGGTTCACCATTTTCTGGGGTCCCTAGTTATAAAACATGATCTCATGTACAAATAAATTAACTTTTACCGACTAATTAGCAGTTCTGCAGCATACGCTTACCAGAACATTGGCATTATAGTACGAAACTTAAACTGAACAAGAATTAACAATGCACAATATAATTTTAAAATTTACTGGTTAACTTATTTTATCTAAACAATGAAAGTTTTTATGTAATTTGTTTGGACTCGAGAACAATGTGGACTGTATTTTAACTAAAAAAATTTATAGTTCCGACTTACCGACACAAAAACAAAGCAGAACGGGTCTCATACATTATGGCAGCACCACTCCAGCCGATGGCGTCACCATTGACAGCGTTGCCGCGATGTGGTGGGAAATTTAAACTAGTTCAATCGGAACCCATGGCCCAAACATTCCCACCTGCCTTGAAGGGTCCACACTTCAATACCAATCAGTCCCGTTAACAGTATAAAAATGTATAAAACAGAGCTCTCAATATTTATACAAACAAGTTCTATATACACAGATGGGTTTGTTGGTCGTGCACTAGCTGCGAAGAAGAGGACACAATTCAACAGTTGGTGATGGCGCCTTTCTGGGCCCGGACCTCAGCGACGCGCACAACATGGTCTGCCCCAGGGTGAATCTTTACTATTTGGCCAAGCTTCCACCACAAGAGGGGCAAGTTTTGGTCTTTTATTAAAACCAAGCTGCCTTCAGCTATGTTGTCTTCTCCACTGGTCCTTAAACCTAAGGCTGAAGATGGTGGAGGTATTCCACATTCCACCGCTTCCAAAACACTGGTGGATCTGTTGTAGGAGTGACCACTTAATCAACCTGTTGACTGTAGTTGACGATACATCCAGTTCAGGCAATAACTGTACTGGACCCATTGTAAGAAAGTGACTGGGAGTTAGTACAATGAAGTTATTAGGATAACTTGACAATGGGCACAGAGGTATTGAATTGAATGTTGCTTCATTCTGGGCTAAAACAGTTCTTCATATGTCAGCAACTGGGCCCCCACAACTTTCTCGAGAATGGACTTGACATATCTGATACCTGGCTCCCAAAGTCCACTGAAGTGAGGATCTGCTGGAGGGTTGACGTGCCAGGTAATATTATGTTCTGCTAAACTATCTACAATCTGCTTGCGAGAGTGTCACTATCAGCAAGACGTATTTAACCTTCTTCCAGCTGATGGTTGGCTCCAACAAAGTGCTAAGCTCAGAGTAAATGTTGGCACATTATCCACGTCGAGCGATAAACCTCCTAAAGGCTGCCAGAAATGCTTCTGTTGATAAATCTGAAACAAGCTCTTGATGTTTGGCCTTTGGTGTAAAATGCACTGAAACGTGCCGGGTTATCTAGCTGTGTGCACGGTCACAGTGGTTTTGGTTTGCACGAGACCAAACACACAGGTAAACGCGTATTACTGGTTCTGCTTACGTTGTGTGCCAGCCACTCTCGCTCGGCACGTTGGTTGGTGACTGGGAAACAAATTATGCACTATCGGCATGGCAACAACTGGCTTTCGTGAAGACAGCTCTGGTGCAAAACTTCCCTCAGTGGGAATAGCTATCAGTATAATCAGTTGGCAGGATGTGTCGGTGATACCTGGTTTACTCAATTAGGCTTCGGCCGAAGACTGTGTAGCTGGTATTGGCTGGCTGGAACTGGTGGCACCAGCAGTAGGCAGCAGGACGTTGATACCGTGCTGGCAGACATGGTACCGTCAATTCCAAGCTGCTGATTCCAGGCTCCAGAACCTGGGGATCGCTAACCCGTACCTTACCTCATTACCCTGTAATAACCCTTGTGCAATGGGGTGGTATTCCTTAAGAATACGTACTTGAGGGAAATAGATGTACGAGTATACAGGAGAGGTAGGCCTCTATAACAGATAGGTAAGGTTAGTGATGTCCCAGTCATCTTGCCTACTAAGAGTAGGAGGGACTAGTACACACTCTCACTTGGCGTCAATACAGGCTGCCCTTTGCTCCTCCCTCCATTGGCCTTGCCTTACCTTAAAAAGCATAGAAGTTAGACTGCCACTACTGTGCGCCGTGAATATTAGACAGTTCCCTAACTCAAGTGTACTTACAACAGTGGCTGCCGGCAAGAGCTCGGTGCTACAGAAAGTCCCTAGCCACCGGCAGGCAAGCTAGAAGCGTTGAGCCATATACTTCCTGTCATTACTGGGTGTAGGTTGCAACACGGGCAAGGCCGTAACCCTTGAGTAAATACCCCCGCCAGCACCCAGGTGCTCCGGCAAGGATACAACAAGAGTACTGTATCTCCCCAGTTGGACAAGTTGCTAGTGGTGGTGACTCTACTATTCTATCCCCAGTGGTCTAGAATGGGTGACCGTTGAATGGTGTGCATGTTTAGACCTACGAATCCCTGATGGGGATCCACAGTTCTACTCTAGGTCGTATTGGTATACTCAAACCCGGTCTCGGTTGACAAAGCACAGTTAGTAATATTTCTAACTGTCACAGGAAATCCCTCTAGAACAAATTCCCACTGTGAAAAAACAAATCTGTATTTATTAAGAACTCAATAAACACAGTAACACGTGCTATCTCCTAACCAAGCAATTGTAAGTATGGAAGTAACCTACACTAGAAAGGTGTAGGTGACCTGTTCCTAAACTACCAAAGAAGTCTAGTGGCATTGAGAGCTATGAAAACAACTCAGTTGCAGCTAATTATTTAAAGGGACATCTAGACGAGACAAATAGAAATTAAGGGGACCACTACTCTAATAGCAGTGGGTGTAGCTGCCCCTACCAGCAAATAGAGGCGGCTGCTGGTCCAGTAGGAACAGCAGTGGAAGGTGTGGTGTGAAGAAGAAGCTTCCGGTAGACGGTGGTGGTTGTCGACAATGGTGGCTTCCGGTAGATGGTGGTGGTTATCGACAATGGTAGCTGGTGATGGTTGTCAACAATAGTAGCTGCTGGTAGCTGGTGGTGCTTGTCAACAATGGTAGCTTCTGGTAGCTGGTGGTGGCTGTGGACAATGAAGCCTCTGGTAACTGCGGCTGCAGAAGAGCTTCTGGTGATGGTGATGGTAGCAGCCTCTGGTGGCTGCAGAAGAGCTTCTGGTGATGGTAATGGTAGCAGCCTCTGGTGGCTGCTGAAGACTACGGTTCAGTCGAAGGCCCCAACACACGAAGTGAAGGAGCGAACTAATGAATAAGGAATAATAACTCTGACGTCCCAAGTAGCAGCCTCTCGTGGCTGCCGAAGACTGTTGAGCAACGTCCAAGATAGCAGCATCTAATGGCTGCCAAAGACTGTTGCAGGAAGAGGACGAATCCTTGGAAGAATGATTCAAGAAGGAATGACTCTCAAAGAATAACTGCTGACTGACTGAGTCGCGAGCCCGATCGTGCACTGACTTTTAAAGTCCGAAGGACAGGCGCAGTGCCGGGCTGCGGTGGGAGGTGTGACTTTACCTCATTACGTCCTTATCGTGCAAGACTGGAGTGGGGGTACCTACCCTCTGCCCGGCCGCTTAGCTTCATGCATAACCAGCGGCGCTCTGTTTTGCCCCGAAGCTGTTGACAGCTTGTGGGCCCTCAGTGAGAGGGGGCGGGGGGGGGGGCATGTCTGCTGGCTTGCACAACCTTATTTCCCATGCATTTGGAATCGTCTTCCAGGGCCGTGGTGATCCAAAATGTCCCTGTAATAAGTTGGCGGGGTTTTTTGACTATCTCCGGTGAAGTAGGAATACTTGAGTTAGATGAGTCGTTGGCTTGCGCAACCTTATATCCCACATGTATGGAATCACCGTCCAGCTTGAAGACATCCCATGATAAGTGTGAGGGATTTAGGATGGGTTCGAAAGCAGCGTATAAATTTTATGAAGATGGCTGTGAATGAGATTTCTGGTGCCAAGTCCCCAAAATTCTATTTGAAGCAGTGACTACAGCATCTGGGACCCTGGGTCAAAAAACTTTAAATGAAGCCCATCAATCAGTAGCACTGCAAGATGACAATTTTTTTGGGAGAAGTATTGGGTGTTTCTCTTTGAATTTCAATTCAGCTCTCTGCATTCGACAACCTACCCTCAGGATGCCTTCAGAATCTACCAAAGGAGCCAGCTTCTTGATGGATGGAGAATAAGGTTGGTGTCTGGCTAGACGAGCAAATTCTTCAGCGAATTCTATTTGTGAGATCTTGATTAGGACATTCAGGGCCCTTTGCATCACATCCAACTGAACTGGACCTGCGGTAGGTGACCCGCCTGCATAACTGCTTGCCCATTTCGACTGTTTTTCCATTAAGTCTAAGAATGGTGACAGTGTCAAGGTGGCCTGCAGCACAATAGTTTGATGTTGTTCATGGCAGGTAAGGCTAGAATCATGAAGTGTACTCTGTGGCCAATGCTTCGTATCTTCACAGAGCCAGGCAGGTCCTGACCACCAAAGGGGATGGTCGACAAGCTGTGCAAGGGTGAGGCCGCGAGAGGCACAATGTCCTGAATTCTGTTCATTCAGAAGATGATGTCAGCAATCGACAGAGGTGCAGCTACGAATTTCACTTACTCTATTCCCGACAAAGGTTTTCCACACACGTGGTGAAGCCCTAATCAATGAAAGTGCAACTGAAGAGTCAGTCCAAGCACATGTCTCATCCAGGGGCAAAATCGATGAGTACTTATCCAACACTAAGCGCAAGCCTCGAGCCAGGAGTACAACAACACAGAGTTCAAGGCGAGGAAGTGTTAGTCTTCTGAGAGGAGACACCTTAGATTTAGCATGCAGCAAATGGATGGTGACAACACTTGTGCAAGACGCTTGTCGAAGATACACTACAGCTGCATACTCCTTTGAGCTGTCAGAGAAACCATGTAGTTCAAAGGAGGAGTCTGCATTACTCAGGGTGATACAGCAAGGTATGGTTATGTTGCAACAGCAAGACAAATCATTTTGAATGGTTTCCCACTTCGCAATGATGTCGGGAGGAGTTGGGCAGTCCCAGTCAACACTTGCCAGCCACAGATGTATCAAATGCTTGGCTAAGAGGGTCAATTGTGACAACCAACCCAGTGGGTCAAAAACTCGAACTATGTCCGAAAGCATTCCAGGTTTTGTCACAACCAGAGGTCTCAGTTGAATATCATAACCGAAAGTGTCTGTGCTGGGGTTCCATTGCAATTCTAGAACTTTTGACACATTGGTCTTCATCAAAGTACGTAGAGCGAGAAATGGGGCTGAGCTAGCATCATATGTAAGAGTGTTAATATGGTACACTTCAAGAGGCTGATCTTCAGACTCCATCCAAAGGATGCGCTGATAATCTCTATGCGCATCAGCGACAGAATTTTATGGTACATTTGTTTTATATTACCCGTAAATATAATCATTGGTATTCAGAACCGAAGCAACACTTCGACTATATCCCTTTGAAGCTTAGATCCAGTCAACAATACATAATTCAAAGAGAAACCAGAACTGGCCTTCGCAGATGCATTGACCACGACATTAAGTTTGGGTAATATGCTTGTGCACACAGTGATGTAGGCTGTAATAGATGTGACCGGAATTCACATCTGAACTGTCAACACAACTCATATGGCCTGAGTTAGTATAATCTTGCATAAATGAAACATAACTTGCCTTGAGATCTGGTTGGCATTTAAAACGATGCTCAAGTGAATGGAAACAACAAAGTGCAGTGACGTAGGAGTCGCCTTGGTCAGGGTCTGGACTCTTGAAGTGAAGTACAACACTGTAGCCATCATTTTCATCATGAGCATAGCCTTCTGCAAACAACTTTTTGCAGAAGACATCTGGTAATGGTGTTGGTTTATCCGGAGGCAGTTCTTCCAGTTTCCAAAGTCGTCCCACAACAGTGTCCAGTGATGGGCTTAACAAAATGGAAACCATGAAGAATGATGAAATATGTGATCATTGCAAATGAGACAAACTGCTTTTGACCTTTCCCATCACTTTCCAGTCAAAGTGTGTGCCTAGAGCTACTGGAATACCAGGTGGTCCTTCACACTTACTTCCTTTCAATATGTAGGAAAAAAACTCTGCATCCAGCAGCATGTCAAGTGACCCTGGAGTCGCAATGGCTGGGTCAGCCAACTGCAGGTGGGCAAGATGGCTACAGGCTTGTGGGTCCACAGGTGCAGATAGGAGGTGTCCAGTTATATGAAGTAACACAAAGGCATCTATTGGAAATACTGTCCCTGTCTACCCACAAGGCTTTATCACACAAGAAACCACACCACCAGCAATGATAAGTGGTGCCTGAGAGAGCCTCTGAAGTGGTTGAGTTTTCTTCCTACGAGGGATACCCAAGCGAGAATAGCAATTTTCAAATACGAAATTGGTCCAGTAACACTCTGATGAGTTGGAAGGCTCCCGACACATCTCGTACATCAATTACAGCAGTTGACAGCATAACCACAGCATTACTAGTTGTCCTCGAAAATGAGGACACAGTCACAGTAGAACTTTTATCACCACTCAAGCTGCTATCCGGCACTCTATGGATTGTCCTGATCTATCTGAGACATCCTCTTGAGTGGATGGTTCCGAGAAGTGAACAGGAAGTGATGCCGTGACCTGCAGTGATGACACAAAACTTCTGAGGGACTGTTTTTGCACTGGCGCAAGAGCTGCAAACAGTTCAAACATAGTTTAGAGTTCCTTGAAAAGAGCAAATCGTTCCTTATATGGCTTCTGTTGAAAGTGGGGGCATTTGTACAAAAATGTGCTGCGTTGCACAAACAATAAGGGGGAGGTTTCATCATAAAAACATTGGATGAACGGTAACTTTCAGCCAGTTTTGAACTGCTGAAACCTGCACAGGTTTAAGCTTCAAGGGTGCTAGCCTAGATATTGATGCAACCACTTCCATAGTACGACAGTGTTTTTCTAAAAACTGCACAACGAACCAGCAAGTGAGGAGCTCAGTGTCTGTCGAGGCCATCTCCCAATATGTTTGAAGTGGAGCATCCAGTTTCCTGCAAAGGAACCTTCAGAGCTACCAATGCTGCCACATTCTCTGTTACAACTGCCAGCATCTGTAGCAGTGAGGTGGGCGATTCAGAGGATACTGTGGGTGCTTTCAGCAAAGCTTCCATATGCAAAGAAATAATCTTTTGTTCAAATATTGCTCCGATAACAACTTCAAAATATCCATCTGATATGGGCAATGCCTGAATCATACTTAATGGCTCACCATTAAGGGACAACTTTAAATAGGGTAACCTTTCGACTGGATTAGGGTAGGGGTGATCAGCTACAAGAGCACTGAACACGTTAGAGAAGTTCACCCAGTCTTTTGTGCTTCCACTGAACTGTGACAAGGAGATCTTGGGAAGTGATACATTTACCTTCCATGTACTTGTAGATACTGCTTGTGCTGCCTCCGACTTGATAGCAAGAGATTCTACCATTTCCATAATATTGTAGTATTGATCTTCAAAGTTCAGCATGCAGGCTGCACATGCATCTTTATCGAAGCCTGTTAGTTGTTCGGCTACCATTTCTACAGTAATGTAATCTGATTCAAAGTTACATTTTATTTCCGGAAAATCTCACACAGTTGCATGGAATAAATTCATTTTGGAGGGATCTGTACCAAACCACCTGGCAAGGCCAAATGCGTGCTTGAGGAGTCCTTCAGCCAGTCACAGACGCAACATTGCTGCTTGAGCATCACCCATAATGTTGCTGCAATGTGCAAGGATGTGTCTACAAACTATGTATCACAACACAAGAGTTGTGTGTTCATGTGCATACTGCAGCACAAAGAGAGATATGGAAAACAATTGGCAAAAAAAAGTACATAACCTAACAAATACATGTGATTCTGACACCAATCATTTAACTGTAAATAGTCAGTGACATCAAGAGATAATATATGCACCATTCTGGTTAAGAGTAAAATGCGAAAAATAAAAGGGAATAAAATAAACACAACCAAATCCAGAACACAGGAACTGACAAAGCCATCTAACCCATGCAACAAACAAAGAAAACTGCCTTCTCGTACACACAAACACGTTATCCCAAGTCAACAGAAATGTGGTAATGTTCGTCATAATATACAACCCGAGTGTGAGATGTATAAGTTTGCTGCCGATAACCACACTTTTGATCACGCACGAGCTCGCTAAGCAAAGCAAAATTACAACAGATAAATGAGCCCAAAATGAACAAAACAAATATTGATCATACACACCGGCGCATATCCGGCCCGGAGGACAAAATGTTTGGGTTCGAGAACAATGTGGACTGTATTTTAATACAAACATTTAAAGTTACGACTTACAGACACAAAAACAAAGTTGAACTGGTCTTAAACATTCTGGTAGCGCCGTAACTGTCTGATGGTGCCACCATCGACAGTGTTGCCATGATGTGATGATGTGGCGGGAAATTTAAACTAGTTTAAACAGACCCATGGCACAAACACTAAGTGCAAAACCATGCATAACTGGTCATTATTAATTAGAAATTAAATCAGAATTGAAATAAAACAAAGAAAACTAACTAGCTATTCCAACAAAAATCCAACTCTTTTAAATAACTACTACTGAATAAGTATTTTTATACATATTTAAAATTCCTATTTTTGCAAATTAGTTTCTAAAATTATATTGTATAAGCTTTATTTGTGATAGGATTTTAATTTGTTTAAATAATTTCAAGCTATAATTTAGAAGAGAACTTACCAATAATAGATTTAGACTCATATTCTAAGTATTCAACTTTGTGTACCAGTTTGACTGCTTGAAGTGCTGTTACTATTTGTAATCAAATATTTGCAAAGATTTAAAGTGTTATTATATTTGAATTATTTTTTTATATAAAAAACAAAAAGTAGATGTGGGTGATCTCTTTTCAAAGTATAACCACTCATTAGACATTTTTTTCCTATTCATTTTATTTTAAATAAGAAAATTTAGTGTCTAAATCTGTGCACAGGAAGATTCCAAAGGTGTTTAGTTAAGTCTACAAGTTTTTTGCAATAAACTTTGTAACATACAAAATTTTGTTGTAACAATAATCTTACTACTGAAAAAAAGCTTCAGCTACAATGCTTTGCAGCCATCGCAGACCTAAAACAGTCGTCTTGCGAACCACTGGACATAAGTCATTTTACTGAAGAGACTAGGAACAGTCGTTTCATAGCTTCACAGATGTGACTGGAAACATTCAGTATAAAAACACGACTAAAAATAGTAACACTGTGTAAGGGCAGCTAGTCTTGACAATTCGAATCTATTGCCTTGTGCGGGTGGCCGGCATTACCACGAATTGCCGACCAGTTTCTCACCCCCCCCCCCCCCCCAATGAATATTAAAAAATCCAACAAAGGCAACTCCCTGTTGTGCCTGTCAGCTGTAAGATTTACAATGAATATTAAAAAATCCAACAAAGGCAACTCCCTGTTGTGCCTGTCAGCTGTAAGATTTACAACAGGAAGACACTTTACAGCCTTCCAGGAAGGCCACAGTGCAAGGATATGTTTTCCACCCTCGAGCCACAGTGCAAAATAAAGAAACAACTCAATTCAGTTGACTTTTTTTCCATAGTAATCTGAAGAAACAATAGTGCAATACTATCAACTTAATAAATAGAGAACATTCAATAGTGCCCATTTCTAGAACAGTCATGTAGTTTCTACGTGCAGTTCATGCTACATTACTGATTGCTAACTTTTTGTAGGGGGACACACAGTAAAACGCTGACTAGTTAAACACCAATAATGCATTATCACTACGGCTGGACCAATACCGATGCCGATTTACCCAAAATCAGTAACTGTTACTATCGGCCAGGGTCCAACCAAATCGTTTCATCAACCCTGAATTTCACCCAACTCGGTACACATATAGTACTACGTAAGGACACTTGACTTTTATAGTTTTCGACCACGCTGGGCACTTATTTTCAAAATGGCAGCCACTTTAAAATTTAGGGTGATACGCCATATCTCTGAAACCATTCAACT
Organism: Dryococelus australis; assembly: GCA_029891345.1. Taxonomy (NCBI): domain Eukaryota; kingdom Metazoa; phylum Arthropoda; class Insecta; order Phasmatodea; family Phasmatidae; genus Dryococelus; species Dryococelus australis. Next base: position 153,694,017 of record CM056996.1, read on the forward strand.
GATTTATACCAAATTTTGCTGACAGTGCAAAGTGTAAGCATTGAATTCAGTCATGAATATTGTTACAGGTCCGCCATTTTGGAAATTAGTGCCACATGAAAAAATAAAACTTTTACATTATATCTCTAAAACTACTCGACCAATTTTTGCCAAATTTGGCATGCAATAAATACTATGATAGGCCAGGTAAATATAAGTAACTGGACTCTATTAGGCACTTATTTTCAAAATGGCGGCCCTTGTAAATACTTTAGGTTTATTAGACATAACTACTCCACTGTTGGACCAGTTTCAATCAAATTTTGTATGCTGACAGTATCTATCTATTACGAACTACACATATGCCAAAAAACCACCACTTTTGTCCACATTTTGTAAGATAGTGCTATATAAACTGAAAAAGTTTTTGTGTAATAACAATTTACAGATTTCTATGAAATTTGGCAAACAAGTAGTACTGTGGCAATTGATACGTACAAATATGTTTCAAGTATGTCACACTTATTTCGAAAATGGTGGCAATCTAGCTATATTAGTATAGTAAGCTATATCTGCGAAACCATTTAATCAATTCCAACCTAACTTTGTATTCAAGCAGTGTATATATGTATATATATATATATATATATATATATATATCTTCATGGAGCCTATCTTCCATTTTGTAAGATAGTACCACATGAATATCAAATATGGCAAACAAACAGTACTGCAGCAGGTAATGTTAATTTATGTTTTAGGAATGTCAGACACATACTATCAAAGTGGAGGCCATATAGCTATTCTGGTTTTGTATGTTATATAATGAACATAGTGTAATTAATTCCAATAAAACTTTGTATGCTGGCTGTATATATTACAACCATCAAATGTGACCAAACAAAATATCTTTTGTCTGCCATTTTGTAAAATAGTCATATTAAAATTACAGGATATTTCTGAGAAAACAATCAATTTCTACCAAATTTGGCAATCCAATAGTACAATGGCAGACCATGTTAACTTATAAACTTTGAGAGGATCAGACATATATTTTCAAAATGGTGTCCATATAAACATTTTTGTAGAGCTGGACCAATACAGATACTGATACATCGGCCAATAAACCCAAAATTGATATCAGTTACAATCGGCTATGATTCAATCAAATCATTTCATCAACCCAAATGATTTAATCATCATGGAAATTACCGCACTTGGTTATCTTGCAGGACATGTTTTCACAAACAAATAATTTAATTTTTGCAACTGAAAAACTAATTTTTAAATTTTACTTTTATCTTTTAGTAACAGGTGGTTTAAAATTAAACGGAAACTGATACGGCTGACTTTGGTGTTGCTACATATTTATCTCTATATAAGCCATACTTGGTGAAATTCATAAAATAAAATGTAATTAAACTTATAATACTGGTATCTGCTTTTGAGGTGGTTAAAATTTATTTTTAAAAGAAGTTTTAACACTATATACAATGCGGGAGCGATAGATCAATATACAGTTGACATAATTTATTGTTTTACCTACAAATTAGATTCGAATGAGCCAAATCACTATGGCGGTGGCGCTTATTCATAGGCAGAATCATAACGTTCATTTTATTTATAAACAAACATCTCTAACCATAAATGTTGGCAATATGAAGAAAGTAAATAATACGCATATATAAAGCAGATGAATGCAATTTACGCACCTAACATGTGTGCAGTATTTAAAAAGATGCCTTCTTTACTCATTTTCGGTGTTTTGTGGTTAAGTTCTTCACAAATACGGCATTTGGAACTATTTGGTGACGTTGGTGATGGTAGCCAGTTGATTACGTTGCAAAACAAGTTAAGAATGTGAAAAATAGTAACTGTTTTAGATCATGCCTGGAGTTTGATAAAATGAAGTATTTTATAATCTGACCAAAATGCTAAACTGCAATGTAAACACTGAGTGGGGAGAAAAAGATACGTGCTTAAATACTGCAGTAGCGTATGCAGAGTGGTTTGGTGTATATATTGTATAAGGAATTGTAATTTTATTGTATTTATCGACATGTGACTTTGTGCTCATTTTAAAGTTACTCAGCCACTACATAAAAAATTACAAATTAAATTATTTGTATTGGCACAATCTGCGGTAGGCAAAATGAGGCTTGGACCCACCTCTAATTATCACTATCACTGTTAAGAGAAATATGTATTTGCACATTATGTTATAATTATTTCAAGTAAATATTTGGTCACTGCTCCCCCTCCCTCCCCCAATAAAGACAATAGTACTGAATTTGACGTATTTTACTGCACTTCAAAACTTAGAGGTTTGGTTTGGTGGGTGGGGGAATGAGAATTACAACCTTTGTGAAAATGGGAAAAAAATATACTTCCTAAAAAAACACACAATACATACAGAAGGTTTTCTTCATAAACAACACAATAGAAACAATGGATCACAATCACAGTACTGGTGGAGGGGGAAAAAAAAAATTCATTTATCACTGCCACACACTGAGGACATTATGACTGACAGCTTAAACTTCACAGTTTACGAAGTATGTGAACTTCCGGCATTCATCATTACACGTTTATTGCCCATGTATTGCATAATCACTACAGTGAAGCAGTTGGAACAGGGACGTAGATAACACAAAAAAAGGGGAGGCATTAGCATAGATGGTTATGGGGGAGGACTGAAGAGGCAAATTGAAGGCAGTGCTGAGAGAGAAATAGAGAGAGAAGGTAGAGAAGTGATGTAAGAGCAAGAGATGAGACAACAGACAGTTCCACTACACTTCCCTCTAAACCTCTCCGGACAATTTATGACTACTCTCCCCTTCCTTAACTTTTTTTCCATGCTTAGCTTGCACCTCAGAAATTTTTCCCTTTATTTTGGGAAAAGAGGGCTTGCTATACATGAGTAAATATGATACTCCAGATCATGGGAAGAGCACATAGGTCATATATAATTAGTCCTAGAATGTCTAGAACTATATGGGAAAACTCTCGAAGAACCACTTTGGGAAGTCTTCAATTGAATACCTGCACCATGTAGTCACCCTTAAAGAAAATTACCCACAAGCAAGTTCAATAAGGGCTATTCAGGAAGCAGAAGAGCCGGCCACCACGAAAAAATTGTGCCACTTCCTTGGCCTATGCAACTGGCTCAGGGATCTTGTGCCTAACATTGCCAGCTACATGGCACCATTGCACCCATACTGGAGAAGGAAGACGGGTGGCGCTGGGGGTCAGAACACCACGCCGCCTTTCAAACCTTGAAAGCAAGCTTTCGGGACATCGAGCAACTGCACCAGCCTCAAGGGGAGGGACCACTGATCCTGCAAACAGATGCTTTCCAGAATGGCCTAGAGGCCATGCTCTACCAAGAGGGTCTTGACGGCCAGCCTCAGATGATAACGTATGCCAGCACAAGGCTAAATGCCACTGAGCAATGCTATCACATAAATGAACAAGAATACCCAGCCGTCATCCAGTTGGTTCGCAAATATATGTGTTAAATGAAAGGCAACCACTTCATTTTACGGACCGATAGCAAAGCCCTTCAATGACCTGCAGGTCTCGCATTGTCAAAGCCAAGCTCGGGGGGTGGGACACGTTATCTTCCAGATGCTCTATCCTGCCAACCAGATCTATGTGAAGACACATAAGCCGATGAATGGGAAAGGATGACTACACCCAGCTTCCAGACCGCAGGCCCGAAGAGCACATAAAGCTATTGCAACTGCAACTCAGCCAGAGCCAAATAACTTTCCACCAGCAGCAAGACCCGAACATCTAGAACATCTTCCAAAAGCAACCCCAGAGGTTCAAACTGAGGGACGACGTTTTGCGGTTCCGAAGCGGTCAAACCTGGGCTAAGTGGAGAACTTGGGTACCCAACAGCTTATGGGACGACACAACCACGATCACACGGAGGCAGGTCACCCAGGAACCAGAAAAACCCTAGCCGACATAGGAGTGTGCTACATCTGGGACAAGATGAGTAATGTCCGGCAGTATGTCCACAGCTGTGAGACATGCTGCAGAACCAAGGCATACCCCGTACCACAGCCCACCTCCAAACCTTGTCGGCACGCCCTGGACTCGTCTAGCAGCCGACCTGATGAGGCTATACCCCTGAAGTACCAAGGGGAACCGCTACCTGCTAGTAGTGACTGATCAGTTTTCAAGATGGGTGGAGGCATTCCCCCTACCCAGCCAGGAAACCCACATCATTAAAAAATTTGAGACAAAAATATTTCCATGCTGGAGTTACCAGCAATCCGAGACGTGGACAACACCTTCTTACCACCCGCAAACCAATCCTACTGAGCGGAGGAACCAGGAGCCTCAGTGTGGGTGAAGACCACAAACATCCCAAAGATGCTCTTCGCTCTCCAAATACGAGCCAATGAGGCGATATATATGAGCCCCAGCCAACTCCTGGGCTAAACTCTCCACCGCCCAGAGGATTAGCAATGGGATAGCTCACCCACAGAAATGCCTCATCCCAAAGACGTCTGCCTAACTGCCCTGACCCAGACAGATAAAGCCCGGGAATCCCAAGATATCTACATAAAGAAAAAGTACCTGCCTCCTACACAGGCATCCGAGTCTATAATATGGGCAAAGCAGTCCTCCTATGCAGCCATCTCTTGAGCAAAGCCAGTGGCCAGTTTAATGCAGGCTTGGTTGAGAAATGGGAGGTTCCATACAAAATTTTAGGATGCCAGGACCACAGAGGGCATAATCGTAAAGCTATCAGGGGGCAAATATGATCCTTCCCTGGAGACGGATTCGACCCAGAAATCAACATTATAGCATCGATAACCTCTGAACCACCGGCCAATATAGACAACCCAGCACCCACCGCCGCTTCAGAAGCCAGGCTGCCTCCTTCCATACAGCCTGAGGTCCAAACCAGCACCAGCCGGGGAGCTAGTTGTCCATCCCAACTCGGGTGGGATTCCCCAAACTAAAAGTGGCAGAATCTGTCTGGACGCTGCCCTCAACTCCAACAAAGTTCAACAGAAAGATTGCCGCCTGACACAGACGGTTGACACCAAGTACAAGTGAGATCTCTTGGCGAAGCTCATTGGACCGCGAGCCACGTTGTAGGCGGCGACCGCTGAGACCAGTTACAGATAAGAGCGAAGAACCCAGAACCTTCGAGACCACACAACATCAAAAGCCGCTACCTCGATCTGCCACCCCAGCATCCACTGCCCTGGAGGGCCAGACCAAAGAGATTGCAGCGTCAGATGACACTGCAGCCGCTATTGAGATGCCGTCTACAGAGAGGTTGGCACCCACTAGAACTACCAGCAGAGACAAGGCCATCCTGGAGGTCCCAAATCAGCTGGGACCATCAGCAGCATTTTATCTAGACAGCGTGTCAACCCAGCCGATCTTGGCGCCACAGGAGCCCCTCATTGGCACTGCCGAGACAGAGGTCCCCAGCAGGCCTCTGACTTAGACGCCACTTGCTGAGGGGGTTAGCCAACCCAGCTGAACAACTACCCCTGACGACCACCAAGGTCTCGACATTGCCCGATGCCGAGGCCGAATCCTAGGCCTAGCTTCTTGGATGAGAGGAGGAGCCCATCATCTGCACTGTCGAGACGGTGGCTACATAGGGGCCCCCGACTCCGGCCCCAGCAGCCGAGGAGGTAGTCACACTAGCAGAACTACTACCTCCAATGGCTACCCAGATGGCAGCTCTCTACAACATGGCCGTTTATCATCCTCAGGTGCCTAGTGGTTTGCCAATGACCACCACCAGGGACGAGCTTTCAACACTGGCCAAGCCACCCCGCGCCTGCCAGGTCGGCTTGGTGTCAGGATGGTACCGAGAGTCACCCTGGAGGCCAAAGACCCAAGACCCACTTCACCTGGCCATACCCGCAGCACGTGGCCTTGAGAAAACAGGGATGTCCACCAAAGAAGAAGCGCCCACAAGAGTAATTGAAGTGCTCCATCACAACAGACTTAGCAAATTCAGACAGCAGTCAATAAGCTATTCATCGGTATTAAAAACAAACACGTACATGCCAACAGCACGTATTAGAACAGGAAGTTTACGTGAGGTCAAAACATTCTAGATGCTCACCATAGTGCTAGGATCAAGTCCAAACTGACATTATAAAGCCATAAATAATTGTGAGAAAAACCCATTACGACTTAATCAGAAATTACGTAAAAGTGATTCACTATCAGTGACGTCAAATGGTCAACTGCCACTCACAAACCTTTTAAATGAACATGTTTGGACACCTCTCAGAGCCAGTGCCCCGTAATTTTAATAAGAAGACTGCCAGTGTGAGAAATAAAAAGAAGCCACTCAGACTATTGTTAAAAGAAATGGACAGAAAATCGTAAGAAATTTTCTAACCATTGTTGTCAATAATTTAATGTTTTTTCTTAATTAATCTTAGCTTTGTATAAACTCCCTCAAGAAATCACAAACAAAAGACTCTCATCAAGAAAGCCAAATTAAAGTTTGAGAAAATTTTTCAGAATATTGTTATAAAATATTTCACGGTTTCTTTTGTAAATATTTGAGGATCACACATCTTTGATATAGGTGGTTTTGTAAGCTTATGTTTAGTAAAATTAATTTCCTTGTGCACTGTTTTGCAAAGCTTAACTGGTCCGTCAATATGACAAAAGTTCTTGGTTGACATCCCCTAGCCACCTGCTGTGTGACACATAGGACAACCACAGGTAGTGGTTATTTTATTTCTGCCTTCTGTGGCTACAGCAGGATAGAAAGTTACGACACACACCTTTATGAGCGAGGCTTTGTATTTATAATTTCCCAAAGTGTCAATCTTTTAACGTGCCAACCCATGTCTTGCCTTTCTCTCCAAAGGTTAAAATCTGTTAACCACATATTGTAAGTACCCACAGCAATCAGTTGCTAAATGCAGGGCGGCACATATCAGAAACTAAGGCTGTGAAACACGGACACTGGATTTCTGACCTTACAAATACATGAAAGAGAAGACGTCGTTATCTGCTTGTCACCCTGCTGCCAACTGCAGCGCTGAGAGGGAGAGCACCAACCCGTCATGAATCAGAGAGAGACAGCACAAGTATATTCTGCCAGTCCGCACCAAAAGAGAGACCAAGTAACAACCAGTCACCAACTGCCAGTAATGCATCCAGCACACCACTCTGAAGCCTAGAGCACCCAGTGCACAGACCAGAGTGAGAGACAGAAGCCAATCGAGAGAAATATTTACCATCAGGGTGTGGCCAAACAGTCTGTTGTGGTGCAGGTATTAGTAGGCAACTCTTGTTTTGCCTCATGGCCGCCAGGGTGTCACCAGTCAGTCCACCGTGGTGTGTATATCAGTAGGCATCTGTTGCACCTCGTGGCCGGAAGTGAATGTTTAATTTTGCATAGTGATAGTGTAACTGATAAAGTAAGGAAGAAATACCTCTGTATGCTGAGGAGCTGCATGTCTTCCTTGTCATCCATGCACATCTTTGTATTCTGGATTATTCATCCAATGAAGCTTGGTTATACATTGATTTGCTATGTAAATTCCCAAAACTCCCATCTTTGGGTCAGTAAAAATTCTCACACAATACAAGAATCTCTCCATTCTGAAAAATGTGGTTTTTGATGTGCAATTTCCCACCGGCACATTATTGATCCAGTTTTCTTTTAGACAACCATCACGACTGCTGTATACAAGGACATCTACATTAAATTTGATAAATTAGACAAGGCGACCATTGGCTACAAGATGGTGTAACAGCATATACAAACAATCTAAACATGGCTGAAATTCAGTCCTTTTTCAACAACCACCTCATTTCTAAGGAACTTGGCCATCATGGTCGCCAGATCTGATGCTGCCCGATTACTACCAATGAGGATTTTTAAAGGACAGAGTAATGCAAACAGACCAAGAACCATATACTTGAAAGCAATTACCACCACAGGAATTGTCAGTGACACAGGATGTAATAGCTAGGGATGGGATCCTCGATACTACATTTACTCGATACTTTATAGTATTGAGTATCGCATGAGAATATCCTAAAATATTGAATTTTAACACCCATTTTCTCGTGTCATAATTATGGTATGAGTGTAACACAACTTTCGGAATATGTACGATACTTTCGAATAGGATACCATAATTTAATCATTTAATATACACATTTACTTGTGCCATAATTATGGTACAAGCATACTATAACTTTCGGAATGCAAACAATACTTTTGAAAAAAAACATATTTTAATCTGAATCCTTCAGGCATTCCAAAAAAAAAACAGATCAAATTTGACCTAGGTCCAACAGTTCACAAGATATTAACATCAACTTTTAAATGTGTACCATAAATATCTCGGCTGGCAGCGAGCATTCCAAAGCTTCCCCACAAGCATTCCAAAAAACCTTCAGGGGCGAATTTCCAGTGCAATGTGGGTTTTTATATTGTTTCAGTGCATGTCAACGACACTAGTCAAATGAGCAATTTTCTGGCCAAGTTGTTTTGTGTCCACTGCAATTTTAATTTGGTATTGAAACTGGTATAGAGTATCGAGAAAATGTAGTATCGACCCAACCCTAGTAATAGCAGCCATCTTCTAAAATATGGAGCATCAAGTTCAGTTTTGTTTGGATGCAGACGATGGCCACTTCCAGCACTTGCTACAATATCACATTTCACACAAATCAAAGTACGTCTGTTGAAAATTTTGTTGCATTATCTTCATTACTGTTAATGTTAATAACGAAAACCTATTTTCTGTTCACTATTTTAATTTATTCTGATAGTTTATTGCCTGTTGATGTTTTAATAACTATTAATAAGACCCAGACGTGAGCTGTATTCACAAAAATTAATATATATGATGACTGCCATGATGGGCATACCTGCCTAAGCATCTGGAGCTGTGGAGTACCGTGGTACATGGCCTTGGCCTGGGGCCACGTTCCATCCAGCAATACCAGGTTGTATGGTGGCTGGCATTCCGACACCAGTGGAAGCTCCCGGATGTCCACTGCTCCCGGGGAGGGGTACACCAGCACCGAGTGGGGTGATGCAATTATCTTTCGCAGTTCCTCCTGTCTACATACCATGCACATTCTACCAAACCATCTCTCATGTCTCAATTTTCAAAGAGAAAACATAATTTTAAAAATTTCACAAGACACAATTGTTAGGGTCTAGAAATTTTCCCAAATGTGAATTAATGTAAAATACTGAGAAATTATGTTTATTTGCAAAATTCTGTAATAATTCCTGTATTCACAACACATTGACAAAATTTCTTGTTAAAGTGTATTTAAAACCATAGTGCGAGCATATTTTACCATGAAAACTCTTACAAACATTAAGTTTTACAATTTTCCATTTGTTATACAGCATTATCTCTCATTTACTTCACATATGGGCAGATAACAAAACTACCCAAGTAATGATGATGATGTCGACTATAAAAAGTGAACAAAAGTTTACGTCGTGAGAACGATTCATACATTGATTGGTAGCATTGTCAAAAGATTATGGTTGTACGTATGATTTAATATATATCAACCCGAATTGCTATGGTGCTCATTCATGGAAAGAATCATGCCTAAGGGTGGGTTTACCATTGACTTAACAGAAACCTTAAGCAGTGTGCTTAGAATATGAACCAATGTTTTTCAAGGGTATTGGTTTATGGCTGCAGTGTGCAGGTCATGTGCATTCTTGGCTTCACTTAAGATATTGTTGTATTGTATATATTAAATATAAGTCAAGATAAAGTAGGCAATCGACCTACAGTGGCAGATGATGATTATGGGAAACTGTATTTACATAATGGATTTAGGTTATGCTGTCTCGTGAAATTGTATGCAATGAATTAAAGAACGCTTCAGTGTTATGTTTTATTTCTTGGAAGAAGTTACTGAATTTGCTTTATTTAATACTTTTTAAAATTTATTGACATAAATGTCTAATGTTGGCATCTGCACCCCTTCTATCAGATATCACAAGTTTATCAAAACGATTACACAGCAGCAACAACAAATAATTAAATAAACCTAAATAATATTCACTGTTGTCCATTTTTCCAGGTTTATGGTGGCTGCTTTGGTCTCTTGCAATTCTGATTAGCTAGACTTAAAAGTTGCCAGATCAATTGCATACTGAAAAACTTACTTTCAGCGTACTTTACAAGTCATAAGTACAAATCTTAATACTTCAGAACTTAATCATAAACCCAATTTGATGCATGCCAGACTAGGATGAGGTTATATTTGTTGGGGCAATTTGCATCAAGCTTGGACCAACAACTTGGGAGGTTAAATACTACTCCAAACTTAGCGAAGTAGTACGTCTTAATGAAAAGGTTTTAGCAGTGGTCATTTTAACAGTTTTATACTGCGATGACAATAGCACGAGAAACATGAGAGGCTGCGGCCTTAATGTTTCTGGGGTGCCCAGCCGGTGTACAAGATGGGTCTGGTGGCCTGATCTTGTCGACACAAAATCTTCAGCCACTGTCACGACCCTTTGCACTGACTGACCTTTTGTCCCTGGTTTACGTGGGAGTTGGAAGTTCCTCCGCAGTATGGGCTGTAGACTGGTAGACTGATGGTCTGCGGCAGGCTGCTGGGGACGTGATGTACTGCAGGTGTTACGGTCGTCCAAGTTCCTTGGGAGCTGGGTTGTCTGCGGGTTGGCCCATAACCAAGGGCAGCCCAGACGCGGCTCTCCTGGGAAGCCTCACCTACAGGATAAGGCTTCCCAGGAAGCTTAATCAATGGCGGGAATAAAGGCTGTGGGAGGACTAAGGGGTGAGAGCTCTCAGTATTGCAGGTGGTTTGAACTCGGTCCTGCAAGGTGGAATTATTGCTGAGGGCAGTAGTGGAAAGGGGTGGGCAAGTTGAGCTACCTTTGGAGGTACAAAACGCCCTTTTCAACCTTCTCTGTACTCCTCTCTTCCCAGTGTACGACATAAGGGGAGAGGAACTTATACAGCATCGCAGAAGGTAAGCCAGTGCCACATTTTCCTACTTTGCATTTCTGAATAATTCACAGTGTCCCAGACTACAGCGGTTACCTTGTGCTTGTTTCCCGGCCCCTAGAGGAGCAGTGGACAGAGTGTTAGGTGGTGCTCAAGTTGTTTGACAGAACTATCCAGGTGTGGTATCCACAGGGGTCAGTTAGTCTAAGTTAATCCCAACTCTTTTCTGGCCCCATAAGAAGTGGTGGCAGAGTATGGAATAACCTAGTTTGCTCAATTCACCTGTTGGAGGAGTTTCTAGTGGTATTGGAACTAACGAATTCTACCAATTTGCCAGAGCTAGCTCGGGTGGCCATTTAACAGGTGTGTATTTAGCTTTGTGCCTTGCGGTCTTCCGGCATCACTTTCGGTAGATGTGTTAATGTAGGAATTATTCGGTACTTTCAAGAAAATTAGAATACAGAAAATAGTTCCAAACTCGCACGTTAATTTAGGTAAGTAATAAAACACGGTGGCTCTGTACTACCTCCTAAGCTAATACAATTTGCGATGAAAGTTCAACCTAAAAAGCCAGGTGAAGGCAACATGAAAAAAAAGCTGAAGGGAATGAAGGCGATTATTATGTTAGGTTAAAAGTTGTCATATTCTCTATCTAACTAATAAGTGTTGTCCTGAAATAACAGAAGAGGTTAACATCTACCAGAAGGGTAGTGTTGAAGTTGCTGTGCCGTCCGGTGAGGCCGAGAAGGTCCTGAAGGGACTCCTCCGTGACCATTACAGAGTTCTGGGGTCGATACCAGGAGGTTGTAAGGACAGAGCAAAGTCTTCAGGAGCCTTTGCGGGATCGAGTTTCAGAGAAGCAGGGGATCTGCAGTGGCTCCTGGTCGGCGATGTCTTCAGTTGGTAGAAATTCCGACCCCAGAGGCGGCGGTGGAATTTGCAAACGTACCAGCCAAGGCATGCACCTCAATGGCTACCTCCAGCCTTATACAAGAGTGGTGGCGAAGCAGAGACTGAAGATTTCTGATCATGCCAGATCTTTTATAATAATCTTGTATAGCAGCTCAGAGGGCAGGGTTGCTGGGAGTGTTAGCCTCAGCCGTAGGGGTTGCAAATTCTAAAGTGCTGAGGTGGCTCTATCATCCTTATCTCAACTACGATGCACTAGTAGAAGGAGTGCTACCCTCCAGTGGTGCATTCTAGAACTAGCGTGACCTGTGCTGGAGGGAGCGGTAGCTTGTCAGACAGGACAATCTTGCATGGGGGGGTGTTGGTGTGATGTCTTCTTGAACATTCTAGGTAACAGTATAAGGTAGGATCACATGTCTGTAGTTGCTTCTCACATTGTGCAATCGTATTCTGTAGGCACGAGTCTTGCCTCTTCAGTACTGTTGAGGAGTAATTGACCTGCCCAAAGGGTTAAGCATTGCACTCAAGATGGGGATGAAGTCATTTATGCAGTGTGCATGAAATATGCGGAAATGCGCCAAGAGTCAACCCCGCCCTAGTGACGTAGAACCATTTTGGAGCAGGAAATTTTTTTTTCTGGTCAGGCAGTCAGAGAGAAACTACCCTGGGTATATGTCATTTGGCATCTAGCATGTTGCTGTGTCTGTGCGCTAGGGTCTGGAGGTATGCACACCTTCCTTATCGGTGCCGGCCAAGTGGCGACATCTGGTTGCAGTACGCAGTGCGTGGGGTTTCTTTTCTCTCTCTTCGCAATGCGTGCTCTCGTCTTCCCCCTCTCTGCTAGCTTCAGAGTGGCAAGTGGTGGCGAACAGCTGTCTGGCAGAGGGTTCCTTGTTCCCATAGAAGGAAAGGAACTCAAGGCAAGGGGAATTAGGTCATAAGCATGAAAGTAATTTATGTTTTGACCGCTATTGAGAAATGTCATGGAACCTTCGTTTTTAAAGCGCCAGCTCACAAAACAAAGCTGAGGGCTTGGTTACATTACATACAATGGATTTAACAGTTATTTCTCTGGTTAATTTGCAATTACAGGCGAGCACAGAAAGGTTTTAACACTTGTGTATGCAATGTCCCACTCGTAAAGGGTATGTGGTAACTAACTAGTAATTTATTTACTGTGAGACTGAGGGAGAATTGAAAGTGTGGCTTCAACTGGAGAATGGTTAAGTGTTTCACGGTAAATACAAATTACGTGTAAAGGAATGCTGGCCAGCCATAAGCCTTTCGTTAACTCATGGGGCCCTAAATAAATTTCCTATAATCTATGTAAATGAGCGATTATAAAAAACAGTTAACTAATCTAAAAAAGATGTACAGATGCCACCTACATTTAAATAAAAGGACATGAAAACACTTCAAAGATAATACTAATGCAAGAGACCTTGGTAATACAATATATAGAATATTTACAATTCCTTAATCTAAAAGTTATTTACTTATCATACTATATAGTTGAATTTTAACAATTTTCACTATTACATGGCTTTCTACAACACATTTAAATTTTGAAAACATCTTTTACAATAGTTTGGCATTTAAAGTGTAAATTAAAATACAAAGACCCTGAATAGTTATACCATATGGAAATTACTTACTATATCCATGGAAAAGGTTAGGCATAACTTACTTTTAACACTGCACTTGCAACGTGCCATCTACAGCATGTTTAAGTTTGCAAATTATTTTTTTACAACAATTAAAAATAAAAATTTTACATTAACAAAGCAAATCCTAACAAATGTTTCTCACAAAAAATAATACGCATTCTTTAATGGATACGCCAATATTTACTTGTAGCCTATAAGTGTTTTACAACTTGAAGCTAACAAGCAACTGGAAAACACGAATAAAAGCCATGATTATTTACAAAGAGTATCTTTAATGTGGAAAGTTTTTATCTTTTGGCTCGGGCCTGAACATATTTTCTTTCTTACGAAAGTCTTACGTTCCAAGTACGTGATTTTACACATCACTAGTCATTAGTTCTTGGTCTTCCTTTTGTTTCGGCACTGTCACTTGTAGTGTCCGAAACTAAACTTGAGTAGCACAGTTAGCTTGTGCGTTAATCTATCAATGGATTTTTCTGCATTACGCAGTTCACTGTTTGAAGTAAACAGTTTTACTTGGTAAGCATAGGCTTGCTGTCAAAAGTTAGTTTATTTCACTGGTACTTCACTTCATACGCACTCACTGCAATTTGACAGCATGGAATGTACTACGGTGAACTTACTTTAGAATAGTTCACTAGTTGTGGTGTCTTTGAGTCTCCTTTTTCGTGGGTCGGACCTGCTTCCTGAGGGCCATGTGGGTACAGATATGGCCACCTGAACCTCACCGTGGGCAGCCAAGGGGACTCCTTAAAGCACCCCGGTTGAGACGGGAGGAGGCAGACACAAGCCGGCATCTCTCTCTTCCGGTCGCAGGGTTCTCGGTTTGCTTCCCAGGTAAGGGCCTGTTCAGGGCTGACATGTACCTGAGAGATAATGGGACCTCCTTCCTCCCGGAAGGGCATACTTGAGGTGGTCGCCTGGGTTCGAGGTTCTTGGGGTTCCTCTACCCCGGTGACAATGATCCACCTCTCGCCCAAGAGGGGCTGCATCACTGACCCGCCGTCCAGCGTCTGGGTTGGGATGTCATCCAGGTACTCCCGGACCGACCCAATGGTGGCTGGAGGTGAAGCCTCTTGGGAAACCTCCAACTCAAAAGCTTTCTGAGAGAGCTAGGCTTTCCGGACTGGAAGCTGAGACCTGTTTCGAGCCCAGACACCTCCAGGTGTCCAAACTGGGTTGGCCGTCAGGGGAGTGGACTGGTAATCTCATCTCCCCTCTCCCCCTCGGCATGTTGAGGGTGGCCGTCTAGGGGACTGGCTTGGCACCTTCTCCCCCTCCAGTAAGATGTGGTTACACCTTTGCCCGAAGGCATGACGACCTGAGGTGGAGGTACTGGGTGTATCTCAGAATGTGTGATGATTGGTGGGCAAGACTTCTCCTCCCAAGCCGGTTGGAGAGTCCATTGGTCAGAAGCAGAGGGGTCTGCGGCTGCAGAAATGGCTTCTAGTTGCTTGGAGAATCTAGTGTCATCTGGTGGCAGATTCTCTTGAGCTAGTGGAAGGAGTGGCGTAGAGGGAGGGTGCTCCTCATCCCTTGTCCTTGGTGATTTCCATATCCACCGGAGGTGGAGTAGATGGAATAGAGTCGGGTGGCAGAGGTACCTGCATCACGTCAAACTCTGGTTCCTCGGGTTGTTCCTCCTCCTCGGCTGGAGGGGTAGCATGGGAGATGACGACGCCATCCGACAGCACATTCTGGACCTCTGCCAGGTTCTTCTGGACCATGGCAGCCAATGTCGCGGAGACCGGAGGCAGAGGTTCTTGTGGGTCCTCTATCTCGACGGCTTGTTGAAGCTCATGAACCTCGGTGATGATACTGGACTGGGAAGCTCTGTCCAGAGGACTATGCCAGGAAACCTCTGATCTCGGAGTAGTCTTCTTACTTCGTCGAGCAGATGAGTACTGCAAGTAAGAACTAGGGTTAGAGGGGAAAGTGCGTATTGACATTCTCCCTCTAACTGGTGGTAGGACAATGGTCCTGGTGTACGTAGTGGGTAGAGACTCCCCTCTGGCAGCTGTTGGAGGTTTGATTTTCCTGGCTATCAGGGGTTCAACCTCTTTTACAGGCTGCGAGGTTGTATAATCTTCTTCCTCTGACTTTAGAGCTTGGGGGAGAGGAACCACTTCGTCTTGGACCCTTTTGGGACAAGACCTCATTAGCCCCTGGGTCACTTTCTGAATACATCCACGGTTATCCTCGACCCAGTATACATTGCCGTCAATTCCGACCACAGAGAAAGGTCCCATACACTTCTTGGCTAGGTTAGCCGCAAACATGCCTGTCGCCTTGCTGAAGGGGTGGCTTTTGACCAGGACTTTCTCTCCCAGAGAGAAAGTGCACATTCCAGTGTGAGGTGGAGGGTATTTTCGAGCAATATACCACTCTTGGGCTTCCCTCACCTTTTTCTCCCTGGCTGAGGCTGCCAGACAGATATTCTCAGGCGCGGGCATGGTTGTGGGTGCGATGTCCCACTGCCAGTCACCTGGACGTCTGAGCATGCATCCGAGGAGACGTTGACTGGAGGGGAGTTCGTGGCTTTATTCTCTCACTGGTGGAGGGCAAAGAGGATTGAGGAGATATTCTTATCCCAGTGTCTGTGATTATCACCAACACTGAGACGGAAGCTCTTTTTCAGCTCATGGTTCCATCTCTCAGTGGGGTTAGCTTGGGGATTGTAAGGGGGTGTTGTCCAGGTCTCCAGATCCGAACCTTTACAAGCAGCCCTCCACTGCTGAATTGTAAAAGAGGTGCTGCTATCAGTCAAGATGACCTGTAGATAGCTCCAACGCGGAAATATTTCAGTATCCATCTTACGGAGAATATTTCTGGTTTCCTGGCTGAGGAGCGGGGAAGCTTCCACCCCGCGAGAAAACATATGTCACTACCAACATATACTGGTTCTCTCGGGTGCTGCACAGGTAAGGGCCCACAATGTCAGCTGCCAAGTGTGTCCACGCCATGGTCGGCCGTCTGGGCATTGATGACGGAGCGTCATGGGGTAAGCCTTGTCATGGCAGCATGTCACACAGTTGGTAACATACTGCTGGACATCGCAACTTACGCCATCTCAGATATACTGCTCTTGGATTGCTCGCAACATTTTACGTGTAACTGGGTGTCCAGCATGTTGGTGGTTGTGGTGACGGTGGCAAATGTCTGCCCTGAAGGATGGAGGTACCCAGATTTTCCAGGGTGCATTAGGGTGACAGATACAAGACCATACATGATCATATCGTAATCTGTATCTGTAGGGCAGTTATTTAATGAGCCTTTGGATATCAGGGTCTTGTTGGGTATAATGAGACTTGCTCTCGTGTAATACAGCTGTTGCAAGCATAGAATCTCTTCAGGGCTTTGGGTAGGAGCAGGGGAAGGCATTAGCTTCTCACATTCCTCCTCCTCCTTAGGCTCTCCTTTGAGGTCCGGTAGACGCAATAGTGCATTGGGGAGGTCATTAATCTTACCCGGACAATGTTGTACTGGGAAGCCAGGTTCCGTCAGAAACATTTCCACTGTCTGGGTTTTGCTTTGTGGTTGCGCAACTCGTGGAGTCACTTCAGTGCTTTATTGTCTATGCATAGCCTGAAATGCTTGCCGTTAAGGTGGTACATGTATTTCCATACCGCCCACATGACTACAAGGCATTCCTGCTAGTTCATATGGTAACGCCTCTCTGTTATTTAGACGGGTGCTGAGATAGGTAATAACATGTGGCAGCCCCGAGGCAGCGTCCTGGTACAGTACCGCCCCTAACCCATCTTGGTAGGTGTCCATTTGTAAGATAAGAGGTTTTCTCTCTTGTGGATGGTGAAAATGGGAGATATTGGAAAATTATTCTTTAAAGCAAGGAAGGCACCTTGGTGTTCTTGCATCCATTTCCAATGGGCTTCCTTGGTAAGTAATTGGTGGAGAGGAGCCATTTGGTGTGCTATGTTGGGCATGAAGCTACGTAGCCAGTTACATAGCCCTATTGTTAGTCGATCATTTGGCATCTTGTATGGAACAAATCCACTTGGATTGGGGAAAATTACCCTCTGGAGTGACTATGAGACCCAGATAATTTATGGATGTCTTACCAAAATGGCTCTAGGTGAGTTTGCACATAAGGCTGTGCATCTCGAGTCATTCAAGGACTCGTTGGAGGTGTGAAAAGTGTCTCTCCCACGTCTTGGAGTACACAATTATGTCATCCAAGTACACAAAGTAAAACTGTCCTATGCACCTGGTTAACACTTTCGCAGACATGAGTTGTTGGAAAGTGGCATGGGCATTCTTCAATCTGAAAGGCATGACCTTGAATTAAAGAGTTCCCCCTTCAGGAGTGGCAAAGGCAGTATACTTCCGGCTATCAGGGTGGACTGCAATATGCCAGTAGCCCGACTATACATCCAGCATACTTAAGCAGGGCTTCCAAAAATGCTCATTTTACAGTTACATTCAATATCTACATAACTGCATCTCCTTTTACTTCACAATGTGTAAACATACTATACAAAAATGTATTTCGGAAGGCGGCCTGGACATATCGATTTCCTGCAGGCTATTAATATTGATCCTTAAGATGATAAATAATTACACTCGACCTTAAACAGCCCTGTTTAACTCTTCTTTCTGGCTGTTCTCCAAGGCCACTAAAAACATAGTGAATTGATATTGAGGCTGCTTGTGTGCACGTATGTCTATGCCTCGTAATGTAACAGTAAACACACGCCTACACGAGTTTGTAATTTGAAGATTTTAGGTTATTTACTGCAATGTATTCTCCTACATTCTGTCAGTCCATTTTTAATTCATTATTTAGTAACAATGTTTGGTTTTAGTTAGTGCCATTTCCATATCAGTAAGTTTGATGATTTACTTTCCATAGTAACAAATTCTAACCTGGAAGACTACTAATATGAGTTATTTTAACAAGAGAAATGTTAAATGTGCAAACTGTGAATGGGAGGGGTGGCACTATCATCTAGAGAGACACACCAATAGTAAACACAAAAACCAAAGAGCAAGATGTACAAGAGCAGGACAGGGTTTAAGTGGCTTTGGTTTTGTAAAAACTTCTCAGAGTGAACCGTCAGCATCAACATCCATGGAATCTTACCCACCTCTCAAACAAGCACAAAAAGATGGTTCTGATTATGTTGGTGTTTGTAGTCTTGAGCAGCAGTTTGCATCATCAGTTGAACCGTGTGTTGTTACTGACCTGCATTCTAACGAAAACATAGGCCTACATGAACAGCTTATTAGGATTTGCAAGAGACCTGGTCAGATTTGTCTACTAGAAACCTGCTTTGAGATTCAAAATTCAAGTATTTGTTGCAGTCCTTGCTCAAATAACTATCAACAACTTCCCAAGTCTATTGAAATATAAAAATCTTTGAAGTATGGAATATTTTCTTTACCAACCACATCAGATGATGAAGTAGAAGCAAGTGAACCAAAAAAGTCAAAACAGAGCATGAATTTGATGACTAATGTCATTGATCATATACAAAAAAAAGCAACACAAGTGTGTGGATTTCAAAGAATAAAAATCAAAAGAGGAACAAGAAGAAAATAGAAAACAGGTAGCAAGAGGCCTTACTGTGGCACAGATTGCCTATACAGAAGCGAGGGAGAGTAAAGGAAGGAAGTTCTATGGAAAAAAAATTATTTGAATGATTTAAATGGAGCTGATGTTGGAGATAAAAACAATTCAAAAAAGTGTTTTTAAAACATTCTGAGTTTCTAAAATTTCAAACTTCTTAACAACAAATGCCATTACAAAACAACTGCCACTTATATCAGTGGTTGCTGACAAGATTACTAAGCACATGACATATCAAATTGTTTGTATACTGACTTTAGTTTAGGTCAGAAATGCCTTCTTCTTGATATATTACCATCTAAGGGTTTACCAAACTTTCATGAAAGATTTTCCCTTATTTTAAACTCAGAGAAGAAAAGGAGTGATGCCATAAAAAATGTGCAACACACTAAAACTAAGGAGTTTTTGTCCTTGCTGGGAAAGTTTTGTTTCTCCATGTTTTGTTTTCAGCTTTTGGGCACTACTGACATCCTGTATTTGATTACTGTGTTTCGTTGTTTTAGTCAGTCTGTCAATGTGTGTATATGGACATGTATGATGAGTTCAATGTTTTATGTGGCAAACTTGAACACACGAAGTTGTTGATTACTGTGTTTCGTTGTTTTAGTCAGTCTGTCAATGTGTGTATATGGACATGTATGATGAGTTCAATGTTTTATGTGGCAAACTTGAACACACGAAGTTGAAACTGGAAACGGGAGAGCTCTCGCATCATTTCTATCAACTTACATCAGAAACGGAGTACCTAGAGAATGATTTGTTTTGTGGCAGTCTATTGGTGACTAACGAAGAATTTCTGGAGCTCAGGAGTAATGCAAATATTCCAAGCAGTGTTCTGGCATTTCTGATGCTGAACGTGAACAACAGGATAGATTTAGCATTCCAAAACAGAATTTACTTCAATTCCTCGTCTTAATGCTTGAAAGACTTAAGAACAGAATATGTGAACCCCCTGTGGTGAATGGGATGAGGTTATGCTTTTCAAAGTCATTAATGAAGCCCTACAGTGAAAATAACGGAAGTTTTGTTAAGTTCTAGAGGAAGCTCACAGACTTTGTGCCCACAAACCACAGTTGCTGTGTAAACGCAATACACATTATTTAAATAAAGAGTGAATCCATGTGAACAAATGAAATATTCGTCAACTCATTTTGACTCTGAGGTAGGCTTTCAGTAATTATTCCATATACAAAGAAATATATAAAACTGCTTAAAAGCAACAAGCAAGGCTGTATGTGAGAGTATTGGGTTTATTATAGACAATCACCAACACCATCAAACCATGAAACACAACTATCTCATTATGGAGGTTTTCCTAAGTTGGAATGGCCCAGAAATACATTCATCCTCCACTTTCTTGAAACAAGTCATGGATAAGCACTTCAATGGTGGGGCACATCACTTCACCCGAACTACTGCCACTTCGAAACTGAGAACCTTGATCAAATCAAAGGTCATAGACAAGCTTCATTAGGAGAGTGGAAGGTTGCCTTTAGTTTCTGAATGACCTACATGGCAAAGTGTGCGTGTGCAGCTATTTACTGTAAATTGTAACTATTTTACAGTGTTATGTTCATCAACATCATAAACAATTTGTTATAAAATTAAGTTTTTATGTTTTTGGGGGAAATTTTGACCACAATTTTTTTGTTCTGGGGAAATTTTTCCATGCTAGGAATTTTTTCCACCTCTGCAATATTGTTTCTTTTCATCTTTATGCCCCATTCCATCTCGCCACACTCGAAAGGTCTGAAAGTCAGTTAGTTAAAAACAGAAAGGGTACCAGCCAAATTCTACTCATGATAACCCAGCTTGAGACAGGAGTAAAAAGAAATTCTTTTATTTGTACATTCACACAAAGTAGCAGCAAGGACCTTGCAAGGTTGAACTTCTTGCCACGGAAGATGAGGCAGCGCTCTGGCAGCAGGGACTGGGCAAGCATGGGTGCTGTCCGCAAGCATCGCTTCTGTTCTGCTGGATGTTGCAGCAGCACCACTGTGCAACGCGTGTGGACCGGCACAGCTGGCAGGAACGGACACCAGCACACCACACAAGGTCGCCTGCAAGCATCACACCCCACCTCTATTTGCTGTTGTATTCCTATCACCGGCTTACCCTCACTGATGTAAAAAAATGGCAGATTTAATACCAGGGTTGTGTAGACACGTGAAGACTGCAAAGAAACAATGTATGTAATTTTGTATTATAGCCAACTATTTGGTCGCAGCAGCCCCATGCATGTAGCATATAACTGTGTGTTGACTGGAGATGTGGTAAAACTTCATGCAACAATTACTATAGTTAAAAAGCTGAATAATGTGCAAGTAATATTCTGCAGCACATAGCAGCCAACCCAACAATGAACAGACACCTTGAACATATTATGTAAATCTTGTAAGTCTAATAAAGTGTTGTGGGCCACTAGTTTGGCTCCCTCTTACACTTGTACTGTGGAATGGTGTGCATTTATGTGTCCTGTTACTTATGTAATTTATTACACAAATGGAAGTTTAAAATTTTTTCCGCCTTCATAACATACCTGTGTGACTGATGCAGTGTCAAACATATAATTATATGCTAGTTTCAATGGACCACAGAGACCAAATGGTTGCCCATAATAAACAAAAAAAAAAAGCTCATTTATTTCCTTCAGTTTTCATTACTCATGCAACCCCAGTGTAATAATTTCCTCAAATCTGGTATCTCTCGTCCCTCGCAAGCGATTGCTAAGAGGACACTTACCTATTCACTGTTCTCAAACCAGAGTTTTGCATGATACTGAGCTCAGATCAAACCTATATTCAATAAAAAATAATGACAATATTTGCAAAAAAAAAAATACTAATTAATGTACGCCTAAACAAAAATAATACTTTCTACAGATGATCCTATATGTTAAATTTACTTCATATTCAACTCGGGACTAGCCTAAATTTATAAATAAAACCAATCCAATATAAATAAACAACCCGTAGTACACATTAATAACACAGGTCAGGGTAAATAAACATATTACCCTTATAACGCACTGTCCTAAACAACTACGACTGTTACACATCCACCATTAGTTTTGAAAATTCCCACAAAGCAATGTGACAAACAATTGAAAAATGCTAGTGCTCTCCAACCATTCGTCACCAAATGCAGTGTAATGTGTAATGACGACACACATGTATAAACACCATCTCGGAACCTATTTGTTTATGTTGTACTATAAGTATATTTTTTATTCTACTAGTTATACATTACGTAGTACACTGCTCTTGTGAATATAGACACGGTAAGCCTTGAGTAATTCACCAGATTTACATAATCTTCCAACACTGTTTGATACCTGCGTCATATACCTGTATAACCTCACAGTCGCAGCATAAATACCTATGCCCCATAAATGAGGTCTTACACATTAAAGATTAGTTGCGAACGGTATTCTTGCATGTAATACAATTCAGTGATCCTACATAAATATATTCTACATAAATTATAAGTGTTTTATAACAAACAGCAATCTTGATAACCCTCCTCCCTATCACATTTTATTATTTTTACAGAAAACTACTCGAAGCCCCTCCGAAATCCCTAGTAATTATGATTACTAATAATCATATTTAATATATCCAACTATAATTTTTCGGATTTTCGAAAAAGCCCCTACTTTGGAATTCTACCAAAATTCTTCCTATTGTGTGATTTTGCCTGACTGGTCTGTCCAGTTTACAGTAACGCCAAATGTCGACAGACGACTTGAATTATACGTCAAGTATGTTATGTTGCAAAAAAAGCCACGTAAATTATAGACAAAGATTTGGATCGTAGAGGGATATTGTAATCTCTTATATTCAAGTCATTTGCCAAACAAAATACCCGTTTTTTTCTATTTGTCATTTGTGTCGCTAGTTCGACAGCAGTCGCTCTTTTGGAAATTTTCACAAGCTCTCAAAAAGTTGCAGGAAGACAATATCTGGCGAACAAACATTTAACTTACCCTGTTTAAATTTGGGCCATGTTCGAGTCCAGGAATTTAACGGATTTTACATAGTTTAATTGTGAACAGAGCTGTCTACACGCACACGTATATAATGAATCCACGTACATATTACGTGTCTAGATATTTCACACATGTACTACTCACCGACAGCGATAGCAGACATCCCTCATTTTTGGAGGATCGACAGGCAAACATGACAGATCATCCCAGACTTCTAGTTCCATATTAGCCTTTGAAGTTTTACTAGCCGCAACATTAAAATACACGTATTTTCTAATAATATTAATCTCTTGTCACCGACGAATTTACCAAACATTTTTAAAATTCACTTCACTTCCATGCTACCCAACTTGACGAGCTAATGGCCTTGATTTATTGACCCGTTCAGCCAGTGTCAATCCCAGGGAACGCAGCATCAGTGTCTCTTCCTGTCAGGAGGGGCACAGAAAAAAAATTTATATAATTGATTTCTGATCCACAATCGCTTCGGGTGTCATCACGAAGAGAAATACGTTGCAAATGCGCCTTAAAGTTCCCGCAATTCAGCCGCAACCCGGAGAGCGTGATAAAGAATCTGCGATTACTATGGTGAGACCAGCACCAAGGAACCCGTTGAAATTTGGCTCACAACCATTCCTTGCTTCCGTCAGTGGGCCCGTCCTCTATCTATCTAAACTAGGGATCACACGATGCAATATGAGTACCAATCTTGCACGAGATGCCAACCTTAAACGAGAATTTCTTGCACAAGTTCTTATGCAAGGCACATCCTGCACGAAATGAGGAGATAGATCAGGTCCTATTTTTCTCGTGCAAGGCGATGCAAGTTGCGATCCTATTTGTCCATGTATGCTTGTCATATGACCTGTTATAAACTCAACCATAGAGTAAAAGAAAACCATAATCTGAGGTATGCGAAGAGGAATACAGTGATATAAAACATTACAGGATAATAACTTTAAGCGTGGATTGAAGTTTAGACAGTTCACTGCAAATTAAATAATAACAATTGCATATTGTAGGGATAGCTATGAAACAAATGCCTTGTTGAGGCAGGCAACTTCATATTTTGTATTATAATACCTTGGCTGTTTAGTACTCACCAGCGCTATCAACTAATTTTTATGCGAAACAGTAGTCATCTTATTTATCTGCGTATGAACTCGTTTCGCATGCAATTTAGTTGGCTTTCTCGTACGAAATACTTTGTACGAAAACTTGCGCGAAATGCATCTCAATTTACCTCCTCGCTGGACATGATTTTTAACTGGAAACAATTTACAATTACATGTCCAGTCCTTTTACAATAATAACAGTCAGGTGGGCTACGATAAACCATTTATGATGCTGGTGGAGGGGGGGGGGGTTGTTTTACCTGTGTTAACATCTCTGTGTACTTTACTATTGCCTGTTGGTCTATTTTGTATTTTGTCACTCTGTACTACAAATATGCCTGATTTATTTAGGAATTACCAGGAACAGGATCCAGAGTTAAATGTTATTATTAAAAATTTACAGTTTGGTATTGAACGAAAACCACATTCTTTGTCTTAAGGTGTCCTATTTTATAAGTCTTGTGACAACAGAAGAAATATTGCTTTGTCTAATGTTCTGAAACCAATGGTTTTTGAGTATTTTCATTCTTCTCCTGTAGGTGTACACCTAGGAACTTACAAGACTATTAAGGCAATGAGGAAACATTTTATTTGGCAAGGAATGAATGCAGAAATTTCAGATAGAGTAAAAATGAGTACCCTATGCTCTATGAGCAAGCCAGTACAAAACACTAATTTAGGATTTCTAACTTCAGAAGCAGCCGGGAAACCAATGCAGAAATTGTTTATCGATTTTGTTGGACACTTGCCTCATAGCAAATCTGGATATAATATGCTTTTTGGTATGTGTAGATGCATTTTCCTAATATGTGTGGTTAATTCTTTTGAGAAAAGCTACTGTGTTTACTACAATTCATGCCCTTCAGGCACATATTTCAACATTGTATTCCCACTTCTATAGTTTCTGATAACGGTTCTCAACTCACAGCAAAACAGTTCAAACAAATGTGTTTCTCTTTTGGCATCAAACACATGACCCTCTCCCCGCATAATCCTCCTCCTTCACATGCAGAGCGTTTTAATAGAAACCTCACTTCCGCTCCTATTGCTTTCCATGCGAAGGACCAGACGAATTGGGATAGGAATTTACATTGGCTCCAAATGGCTTTCAATTCTGCACGAATGGATCTCACAACTCAACTCCTTTCAAGTTAATGTTTACTTCCATGCCAAACAACCCACAATCCAATTTGTGGGAATTAAGTGATTTGCTGTCTGATAATGTTAGTAATATAGAAGATGTATGGTCTTCTGCTCTTAAAAATTTGAAGGCCACTCACGATAGGACATGTGAGCATTACAATGCAAATAGAATTCAAAATTCTATCAAGGTAAGCGAGTTAGTGTTGTTAAGAAGTCATCCTACTAGGAGGCCATTAACAGAAGAATGGTAAAGTTGTCATTTCGTTGCACTGATCCCTATTGGATCCAGCAGTTTTTAACCCTTGTTGCCAAATTGAGTTTACCAATTCAATTTGGGAGCTCACTGAAGCCAAAAATTTCAAAATAAAAAATTTGATTTCACAGTGGACAAAACTGTAACAACACGTCCTTTGAGAATTAGTCCCAAGGTGAGGGCAACTTCTTAAATCAAATAAAATACATGGTAGATGCAGGTATAACAGAAGAAGCAGATTCACCTTATTCCACACACTCCCTCATCATAGTTAAGAAATCCGGATGCCTACATTTTTTAACTGACTTCAGGAAATTGAACCAATACCTGACTAGGGTACAATATCCTTTGCCAGGTACTGAAGATATCCTGAACGCCCTTTTAAATTAGGCACACATAACTAGTTTAGATTTGTTCTTATGATTTTATGGTATCACTGTTAGGGATGATGATAGGCATAAATTAACATTGACAATCGATAGCATAGGCCCTTTCCAGTACCGAAGTATGCTAATGCGGTTGAGCACAAGCACAGATAATTTCCAAATGTTTATCAACATACTTGTAGGACCACTCCAATGGACCGCAGCTATCGCATACATCGACGACATTTTTATTCTCGGTAACATCTTCGAAGAATATGTGCAGAACATAGTCAGTGTTTTGAACGGCCCCGATTATTCAATATCAAGGCAAATACAAAAAAATGCATATTTGCGGAGCAGATGGTTAGAGTCCTTGGACATATTATCACACCTTGCGGCATATCTACCAACCCTGAGAACGTAGCAGCCATTTTTATAATATAATCACCCCCCACATAACATCAAACAACTAAGAACATCCTTAGGTATGTCATCCTATTTACGATGATAAATGAGCAACTATGCATCCATAGTTCAACTACTCATCGACCTCACAAAGCTCAACATCCCCTTTTAATGGACGGAACAACATGACACGGCCTTCACTCACTTAAAAACGGCGATTTCACAAGCCCCGATTCTCCATCAATTTTACGAGGACCATGAAATTATCTTAGCATGTCATGCTAGGAATGAGGCTGCAGGTGGGGCCCTTATACAAATAGACCTACACACTAAAGAACATAAAATTATCGCCTTTGTGTCCAAGAAATCTTCACCCCAGGAAGGTAAATGGAGTACCACAGAATGAGAACTTGGGGCAATATGATGCTTATGTACACACTTTAGGCAATATTTATATGGTCGCCATTTCACCATAGAGACTGAACATGCCAGTTTACGATATCTCCGGTCCATGGCTGAGCACAATGTGCGTATACAAAAATGGATATCGCTCTTAGTGAGTATGACTTTGAACCTTAAATTTTGAAAGGAAAATTGAACACCCTCTTGGACGCCCTTAGGCACATGCCCACAGCACCCCTCATACACACCCACCATATAGTTGTTAATGAAAAAGTATACGAAATTAAAGAGACAGTGCTCAACTGTACTTCGTTATTTGAGGCATTCGCTGAGGTCATTTTACAGAATCTCAGTAAAGCAGATGAAATAAAAACTTGTTGTCGAATAACGTCAAAAATCACACACACACACACACATACACACACACACACTTTGGCATAAGTTAACCATACACTCGTAGAATTCACGATATAGTCAGAAGAAACAAATGTTATTTACACACTACAAAAGTGTTGAAAGTGAGACTTTTTTTCAAGCCCCGTGCATTTCAATAATTATAGTAACGGTTTACAAATACATTATTTACAAAACATGCAAACTTATTGTTAGTTAAATTCACAACCTCTTAAAAATGTGTTTTCTTATGGAAATCCTTTCAAGTTTACTTCACCAAAATACCCTTGTTCGTCATTAGCATTATACAATTTAGTTGCAGAATAATTCAGCACAATCTACACTGCGCATGTTTCCTAAAACCAACAAACTTCCCCTTGGTCGCCACCGATGCTAACCTCCAAATACGCACATTTCTGGCATTTTCCTACCACTGTGACGTCAGTTCATGAAGTATTTGTGATTTTTCCTCGTGCAGGTTATGTGTGAGATTGGCCAGAAGTAGAATGACGTAGTAGGTGCAACGATGCGCCTGTGCGAAGGGATCGGAACTACGTCGCTGCTCATATTTCGCATTGTGCAGGTAACAGAATACTGCCTTGATCACCATAGGTTAACAACACAACCTCCATAAGGCGTGGCTTGGTTGAAAAAGATTAAGACAAAAAATTTCATAGTTATTGTCGGGTTGACAAATGTTTATGACCACAAACTCCTTCATTAATAACTTTGTCACAAATTTTCATATTGTTCTGAAAATGGTTAGAGAAATTAAAATTATTTTTTCTCCCCATTATAAAATCTCAGATAAGTGATCAACATTCCACGATCATTAAACATTATTTTTAAAATTCGACCATTATGGCCCTTACCTAACGTCCTAATTATGCGAAGGTCCTACTAGCTTGAAGAGCCTACATTTATGCATTAAATCCAGAATACTACTTATCTTGTAGAAAAATGCCCCCTCAAGGCAACTGACTGACCCCGAATAAAGCATGTACAGAGATTAAATACACATTTCCACCACATGGCATATCCAATCACAGCAGTGATATGTCATTTTCCTCAGAAAAAGTCGTGATTCCAAGAATTAAGTGGTATTTTCAATACTTCTTATACAAGTCGTGGGTTTCACTACCAATGGTGGTTTATGTAACCAAATAAGGTGAACCGATGCAGTGGTCCCGTTTTTCCCTTAGGGGGTCACATAAATGAAAAATAAAACACCAATAACATTGAAATACTCAATCACACTTCCAGCATGTTGACCAGGTTGCAAGAACTTGAGTAACCAAATTTCACAGTTTTGTGCTGCATGCGCACAAGTAGCGAGCAGTCTGCAGCACCTGCCACCGATGGTGCTGCCATCAGGTGGCGAACCGCCGAAGTACCTTTCCGCTTCACAGTTGTCTTCCATGCCTGAGCATTGCTGCACGTGGAAAGATATTTCGTATATTGTCACACGTTACCATTAACCCAGGTCTTCCGGTGTCTTTTTAAAGTAATGTGAACATGCCGAGAACATTGTAGGTTAGTTATTCAATAGATATCATGCCAATAATAGTGTTAACCAGCATGTTAAACATTCGTGCCTGCCGGGCACTGTGTCATAAAAATGTCATGTAACCAAAACAAAGTAATTATTCGAATGGGTGCTTATGGCGATCGTGGTCCAGCCTACTGATTAGATAGTTTTTAATTAGTGATAATTGTTAATAATTCGAGGGCGATTAGCGATGTGGTCCAGCCCATCACAAAGTAGAAGAGGATGGCTCATGAAGGAAAGCAAAAGTAATTTAATTTGACTTTGTTAGGCCCCTTTGGGATGCAGCAAGGATTAGGAAAAGGCAGAAAAGGGTACACAAATCTACGGTCAACAACATACATAAAAATCAGAAAAATTCATATATATTAAATATATAAAATTATACAGAAGGAATGATTTTTTTTATATAATACTGCTTGATGCTGCCAAATTGGGGGAAGGCAGGAAAATATACTGCATCATACAGAAAAAGAAAGGTCTTAATGTGTCCCAATAAAATCACAGCAAATGTTATACGCTTCTTTCAAAATTACCCATGAAAGACCAAATAGCATAAAATGTAACACACAACCACTAAAAACAGGCAACCATAGAATAAAATTTACATTAAAAAATATTACTACTATTCCCTCTATTGACAGAGAATAGAAAAATATGTTAGGCATTTAACTTCAATGGGGCACACATGATTCATTGCCCAGAAAAATCACCTCTTACAAAATCTATTAAAAACAGCAGTTTATGATGATTATAATATTGATGGCGAAGAATCACCTCCCCGAATATCCAAGAGATGCTGGAAAACTAAAACTAACCTTTAAAAAAGACCACTTCCAAACGCAGGGAAGACAAAATATTTATACCATTCTACACTAATATACTAGTAATTTTCTAATTACCGGGGTAACACACTAAAAACAACACATCCAAAAAAAATATTTAGCTTTTCAACTTTCAAAATTGCCGCACCTAGCACCATGAAGCCTAACTGCGTATAATGATGTCGACATCATCCCCTCGTCAGCCAGCACACACCACTCATAGAGGAAGACTGCACGATTATTTAGACTGGTAGATGATTATTTATACATCTCAATATGTGGCTCAAAATATCGAGGAGGGGCAAGAAAGTACAAGGAGTTTATGGAACATGCCAGATGTACATGTAGTTCCAAGTGTTACCACGAGAGGGTACATGATGGCCTCGCGAGCGCTGACCACCATGAGCCAGTATTGCCTTGCACCTGGTTGAGGTTATACGTGCATGGCTGGTCTGCTTGGAAGTGGACGAGTCAACTTGAGAAAAATTCTGCAAGATATTTTCTGCAGCACAGAAGTGTAAATTCTTCACTAACATTAGGCCCACATTCTAGTTACATTTATTTAATAATCTATCATCAGTGTTCCAAAAATGCAGGCAACTATTTTCACGTGCGTACAAGCAAGTTGACGCCATCCACTTCCCCCTAGTCTGTTTGCCCGCTGTCGCCAGCAGCTACCAGCAATCTACCAGGCGCTCGTTCACACCGGCTGGGGAGTTCATCGCAGTGGTCGAGCCACCAAGATCTCGGTTATGAGTGCGGCTGCAGGGGCAGAAGAGAGCCCTCGAGACATGAACGGAGTAGGGAAGTTTAAGTGCCGAATAAGCCACATGAGCCAGCACACACGTGTCTTAAAAGAAGACCTTGCAAAATTAGGCGTAATTGAAAGGAGCATCAAGTAAGGAACGCTCAAGGACACCTGTCCACACAACTCTAAGTTAAGGAGCCCTATAGTGTTTTGATGCCTCGGCAGGCTTTAATTACCTTATTTTCTATTTTTCATAATTTGCCATTTTTACGTGTTTCATCCTCATTTCATTTCACAGAGTGTAACGTGCCTATTAAAGGGTTTCCATGCTAACAGTAATTATTTTTGTCAAAGTAATAATGTTTGAAGACCGTGCGGCTGGCCTGCCTGCCAATCCTCGGCCGGCACGCTGCGTATAACAGTAAGTAAGACCGTGGTATCTCGAGGAGTGGGACGCGCTGACCGACGGGGTCGTGTTTCGCGTGCTTGGGCAGTACTTCCTCTTTGTTTGCCAATCACTTTACAGCAATATACATTTCTTAACCAGAACATTTGTATATTTCGTAGCCGCCCAAGAATTAGCACTCCTCTCTTCCTGTGGAATAGCATCACCTGGGAAGGCTTAAGTTTTCATATAAATTTTTTTTCGGTTTCGGGAATTTTGTACAGTGTCACCCTGACGGCTGGTTAAGCCTGGCAATGTATGTAAATTGCTTCCTGGAGGATCGTTAATAAAGATCATTGATCTAATGTAAATGGTGTGCATTCGCATTCGGGTTGTCTATGGGCCATAGGGGAGCAGGCCCCCACCTTTTTCCACAACTCATTAAGGGTTTTGTATCAGTGTGTATATCCTTTTTCAGTGTTATATCTACATACAACTAAATATGGGCGCATGAGCTGCCCTAATATATCAATGTGCAGGTTTTCAGTATTGCA
Organism: Dryococelus australis; assembly: GCA_029891345.1. Lineage (NCBI taxonomy): Eukaryota > Metazoa > Arthropoda > Insecta > Phasmatodea > Phasmatidae > Dryococelus > Dryococelus australis. The sequence goes on from CM056996.1 coordinate 153,725,253, forward strand.
ATTGTTTCCATATCAATCACGATGGAAGGAGCACCGGGAGGACACCATCCGTAGGTCGTCGGCACACGACCCTGGAAGAAGAAGAGTCGACTCTGCCGAGCTAGTTATTATTTCGCTTCAAAATACCTTGCACCTATCATCTACAAGCCAAATAATTGGTGAGAATGCACAGAACATTTACCTGTCCCACTCCCAACCTTTAATGAACACCACTTTGCACCTCTACCTTGCAGTCAAAGTAAAAGTCAAATTCAATTTTAACAACTTGGGTTATATTGCAGTCGAAATTTAGGAGAAGTTTACTTTTCACCCCAGTGTTCAATACCTACGCGCTCGGCCCAATTCACTAGGCATGGTGCCTTGTTCATAGCAGTCCATATTGCGAGCATTATTATTTTTAAGCAGTTCAAAGATATTTCACATAATAATTACATGATATATTGATGTATATTTCCACAATTTAAATCACCATAAATAGGGACACTAAGTAAGTTCATGGGCTTAGCAGGACAGTTTGTTTGGCGGGAACATGGAGTACACACACAACTTATTGAAGTATACAAGTTGACATGTGTGTCAAATCTGAAACAAGGCTTCAACTTCATGCTAAAAACCTACGACTTCCACATCTTAAATCCAATGCATTATTCTTTGCCTGACAGTTATGGTACTAGTGTTTGGAGTACATGATCTATGTGACAATGAAGTTTCTTTACATGTATGCCACGAGTGCATAAGGAAAAAAATGCCTTTGCTTCTTCATTATTTGTCCACGAAAGGTGATGGCCTGAGAGATGATATTGTGTAAATATGGTTGTTCAGGACAAAATAAGAACTACGTCATGGTGCCTTTCCTCTACATGTTAGTTCACTGTGGGAAAATGTTTCAACGAATAACCTGTATATTTCCAATACGAGGCCACTCAAATTAACCCAATGACCAGGATTTTTTAATCATAGAAAATAAGAAAAGAAAAGCTACCATTGAAATTCCAGAAGAATGGGATAACCTTTTGATATCATGTCGATCAAAGCCAAGCCCATTCAGTGTAGTAAATATCGACCAGCATAACTTGTGTAATATCAAGGAACCAGTGCAATCATTCTTTTTGAAAACTCTTATACCAGCAGTGAAACTAAAACCTGCCAGGATGTTGAGCGTAACACACAATCATCAGTTCTTGGAGATAAGAGACAGTTACAACGGTCCATGGAGATCGTGCATGATAAGTAACACTCACATTACCAACGGAAATCACACTGCAGAAACTCTACCAAGGCAGGCCCTTTTCCTCTGGACAGTGGAAAATTTAGTGATCTGAGAAAACTGTAAAGGGTTTTGGTTTACAACTCCCTTGGTGATCTTGTGTCAGACACAGCTGATGTTGAAAGTGAAATTTAGCTGGACATGTCAGGCAACAGTAGCGGTGGGAAAGATTCGGGTACATTGTGGTATTTATATGTATGTATAAGTAATAGTGCGATAAAGATAAAATGCACATTTGATAAACATTTGATTGGTTTCCATTTCCGTGTTTCTAGGAAAAACTACCTTTGCCAGTGTTGAGGTCAGCATTATTCCTAAAAAACCTAAAATAGATGTGCATAATAGTTAAATTTGTACCAGTGGTGCATTTCTAAGGAATGTTGCCATGAATATGATTTGTTGCAACACATCTTTTCCTTCATAACAGTAAGCTAGGCTATTTTCCTTTCTCCTGAAAATTAATTTTTTATGTCATGGACTCTTTTTCCTATCACCCCTTCAATTGTTTTTTTTTTTTTTTTTAAGTGATTTACGCAATGCCACATTCCTTAAAATTAGCCTCCTAATAAAGTAATAATCTGTAAATGGGTGTAAGGAATCCCCAGTGAAATCACGTAGCTATCATAGTGCAAAGTAGCTACTATGTTGACACCCAGAGCTTAGCCATCTATTTATATTTCACGAAAGTGTTAATAGTATCTTAAACCCGTAATTAAATGTGTTGACAGTCAAGTAGTAGGTACTTTTGAAACAGTGAAACAATTAAGTGATTATATTTCTGAATTTATGAGTGCAGCATTAACTCTTCAAACTGGTCAACATTAAACTAACTTGAGATATTTTTCATAACATAAATACTCATTTGTAATGACACAAATTATCGCTGTGTGTTATATTTTTATTCTGTAAGTATACTATGCATCTTTTGTCTCTACAGAAAACAGATATTTTTAATTAAAATAACATTCCCTATCAAATTTAACAGTACATCTCCCCCTCATGCGTGCCCAGTCTCCAAGGTAAGCACGCTCCCCAATAACTTGGTAAGATTTTTCCTCCCCAGCAGCCCCGCCCTTACACTTCTCGCCACCTCATCCTCATTCAAGCCCATATGTACCTCCCGGTCGGAGGGCTTTTCCCACACGAACACTCCAGGGCTAAAAAAAAAAAAAAAAAAAAAAAATGTTATATGTTTTATGTTGTGTATTTAACAGGGAAAAATTCGCAGTGAAATTTAATGTATCTTTCATCCTGTATTGTGTTGCATATCATTCAGGTAAATATTTTCCCAAGGGATTTTCTGGTATGGCGCGGCATGTCACCTCTTTAGTCTTGGTTTGATGGGCGTAAGGGCAGGTCGCGTACCTCGCAGCATGGAGGTGAAGCATTACTTTGTGATGATCAGCAACTACAATTAACTTTAATTTGATCTGGAATGGTTTAATTAATTTCTGTGCACCTCCGAGTATGCCTCCCAATTGGGAGCAGACTAGCTGCCCCTCCGACTTTACGATACTTTAATATTATTCTTTCAAAGTGTATACGCAATTTCGCCACTTCAGTTATTGCGAGGCTCCAAGCCTAGTGCCCATCAAATTCAATTGTGTACCATCTCATTGGCAATATTGAATAATAAGACATTTATTCAAAGTATTTTGCTGTGTACGATTTATTCTTCAGATAACGGTACGTATGTGCGATCACATAATTTTTGGAATAATTCATCTTTAATAGTTGTTTTCAGTTTTGCAGTGTAACAAAGGTGTGTTTGGAGCCACAATAGTCTAGCTCACAATAAACATAACAAGACATCAAGGGAACACGACGGTCTTTTAGTCCGGGCTATTCGACCACTGCCCAAAACTTAGTGTAAAACTGTTTGTGACATCTATCGTACATGTTTTTATTTAACACATTTTTTTCTAAGAATTAAAAACACTCTATCAATCATTAGTTGCAATGCGCGGAAATTAAAACATTAAAATCCTTAAAACCTTAGAATTGTTAAAAACATAGTACAATCTTTAAAACATTAAAATGATCGAAAATTTATTAAAATCATTAAGACATTAAAATTGTCATCAAATTAAACTAATTAAAACATTAAATTAATCAAAAACGCATTAAAATCATTAAGGCATTAAACCCATCAACACATTAATATCATTTAAATATTAAAAACGTCAAAACACACAACAAAAAAATTAACAAAACAAAAAAAAATATTATATTATTGAACTGGACTCAAGTCCATTGCCAACATATAACATATAGCCCCAAGAGTGGTATCACAAACCTACCCTATATACACATCTTCATTTCTATTTTCTATAATGGCATCCATAAACTGGGCATATAGCTCCAGCGAACTCCTCAAAACTTTCAAGAATAGTTTTTTATACAATCCATATGAATTAATACCAAGTTTCTCCAATCCTTTTAGTCTCCTTTGGTATAATACCCCTCACTAACAAAATGACCGGTACTACACCCCTCTAAGTATTATTGTCATATTTGTCTCCAATTTTATATTGAAGTATCTTATATTCGACGTCTTTATCTGGACGGTTATTGCTGCTCTGAAAGGTGGTAGGACTTGCCAGTGGATGGTTGACCAGTGGTCAGATTAAAAATTACGAAATTCAGAAAATTGAGGAGTCAGTTTGTCTGGATGAGGTGGTTGAAGTGGTTGAGCAGACTCTTCTTCACTCTGGGCCATGTGGCTGACTACCAAAGGCCGCTATCTTCTGTTGTGCGGTGTCACTCCTCGTGCTGTATATTGATGAAACTCTATTGTGTGCTGTGTGGTGAATTATCTAGGTTATTCACACATCTATGCTACTTTAGAATGTAAATACTTGCAAACAAAAGTTGAATGTCAATATCATATGTGCGGGTTGGCAGGAAATTATATGGGCCCGTCCCTGAAACACCTTGCAGCTTACCTCAAATAAAAGCACTCGGTTCAACGTAATGCAGTTTATTTAGATGCTTGACTACAATGCTTCTAGGGCAATACTTTACCTGAAATGTGCCGGCCATTTACTGGTCGTCAGCAGTTAAGCCGAAATAGTGCAAAGGCCTGTGCGTGACTTTAATGCAAGTGTAATTCCTCCAGGCGATGCAAACCAAGGGAAGGTGAAAGGCGGTGTCCCGGGCGGCTTTCGAAAATGGTTCCTGTTAAATTTAAATACTATTTCGGTGAAAAATGACTGGTTTAAGTTGTGAACGCCGCCCGGGTGTGGAACCGAATGGTACGTGGCCTGCCTTTCAAAGTACTCAATGTCTACTGTCGTTCCAACATGGTATGTTCGCTGGGGTTGCCACCACAGTGCATCATGTCGAACTACTTTCATCACCTTGCACTTTGCATAACTATGCTTAACCCTGTTACACTTGCAATAACACTCTTAAATATTCTCTCGCATGACAACACAATACACTGCAAATCAAATGGAATGATGTGAGGTTGATAACTCATGAATGTGAAACACTACTAACATTGCCATAACACTTGGTAAATAACTCTAGGGCATTGAAAATACTCTTACGGGCTTCCCTTCAGTTGCACATGACTGTTTGTCACCACCCTGGCCCTTTACATAATGTTTTAGGAAATAATGTACGTGGGTACTCTTTTCTTGTATTCCTGCATGGATGTGCATGTGGCCGCATGGCCACTTTTATACTCTCTGTTGTGTTGTACCTGTAACACACACACTGCACTGCACTTGCACCACTACTGGTCACTGATGCGCTACGAGAGTAGTAGAGTGTGGCTCTCTGCTACAGATGTGGTGGACAGTAGGCAAATTGTGTAAGAGCCAGGAGCTCGGCTCACGTCAAATGCACCCCTTTTTTTTCGAGACTGTTTGCAGCCGTGGTGTCTTCACTGGCTGCACGCACACTGCCTACCCACCTGCTGTCGTGGACGAAGCTGATAGGGGCTCCTAGGTTCTTCCCCTCCACATGCTGGTGATGGCTGCTGCAGCCGATCCCTGTCGGCTATCCTCTGCTTCCGTGCTTGCCCGCAAGATGCTGGAAAACCCTTCAGGTTGTACATGCTGTTGGCGGACATCTCTGCCTCTGTGACCATGTAGGATGCAAGAGCATGACGACTCATCTCTATAGTTATCGCTACTCTCGCACTCTCTTTTGTGCTCCCATTACATCTCTTTTTGTCCATTGCTGATCTCCCCTTGCTCATTGCTACAGGCACGACCCGCTCCCATGCTCATTTGCTCTTCCATTGCATTTCCTCTTCCGTGCGGTGTTTCACCCCTTCCTGGGTGTGTCGCGATGTCAGGCGTCGGACCATCTCCTTGTGCACGTATTGCTGGAACTGCAGGCACCGGCTGCGGTGCTGGTGTTCGGACGGTGTCGTTTTAGGCGGTGCGCCATCGAAAATGTTGCGGCGGACCTTCGGACGAACCACCCTGGCCCCCAATGTGCCGGGCATTGTCGGGTTCACTGCACCCTCTGCTGCCATCCTTGTTGAAGGTGCAGACACACCGCCCATGCACCTATGACTTTCCACTCGCTCGGCATCGGCGATGCTGTCGAGCATAGTCAGGGCCAAACTTTTCCTCTCGTGGCATTCCACTCCACTCTGTGCTGTGAGTCTTTGCAGGCTTTTCTCGTGTGCCGCTTGTCTTATTTTCCAGCCTCCACTGCTGTTACACCATGCTCATTGTTGCGTGATACTAAGTTCCAGTGCCTGGTGGACCTTGCAAAGTCCGGCTTCGATGAGAATTCTAGCATTGGTAGGTGGCCCCCTGTGGTAGGTGCCGACCCACCTTCCTCCTCGCTTGTCTTTTCCTGGAGCTCGGCGTGCTCTTCGCCATCATGGGGCTGTGAGGTACAGGTGCATCTTCCCTCCTGACATTTCCTGCAATGCGACGAATGTCGTCACTGTGTGTTTTCACAAACTTCCTCACCACTTGGACCATGTAAGTGGTCGGTCCAACACTCCCCACAATTACGTGAGGGCTGTCAGGCCCACACAGAAGTTCTGCCAGGCAGCTGACGATGGGTGTGTTCACAAATACACGTGTTCTTGGGGTAGTTGTGTTCGCCTGGTAGTGTGAGGTTTCTTCCCAAGTGCATCTGTGGGCATCCTTCCCGTGGCAGTATTTACTCACTGGCAGAGGGTAATCAGGGCAGCAGGCAGGTGTTTGGCCCAACTGTTGTTTTTTCGCCCATGTGGAGTCGCAATAGCATCTTGAGGTATTGGTTGTGATGCTTCGTTGTGTTGTCCCGTGTATGGTATACCACTAATTAAAAATGGCGTACCTCCCACTGGTTGCATAACTCTTGCTATTTCTCCCTGAGAATTATATACCATTGCCAGTCAAAATTAGCCTTGTGTTCACCCAAATGTGAGAAAATCTCATTTTGCATTGTCTTGACTTTATAAGCACTCGTGCACTACTGATTGCATAGGCCTCGGTACATCTCAAAAAATTATCTGTCACCATGAGAATGAATCTCTTACCACCTGCAGACCTGTGATAATGACCTATGAGGTCTAAGCTAATTGTTTCGAATTACCTTTTTGGCATCCTTCCCTGATGCTGCTGTGCACCATCTGAGCATTGCTACTTGAACTGTTGACATTTTACACATTCTCTTGCATACTGCTACTCATCACATGACAGGCTGGGCCAGAAAAATGTTTATCTCACATTGCGAATCGTTTGGTCCATACCTGGGTGATCAGCCATGTTACTAGCATGTTCGTGTGCGAAAATTTTTGCTCTCATTTCCACGGGCACAAATAGCTACCATTTTCTTTTGTCTCTCAGTGTACATGTCTCTAATCTGTTGTTTACCACTCGCCATTGCTCCATGTGTCCGCTTCCACATTTCCTTGTAAAGTTCACTTGCTACTATCTCCACTCGTCCTGCATGTATTTGGTTTAGTTGAGCTTCGCATAGTTGTTCTTGCGAATTTGGCAGAAGCATCTCATCCCACTCTTCTTCGTCATACATGACACACATCTGGGTTCGGTGTTCACGAAAATGCATCTGCTAGTTCATTTTCTTTCCCAGAGACGTGCTCTACAGCGAAGTTACACACCTGTAGAGCAATGCCCACCGGGTCAGTTTGCTATGTGCTTCCTTCATGCTACTTAACCAGACCAAGCATTTATTATCTGTACATAAGGTAAACCTTCTATACTCTACATGGGCACGGTACTTCTTAATGGCCCACACCACAGCCAAACACCCTATCTCATTCACATTGTACCTGCACTTTGTGGAACCTAATTTCACACTCCCGAAATCAATTACATGATTCTGTCCATCCTCTTTACATTGATACAGAACAGCACCCAGCCCCTTCTGACTGGCGTCGGTCTGTAAAAACAGTGGTTGAGTGGGGTTATATTGCACTAGTGTTGTGCATGTTTTGAACTGTTCCTTTATCGCTTCAAACACCTGTTCTTCTTCGCTTGTCCATACAAACCATTTGTGCAGTGACAGTAGTGCTGCTGACGGAGCTGTTATCATTGTGAACTCCTTTATGTACTCACAGATCCCATATATTAGGCCGAAAAATTCCCATAGCTGCTTTTGTGTACATAGCGGACGTTGCTGGTCGATTAACTGCAACTGTTCCATATTTAGAGTTTTCCCTTTCTCGCTCACTATGTGACCTAGGAAATCTAGTTACGTCTTGCCGAGGTGACTTTTTTTTTACCCCGCACGTCAACTCATTCATTGTTAGTCTTTCCAACACAAGTGATAGATGGTGCATGTGATCTTCCCAGGTTTCTGACCACACTATTACATTGTCTAAATAGGCAAGAGTGAATTCATCTATTAGATCGTCTAGCAGAGACACCATCACTGCTTGGAAAGTTATGGGAGCACACTTCAAGCCGAATATCATAGTTCAAAATTGGTAATGTTTCCCGTCAGGTGCAGTAAAAGATGTTTTTTTTCTCTATCCTGCAATTTTACAGGTCTCTACCAATAGTCGGTTTTTGGGTCCAATGATGTTAGTATTTTTGCTCTTCCTAACAATTGCAAGATGTCCTTGACGCTTATGAATGGCTGCAATGCATTGCTCGTTACTTCGTTAATTGGCCCAAAATCTATGCAGAAGCCCCATCATCAATCTTTTTTGGGTGCAAGAGAGATTGCAGAATTAAATTGAATACTAGTCGGTTCAATTACACCATCCACGAGCATTTCCTTAATTTGTTCTTTAATAATTTTACCTAGATGCGGCATGTAGCTGGTCGGTGTGGTGTAGATGGGACCTTCTCGTGTTAATGGTATTGTGTGCTCCGCTATGGTGGTACACCTAAGAGCATAGTGTTGTGCAAACTCGTCTTTAAGTTCGTTCAGCACTCTCTGAAATGTGGACTGGTGTTGTGGCAGTATCTGATTATCAAACTCAGTAAGCTGCTCCCCCGGGGTGTTATCTGTGATACGCCGGTCAATATTGTACACAGTAAGTCATTCATTTGTGCCTAAGTGAATGCGCCTGGCAGCAGGCTCTACAATACTGTTCTGTTCACTTAGCCAGGGCACACCTAGTATTAGTCCAGGCAAACTTGACCCAAAAAGTAAAAAAAAAGATGAACTAAAACATGTAATTCCAAAAGTTTCAGGAATGTGTAGGGGTAGGTCCCCTGAACAACATAAAACAAAGTCCCATCGATTTTCTGTTCTGTGGGGGGAGGGGAGGAGGTTTAAAGGTCCCTTTTTTAGTTTTCCACTTATAACTCGAAAATTGTGTGATACACAGACATTGTATGTTGAAGTAAAATGTTTGTTCTTATCTGTTATAGTTTCTGAGATATCCACCTGCAAAGATGGATAATTTAAAAAAAAGTTGTTTCACATCACATTTTTCGTCAAATTTGCCCTTCTAGCTCTTTACTCTTTCGTTTTACAGAATCATCGTAGGAGATAAAGTTGTAGAGCATTGAATTTGTTTCAAAAATGTGTGTGATTATATATCTTCAACTGGTCGGAAGTTAAAGGAATTTGAATTTATTAGGTAAATTTCGAGATTCTGCTAGAAAGCTGCTCATTCCTGTTTTTCATATCTATATAACCTTTTATATGGTTTATTTCTTTATATTACCTTATATATGGTGTTATTAATTTTTTATTTTGTAAAATTTTTTTAAATAATAATAATTTTTTAATGACTTTATAATATAATTAGCCTAATTATTTATAAGTAAATTTTTAGGTATAGAATAACCATGTATGAAGTATGTACATAGTTTGTACCATGGAAACCGCTAATAAGAGAGACTGTTTTAAAGAGCCAAATTGGTTAACAGGGACATATTAGTTAATTCCGAACTGACGCAATACCATATTTTTTGTTCGGTTCAGCGGGTATATAAAGTGGTAATATGGAAATCAAGGGTACCACCTGCTGTGTCCCGAATAAGCGATGTCCATTATACATACATGTAGGTACCTATGTAATCATCTAAAAATACACCTCATCAATATAGGAAAACTCCACTTTCTTAAAAAAAATCGCTAATATACCAGGTAGGAATAAAGTAACGAAACACAAATTAGAACCAAATCGTTTTATTTACAAAAAAAAAAAAAAGTAGAAAATATTAAGTAAGTAATTTATTTTCAAACTATCTTCAAAGTTCAGTCATATCTTCAAAACCCATAAAATCGTCATCTTCTTCCATGCCTTCATTTTGTATCTGTGCACTGTTCATACAGGCTCCATCGCATTCACAGACAGATGAGCAGTGGATACCTGCCTTCCGGCTTCCATATCTGTCACCACAACCAGTAGCACAACAGCAAATAATTTTAATCATGGCGCTGTCAGGAGCTATTGGATCCATTTTTTGACGGGGTTGAGGACTCCACCGTCGTCTCGTACCCAACCCCAATGTGCTGGGTTGAGAGAGTCATTGTCAAGCCATTGTTGTGTCTGTAAATACACTCTGAAAGAGTGTTGCTTGGCTACACCTTTGGTCGGTGGCAGGGAACCAAGATTGGCTTTCACCTTGGTGGATGGTTTCACGAAGGAGTTGCATCAGTGATTGTTCAAATCTCGTTCACTCGGTGGGGCCTGGTACATGGAGAGAAACATCTCCTCTCCAGCTTGGGCTACTGCATCAGGTGTTAATTTGGGGTCGTAGAAGATGTTAGCTATGGCTTTAGTCTCATTTGACAATTTTAGGAAACACTTTAGGATGGACAATTTGTTTTTGTTGAATATCGCACATGTTGTGTCCCACCCTGTGAAACTGTGAATGAATAGGATATATCCACTAAAGGGTAGCAGCTCCTGCAATTGTTTGGTGGAGTATACCTTGTCCTCATTGTTTCCTCTTCCAGGCTTCGTGAAATATACATTTCTGTCTGGTAGTGTGAGAGCTGTTAGTAGGACGAGCAGGTCAACATCTTCTTCGGTAACAACCACAGACGAATGAGAAGTAACATTGTTTAAGCCACATCTTATGATACTACCATCAGTATCTCCAGTAGTGGTACTCGCCTCTATCCCTCTTGCAGTAAACGTCTCGACTAACAACTCAATCAGCTTGGTCTTGTTCTTTTCATTGGCAAGAAAGTTCTCATGCAGAACAGTAGCCAGCATATTTACATAAAAGTTAACATCCACTGATGTTAAAGATGTTCCTCTCTGCTCCAATTCGGCACGTTTAGTGGAATTAACATCTTCATACACATAAAAAACTACCACAGAGTTGCCACCATAATTATTGATAAGGCATGATGTGCACTGCTCGCAGATGGATGAGAACACGGGAATCAACCTTCTATTTGACTATATGAAGGAGGAAGCCACCATCCACTACAGTGTAACTTTCGAACAGTTGAAGATAAATGGATGTTGTGTGTGTCTATATATATACACATACATATATATATATATTTGAAGAAAACTTAATGCTCTACAACTTTCTCCCCAACGATGTTTCTAAACGAATCAGTACAGAGCTAGAAGGGCAAATTTGACGAAAAACGTGAGGCGAAACAACTTTTTAAAAAAATTTTCCATCTTTGCTGGCTGATATCTCAGAAGCTATAACACATAGGAACAAGTTTATATGTATACTCTTTTGTAAGGAATTTACTCCTCTTTCATTTTGCTTCCATGTCGATTTTCTGTGCGACACATCATTTTCGAGTTATAAGTGGAAAACTAAAAAAAGGGATCTTTAAACCTCCCCCCCTCCAAGTACCGAAAATCGATGGGACTTAATTTTATGTTGTTCAGGGGACCTACCCATACACATTTCTGAAACTTTTGGAACTACATGTTTTAGTTCGTCTATTTTTCCTATTTTGCCTGTACTGTATTGCTTCCTCTGTTATCTCTGCTGTAATTATGGCTACAGTGATAGTTTCTAAATCGCGTATTCTAACAATGACCGTTGCTTGCCCTGGTGCGCTATTGCTTTCTTGCTCTGTGGTCAATCTGATTACATGCTTGGGGGAGGGGGAGGGTTATATCGGTTCTGTTGACAAATTGCGGTTGCAAGAAATGGTGTGAAGCAGCTGTGTCTATCAATGCGTGACATGGTATATTGTTGACAAACACAAGTATGCGGATAAATTGTGCCATTGCTCCACTCACCTGATTTACTAATGCCTGCTGGGATGTAAAGTAGTCGAGCTGCTGTTGATTTGACGGTACCGGGGCATTAGAGGCGTCGGATCTCCTTAACTCTGCTGCCTGTTTCCCTGCTGGTTGACTGCGGTGCCTTGATAGCCATCAATGTGTGGGTTGTTGGGTCATTGGCTGTACTAATAGTAGGCATCTGCTGGCCTGCAGTAGCGACAAGGCTGCTGCATCTTCCCTGTCCTCTTCAATCTGGCATCTTGACTCGCGGGAACGCGTGCGACACTGCTTTGTTTACTATACCCGACATTCCGTGCACTGTTGACATGACTAATTACATATGAAAATTTTGAGGCTGATTGTCCGAATTGTGGTTTTTTGTAAGTTTTTGTTGGCACACTGTTTTTCACACTGTTGTCTTCTCGCGACCCGTCCATCGTGTGGCATCGTTCTCGCAGTGCGGTTGGCATGGATTCCTTTCCAGTATTATGGCAGCTCTCATCATCTCCTCTACAGCGATGTTTAGCAGCGGAACCAATGTTGCATGGTATTCCTGTAGGACCATTTCTGCTACTACCTCCATCACTTCCCGCTCAGGCAGATGCTGGTGAAAACGTCGTACCCTGTGCACTTTCTACATGATAAATGTGGCGAGAGGCTCGTCAGGTTGTTGGGCTTGCAGTGAGAAGAATGCACCTCCGAACTGGCACTGAAAGCAGTGGATGAACTCTTGCCACGATAGTCCGTAATGATTTAGTAGAATTCCACCAGACTTTTGCTTCATTTAGAAGTTGGGCTACCACACATCCTGCCCATTCCTCTTCCCATACTACGTATCACTGTAAATGTGCAGCACAGTCTCTGAGAAATACCTGTGGGTCTTCAGTTGGCGCTCCTGCTAAAGTGGGCAACATTTTAAATCGGTTGGGCATCTTTTTCCTGTCTGGTTCCTGCTGTTGTTGACTCCGGTTTATTGACATCACTGCTTGTGGCATGCTAAGCTGTCTCAAATTTTGTTCTATCAGTGCTTCGGTACGATTCATTGGCATAGGTACCACGGGAATTGTGGTTAACATGGAGTAAACAAAGGCGGGATATTCTGTGGAATGATTGCATTAGGATAGAATGCCAGTAATAACTGTGGATAAGGTGTGATTGGTATCAGTGGTTGAGGTCCAGAGGTTAGGGTGGGTTGTTGTGGAACAGACTGTACCTCCTCGCTGCTCGGGATGTCAACTGCCCCATGTGATTTGTTTACATGCGACTGTTGCTATATGCCCTCCTGTGCGTTGCAGTCTTCTCACAAAAATCCTGTTCCCTGAATTATTGCCCTCTCTCATGCTGCCTAGCACTTCTCGTGCACTGGTACGTTACAATTGCGGTATTTGTAACTTTCTCCCCTTGCTTCTCCTGCACATGTGGTCCATAAACATGCCATTCCATACCTTCTGAATTCGGTATGTAATACTGCATGCTGACAAGGGTCTGTGTATTCCCTCCTGTGCATAGCATATTGTTGTGCCAAGTTTCTTCTGCTAGTACGGTTAAATTTTCTGATTTTGAATGTCCAAAATGTTTGTTGTTTCCGTTTCACTGCTTTGTCGCGGTTGTCCACGACGTGGTAGCTCGCTGGGCTGGTCTGTGGACGGCATCGGCAGTTGGCATAGCCATATTCAAATTTAGACCAGCAGTCCTACGGTCTCAGTTTCAGATAATGCGGGCAGAGCAGTGCCAGTGCACTGTCATCTGGCTGGCCAGAAATGGTTTATTTTGATATAAACCCCTGCGGAAGTACGGATGTGGAAGCAGAAACGCGGCGCGGTTGGAGTGTGGGCTGTCCCGCACACGATTCAGGGGTCTAGGTACAGCGGGTGCACAGCTGACCACTGGCGTGCGGTGAGTGGATGGCATGGGAGGGAGGAGAGTCTTGTATTTATCTTTCCCACCGCTCGTTCCCTCTTTATCCTCCTTCATGTGGTGCGGCACGTAGCTGGTGGAGGGGGCAGGTTGGTGGTGTGCGCACATCCCTTTTGTCCTGCTGGTGTGCCATGATGGCGTGGCTGGTGTCATGGTGCTCCAAAATGGCCACTCTGTTGACCACAAGCTCTCTCTTCCCGCGTGTTGGTGGGCACTTACTGCTTTTCGCCGTGCTTTTTCTTCTGGCCACATGCTCGCCTTTCCGACATCATGCAGGCTTCTGGAAGGCATCCCGATGCTGTAGGTGTGCAGTTGTTATCCTCGTTGCCTTTCTTGTTGTGGGTAGCAGGCAATCAGTGGAAAAATGTTCAGTGGGAAAATTGAGAAATTGTGAAAATAGCAGGGAAATTTTGTGGAGCGATTTTGTGAGATTTTGATGTTCAGGAGGTGAATGATGAAGGATAGGCCACAAAGTTGGGCGACATTTTGATGGCTGCTGATGCCCTGAAAGATGGTAGGACTGGGCCAGCGGACAATGGTCCAGTAGTCAGAGTGAAAACTACGAATTCAGAAAATTGGGGAGTGAGTGTTTCTGGATGAGGTGGTTGGAATGAGGTATATTACCCAGGTTCCAGGCACTATCCAGATCTAGTGCCGTTGAAGTGGTAGAGCAGACTCCTCTTCACTCTGGGCCATCGGGCCATGTGGCCGACGACCAAAGGCTGCTATCCTTCTGTTGTGCTGCATCACTCCTCGTGCTGTATATTGATGAAACTGTATCGCGTGCTGCTTGGTGAATTATCTAGGCTATTCATATGCCTATGCTACTTTACACTGTAAACACTGGCAAACAAAAGCTGAAAGTCAATACACACATGCGGGTTGGTGGGAAATTATAAGGGCCTGTCCCTGAAACGTCTTGCGGGTTACTTCAAATAAAAGCACACGGTTCAATGTAATGCAGTTTATTTAGGCACTTGATTACAATGCCTCTATGGCAACACTTTACATGAAATGTGTCGGACATTTACTGGTCGGCAGCGGTCAACCTGAAAAATGAAGTGAAGGCACATGCATGACTTTAATGCAAATTTAACTCCTCCAGGCGATGCAAAACTGGAGAAGGTGAGTGGCGGTGTCCCGGGTGGCTTGCGAAAAAGGTTCCTGTTAAATTAAAATACTATTTCGGTGAAAAATGAATTGGTACGAACTGTGAACGCCACTCGGGCGTGGAACCGAACGGTACGTGACCTGCCTCTCCGAGTACTCAATGTCTACTGTCGTTCCAACATGGCACACTCACCGGGGTTGCTGCCACAGCACGCCTCATGGAACTACTTTCGTCACCTTGCACTTTGCATAACTATGCTTAACACTATTACACTTGCAATAACACTCATAAATATTCTCTTGCGTGACAACAACACATAATACACTGCAAAACAGATGGAATGATGTGAGGACGATAACACATGAATGTGAAACACTACAAAACATTGTAATAACACTTGATAACTAACTTTAGTGCTTTGGAAATACTCTTACGGGTGTCCCTTCCCTTGCACGTGACTGTTTGTCACCACCCTGGCCCTTTTACATAATGTAATAGGAAATAATGTACGTGGGAACTCTTTTCTTGTATTCCTGTGATGCCGCATGGCCACTGTCCTACTCGCTGTTGCATTGCACCTGTAACACACACACTGTGCTGCACTTGCACCTCTGCTGGATTACCGATGTGCTACAGCGCATGGTAGAGTATGGCTCTCTGCTGCAGATGTGGGGGATGTTGGTTAAACGGTCTAAGGGCCACGAGCTCAACTCACATTATTCTTTAGCAGCTTTTGGCAAACTATCTTCTTTCTCATACCGGACAGTCACTTCTACGATAAACACGCCCTTCTGTGTAGCCAACACCAAATCTGGTTTGAAAAATTTTCCGGCTACTTCGAGGGTGGGTTCCTCAACAATAGTTGCATTATCGTTTTTTTCACTCCACTCTCGTGCTATAATTTTACAAACTTCATGGAGCCTTCTAATCCTGGCATCCTTAGTTTGGGGACATGCTCCTAAAATATGTCTTGTAGTTTCTGGACTGACACAACAGTGTCTACAATTGACCTCGCCCCCCTAGTACATGGCCAAGGTCACCCTATTATTCATTTGATAGGTCTGGAGCCCTAAGTGACTCGGGGAATCTCGACACCCTCAGGGACTCTGGCTCATACATCCATCTACTGGATTCCGGATTGTGACTGAGGTACTTACGACAATCCCCCTGTGATTTCTGTAGCTCCCATTGAAGGCTTACTCTCTCCTTTAATTCATTCTTATACTTGTCAACCATCTTCTCTATATCGCCTATGATTTGGTCCTCTACTCTCTCCTGAAGTCTTAAACTATATAATGCCTTATCTATAACTTTCTCAACATTCATCTCTTTGCTAACCTATTGTAAAATCTTATAATTTTGATTATTTATCTCACTAAGTTGTCTCTAGATAAGGTGACGGTGTGTTGGTATTTCATAATACCAAGCCCACTATCCCTCTTGGCTGTATACAGAAACCCATCGGATAATTGAACCAGGATCTTAAACTTTTTTGACTCCCCTTTTCAGTATTCCATCTATATCAAGACATTTTTTTTACTAACCCCCTGCAAAAGAAGAGAGTATAGAAACCTTGGCATCCAATTCAATTGCAGAATCTCTAACTTCTGATAAGGCTCCAATGGGGCATTGCCGATTTTTTCCAAATCATCCTCCATACTTTTCAAAAAATTATAATATTTCCATTGTCAAACCTAAAAGTTATTCCTAAATACTCAAGATAATCCCCCCTTGTCATTGTTTGAAGTCGAGATCCCCGAGGCTACAAATGGTGGGCAAAAAGGTCCATGTTATGTCTTTGGCTAGAAGATGACTTGCATGGAATTTTTGAATGGAAAGCTCCATCCCCAGATCAGACAAAAATTACCCACCTTCAACATCATCCGCTACTAGCACCATGCCATCGGCAAAGGCCAACACAGAAACATGGCATTTTACTACTAACATACCTTTCGTTTTCGCAAGCTCATATAGCAATGGATTAATCACGAGATTAAAGAGCAGAGGAGAAAGTGAATCACCGTGCTTAACACCTCTGTTAATATTAACTCTAACTTTGTATCCATTAATTTCAATTTCTGTATAACTCCTATTTTACATTCCACTGATTGTTCTGATCAATATCTCCGGCACTCCATAGTCTTCAAAACGTTTAATTATTACTCCATACGGCACAGTATCAAAAACTTTTTTTATATATAATTGTTCAAATATCCCCCCCTCGCCCCTAGTTATTTACTTCTTTGAATCAACTGTTGTAGTCTTATGACATTGTTAAAGCAACGTACTTCTTTCTTAAAACCTTTCTGTCATTCGTTTGACTCTATAACTGAATAAATCCTTTTATATAATGCACTACTATACAACCCATTAAAAATACTACCATTCGTGATAGGTCTAAAATCCTCAACAGTCTCCTTGTCTCCCTTCCCTTTCGGAATTAAAACTGTGCTATTACACTATCACAAAACTGGAAAAATTTGATGTTTTAATAATATATTAAATAGAAGGGCTACAATTCCTATCATTGCAGGTTTGAAAAGATGAATCCGCTTAATACCATCTGGGCCTGATGCGCCCTTAAGATTCATTCTATTCCGTTTCTTGATTATTCACGAAAGTGTTTACAGTATCTTAACCCCTCCATAATTAAAAGAGTTACCAGGCACGTAATGAGCCTTTTGAACAGCGAAATAATTAATTGCTTACATTTCTGAATTGATGTGTGTAGTCCGATGCTGACTTTTCAAACCTCGAAACATAAAATGTATGATATTCATAACAAGATTACTCATTTGTAATGGCACACATTAATGCTAAGTGTTTTATTTTTATTCTATAAGAGTACTATGTATCTTTTGTCTTAACAGGAAACCGAAAAACATTTTTAATAAAAATAATATTCTGTATAAAATTTAGCATTACGTAAATTCTATATTTTTTATGTTGTGCATTTAACAGAGAAAAATATGCAGTGAAATATAATGTATATTTCATCCTGTATTGTGTTTCATATAATCCACATAAATATATTCCCAAGGGATTTTCTGTTATGGCGCGGCGTAGATGCCATGGCGTATCTATCTGTCAGTGAAGAGATAACAGGTGTGAATAAAAAGCAAAAAATAGTTTTAATGTAAACAATAAGTTTAAAAGTATTATATATTCATAGTATTATGAATATATGTTTCTCTGAAAGATTTATTTATTCGACGGTGGCAGTGCTAATTACCTTTGGTGCTGATTGGTGTTGATGGTGGTGATATGGCTGAATTGAGTTTTTCTTTGTTTATAGGTGATTGTAAGTTGGTTTTATCTGGTATCAGTCAGTAATGATGGTTGGTCTGGGCTATAAATTTTCTTGGTACGCTTGGGTTATCGAGAATGGTATGTTGGGTGATATGTTTTCCAGTATATATGTTTTGTGATTGGTGATATATGTCGAATGGTGTAGACATTATGTGTGTGTTAGTGAGTCCTATAAGCTAAGGTATGCTTGAGTTAAGAATTGTTTGGTATGCATGGTCAGTGTTTTTTGATTGGCATAAGTCACCATGGTGGATGGTATGAGAAGAAGTTGATTGTGTCACTGATATGGCCTGTATGTTTGTTTTATATGATCTGTGTGGACGAATGATTGAGGTATGCTAGAGTTATAGTGGGTGGTATGGTCGGATGTTATAAGTGGTTTTCGTTGGTAAATTGTGGGCTAGTCTCAGCTCTATAGTTGCTTAAGCTATGATGGATGAGTTTGGTGTACTTGGTGGTATGGCTGAATTGAGTTTTTCTTTGGTTATATGAGATGGAGTGTTGGGTGGTCTGGTATGGCTTGGGTTTAAAATGTTTGGTATGGTGGTATAGTAACTAGCATATATTTTGGATGGTGTCGACCAGTAGAGCAGAAAGTATGAGCAGTAAGTAAATTTTTTGTACGCTCAGTGTGAGTCGAGGTGCTCTCGAGTTATAGTATGAGTATAGTTAGCCTGGTGTTAATTGTTAGGGCAGATGACAGGGATATTTGTGTTTCGGTTGGTCTGAACTCTATAGTTTCTGTGAACTTGTGATATGATGGATATTACGATTGATGTGTTGGGTGGTATGGTTGAATTGAGTTTTTCTTTGGTTATAGATGATAGTATATTTGATGGTCTGGTAACATTAAGTAATGATGGTTTGAAAGATGGTAAGATTGTTTGTGTTGCAGGTTGTTCTGGTCTATAAATATGCTTTGTATGTTAGGTTTATCATGGATGGTATGTTGCATGATATGTTTTCCAGTATATCTGTCTTGCGATTGCTGGTATATGTCGAATGGTGTGTGCAGTATGTGGATGTCGACGAGTCATATAAGGCTAAAGCGTGCTTCAGTTAGAAAAATGTGTTTTGTATGGGTGGTCAGTGTATTTTGATGATTGTTAATAAGCATGGCGGATGGTATAAGAAGAAGTTGATTGTGTCAATAGTATGGGCTGTATGTTTGCTTTGTATAGCTTGTGGGGACGAATAATTGAGGCATACTTGAGTTATAGTGGGTTGTATGACTGTTATGTATAGGCAGTTAGGTTATGGGTTGGTCTCAGCTGTAGAGTTACTCGAGTTATGACAGATATTATGATTGGTGTATTGGGTGGTGGGGTATGATTGAGTTTTTCTTTGGTTATATGTGATGGTATGTTGGTTGGTCTGGTATCAGCTAGTAATGATGGCTTGACAGACGGTAAGAATGTTTGCATTTTGGGTTGGCCTGGACTATAGAATTTGCTTGGTATGCTTGGATTAACATGAATGGTATGTTTTCCAGTATATATTTGACTGGTGTTTGATGGCAATGACAAACATGTTAATGTTACGATTTTTGTTATAGTTTAGTGAGTGTAGGCTGAGTTATGCTTGAATTCTAATATGGATGATGAATATATTTAGTCTGGTAATGGTTGGTAG
Source organism: Dryococelus australis (assembly GCA_029891345.1). NCBI lineage: Eukaryota > Metazoa > Arthropoda > Insecta > Phasmatodea > Phasmatidae > Dryococelus > Dryococelus australis. The sequence continues at coordinate 153,745,080 of CM056996.1, forward strand.
AATAGATGGTGTTATAAAGTTACATAGGCTGTTGTGGTACCTATGTAAGTAGCCATGTTCCAGTTAGGAAGCTTAGTTTGACAGTGGCAGTCGTGAAACTTTGTCGTGAAGAAGAATATATGGCCAAGGGTTCTGGTTGGATACTTGCTAGCATAGACTGTCTTGAGTTGCATATAAGTAGATTATATTCCCTACTCGGAAGAAATATAGGTCACGAAATTTCCTGGTATATATTTGGTTGAGAATGTCTCATAGCTCAAGAAAGGAAAAACAATAGCAGCAAGATGGTTGGGGCTACCGAAATCCAAAGACAGCTGAGAGAATATGAAAGACTTAAGCTTTGTTATCTATATGTTTGACCTTTATCTGCATATATAAATAGCAGAGGTAGTTATTTCACAACGTCATTATTGTATTCGTCGTCATCTTGGCAAGATGTCTCTTGACGAGGTTTTTGATGGAGAGCTAACTCAGCTCCTAATCCAAGTGGTTCGCGCAGAATCAGAGACCGCAGCAGAGTCACCAGTGACATCACCTTCAACCATTGAACCATTGCCTTCGGATCGACTACATACACCCGAAGACTGAGTCACTGAAGATTCGGAATCGTGGACACCACCATCGAGCAACAGTGCTGTATGTGGTACATGGGAATCATCACGTCTGTCAACACCAAGAATTCCTGACATATGTTCATGTAGCCTAGAAATATATCACATAACATATGTGATGGAAGAGCAAGCTACTATGATGGATGATGTTCTACAGGAGCTATGTGAGCAGCACGAGACCCTTGCTACATTAATGATACAAAATGGGAATCAAATACACATGTTGTGAGGTTATGTGGTGGACATGAACTGCAAAAATATACATGTGTTTGTAATTTATGTACAATAAAAACCATTTTTTCCTTATACTTTGTGTTTTATTATTAAGTTTTAGATACTATGACGTCCATAAGGTTGATCAAAAAATATATTTTTTTAATATATTAGGTGACTATTTTTGGTTAAAAGACTACTGTTGCAATATCATTATGAATATATTGGTTGAAGAATTTTGGTTTTAAAATATTTAACTCCCATACTTTTTAAATGGGGTTTATGTTTTTAAAAACGGTAAAGTTGCTATTAAAAACTTTGATACACGTCAAAATAACTTTAGTTGATATTAAAAACTTTCAATACACATTAAGAACACATTTACGACCTTTAAATATTTTGAAAAATCACCCTTATAAGCATCCTGGTTACTTTTAAACATTTTTTGAACAAATATGATTGAAACACAGGGTCTGTACCGAGTGCGAGTGGGTCATACTATCTTGGGGAGACGTGCATCTGGTGGACGAATTCTGAACTGCTTGGTAACAAAGGTTCATTCATATAGCATATCAATAATTGAGTTTGTGTGTTTGGCGCCATAGCATAGTACAGTATCTAGTCGCAAGGTCGCATGATGTGGGTTCGAATCCCGCCGGTTCCAATCATAATTTTACAAATGGTGAGCCAGTATCGAGAGGGCCTTATTATCTTGGGGTGACATGCAAGTCGCGATAGGCTACTGGCGACAGTAAGTGTGTCATGACGAATCTGTCCGAACCTCCAATGTGATAAACAAGTATGGGTCTCTGGCATCATGTAGTAGTAGCGACAGTAAGCCTGGGTTGTGCTGAACCTGTCTGAACCTGCAATGAGTCATAGAACAAAGGTTTGTGATGTCATGTAGTAGTGGTGACAATAAATCTAGGTCGTGACGAACCTGTCTGAACCAGCAATGTGCGTCTATGAAGAGTCGGGCGAGAGAGGTGGAGCAGAAAAATGACTTAACAGTTGACTAGCAGAATTTATGTAAATCCAACATGGTGTCGCTGGAAATTTTGTTTTGGTGGTAAATTTGGATTTTTTAAGAAGACGGTGGAGCAAATGCGACTAATCAGTGGAGCGAATGCGACTAATCGAACCAAAGTGAGTAATACGGAAACATGATGGTGATGGAGCGACTAATCGAACAACAGGGAGTATTCAGTGGAGCGAATGCGGCTAATATAATGACTGTGAGTAATTGGGAAACAAGATATCGGTGGAGCGAGTGTGACTAATCGAACAAGATGGTCGATGGTAATCCAAAATGGTGGTCGAATTACTGGAATGTAAGAGCATGAAAAATGGGAGCACTAGGAGAAAACACTCGGAATTATAAATGCAACATCGAATGATAGAGCATGAAAATTGGCATACTGGCTACTATGATGGCGGAATCCAACATTACAGAATCCAATATTGTGGTCACATGAACAGAATGGCAGAGCAGGAAGTTCTGGAATCCTGGATGGTGACCCGAAATTATGCAATACAAGATAGCGGCCAGATATGGTGTAACCCAAGATGGCGGCAGAAAATTCTTTAATCCAATATGGCGTCCGTAAATGACATAACCCAAGATGGTGGCTAGAAATGACATAATCCAAGATAGCGGCCAGAAATGACACAATCCAAGAAGGATGCCATCGGAGACGAATGAAAGATCAGGAAGATTCTGGGTGGAATGCAAGAGCAGGAAGATATGTACTGGATGACAAGATGCCGGAATCCAACATGGTGGTCGCGTGACCGGAATGACAGAGCGGTAAGTTCGATAATCCAAGATGGCTGCCCGAAATGACATAGTCCAAGATGGCGGTGGTCGGAGGCGGCGAGCCGGCACCTGGCACCTGTTTCCGGAGGAACTAAACTATACTACTTTCATATAACATTTTTTCATCCTCCAGATGTGAGGAACGTTTTCCCAAAGTATTGCTGTGCAATTTTACAACATCCTGTAATGTGGCTACCTATGGAAGGCGGAAACAAACGAAGAACGAAATACGAGATGATAGCTACAGATCTGAAATCACAGATTATGAGAAAATTGAAATCCAAGTTGCCAGCCAGTTTGATGCATAGGCGAGCATTTCTGACGTGCAAGCCAGCCTCTTTGATATGCAAGTTCAGATTCTTTGATGTGCAACGTCATTTTGTCCCTTTTGGACATTGCAAGGGAGATGTTCTTCAAAGTGCTGTAAATGTCTTACATGTAAGTAGTGGTGGGTCTGGAGGGAAATTGGGAAAATGTTGAGTGTAGTTGCATGATTTTCAATGTTGTTCAAAAGAAAATTAAACACGTGAAAGAAATTTGGAAATTTTTACACGATGTCAAATATTGTGGAGGTGGAAACGATATATTGCTGAGTTACGTGATGAGGGGCGGAAAGAGGATAGCGAATTCAAGATAGTGGTGACCGGAGCCCGAATCTCTCTCCCGGCTTCTGGACCAGAACACAGTTTTCTTTACTAAAATTTGTGATTGAGAGAACTATTATTATTTTTTACACATAGCGTTGCAGAGCTTTGATACACGTCGCAGGAAATTCAGACTGATGCAGGCCTAACTAACATGGACAGAAGTAAGTTCTAAATACAAACAAAGGTTGTTTGTTATCAATAGATATGTGAATCACATTGACAATTTCATAGAACGAAGTAATGATTTGTCAGAAGGGAGGCCGGAAAACCACCAGATCGAGGAGGCTGCCGCGCAAACAAGGAAAACTAAACATAGGTCTACACATAGAAATAACTCTGTATTTACACAACGAGAACAGTGCAGGCGAGCGGCGCACAAGGCCGCGATCCTTCATTTCTACAGCATTTGCGAGAATTTAATTTTTTGAACCCAAACGAGAGCCGATATTGTAAAACCCTCTTACAATTTTGTTACAAATGGTTTTTAATATATAGTCTAATTTTTTCAATACAAAAATACTATATACTTTTATCCAATTAACTAATTAATGAACATTTTGTTTATTTAATAATTAGTTAAAATTATACAGTTATTTGTGTTGAAAAATTTAGACTACATAATAAAAACAAACTCTATAGGTTGTTCACAGTAAAGTGAGCACTTCTGAAGCCTTAGTTACATTTTTCTTTCAGCCATAATTTTTCCTTTAACCACTTTTTAAAATAAATATTGCCGCGCAAGTAGTAAAGACAGTGTATATATTCCACCGCACGCTGAGTTAACGTCTAAGACTAATATGCCAAATGAGGGGGCTTTCAAAAGTGCTCACTTTACCACGAATAGACCATAACAAATTTTGTAGAAGATTTTACAATATTGGCTCCCGTTTGGTTACAAAAAATTAATTCTCGCAAAAGCTGTAGAAATGGGAGATCGTGGCCTTAAACGCAGATACTTTGTCACCGCGAGGAGTCCCGAATTTGTTCCGGAAGTCATGCAGTGTCGAGGGCGCAAAACCAAGGAGCGCTCGAGGAAAGTCCCGAAAACTGCGGCGAGGACCTGTGACGTGAGCGCCGACCCGCGGAGCCAATCCCGCGGGTTTGCAATCCCGCCGCTGATTGGCCGATGGGCGACATTCGCACGTTCGCCCCGCCTTCGCCCGCCTCGCCCGACACACGCTTCCAGCCTGATGAGGCCATTTTGTTCCGGCCCGAGAACTTAGCCTACGTCTTTTCACGAGTGGGATGGCGAACACACGGGGCATTAAACATAGTGTGCGTTGTTCACGGTTGATTGAGCACTTCTGAAAGCGCAGCTTGGAATCTACTTTTCTTCTCATTTTGCACCCATCCGTCATTTGTAAAAATTAACATTGCGATGCACTGTCTTCAAGTGATAACGTGGAATTTCTAAGAAAGTAAATGTGTTGATGATATGCGAACTTGTGATCTTTTGTGCACAAAAAATTTATACTGGCTTCAGTAACAGTACAATGCATTACAATGTAAATAATTCAAACCATTTTTATTAAATCACTATTTCTAAGGCCCAGTAGGACTAGTTATAAAGCCTAATAATGTCCATGCATCGATGAAGTGACACTATGTTTCTTTTACAAAAATAAATGTGTTGATATTTCACCCATTCTTAATTTAATGTGTGTTAACTACATAAAACCAGTTTTATACACACCGTTTCAAACATTACACTATATTTCACTTTCGACATGACTATAAACACTGAAGTTAATGTATACGTTAAAAGATATAGATATAGCTTATGGGCCGAAATTTTATTGTGAAATGTTAGTTTCAAAGTTTTCAGATAATTATAATATAGCTGTAAAAAAATTAATGTGATATTTAATTGGCTTAGGCCCTATGTCTATTTTGGCAAATGGCGAGGTTTCTTCCGTAAAAATCTGTAATGGACAGAATAATTTAAAGATAAATTATTACAAATCAAAACTCTGTTTAAATATTGCTTTCTTGATTGACATTACGAAAAATACGGGTATGAGTAGTGGGATTATGGGAAGTCGGGCCCAAAGGCATCTGCCGTCGGAGCTTGGAGCTGTTCCTGCTCTGTCATTCCTGTCACCTGGTGGAATCTAGGAAGCCAGTAACATACGGCCGTTTACCTTTAGTCTTTAACGCCAAAAATCCATAAAATTCACTAAAAAATCCAAAAAATTCCAAAAAATTCCAAAAAATAAAAAAATAAATATTATTTTAAAAGTTACTTAAATAAAGTTATAAATTTGATCTAAAATAATAATTAAAAAATCGAGTCTTCCCAGCACCAATTTTACCTAACAATTTACACTTTTAACCTAAAAATTTTCCTTTTTTTCCCTACAAAAAATCTAAAATTCCCAATAAATTCATAAAAGCTAGCGGGCATAATGTGTCACTGACTATTGCCGCCATATTGGGTGAAGGTGGCATTTACATTGACCTCATGTCCTTGATTGACTTTGAAAACAAAAGGTCGAGAAAAATTAAATAAATTCATAAAAGTGAATGAGTATATAATGTTACTGACTACTACTGCCATATTGGGTGCAGGTGAGATTGACCTTGACTCCGTAACGTTGAATGAACTTGAAAACAAAATCTCGAGAAACATTTATAAAAGTCATCATGCATATTACTTTACTGACTACTAATGCCATATTGGATACAGGTAATCTTGACCTTGACTTCATGACATCGAATGACCTTGAACCCAAAAATTCCTAAAAAAAAAAAAAAAAAACATGAAAATGTTTTATAAAATTCTAAAATATACCAGAAGTTTATAAAAAATTATTACTAAATATTATTGACATATTTATAAAAAAACAGATGTTTACAGAGGTACCGCCTCGCCTAAACCTCATTCCGTCATCTTGGCTTTTCTTTTCTCAGTGTTTATAAATTGCTGGAAGCTGCCATCTTGGTTTTTCTTCTGTTATTTGTTTATATATTACGTGAGGCCACCATCACGGTTTTTGCATCTGACATTGGTTTAAACATTGCTGGAGTGTGTCTCTACCATTCGTTCGTCTGCCATATTGGATTCAATATGTTAACACAACCTAGGTGGCGCTAGTGTAATAACTCATCTATAAGGCAGCAGCCATGATTGTTTATGTTTTAAAGTAAACATTGTGCTATCTGCGCCATTTATTTTAATTCTGTAACTCTTAATTGTAATTAATTTCTGGCAAATTAGGTAAACATGAAATAAAACAATTTTATTCACAGGCATTTTCTTATTCAATTAATTTGTTACAGTGCTCATTCCCGTAAGAATAATTACAATTTTCTTCAATATAAATGCTTCTCAATATATGCAACTTTGTTGTATGTTATCTAGACTTTTGTGCATCTCGTTATTCACACTTTTGTTGCCCTTGTGCGAAAATATCGTGACATTTATTACTCCGACACACTGTGCAGGACAGGTTATGTAGGTAACTACAGTTTTGAGGCCATGTACCGAAGTCACAAGAGACGAGCTTGCAAACAAACCTTGGTACCGAGGTACTGATGAGAACTGCACTTCACCTTTACAGGTTTTAGCATGTCTAAGCAAATTGTCGCTACTACTGAACTGCTTAACACACCCGTCTCACAAATATGACATGAAACAAGGATTCTTGACACAATTAAAACGCTCATGTCGCCGTACATCGTGACCAAAAGTAAATGTATTTTCACAGAAACGACACTGATTATAATATAGTGGTTCAGGCAAGGACTCGGACGGGCCTGTTGGAGATGTAGGTGCTCGAGCAAAACAAGCAGGTAACGTCGGCATTGGTGTTCTAGGTAATTCAACCGAAATGTTCGATGGCTCCATTGAAGTTTTCGTAGGCGTGGCAGCTGAAGAAGTCGATGGCACGATACCAATCTGAAACGATGGCACTGCATTGGTGGAAGTAGATGCTGCTAGTGATGTAGCCATCACAGCTGAAGAAGTCGATGGCGCTGGTAAAACAGGATACATATCTCTCGAAGAATAAATCGATGGCGCGAAACCATTAGCGGGTGATATTCGCTCCACTTTAACGTAACTAGCCATGGATTATCTGGTATACAAGTTAGCCGAGACGATGCACCTTTACGGCAGCCGTCGTCAAACTAAAGCCCGCCGTACACGGGACTATTTTTCCTGCGAGTTTCGGTAAGACGTTATTTAAGAGCTAGGGACAGAGCTATGTAACTTGGTTACTCGCGGTGTCTATCACTGGTTTTGCCGCACACGGTAAGATGTTATTTAAGAGCTAGGGAAAGAGCTATGTAACTCGGTTACTCGCGGGGTCCGTCACTGGTTTTGTCGCACACGGTATGGGTTTCCTTGCGAGCTACGCCGTTAGCTAGTAACGTTGGCAGCTATCAAAGTTTTTGACAGCAGCGGAAAACAACAAACAATGAACTCTGTAAGGCGAAGGAAGATTGCTGTGATTGCACTTCTTACAGTTTTGGATCATCAAAATAAAAAACGTAGACGAAATAAACGTCTGTGGACAAGAGAATGGCTAGCCAGGAGGAACGAAAACAGGAGTGTACTAGCAATGCTGTTTGATATTTACGTTCTGTTAGTGTTTACTTCAACACACTTACTTCATCGGCGCCACTTCCGCTTTTCAGTGATGATTTTCTTTTATAATATTCAATATTGAACTGATTGCGGAGGTTATAAAATTTCGTCTGACATTCCTTAGCTTCTGTACCAGACCTAACCTCATTAACAGCCATGCAATTTCTATGCAGAGCTGCTGCACGCCAATTCTTATTATGATAATTCGCATGCCGAACAGTATACAAACATGTTTCTTCCCTATAGGCACCTATTAACACTGTTATTTGTTCCCTCGTGCACTTTTTATTTTCCATGTCCAAGACAATACCGCCAAAAATTATATGTTATCTAAATAAAACCACGTGACACGGTTCCTTGATCTCATTGGCTGAGATCGGAAAATAGCAAAGAAATACATATAGGAAATAGCACCATTTCAATTATCGAAAAATAGCAGACTAGTCAGCGGAACTGCACGTAAGCAGTGGGATTTCCATTGGGCGATCACGTCCAGCACCAAGTGAGACTCCATGCATACGATCTCTTAGGAAAAATCGTTCCGTGTGCGGCGGGCTTTAAGTCTCTCAGGTGACCTGCCTACTGCTAATAATATGAGCATGCAAACCCTATGACATATAGACTTTTTACCAATCGTATTACACAATTAGTACATTGTTCAGGCATCGACCAGCCAATCACCGAGATGCCACATAATTACAGCTAACCAATCGCATGAATGCATTGAGACATCACATACAGGCAGATAGGCTGGCTTTATATGCTTATCAGTATTATATGTACGAACCACACAAACAGAGCCAGGTGCGTGCAGTGCTATGTGCAGTGCATGCTGTGCTAAGCACGGTGCATGCGGTGCTTACTGCGGTGCATGCAGTGCTAAGTGCTTTACATCAGTGCATGTGGGACTAAGTGTGGTGCGTACGGTGCTTAGTGCGGTGCATACAGTGCTTAGTGTGGTGCGTGACATGCAGTGCTAAGAAGGTGAATGTGGTGCTAAGTGCGGTGTATGTGGTGCTAAGTGCGGAGCATGTGGTGTTAAGTGCAGTGCCTGCAGTGCTTAGTGCGGTGCTAAGTGCGGTGCGCGAGGTCCCAAGTGCGGTGTGTGTGGTGCAAAGTGTGTGGTTCATGTAAGTCGCAAGTTAAAAAAATTCCCCCTATTTAAAAAAAAATGAAATTTCCCTACTGCCGAAAGCTGAAAGGTGGACATTTTATTTTATAATCTCGCTTTAAAAAAGGATCTATCCAGGCCACTTAGTATATTTAATCGCTTTCTGGGAAAATTTATTTCCACTTTGCAATAAAGGTGCATTTAAATACAGCAGGTTCCCACCACGCTTCGCCATTGGTCGATGCACAATCTGGACTTTGTACTGGACAATGCAGCATTACGGTAGGCCCCATCCTTGCTTCCCAATTGGGCGTCAATCAAAAACAAACTCTTTGTACAGACCGTTATCTATCTTGGCAGTGTAGGAGCACTCTGAGAAAATCCTAATACTCTTTATCCTCAAAAGAAGACATGCAGGTACAAAATTTCTTCTATACATAATTATGTATATTCCTATCTTACACATATTTTTAATATAACTGCAGGTGTATATACAATATAATACACTATAACTGCGTGTTTTATTCTGGCGCGAATGAGTATTTGAGTTTTCTAAGAATGTTCTCATACCGCGAAGATGAATTATGAATACGAAGGGCTGCCTTTGACCGTGACGACCATGGAGCTGCGGCCTGCATCATCGCTAACTGGTTGTCGCCAGTGCCGATTTTACGATCGAGTTTTCACCTATGGTCAAAATGCTCATCAGCCCGAGAGAACATACTGTACGAAGAGTCCTCTCACGACGGCCAATTGGGAAGCATAGAGGGGGCCTGGCGTGGTGCTGCATTGTTCAGTATAAATTCCAAGTTGCTCATCGACTACTGGCGAAGCGTGGTGGGAGCGTGCTTGACTTCTAGGCACTTTTATTGCAAGTGCAAATACAGTTTACTCAGGAAGCAATTGAATATATCGAAGAACCTTGATATATACTTTTTAAAGCAAGATTATTAAATACAATGCCCATCTTTCAGCTTATGGAGATAGAATTATATCATTTTATTTACAAATATGTGTCACATGCATCCAATATGGCGGTATTAGTCAGTAATGTAATATGCTTGTTCATTTTTATGAATTTTTTCCTCGAGGTTTGGTTTTCAAGGTCATTAAAGGTCATGGTGTTAAGGTCAAGGTCTCCTGTATCCAATATGGCTGTGGTAATCAGAAATGCCGGACATTTACATTTAACGTCGTGCTCGTACTCAACGAGTAATTGCTACGGACCCTAGAGTACAATTCGTGATGCTCACTTTCTGAACGTAAGGGGCTGAGTTGTAAGACATTGTCACGTCAAAATTATTAAGAAATTTATTTATAAATATAATTAAAAATTATTTTAAAAATTACAAAAAAATTCTAGTCTTCCGGCGCCCATTTTTCCTAACAAAGACTTTGTCCCCTAAAAATTTCCGTTTTTACCCTTAGAATTTTTTTTATACCCTAAAAATTCCAGAATATCACAATAAATTCATAAAAGCCAAAGATCATGCAATGTTACTGACTACTACCGCCACATTGGGTGCAGGAGCCTTAACCATGACTCCATGACCCTGAATGACGTTGAAAACAAAAACTCGAGAAAAAATTGAATAAATTCTTAAAAGTCAACGAGCAGGTTATGTTATAGACTACTACCACCATATTGTGTGCAGGTGGTCTTGACATTGACACCGTTACCTTGAATAACATATAAAACAAAATCTCCAGAAAAAATTATTGCATATTATGTTTTCTGACATGGAAGTAAGATAGGTTATTTTGTGACAGTTTTGTGGTTTAATTAAACAGCAAGTAAAAATTAACTGAAATAATACAGTATTACAACATCAAATTTACATTAAATGTAAAAGAATTAAAAATGGAATAGTTTCTGTGTATGCTGTTACGCATTCGAGTAATGAACGAAGGGACACTGTCTTGATGTCTAATAGTTCAAGATAGAGGGTCGCTTCAATAAAGTGCCGTTTTCGCGAGATTATTGGTAACTGAATATCAGTTTTAATCCTCATATCCCAGATAAAAAGAAACAATCTCTTCTTGTTAGCGCCCCTTTAGCCAAGTCATTTGCAAGGGAACAGTTCACAAAATAGAAGATGGCGTTTATTAATATAGGCTATTCACGGTAAAGTGAGCACTTTTAAAGGTTCTCCCAACTGGCTTTATCCACTAAGAAATATATCTTATGGCAGCCTCAGGCATTAAATTTTGAGGGTGGTGAAACTTATATACTGTATTTATTGGTCACATTGCAATATTTATATTAAAAAGCAGCAGGGATATGGAGATTGGATGAAAGGAAAAATTTAGAAGGGCCTTAAAAAGTGCTCGCTTTACAGCGAACAGTCTATAAACATTCGTATTCGCGCTTGAGAGGACCTGGGTTCGAGTCCCGGTTCGGAAATCCTTACTTCCTCACTACAAGGCTATGACCGATTACCTTCCCATCATTGCTTCTTTGAGCCAATTGATCCGTAACTTATAACCTTGTTGTCGACAAAGCCCTCCCTACCCACCTACCGGACATACAGGAGACGACGAGAAATGTCTTTATTGTGCCATTCTCTGGAAGGGGAATTTCAGCCACACCTCTATGTGTGGCTCTGGAAACCTAGTGAACTCAACTAGAAGTTGGCCTTCAACCTTCGTACACAAACAGACTCTTCGGGGCCGAAGAGTGGGCTGAGGAAGTTCGAATATCTCATCTTGGGAGCTCAAACCTCCCTAAAGTGAATGTCGGGGGTTGAGGGACTCGGTAGTCATAGTAAAGCTTGGTGTTCTAAAGGAAGACACCGCGAATAAGAATCCAAGGTCATCCAAGGAAGCGGAGGTTGTGTGCGGGACTGGTAATCCCAAAGACTAGATGTGAGGTACACCACTTATTCGTCTTCTACGCATGTCCCAACACTGACCTACTCCAAAGGAACACAACTGTCAAAGACACATGGCCAACAGTGATGAAAGTGTTTGTTTATATCTTAATTTCTAAGTGACACCCACTATTATATTAAGAAAATAGTTTTACCAGTTTAAACTTTATCAAAATGCATTACGAATAGGCTAGAGCAAGTATACAAACATTACAAAGCTCTTGTTTACTAAACAGTGTTCTAACCTCAAATCCAATCCACGCCGTCTTTGCAAGTCGTATTGGCAGAAAAGCAGTTCATTGTTGGAACATGGAGATTGGTTGTGCGCAGCTAACGAGATCGATCTACATCATCTTTAGTCTATGGGTAATCAATCCACCTACGAGCGTCCGACTCATAGATTCCACAGATGAAATAGCAAACTGCAACTACGACAGTGACAACAACTGACAAAAAAGGAGTAAATTAATTTCATCACGCTTTCATATTAGCATTGGTAAAGTGATACGAATGGCAAATTAATTAGCGCTGCAACAAAAACTGTCTCCCAAAGAAATAAAATATTCATTTTTACTGAACGAAAAGAAATAAAAACTAAAGGGTGCGGTGGATTAGGAAATATTCAGTATGGTCTCTTCTGGAATATCTAGAAATAGGCCAGTAGAAGAGGTAGATGAAGTTAATTAATATATCTAGGAATATAATAGTTTGTATTCTAATTCATGTGAGACTCGAGATCTTTCACTCGAAGCTGGAATTCGAGAAATAATAAGTACAGTGTTGGTATTGTCAATTTGAATATGTGGTTTGAATATTTTCTCTTCAGAACGATATGTTTCTATTCGCATTATTATATCAATATAAGATGCAGTCTATAACAATAAACACGAAACAGTATCTTTGATATTGAACAAACAAATGTTAAAACTTCATTACGTATAATAAGTTGAACGAAACACGCATGGGAAGACTTCGACTTCAGTACAATATATAAATATTACATTTCAAAAATAATAACATGCCTGCAAACATTGAAGAACAAGCGTAGAACGAAAGACGTAACACTATATGCATGAGAGCTCGAGCACTCGTGCGAGACGTGAGTAATAATGAATCACTCGGCTAGTACACTCGGATAAAAGTATTAGCATAGATTGGACACCATTTGAGATATGTCGAGAACTCTTAGGAATCGAATTCTTTGAAACTTTCAATTCGAATACTTCTCATCACTAGTTGCAGTGTTAGTAAACTGAATCTGAAAATAATAAAAGAAGCTTCACCCGAGGGCTTATTCTTAGTTTCGTCGGTAACTGCCCACACCGTCACGAACCTACTGTCTCGCAGCCGACAAAATATTCGTCGGATCCAAAACGGTATTCAGAGTTATCAGTCGTTTAGCACGAGGGCGCAATCGGGCATATTCGCTTACCGACTTCCCCACTCCAAACTAGACGAGCGTTTGTCTCTCTGCGTACGGTCTACAACGTACCAACAAAATATTACTAGAATTGCTAGTTTTAAAATTTCACAAATCTGTTGAAAAATCATTACTTAAAGACACGAATAGTAAGCTATATATTTTTTTTAGCTCGTAAACAATAGTATACGACTATAAATATGTGTTTTATAAGAAAATTATAGTGTACAGTTATCGTTGATTTTGTGAGGAGTTTGAGAAACTGTGGTTGGTGGCCATGTCGAACAGTATTTTTTCCCTTCGTGAGATATAGATGTTTACGTGTTACGGACGAGGCCCGTGTGTTTAGCAAGCGATTGTGTATGTGGAAAAGAAAATATTTGGCCAAGTCTAAGTGGAGGAATGTTAGCAGATGTTAATTATAGATTTAACGTAAAACTGTCCTGAATAACAAAGAAATGTACACGTCTTAAATCGATTATATTAATATTCCTAACTTTGGTGTTCGCCGAAGTGTACTGCAGAGCCATGGAAAACCTCGTGTTCAGGAGATTGCGAATTTTACAAACAGTAAGTTTGCGTGTCGTGTAAATGTATTTGTAAACCTTTAGTATAATTATTGAAATCCACGTGGCTTGTAAAAGCCGCACTTTACATATTTTATTAGTGAGTGAATTATAATTGTTTATTTGTCTATATCGTAAATTCAACGAGTGTAAGATTAACTTCGGCAAAAGTGTGTGTGTATTGGTGCATCTGTGCAAATACGTACAGTGATGTATATGTATCACGTTTTTTAAATATTAAAGTTAAAATTTTCGAAGTTAAATAATTGGAATGATATTTCCAGACGAGCAAAATTTCCCACTGCTCCATCAAAGTAATATGCAAATCAAAATGCCACACACTCGTAAGAAGATAAAAATATTGCCGTCTCACGAAAGACGTAAAACAAAAGCTCCCCCTCCCCTTTTTCTGTTTTCTTCATCCCTCGGCATAAAATATACAGAACCCTAACAAATTTAATTTGTTAATTTAAAAAATAAAACAATTTGGAATGCCAACCTAGCTATAATATCCTACACTAATTACTGTATGGAAGTTTGATAACATTAGTCTTTCAGTGCCTGTCACGACAGGAAACACGAGGAAAGAGGAAAATGCAAGTGTGCATTGAACTCAAACATTTCTTTACAAACGTATTTTTCTTCACTGACTAAACAGCTGTGGTGGAAGGATAAATTGTGCCTGTGCTACTTTTCTAGAACTGTCAAAATTTACCCTACTTAATTGACTATAATAGAGTCAACCCCAAACCATTCCAAAATGTAGGCTAATAGGGGCCAAAATACAAATGTACATAGTTTATAATATTGCTTTTTTAAAAAATGTTATTACCGAATATCGTCTCATAACTGTATTTCACATATTTAGACAAAATAAAAATTATGTGGGAGAATAGTTACGACCTTAAACCGTGGAGACTCTTTTGTTATGAAACACATATCTTATCCACTAAACCACCGAACCCAACATTTTGAAGTTATGAATGAAGGCGTATTTATAGTATGGTTATAATAGTTTATTGAATAAATATTCACACTTGAGTTTTTGTACATTTACGAACTTATAATAACATCCCGAACGTAAAATAGTCTGTATCATGTTGTGCACAAGGTTTAAGGACAGCCGTGCTTGATGCACGTTTGTAATAGTTATAATCAATATTTTCATGCTTATTCGTATCGTAAATTTACGTGTAGGAAAAGTATAAACCCATACAATACAAACACGTGCTGCACTGACTTTATGCTACACATGATTTATTTCCGTATCATTGAAATACACGGCCACATTTAATACTGACGCCCGCCATATTGGTTTACCTACGAAATTCTAGCCTGCAGCAGTTGAGACGTTCCGAATCAACTCGTGACGTCACTCGACCTTTGTTTCAAGCTTAGAATACCAAACGGTGGTCTGAGTCGACAACTGTAAAGAGTCTATTGTTTTTCGTCGGAAGGAGAGACTTAGAATAACCCCCCTGGGCTGTTGACAACTTATCGACTGGTGTCATCCGACTAGCCTGGTCTACATTGCGCTGGGTACAGTGGAGCGATCGATCCAGTGCTTTCGGTTATTTCCCCTACCCCTAGAGAGATGATCTTCCGACTTGCTTGTCATTGGCGGCGTCATATCTCGTCTACCGACTTCATCGGAACGCTGGCTGCTACATCGTCCACGCAATTACAGAGCTGGGCGAAAGATAATAGAGGAGTGGATATATATTTTGGGCGGATCTTAACATAGGGGATATGAGAGCCTGATGAGGCTGAAGAAAGCGGTGGAGCAGCACCGGAACGCACCGACGGGAGAAACCACGGGAGATCCGCGAGAAAACCGTTGGACCAGCGGCATCGTCCAGCACGATTCCCATTTGCGAATATACGGTAGTGGCCCCGCTGGGGATCGATCCCGGTTCGCCTTGGCGAGAGGCGAGCGCTCTATCCGCCAAGCCACCACGGCCCCGCGCGAGGGAAGAAAGCAGCAGTGTTTTCATTGCTATAGTCCATTCACGGTTACTTCAAAAATTTTCTGAAGCCCTGCTAAACTTCAACAAGTCCAGAAAATTACACAAAATGGACAACGCACCGCATTTGTGAACATTTATGGTTAATAATATTTTCATAAGAACTTTATCCTACTAGGCATAACCAACACACATATTTTTTCTTTGATTTTATTCACACTAATTATAAGTGAGATTATATTACATATAGATAAACTATAAGTAAAAGTTAAATTTAAAAAAAATTAGGTACTTTACTGTTTGCAAAAGTATAAAACTCTTCTTTTACATGACATATTTAATAAACAAGTGAACACGACTCACATGGGGTGATTTTTCAAAGGTTTGATTCAATAAATCGTGTTAAAAAAAACCACCAATAATTTATATGTGTATATGTCGAAGCTGGTGTTTTACTGTCACCTGCTTTCTTATTTGTCTGACTTAGATTTTTACCCCCATAACAGCTGACATTGTGCTGCAACCAGCTTGTATGCTTGAGGAAGACTGAGTTCAATGAAGGTAGAAACAAAGCACCTATTGAGGACCTGCGCCAATGATCGGCATGTGGAGGCGAGCATGTGCATTTTTAAGGAGACAGCTGATAAGTATGTTTTCTTGCCCCTTATGCATAATTCGCAGTAACAAGAAAATTGTTTTAGGACAGTGATAAAAGTAGCTAATAATTCTGTCTCTAATGTGTTATGTTATTTATTTTCTTATATGGGACAGAGAGAATTTTCAGTTCACCTGTTAAAATGTTAAAAAAAAAAAAAAAAAATTGAGAAATGTTTGACCAAAATGATCTGTATTAGGAACTTCATGTCGTTGGGATATTTACTTTTTGGTGTATCAGTCTCGAAGACGAATGAGATTATTTGCAGTGTATACATTATGTCAAAAACGAAATTCCTTCCTAACCATACATTTGGTTTCTTGGAGTCTATGACTACAAAGGTAGGCATTTTGCAACTTGTATTTTGCGTGTCATAAAGTGTGTCATTTTTCGTCAGTAGTACGGGCGGGCGGTTTCTAGATTTGATAGGATTAATTGTGATTAATTAATAGATTATCGATTTGGTTGAAAGGTTTAATACTTAATCCGATTTTAATCCGATCAAAATTGAAATGGTGAAATTTAATTGAATGAGTTAATCAAAAATGGTTAAAGACTTTTAGGCTTAGTAAAGATGGATTGGTTTTCAATTCGATGAAAAAATTTTCTTATATTTTTTCTTGATTTATTTTCTTTCTTTCTTTTTGGGTAGGGGTAAGGAGGTATCAGCTCTGTCAGATGTTGACGGTGTGGTGTTCTGGAGGCGACTGACCAGAGTGGTGGGTTGTAATGTCTTATATAGGTGTAGGGTTGAGTGCAAGAGTGTGCTAAGGCTAATTTTTTTCTAATTTTTTCTAATTTCTGATGTGTTTGTAGGAATGTTGGTGGCAGATAGTCATTTTTTTTACGAATACATTTTACACACGACAGAATTTCAGAGTGTTTATACGATTTCTAAGAGTGACCTAAGTGTAAATGTTATGTTTTTTGGGTGGATATAGTTCGTAGGTAGGCGACTTTGAAAGATGCGATTTATGTGTTAAATTATCTGTTTTCGGAATGCAATTAAATGTTAGAGAATTTAAGAGTGTTCTACATATGAATAATTTTCATGCATCGTATCGGAAATTTTCAAACGACTACATGAATAATTATTGGAATTATGCGAGTCTTAAAGTCTTGAGCTTAGAAAAATAATTTACACAAGAGAGAATTGTAACTACGTGAATAACATCTAATGTCAACAAGTGCAAACTCCGTAAACAAAATCCAGCTAGTCAGTATGAATAAATAACACATTAACAATTTTACGCAATTCAGCCTGTATATATGATTTAAACCAGACACAATAGCATAATAGAAATACACTTACACTACTTAATGCCTTTCGCACATACTTTCAGTATTTTTTAAAACATGTTCGTTTGATGTGGAGTCCAGTGTAGCAATTACGTCATCTTATAAGCTGTGTGTTTGGAGAGTATGATTATATACGTGTGGCGAAGCCGAGAGACAAAATGAGATGAAATTTAAGAGAAAAACTCTGCATTCATCCTACAACAGACAACGAAATGGTAATCTTTTAAAATAAAGATTCACTGTTTTCAGAATAATTCACTTTTAACACGAATTATTTCCATCGAAGCATAGGGGCACTCGGCTGACATGAAGAAGTACTTAAGTCTGCAAAGTATAATCGTGCAACACTTTATAGAGATGTACTACAAATCTCTGTTAAATCTGTGAAATTCACATCACTTGGTAACAAAAACTCGAGTTGTTAACATAAACGGTATTTTCGTCTATCAAATGTAGAAAATGAAAATTTTATTGCAAACACAGTATATCGATCCAGTCTTCATAGACGAAAATCTATATTTTCCTATAAAATACTGTGTAAATCGCGGCTATCACTATAGGTGAAGTTAGGTCAGACTTTTGTAAATTTATGTAAAAATATATTGGTATTATTACATAAGTTGATTTGAACTTTATGTGAAAACTAGTTTAAATATATTATGTTTATCTTCTTCTTCTCGAGACATCATCGTGTTGTATCTTTAACAGGAACTCTTGCAATTTGTGTGTTTGTATGTAAAATGAAATATTTTTTAAAATGTTGCTGGACTGTGTTTGGTGTAGACGTAGATTGTAGGCAAGGAGAGACAAAGGTTTTTGCTACCTACCTCTGTGAAGTTATGTGGGGCTTCGCTTTCAATAGATTCTCCTGGGATGTCACAAATGTTGGACAGCAGACAGTTTTGTCGTGCTCCAACTTCCAAGTTGAATAGCCGAAGTGGACCTTGATCCACTCAAGGTAATAAAACCTGCTTCCTCATTCCTTTCCAAAAAACTTCATTAATTCATTCAGCTATGTTTGATTTTCTTCATAATTTGTTTATAAATTCCCCTCAGCCCTTCAAAGTATATGCAAGTATTGTAAGTTAAGAAAAGTACATTTTATTATTCGTGAAAGCAAGTGAAATGTTATCCTGAACTTTTAAATACAAGTCATTAGCTTACCAATACTGACAAACATACACTCGTAGTTTTGTTTTCTCATTTTAAATCAGATATTATTGGTAAAAAAAGTTAGTGACATAGGGTATTTAAAAAGTAAATAAATATACACACACTATTCACTTTTTAAAATTTTATTATAAAATATTCTTTTTCAAAAATTCTTCTTAAACCTATCTATTTACAATATCACACAAAAATATTGAATTTATAACAAACAATTCATTATTCACATTGAAAGTCATCAAACAATCACTTTTTACACATATTAAAACACATTTTCTCATTTATATTAAAAAAACTACAACACGTGTTGATTCTACACATTATTCTCTTTTTTTCCCAAAAAAAAAAAACATTATTTTCCATTAAATCATGCTATTATTTACACATACTGAAACACAACTTAAATAATCTATATACAACAAACAATATTCTAAGATATAAAGTATTTTTTTTTACAAAAATTAGATATTTCATCAATAACAATTTTAATAACAATCATATTATAAACTAGAAACCAGTTCATCAATAACATTTTATCAACAACATTTTACAAACATTACATCTGGAACTTATTATTACAACTACTGTTACTAAAACTACTATTAATACTGTTACAAAAGTGTTTCACATTTATTACAAAATTAAAAATATTTACACAAACTAAAACACAAATGAAGAGATATATGTACAACTAATAATTTTCTTTACATAAGATATACAAGATAAACTTTTGATTGTCTCTTTCCTATCTATGTACATTTGTTATGTACTATTAACGACACACTGGTGAGGTGTTCGTAAAGACGTGCAGAAGGGCATTCTTTTGTCACATCCAGGTATTGATTTTGCCAAGCACGCACACATATGCCAAGTGATTGAGGCAAATTACTCACACGCACACAGTTTCTACTGGGGATTTTATTTTATTCTTTGACAAGGGAAACTGGATCGAAGACATTTGTATCAAGATATGTAGTGCCTTACAGGTAGATAGACAGGGAGCAGCAGCATTGATGATGATTAAACAGGTGAAAAGTAGTTGGTGTACTCAGCTGTGATTTTTTAACAGGTTTTAAGTAGTTGGTGTAGTCAGCTGTAATGATGATTGTAGTCAGCAGCGATGATTGTGGAATAGGAGGTGCATGTGATGTCGGCATATGTGTGTCCTTGATGTTGTGGGCTGCTTGGAGGTCTATGAATTTACTGTGGTGTTGAAACTGTTATATATAGGTAAAAAATATTCAGATATTCGATAGTGCTCCCAAGGTAAGGTTGATATCCCATCTGCCTCAATGCAGCTCTTATCATTCATACCTGACAACACTAGCTTTGTTACGCATTTCTTGCAGACTTGATGAGCATGCGAACGGAACTGATATTGGGTCCCCATATCCCTTGTGTAATTTTCGAGGCAATCTCGATAATCCTCGTACCTGAGTGATTGCAACATGTTGGGTTTTACACCCTTCGCTTTATGAATACATTGCTCATTCACAACAACGTATTGTAAAGCTGAGGACTTAAACCCACAAAGTGTGTGATTATGTGCCCAGCACATTCATCTTTCATCACCCTGGTATGGCCTTTGTTTCTCTGAGGGAATCCTTGTGGATTATCGAGAGAATAATTGGATGCATCAATCCGCACCTTTAATACTGGAGTAATTACTTTATATACATCATCACAAGCAATAGAGTATACAAAGGAATCTGTGTCCCAATACAGGAGGTCCAAAGCCAGCGGAAGAAATTTTGTATACATGTACTGATAGCGAAATTCATAGAGTGTTAATTTTGAATGTTCGAGAATGGCAACACTAGTGTACAAAGGTTTGGTGAACGCAACAGAACTCTTTGACATTTCAATGAGGACCAAGTTTTCATCGATGATCTGCCACATGTGGAATGTCGGACGTCCTCTCAGCTCTGCAACCCCATATATCGTGCCATACCTCGAAACGACTCTGATGTCTCTTTCTCGGTGGACAATCTGCAATGTTTTTCCATAAATCGAATTATTCGTCAACATGAAAAACGATTTTTCGAATGTGTGCGCAACCTGGGCATGTTTTTTAAAGTTAAAGTCGATTACAGAGCCATTCATGCCTTCTGCTCAAAGTGAAAAATGCGATGAACAGAGTTAAATTTGGCCCCATACATCAAGTACTGCCTCAGCGTTTCCCCATGTTTAATATATTTTGTCCACAGCACAAATGTTAAAAGAAGATTCTCATGCAAGCCATTCGGGGGGGGGGGGGTGCCTTTTTTGGGGGCTAGAGCCAGATCAGATAGTTTATCATGACACTCCTCTGGAAATGACAAATCAACTTCTGCAAAAAAAAAAGTGTCACTGTCGTTCACCATGTTTGCAAAATCCCATGAAGAGAACATGTCAGCTTTAACCCACTCGAAATTATCAATTGGAAGCTCGGACCACATTGTATGACTGTATAGACTGTTCACATGGAAATAGCATATATATTTAAATGCCACACTGAGGCCGTAGTCCTCAACCATGTAAATATTGTTTGCTTCAGCATGCCTTCTTGAAACCTGAGTAATACCTCCCTTAACCCGGCATTCTACAAATACATACATGTCAGGATCAGTCAACAGTTCTAGCCGCACGAGTAATTGATAATAAAGCATCCCATGAAAGAGATGGAGCTGTGGCGTACATGGCGGAGTCAAGACCACAATGAGCCAAACATATGGTCCTGAAATTCTCAAAAACATCAGTTAGCAAACAAGTGTCCACATGTATGTAATGAATGGCATACTGCAGCAAGTTTGTGCAGTTGAACACATCCTATGCGCCTTGGGCATGAGCATAATCCTCATCGTTAATATTTTCACTTATCTTTATATTATGAAATATATCCTTTGGTGGGAGTGATTTGCACATCAGACTGTCTGGTAACTTAACAAAGTCATAAGGAAAAACTCCCTTCTGTTTTGCCAATTCGAACTAGGTGTTGTCTGGAAACATCGAGCGGGTGATGCTCAATTGCTCAGGTAGCAAATTACCTGCCAAAGTTTCCAGAGAGGCGCTTATGAATTGGAATGAATCAATAAATTTTAATTCGAAATATTGCACCTTTCCATTGCAATTTGTCCCATTGGGAATCTGCTTTGTGATACATTTGTATTTTTCAAGGGTAATTCCAATTACTTCAATTTTTACAGGATTTTCAATTACCACGGTTCCATTGTGTAACGTTATGTGAGGTTCAGCCAAGGGCTTTATAAGAAAGTGAGCATCGTAATTCTGCAGGTTATGGAAAACAGCAACAAGTTGTCTTTTTGGCAGTCTGAAATTCAGGTTGCAGTTATTATGTGCGCAGCCTCTGATTTCGCCAGTGAGATGGTCATGGTCGACCCCAATATCATCTGTACCGAGCAGTTCTTTACAAATGTGACAGCTTTTATGAGCTGCCAACCTAGCTTTATCAGTAGGAGTTTTCGGCTTCATCGGAACAATGACATTGTAAATTCTTACAACCCACTTTGTAAGTTTAACTAATTTATCAACTAATTTGTACATACAATCAGCACCCATAAACTCGAAATTCTGAGACAAACTTGGATTATATGAACAAACCAACAAAATGCTACAAGCATATGTAACATGTTAGGTAATGGTAGTTGTATTACTTGTTTCATCATTAGGCAAGCAAGTGGTCATGGGTTTCAGACAACTTTCTATGTCGCAATAGGCGACGAAACCCAATCTCTGCTGTTTGCTGTAATCTTTAAAATTCCAAGTACTTGTCGTTCCCTGTAGGGAAAGTACTGCGAACAACCTTTTGTTGCTGGCAAAGAATACTTTGTCTAGCAAGTTTCTCCTCACTAACAAAGTACTGGAGACAATGCTTGCAAATGTGTTTTTTGTTTTTCTTGTTATTCAGCTGACTACCAACCAGCTGTGACAAATTTCTAATACAGACAAAATTCAAATGAGTGGCATTTCCACTCGCGCGAATCGCCAAAATATTTACGTATTTGTCATGGCGTACAGGAGAAATATGCATGGGTACTACAACCCCACCTTTTTCGCAAGTTTCGTCAATTATATTGCTATCATTGTCTAACAAACAGTCGAAATTGATAGAAACAGAATTGTTCTCCTCAAACTTGCGAATATCCTGTATAACTACAGGTGTCGACAGACCTCCGATATTCAAAACCTGGTGAGATTTTGGATATGATGATGACTGACTGACATTTAGTGTGGCTAGAAACACAGATGCTACGACTGAATAGTGGAAACACATTCCCTCTGGGTGGTCTACATCGACACAAACATTCCTGTTAGCAATAAGCTTGGGCAATTTAGTGTGCGCAGCACCGATGGTGAAGAGCTGATATTGTCTCACATGGACATCCATGTACGTCAACATTTGAAGACTCCAGCTGGAACCACACTCACTAAAGCCCTCAATTCTGTTTGTGAGATAAGGAACGATATCCTCAACATAGAATAAACCCACATTGGATAATTGGAGGACAGGGAGTGATTTGCTTTGGAAATAAAAAGCGGTGAGGGATTTAAAGTACTTACCTGCTACAGACACGGATAATCTAACTATCAGGGGCAATGCCATTAGTAAGCTTAATAAAAGAACTTTACACCTCTTAAAGGAACGAGAAAAATCCACATCAGACTCTAATTTATCATTATGTAACCGCACGTCATTTAGTCTTCCCGCGAACACCGTATTTAAAAGCTGTTATGTCAGATCTGGCAAAGCTTCCACTGAGGTTTGGAATCGGAAAGGGAATTATTTTCTGGCTCCCTTGGTTAAATAACAGTTGGAGCACTTTCCGAATCACAAGGATCTTCCAAATCTTATAGAAATAAGTCGTCATTCAAAAGATCGACCTTCTCATTATTTGGGAAAGTGGACAAGTTTTGGCCTTTAGTTTTTGACAATCTCTCTGTAAGCGAATCTGTGCTCGAATCGCTTAAGTAGAGATCGTCCTCCAAAAGATTATCTTGTGTCCGCTTAAGCGAAGGGACACTGTCTTGACAGCTTGTTGGTCTATCCATCTGCGATCCAGAATCGGAATCGCTTAGAAAAGATCTTCAAGCAAGATGTCAATACAGAATCGCTTACACTCAACCATTTTGACTCCTAACTAAAAACTTTCTTTACTTTCCCCGATATAAAAGTTATAACACCACAATAAATACATTGAAGTGACCCCTCATTCTGAAAAAAAAGAACATGCTGTTAATAACTTATACACACACACACACACACACAATATAAGTGAAAAATAATTTTATTAACATCCTATATAAATATTTCTTTTTTAACTATAAAAATTTCATGTTTGTTGGCGAAAGACAGAAATGAAAGCTGTGACTAAAAATGCAGGGAATAATTTTACAGAGGGAGATAACTAGCAGGCGGGGAGAAACACAATATCAAGGCCAAGGGCTTGGCTGCGTGCCCAATGAGATGGAAACGAGGTGACTGAGGAAAAAGACAGGCATGCTAGGCTGCTCCGCATGGGTGGGAGATGTGCATAGCATGAGGCAGGCGAAGTAATGGGGATCTCTAGTACACTAAACTGTCGCTCGGATGCACCACTGTCTGGTCGCTTTACCCCTCATGCACCCGACCAACAATCCCCGCCCGCTCTCTTTTCACTCCAACAAGACATCGTGTAGACCCTGCAGGTGTCTCTGCATTTCGACAAGGAAGGGGAAAAGGAGACTGGGCACTTCCCCTACAGTCATGCCACTCCCTTGTTTTAGCTGTTCCATAGTTCATACCTCATACACACAACATCCCTCCCTTAAACATTTCTTATAACTATGTAAAACTAAGTACATTAACATGATTTTTGCCCCACACTCACACACTCCCAGCCACACAACTATCTAACAAAAAAAATATCAGTGTACTTGGCCATGCATTCTAAATGCATTTTCACATAGTTTTGTGAATATTTAAACAGTATAGAGAGACTGTAGATAAGTGTTATTGACATATACCCTTTTCCAGATATAGCAAGGATGCATCTACCTGTGGTCTACCTCTCTTCTCAGCTCTTCTAAATAAACTCAAAACTACATGAAAAAATTTACATCTAGAATTAAAATTGACATAACTTTCCCCCCGCACTCACAAATTCACAGTCATACCCATTCTTAAACATCCACCCTTCCACATCACTAAACATCCTTGAAATACTTAACTTAAATATTCTTATGTGCGAAACAATCTTTTTAAAGGTAAATAATTCAAAATCATTTAGTCATAACGATTTTAATGTAAAATCATTTAGTCGAAATGATTTTTAGCAAAATAACTTTTAACGTTTCTCAATTTTAA
Source organism: Dryococelus australis (assembly GCA_029891345.1). NCBI lineage: Eukaryota > Metazoa > Arthropoda > Insecta > Phasmatodea > Phasmatidae > Dryococelus > Dryococelus australis. Next base: position 153,770,350 of record CM056996.1, read on the forward strand.
AGATTAATCATTCAATTTAATAGAAATTTCTTTCAATTGTTAACAATTTGTTAAAAGTTTAACGATTTAATATCAAGTTTAATGAAAATCATAAAAATGTTCAATGATTTATCATGTAGTAATTTACTCAAAGTTTAAAGAAAACGGGAAAAAAAATTTAAGCAAAATACCGAAAACCCTAAATTTTTATATTCACTTACTTAAACTCTTGTAACGAAGATGTTGGTTAATGAAAGAGACCCAAAACCAGGTCAGTAGGACTGAGCGCTACCTTTCTCCATCAAGTAAGAGTCGGGGTAGCCAGGCGCTCGCAATCACCTTGACAGCTCCGTGGGACCGGCAGCCTAGCAAGCGGCCAGATGAGGAAGGTTGCTTTCACTGTCGCGACAGGATTGCTGGGCGGGTGGATGATAGCAGTCCCTGGAGAACACTGTGGGAGCCTTCTCTGGCAGGCTTTCACAGTAATGGGAGAGATAATAGACGGCCGGGTCTCCTAGGTCGCACAGCCCCGCAGAGTCAAGCAACAGGCGAGAGGGCAGCCGGTGCCCTTGACCTAGGCACTGATGAACTGGTTCACTGACTGTCCACGAACTGGACGGGAGGTGTTACCTCCATGGAGTCACACAAGCAAATGAGCTCCAGTGGGTGGGACTTATACCCTATGCTATTTATACCCTCACCAGCCTCCCTTCTTGCATTAATTAAAACAAAAACTATTTGCCTGCAATTGATATCAAATAAACTATTAATCCATTTTAAGACATTTAAATATGTTTTTATGTAATTTTAATGCATTTAAAAGGATTTTAAGCTATTTTAAAAAATGTAGAGTGAATATGCTGTACTTTAGTCTTTATACCTGAATTTAATGTGTATTCGTCCGTTTTTAAGGCAATAGGTTTGAATTGCGTTCTTATTTACCGACTTCTTACACTAACAATTGCTATTACAATACGAACTTTATTGCATTACGAGGTGAAATCAATTTAATGCTTCAATTAAACACTCTTTTATGAACTAATTCCTGTTTTACTATCATTTATTTGTAGTTTTAATTGATTAAACCTTTTAGTTAATATGGTTAATGAATTACACATTAGGTATTATCATACAATACCTAGCCTGGAATCGAACCCAGAATCTTTAAATCTACTCCACACTGAAAGTGAGAAACTAGATTACATTTGTACATGATCTAAGTGGGAGTCGAACCCAGCTTATATTAATTATGTCTTAGCCAGGGAATCGAACCCGCAAACGCTATATATTACAATGCCTTACCTGGGATTCGAACCCAAAGCCTCCGTGAATAATCTAACAACTATATGGAGGCAGTAGACATTTAACAACTTAGTTTATGTATTCATAATTTTTCCCAGCATACATATTTTTCTGAAATTCCAATATATCTTTAGTTGATTAGTATTTACTGGCGAAGTAATAGTCTGTTTGTTATCTGAATTTTTTCTCTACGAGGCCCTTTCTTGTTAATGCAACATACTTTTAATAGATAATTTAACAATATCTCTCTCTCTCTCTCTCTCTCTTAAAGACTAATTAAGTACTTTTCCCTCGCTGAGGAGAAAATATTTTTCGTAGCTAAACAACTAAACATTTAATAAGGAATAGGGTAAATCAATTTTTAAGAAATGGATTCATTTTACAACATATTTATTTACAAAATATATTCAAATACAGAGTGATCCAAAATTTATATACAACATTTTATCACTGAAACAACATTTAAGGAAGTAGATAAATTTTGCTCCAAACACACACAAATTACATGTACTTTTTTAAACACAATCGAGTACAAGACGTCCCGAAACGCTACGAAGTAGAATTTTCTCCTAACATTAGCATGTTAAACAAACGCAAGTGAATTCACAACATATTTACATTTTTTTATCACTAGCTAAAACAACATGTTACACAAATTCTTTTAAAAATACTGGTAAATCCAAAACTTTATGTACAACAATTACACCTTGCTCCGAAACTGCTATAGGTAACACAAAACATTTTAACACTAACAATTACAACATTTTTCTTTAAAAAGAAATATTTTTTTATATACTGTTAGCAACTTCCGTACGTCTTTACAAGTAGGGGCACGTAAATCAATGCTTTTGACCAAATGAGGATAGGAAATAAACATAATGAGAGTATACATCTTCAATAGTAGATTGAAGAGGTGTGTTTACAGTCATATGAAACACCGGACATTTCTTGTTGTCACCATATTGTCTGAGTTCACGGCTTTTTTCGTCTCCTAGAGGAAAGTAAATTACTTTTAAATGAAAAAAAATTGTCACAGGTTTCTGTAAATTCTTGAAAAATTTCCTGGCACCATAGGACGTAAGTTCTATTGGACTTTCCTTGTTTGACACTGACATAATAATTAGCAGGATGAAAATATGTAATGTTACCCTATGACATCCTACACTTGGCTGAGAAGATTTAGCAAGGAACAATGTATGTATATTGATTCTCTAAATGTGAAAGTTGAAACGTGTTTTAGGGCTAAATTTTATTTTTGCTAATTTTATTGCTCAATGTACGTAACACTTTGATGAATCGCACCCAGTATGAGACGTGTAACGAAACATGTCTTTGCTATAATGTTATAAAGCATGAAGATTATTATAACATTCTTCGAATTACTGATAAGGCAAAACTATGTCCGTATTAAAAAAAGAGATGTTTAAAACATTTTTCTTCCTCACAATATGAAGTTACAATGTGTTCGCCCTTAAGTTTATGCTTACGATCAACTACATGAGGTTTACAGGGCATTCAGAACTATTGCAGCTAGTTACAGTAGCATCATAAGTATTTGGTTTACTATGTACTGACAAAGCTTGAGAGAATTACGTACATTTGAAATTAATATCTGTCTCACACATTTCCTTAACAACAAAATTGAATATAATAAGCTGTAAGTTACAGAATGCAAACCTTTAGTAAAAAACGTATACTTGTATTTCATTGGACACAATGGGAACATTGGGATCATCATTCTGAATTAGCCACTTCACACGCATATAAATTACACATCAACGGTAAAATTTATTCTCTTTGTTCGAAAATAAAGTTGTGGATGTCCCCATCGCAGGTCTCCTTCCAACGAACGGTGATTCCCTGGTGAGGTCTGGTGAACTGGTATGTGATTACTCCATATCCTCGTTCCTCTTCAATCTCCTTGCTAAGACTGACAATCATCAAATTTTCTATTGTTGTTAGCAAGTCACTGTCGGGGCAAAGATATCTCACAGCACAATCGTCGCATGCTATTCCTTCACCAAAGCGAATGCCGATACTGTTGTCGAAAATGTAGCACCAATGTTCTATATCGTTACAGACATGAACGTGTAGAAGACCGTCATACGGTTGAAAGAACACTATTCTGTATCCAATTTGTATTGCCTCGTATACATTTGTAGGCTTGAAGATCCTAGCCATGACTGATGATTTTAAGGTAGGCACACTCCTTTATTTAGTCTGCCAGATGTTCTTGCTTTGAAAAATATGGCATTCTCACATGCCACAGGGAGAAGTTAATTCTTGGTCACCGATGTACAAATAATGTTGCTTGTTGTTGCATTCTTCTGTCCAAACAACACGTTAGGAGTAATACTCCCTTCACAACTTAAATGCAATTTCAATCAATTATGGATATTTAGTGATTTCTTCACCTTCCATGTCCCATACTAATTCGGTTAAACTAATCGGAAAATCTGTGCCAGGTCTTAAATTATACACTACACACTTGCATCCAATGCAATCTCCAACTTCTTTTTAAATACATTCAGGATTGATTATTGAAAAACTCCAATGTTCATCTCCGTTGCACATCTGTATTTGTAGTGGACTATCCTCATCTTAATTTTGAAACCACACTCGCCTGGATCCTGGAGTAACACTAAGCGTATATATATATATATATATATATATATATATATATATATATATATATATATATATATATATATATATATATATATATATATACACACACACACACACACACACACACACCCCAAAAATGGTTTGTTCCAGGTAGCATAAGATTTCGAAAAATGGAGAAATTCGACCCAGAGAAGACGTACTCTACTATTTTTCGAGGACACAAGAAAGTATGATTTCAATCTCTAGGCAAAATATACTTTCAAACACATATGTGTAACAGAATGAACATTGAAATTTCGCAAAACGTTTTGGAGAAAGCCTGTATACAGAACGAGTGCTGTGTGATGAATAAGATGACAGTCCTGTGGGACTGTGAGTTATGGAACAGTATTGTGTCTGTAAATTTGATGTAAAAAAAAATTGTTGTATGAAGAACTAACTGGAAGAATATCAGTGTGTGTGTGTGTGTGTGTGTGTGTGTTTATTTATTTACAGATACAACAATACTGTTCCATACCTCACAGTCCCACATTCTACATAGCACTTTTAAAAGTCTGCTACTGCCTTGTATTTGTGTGATGTGTTCCATATTATTACATGTTTTTTCACTCCGTAAGGATGTGGTGGTGTCATAAAATTCTCTAATCAATTTATATTTTATTTGATGAAAACATGGTTCTTTGGTTATTTCTGTACTGCGATATTTAAAACGTAGGTCCCAAGAAGAACAGGGCAGTTTGCTGTCGGGTCTCATATTAAAAAAATGACAGTTTTCTTATTCATCACACAGCACTCGTTCTGTACACAGGCTTTCTCTGAAACTTTTTGCGAAATTCCAATGTTCATTTCTGTTACACATCTGTGTTTGCAAGTATATTTTGCCTAGAGACTGGAACCATACTCTCTCGTGTCCTCGAAAAATAGTAGAGTACGTCTTCTCTGGGTCGAATTTCTCCATTTTTTCGAAATCTTGTGCTACCTGGAACAAACCATTTTTGGAAAAATTAATATCTTTATACAAAGGTAGGATGTTGGAGCGAATATTCTCTTAAAGCTTCGCTTTTACATTGGGAGCAGAATTTTTTTTCCTCGCAGTGATATGTATTATAACGTTTGACGATTGAATTAATACTCGAACAGTTGTGGTATCTCCAAATATTTTTTACTTCTGCATTTGTTAAAGATCTTAAAATTTCCTTTTATCTTGTTCCAAGCACGTATATGGGATAGTCTTCGAGTAATGCATCATTTACATACTGAAAATATTTTTTGTAAGCTGTGTCACCAGAGTCCCATTTCAGGTTATGTATCTCGTAAGTCTGTTTCCGAAACATCATTTTAACTTCAGGTTATAAACTGTACCAAGGTCTAGGAAATTTAAAACATAATACTTTAGAGTCATTAGAATTGGTTGCATAATAAATAGCAAGCTCCTTAATTACAAAGGAGTTGTCTTGATAGTTCTCGAAACACAGTATAACACCTTTTTTTTACATTATTTCTGTTTATACACTATTTACAAAGAAAAAGTATCTCTCATAATTTTTTTTACAAGATTACAGTGCTCGCCTCAGAATCTACTTCAACGACTCCGGAATCGTCAATTTCTGTATCTGGAATTATTCTAGCTTCAAGCATCTGTTCGAGCTATCGCGACATACAATCCCTCCACATATGCTGTGTAAGTTCTCATCATTAGCAAAGGCAGGCATGCCATAAGGACAGTATTCACAAGGTAAAGAGGATACGATATCCTCATCGGCTTTTAAATGTTCAGGCACGAATGGATATACTAATTTAATTTTGTAACCCACAAAACCAATAATGAGTTCATTCGGCAACACTTGCAGTTTCTTACACTGTAAACTTAATAAGGTTTTAGTCTTCCCATAAGCTGAAATAGCATCGAAAGTTTCAGTCCATTCAGAGTCGCAATTGTCACAGCAGTGACCTTGATGCATTGTACCTGATTAAATGTCATAGATTCTGCATTGATGATGTTCTAGATTAAGTAGTAGACGTCTGACTTTGTAGTGGACGTATGGAGCTTTAGTAATTGTGGTGAACGTCTGGAGCTGCAGTAGGCATCTGGAGCTGTAGTATACGTTGTAGTGAGCGTCTCTTGTTGCAGTGGACATCTGGTGTCGTTCACATTATCAATGCTTGCACTTGATGACTACGCTTCCTGGATGTTTGTATTAGACACCTGACATCGTTATATATGCTAATGCAATTCACCCACATACACACGAAGTGACCTTGGCAGATGCAGAGTTAAGACTGAGAAAATATTAATTTATCCCTCCTTATATACTGTACGGATTCAAAATTACAGCCATTTACCCATAAATTTACAAGAATTTGGACCTTTTAGTAAAAAAAAGTACGAATAATGTTGAAATCGCTATTTTCCAACTACGAAAAATATGATTTACGCTTGTATTCACAGTGTTTCGTTGAACTTACATCGGGAACTGTTGAAATATTAAATATATTAAAATATATACATGTTATGTTACATGGAGTACATTTTTTGCTGTTGGAAAGATTTAAGTTAGACATAAAGAGAGGGAATGCATTGGTTAGCACGCTCGCCTCCTCGGATGGGTCACAGCATAAAAACATTTTTTTTGCAACGTGTGGATGTTGTGTTAGACGTTGCCATTGATATAAGGGTTTTTATTGTAAATATCTCTCTCATTTCCCTAGTTTCACATGCTCATGTGTGAATCGGTGCTTCGCCCCTTATCAGCTCTCAAGACATCGATGTTAAAAGCTGTAAAATTCTCTCCCAATATTTTTTCTTTTTCTATCCTATACACTGAATTGATAGTAAAAATAATTCTTAACGAGAGAGTACGTGTAGAAAAAATTTCTTAACGAGTGAATAAAATATATCTTGTTTGAATACTTATTAAAATATATCTGTTTCAACAAGTAAATAAAATAAGTCTTGTATAATTTGCAAATCTTAATTTGCTTGATTCAAATATACCTTTGTTGCTGAAATGTTAAATCTAGGACTTATATTGGGAACTTGATTTCAGGACTTGTAGCATTAGGTTGAAAAGACAGCGAGTCAGACGAAATCCCTCGGGGCATGCATTCACAGGGCTGCGGCTCAAAGCAGGGGAACCAACATTAGAAAAATGTATTCTTAATACTGTAGTGAAGAGGGCGCATTGTCTTCAAACAGATACTCCAGGGACACCAACTCACGAAAACATACGAAAAATAATTCCCAGGGCTGAATCTGGGTTGCTAAAACTGTTTTTTTTTGCGAGCTCCAGGCTCGTTCAATGGCGGAGGTCTTCAGAAAAAGTCGCCTTCCAGAGTGGGGGTGCTGGGGGGCACGTCCCTCTGAACACATCTTGGTGGAAAGGGGGGTGGTTGGCATTATGGAGTCGAAGCAGCTCTGGAGATGAGGGTGGGAGTTGCAAAGGTTTTTGGACAGGGTCATGTACCTCTACACTCTGGTTGGTTCTGAGGGGCGCAGGGTAGGGTGGGATGGCGTGGCTTGAATTCTGAACTCAGGGCAGTTCTGGGGGTGAGGGGTGCCATGAGTAAGCAGGATCCGATGTGCACAAAAGTAGGCAGATGCCACAATCTTGAATCAGCTGCGACAATTGACATTCGCAGGTAGTCTAGGTGACTGACCTCCAGGATCTCGCCGAAGAGGGGTGGTAGGGGTGCTTGGACATGGTCACGTACCCCTGGACTCGGGCCAGCTCTGAGGGAGGCGATTGCAGTCAGGGTTCCACCGATGTGCGCACAACTAATCAGATGATGCCATCTTGCCGAAAACATTTGACGATCTTGGCCACCTAGGGGCAGTCTGCACAGGCGTGGGGAAGGGAGGGGGTGCAGAGAGCGAAGTGACCTCAGCTATCCCACTCGGCGCCTTCAACAGTCACTCGTGTACACTTGGAGGAGACGGACGTGCTACTTGTCAGCTCCTTCATAAAAACCGCACCTCTACACACTTGGTGGCTGACGAGGCCACCCTCGGGGGTTACCGCAGCTACGGACCATCTTTAGTGATAGCCACAATTTACGTAGTATTTTATAAGGAAAATATAAATTTTCATGAGTGAAGACCGGATCGATATACTGTGTTTGCATAAAGATGTTCAATTTCTATGTTTGGTAGATGAAAATACCCTTTGTGTTAACAACTCGAGTTTTTGTTACCAAGTGACATATTTCACAGATTGAATTGAAATTTGTAGTACGTCTCTATAAAGTGTTGCACGATTATGCTTTGCAGGCCTAAGTATTTCTTCACGTAATACAAGTGTCCCTACGGCCTGACGAAAATAATTTGTGTTAAAAGTGAATTATTCTGAAAACAGTGAATCTTTAGTTAGAAAAATTTTCGTTTCATTGTCTGTTGTAGGATGAATGCAGAGTTTTTCTCTTAAATTTCAACTCATTTTGTCTCTTGGCTTCGCCACACGTATATAATCATACTCTCCAAACACACAGCTTATAAGATGACGTAATTGCTACACTGGACTCCACATCAAACGGACATGTTTTAAAAAATACTGAAAGTATGTGAGAAAGGCATTAAGTAGTGTAAGTGTATTTCTATTACACTATTGTGTCTGGTTTAAATCATATTCACAGGCTGAATAGTGTAAAATTGTTAATGTGTTATTTATTCATACTGACTAGCTGGATTTTGTTTACTGAGTTTGCACTTGTCGACATCAGATGTTATTTACGTAGTTAAAATTCTCTCTTGTGTAAATTATTTCTCTAAGCTCAAGACTCACATTACATTTAAGACTCACATAATTCCAATAATTATTCACGTAGTCGTTTGAAAATTTCCGATTCGATGAATGTAATTGATTCATATGTAGAACACTCGTAAATTCTCTAGCATTTAATTGCATTCCGAAAATAGATCCATTTAACATGTAAATCGCATCTTTCAAAGTCGCCTACCTACGAGCTATATCCACCCAAAAAAACATAACATTTACACTTAGGTCACTCTTAGACCTAGTTTAAATACTCTGAAATTCCATCTTGTGTTAAATATATTCGAATAATCGACTATCTACCACCAACATCCCTACAAACACCTCAAAATTAGAAAAATTAGAAAAATTAGCCTTAGCACACTCTTGCATTCAACTCTATACCTATATAAGACATTACAACCCACCACTCTGGTCTTTCGCCTCCTGGACACTTCACCATCAGCATCGGAAAGAGCTCCTGATACCCCCCCTCCCTCACCCAAAAAGAATGAAAATTAATAGAAATAATTTTGATCCGATTAAAAATGAACCCTTTTTTGATTAACCATTTTTAATTAACCCTTTGTGATTAAACCTTTCAATCAAATCCAGCACTTTCGATTTAATTAACCCTTTTTGATTGATCCTTTGGTATCAATATAATTAATCCTTCGATATCAATTTGATTAACCCTTTGATATCAATGTAATGTATCGTTTGATATCAATTTGACCCTTCGATATTAAATATAGAACCCGCCTGCCCCTACTACTTCCATCCCTAAATATAATAGAAGTTAAACGTGATATTTCGTAAATGTAGTGTGGAAGACATGAAGAGTGTGAAATTATAATTGAAAATAATTTGTATTTCATTTCGAAATTGTCAATTGCGAAACGATGATATCTATCTCTAAGATAAAAAAAATTATCCGAAGAAAAAATACTCAGATGGCCGACCTTTGTGGCGCAGTTGGGTGTGTGACGGCTTACCGCATGACGGGTTCCGGGTTTGAGTCCCGTGTAAGGAGTGGGTGTAAATTTGTGCTGGTACGTACTTATTTGTATTGGTTTCCATATCTGAGAAAATGTCACTACACTGTTTACGAGTCACAAAACCTGTAAAATCAAATTCATTGCAATCTTTGATTGTTTGTTTGTTTTCTTATGTTACACACTTTTGGATGGGTTACTACAACGCGTTGCTTTAAAACTTTAGTATTGTAAATTTTTTCCAGTGCCACTTTTTTTGTAGCTTTTTAGGCATTTTAAACTTCGATTATTGTTTATGAGAAGTGAATGTTGGATAAACTGAAATCCTTTGTAAGGTCGGATTGTACACCCGCTAAGTGTAATAAAATGGTTCGTTTATTTATAGCAGGTGATCTAATACCATGGACAATGACCAGTCAATGTCTGCTATCGTTGGCTCTTACGTAAAAATGCAGCAATCAGAATGACAGAAGCTATAAAATTTAAATCATTATAAACACCTTTAATTGTCACAACGAAATGTCAAAATTACCTGGAAATCCAGGGGCTTTAGTAACATTTTTGAGTATACAGTTTAAGCATGCAAAGCGAATTTCGAATGATGTAAAATTTGGAAACATCTAATGTGGGAACTAACAATACGTAAATACGTTTCAGAGTATAAAGATTATACAGTAATCATACGATTGCTGCATAACCGACTATATCGTAAAATAATGGATTACACTTATGAAGATTACTAATAAACCAGCGGAGGAATGACTGCGTAACCTTTAGAATAGCAAGAAGAGATAAACATATTGTAACACATTGTTTTTCAGACTTTTTAACGCGTCATTTGCATTTGTGTATTACATTAAATATTTTTATAATTTGAGGAATATTTTGCACATTATTTTATCTTACTTGCTTATTATTAGATGGCAATAGTTATCTACTTATTTTTATTTGAAAGTAAAGTGCAAATATATTTTTATGTGTATTTACCATATTTCATTTTAGGCCGCATATTAATATGTCTTTCCTGTTTTCAGTAACACTATGTGTATATCTTACGGCCTTGGACTCTATGCTTTTTCATCATTATGGAGGTTTAAGTGGCTTTTCAAATGCATTTTTGAATGTGAACCTTGCGATTGGCTGAAAGGTCACCGAGTATTCTGGAGCGAGGCTTAGCAAGGGTAGAAGGACACTCGATATTGAATCTTGGAAGGAGACGGCAGGACATTCGCCCGAGTGGGTTGTGGCGTTAGGAATTTGTAATTAGTATGTAGGGAAGTCCGTGTTTCGCCCCCTGAAACACATATACAGTCACTAAGAGACGAGTACGCGAGGTTAAAATGGTAATAAAAGGCGTAATCATGCAAACCCACCCCCCCCCCCTTCCCCGGGCAGAATTTCTTGCAGGTAGGTTTGAACTCGTGAACAGGCCGTTAGTCCATAACCAGGAACGCGTACGCACATACGTCACTTTTAATCCTACGTTACACCTGGGGGATGCCCCATCGCCGTACCACGACCTACAAGATCTTCTAGAACTTCTAGAATCCACATCTAATTAAAGAACTCAGATAAGAATTCTAAAATACATTAAAGTCTAGCCATATTTTTTTTAGACTCAGAATTTCCAGAACATTACGTCAGCCACCATGTTGCTACATACACCTAATATTCAGAATTTCCCAAAGTTTACTACGATAAGCCCTATGAACTTTTGATCTGCAGAGAGCTAATTTGAGACATTTTGATTTGAATGATTACTTGAACTTAATAATCCCAGTAAATAAGTATATATTTTCTGAACGTTTTAAAGCTGATATCAACCAATCGCAAAGGCTTTAACGTAATAATGACCACTACCTTAAACACGCTTACTTCAGTATTTCTTGGGTCTAATTCTGTTTTTACCATTACCTTCTTCAATGAAACCATTAATTGTCAAGGTGAAATTGTGCATTTTAAACCCAAATCAAATATTTTTATTTCCAAACTGCACTACTTACTGTTGTCGGTTGGTGTAAACTTTAGTTATAACCTGTACCCTCTAGACAATGCTATTGGCAATTTGTCTCCAAGTAACTGTGTCTTCCAGTATATGACACAGTTTCGTGTACAAATACTACACGCTAAGGAAAAATATGTAAGAATGTGCGTGTGTCTCGCCTGTGTTCCAGCAAGGACGGACCCGGTCTTGAGTATCCCGTCAGTCTGGAGTCTTCTGTCACTGAAACCCCTCAACTGTTTTATTCGCCTCCTAATTTATGTGTTTATGGATACAAATGCGTAAAAAACTGTTTTTTTTTTTTGGCAAGCACGTAAAGTATAGAACAACTTGGGCTGTTGGATTGCGCAGCTAAGAGGTGCATTATACCGTGAAAACACGTCACGTTTCAGCTATCGCAAGTTCATTGGTTTGAATACAGAAGTGTGCCCAAGACTTCGGTCCATGCAAGTCATCCATAGGAATTCACATTATCATATTTGTCATCTCATTGTTGAAATTAGTTTTATGTATGGAAGTGTGACATGTGCGCGCTGTGGCAGCTAGCGCATCTATATATGCAACAAGGGCATTTTATATTTGTATCGGCATATACTTCTCCCCTTCTGTCCCACTACACTACATTGTATTATTTGGCGCTCCAACACGGGGGGTAATAACGTCAGTCCTACAGTCTTTCCTATCCTTCTCCCACACGACACTACACTATACATAGGAATGAAGAGATACAAATTACAGCGATTGAAACAACAAAGTCTTATTGAAATGGAACTAACACAGAAAAATCCTATGCCAATAATAATCCTGCAAAATAAACAAAAATTAAAAAATTAGCAATAAAATAATCTTAGCAAGAAGGCAATAATAACCAATATGGAACATAACGTACATCGAGATAAACCCAACGTCTATAAAGCACTGCATGATCTCAAGGAAGAGGAAAAAATTGTGTTGATATTGAAATAGTTAATAATGACACCTGTTTACTTGATTTAAAATGTTTCACAAACGAATGCACTAAGGAGAAGTTGGATGCGCTCTAAACTTGAAACAATGAGAATTGAGCCAAATGAGTGAAAACAGTGCGGATTGAGCAACTGATAATCGGTGCCAGATAACTAATTAATATAGTGGCTAGATTTCACTTATTTATTTGTGATCCCCACTGAATGTCAAGAATTCCACTGCTATAAATCTTGTGTTCGAAGTTTATTTGCTTGGTTCGCCGGTCAGAAGTAGTTTACCGACTGCCTTTCAGTGAATGTTTTTTAACTTATTGATATCACTGATTCGGACTTGTGTAATAAACCGATAATAAAAAAGATATCTGGCTTCTTTCTAACTTATGAAATCAACCCAATCAAAGAATCTGAATTGAAATATGATTTATAATGAAGTAAATAGAAAACATTGTTGCCGCGACGGAATGACAGTATAAAAGTAAAAACATATCCCAGAAGATGAAAAAATAGTTTTTCATATTTTTAATATTTAAAAATTACTGTTGAGAGAAATGTCATGTTCTAGGTTTGAAAAAGGCACAAGTTTTCACAACTTTTAAAAAAGGAAACAGGATGGTATGTTAAGTATTACAGAGGAATAGGTCTGGTTAGTAAGAAATTTAAAGAATTATTACTGCAAGGCTATAATGAGTCACGACAATCATAATTTTGTTTGAACAAGCAGGATTACCAAGGGGCAAGTCTTATGTAGATGGTTTTATTCTAAAAGAACTTAGGGGCCACAGTGGCTGAGCGATTAGCACGCTCGTCTCCCACCAAGGCGAACCGGGCTCAATCCCCGGCCAGGTCACCGGATTTTCGCAAGTGGGAATCGGGCCGGACGATGCCCTTGGTGGGGCGGGTCCTCTCGGGGATCTCCCGTTTCCCCCGCCCCCCATTCCGGCGCTGCTCCATATTCACTTCAATCACCACCCTCATCGGCTCTCAAGACCTCGCTATTAAGAGCCGCCCAAATCGCTTCACTTCTAAAAGAACTTATCGAAATATATAGGTAATTTAATTGACATATGTATTCAATGTTCTTTTATGAGGTCTTTGACGAAGTAGACAGGGAAAATCTATGATCTACCTGAGAGAGAGGCCTTCCACAGCATCTTGAGAGAGTGATCAAAACAGGTGTAATAGCTATGTGAATGCTAGGGTTATTATAACAATTGGTAATAGAGAATCGTAAGTTATCTGTAGTAGTCAAGAGGTTAGGCAAGTCTGCAAAATGCCACCGATGTGGTGGTTTAGAATGCATGTACAAGAACAGGAAAAATGCCACTATAAAGTTTAAATGCAAATGATAGTTAAAAAATATATATTAAATTGTAAAAAAAACTGTATGCTATAGATTAAGTGATATACTCCGTTAACAATTGCATCTAACAAATTCTGAAGCCCTGATAAAGTTGTACTTCCAGGATATTCCTCCGCCTCATGAAAACAAAGTTTAAACAAGTCTCGAAAATTACTCCAAAGGGACAACGAACCGCATTCGTGCGCACCTAGTGTATTAATATTTTGCTTTAGAACTATTTCTTACTGGTCAATATTAACTCACCTTATATCTCCCTGTTTTATTCATATTAGTTATAAATGAAAAATTATAATTTATATATAAAATGTAAATTAAAGTTCAGTTTAACTAATAATAAGGTATTTTTGTGTTAACATGAGTATAGAACGTTTGGAATGCATGACGTATTTATGAAACAATCAAACAAATCGTGCATTGGGCAATTTTTCAAAGGTTTGATTAAATAAGTGCGAAGAAACCGCGAATATACTATAGCATTCGATGACGAGGAAATGCTTCAGCTATAGGCTATTCACAGTAAAGTGAACACTTTTGAAAGCTGTCTCACTTGGAATAATAGTAAATAAATAAATTTTATTTTAGCCTTAGACTTTAACTTCCGAGTGCGATGGAATACATGCACTGTGTTTATAACTTACATGACAATATTTATTTTAAATGGTAGTCAAAGGATAAAACATGGCTAAAAGAAAAAAAGTAACTAGGGCCTCAAAAGTGCTCACTTTACAGTGAAGAGCATATAGCTATTTTTAATCAATTAGCAGCAGAATTTAACTTTCACATTTAAATAGAAGGAAATTTAAGTATGTCCCTTTGCGATAAATGTGAATGTGGCACGGCCACCACACCAATATGTCCCAGGGTTAAAGAGCATTGGAAAGTAGAAATAAACAGACACTTGACCATAATTTTAATGTTAGAGACAGGGTGAAGTTTATAATGCGTATAGTCCGCATATCGATAGTAATTGACGGAAACTCAGACCTCGTGGTTCAGGCAGACACGCCTAGATGGTGATGGGAATCGGCAAGGAAAGGCGGAGCCACGCAATCCTGAACCTCGCCCCAGCTGTCTAATTAATTAGCTGCGAAGCAGTCGGCTGTTCTAACAGCGAGGGGAGGTGGCAAGGCAGCGAACAGTGTATTTAATGTGGTCGACGTACCTGCTTACTGGAAAGGAGCTCACCAGGGGTACAATCCGCTGCGGGGGCAGGACAAATATTGACAGGAATGTCAACTTGCCAGCCGAATTTGTCGTCCTGAGACTACCTTCGGCGGCAGATAAATCGGGGGACTCTACTCTGGGGGCCGCAGTCAGACATGTTACTTCCCCGAGAAACGTAAAAAGTGAGGAGCGCCACAAAAATTACGGTAATATGAATCAACGATCCTTGAACACAATTAGAACAGTTCAGCTCTGTTATCTTTGAATTGGAAAGAACTACTATCGGGGTAATTGGGGGGGGGGGGAGGGGGCCCAGCTCACTAAGCGAGGAACGATGTCCTGGACAATCTTGCAACGATAGCTCCAATCATAAAATTATACTTAAGACGAAAGGCTCTAGGTTCTCCGCCCTCTTGTATGGCTATTTAGAGCACTCTGAGAAAACTCAAGTGTCATTCACCCCAGAAGAATACATGTAATGTACAAATAAGTATATTCCTATCTTGTATAACGTCCTATATCGTATATAATTATGTATAATCCTACCTAACAAAACATGTATTCTTTTGGGGTGAATTATATTTGGGTTTTCTCAGAGTACTCTAAATAGCTATACAGGAGGGCGGAGAGCCTAGGGCCTTTCGTTTTTAGTATGATTTTATGATTGGGGTTATCGTTGTAAGATTGTCCAGAACATCGTTACTAGCTTAGTGAGCTGACCCACTCCCCCAATTCTCTTACTGCTGCTCCGTAGATTTTTCCTTTCTTTCATTTTTTTGTCGTTAGCACCGGCCATATTTGACCGTGCGGCACCACAAGCTCGCATTCGACAGGTCCTTGTACAGATAATTTAATACGTTGTTTTTTTTTGCTCCAGACATAAGACCACACATTTCCTTAATCTGCATATTTAAAAATCCTTCACTCGATAGAAGCAATTCCTGGTTAATCCTTAGGCTATGTTTTGACAGGGGCGTTGATGCAGTGTGGCCACTACGATCATCCTAACTTACACCACCTGATTTCCACCATAGCGCTACGTTGCATTACGCATTTATTTTGTACTTTGTGGCGCTAAATAGAGGCTAATTCCTGAAGAGCCAGTAGTGCAGCCGAGTAACAGGTGTGCAACAAGCAGCAAATATAGTGGTTTTCTATCTGCTTCTGCGCATCACCATTGTTATTCCCACTCCCCAACTTACCAATGGGGTACGTTTACATTTTGCCGTGAGAATAATGCATGAAGACCATTTAGAAGACTTCGCCTCCTTTTTTCGTTTACTCCTCCGAGTACCCATTACCGCAATAGTTATATATATATATATATATATATATATATATATATATATATATATATATATATATATATATATATATATATATATACACTCTCTCGTTTTGATAATATACTTTTATTAGAATAAAATCATCGCATAAAATCTTGTAGCATTTAGAAGATTTCTACAAGAATGTACTTCGAATTTAAATATTAAGTGTTCACGTACAATAATAACGCAGATAATAAAAAAAAAGTATACAGAATTTCTCTATTTAATTTTTGTTATTTTTGCAGTTAGTTGGAAGTGGACAGCAAAATAACCCATACCTCATTCGGAATGTATTTTAACGTTTGAAATAAATTTGCATGGCTTATTGTAAGTGATGCCTTAACATCTACTACGGGAAAAAGTAAGATGTTACTAAAAATATAAATGTTTATTTTTGATGCAATTTTATGACTTGAAATTTAGAGTATGACTGGTAACAGCTGTGGTTGTCTATGAAATTATTTATTGTATAAAATAAACTCCTCTCATTGTAGCTTAGGGTGTTTGAAAAAAAAAATTAAAGGCTTTTCACGATAAAGTGAACACTTTAGAAATGAACCTTAGAAAAAAATCACTGCCCCTGCCTGCACACATTTTGATGGGTGCACTGGTTGACATTCGCCCAGTAAAGTTGGTGACGATAGATGGAAAGTAGTTCCGTAACCTAACGTCGAATAAAAAGTGTTAGTTAACCATTTATGATAACTTAAAATTATTTATTTCGCTTTTTTTTTTTTTTTTTTTTTTTATGCATTCAAGTGTAAAAATTAGCAGATATGTAATGCATTTACTTTCTAAGTAATTTCAGAGTTTCATTTGACCGACGTATGAATAAAGTGACGAGGCCCTTGTCAACGTTAATTTTACATATGGCGGGGGAATACACAATGTGTATACAAGTAGATCCTAAGCGGGGCTTTCAAAAGTGCTCATTTTACCGTGAACAACTTATGTGATATTATTTTATGGGTCGAAGTTGATCACATGAATTTCCACAAAATAAATTCTTCTCTTGTACAGTCAGTACGCGGGAGCCTAGTTTAACTGCGCGCGAGTGTACTCGACGATGGAAGTAATTGGACAGATTGCTAGTTGTTATAGCTGGATGCGGGGGCGCGGGTGGCGGAGCCCCGAGCCCCGAGGGGCGTCGAGGGGTTGGATTCGTTCTACAAAAGACGGAGGAAGCGAGAAATATTGACAAGTGTTGCTGTGGGAACCGAAACCGAATCCCCTCGCCGCCCATTTCCCCTCCACCAAAGAACGCTGTCCCTTTTCATCATTCGGCGCATGCACTGCAAACGAGTCGCGCCAACATGCCTGCCTTGTATGCATACAGAACATATTTTGCAAGGACGCAGACAGCGACTAGTTTTGGGTAGCGTCTACTGTAGCCCGGTTCGTTCGTCTACCGGCATCCCATTGTTCAGAAGTCTCAGCATCACGTAGGGCGACCGCAAGTAACACGTTTCAGCGCTGAGTAAGAAATCGGGGTGGGCTGTGTCGTCTACACGGCCCGTAGGTATTTTTACGTGACAACGTGTATGCGGGTGAGAGGAAACAAAATGATAGATTGTGTGGGTTTCTTTTGCGTTTGCGCTGATCGTGTTGTTTTTTAGCCTTAGCCTCGTCACTTGATGTGGCATGTGGCGATGGCGCAATCGCCACGTCCGCATTTCGCTGCTGCGTAGAATTGTCAACTTCTTCCTTATATAATTCCGGAATGGATTTAGGTAGCTGAGTCATCCTTTCTGTATTATATTTGTCTTGCAGAGCACTATTCATGTTGTTAATATTATTAGTTTCATTTCGCCTAACTCGTAATTTTTTACTATTTTGGTTCGTAATCTGCAAATGAAACGATTATTGTTTAGATAGTTACTATGTGTGTTTATTATTAATGATTCTTGGTTATGTATTTAGTTACCCTTATTTTTACGCACAAACTGACACGAGAATTTCTCCGATCGGTTGAGCCGTTCGGTCGCTACAGCGATCTTAAGCATACTAAACCGCTCTAAATCAGAGGATCGCAGCGCGGCTTCCACTGCTGCCTGATGACGTCAGAACGATAAGTATGTGTGTCAAGCGTGAAGTCAAAAGACCGACCTGTAATAGGGTACATTTACATTCAACGTACTGTTTATTCTCAACGAGTACCCGAAAGAAAAGTTTCGTGACGCGTGCGTTCTGAACATAAAGCGCTTAATTTTAAGAAGTTGTCACGTCAGAAATGTCTGGTGAAAATTACTTAATTAAACATGCTAAACAATCGTTTGTCGTATGTGGGTAGAAAAATTCATACTAGAATTCAGCTAAGTCACCCACAGAGCTTGCCTTGCACCTGTTTTGTGATAATGTTCTTTATTTACGTAACAGTTATAACAAGTCTTAGAATAGTTACTCTATTCTGCAAATGAATTATATACTACCTTCCATCCTGTCCCATACGAGTGTGTACTAGGCTTTGTAGACACACACGCGCCCACACGTACACGGAAACATACACGCCTTGGCTTATGCCGCGTCAAAATTCTCATTAAATGTACGTACATATGACCATATTTGGCTTTCCGTGTGACGTCATTAAGCGCGAACTAGCGCTGTGGGATTTCCCAGTATAATACACCGAAGCCCTATCCTTAACTAGGCAAAGGAATTACTTACTCGCTGGATGTCCTTGCGTACTTTTTGCGGTTGACATGAACGTTTTGCCAGATGCGAATGTTTGATGAATATTAAAGACCTCCAATAATAAAAATAAATCATTTACCAAAACTTTTATTCCTAAGTGGTTACGAAAGCACCAGTTTTAGACATTTGCAACTTTATTCAGTACACATCAAAGACGGAAAGAGAAAACAACCTAATAAAATATGGAAGTTTCCTTTTTAAATGTTCCCTTATCAAGCAGAATCTATGCACCACATAGGTGTATAGACCTACATGTAAATAAGCTACCTCACCTGTTGACGTCGAAGGGAGAGATCAACTTGGGATGACATTATTTTACGTAGTTTCGTCTTGCGTGTTAAAGACTCCAGTTATTAAACATAGTCACTAATAAATTATCACCAACACAGACATAAGAGCATAGGGTAAAAACAGAAAGTTACTCGGTGACTCGCGAGCTTCTGTGTTTGAACTCCGTCTGACAAGCTCGTGTCCAGCTACTGACTAGCGGAAGTTACGTCCTACTGCTAGATACGGGCTGTTCACGGTAAAACGAGCACTCTTGAAAGCCCTGCTAAAGATCTACTTGTATGCACGTTGTGTGTCCTTTCGCAGTAAGTAAATTGTATTGTAAAGGGCTTTTTAAAGTCCCTCGGTTTCATGCTCGATAGCTTAGCAGGGGACGACTTACAGACTAACTTATAACCTAACTTAAATTAACACCCCTGCTTTACTCAGGATTCGAACCCAGAGCCTTCCGCATTCAAGAGCGGTGGTGCACGAACCGACTGCGCCACGGGAGGTCGGCTGCCTTAAGTAAAATTAACATTGCCATGGAACTCATAACTTTATCCATGCATCGGTCAGGTGGAACCGTTCGATTATTAGAAAAGAACATTTGTTACAACTTTGGTCATTTTTACACTCCGGTGTATAAAAACAAAGAAAGCGTAAGAAATAATTTAAGTTATCACAAATGATTACCTAACACTTTTTATTTGACGTTAAGAATTGAAACTACTTTCCATCACATCATTGCCAACTTTACTGGGTGCATGTAATTCAGTGCGCCCGTAAAACAAATATATGCAGGCAGGGGCTGACTTTTGTCTAAGGTCGATTTCAAAAGTTCTCACTTTAACGTAAATGATATTAGCTATTTTGCCAACGGTGCTGTTGGAACTCTACACAGATGCGCTAGTTTAGGTTTTGAATTCTGCAGTGTCCTGCGACAGCAATTCACATTCTTTATTCAATCAATGTCAGTAAATATTGTTCCAAGTGTCTTGTAGAAAGTTACTCATGCTTCGCTATTAATAAGCACAGTTTTTCAGTCTTGTACGACACAACCAACATAATGTGCATTAAAGTTTCACACTCTCTTATATGCTGTTCATGGTAAATTGAGCACTTTTGAAGCTCTGGTTACGTTTTCCTTTCAGCCATTTTTTATCCTTTAACCTTATTTTTTAAATTAACTATTACCAAGTGAGCAATAAACACAGTGTGTATATTCCACTGCACTCGGAAGTTAAGGTCTAAGTTATTCCAATAGAGAAAACTTTCAAAAGTGCTCACTTTACCGTGGATAGCGTATAACTTCGGTTTAATTAATTAATTCATATATCTTCATAACAAATTTAAATTATTATTAAAATCAACATATAAAGGTGCGTATGGTATTACTTAATAGTGATACTGACTTCTATACTTATTTATCGTGTGAAATGAAAAGAGCATAAATAATTCGTTACTTTTCTTATGGTTGAATATGTGACAACAGCTAAAGCAGCTAAAAAGTTTGACTTCAAAATAAGTGAAACGGTAATCATTACACGTGCCCCAACGGTCCCAGTTGTTTAGAGTTTATACTCCGAAAAATAAGTTCAGTGAAACGCTGATGATTCATGATGAAGGATAATCATCCACGTGGGTAGGATGTTGCTGGCGATTGTACAGCTACCAACCTTTTTGAGGGAATGTCTCAAAATCAATGTACAACAATCAGCGGAAAATCACAGACGTCTATTTCAAATTACATTTAGACAAAATATATGAAATATTTGTATTCGTAGCTTGAAATATTATTTATTATTGCTTACTTCAGTTGCTTACCACCGTATATTTAAATGCCATTGTCAGAAAGTAAAACGTTCACAAATAAAAATGCCAAAAAAAAATCCCATCTGAAAAAACGTATTCGCTGGACATCCATACAAATGCACAATACTCCCAAGCTGTATAAATGGATACTTCAAGTACTAGTTCAGTGTAGGTTCCCAAATCTTCGATTACGAAGGGTCAAACCGTTCCGTTATGTCCACAAGAGACACCCCACTCGACAATCTATAAAGAGATACAACATGTAGGCTATTGTCCCTCTCCAAATATCCCCATGCTCACATCAGGTGTATTCATACATTCCAAGGAAATGAGCAATCATGAAGACACAAAGGTGCAACAATCCGATAGCATAAGAAACATATAACGTTTTCTTTGACGAATACGAAATTTGGCCATCAGGTCACGTTCTGAAATCTCTACATCTGGTGATAAATTTACCAAGTTGGCAACTATGGTGACAACCGCCACTTAGATTACCTCTGCCGTGCAGGGAAAATAGGGTGACAACATTAGACTGATTTACTGCCATAGCACTATCATCGAAAACGACGTGGATAAGATTAGAGGTTAGAACACTGATTTTATAGACAAGTGCTTTGAGATTGTTGTATATATTTTCTAACCTATTCTTAGTATAGTTACGTTAGAATTAAATTAGTGAATGCAGTCGATTTATATGAAAGGGCTTGTATATTTAAAATTAAGATAAAAACAAACACGCTCATCACTGGTGATCACGTGACTTCGGCAGTTGCGTTGGTGATGGACGAGTCAGTGTTGGGGGTACACGCGCACAAGACGAAACTCGGTCTACTTCATCTTCAGTGTGTGTATGGTCTGCACTGCCGACAAGGGGGAAGTTATCGCCGCTGACCTCGGCGGCTGCCCTCTGACCCACGTCGCCTTGCGGTCAACACCCCCTCCCCCAACATCGCCGACATCATAATTCCCCTCGCCGCCTGCTGCGAAGGGGAGAGCAGTAGAAGGAAACTACACTTTTATTGCGCTTCCGCCAGCCCTCGAGACCGCAGAAAATCGGCGGTGGCTTGTTTGTTCAACATCGTCTCACATATCTACGTTCGCGCATGTGGCAAACATGTGTACAAGGACACTCGAGTGAGTGAGTGAGCGAAGAGATTTTGGCGGCTCTTAACAAGGAAGTCTTGAGAGCCTGCGAGGATGAAGCTAGCTGGCGAGGATGGAGCAGACACGGAATGCAAGGGAAGGGGAAACGGGAGATCCCCCAGAAAACCCGGCGTCTTCCGGCACGAATTTCACATGCGAAAATCCGGGAGCGAACCCGTCGGGAATCGAACCTGGTTCGCCTTAGTGGGTGCGAGTAGTCTAACCACTACGCTACCGCGGCCCGAAGAACATTTGAGTATTACATCCTTTCTTTACTGCAGGCTAGGGGCACCAACAGGATAAAGGCTGTTCACGATAAAGTGAGCACTTTTGAAATCAACCTTTACAAAATGTCGCTGTCCCTGCCTGCGTATATATTAACCTGCGTACCGAGTGACATGCACCCAGTATAGTTTGTAATGAAGGACGGAAAGTAGTTCCATATCTTAACGCCGAATAAAAAGTGTTAGGTTACATTTGTGATAATTTAAATTATTTCTTTCGTTTTCAGTTTTTTTTATACATCAAAGTGTGAAAATGAGCAGATTGGTAAAATATTTACTATTATAATAAATTTTACCGTTTCACTTGATCGACGTATGAACAAAGTTATGAGGCCCATGGCAATGTTAATCTTACATAAGGCGGAAGCGTACACAACGTGTATACAAGCATATCTTAAGCAGAGCTTTCAAAAGTGCTCATTTTACCGTGAACAGCCTATACCCTAAACGTAAGGTACAAGCAACGGATGAAGCCTCCAACTAAAACACTGCTAACATTATACAAACTAAACAGAGCAGTTTTAATTGATTTAACAGCAAGATAATCATGCAAGGAACGTGATATATTATACAGGTGGCTTTGTAGACAGTAAATTAGGTTAGCATATAATACATACCACGCTACGGAGCCAGTTGGTGTATTCACATTCGGGTGGACCCACGATAGATTCCTAAGCCAACCATCCTGGTTTCGGTTTTCCATAGTTTTTTTTTTCTTTCCAAAACCACTCCAGACAAATAACGGAATGATTACTTAATACCTCCACTTCTCTTCACAGCGCGAGAAATTGGTTCCGTTTTTGATGACGCCACTGTCGACAAGGTGTTAAGCCATTCATAAATAAGTGCCACCTTAACGGTTAACACACGTTTTCTCTCACGGTTCGAACAGCTAAACCTAGGTATATTTACCATCATCATGTCATCCCTAAAGGCTAGTTAATCCAATCTAAAACCCATTGTTTTGTCGCTGCGAAAGATTCTGAACAGACGACATAGATGATTTTAATGTTTATTTTCCAGGTTAAATTATGGAAATATTTATTGGCCATTTTACTAAATAGTCTTCAGCATAATCCTAAGTCAACTGATATTGGTCTTGGGAGCCATCTAAAACGATCATTGTTGGCCGCGTGTAGTGATACAATGAGACAGCTAGTCTCAAACAACAAGGGTCACTGAATGCACTGCGGTAACGACGAAGACTTCCTGCAGCCCAATATTTCGGTACCTGGGCACTAAACCTAGGTGCCACCTGGACACACAGCCCAGGTGCCAAGTTCCAGTAAGATAACGCTCGCATACTCACAGTTATTGTGTTAAGGAACGTTAACTTCACGTTTCTAAACTTAAGTGAACTGCGTGGTTATTTGATTTGTCACCTATTGAACTGTTGTGCAACCAGGTGGTTGCACAACCTAAACGAGATAGAAGTGATGGTGATTTGGAACACGATTTGTAACACCTGTGGGCAACTCTTACGGAAGATAAAGTAATATAATTGTCGGTTCCATGTCTGTTCGTATCGCCGCGTATTCCAGGCACGGAAGGGTCCATCAATGCACAAATATTACCCTTCTTCTGTGTCGTTGGTGTGATGAACAGCAACCTAATGAAATTATATTGCTGAGTCAATAATTTAATATGTCTGTATGGTGACACAAATAAAACTGACTCCAGCAATTCCTTCTTGATGTGCAAGTTCTTATGGCACTAAATATATTTACGGTAGCAATCTTTTAAGGATTCAAAAATAAATATGAATACTACTTTAAAGGTTAAAATAAAATAGTTTTCTAGAATTTCGTAGAAAGTTGATGGTTGCTATCAGAGAGCTGCACTGCAAAATTTTCAGTGATTATGGAGATTAGTGGAGACAAAATTATCTCTGGAACTAAAGGGGAAAAGAATTACTGAGATATTGGGCGTGTTTAGTAAGTCAATTGGAGGCTTAACCATAGTTGGAACTATACCAATTTTCAACAAAATTAAAACTATATTTAGCGAGAATTCTTACACTCTTTGAAGGATGCAAGCCATATGCTGCGAATTGACGTCAGTAATTACTAACTACAAATTCAAAATATTTCCATTAATGCCAGAAGATTTTGAAATTTCAAATTGAAGAATTCGATTGCTGACTATAATCTGCACTAAATAGAAGAACTGCAGTCCATTGGGCTGGATCTAGGGGAAATTCAAATATGTGAAGCCATAGTAAAACCTAGCGTCAAAAATGATACCGCGCATCATCTTTGTCATTATGAATTAGTGCAACTAGTGTAACTTGCAATTTTTCAACGGTGGATTTAATAAAACATTTTATCTTACAAATTTTAAGCAGTGGTTACAGATTATACCATATAAATTCAAAACTTTTCAAGGACAGTACATACTTCGTGGTTGCCCAAAAAGACTAAGATAGCAAACTAGTCCTTGCTTTTCTTTGCTGTATGACACCCAGCTTTGATTTATAAACTCTTCAATTAAACATATATTAATAAAAATAATTATCCGCTGCATGACATCCAACTGTGATTTGTAGGATCCTCAATTAAGCAGATATCCTTAAAAAAAATAATATTGAAGGACTTGTGAGGTAAGAGGGCGCGAAGTTTGCAGACCTATCTGACAAGTGTTTGAACGAATAAAACTACATTTCCGCCCCTTCAAGCTGTAATTTCATTCCAAAAGAAGGTACTCTTAAAATAGTTGTTCTTGCATCTTCTCCAGAGTAGTGATTGGATTCACAGAGCTTTTGTTTTCTTCGATTGACTATTGTAGCAAATAAATTTTTTAACTCTGTCTTCTGTGGTATATTTGGTACCTGCAGAGCCCCGTGTTTTCAGAGTATTCAACTTCTAGTGGCGTATGCTGTCCAAATAAATAAATATATATGTATATATATGCTTCAGTAGTAGATACTGTTTACGATTCTACAGTTTCTTCCATTTCTGTTTCCTCCGTGTATAATTACGTAAAAATGCCTTTATGAGTATTTTGATGTTTTCAAAATCACCTTTTCTCTGTCTTTGTCCAATGAGTAGCAGGAGCTCATGTGGACTCAGCCGCCAGCCTGGCACATCTTAAGTAATGGCGGAGAGCCACGATTGCGATTAACGATTTTCTCAGGTTTTTATATGAATTTAAAATTATCCTATTGGAAGATTCTGTGAGGGCAGTAAGTTTTCTAGAACATTTGGTATGGGCAGCCCCTGTTGTTTGAATTTTATTTTACTTTAAATTTTACCGGTTAAAATACCATGATACTGAATTTTTCCAACATGGCACCAGAGAGAACTCATGTCACCCACTAAAAAGAACTCGTTTCTAAACATATTTAAATCATGCCCTCTATGTAGTTTAATATTCACGTTTCGTTAACAGTGCCGTAATCACATAAGCATATTTCATTATTTACGTGTCACCTGCCCTCGCTTTGTCACGTTTACAATTCACTAGGCCTATTTTACTTCTTCTCCGCGCTCATTTCTGTATATTATAATATTTTCTTGACTGCGAGGCGCATGAGTGAGACGTCATGCTTATTTGCCTGTGTTTACCTTGGACCATAGGCTGTCACTAAATTCGGTTGTTTCGGGTTGCTAATTCCACTCTCTTCGAAGGCTACGCTGCTGTTGGACACCTTGAATTTTCTGTTCAAACCAGGACTCTACGTGTGCCGAACCTCTTTATGCTGTAGCGCCTATCTTCCTTCCGAAGCTACTTCGCCTGCAATTTTTCAGTCATACTGCCCGCTTAGCTCTTAACAGTTCGCTGGTTGCAAACTTCCTATGCTGTCGTGTTCTACGAATTTTCTTCAATTCTGTACATTTACTTCTGTGAGTAAAGGGTATGATATATAATAGGATATTATTAATTTTATGGGCCATTAATTTTCTCTTGAATCTTTGTCTAGTTTTGTTAGAGTTCACTATGCATACTTTTAATTCTTCGTAAAAACATAACACTGAAGCTATTTGTATTTCGTTTTGCATGTGCTTGAACATTTTTGATATGATTTTGTCCTGTGCTGCAAGCTTATGGGATACCTTCACGAGAAGTTGAAGGGATGGCTATCGGGGCATCTTCACGAGAAGTTGAAGGGATGGCTATCGGGGCATCTTCACGAGAAGTTGAAGGGGTGGCTATCGGGGCATCTTCACGAGAAGTTGAAGGGATGGCTATCGGGGCATCTTCACGAGAAGTTGAAGGGATGGCTATCGGGGCATCTTCACGAGAAGTTGAAGGGATGGCTATCGGGGCATCTTCACGAGAAGTTGAAGGGATGGCTATCGGGGCATCTTAATCGAGAAGTTTTCGGCATTAAATTCTTTCATTTTGTTTTTATACCATCGGACTATTATCTCACTGTACTTGCTCCGTCCTCTCTTCACTCGCGCCTGCACACGGGTAAATACGCCATATACTCATTACTGTCGAATGACCTAAGATTGTATGCTTAGTTGATATGTAGTTTAGACGAAGTATATAATTTCACGTAAATATTTATTTCAGAACTATATTACCCGGACCGCTGAAAACTGAGGAATTATTTCGCATAGAATTGTTAACATTGTCTCTGACTTGGCTACGCTCAACTATCTATTTGGCCCCTAAGTGTACATAGTACAGCTCAGCACTCCGTTGATATGTAGTCTAGACGAAGTATATAAATTCACATAAATATTTATTTCAGAACTATATTACCCGGACCGCTGAAAACTGAGGAATTGTTTCGCATGGAATTGTTAACATTGTCTCTGACTTGGCTACGCTCAACTATCTATTTGGCCCCTAAGTGTACATAGTACAGCTCAGCACTCCACCTTCTGACTTCTAGGTAATATTTGAATGCACTTAAACCCCTTTCCCATTTAAGACCAAGTCAGTTGAATGGTGAATGATATTTTGCCCTGAAACGTCTTCCATGATATCTTCCAAACTTAAAGTTTCTCTAGCTCTCTATTTCAAAAAATGTTTGACAATAAATGCCAATCTTATAGTTTTTATATGATTTCGCCCGCTATGTGGTTGTGATGTGTCATTAAAAAAAATATTTTTAGCTATTATTTCTTTTTATAAGATTGGTACTTGTTAGGTCTTTTTTTTAACTTTATTGCTTTGAAATTTCACCTAAGATACTGTTCATAATTCCTTTAGATAACGCGACTTAATAACTTGCAGGTACTGCGACGCAAGTCTAGCGGTAAATGGGGCTACGGAACGACTCGTATAGTTCTCTGATAATCTGCCTTTCCTATGATATTTACGTCAAGGTTAACAGTGCGTATCTTCTTCATGCCTTAGTAATATATCGATGCAAGAGAATATTCTATTTAGTTTTCTACGACTTGTCACATGATCAAATGTCTAAACTCTTCTTTTATGCCACAGAAATTATGCACTTACTGGTTACCTACACTTGGTAATTGCACAGAGTGGCGTGCATTCTGAGAGCTAGAAAACCTACTGTTGTGTCTCTTCACATAACCACTGACTTAAAACCGAGATTCATTTGCGACAAAAAATTATTCCATATGCCATAGTCGGCCTTCACAAGTTCTCCGAACCGTTCATAATACCGGAATCATTTTATTTGATAGAGACCCTTAACTTTATTGTGTGTATTTTGAGAGGCTCAGGGTTTACTCGTCTTGTACATCTTTCAGTTTTGAGATAACACAAAGAAGTCTGCTGAAAAATTCCTAATCGTTCCTAAACATTTTTTAACTAATTAGAATTTTCATCTCTCGGTGTTAACGACCGTTTATCGCTTTTTATAACACACGATGCTTGTTTCCCGTAAACGGTGTACAATTTAGAATATTCATGATTTACGCAGTGTGAATAATTCTTGAAACTTGAGCACACACCATTGTTAAAGATTGTTAACGACAAAGTGAACCCTTTGAATGAAACCTTAGAAAAATGTCACTTTCTCTGCTCGCAAATATTTTAACGGGTGCACTGAGTGACATGCACTCAGTAAAGTTAGTAACGATGGAGGTAAATTAGTTCCATATCTAAACGTCGAATAAAAGTGTTAGGTAACGATTTGTGATACCTTAAATTATTAATTTTGCTTTCTGTTTTTCAAATCCAACGAAGTGTAAAAATTAGTAGATTTGTAAAATATTTACTTTTATAAAAATTTCACAGTTTTACTTGACCGACGCATGAATAAAGTGATGAGGCCCATATCAAAGTAAATTTTATATAAGGCGGAAGAATACACAAGGTGCTTACAAGTAGATCTTAAGCAGGGGTTTCAAAAGTGCTCATTTTACCGTGAACAGTCTATAGCATTAAGTGTACGAAGTGGTTTTAAAATAATTTTTTTTCCAAATAATGCTCGCTCAGCTCGTGCAAGTTAGCTTAAACATAAAAAAAATCATGACTAACTGGTTTGGCCTAGTGGATTTCTCAAGATCATGCATATCGTGGCCACCTGACACTGCATATCTGCGTTGTAAAATCACTTAGAAAGTAAGGTGGTGCAGGCAACGTGAAGTCTATCAGATTAATCACCAGTCGATATTTCACTGCCAATATCAGCTGCACTTCGTCTGGCGGAGGGGAACATCGCCACCCCAAGTAAACACATTTTATCTGTACACGTGTTCCGAAGTGGTAAATTCAACAGTTTAGTAGGTAGTTTCTAAGACCTATAGACTATTCACGGTAAAATGAGCACTTTCTAAAACCCTGCTTAAGATAGATCTACTTGCTTGTACGTTGTGTATTCTTCGCCATGTACAAGATAAACAATTTCATGGCCCTTATAATTTTATTCATGTGTCGGTCAAGTGAAACCGTGAACTTATTAGAAAAGTAAATAAACTATAAATCTGCAAATTTTTACTCTTCGATTAATAATAATAAAAAAAGGATAGCAAAAAGCGAAATAAATAATTGAAATGATCAGAAATAGTCACCTAAGATTTTTATTCGACGTTAAGATATGGAACTACTTCCCATCCATCGTTACCATCTTTACTGGGTGCGCCAGTTTCTAAGGTTGATTTTAAAAGTACTCACTTTATCGTGAACAGCCTCTCCGTCCATAGCTGTCGTGAGTACACGCAGTCACGAACTCCATACAGGACGGAATCACTGGCGCCGCATATTTCGCACCGGTCGTCTGACGCCATTCCTACGGGTTTCACCGATTTTATTTGTGGGAGTACAATCATTAACAAAGACGAAGTCTGACTTCCACGCGGAGGTGCATTAAATTTTCTTTGCCCGGTTTTTTTTCCGACTTGGTTCCACCTTTCTGCAGTAAGATTATTCTGAATATTCGGTACAGAGTACATTGATGTACAGTAGTGATTGTCCGTACAGCATACTCGACCACTTCTATGTAGGGCCTATTGTCAGTAATGGGCGAATACTCTCACGAGTTGAAAACACATTTAACTCGTATGGTGAAACACATTCTTGTGACGGGGTTCGGTCACATATTTTGACGCTTAACGTATAAAAAACCAGGACGAATTTGACGCATACTTGTCATGTACTACTCGGAGCACACTAACTGTAACGGCGCTGCGCCTTGATTACACTCTAAGTAATAATTCATAAAATTACTATACCAATAATGAGAAAGCGCGAATGATAAACTATTTTCCCAACATCTGTGGTAGCTTTCCTACATTAGCTCATGAAACAATCACATGCTTAAGTAAGTCCTCAAACTTGTATAGTTACGACGCTCAACATTCCTAAATTTGTAGTCCGACAAGTGGCATTATTTCCATACAACTTATAGGTTAAACACTTCAATTACAGTTTAGGAAGTTTACCAGAAAAATCTTTACAGTGTAGACAGGGCCGTGATGTAAGTGCTGCACTCACGTATGTCCTGACTTGGCGCTGCCCAGACCCCAGCTATTCGAACAAGGAGAACGAAATATTACCAAAGATACCCGAAGTCGAGTTTCTAGCACCTTACAACTTCGTCGTTTAAAAAGTTGTTGGGTATTTAAACATTATATTTACTAACTGCTAATCGCGTAAATGTAAAGTAAACTATCATGAAGTTTTTCTTTTGAGCTATTTTGTGATAGTAGCACAGATTTCTTTGTCTATGTGGCCTTTACAAGTGCTATATCATACCACAGGTATATTCGTGAATATTCGCATGAAACTGTTTATACTGTAGTGTTTCATCTACATCGTTATGTTTCTCGTTCTCTCACACGCATTTGTGGTACGAACTGACTGTGGATAAATACAACAATAAATACTTTTTGCCAAAAAATTAAACCAGTAATAAAATTAATGAAATGGCTGGCAACATCAAAAGCGCTTTGTCTGCTATTATAACAAAGTGAATATTAGTATTTTTCTCTGTTTTCTAAAGTTGTCAATACCACAGAACAAACTTGGGCCGGCTTCGGTAAACAAACGAATAAGACAAAGTTCACTTGTTTCACCATTGAGTTGCAACTCTATCATTGTATGCTCCTTAGTGACGCCTCTCAACTAACACGAGCTGCTATGAGTGTGCTTGCCCCTCCTGTATGACGTCAGCTACACCAGCGTGACATCAGTTGGGTCTTCCGACCGCGTCGCTGCTGCCGAGTGACGTCGAGCCAACAACACGAATTTAATTCTGTCCGTCGGAGGTAAATGGCGCTATTAGGTATACATTTTACAAAACCAAACTTTTGACATTGTCTTATTGTGTTTTTAGCGTTATTTACGGGTTGCAAAACACTATATATAGGTTAAGTGATTTTTCGCGTAAAAATCGGTACACACAATATACTTCATTACTATACAGTCACCTCGGCTGTTGTCGTACTTCCATTGGCTGCTGGTATTGTTCCCGCATTTGACAGAGCCAATCAGGGTTTTGCAACTCCGACACTGAACTTTCGTGATTCGTGTGCAAACAGTTAACACGGATACGAGCATACTTCAGCCAATCAAAAGAGCTGGGGACCGTACAGTGCTTTGAACTGTACCTTGTCTCGAAATCTTTTCACGAAATATCACTGCCTCTAACTATATACTACATGGAATAATAAGCGATTTAGCCATTAGGAAAGGGTATTATGTGCCGTCATGGTACCGGTGTTAACAGCATTACTGTATTTGTGACATAGTGCCTTTTATCGCCGATGCAAAGAATTGCAAAATAATGCATTTGAACGTTTCCCTGTACTTGTGTGTTTTGAAACATCGGTGATGGAAGGAGAAGGTATCATTTTTGGTATGTAGTGATGCGATGGCACGGTGGGAGACTGGGTAGTTACAGCCTTGTTATGTAGATGTTAATTATCGCCCATTAGGCGCTTTATAAATATATTTTATGGGGATTTTGCCAAATTTTAATGTACATATTTATTGTATTGGTAATTGTACCGGCTTTAAAAATTTCTAATTCAATTGCCGGTGTTATACTATTAGGTCGTTTAAGATTAATAATTGTGAACAAGTATTTACTTTACGTATGTTAATACATAAAAGTCGAGTTTTAAACATAATTGTTTATATGAATTTGTTAGCGCAAATTACGTTGGAACTTAAAGGAGGCCTATTCATGGGAAAATTTTAAGGACTATTTGGTCGGTCATATAGGGTCAAGAATATAAATACATTGCAATAAACTTAACTTTTGAATGTGAAACTTTTCGTATAGATTTTTTTTTAGTTTCGATATAATATGTATTGTATGAATCAAAAGAGTATTAGATAAAAAATAAAAGAAACATTTCCCGAAATATAATTGGCAAGAAGGGAAGTTCTAAATAATT
This sequence comes from Dryococelus australis, assembly GCA_029891345.1. Lineage (NCBI taxonomy): Eukaryota > Metazoa > Arthropoda > Insecta > Phasmatodea > Phasmatidae > Dryococelus > Dryococelus australis. The sequence goes on from CM056996.1 coordinate 153,802,791, forward strand.
TTTAATGCTGGGTCTTAATACACTTACTTATTATTTAAAAAAAGATAATTTTTCCTATATTTCATAATTAATTTTGAATAAGTTCATTATATAAATTTAATTTTAATCGAGGATGTTTTTAGTTCAGCGATTTTTTTTTTGTTTTAAGAGGGATAGTTACACTGACATGACAAAAGTCATGAGATAGTACTATGTAACTGAATGAACTGCAGAACGACGTTGCACGGCATAAACCGGTCTCAATTGTGAACAAGTGGTCGTGTCATTTAGATTGACTGTTGTTTACGTGCTCATGGAAAGGCGACGTGAGTTTTCAGAGTTCGAACGGGGCATGATTGTGGGTGCCAGAAGGATGGAACATTTAATTTCAGAAGTTGTGGACACCTTCAACATTCCTGGATCCACGGCGTCACGTGTACAGGAAATATAAAATTAAAGGCATTACGGTCCATCGTGGACAACGCAGTGGCCGTCCAAAGTTAATTGATGATCGTGACCGTCGGAGATTGGGTAGAATTGTCCGTGCTAACAGAGCAGGAACACTTGCTCAACTCACATCCATATTCAACGCAGCAGGTGTCAGACGTGTATCTAGCAGATCTGTGTGACGTGCATTAGCTTTCATGGGATATGGAAGCAGAAGATCCACCAGAGTGCTCCTGTTGACAGCACGGCACCGGACACAATGTCTCACTTGGGCTCTTGAAGTTGTTAATCGGACCCTTCCTGGAGGGCTGGAAACATGTGGCCTGGTCCGATGAGTCACGATACAGGTTGTTTCGGGCTAATGGCAGTGTTCGGGTATGGTGCAAACCCAATGAGGCCATGGATCCTGGTTGTTAACAAGGCACGTGCACGCTGGTGGGGGTTCTGTAATCGTGTAGAGTATGTTCACAGTGCATGGATTGAGTCCACGTGTCCATGTACATACAGAACTCAATGGTAACTGCTTCAAAACTCTCCTTGGTGACCATTTGCAGCCGTTCATGGACTTCAGTTTTCCTGACAACGATGAAATGTTCCAACAGGATAATGCGGTGCCTCATCAGGCTGCGGATGTCCAGGACTAGTCCGGAGAGCATTTCGGAGAATTCCAGCGAATGGAGTGGTCAGCACGTTCCCTGACATGAATCCAATCGTGCATTAATGGGACGTGGTGAAGAAATACCAGGGAACTTTGGGCAGTTATTCAGACAGCATGGCTTAAAATCATTCCAGAAGTCTTCCATCCACTTGTGGAGTTCACGCCAAGTCAAGTTACGGCACTTCTTCGGGCTAGAAAGGGCCTCACAACTTTATTAGACGGGTATCCCATGACTTATGTCATGTCAGTGTACATTGGTGGATCTAATTAATTTTAATTTTATTTAGGGCATTTCTACATTCTTATTTTCACGGTCTAGTCTACCCACAGGAATTTCACTTCACCCAAGTTACCGTCTTGCCGATGCATCTCCGCGCAGCTGAACTGCACGCATAGTTTCTCACCGGATGTGTATTCGACACACTTCGTATTTTATCTTTACCATCGCATCCGGCGACGCCATTTTTGTGCTGTGTCCTTCACGCTCAGTTAAATTGTCACCTAGCATCAACGTTTTTCAGTGGTTGCCAAGCGCCGATCACCTCTAAAAAATCTGCCTTTTGTAATTGCTGGAGCCATCAAGCAGCAAGCGTACGAAGTTTAGCCACCTGATTCTCGGAGCGGGCGCAGCGTATCTTGAGCGCGCCACATTTACCTTTAATGTCTGCCAGCTCTACACAACCTTCGTTCCGATGCGCACGGCTTTTGTGCTTTTCTAGTGACCAGAACGTAGTTCCAAAACTATATATAAATCTTGTAATTTATTATAGTTCGGTAAACAACCTAGTTTTCTTTTGGTGTTTTCATGCTACATTAATGTGTTTTTCTACCTCCGTCATGGGTAAGTGTTTACTCGACTTATTTCCTGATCCCGTTACATGTTAAAGGTATTTTAGTCAATTGTTTTTCGAACATTAGAGAGGTCGCAGATTCGCCGATTCGTAGTTCCTGCTCCCAGTTCCTGCTGACATATCGTAGATAGCAGTTCCCGGTACTTCAGTGCCGAGGCATAGTTTGGGAGATCTGCATGCAGCTTTGCTGCCCCTGTTTTGTAGCTGCAATGCGGTAATCGTCACTGCCCATACATCCCTTCAAGGAACGGCCATGGCGGCTTTTGTTTCCTGGTCTCTGCCGAGCATCTCATCGCTTCTAGGCTTGGTTCCACTCACATTATGAGGCTTCGGGCCTAAATCAAACTTTATTCAATTTAATTTCCTGAGAATCAAGAAAAGTGTTTAATGAATGAACTAATGTCATCAAAATTTTTCTTGTACCTTGTTATTTTTTCATATTTAATTTTCTTACATTTATAGTCATTGTGCCTGTGAATTCAAAATCTAATGTAAGGGGACTCCTCTTTCAAGCTATCTAAATATTGTTTTCATCATGTTATAGTTATTAACTTCCACTTTCATAATGTCAGCAATGTGTAATGTCTACCTTTTTATTTTAAAATATGACATGGTTAAATTGCTATCGACTCATGTCATACTTATTTTTTCCAGTCACCTCTAGAATATCATACGAATAATAATATTTACTTCTCTTCACTATCATTATATAATTGTTATTATTTAAATAAAGGCCACGCTTTATACAAGCGAGGAATGATGATAACTTATTTTGACAACTGATTCCTTTATGTAAACTGCTTGGTTCAGTGGTGGAGATTGAGTTTTGAGCATCTTGTCTGGAGGCACGTGTGTGCCTTAGGGGTCTTACTGTGAGAGTCCTTGTGATAATTTGGTCGTAGCAATACACTGAATATACGTCTGAGCATGTAGTGATACTATTATCCTCTTGTAATGGTGCTCCACATGGGTTTCGACAACACATTAGCACTCAAAAAAATTTCACGAGAAAGGAGATGTCATTTAAATCTAGAATAGCAAACATATGAAGCAATATCATAATTTAGAGCTAAGGATTGGAATCTCTTTTTGAGAAAATGATAATAACCCCATTCGGAAGGCAGGGCATTTAAAGTAACCCACGGTGACTGAATGTTTGTTGGGAAAGAGAGGGGACGATTGCTCATTGTAGATGGGCGACGCGTTGCCGTGTAGAAAGTTTATTCTTGAGCCGGATTTTGAGGTGTGTCTACAGATGTGGTAATAGACGACCTCGTTGTAAATGAGTATATAACTGCGAAGCGCACAAACCAAGCAAGATAATCTACACGTGTTCCCCTTACGAAGGTCCACAATGTACTTCACTACATCACCTTATACATGAAGATGAGTATGGGGTGTCAGTTTTTTTCTTTTGTACAGGAATAATCCACGCTGTATTCCCATGGCGGGCGAGCCGTGAGCACCCCGCTGAAAGCAGAGGGCGAGCAGTAAAAGCTATAAATCCCTCTCTTCTCACCACAGCGGCGACAGCCATTACGCCGGAATTTCGCGCCCCGAGTCACTGATCGCGCGACGTTTTGCGCGCACTCAACACCGCGATCTCGAGAGGATTTCCGTTCCCGACGGTTACTGGCCGCGAAATAACGCAGCCGCCCCCTCCCCCTTCCACCTAACCATTGTCGACGCGTCTGCGTAGCGGAGGGGCTAGGAGAGAAATTGAGGATGTTGATGGATGGAACGATGTGTAAATTTTCCCCCACTTACAAGCGAAATCCCTTAACATGCCATTTGCGGGCGGGCGGTCGGGGCGGGTGGCTCTGGTGGTTTGTGGATGGGTTGAGGCCGGGGGAGGAATATCTATCTGTGAGATGCTCGCCGGCACACTCGCTCTTCGCACTTATCTCCCTCCTCTGCAGCCTTGTCTCCGGCCCTTTCCCCCACTCGTGGCTCTCACCCTCCCGCCAAACCCATTTCCTCTCCGCAGCTCCGCAACTGCACGTCAGTAGAGAAAGCGCGTGGGTTCCGGAACGCGGCCGATCTTGTTGCCTCCCCCCCGCCCGCAATTCTACCTACTCCTCCCAGGACGAGAGCTCCTCGCTTCGCGCCTCTGTGTCCCAGTTGCCGACCCACGGCGTGTCCCGCAACTTGACGATGTATCTACCAAGCGCTTGCTTACACCCAGTGTGGAGAAGTGAGTGTGGTTGACTGACTACCAGCCTACCAGCTTCCCTCACCACCTAGCCTGACCACAAATAACCATTGTTATTTGATCGCATTTGGAAATAATTGTTACTTTCTTCTTTCTACTGGTACCCATTGTGTAAACTTTCATCACGAGTAAAGATATAAACTTTTATGGAATTAGCCTTTACTTAAAGCACTAGATATTCACCAGATATCCACACTACCTTAGCATAATCTAAGTCCTTAATAGAATCACTTATGGATGTCCTTTGGATTTCCAGTAGTAGATATCAGTTTGTACCAATTACTTGATAGCCATTAGATATTCCAAAACCTGCCGTTACATATGACTAAAACTAAATATATCTATAGAAAGTCCGAAATACCTATATCATGTTTTGGATATTGGGCAGACATTTGGATATCTTTTGACAGTCTTTTGAATGTAACTTTGCTATTCCTGAATGTCTCTGGATATTCTGAAATTCAGAATGTAATGTCGGTTAGATATTATTTGGATGAATATGTGCTATGTGGGTTGTATCCACAACTTCTCACTAAGATGTTAAAAAAGAAATAATTTCTGTATTCCTTGGTATTATTACTAGAGATTCAAATTCAGTTTTAATTTTTAAAATGAATGTACATTAAAGGCAGATTTTCAAAACTGTATATTTCAAAGAAGGCCTCTGGCTTCTGTAGTCGAAATTCTGATGGAAAAAGGTAAGTTGAAACCATTCAAAAACCATAACTCTTCCATTTGTGTGCATGCTATCAGCAAATATATCACTTTCCCTAAGAGCATTGCATGTTTTGTAACTTCTCATGTATTCTTTTAAAATTTCGTGGTTCCAGTTGAACATTTAGTACAAATTACAAATGAATTATGATATTCATCAAAAACAGTTTTGCCCCCAATTGTGAGAAGAAAACATAATCACAGTTAATGGAAATTATATTTAAAGAGTGCAGCACCAAGGAAACACGAGCATTAAAATTAAAGCCAAGTCGCAAACTTTGTATAAAATGACCTGGCCTTCACTAGTCTTAATTAATATCTATACCGTTTATTTTATTACTCAAATAAAATTAGCCATTTAAATATGTGTTAATTGAGTTAACAAAGTGTGTAACCTTATGTGTAACATGACAAGAATCCCATATTACACTTCTGTGAACCAAGGAAGGTATTGGAGATGTAATTCAAGTTGTAAACTTTCTGAGGATGTGATTCCCAAGACTCTTATTCTGTAACTGTCAGCATTATGTACTTAAGCACTATAGGTCTTTTGATGAAGCCTGACTTCTACATGGATGTGAGAATGTAGCTCAATTAGATTGGAATGCAAAGGGCTTATTAATGTCCCACACTGTTATTCCTGAAGGCTTATCAGGGGAAAGTTTACAAACGAACTTATGACTTAACTTAAACAAACACCTATGACTTACCTGGGATTCGAACACAGAACCTCCTGCAGGCCAGACCGGCGGTGCACCAACCGACTGTGCCACAGAAGGTCGGATAGGATGTGGTTCATTCCTTCATAAACTACATGATGCGTTAATCAGGATACCACATTATACACATATACATAGGCACTAAAATAAAGTCTGGGAATATACATAACCACAAAACTTTGAAAGGTCACAAACACTGGCACTGTTATTTTACCCCTGAGTATATCTATAATGTGACATATTTATTGTTAAGCTGTTAACGTAATCCATCAAAGACATTTATATACTAAATAAGGTGTTACACAATAAATTGTTTCCTTTGGTATCATTGTTGCTTCAGTAATAAATTGTTCTGATATAACATGATTAGGACACCAATGTAATGACCTAAAAAACAAAGAATGAAAAAACCTTCAACAATCACTTAATGCACAGAAATTAGTTTTGTCCCATAGTAAATAAAACATATTGATGGTATTTCTCTGAAATACACATTATAATACCCACGAAATTACAGAATAGATTAAGCTAGCTACAAAATTGGTAGTTTAATAAAATTATATATTATATAGAGCAGAATGAAACACTATGTCACATAATGGTTTCTATCGTTTTCATAACTTCTGATAAACTCTCTGTTGCAAAATTTTTGTTCAAATTCAGCATAATTTATAGGTTCTTTACTCAGTATTACTCACTTATGTTTAAAAGTTCCAATGTCCCTATATCAAGGATAAAAACCAATTTTTGGCCTTTAGACTTGTGTATTTGCTATTAATTTATCTTGAATTAAAATTATTTACTTCAATAATAATCGAATAAAAACATAGCCATGGAAAAATCTTTTTAAATTCGTGTTTATTTGCATGTACGTTCATCTTTTGAAAAATTTCCCTTCATTAGAAATTAAAATATTTTAATAATTGTTGTAAGGCCTATGCCGCACACAATGCACAGCTCGACATATCGTTGAACTCTTATGACAAACATTAACATGCAAAACATTATGCACCTCACAGCAAACAACATGCCTATTCTCATTCCTCAAAATTGAGATCATTAGGGTTTTTTTTTAACTACTAGGAAATCCCTGGTAAAATGTGCGTGTAAAGCATTTAAAAGACACAATTTTTAAATTATTTAATTCCAAAGCAGCTTTTGTTATCGTTATACATCTACGAAAAAATTGTTGAGAATAATGCATGTTAATACATTTTCACCAACATGAGGAGATGCTGACTATATAAAATTAGTTAAAAAGTACATCCGAAGACTCAATAGATTTTTCGCCACACTACGATAAAAAAATCTGCCTGACACAAACAAACTATAAACATATCCGACATGACCCAGGTCAAAATAAATGTGCGGGTAGAACGATGTGGTAAAGAGTCAAAGTGGTTGTAGCTATTCCGCCGTTCTCACTATGTAAGTACCTAGGAATCACTGCAAATACTAAACCTGTACTCGTTCGAAAATAGGACACAGCCCAAATGTTCCTTGGTCCGCACTCGATGTTCTCTCCGCCACTCTGATCGGGTAGTCAATAGGGTGCATCTTGAAGACCTCCAGGCTTAAACCACCACTTGAAACAAGCATTGGACTTAATATATTATGAAATGCTCGACCTTGTGACTGACCTCATCTCCCTCTTCTCCGACTGAGCTGTCTGGCAGTTAGGACCAAATAACAATATTCTTGTTAACTTTTGGATGTCTGCATTTTTTTTAGAGCAAATTGATATTTTTACCCTGTCGTAGCTTCACTAGATGCTGACAATGATACTCAGAGGGATATACAGAACCTAATAAAACATAATTTGAGGAGCGCAGGGGCTGAGTGGTTAGCTTGCTCGCCTTTCACCAAGGCGAACTGGGTCCAACCCCTGACCAGATCACTCTGGGATTTTCGCATGTAAGAACTGTGCCAGACGACGCCACTTCTTGTTTCCCCTGCCCTTTCATTCTGGCACTGCTCCATACTCACCTTCATCATCCTCAACGACTCTCAAGACCTCGCTGTTAAGAGCTACCCAAATCTTATCACTCTTCATTCACAACATAATTTGAGTTAGCGATGCATCCATTCGCCCAATGCTTCTTTCTCTAATAAAATAGCCAATATGGGTTCTTTGAGAATTGTGGTCTAATAGACACGAATCGCATATCAAGAACATGCAAACTGCTTGCTCTGCTTTGCATCGTCAATTGCGGTGCTGTAGATAATCTACTCTGATAGTATTTACAGCACAATGATGCACCCTATGTTAGCTCCACTTATTAATACAGGTAGTGCACATACCATGGTACTGTTTTAATGTTGGTACTAACAGTGCTGTCCACCTCTGCATTTTATTTTGGCTATTAAACTTAATAGTTTCTGAGAAGGGTAAATAATGCCGAAACACTATGCCAAATGTTACTGCCAGACTTATATGTAAATAAAGGCAACTATGTTTTGTGTTGTTAGATAGACACCCGGTATGTGTATGGCTATATGTATGTGTATATATTTCATATACGGTATGTTTCTTTGAGTGTGTTACAATGTTTGGGAGGTGATTCCTTATAAAACAAGAAGTAAAAATATATGTACGGTTTATGACTTGCAGTGATTATTGAGTTTTGCACCCCGAAAATGAGAAAGTAAATGGCTTTTAGTTAGAAATTTTAACTACTAGTAATGGAAAAAAAAGGCAGTGAACAACATAGCGCTCTGAAATAAGATGAGCAACATCTGAGACTGTAAATGTAAATAACATTATCAATCAGTATCAAAATGTGTATGCTTTGCAGTTATGAAATCGAATTAAATGATTTTTCCATAAACATGTAGTGATTTTCAAGATAAATTATTAATCACAGTGCCGAAATGTACAAAAATGCCGCCTTTTGTAACACTTTCACACTCTCTGTTTCTGAGAAAAATTACCATAGTAATTATACAATGCCTTGAAGGAAGGCAAAATGAGTAGCTGGTATGCATGGTTGTTTTGATTTTATCATTGTGTTTTACTTATTGTTGTTAATTACATGATATGTCATTAATTACATTTACTGCATTTCCATAAACACTAATCACAACTGGTGCCCAAAGTTACGACCATCTATATCGACGTGTGTAGTGCAATACTGTAACCTGGACTGTTGGACTGTCTGGAACAAGATGGGGATTGGTTCGTTTTACATCTTTGCATCGCAGGCAGCTACGATTCTTTCCACGTCATCTTCTGCTGTGTAGACTGGCATAGTGTGGACTAGGCTCTTCCTGTTGCCTCACAGGTAGAAGTCGAGCAGTGATAGGTCAGGGGAGTGAGCAGGCCAGGTGACAGCCCATACAGCTCTTCCTAACCCATCTGCCTAGAAAGTGTTGATCAAGGTACTCATGAACACCACGAGGATTATGGGGTGGTGCCCCATCATGCTGCGGCCACATGTGGCCCCGTATCAGGTTCGTACTCTCAGCACCAGATGTCGTGCCACCTGAGCTCCTAGTTCCACAGTTACAGTATCAGACACAGGTACTGCAATGGGCGGCATTACTAACAGTATGGTCGTCTACACTCTTAATAAAAACATTTTTCAAGATTTCCATTGGATAATTTCACTCATAAGCCTGGTTCAAAGCTGTCTACATGTAAGCAAACATTCTGTCTTGCAATTTTGGTGCATTGTTAAAAGCTTATACTTACAAGTACTTTAATTTTGATGGAGGGGAAAATGTTTCAAATATGTTATTAAAATTATTTTTATGTTTATTATAAAAACTGGCAGTTGATGTAACGCCTGCACACTAATTGAGTGCCTTATGCACAAATACGATGAGGCACATAATGCACATGCCTTAATCTCCCTTCGTGCTCTGCACTTCTATTCCTCAGGTATGGTGAATATGTCCTAGTAAGCAGAGGGCGATCTTAACAGTTGTTACTTTATGTACGAATGTAGAGTAATCTTAATATTGGCACACATCCCTTTGTTTCGTCCAGAACATGAGACCAATACCTCTCTCTGTACATCATGCTGCTAACTGTGAAATGAAAACATTTGTAATATGTAAAAAAAAAAAAAGCACACATGTCAGAAACACACTATTTAATACATTTTGTGACTGAGACTTAACTGTAAAATTTAAAGTAGTACTTACATGTAATGATATATAGGTATCAATGGTGTATTAATTACGTATATGTTAAGAGTAACACAGGTTTTACTGTCTATACCAAGTAAAGTCAACATGGTTAAACCACAAGTGAAATACATTGAAAAACCTACTAGTTTGCAAGAAATTTTATATGCATTGAGAGTTCCGCCTGCCTTTACCCCCGAACTGTGTGCAGAGCTTCGAGAAAAATGTTTTATAAAGTGGCCTCTGCTTACGAACAGCATTTCAGAAACATTCCATGTTAGAAGAGAAGTTTCCTTTTTCTATTTACTGCTGTGATGTTTACACATTGATAAATAAAACTGTTGGAAAATGACATCTCCATAGTCATTTCTAGGTAAGAAATCTGTGGTACAGTATGTATGAAGTAGTTAAGGAAGTGCAGTACTCATTTATATTTATTATTATGAAAAAAATTATAATCACTGCCGAAAGACTCATAGTGGCAAGTTGAACAATAACGTTGTCCTTATATACCCACATATATTTATTACAAAATATTTTCTATTACCACTGTTTTCGGTTGTGATGTAGAATTAAGTGAATGTGTATGATTAATAGTGGTACAAAATTCGAGTTTACATACTGTGATAAAAATCGAAGCTTTGCACAAAAATATCTTCACAAACACTTCTTAAACAGCATCTGACTATAAAAATGTAACTTTAACGAAACACTGTATTTTTGGCTATGCAAATGTATGAAAGGAAACATTAGTATTTCTGCTATGTCTTTCACATTCGTTTATCGTTTACGAAATGTGTGACTCCTTCTCTCACTCCGATTTATAAATTGGGATGCAGTGGTGTTGAGGTCAAGTAAATCCAAGTCCTTTTGATGAGCACTAAGCAATGCCACATGATTTGTGTCATGGTCGATCTGGAAAACAAATAAATATAAATGGTTGTTGACATATGACTATATGACATACATACAAATATATAACTGAATATAATTTATCCATGTACCAAAATCAAATTTGTAAACCATAAATTGTATATTATTCATTATTTAAGAAAAATCTTACATTAAAAAAACGAAACAAATGTGTTTAACCAACACACATCAGATTCGTTTTCAGCATTCGTAGAGAGCTGAAACTTCTTTCAGCTGAACAAGATGAACTGGGTACAACCAGTAATAATCGTACTAACACCTCTATGATTGGAAAAGATTCCGAACTTCCACTGGAGATTCCAAAAGAATACAACAAATATGGTTTATGAATTTCGGTTTATACCTGCTCAAAAACAGTTCTACTTCACTTTTTAGTAACTGAGTAGCCACTTCTGAATAACATGCTATGTCATCACTTATTTCTCCTTCCAATAAACCTTTTTCAAGAATCTGCATTTTCTTTATATTATCGTTGTTGAACCTAGAATATAGCCAATTAATCGCAGTATCAATAACAGCATAGAATTCCTTGTGATAATATTCATCAACAGTTCTTGCTTGAAAAACATCAGATGGCCCAGAGAATCGTTTTGATGGTTTCCTTTGTCTTGGGACTTGCAAATCTTTTAGGTCGTGCTCTTTGGTAAAGCTGCCTGTCTCAACAACAATATAATGAAATTCCTCCTCTGATCTCAGTGTGGTAATGGAGTCTTTGATTAAGGAAACTGCTTCTGCCATGCCAGTAAGAGTCTGTTGTGGACCATGTAAGGCCTTGTTAAGAATTTCTAGTTTTCCAATTATGTGTTTGGTCATTAAAAGACCCAGTACTGTGTAGCTAGATTCAAGTTTTTGCAACAAGCCATGAGCATGAGAGTTTTTCTCAACTTTTAACTGCTCCAAAGTGTCAAGGAATTAACCAAAAATTTTGTAAACGTCTATCTATTTGACTTCTTCGCTAAACCCACCGCATTGGGCATAAGGGGTTTATGCTCACGATATTATTTACTGGGGCACCAGAATCCAATTCCATTATTTTTAAGCTCACGTCTGGCATTCAGTGACTGACTGAAAAGAAAACCTATGTCGTGAGCCAACTGCAGCGAGTTTTTTTTATTACGTATGACGTACCACAGGAATCCTGGAGCACAAGATTCGCAGTATGTGCTCCACAGTGAATATATGGTGTAAGTGGCTGTTGTTCTTTTACTAAATCTTGTACACCTTTCTTGTGGCCACTCATCTTTGATGCACCATCATATACTTGTCTTCTCAGATGTGATACCGAAAGCTATAGTCTTATCGAAACATCAAATATTATGTTTCAAATTGCCTCGCCTGTTGTACTGTCAGCATCGTACAGCCCGACGAAAAGTTCTACTGGGCTTAATTTTTCATCTACATATCTTAGACAGATACATGTCTGTTCCTTCCCTGAAACATCATGTGTCCCATCACATATGACAGAATACATGACTGGATTTTGGGTATGAATGGCTTAAACCAACCTTCTCACCACCTCATTTGCTAGTAATTGAAGCATCTCATTTTGTATATCTGGACTGCACCAGTCATACTTTCTTTTCAGCCATGTCTTGAGTTCTGGGCAATCCTCGGCTCTCATTTGCAGTAGTTGTTGAAAGTTGCCTTCATCAAGCTGATGTCCCATGAATGCCAGTACTTGTCGAGCAAGAAACTTCACAGTGCTCAAAATATTGATCAAACATTTAAAAGCACATTTTTTATTGTCTACCAAGCTCGTTTTGAATTGCGCATTTATAGGTAGGCCATCTGTAACTTACTTGTAACTTAATATTGCCTGTAAGTGAGAATCTGAACACTCATGAGCTTAGAATTTTTCCAGCCCTTTCTTCCAGTTTGTACCCTTTAGTCGTCGTGAATGCTGAATCACATCGTTTTGCCAAAGTTTTGTCTGGGCAAGTGTGAATGTACCGATTACAAGAGAAACATGTTACAACATTTACTCTTGGAATTGAATGCAACCATATGCATTCGGCATACAATTTCGTTTGAAATGAAAGTGTTTTGTTCTTCAGAACCTGCTTGTGAAAAACTGTAATATCTGTGCGTTGATTTGGTTCCAGATTAAGATATTGGGGTAAAGTTTCTTAATTCTCACTTGTCTCATCGCATTGCATTTCAGGTAGCGTGTTATTAACGCCTGTCCTTTTATCCGACGTATTGCACAGTCTGCTCCTGAAATAATAATTTTGTATCAGTCAGCAATCTATATGTACGAACCAAAAAGTTACACTTTTCAGAAATATATAAAATATTTTTTAAATTATGAACATCTAAAATATACTAGAAAAGATGCTGTAAGTAGGCCCTACAGATTAGCAAGGCTGCATGTGAAGAATTCTCAGGACAGGATAGTTTTTATTGATAGGGAATAGAGAATGAAATGAACTGTATCCTACAACCATGAATTGATGTTAGGCTGTTCACATTAAAGTGAGCACTTATGAAATCGACCTATGAAAAAAATTACTGTCCGTTAGTGCCTTCAATTTCGAGTGCCTGCGCCGAGTGTTAAGCTGAGAATAAAGTTGGAAGAGAATCAGGAACAGTTGTTTAATATTGCATTGTCTTACTTTCGCAATATTTTTAAAATAAATGGCTAATGAAAGTTTTTTCCATATTGTTCTTTCAAATTAAAAGTGAAATGTAGCATTAATGGTAACACAATAACATTTCTAACAATTTCGTAACATCACGTGACTCACACATCATTACAGTTGGACGGTCCATTGTTTTGTTTGGATTTTTTCCTTCCTCTCGTTCCATCTACACGTTTATCATACGCAGTCTGCTGACAAACACAGTCTAAGGTCTGCTCCCTGCTCACAAACTTGATTTTAAGTGACAATTCTAACCACGCACACTTTTAAAGAGGAACGAACTTAGTTGATGCGGAAATGAGAATCGTTCTCAAACCGAGAGATAAGGCAAAAATTCTCCTTGTGACTTCTGAAAGATAAAAAACAAAGTGAACTGTGTTAATATCTAAAAAAAAAAAAAAAAAAAAAAAAAAAAAAAAAAAAAAAAAAAAAAACCAACTAGTGTTAACAAACTGGAACGATTATCCACTGTATTTAAAGTAGACGCATTTATGTTTCTTACACACACTTAAGTTCCTTACCGCGACGGTTATACGAGCAGCTTTTTGTTTACCTAATAGATACAGCATACTAAGCTATTTCCAATTACTTTTGTATACTAGGAGTTTATGTTACAAACATCAAATGTGTATACACAAAGCCTCATTTTCCTGCCATTTTGTATGATAGCCCCATATGAAGAAACCTAAATTTTTATCATACGTCGGGGAGCACTCAACTTGTTCCTACCAAATTTGGCGAAGAAGTAGTTCAATGGTAGACCATATTAATTCATTTTATATGTGGGCCAGACATTTATTCATAGAATAACAGCTATATAAATATTTTAGCTTAGTGTGCTATATCTACGGAACTATGTAACCAAGTATACTATAACTTTGTATACGGGCAGTATCTGGGTAAACAACAAATGAGCTAATCCATAAACTATTTTCTCCAATATTTAGGAAAATAAAACCACATGAAAATTAATTTTTCGTCTCCTATTTTGGGAAACAATTATATAATTCCCGCAATATTTATATGACAGTGTTTACTTTTCTATTACATCTAAATGTATATGGCTTAAGAGCGTAGTCACATATTTTCAAAATAAAAATCCATGAAAATATTTTGTTTAATATGCTATGTGCCTCCCGAACATTATATCTAGACAATTATCGTATGCGCGAATACATAACATTTATGTCCGCTATATATGAATATCGTCGCATGAAAAAATGGGGGTTTTGTGACATATTTCCGAGGCCAATCAACGGATTTCGACCAAATTTTACACACAAACAGCGCCATGGCAGGGCATGAAAACTTGCGTATCTTAAGTTGCTCAGACAGACACTAATTTTCAAAATGACGACCTTATACATATTTCATATCAGCAGACCCTACCTAAAGGCTGTTCACAATAAAGTGAGCCCTTTTGAAATCAACCTTAGAAAATAAGTCACTGCCTCTGCCTGCATATACTTCAAAGAGTGCCCTGAGTAACATGCGCCCGGTAAAGTTGGTAACGGTAGATGAAAGTAGTTCCATATTTTTAGGTCGAATAGAAGTGTTAGGTAAGCATTTGTGATAATTAAAATTATTTATTTTACTTTCTGTTTTTTTAATGCAACATTGTGTAAAAATTGTCGGAAATATAAAATGTTTACTTTTCTACTAATTTCATAGTTTCACTTGCCTAACGCATGAATAAAGTGATGAAACCCATGGCAATGTTAATTTTAAATAGGAATACACAACTTGCATACAAGTAAATCTTAAAAAGGGCTTCCAAAAGTACTCATTTTACCGTGAACAGCCTATACCAAAACATTAGACTGATAACAACCAAAGTTGATTCTCCGAGTCCTCCGTAACGCAGTTGGTTGCACGCTAGTTTATGGTAAGAGGTTTTATGAGTTCGAGTCCCAGGTAAAGCAAGTGTGTATTTGTAATCGTCTCACTACTGTTGCATATGTTTCTGGTTCCATCTCTAATGATATTGATGTCAACGGGACGTCACGGCACACCTACGAACTAAGCTTTCAAGAACTTCATAAAAAATTATTCGCGCCCACAAACTGGCTATCACAAACTAGCGAACCTCCGAATGTGATGGTATTTATAGGGTAGGCACCCTGGTCCAGAACCTTCTTCACAAATTGGGTTACACCGAGAGGGGCGATGACCAGAAAGTTCTTTCTTGCACATGCTGTCAAGTCTTCGACTACTCCTGCATAATTGGGGAGGGGGCAGGGCGCCAGATTGGGTCAGCTGTAAATAATTCTACCCACCGAATTGGCAACGTACTGGTGTCTGGTTCTGTCTTAAGGAAAATACGGGGGGTGTGGAGTCCCCCTTTACCCACTGCGCCGAGACTGGCCGCGCATAATACGCTCGGCGTGGAAATCCGCACGTAAAAACACAATTCTTTAGGGGGATGTGAAAACATGTTTTAAATGTTTTCTTGTAAAATTAATAATCATTACTTCCAGAATTTTATGTTTATTCAAAAGGTTTTTTGTTTATTATTTGTATATTACAAAACGTAATATTCTCAAATATCGGCTAGACATTATGCATATTTTAAGTACCCATAAACGTCTTACATTACTAGACTGTTATTGCATACATCTAAAAATTGAAAGTGGATAGTCAAGAATTATTAATAATGAAATGTAAATGAAGTTCTTAAACTGCAGATGTATTGTAGACAACAAAACTTATAACTACCAATAAACATCTCACCATCAAGATGCAGGAACACACTAAGAGTTAATCGACAGAATGTAGCGTTGTAGTAAAACATTGGATACAATAAACATGCAAAATGCACAAAACTACATAAGTAGAGTGTTGATACATTTTAACTTATGCTTAGCACATCTGATACAAGAACACTGATATTAAAAATATCAGTGACACTTCTCTATGCCACATTTGAAATACACTTAGTCGCGTTTACGCTACTTTGATGACATTGAATAAGTACCTTCCCAGCAAGATATAACCTCTTTATACACAGATCACGGTAAAATGAGGGGAAGCCCTACTTTATATATACTTGTAAACACGTTGTATCTTCTTCCGTCTTGTGTAACATTAACGTGGGCCTTATTAATTTATTCACGCGTTGTTCAAGTGAAACTGTGAAATTATTAGATAAGTAAATATTATACAAATTTGCTCATATTTACACTTCGATGGATTAGAAAAATACAGAAAGTGATAGAAATAATTTCAGTTATCACAAATGGTTACCTATTCTTTTCATTCGACGTTAATAAATTGAACTACTTTCCCCTCCATCGTTACCAACTTTACTCGACACATGTCACTCACTGCGCCCGTTAAAATATACGCAGTTATGGGCAGAGGCTTTTTCCAAGTTTGATTTCAAAAGTGCTCTTTGAATTAGTAATTCAATTTGGAATATTTTGTGATGAAAGAAGGAAATAATTTGAATTCTGTAACAATTGTTAACGTTAACAGTACACAATGACATAGGAGTAAAGTTTAACCAAATATAGAATGACTCGAGTAAGCAAAAAATTGACTAGCCAATTAAAAGAGGCGTTGAAATTTTAAGAGCACAAAATTTACGAGGTCCCATCTCTCTGCGAGTAATTACGTATAAAGGCCATTTACGGTAAAATGAGCACTTTTGGAAGCCCTCTCATTTGGAATAATAGTCAATAAATATATTTTATTTTAGCCTTAGACGTTTACTTTCGAGTGCGGTGTAATAAACACTACAAGTCTATTACTTAAATGGCAATATTTATTTAAAATTGTGGTTAAAGGATAAACAATGGCTGAAAGAGAAAAGTAACTAGGGCCTCAAAAGTGCTCACTTTACCGTGAACGGCCTATATCAGTATTTGTGCCTACTGGTTTTCCTGTGTGTCTGGTATCTTTTCTACTAACAATCTTGGTGTCCGAAATTCTAAACCTCGTATTGCCTCAGGCGTGCTTGGCGAAAAAAAGATCGCATCGTGTATCCTCGTTCGACATTAGGAATCTTTGCAAACGGCAATCTGCGACTCTTAGGCCACTCTTCTGCCGAGGCAATCAACATGTAACCAATTCGTCATATTTATGCATTTTCTCCTCTTTCATCATTTACGCGCCCCAGCGGCCGACAAGGACGAACGCGGGAAAATAAAAAAAAAGAGAGAGAGAGAGAGAGAGAAAACCTGTATCGCGGAGGTACACGCGAAATGAAAGGGGGATGAGATGGTGGGATTGGTTTGGCAGCCGAGGAAAATTTTTGCTGTTTTTGCACCTTTTCCACCCTCCCTTTCGCCCTCTCCCATTTGGCCCCATCCCTCTGAAATTCCCCGGGCCACCTCCTATTCTCTCTCCGATGTTGATCGACCGATAATAAAATAAAGTTCGCGATGCAAAAATTTCAGCTCTCTCGGACGAGGTCCAGTCGGTCTCCAACCCCTCGCTATTCTCTCACCCCTTCTCCCCAGGGGGCTCCCCCCGCCAACAGCCAGGGGCCCGCGTTTTTGAATTATGTAGCCGGCTGCAGCGGCGAACGTGACGTTAGCGGCGATTAAATCAAAACCCTCCCCTCCGCTCCTAGCCGCTTCTATTTCTCCCTCAAACCCCTCCATTCGTTCGCGTCATACGTCCATCGGCGGCCCCGTCCCCTGGCGGGGACTAATCTCCAGTCCAAGAGATGGCAGCACCATATAAATTACTAATCCGTCAACCCGGCGGCGCGCACACGCCTGCTCTCTGGCGGCCGCTCATGTATTCGTTATGGCGGCCATGTTGTGGACGATACTTGCGGGCGGTGGAGCACAGCGCTTGTCGTCCGGTTCACAATTTGTGAGCACCTCCATGCAATTAATATTTGATTAGCTTCGCTCGTTTCAATTTTTCCCTCTTCTTTATGTTCGCCACTAGAATTCTGTGTAAGGGCTCTGTGTTGTCTGTATGGTTTGTTTTACTAGCTTTTACAATTCCCGAGGTGTCCCCAATGGCGGATGCCTGGAAAACTTGAAATCTTGGGTTCGATCAACGTAAGAGTCAAAGTTTTCGACGTCCAAGATCGCTAGGACATCATGTTCATTTGCATGTCAAGGGCGAGAATGACTATCAAGAGATTGTTTCCGGTCCATATCCCGGTATATCTCAGTATTATATTTAAATACTACATAGTTCAGTGGGTGCGGAATCGGGCGCGCACATCAGTCAACTGCACCACATCTTTCTTGTGACAATACCCAAACAAGGTGCAGTTAAAAACCACCCAGTTATGCAGTCGCTGGCGATCGAACCGCTGACTTCTCGAATGCGAATCTGATTTATAAGGTGTCCACAGTATTACAGCAGAAGCTTGCAAGAAGTCTGAGTTATGATATAATAATTAAATGCGAGTGCTCCCTTGATACCGCTCCTTTGTACCAGAGATGCTGCTCGACTAGTGTTAGCTACTGTCACTGCAGCGTTACAGCTACTGGAATGACGGACTATTTGTTACTTCATTGTGATGTTATATTAGCACTTACAGACAGCGATCCCGAACAGCTCCTCACGAGTAACTACTGGCGAACCCTTCAAGAACAGTGTCTGGGTTATGATGACAATGTTAATTTCCCAATGAAATATTCTGTTTACGAGAATGAGACTGAAAGTGAGTGTGCTTAAAAACTTAACACCTCATCTTGTGTAGGAACTCCCATCTAAGCTAGATATTTTGGAGATGATTTTTACCCGATATGTGGTAGATAGTAAAGAATGCGTAAACTTGTCAGAGAAGAGCAATTAAGCTAACATTAATTGCTCATTTATTATTTGCTTGATGCCCACGTCCAGTGAGTCGCGCATAGATTGTAAACAAGCATGAATCACAAAATCTCTTGAAGCTTGAAATGACAGTACTGGACCCAAAAACCGTAACAGTCCATCATCGGAAGTCTGTGGACTTTCAGGTACAATCTGAGAATTTCTGCATGCTGGCAACGCAGTACAGCGCTGCTACTTGGTGTACTATACGACTGGCGAACTATTGTTTCTAATAAATATTTTCCTAGGCGTCGATGGACAATGCGCGGCTGTGCCATTCTGTCTCAATTTCCACTTTTACTCAAGGTCCTTTACTTTTCAGCTCACAAATAAGCATACAGTATTTTGGCGTTGCAACGGAAAAATGAAATGGTTTCGTGACATGATATCGACGATAGCTAAATAAAAATATCCAATCATTAAAAAAATATACTATTCAAGTTTTTTTCTTTTTAACGCAAATATTAAAATTCTTCGTAAAAATATGTAAACTTTAAAAAGTTATTTCAACATGAAGAGTTGTTTACAGCTAAAGTGTTTATTAAATGTATCGTGTCGAATTTTTTGAAATGCGACACTTGCGTGGAAAGTGTTTAACATATGGCTATTTTGACTTTAAATTTTATATCAAAAGTTAAAAATATGAAATGACGAACCGCAAAACAAATTTCCAAGAAATGTTCTTGTGGCATCAAAATAAAAATTAACTTTTGTTTTGAGCTGCAGTCTTCTGTACAAAAAAAAATTCCTACAACTTTTTCATTAATTTTGGAAAATCGATTTTCTATTATTGTCGTACGTTTTTCTATTATTTTATATTGGAACGGAAAAGGATTTAATATGCTGAGAACGTAAATAATAATTTACACTTCTTGAACGCCCTTTAGACGGTCTTTTTACGTGCCTTCTGAAGCTGCGATGATTTTGGGCTTTCGGATTAACGAGTGAAATAACTACTTGACTGCTTTGAGTTCACGTCAATGTATATTATATCCAACACTTTGCGCGTGCGTTTGTTATCCAGAAATTAACATATTACGATTAAATTCGATAATTTTTTTTTGAGTTGACGGTTTTTAATACAAGATTTATAGTAGGCATACTGAATGTATCAGTCAATAATAAATCCAAGAAAAAATTGATTGGCGTGAGCGCATTTCGTCTTGCAATTCGTCAACTCATAGTCTGCCTAGATTTGAGTTCCGTTGGATAGATTTTGTAGAGATTTGCCTTGGTAAATTGCTGATACAGAGTTTATAGCGTTCCACGCTGCAAATAAGAGTGCGTCGTTTTCTGAAGTGTCGATTGTTGTAAGATTGGTCAATGATCAGTTCCAAAGGAATTCACAGAGTTGTATAACTTTACGTTAGAACTCAATAGTAAAACAGAATTTGTCTCTGGGCGAGCTGTCCGCTCATTTCAGACGACGATTACTAAAATCATTTTGAAGAAGATAACTTAAATGGCCACAAGAGGGGACTTGTGGCAAATATTGCAGCAAGGATCTCTGGCATATTTTATAACAATAAACCTTTTTGGTTACATATTTGCTGTCGATTCTAAATGAAATATTTCAGCTCTTCAACTGCATGCACCACATATAGCCTTCATTAAGTACGATAGTGCAAAATTTATTTTTTCTATGGAATATGGAAATAAACACATACTACGTAGCCTAAAACTTGTTCATTACCATTATGTAATAATAAAATGCACATCTTATCTTTAACTCCAAAAAAAATGGAGCTTGCTGTTACTCCCAGATACGTGATACCTAGCATAATATGATGATTTTGCAAGGGAGTTCTTTATAATTGAAGAACGAATGTTATCCCCGCTTACGTGAGTGTGTCTAAATAATATGTGCGTTACTAAAGTAACGGTTTCTAGTTTCAAAACTATTTTTGTGAGTCATTCGATTGAGCCCACCATTTCCTCAGCTCAGGTGGGCCAACCACTACCTCACCTCTCCCGCCCTAACCTCAATTTATCACAGGATAGGATGGGGTCACCTTAAGTTTCAGCAGAAATATCACAAAATTTCAAAAAAGTGTCCAAGTACAAGTCTTGTGTAATTCACCAGATCGTGCTGGGTCCAATCCATAATCATATAGCATCAGGAGAAGGTAACTGCACTACGGCAAAACATAAGGCACAGGAAATCTTTTGGTTATTTTCAGAATTTACCAAAGATCCAAAATTCACACTTGACAACAATTGCAAATTTCCTTTACAAAAACTTGAGATCCACAATACAATCCACCTGCCCCCTTTTAATCTTAAGATGCAGTTAAAACATCAAGCATTCAAGTAAAATAGGGCTCCTATATTGTACACCTAAAAATTGCTGTAGTCCCCAAAAACCACCCTAAAAATTCTCATAAACTTCACTTTGAAAATAAAGGCTACAACAGTAATTCAACATTTATCCTCTTATGCTGAACACCCTTCTGGATAAAACCCCATTAAAATTTACAAACAGCATACAAGGGATTTCTTGCAGTCTTCTCACCAAACTTACACTTTTTTAAACAACTTTCCTCTTATGAAACTCACACTGGAACTCGCCGAGGTCTGGCTCTTAGTAGGGATTCATTTTTACTAAACATTTCCCACTTACAAAGATTGAGCAAGACTCCATTAACGAAAACTACCCGCACAGTCATACTCCACATCTGAACTTTTATACAGGTCAACATTCAGGTCCAGTACCCAGTAATACTCTTCCCACCAGTTATGGCTGGTACTGGGCCTCCACACTCTCATCTCCACTCTGCCAACTCAGGGTGAGGGTATTGTCCTCATCGGTAGCCGAGGTTACCCTGAACTAACTTTCAATGGGTCTCTCACACACACACTACCGGCAAAGGACTAGGGCTGAGGATATTGTCCCCACATTTTCCCGCAAAAGGACTGTACTTCCCTCTCCTTTACCCAAACACCACACACCATACACATATCCAAAACCCACCCTTAGAGTTCCCTTTTCTCTTTCTCACAACATCCCATATAATCAAAATGTCCAGGTTGCCCACGATTCGATCTTCTATTGCTCCCTCGTAGCAGTCTCCCTAACCTCAACTTGCCGGATCGCTTCTTGACTCGTACGTCTCCAGAGTTCTCAACGATTCTCACTTGAGGAATCTTAAGAGCCTCACCAACACGCCGCACCGCGTGACCAAGCTTCAAACCTCCATTTCATATTTCCTCGCCCAATGCCGTAAAGACTGTCAGCTTAGATAAAGTTGTCTCTCACACATAAGTTACCCGGCCCCAACTCCGCATAGGAAAATCTGTAAACACATCAAATTTCCTTCCAGACGCAGGAAATGGCTAAGTCAACTAACGCCATGCACCGAAAAGTCAAAGTTCCAAAAAACTCCATAATTATTCACTGTGGCAATCGGGTCCCATCTGCCATAAACTATGTCCCCACTCGTAGTGGCTTTCCAACAACATAGTCCCAGAAACAATACGGTGACGGAATCCTTAGACCCGAATACTAGAAACCCTGCTATCTTCCCCCAAGACTAGATTCTCCCAGTCGTTCGTCTAAGTCCAATACTGACGACCTGGTTAATTTTCAAAGTCCCACATCCTACTGTCGATGGGAGCGACCTCTACCAGCATCCCGAGGTCCATTTACTTATCTTGGGATCTGCATCCCGTTCCAAGGGCAGATTACTATTCAGACCCAAGGAACCCCGCTCACTAAGGCTCGCGCCCCTCTATATATATACCGGCCGCCCATCCCTACTCAAGCCTACCCCCTCCCATGGAGCCAGACGCCTGCTTCCCTTATACATCAGCAGCGCGCTCTTTACCACCCAAGCATGCGCTATTCGCTCGCCATGCCATCTACAATTAACCAAATACTTGGCAAGCCTGAGAACTCGCCCCGCCAATAGGAGCTCAGCGGGCGAACAGAAACTGATTCCTGATAATGCTGCACCTTGCAAAAAACTTATGACAAGCGGTTTGCCCACTCACAGGCACCCCATTTCAACATAAGATACTTCAATGCAACATCATTCCTCTCTCTCAATTTGGAACGGAAAACTCCGTAACACGATTTATCTGGGATAGGCTGGGACGTTGTAAGTTGTAACCTGCAATTCGTCCGTTCTTTAATATAAATTATTTAACAGATTATTGGAGTAAAAACATAACCAAATTTAAAGTTAAGTCTTGAGTAACGTTCTCTAATAGTGTTCTGTATCATATTTAACGTAGTATGACTATTAAGAAGTTAATACTCCTGAATGAAACTAACCTTTCATAATCTCCTTATGAAGCTGATATATAGCTTTCCGGAGTACACAATAGGGATTTTAATTATGATAATTTTCATACTAATGAATTCGTCTCAAGGAGACAGAGGGGGCAAGTACGAAATGGGCTGACTTTCTATTCGGCCACATATTTTACGAGACTGTTAGCGTGAAAGGGGTCAGTTAAAACTATTTTGAATGAGTGCAGGCTTAATTTCTTATCCTAGTGCAAATTTACTTAGGTTATCCGACACAACACTGCGGTAAGTTCCATAATCGGGCGTCCAAGTCTGTAACAAAATGTCTTGTATTTACTTCAAAAGTATTTCAAGATGACCATTCAGAAGTGCTGATAGAACGCGTTTCAAGCTGGAAATAGTATTTAATAGTAACTTATTTTAAAAGTTTCCGAGTACTTGTACTAATGACCGTTAGCATTCGTATAGAAATGAAGTTAAAATGCATACCACATGGTTTATAATTTATACTAAAGAAACATCTGCCATTGAAAATTATACAAATAATCCGCGTTCATCATCAACTACATTTATATTCTCTGAATTATCTGATGTGGCTCAGTGTTTACGAAGTTTGCCATTTTGTGACGAATATGGATTTAAGTAAAGAATCCATAAAACTCCAACGTACATACGTAAAGAAATTCAAGTATTACCAACAAGGCCTTGAAGATTATGTGTGAAAACGGGTTTTATTCGACCATGCTTTCATCAACACATTACGAGGTAATGTACTTACTTGTTATACTAGGAAAAATATATTTAAATAATGTACTTACTTGATAAATATATTGCGCTCACTTTATGTACTATGACAATTATATATACATATAAACCTACATAACACACTTTTCTCTCTTTGGTCCAGATATCAGATATTTTATCAATTCCTCAAATTGAGTCGAACCCTCCCCTACAGGGCCTCTGCCAAATGTGCAAAATGACGTGATGCCACTGCACCACATTTTCGTAATGGCCACACCCCTACAAATAAACCTCGTAGTTTAGACACACTTGGGCACACACGGGCGTGAAGATCTCAATGGCATGTTCATTCAGTCGCTACGCGGCGACACAAATGCAAAGGGCCTGTGCGTGCTGAAAACTTCAGGAAGCCCATCTTTTATAGTATTATTTTGTTACAATGGGTATGTCTCCATCAAACGTACACATTGAAATTGCTGCGGACCTAACGACAACTAGTGTAGCTTGGCCGAGTTCCGTTACTTGCGAAAATGCAGTTGTTGGAAAAATTGTGCGCTGTTGTTCCCTTACGAAATACGTACTTGATCGCACGAGAGAACTGAATAACAACCATACTCTTAATTCACAATGCTGGTTGAATATAATGACGGAGACTTCACAGCGTGTAAACAGACATGGCACAACTTATCCTTACTTTGTTTTATTTTATGTTAATGTGTGTATATTGCCTATTCGAGGTTTCTTCATACCTTTAGTATCAAACTTTTTAAAAATCACCCCATGTATGAAGTGTTTAGTTATTTCCTAAATATTCTATCTATGATAAGCGTTTTATACTTCTGTTAACATAAAGGTATTTATTTTGCGTTAAATTAAAATTTTAACAATATTTTATTTATAAATTATAATATTTAATTTATAGCAAATATAAATAACAGCAGTGAGAAAACATGTGTGTTGGTAGCGCCTAGTAAGAGATAGTTCTCATGCAAAATTTGATTACTACTGAGTACGCATGAATTCGGTGCGTTGTCCTTTGGTGTAATTTTATAGTATTAGTAACGCTTTTGTTGCACAAAGCGGAGGAATATTCTGTAAGTAGAACTTTAGCAGGGCTTCAGAAAAGTGTGAAGTAACCGTGAATGTATGCATAGGCGGTTCACGGTTGACTAATCGTCCTTTAAAAAATTGCATTGCTGCTATCTGCTGACATTGTATCGCGCGCACTCACAGGCCTGTAAAATTGACGACGGAGGGGAAATAGTTCCATGTCTTGTCTTAATGTTGAATTAAAGGTGTTATGTAAATATATGTGAATATTGAAATGGTTTATTTTCCTTTCTCTCTTTTTTTTTTTTTTTTTAATGCACATAAATGTAAGCTCAACAAATTTGTAAAATACTAACTTTTCTAATAGCACCACAGTTTCACTTGACCGACGCATGTATAAAGTGGTTCGGCCTACCGCAATGTTGACTTTTACATGTGGTGGAAGGATATACAATGTACAGTACATGCAAGGATATCTTAATCAGGACTTTCAAAAGCGCTCAGTTTACCGTGAACAGCATTTAATATAAGTAGGAAATTTAAACGTACTGAAAACTACACAGATACGCGTCTTCCAGATACACGGCCGCACTAATTAAGGTTAGTGCTTGATATCTTTTAGCTTTCTTAATTAACTTGCGGCACGTTGTCGCCAGCAATTCGTGTCAAAGTGACGTCAGCACACGAAGTACTTGGCTTCAGAACATATGCAGTTGAAGCGCGAAATTGGGTCCGAAGTAGAGTGACGTAGGAACGAGAAATCGGCAACGGCAACGGAATTCAACCCCTCAACCTCTGCGTGCAGAACTAACCACTTTTTATGACGCCCTTTAAGGGAAAATGTTAATGTTCGTAACTGCAAAGTCTTGTAAAGTTAACAATGGTTAAGTACCGACAATGTTAGCAAAGTAATTGCAAAAGAAGTTCTGACAAGTGTGGAGTTAAGACTGGTTGTCTCTGAAAGTGCATGTACTTCAAAATAGTAATAGTTGCAATAGAAACATTTTGCGATCCACAGAGTTTGGTGAGTCAGACGTTCGACACAGTGATCCACACTACTCGCTATGTCAACGGAAAAGCAGACATCTAGGCCTACACGTAACAGGAAGATACGCCTTCCACAAAGAGAAGAAACATCACCGTGACTTTGAGAAGTGCTCAGTTGACCGCCTACAGTAGAGGATAACTGGGGTAGAGGGCGCGTGCCAGCTGCCCAATAATTAATTTCCGGTGCCATGAAAAATGTTTTTCTTTCCTTCATAGTTGTCAAAACCTCGTAGATTTGACTATGTTAGCACAACGACGCAACGAAGCTACGCATATATATAATATATAATATATATAATATATATGAAAATACACATTTATTTTTAACAAAAATGTAAAAATAAATAACTGAACGGAATACTACAATTTCAACATTTGATTTTGATTGTTGTTATTGCTACATTTGAGCAAGTGTTTGGGACATTCGCAGAAAGTGAGCAAGTGAGTTTGTGAAATTGTCATTAATATACTGTGACGTCAGTCCTTACTCTGGTGCGAATAAAACTAATAGAGAGGGGAGAGAGGGAGAGTAATTTTAGCCCACGACATTACCTCTTTATTAATATATCTGTGTGATTTTCTTAACCACTATCTACAATACTTTGGCATCACAGTCAGTGTTTACGAAAAATTTATACAGTTACGGTTGCGGAAGCATGCCAAAAGTTAGTTTAAAAATTGTTCGATTGACTGTGAAATTGATACAGAGACAAAAGATGTGAACATTTTTAACCGCTTGTTTGAAAAGCCAAAACATTCAGAGAAAGGCTGAGCTCTGTTGAAATCAAACTTTGACAAAAAACACTCCTCACAACTACGTGTGTGCTACAGTACGCATTGGTATGAAAGACTTCCAGTTAAGTTGGCAGCAATTTAACAAAAATAGTTCGTAGACTTGACGTTGTATTAAGAGTGTATTACGTAAACATTGGGATGTTGAAGCCAACATTTCTTGTTTATATACATACTAGCGACGTGCCCCGGCCTCGCTCGGGTGCGACTTACAAATTTGGCGTCGTTTAGGTTTACAGCAAGTATTAACACTAAATGCTTAAGATAAATATTATAGGATTAATACTGTGTTGTTCAAAAATTCTTCGTACGTGAATGCCACAATCGGTTATTGTAGGTCGTCCTTAGAAGATAAACATATACTGTCGTGGACTTTTTTGTAGATATTTTCCAGATCTACAATTCTGTAGCTCATTCATTTGGTGTATCTCTTATGGTTTAGTCAGCGTAAGCAATGCAAGCGCCCGGAAAACGGCTTTTTCCGACTTGATTAGGAAACGTCGACATTTCTCTACTATCCTTACATTTAATATTAATGTATTATATACCTAAACCTTCCTCAAGAAATTCTATAAATGACTGTGAAAACCGCATCAAAATATATCACTTAGATTAGAAGTCCAAGCATAAGTAAAGTGTCACGATCCATGGTAATGTTAAGGGCCTGCCACAACTGAGCAGATGAGTCTGTCTGATCTGTCCGAGCTGACTATGCTGTCGCCCATAGAGCATTTGATTAGTTCACGTGACCTGTGACGTTAGGTAATATGGCGCAGACGTGAGGTGATGTACTGACTGACTGGAGATGGCCAAACTTTATCTTTCGTGGTCGGATAGGACGGGCTGCACCATTAGCATCTGACGTCATGTGCGCCGATACCAATAAAATGCTTTGTTTGCACACAGGAAAATGAAAGCGCGCTAAAAGTCATGTTCCGTATATAACCTATTCAATGGGCAACAGATTTGTTTAGTTATTTCGATACGAAGAGTTGGATTGTTTGCTAAGTGATGCAGTGCGACTAGGGTCGTTTTTATATTAGATTAATGACGAGCAGAATTATATACGGCGAAGAAATGTTAAAACAGACAGAAAATGCTAACATACAAATGCAAACAAAGTGGGCAACCTGCTTTTCCTACTGCATCCATCAGACAACCTTGATTGTAGCACGCAAGGCTCGTCTTGATCGGAGTCTGCGTGGACTGACAGCACAGTCGCACGGCTATGACAGAGGCATCTACACATTTGTGGCAGGGCCTTTAATATTAAATACAGCGGAAGGAACAAAATGAGAATAACTGCAGGTCCTAGGCAGGGTCATTACTGTACTGGTGACCTGCTTTTCCGACTACATTTATTTAGTGTAATAAAACAACTACCAAGTAGCTCATGGTGTGCGACACTATCTTGCCACTTCAGTTCCTGCAGGCGCCAACATTGCTTGGACTATATTGTGCTCGACGACAGTGGTTTGTCCATCAAGTCCTTTATTGTTTCTATGAGCAAATCACTCAATTGGCATACCATTTTTTGACGAGTTGGTTTAAGTTTCGGTACTTCAATCGACAGTAGTGCACATTTATTAGTGAATTTCTCATAACAAACTTTAAGCCGGTCTTATCTATACAAGTTTTGCAGATATACAGTTTATACAAATTAACCAACATTCGTAAACCAAAAAATGCGCTTTAAACCTGCGTAGAAAAACTTAATATTATGCATGTTTGCAGCTTGTGGAACGTCTATTTCCGATTATTCTGAAGTGTGGGTTATTGTCATAAGGAAACAAATTACTAAGATATTCGTTCATTCATTTTGGAAGAGCGTATTTCAAACATTTCGAAAAGCATACACACGCCGCAGGCCGCTTAACAGGAAGTCCAAATTTCTCGCTTATTAGATCAGATACGAAATCAACCAATGGCTAAAAGTAAGGAAAACTCATATTGTATTATTTCACACGTGTACTGTTGTTTGACTTTTGACCGCTGAGAGGACGCTGAGTTTGATGTGCGGTCTTCCTATTGAGTAATGGTGATCACGCGTAGTGTTTTACATAACTAAAATAACACTGGGCCAACTTTAAATGTCATAATTTATAAACTTTTTTTTCAGGCGGTGCTATCCCTATTTATATCAGTAAACGCACGGCCTGCTCCACACGCTCCGGTTTTCACCTGTCCTAAATACGACAGTAAAACGAGGCATTCAATAACACACCGTGTTTATTATGTCTTTGCACACCGTCCAGGGTTAATGTCGGAGATAACCGCCCGGGTACCTGGTAGCACCCGGTTGTAATCCCGACTTTATCCTGTCGCTGGACGGACATTAGTTGGCGGTGGTGCGTTGTTACAAATCGACCTTTGCGCACTGTCCGGTTAAAAAAAAAGACACCCGGTACAGATGTGTGGATGGCGAGCTGAACACGCAAGTCTGCACATCAGCCCGGATATTCCCGTCCGGCTGGAATCGGAGTAAAACCGGAGAACTACAAATTGCATGTTTGTCGGATGATAATTTCCCGTCCGATACCGGGTGGATCAAGATCAAAGCGTGTTCAAGGCGCCTATTGGTTCTACACATATCAATATACTATACAATATTGACGAAGAAATATGTTAAACCGATTTCGGGTTATACATCCTGGCTGTGTGTTTAAACTGTTTTGGGGGCGACCTATATAATTCAAATTTGGTTATATTTCTAATTAGTTAGAACTAAGTTCGTTTGAACAATTTTCACGCTATTTCCAAAACTTGTAATAACTTCAGAACATGTTCCAAACAGTGGTCGTCATTATTTAAGGTTATTTTATACTTATTTAACGAAGGCTACTATAAAATGGAGAAAGGGAGGAGTGGCTATGTACCCACTAAATTAACATAAAGTACACTGCATTATAGGCTGTTCAGGGGTAAAATGAACACTTTTGAAAGCCGTGTTTAAGATATACTTATATTCACGTTGTGTAGTCTTTCGCCTTATGTAAAATTAACTTTGTCATTAGCCTCATCACTTTATTCACGCGTTGATCAAGCGAGACTTTAAAATTATTATAAAAGTAAATATTTTAAAAATCTGTTCACTTATACATTCCGATGCATTAAAAAAACAGAAAGCGAAATAAATTATTTAGACCATCACACATGGTTACCTAACACTTCTTATTCGATGTTAAGATATGGAACTACTATATGTGGTGACTTTTTTCTAAGGTTGATTTCAAAAGTGCTCACTTTATCGTGAACAGCCTTTACGTGGCAATTGCTACACCTATAGTGTCGCCCATTTGCAACCGCACCAAAGTCACTTCAAACTCAAGTGATGATGTAACATATTTACAGAATTCCATAGAGACGGCGTTAGCTATCGCACGTCTGTGGACATGAAAGGTCTTGTAGCAGGCAGGAAGAACGCAAACGTCAATGAAACGAAGATCAGCAAGCCGTGGTACGGTACAAGAGTCGAATTCCTCCACTTACAGCCTTTAGAATGAGGAACGAACGACGAGGATAGTCGACTCGCTCATATTTGCCGCGCAGTTAGGCCTACCACGATGCAAAGGATTGGATACGTTGAAGTCGCATGTTAAGTTGGGGCAGCCACACTGTTAAAAAAAAGTCTACTTCATTTTACGGAAAAGTGCTGGTAACAATTTATCCAGAAGTGCCAGTAAACGCTCCGTAAGATTACGGACACATTGATTTTCAAAAACGGACTTTCCGTAAAATTCACGTAACCGCTCCATTAATTCCGTATAGTTTTCTTTACTTCTAAATAAAAACATTTTTAGTAACTATTTTATTCTTATTTTCATTTTGTGGGTGTTCTACTGGGTAAAAAAGATATAAAAAAAATCAGAATTTTTTAAACTTGAATAGTTTGTGAACCCGAGTTAAGGAGTTGCAAGTTCACGATCCTAACCACTTACCTGCAATGCTTACGTAGTAAAGTTGGTATAACTTTTGGTTTTATATTAGTCACCTAAGAAAAACTGCTTTTCTGTTAAAGTTAGCGTTTTTTATGTGTTGCTAAGTGTTACATACGTCAGGTACTAATTTTTAATGTTTGTAATAACAGGTCTTAGTGAAATGGATAACCTTAATTGCTGCACAAAGGATAATTTTCTGGTTACAGTGGCGAAGAAAGTTCCGTGTAGACTCGGCATTGTTCGTGCCCGAAACCCGAAGTTATAGGAAATACGAAGATTTTCCGTATTTTGTATTTACGCACTTAACTCCATTTATCGTCATTACGGATTGCGTTTCCGTACATTTATGTACATTTTCGTAAAAAAATTCCGTGAATATACCGAAAATCTTAACAGTGCACTCGTCTTTGTTTTTGTTGAGAGATTTGGGCGGCTCTTAACAACGAGGTCTTGAGAGCCGGTGGGGGCGAAACGAGGTGAGAATGGAGCAGCGCCTGAACGCAAGGTCGGGAAGAAACGGGAGACTGCCGAGAAAACCCGCCGATCAGCAGCATCGTCCGGCGCGATTCCAACTTGCGAAAATCCGGGGAGTGACCCGGCCGGGGATTGAACCCGACTCGTCTTGGGGGCAGGCGATCAATCGGCAGCCACTCTCATCCTAACGGGCCCACCACAGGCGAGATCTGCCTTATCTGTAGACATACATTAGCAGAGGGTAGTGAACAGTCTGAAAAATCATGTAGTAGGCGAGATCTATTTCATGCGCAAGTATAAACGAGAACTGCTCGTTAAAGGCTGTTCACGATAAAGTGAGTACTTTATAAACGAACCTTAGAAAAAAGTCACTGCCCCTGCATACTACATTTTAATGGGCGCGCTGAGTGACATACGCCCAGTGAAGTTGGTGACGATGAATGGGAAAGTAGTTCCATGTCTTAACGTAGAATAAAAAGCGTTAGGTAACAATTTGTGATAACTTAAAATCAATATCTTTAATTCCTATTTTTTTTAAATGAGTCGATGTGTAAAAATCAGCAGATTTGCAACGTATTTTATTTCCTAGTAATTTCACAGTCTCACTTGACCGACGCATGAATAAAGTGATGAGGCCCATAGCAATGTTAATTTTATGTAAGGCGGAGGGATACACAACGTTTATACAAGTAGATCTTAAGGAGGGCTTTCAAAAGTGCTCATTTTACCGTGAACAGCCTATACCACTGAGGTTAGATTAGCAACACATTATCCTTTGAGAAATTTTTCTCCGCTCCAGCATTATTTGGCACGTAATCCGTGGTGCAATGAAAGTTGTAACTGGGAAAGAGAAATAGCGACATTTAGTTCATTCATATGCTGGCCTCAACAGGTTTGGCACGGCAGAGGACATCGCAACAATCTAGCATTGGCTCGGAAACGCCATTCTTCATTGATGCCATTTGTTATGGCGTGGGGTGCCATGAATTATCACTGCTTATCACGTCTCATATTTACTGAAGGCACTGAGACAACTCGCCGATATGTGAACTATGTCATTTCCTGCCATTCTCTTGAAGCATGGCAGATGTCATTTCGCGATACAATAATGCCCGTGCCAGTATCAATGATATCGCTTAACTTGCTCTACGTGAGATTTGAAGTATTCTTTGACCTGTAAGGTCAACAGGTTTTACTCTTATAGCGCGCTTCTAGGTCGTGATGCGACGTTGTATCCAATACCAAACACCCAAATATCATGTGGGGGCTCGAAGTATTTTGTTGCATGGAGAAATGTGAAATTTTCGTTAAGACACTATTCGGAATCTGTTAAATGGCATACCTTGTCGCGGGGCTGAATGTCTCGCATATTAAACGCTTGTCCGGATACCACACAGGGTGTATTCCAGCTTGAGCGACGTTCTGACAAGTCTTTACTATATTTAATCTCTCTGTAATTATTTACTTAAATTTGATCTACTGTCGGAGGGCACATACAGCAATTTTGATGCCCAAAAGTGAACATTTTAAAACGACCCTCTCTCCTGGGGTTTGAACCCAAAACACAGTGGTTCGAAGGAATTAACAGCGAAGTAAAAAGAGCGGTAAAAATGTAGATACTTAAAAAAAAATTACGTTCTGTATTCTTGTTATAGAATGGCACGATATCCCTAGCTGTGCCGTACTTTTTACTAGCATAGTGCATAGATTATCGCTTTACAGTTGTCTGATATACAGATGAGTATATTTTTACAAGTTATATTTAACAAAATTCTAGGAGTTTTTTATAATGTAAGTTTGGGAAGTTTTTAAAATATTACAAATTTCCTCCGTACCTAAGCCTTCCACAGCTGAAATATCAGTTTCTCTCACAGGCGCCGCCACGTGGAATCTGCAGAAGGGAGAGGGAAGAAAATGGCAAGTTTTGTTGGATAACCTCCTTTATCTTTGCGAATATTTGTTTAAGCGCTGCTTGAGCAGTGTCGCTCCACTCCGTCAGAGAATCAGCGACATCCATCGCCTAGACGTCGCTTACGGCGGGCTCCCAGGTTTCATTTACGGCTGAGCAGTACTGCAGTTGCGTGCGCCGTTTTTTTTAGAAATTAATTAAAGTTGGTTCTTTTTCAGCATCCTGTCATTAAAGCGAGGGATTTAATAAATATATATTTAAGATGTTAATCGCATTCTGACCAACCGGCACTTGAGCGTGCCACGGCCCTTGCTGTAACCACGCCACTCTAGCTCGCTAGCCGGAAAAATGGGAAGTTCTCACATGATGTATTTAAGTCACGAGGTGGCTGTGAACATGTCGGCAGTCTCAGGGAAGGAAGGGATTTAGGGCGTTATCATCGGGCGGAAGCCCTGCCCCTCCTCATCAGTGACGGGTTGGAGGCGTGTTCCCCTCGTGACCCCAGGGATACGGCCACTTGATAGTGCCACGGAGGGTGGAGGAGGAGGGGATTTGTGAACGCGACCTCCAGTTTCCCACCCCCACCCCCACACCCCAGAGCAGGGTTGCCATACCTACGAGAATACTCGATGCGCAAACGGTTACAGCCTCTATAAAATGCCGGCGAAAAAGGTGGCTTCGCATGCTACAACACCCAATTTTACGTACACCTTTTTCTATCAATGCATTTAAAAGCCATAGAAAAATGTTGCGCGCTGCAAAATATTTGGAAGGAGAAGTCCCTTCCAAATCACTTTGTGGTGAACACGAAATTATTTTGTAGAGGCAACTTCACTGTTTGCTTGTAGAAGTTCTGTGGTTTCTTCGAAATAATTTTTCGTGGACAACAAAAATGTCGCATTATCAGTTTCCACAATTATTGCATTTCTAGTACAGCAACATAAGACTATGATGAGTCAGCAGAAATGTAAAATGTTGTCTGCTACGTTGTTAACAATTGGTAAGATATCCTGGTTTATCGCATATTCCAAAGCCAAATATTTTTTAAGCTATTCCCTGTACTGTTTTGATTGTCTCTCTATCAGTCATGTTCAAAAAAAATTATTTTAATTTTTTTTCCCTTAAAAATTTGGCAATTAAGTAATGGTATTTTATAAATATTGCAAATATAATTTTACAACATGATAAAATAAACCGAAAATACTCAAACTTGAAACATTGAATTTTTATGTGAGAATTCAGGACTCCATATATTAGGTGCCACATATTGCTTATTTTACTGCACTCCAACTAAAAACCTGAATATTTCCGATATGCAGAACGTGCTTCTTAAGATTCAGTATTACATTCAACAACAAAATAAAAATGGAAGCCACATACCTATAATTTTAATAGTTAACGTAAAACGAAACTTAACGAATCAAAAGAGTCCAATCCCATGTAAAAACAAAATGCGTAATAACTCTTTGCCACAGATTTGTGGCAGATTTAGCGTCTTTCTCAATCCCTCATGATCCACCATAACCATTCAACCCAACTTCCGAAAATCACGCACGAGCTATCTGTTACAGGAAGGGATAGGAAGCAAGAAATTCCCAAAACCTCACCACATACATTAAAAAAACTCATAAGACCGCATTGAATTTTTTTTTAAATTGGTAAAGCGAGGGAAAACACCTTTAAATAACGAAGAAGCAGCACGTCAGATTTTAACATTTAATTTGTGGTTTTTATTGTCTATGTTTCTTCCTCACATATTCCATCCCTAAAATGAATGATTACAATATACTGACAGTGAAATTGTAATACATATCAAGTACAGGCTGTTCGCAGGTTAAATGAGCACTTTTGAAAGCCCTGCTTAAAATCTGTTTTCTTTATCACTAAGCATGCTTCCGCCATACGTCATTTTGACATTGCCATGGATGGCCTACTTCATTCATGTCTCACCAGGGAACGGGCCTGCGGAATTCGCGGGCTATGCCCCGACGGTTGAATCAGACAGTTGTGGTATAAACCAGATGTTAAATAACTACTCGAGTTACTCGCTCGCGCCTTTCGGCACGCGAATCTCGACCCGCTTTTATTGAACTACAAATGTGTACCATAAAAGATAAATTTGTTAGAAATAATTATATGTGGTATGTATATTCTGGGTAAATACACACTTGCAGGTGTGTGAATATTATGTTAGGAACATATTATGATATATTGTGGCATACTTGTACCATTAATATGTAATACATTTTGAACCGTTTGTCCGATCTCGACCCACGGAAGGTTCTTTGAAAGCTTGTGGCGATCTTTGGCATGCTATAGAGCATCTCACTCTTATATTGGCAATGTGCGGTGTAGTGGACATTCACTCTCTCTTTCCAATGCACGATTTCTGTTGTAAACGCTGTCCTGGTTCCTAAGGGCACTGTTAACTGAAAGAAAACTATCTACGTTGCGTGCTTGCGTGCCTTCCAATCACAATGATAAGGTTTCTCACAGGCTTCAGTTTCAAAGGAGCCGCTTAGCTTTGCGTGGCAGGATTGGATTCCTTTAAGAGTTGGCAGGGAGGTAAACAGATAAAAAATATCTTAACCAGAGCGTTTCCTTCACCGCCCATTTGTATCTCAGCTTGACAGTTACGTCACAAAGTTGAAGCAATCTGGCGCCATAAGCCCTGTACTGCAATCTAAGCGTGAGGCAGACTATAGCTACCAGCCGATATATTTATGGTACACATTAAAGAGTTCTTTCATATCTCGCGAATCGTGGGATATAGGACAGATTTTTTGAGTGTGGTGGCATGCTTAAAGCATGCAGATTCAATTATTGCACGTTTCTTGAAATTACCGTACGAATTCTGAGAATTATGGTATGCGGCAAATAGGTATACGAACTTATATACCATATTTATGGTACATCCGAACCCAACACGAACCTTAATTGTGGAGTACAAAAACTCCCCGTGGAAGTACGGGGGGGGGGGGGGCGGTCGGTAACCATAACTGCCCCTCTCCCCACGGATACTGTTGTTCCCCTCTAGACCCCCCCCCCCTCGTTAAGGGGGAAAGCGTTTAACAAGGCAAATGTTAGTTCTTGAATAGTAACATAAGAGATACGGGTAGAAAATATAATTTTAGGAAATTGAGCGTTTTAATTAAATGTCGACTCGTGCTCGTATGAGCATAAATAAAAAAAAACATTACTACTTAAATTGCCACAAATTTACATATACCGTAACTTGGGTCGGTTGCGATGCGAGTGAAATCGCCATGGTGGCATCTTTGCTGTGGCTGTTATGCTGGGTCATTGTGTGTGTGAAGGCAAATGTCGGACGTGCAAAACATATATTTTAAACAACTGACTGAATTAATTATTTGGAATTCATGTCTGTTTATTTATCACAACTTTGTAACTTTGCTCTAGATGTTTGAAATAGATTTGAGTGGCGTGCTTATATTTCTATGATTCGAATGTTCACCACAATCCCAACAAATTACTAAACCCCAGCCAGAAAAATTAAAATAGATAATTAAACAAATCTAGTAAAATTTAAGTATGCAAAGAAATATGAGCTGAATAAAAGTTATGGTAGGCCTATTTGTGTGCAGGTATGTTAGCCAATATCTTTTAAGTTTGTCGTTGCTTCGTACAGTAAAATAAGGGACACGAGTTTCGTGCTTGATTTTACTGTAATTTTGTTTAACTGGTTACTCCCCTGTTTTAATATATATTTATTTCCAATTAAGGCCGTTCTTTCAACGAAATAACCCTTCAATATCAGTAATAAGATATAGAATACTTCAGTTCTTTACCCCACAGTTGTAATAGGGTTAAACACAGTTATGGAAAAATATTGACGTGTATTGTGTGTAATGTGCTATAATACGAATGACAACACAAATATGTTTACAATATGTAAAATAATAACTGTTAGTAATATCATCAATACATAATTAAAAAGTCGCAAAGCTGACCTAAATACGGGCATAATCCTTAATTATGAACATTTTTATGTAATGGCTTTTGAATTATGCCACAATTTCTTTAACACCTTAAAACAGTAAACAAAGCATTAGAAAGTTGAAATGTAGTCATCACATTGTTGTGTTTATGTTTATTGGGCTTCAGTAAAGTGTGAAGTAACCAACCGTAAATGGCCTATAAGAGATAATACTAATTTTTCATGTATTTTTCGCCAGGATGATACTAATTTGAGACTCACGCACATTTTATATATATATATATAGTCTTACGAAAAATTCAAGGAGATGTATTCCATGCTAACGCCCTTCCACAAGCGTACCTCTTCTCCGTCAGCCAGGGGCAATGAGTGAGGAGGGATGCTCGCTCGATGCATACATACAAGGCTGAAACAGAGGGCTTGCACAAAGCCATACCGGAATGGTATGCGATCATCACGGGAGCAATCCAGAGAGGGCATTTTATTGAAGTTGCTCCATTTGTGAAAAATTATACACAGAGTAATGCGTGACGATACAAATACCATGACATACGTGTAGACGAGTATTCGAGTGGCCAGTGCACCAAGTGTGTGACCCAGCGAACTTGGAGGGCACCTCAACAGCGAGGTATAGGCTGTTCACGGTAAAGTGATCACTTTTGAGGCCCTAGTTACTTTTCCCTTTAAGCTATTTTTTATCATTTAACCGCCTTTTAAAAATACATATTGCCATGCAAGTAACAAATACAATGTGTATATTCCACCGCACTCGGAAGTTAACGTTCCACAATAGTGCGATGCGATGTGTTGGGCTGCGACGAGCTATACTTGCTGTTTCACAACTAAGCGATGATCTATCGGCGGCGCACGCCGTCTGAGATGGTGCTGCTATCTATTTTAAGGGTGGAAATTAAATTTTTAGACCACACGAATGTAACAAAGGAGAAGAGTAAAAAGTTGAAACTGCATCTTTTAAGTGTTAGAAGATAAAAACAGGGCAGTATGAACGCGATGTGTATTTTGATATTAATAAAAACAATTTTGTAACATTGTCCATATATATATATATATATATATATATATAAATAAGAATCCTTGTCTTCTATTTTGCACATCCACGAAGCAATAATAAAAATACACATACGAAAACGTTGGCGTAAACGCGATCGTGGTTTCAAATTGTAAAAAATTATTATCGTTTTATTCTCCTTATAAACAAACATTTGCTCTTCTTCTTCTCCGTCGCAGGCTGACATCGACAATCGCAACGCAAGAATTTCGCGCAACGCACTTGATGCCGACGTGCTGCGACGGAATCTACTTCATCCTGATTGGCTACCGCTCATCGCAACGCATTGCAACGCAACGTATCGCACTGTTGTGGAATCAGCTTAATGTTAAAGTAAAATAAATTTGTTTACTATTATTCCAAATGAGAGGGCTTTCAAAAGTGCTCACTTTACTGAGCCTATATGAATTTGTGTTTGTGGTGAGCGAAAGATATCTACACGACATTTGACTAACGTCCTACGACTGAGGTACTTCTAGTAGGAGTAGGCCTACTCGGGCTGCTTACGCACTGTGATGAATACACGGGACTATACGGAGGTGAGACAAATTTTGTGAAATACTGAATGATTTCAATTCTTTCGATGTAGATTATCACACATCAACAGTGCATATTTTATTTGTGAGACTGACTTTATTTCTGATTTAAATTGCTGTGGTAAAGTGAATGAGTAAAAATTTTTGTTGTGTTTTTATTTGTATTTGTGTTCACTGGTGTAATTTAGCATGTATAAAGAAGTTATACTATAAAAGTTTAAGGTTTATTTTTCACTTAACGTTGGACACACGAAATATGTTTTATAATTTCATGAGATTAAAAAAAAATACTAACTCTGTCCTTATTACGAGTATGGATATGTCAATGCTCTTGTATAGTATAAGAGATTTTCACCGCTAAGTGATATCCAGAATTACACACTAAAATTTTGCACATTTTCATGTTTAGGGTTTTAATTCTAAATTTGTACCGAAAAAAAATTGTTCCTGTACGAAGTTGGCTGGAAATTGCGAAAAGTTATTTCTCTACATGATAACTTCTACGGTAGTGTGTATGCTAGTATGGCAGAATGTGAATTATGACACCGGAAGCCGAAATATTCTGTTGCTTGGTTGCATATAGTATTATGTTTTGATGAACAGCTAAAACTTTAAATTTTTTGAACAATAAGTGTAACGTGTACTAGAGAGTATTATGCTTGTGTTTACCAATTCACATTGGAAAGTAATACCACCTCGCTTAAAGGTTAGTTTGAAAGGGAAATCGCAACATAGTAATTTATTTCGAAAATACATATTTTTTAAATATACTTATATAATTACAGATTGCGCAACTTTTGGTATGGGGTACACTTTTAAATGATCACGGGCTGTGACTGTTCCGACAGTGGAAACTGGGAAAGCCAGATGTTCTGGGGTAACATACATCAGACACGCACTGCAGGAAAAGAGAATTATAACATGTGTTCTACATGACCACCGTTTGTTCGAATATCTCTGGTTTGTCTTCAATGTGATGACATCCACTGAAAATGCGTTACCGGAGTTCGTTGATACCATTAACAAGGCTAGAATACACTAACGGTTTCCAATATTCCCAAGCAAATATTTCAGAGTGTTCGGGTCGGGGGATCTGAAGGTTATGGCGTTGGTAAGACACAGTCAAAACACCTGCTGTGTAAACTTCTTACCAAGAACCAGTTCCCATGAAGATGTGCCAGCGTGCGGCCATGCATGTACCATATAAACAACCTTTCCCAACAGGTACATCATTCAAAAAGTCGTGTATCTCAGGTTGCGAGAAATGGAGGTACGTACGACCATTAAGTCGACCAGGTAAAATTCTAGTTCTAATTAACCGATCACCCACGACACCTGCCAACACACTGACGGAAAATTTCTACTGATGTGCCACTTTACTGGCTGTATGAGAGCTCTGGTATGCCCAAACACGTGCGTGCTGTGGCTCTTTATAATACCGTCGTGGGTAAAGCATGCTTCATCTGTTCATAACACGTGCGAGAGGAACTGTTTAGAGTCCCACCGTTGTCTAAGAGCGGTATCTATAAACATACCTCGAGCACTAGCTTCGTCGAGACAATCTTATCAGGTGTCTCCAGTTCGTATTTGCATTTCACGAACAATGCTTGAGCTTGTCCTCACGAAGGCGGTCTTCTTTTTTTTTTTTGTGCTTTAAGACTGAATATTTTTGTTGCGTAGTCACTAATTGAGATTGTAACTTCGAACCACGTTTCATAGTACTCGAGACTTTGCTTAAGACGGCAAATAAACCCGTCTTAGTCAGGTTCACTCTAGACGTAACTTTAGATTGCGAGTTAGGCTATTATAAAGGAGGACGCTTTCCGATAACTTTACACGTCGAACCAGCGAAGATTTCTGCAAAATGGTGGTAGCAAAGGTTTTTGCTAGGTCGAGATTAATAATTTAATTGTGCTTGTGGGCGAAAATCTATATTGTCCTGCCCTGAGACAGTATTTACAGAACTGGCGGAATTCTATAGATACCCTTATTTTTTGCACGTAATTTTTATAATAGCACTTACGTACCACTTATTACATTGCAAAAAACTAGATAGCTCTAAACATAACAATACTTATTTACAAAAATATTTTTGTTAGTCTCAAATGTAAATGCAATTTAATAATAAACGTGTATATAATGTTAATCGTGGACACCGCACTGATCGTGGGCTCTTGTTACTTGGTTATGCGCAGTCCATCACTGTATTCTGGAAGGGGGGCGGGTGACACCTCGATCTTCCTCACCCCTCAGGCCGACTCACTTACTGCTCCGTCATCCGACGGCCGGGGAATGATCGACAGCCGACCTGGCTGGCGTTACAGCACCTCCTCCCCCCACCCTAAGAGTCGATGAGTGAAAATGAAAAATAATTTTCTGGTCATTCTTTTGCGGGGCGGAACATGGCATTTGGAGAAGATACTGTAATGCATAATACACCATGCCCCTACCACCGCAGCAGGAGAGCTTGCAGTACTTGTATCCATCTGGCTGAAGTGCAGCACTAAAGTTATGTGTGGTATAATGAGGGATATCAGTGGGGAAGGACGACGGCCGAGGCTGCAAGACGACGGCAGCGAGTGTGGACGGGCGGTGAGGACGATTAGAAGACTACTGTGCACGGGGGAACTCTGAGATCTCTAGAACATTTCGGACTGGTGGAATCTGGACTGAATTAAGGTGGGACTGTATGAACATGTGATACGACTTCATTGTAACTACTGGAACTGACAAACATGGGTATATCATATGTAAAATAATTAAATAGGTTATTGTATACTGTAGGTACAGGTTATTGGGAGTGATTTTAGTTATTTTATTGCATTAATTTCTTTGAGGCGATTGCAAAATGTAATTATTGATTAAATTGTAAGTATCAAGTTCATTGTGAAATGTTATGTCGAGAGTATTTTCTTCGTAGATTAGGAAATAAACTAAGAAATTATTAACTAGTTAATTTAATTAAGACTTCCGCCCTAAAAGAACTTGATCAAGATTATACTGTAGTTAAAAATTACAAGTAAGTTATTTTGTTAATATGCATACGCTATTCACAGATAATTATTGATGAAAAAGTTATATAAAATAACTTTGCCTTGTATTAAGTTTTGAGTACTTTAGTACAAATTAAATGCTCTATTTCGCGCTGAGTTATAGGCCGTTCACGATAAAGTGAGCACTTTTTGAAGCTGTTTCATTATACATAATAACCAATAAATACATTTCATTGTGGCCTCGGACTTTTGGTTTTGTGTATGGTGAATTTATACACTGTGTTTATTACTCACATGGCAGGATTTACATTAACAAGTGGTAGAAGGATATAAATCTGTTGAAAGACAAAAGTAACTAGGGCTTCAAAAGCGTTCACTTCATCGTAAACGGCCTATACGTATTTTGCCTGCTCGTGTAGATAAATCACGTTACTCTACAGTTTTATTTACAATATCTTATTACTCTTCCGCAATACTTCCCTACGCAAAAAAAAAGTTTTGTTACACTTCAACGAATTAGTCTCACTTCGTTTGTTTCCATTCACGTTTTTATGTATTAGAAACCTAACTATGAATACCGCCCGAAGGATCAATCGGCTAAAAGCAACCCGGGCTGGAAAGTCACACTCTAAGATATTATTTGTAAATTTATCATATCAGTGTATACGTAGAAGGACAAAGAGTGAATGGTACAATATACATATATGCCAACGTTCCGACAGTTGCTCAGGAAAGAGTCAAATGCTCAGAGAAGATCCCAACATTGTATAGTAGCAATGCTAAATATTTTCATATTTTCAACCTGATACGTAGTACTATTATAGGCTGTTCACGTTAAAATGAGCACTTTTGAATGCCCTGCTTAAGATCTACCTGTATGCACGGTGTCTCTTCTTCCAACTTATGTAAGATTAACATTGCCATGGACCTCATCACTTTATTCATGCGTCGATCAAGGGAAACTGTGAAATTATTAGAAAATTAAATATTTCACAAATCTGCTCATTTTAAATTTCGGTGCCTTAAAAAAAAAAAAAAAAAACATGGACAGTGAAAGAAATAATTTAAGTAATCACAAATTATTACCTCACACTTTTTATTCGACGTTAAGTTATGGAACTACT
Organism: Dryococelus australis; assembly: GCA_029891345.1. Taxonomy (NCBI): domain Eukaryota; kingdom Metazoa; phylum Arthropoda; class Insecta; order Phasmatodea; family Phasmatidae; genus Dryococelus; species Dryococelus australis. The sequence continues at coordinate 153,845,735 of CM056996.1, forward strand.
TTCCATCCTTCGCTACCAACTTGACTGGGCGCATGCCATTCAGTGCGCCCATTAAAATATATACAGTCAGCGGGAGTGAATTTTTTCTAAGGTTGATTTAAAAAGTGCTCACTCTATCGTGAACAGACTTTACCATACAGGTAGGTTAAGAACTTCCACTACCGTTTAGGAAGTCTACCAGAATTTTTCTTTTGCAGTGCAGGTACGCACTCGTACTGTTAGTCACTTAATATCCGCCAAATGGTGGTTAGGCGCAACGTGTTCTGCTGCTGCAAACCTTCTGGTACTCGTGCCAGGCGTTTCCTCCACTCGGTACAATGCCTGGTTCACATGTACGCCGATCACGCAGAACAGACGGAGCGGAAGACTAAAACAGCCAATCAGAAGCCGTCCTCTATTCCCGCGCGAGTCGCGCAGAAAATTTGAGCTCACGCCGATATTTTCTGCTAGCGGAAAGAGCATAGACATCGCCGATATTTTCCAGAAGTCAGCTAGTTCACATATTTTTTGCTACTAATTTTTGAATAATCAACGTATATTGACGAAAATATGTAGGATAGTTTAACGTATGAATTTATAATGAAATACGTGGATACAAACGTTAATTTCATTCAACATTTTTATTAAGTAAACGTAGTTTGAGAATGGCCCTAAAGATAGCACTAAAGTTTGAAATATTTTTGGATGTAAAAATGTAATTACAATCTCTTGAAAATCATTTGGTAAATAAATCGCACTATAATGGAATTAATAAACTAGAGTAGAAAGACGACAGCATCTAGTTTATCTATAATTTGCTTTAGAATCTTGGCTTTAAAAATCACAAATTCAACGCAGAAAATCTGTTACATGTAAACAACCATCGATTCTGCCTGCTCTGTCTGTTCGGCATGATCGGTGTACATGTGAACCAGGCATAACACTCGTTCTCACATGTCTGGAGTTGACAGTGTTCTCGGTCTACCTGAATGAGGCATGTCGGGTGCAAATGAACCAATTTCGCGCAGGCGCTGAGGTGGCTTCTTGTGGAAATAAGTTTGTCTGGCGGCCTTCTGCGAGGAAATGCTACCTTGTAGAATCGTGCTGCGTCCCCGTACATTGCCGTTGGCACGTTCACCCACGAAATTAATGTTCGCCCTCTCTTCGTTAGAAAACGTGTGTGAGAGATGACAACTGCTTCAAATGCTGCTACAAGTGCAGAACGCGGTTGAGATCCAATGAGAGGCTTGGTACTAGGAACATAAGACGTGAACAATGTTGTAACGTTTGAAAATGTGTGTACGTCATATCTCGGAAACGGTTACTTTCTGGATCTATATTTGTAGGCTTTCGTCATTGCTTCACTGTCCTCTACACACACCTGCAAGTTGTACCTATAATTTTGAAACATTCTGTATCGCTAAGTCACGTTAATTATTTTCAGTTATCTGAACGAGTTAGTGGTATGACCCTTCCTGCTTGCATGGAACATGCTACACAGGCCATGTTTAGGGTCTTCAATATTCCGACTATATTCTTACATTTAGGAATAGAACTTCACCTACATTCGTTACAAGGCGAGTTTAATAACCACCTTACATATTTTATTCTGTGCGGCCTACGGTGCAAAAGTAGATAAAGTGAATTAAAACAGAGTTCAGGCCTATCGAAATATTCAGTACCTGGCTTGCCTAGTGAACGTGAAGAGTAAAATAAGTTTATTAATAGCTGGCCACTTCTTTTACTGCGGACACGATAATTACGTCCCTTGTGTACGAGAAAGTGCACACTGCCTATCTGGCAACGCTGCGCTCGGAGTCGCGTGCCGCGCAGTGACGTCACCCACACAGCAGGAGAGGGGAGGAGCTTAGCAGGTGGCATATTACACAGAGGACACGAGGCGCTCACCCCTTGAGACGGAACTCCCCTCCCCATCCGGGCAGCAGTTGATTCGCGTACAGTAAACTTTAAATCCTCACTGAGCTGTGACTTGCCTCTGTAAAATCTCCGGTCCAAACAGAAACGGGAAGGGGCTGAGAAAATTCAGTAATAGCTTAATGTTGGTCTGGAGTGCGGACTCATGACGAGAAATATATTCGAACACACAAAAGAATCGATTTCAAACATAAATTGAGGAGGAATTCACATTTACAATTACTTAACGAAACGTAGGTCGGGAAAGAAACAGTCAGTGTCAAACGAAATAGAACAAACAAATTTTTGTTATGAAGGAACGCAATCATCCTCGGCAACACAAATTTTGATTGATTCCACTTATTTGAAGTTCTGCCTTTCTGTTCTAAATGCATACATTATAATCATGGAAATTATTCTGGTTATTTGCTACATATCAGGTGGGGGATAAATTTTAATTATGTATTTGATGCATGTGTAAAACAGATATGTACTGCTGGCCCTGCAGTACTGTAGTGGCAAGGTTTATTCTTCTCAGGTTAGGAACAGAACGTGATCTCTTATGGCAGAGTTTGGTATAAGTAAAATATCCGCCAATCGGTGCGCAGTGTTCCAAAAGTAACTTTTAATTAACATTTTAATTTACGTGGATAATAAAAGATAAAGATTTTACTTAGTTACAATTTTTTTTTAAATATTTGATTTATGGTTATTACAATTATTCTGTTTCTTAAGTTAGTGAACAAATAAAATTTAGTACATCGGTGACACTAGCACTTACCTAGAGGCGAAAAATGTCGGTTGCCAAACTTTTAAAATTGATCTTCCGAACCTGTAGTAGGAGAAACCTTAGTACTTGTAAGTCTACCAACCCAAGGTGCATGGTTAGAGTTCTACCTTGGGCATGGACGTCTAATTTAGACTTAATTTAGGCGATGATAGTTCGTAATCCGCTCCCATAAGCCTTCCAACTTAAAGGCGTTGACACGTCCACGAACTCTCAATTTATTTATTAGTTTAGATTTACTGTTGCATGAAAGGAAATAAATTCACGAGGCAACAAAAAGGACGGCAATGTATTACTGCGGGAATAAATCATTTAGTAAAGGGTAAATATCGAGATGAGCGTATGTCTTGATCATCCAAAACTAGGCTTTGTTTCAAATACACATGAAGACACAGTATTGGGACTATTTTCCGACTCAGATACAGCTGCGAAAGCAATTGAATTAGATAGAATATTTCTTATACTGTTGTCAGTAACTTTGTTATTTCCCGTGGGCATGCTGCCAGTGTTTATATGTTTGATCCATACAGCGAAAACACTTTGGCATACTATAAAAAGTCATATATATGGATGGTACCTCCTACTTTCATCTGAAACACTAATATAATAAACTCTAAATTTACCCAACAAGCCAGTGCAAAAGCTTGACTAGGAGTTAACAGATGAGACTTTTAAAGTATCGAGAGAGAAAATAATGATCAATAATAATAACACTAATAATTCAGAAGACTTACATTTGTAGACTATAAAGTATGAAAAATACTAATTTTAATTATTGCAAACACAATTTTTTAGATATTATTTAATATTATATATATATAATAGCTATTAGCGTAAATTATTTATCTTGGACTAGTATATTCATTAATTTGTTTTATAAATGTGTACGAAAATGTTTATAATATTAATTTTTAATTCATTAGTAAAACAAACCGTTGTAAAGATATTCCATTACTGTACACGTAAATACAAACACACACATATACATACACACAAACGAACACATGCACACATATGTGTGTATATATACACACATATATATATATACATACATACAATTACATATATACACATACAATTACATACAGTTACAGTTACGAAGTTATAATAACTTGTAAAATACAAATATAAAGAAATACATTTTCCCAATTAAGGGATGAACTCAAATCCCTCCCCCTTCCCGTAAATTGAGCGATGTTTTAAAAAATTTTTAGTAAATTCTAAGGTTACTTTTTATATTTGTTTACCTAATTTGTGGAAATCGTAAATAATTAGCTCCATAAAGGCTAATTTTATACTAAAAATAAAAATATTAACTTTCAAGTGCAATGCAGGTATACACAGACACTCCCTTCCCCTCTTCACTAGGTCAATGGCAAATTAATATCCTCTTGGAAAATTTATGTACACGTACATGGATCTCTGGTAATACCCATTATACGTAATTTAGTGCTTTAGCAAGGACACAAGGATTCTTTGCGCCATGATTATTCAATCCGGTCCACTGTGTGACGGCACCTCATAACCTTTCTATTCAGCTACCCAAGGAGGAAAGAATCTAATTGACACTGCTGCTAGAGACTTTTGTAACAGTTTGGTATGCTTAAGATAACGAATCGTAATTTAAATTATAGTCATAATTTTTTTTTTACGCCGTATGGAACGGTTGAAGTTCGTTAAGTACTTTTAGAGTGAGACCAGCTACATTATTTTCGTTGTTGAACTCGAACAATTACACGTTGTATTTCATCGCGATGCAAGTACAATGCCTCAGTGTACATGGCCACTGAGAAACTGTATCAAATCGTGGAACCTGGGTTTTGGAGATATAATCAGGAGGAGGTCCAGGATTTGGCACGTGAAATGATAGCGTACTTGTCGTTGTTATGCTTCTTTTGATATTTCCTAATCAAATGGTGATGGTACCTTCCCGTTCGACTGTTATTGACTGTTCATTGAAAAATGAGCTCTGCTTAAGATCTACTTGTATGCACATGGTTTATTTATTTCTACAATTTGTTAAATTAAAATAGCCATTGGCTTGATCACTTTATTCATGCTTCGGTTAAGTGAAAATGTGAAATTATTAAAAATAAGAAATTAATAAGTTACAAATTTGATAAGTTTCACACTTGTGTACATTAAAAAACCCCCAGAAAGCAAAAGAAATAATTTTATTATTCACAAATATTTACCTAACATTACTAATTCAACGTTAAGGATGGAAATAATTTCTCCGCATCGTTACCAACTTTACTAGGCCCATGCACTGACTTTCCATTTTCCAGTTCTTTTGAGCCTCTATATGACATAAACACTTCCTTCTCATTTAGCAGTTTTAAAGAATTTTTATCTAATATTTTCACACAACACTCTGGTAATGAAATATTAGACTTGTCATCTAGAAGCCAGTTAATTTTTTACCAAAATTCTATTAATAAATTTCAAAATCTGTGGCAGTAAATCATTAATTTTTTTCTAGATCTTGTAGTTTAATGAATTCTAACGAATTGTTCCATTTCTTGAGGAGAGATTCCATTTTTTGTTTTATGTAATCTATAAAGAAACAAATTAATGAAGAAAAATATTTTTTCATACTCTTAATAAATAAATTTTCTTAATAAATAAAATTGCAAATGCTCGAAATGGAAAATAATACCATAGCTAAGCAATGTAAAAAATGTGGTGAAATATTAAACATTGAAAGTTTTGCATCATATTAACACACAAAATACAAGCATATTACCATATGTAAAAAAGTGCCATTGACTATGCCAAAAATCAATGTGAGTTTTAAAAAAAGAGAATGTACTATGTGAATGTAGAAAATATGTTTCTAAACTATATCTCAAAAAGCATAAAATTAGTAAATCGCTCAATACCAATTAAATTCGATATGATTATTCAACTAAGACATGTTTAGTATGTAATGAGAATAAATCTATCGATTCAATTTATGCTCATAAAGCGACTATAGACAAACATATAACAACATGTAAAGAATGTTTTAATGAGAAAATATTAGAATGTAGAAAATCTGTTTGTATTATTTCATAAAGAGAGTAAAAAACTTAAATCACACAATACATCAATTAGTATTCCTAACGAAATACAAAATTAGAATTATCCAACAAAAACATGCATAGTTTGTAATGAGAATAAATCTATAAAATTATTTTTATTAATAAAAACACTTGAGTTAAACATTCAACAATATCCGAAAAATGCTTCAATGAGAAATATTATCACAGAAGAAGTTACATATTTTTCAAAATTATCATTAATATAATTAAAGCACTTCATTCCAGGATTTCCATTATTGTTTACATTTCTTCTTTTCTTAATTTTTTAAAGCGTATATAAATTTTTATTTCTTATAAATAAACAAATATGGCTACGAAATATTCAGTTGTCGATCTGCTCGAAAGGAGAGTGACTGAGTTCAGATTTATAGCTAGAGAATTAAATATAAAAATATTATCTAAATTAAATATAGATGATCTTATTACAATCATTATTACAAAAACTCGTTAAGCAGGAGAAAATCTAAATGATTTAACAGTTGCGGAATTACGAACTAAAGATAAAAGATTTAACATAACAAATATAGATAATTTGAGGGAAGCAGATTTAATTACAGCTATTATTAATGTGCAAAGAAAAAAAAACTTTTCAAATTTGCCATTTTTTATACCAATAACAATGAATTATATAAGAAAGATAGAAAGAAATTCAATAAACATAATCCCATTTCCTAATCAGATATTTGTACAACCAAGAAATAAAACTAATAAAAATTTGTCCTTTTCAATTAAAGAAGAAAATAAAAGATTAGGTCAGAATTTTCCTTTCAAACAAAAAATTTTTAATGAACGCGTAGAAAGAAGACTGCCATTTGAAATTCGCAAAATTAGTCGTAAATTAAATGAATATCAACATTTGGCAAACAAAATACGGCATTCGTATAAATAATTTAGAAGGAACAGCAATAGAAAAAATGAATGCTGCTCGAGATGCTGTTCATGCAGAAATGAAAGCAGTAAGAAAATTAACTGGTTATAATCAAGGAGATCAAATGAGAATATACGCAAATAATCAGATTTTCAACACACTATTTCGGCTGCAAGCAATAACAATTTCAATGCCGAAAATTTACATAATTAAATTGAAAGAGTAATTGCACTGAATGAAAATGTAGACATAAATGAAACTGCTTTCGATTTGATGTTTACAGAGTACCCAGCGGTAATGACGCAATAGGCAAAAAATGGTTATTTTAACTAAAGATATATATAGACAAAACAATGCATTAATAAAACTAACAATGATGATAATTAATGTGGGTCTAGAGTTATATTTACAGCTTGAACATACGGAACTAACATCATTTTGGATAAAGAATTAACGAATAATGAGCTTATTTATATTAGAGAAGGAAAAAAAAATTACAAGGAGAATTGGCTTGTGAACTTTGAAAAGTATGCGTAAAAGTTGTGAAATCGGTTTCAGTTAAAAGATATTATGGTGCCGAAAATTTTCTGAATATTCAAATTAATGTTGTTTCAGCTGCACAATTCAATTCAATTTACATTCTGAAATGAAAACAAACACTATTTATTTGTACTTACACGACTACGATGTATTATATATGACACTTTTAATAGTTTTATTATGTAACATTGTGACAAACATGAAATAATAAGACAACCTATTTATTGTAAAATTATAAAAATAATGCATTTAATAGTATAAACCAGCAGAAATGTTTTAGTGTGAAAATTGTGACAAACATATATTGCAAAAGTAATAAGAATATTGTTTTGGTCAGGAATGTTTGTAAGATGGTGATGAATATATTGTAAAATGTAATAGATATGTTTGGCAGGAAGTTTCTAATCATATTATTAACGTGTGTAAAACTTTTAACAAAATATGTTTGAGAAATAAAACACACAACTGTGGTTATATAAACTGTTGGAATTGTAAGGAACTTGTGAAAACTGATGAACATAAATGTTATTTGCAAGAGAGACAACAAAAAAAGGGTATTTGTATAAAATATTGTACTTGTAATAGCAAAACAAGAAAAAAGATGTGGGTTGTTCTTACACAGAAAATACTACTTTTTCGACTATGAAGCCACACAAGATACTGGTTTTCATACACTAAACTTTATATTAGTTCAAGACTTTAATGGGAACAAAATACATTTTAGTACAATTTATGCGTTTTGCGAATGGGCGATATCTGAAGAAAATAAAGGATATACATCATAATTCAAAATGCTACGATTCATATTTTATTTTACAACAGTATAAAACCCATACAATATATCAAGGCTCAAAAATTGCAACACAAATATCGAGTCTAAATATCAAAATAATGGATAGTATAAATTTTATTTAAGGAAGTCTTGCAACATTTTCTAAAACATTTGGCTTAAAAGAGCTTAAAAAAGGATATTTTCCACACTTCTTTAATATACCAGAAAATCAAAATTATGTAGAAAAAATACCTGCTACAAAATATTATGGAGTCAATACAATGAAGGAAGAACAACGAAAATACTTTTTAACGTAGCATGCTGAAAAAAACAAAAGAAAATTATACCTTCTATTTCAAAAAAGAATTTGCTGAATATTGTGATTCTGATGTTGATATTTTACTACGGGGATGTCTTAAATTTAGAGAATCTTTTCAAGAAATAGCAAATACAGACCCGCTTTGTTACATAACAATAGTGGGTGTTTGTTTGGCCGTTTATAGATCAAATTTTTTTAAGAAAAATACCATTGCAGTAGTTAAGGATGATAAAAAAGAAATGTTTAGTAAAGAATCGATTTCGTGGTTAAATACATTTCCAAATGTTCGACACGAATTATATATATGTATATATATATATATATATATATATATATATATATATATATATATATATATATTATATATATATTGTTATTCACCAGACCCAATAAATAATTGTAACAATAAAAGTATGGATGACTTCCTTGCTAAAACAAACAATCGAACAACAATTTTGAGACAAAATTGTTAGAAAGTAAGGTAAATGTGGACTTGCAAATGGAAAAAATCGATTTTCTATAAAAGTAATTAGGAAAAAATAAAAAATTTAATAGAACCATTACAACCAAGATGTGCATTTTTGGAGGTAGCTCAAATGCTATAAAATTAAAAGTTTCAGGAAAAAAGTTAAGATATATGTAGTTTATGTCCAACACTGATGTTTTATGAATATTATCCAGTTGGCCGTCCTATTAAAATGTATAACCCTAAAACTAACCACGAAAATCGGTTTGGATTAATCAAATGTAGAGTTTTGTCACCACGAAATTTATATCAGCCAGTACTGTCAATTAATCAAGAAAAACTATTGTTTACTTTATGTTCAAAATGTGTTGTAGAGAAAAAAGAATACTGTTAAGATAGCGAAGAAGAAAGAGTAATAAACGGAATATGGACTACATTAGAACTAAATAAAGCTATTGAAAAAGGTTACAAATTACTTAAAATTCACAAAGTTTGGCATTTCAAACAAAAAAGTAATAAAACGTTTAGAGTCAACATAAAAATATGCATGAACATTAAATTATAAACTAGTACATGAGAAGAAGATTACCAATCAAAAGTGGAATATATTCATGTTATAAAAATAACTAAATATCGACTTAAACATTGAAAAAAATTGATCAACATCCAGGGAAACGTGCTGTTGCCAAAAAATTGTTTAAATTCACTTTGGGGAAAATTTGGACAAACACAAAATTTGACACAAATAGAATATATTACTGATCCAGCTCATTGGTACGAATTGTTATTTGATGATAGAATAGAAGTAAATAATGTTGTTTATATCAATGAAAAAATAATTGAAGTATCATATCACTACAACGATAGTTATGTAGAAGATAGCACAATAGCAAATATATTTATAGCAACTTTTACCACATCAAATCCACGATTATGTTGATATGAAATGTTGGATAAATTAGGAGATAAAGTAATATATTATGACACAGATGGTGTGATTTATATTGATGATGGCAAATAAACTGTTAAAACAGGCTGCATGCTTGGTCAATGTACAGGCGAATTTGGAAATAATGATTATGGTATAAACTGGATAAGTACAAGGCCTAAAATCTATGGTAATGAAACTTTTTTGGGAAAAAAGTAACAAAAATTAAAGATTCACTCTAAATCACGAAAATGCTTTACAATTAAACGTGAAATCAATGGGTGAATTAGTAAAAAAACTAAGAAAATTGTTATTATAAAAAACAATATGATTACAAGAGATAAGAAAACAAAAAAAATGGTGAATATGTTTATGGCAAAATAATTTAATTTTAACTATGACAAACACATGATTTTGAGTGAAAAAGACTACATTATTGATACATTACCATGGGACTACTAAACAAATAGTTTTATATTTCTATATTATATTTTAAAAGTCTTAAATCTCTAAACCAATGTCAATATCAGAATCATCAAAATCAATCTGTTGACCATTTTCATCCCTAATTTATATAACAGTGTGATTAAACCATTAATTATTGATTCTATAGAAAATTGGATATATTATCTCATAACTAATATAATCTCTAAAGACAAACATAGCTTATGGTGGAAAACTAGCAATTATGTCTGTTTCTAGAATCGATTGAATTTATACATATTTGGTAAAGATTCGACATCATATTGACCCCTAGGAAAGGTGATAACTTCATTCTTATCAACCACAGCACCCAATTTTTCAATTGTTGCTATAGTATTATTGTCTATATTTGGTGTTACAAATTTTGCATGAAAACTAATCAATGCTATAGATTTATCTTTACGAAATATATCATAGTGATGTTTCTTCTTTAGTATAGAACTATTATTTGTTAACTTGAATACTTTATTTTCCATTTATTAAGTAAATTATTGTTATAAATGGAACAGCGTCAGCTAAACCAGGCTATGATGTGCAAAGTCGATTGGGGCATCGGTGTATTAATTTCTGAAGAAAATTAAAAAAAAACAAAGAGTGGTGAATTATTGCCTGATGACATAAAAGGCTTAATTGTTGGGCCCAGCAAGAATAGGAAAACCAACTGGATAGTTAATTTTATTTATAAGCCAGGATGGCTAAATTTTAATAAATTGTATGTTTACTCAAAAAGTTTAAATCAACCAAAATATATTCAGTTACAAAATGACTTTGATGTAATATTCAGCAAGTTTAATGAAAAAATGACATACTTTTTTAATAACAATAATGAAATGATTCCGTTAGATCAATTCTTTAGTCATATTTGACTATGTTATTTTTAATGACCAAAATATAATCCATGAATACTTTACAAGCAAGAGACATAAGAATACAGATATATTCTATTTGGCACAAACATATTAGAGGGTGCCCAAGCGATTGGTGAGAGAAAACACGAACTTTCTATGTATATTTAGACAAGATGACATGAACCTAAGACATATTTATAAATATGTTGTTGGTGGCGATATGCCCCATGAAAAATTTAAAGAGATCCATGTAAGCTGTTGGAAGGAATATTATGGTTTTTTAACATTCGATTTGAGTAGAAAAACGGACAGTGGTTAGTACAGAAATCAGATCCAACAGTTTTTAACTCACACCTAGATATCTCACTTTAATGCATTGAAAGTTTCCCTCAACAGAGCTTCATCGAGCACTCACCACAACAGGAAGGAGCTTTACTGCGACAGTGCTGTTATGTAGTTGTGGTGCAGCAGACAGCCGCAGTGCAAATCACAATATGAAGCTCTCTACTTGTGGTGAGAATAACCCACCACATGAAGACTTTTCATCATCGCCTTGCTCTTCTTGTCGTGGTAACTCAGCTGCAAGGTGTCTGATTTCAAATTCAAAGGTCGTGTGTTTGAAACCCCTGGTCGGAGAGGATAATTTAATAATGTGAATATGATGCTTCCATATTTGCACTAATAGTTTATCACCGAATCATTCAAAATTTGAGCCAAAATACCTTGCTCTTGCTCATATACTCTATATATGAGTATTGATGCATATAAATGGTGTATTCCCCATATGGTGTAAGGCACCATATCATATGAGAGAGCACTAGAAATATAAAAAATAAAAATAATAAGAACTTCCCCACTTCATCACTAAAGAAAATAATGGCCGGCTGGTGGTGAAGTGTGGAAGTTCTCCTAGTGGAGTGTTGATGGTTATAAATGAGGCCAGAAAAATTGGGTCACTGGCATTGGCATTAACTTGCTTGTAAACTGAATTTAAAAAAAAGTTCCCTGACATTAGCATTAACTTGCTCATAAACCTCTTGCAATTCCTTAAAGAAAATATTTTGCTCATAAATGAGGACTTATGTAATTATTCTCACTATTACAAATATAAATTTTGTGCTGCCCAAAAGAGAATCAGACAGAATGTGTTATCAACTTTAAAATAAATATGGATATCTAAGAGGATGATGCAAATACAATATCAAAAATCGATACTGAAAAGATCGAAAATTCTTTAAGAATATTTCAAGAATATTATAACACTTCTTCAACTGATGGTAAACTCGATGAAGAAACTCTTAATTTAATCAATAAGCCATGATGTGGTGTTATGGATTAAATATTCTCTAATCATACATCATTCAGTGAATGGAATAAAAATATTTTAGAATGGTATTTTGCACTTGCAAGTTATTCAGTTACAAAGTTAGCAAAAGAGGCTTTTACAATTTGGCAAAAGCCTACAAATTTGAATTTTGCTCATGATAGAAATTCTCCGGATATACTTATTTCTTACAAACAATGTCAACATAGATATCAGGGATGACATGCATTTAGTCAGACTAAATTATTTCCATTTGATAGTACACTAGTTCATGCTTTTTTTCCAAATCAACAAAATAGTCTTGTTGAAATTCATATCAATAGGCAGGAATATTGGTATAATGATGGGAAAAAACAATCCTGAAAATAAAGTTAATTTACTGACTGTTTTGATCCACAAAATCGGCCATGCAATAGGTCTTCAGCATACAAATGATCAAAATGCGATCATGTATCTGATTCTTAACAATGATTTGTTTCATTTGCAACTAGATGACAGCCAAAGCATTCAAAAATTTTATGGGCCACGCCATCAAAATAATTTTAATGATAATGAACCAATTGATTTATGCAAAGACGGACATGTAAAAACATGTTTAATTGTTGGTGATAAATTGTATATTTTTTTAACATATGAAGTTTGGCAAAAAAGTTTGAATGACAACAAACTAATGACTAAACATTTTTAATAGCAGATTGTTTCAAGTTCTTACTGAGCAATTTCAACAATTTTTTATATACCAAAGGTCTTCGGCGAATTTGTTCTGTTTGTAGATTATGAAATGTATATTGTTGATTACCCTAGTTATAAACATATTGCTGGTTATCCGTGAGGATTTTCTTAATTTGGATTAAGAGATGAATATAATAAATGCTGTTTTTAATTCATATTCAGGGAAATCTTTTATATTCTATACAAAGGAACAGTATGCCAAAATAGACGAATATAGTTTCCGTACAAAAGAGACTGGTCTAATTAGCAAGAAATTTCCTCATCTACCAAATATGATAGAGTTGGCTTTTATATATATACAGATGGTTTACTGTATTTCATACCAAGAAAACTATTATGGAATCGAACGAATTTGCAAACAAATTTACTAGAGTTGGTAAAAATAGTATTTCTATATTTGGTATAAAGTGTGAATCTTAAAACGAAATCATAAATAAAATGAAAAATATTGTTAATGACTTAGAAAATTTAACTCCTTAAGAACCATTATAATTACAGAATCTACATTGGATTTTAAGGCATAATCAGAAACAATAGTTTTATGTTTCGAATCTACTTCCTTTTGTAGTGCCTGGCTTGAATAATTATTTGTTTTATATTATCAGCAATAGTGTTACTGAATAGTGAATTTATATATTCTTTTAAAGCATAATCAGAAACAATAGTTTAATATTTCAAATCGACATGCTTTTTTAATGCATAATCTGCTATATATATTTCGAAATATCTTTTATTGATCGCATCTTTATTATTTATAGGTTCACCCTTATTAACAATTCGACATCCTAGCAAAGAAACATAAGATATTTTATAATCAAAACAGTTGTATAGTTCACTTTGTAGAGAAGAAACCCTGGAATTGGATTGTGAATCAATGGATGATTATAAAGAATAAGCACTAGTGTCAAAATTTTTTTAAAGATTTGATTAATGGTTTTCCGAATGTATCCGTCATTTAATAACAAAAAAATTATATCGTTAAACTTAAATTCTCTCGAAAAAAGATGTAATACGATTAAACATAGATGTCCACAAATAACTGAATCAAAATTCTGAATTATATCATCATTGTGATAAACATTCCTGTTTTTGAATTAATTAATTAAATTTTTAGGAATATTACCTCCAAATGAATCAAAATAATAAAGATCATTGTTTTCTTTAAAATAGCAAACCCAATCAGTACCAGGACTTGAAATGTCGAAATTAACAACAGCACACTCATTTTGAGCATGTTTTTGTGTAATACGTCAATCATATAAACATTTCTCAAATTTTTTATGTTTAATATTTTTACATATTTTCAAATATCGATATTAGATAATGGCGACGCATTAATTTTTTTTTTGGCTTTCCTCTTTTTTTTTTTTGCAACTACTCCACTTCCTGCTTTATTTTCCTTTGCTAAATTTTAGTTCTTATAATTTTTTTTTTTTTTTTTTTTTTTTAGTTCGTTCAACAGAATTGTAAATTACAGTAGCTCCTCCAGCTAAAGCTCCAAGTGCACCCAAAATGGGAATTAAAATAGGTAAAAAACCGCCATGGTGTAAACCACTTCCAGATTTTTCTTTGAGTATCTTTCTAAGTATTGGAAGTGCCAAAGTTAGTAAGAAACTTTTACCTTCCCTTAATTTTTTATTTATTTTTCTCAAGTTGATCTTTTGCTAAAAATTTATCTATACCCAAATCTCTTATTTATCAATAGGTATATCGAAAGTTGAAGTTTTAATCTTCATTTATAAGTAAAAAAATTATATATATAATTAACAAAACATTTTAATTCCCCAACCAAATTTTCTTTTTGTGAACATTGTTGACGCAACAGCAGTAGGCGTGTGTTTTTAACTAACATAATTTCTTTAGCTACTTTTTGTAAAATTTTATCAGCTTCATGTCTATATTATAAATCTTTATTGTCTCTATAAACAATATCGTGATTTTTGTAGGCTTCACCTAATTTATTTATTCCTGTGTCTTCTCTTTCCAGCATTTAATTTAATTTTGTAAATGGACCACAATAATTATAACTAGGCAAATGCATTTCGGGCAAATTTAAATTAATTAATGCCCAATTTATAATGCCTTTGCATGGTGTTCTGAATTCCAAAATGAGTGTGGAATAACCTTTAAGATTCTTATAAGATAATAAATTCCTTTTGAATTATTAACAACAAAATCAGAAAATTTATTCTTCAACATATTCATTATGCTTACTTTTTCATTATAATAATTGTTATTACCAGTATTTTCTTCATCATGACTAATTAACAACCTATTTACTACATTTCTAACATCATCCGTCCAGACATATTCTTTTGGCAAATTATTGTATATAATATAGCTTCTCCAGATCTAGGAGTTATTGGAGAAACCTACTTTTCTTGTGTGTTTTTCTCAGATATTGAATGTGATTTTTTATATAGATATCATAAATTGGTTTAATTGTATTCTTGTATTTCCAACTTCTATTCGAGTTTATTTTCTTTTTTGGATTATATTCTTGGAATGCAACATTGGTATCTAAAACAATTTCCGTGTAGTTTTTATGGTCATTATAAGTGAAAATGTCCCTAAGAACTTCTTATTTTTCTTTTGTTAACAAATTAAAAAATCTTTCTGTTGATTTATATTCTTTACATTTAAAAGCTATTTTATCATCGTCTATATTTACTTGTGTATTACCTATGTAAAAAGGTTGTCCTCCTGCCCGTAAACTATATTGAGTATCATTAACATTTATTCTTTTTGAAATTTGTTTTCCAAGATTTATAGTAGAATCAGACGCGGTATGCATCGAATCAGACACTGCATATGGTAAATTTTTCTATGGTACAATACCCATTCGCTCTTCCAAATTAGGAGTAGTTTGTTCTGAGCATAATTCTCTTTCTAATGATGTTTCTTCTGGTGTTGGTGGATAATCTAAATTTTTTGTTGCTACAGGAACTAATGTTTGTTATTAAATGTTTGCTTTCTTCACTTACTTGTTTTACTTTTTTTATCAATATTGCGTAGTTCGTCAATTAAGGGATGATATTTTTTTTTTTTTTTCACATTCCACTTCGTGGTATTTTTTTATAATTTTTGTATCTCTCGATGAATAATTTAACTCGAGAAATGTTCTTCGAATATTTCATTTAATCTTCTGAATGAGTTATTAAAGTATTGAGAGTTTCGAGAGACAAACCTTCCCCCCAAATGATCAAACTAGGGGAAATTTAAATGTTTACAATAATAGAATCGAATTTGATATTCTTATAGGAGATGGCTTTTCTTTTCCAAAATATGCCTATGTTTATGAGGAATGTATATTAAAAAAGAGAGATAAAGAATGAAAAGCGGCAGAATATGTAAAAGAAGACATTATTGATGTTTTATTCGAACTTCTTTCTTCTTCAGTTTTCTAGAGTACATATTTTAAAACATGGAAATATTATTGAAGCTGTTGATAATCCAGGTATAACAGTAACGATAATGAATGCTTAATTAAGATCGCCAAGTGAACGAACTTATTTAGAATTTTCTGGTGTTGATAGTAAATATCAAGTAAAATCTGTTCATAGTCATAAAACAAATGAAATAACGTATCCACTACGAAATTTGTTTGATTTTATTCACGACAACAATGAAATTGATTGGAAAGGTGGTTATAAAATTACTTTTTTTTTTTTAGAATTTCTTCTGATAACAACTGTTTATTTGTTTATGAAACAAAATATGCAGCTGGTGCGGTTCAGAAAAGCTATGCTGATCCAGGTAAAATTGAAATTGAAAAATTAGAAATGATGTGGCCTATTGTTGAATACGAATCTAACACGGCCTTTGCAATTAAAGAAACAAATTACAAACATCCAAAAATACCTATTAGTTTTGATTATTGGCAAGTTTTAGAAAAAGAAGTTCCTAAAGGAACAACTGTTTTTAACTTTCATATAAAAGATCAGTTTAATAATTTACAATTTGACATGCCCGATTTTTTAATTGTAGACTTTCAAAATAATAGAAAAAATCACGCTGAACCGTATGTCAACGCTTTTATGTTTGACTATTATAATGTGAAATTATTTGTGTTAAAAAGGGTAGAAACAAAATTTTTCCAAAAGAAAATTGTAATCTAGATATTGAAAATGGTCTTTGTGATAAAATTTTCCTTGCTTATAGTGATTTTAGAAATTCAAAAACAAAACCATATACTATATTTAGAAATAATGAACTTTATTATAAACAAACTGTAAACTTCGAAGGCAATATCAATTATTATTCATTTTTTGGGCGAAGACCGTTGTATATTATTGATTGCTTCTATAGAAAAACAACTGCAGTTAAAGAAAAATATATAAAAACTAGTGTAGATTTTAATAAAAAGGTTGAAAAGGTTGGTATAGTTTGTAATGTTGTTTGGCTTAGTAAACGAAATCTTACTTATGATAATCTGAAAGAAAAATTACTGAAGATATATACATTTTTAAAATTAATAAATGGAATAATCAACAAAGTGTTTCGATATTTTAATACAATATTTAAGACTTATAAGTTGAGTGTATACATTAGAAATATTTACAAATTTTAGAAATATAGATGAATTATTTGATCAAATAAAAAATAATTTTCATATTTCTAAATCAGTTTTTTCTTTCTCTTAACAATTTTTTAAAATAAAATGCCTGTGTTACCTTGCAGTATGATAAAGATTTTTAAAGATGGTTGTAAATTAACTACGCCTTCCTATAAATTAGGTCATGCTTCTAACGAACTCAGAATATGATTTAACAAATTTCATCGGAATCTATGAAGTTTAAAATTAACACTCCTCGAAAAAATTAACGATATACATGACTTCATGAAATAGGGGGCGACTTTGAGAAGATAGAAGTTTTTAAAAAGTTAATACAGCTTCGAATTTCAACTATCAATTGTCTTTTCAATATTTTTACTTTATTTTAGCTTAAATTGACTTGATTATGTTTTAAATTTGCTTGATTTAGATTGCTCGTCTGCAAAATTAACGTTTTCTCGAAAACATGAAAATGTATTTGAAAATCGAGAAATTTGATTGATTTTAGCTTAAATTGGTTGATTTTCGTTCTAAATCTGGCGTGCTCGATTCGTGTCGGATTTTTTTTGGGGGGTGGGGGGTGGGGGGGCTGAAATTCATACGTAAAATTCCAGGTAAAAATATGATATATGGATTAAAATAACACGAAATTCAGGGGTAAAAAGCATGAACTTTGGGAGGCAAAAGATTTTAACATTGATGAAAACAAAGCATGAAATTAAGGGTTAAAACCTTGTTATTTGGGGTAAAAAAAAACCCCATTAAATTTGGACCCAAAAACGGATTGCCCTCAATCTACCCATATACTACTCAACTGGCTATAATTAGTAATATTGAGGATGCACTTCAGCCTGACGCAAAGCCGTTATGGATGAGGCTATAGGAGCCAGGCACCAATTTGAGCCGGTTGCCATACTGACTACATTTCTGTCACCTCCGACCAGACTGGAGAATGGGAGACATGAAATAATATGGGGATCGAGTATAGGAAGAACACAACAAAAATATGAGAGAAAGCATCCCGACAAAATCCATACACTACGTGTATTAGCCAGCGCCTTTCTTAAAAATTTCCGGGGCGCTTGGGTCTGTACTTGAGTCCGGCGCCTGGCGTCGGCGGTGCAATGCAAGTGTCTCGTGATTTGCTCAGACGTGCAGGTATCGGGAAGTGGGCAAGTGTGTAAGGAATGCATATGACAGCACGACAACACTAGTTATCCTCTGGAGGGAGAGAAAAGGAAAGGGGATATACGTCCTTAATGCCATGATAAATTTGGACCAACCAAAATTAAATGACAGCAAACATTGCTCAACTTTGTCTTCAGCTTGTAGACCAAAATGTAATATGGTAATCATTGTGACTATCAATTCAGCCGATAGTGGGACGTAGTTGTGTCGCCAAATGTATATAAATCAAAAATTCCTCTGTTCCCTTGTATCTAAATACGTTCCTATTTAAACCAATTAAACTGTCCTACTTTTCTCGCACGTCCTAGTTGAAAATGATCTAGAAAGCCATATCTCATGCATAAGTATTTCTCACAACATCGAAATCTTCGACTGTAACATCGGTTGTGGTAGTAAATGGGCGGCAGTAATATCTAATTTGATTAGTGACCACTTAAGAGAGTCCTAAGATTACATTCGGTTCACATTTTACAGAACACTTCTAAAATCAACATTTCATAACAAATCTCTGCCGTTAAAAACCACATATTTTAACGAAAACACAAACGGTAGTAGTCAAGACAGTGCAATATAAAATTTGATAATATATCTTATTAATAACGCACAATTATAATGGGCAATTTTCTTCTTTTACTCACGAGACAAAGTATTTAACAGTTGAAAAGTGTTCTTAAATAAAAAATATATTTAGGTTGAGGGCAAATTTTTACTGGTGCTGGGAGGATACTTAACAACCACATAGAAAATATCTAAGCAGTTTTGTTTTCAGAAATGTTGGGTTAGGAGTAAAGTGACAGTAGGTGTCGCAGTTACCGGGTATTTTAGAAGCACGCACTACCTCCCCACTGTGCATTCATGAAGGCGGTGTGAGAGAGGAGCTTGTACAAGCTTCCTCATGCACGCCCTGGGCGAGTTTCAGGCGCCGACTTACAGCCGGGTGGGGGGGGGGGGGGAGAAACCTATGACCGCCACCATCCAAATCCTCTTTCCAACCCCCGTCAACCACCCCTCGCTCCGCGCGGGCAGACCCATGCCAGGGGAATTAATTTCTTACTGGCAGATGTGTCTCGATGACCACGGAAACCCCACCCCCCTCTCCCACTCCACTTCTCACCCCGGCCACCACCTGATTCAACCCTCCATCATGTCCCCGACACGGGTGTGCACTTGTCACGAATCGCCGCGCGAATATTCCTGCTACCCCTCACCCCGAGTCAACCCCTATCGTCCCCTTACCCGCACCCCTCATCCCCTCCAACACTGGCGGCGTGGAGCATGCACCCCCGGCGCCCCGAGGTTCGCTGGTGACGTCATCACCCACCAACCACACAAGGACTTCGCTGGCTGCCAAAGAAACAACTTTTCCCAAAAGAATCAATTTCGGTGATTTCCACAACGGAATCAATTTCTACCACTGAACAGTCAATTTCCAAGGGGTTCCTTGTCCGTTACACTAATTTTAGGGAAACAGCGAAAAAGGTATATGGAGTGTATTTATTAATGTGGCTGTATGACTTTTGGTATTGATGTTACTGTAGGTTACGAACATTGTCGGTAGAAATAAGACCCTTCAGAAACCAATCATTTTCTACAAAATGAAATAAATTGTATTTAATGTTTGTTTATAATGGGTATTTTTGAAATGGGATGAATTTTAAACCTGCATTTAAACGGCCTTCGCGCTGTTTTAGACCTATAACATATTTACCTTTCCATAGCAAAGGGTAGGAAACAACCAACATGATCATTATTGGAAACTTTCATATATGTGGACAAGGATGCTTTGGAATTGGATTACTCAATTGTTATATTTACTCCCTGGCGGGGTCGCTCCCGGATTTTCACCCGTGGGAATCGTGCCGGACGATGCCGCTGGTCGGCGGGATTTCTCGGGGATCTCCCGTTTCCCCCGCCCTTTCATTTCAGCGCTGCTCCATGCTCACCTCTTTCCACCCTCCCAAGACATCAATGTTCAGAGCCGGCCAAATCTGTCCATTCCACTCTTATGTTTACTTACATGTCGTGCCACTGGCGTAAGCAATATCGAGTAACTTCCAATGAAGCGCTCATTTACAAATCATTATAATTACCTGAATTTAGGTTTCCAGGAGGAAAATTATCATACCAAGCAAGCTATTAGACAGTTTAGATTTAATAATACAGCTGCCACGAAAACAAAAACCAAGATAGCAAAGTTTCTACGCGTTAGTTCATTTGAAAGTATACGAAATGTAAAGAAAATCTTAAGGTACAACGTAAAAATTTTAACTGAGGAATTAAAAATTGATTATGAAATAATCACTAATGGATACGTTTTCCAAGGATCGGTCTTTTTATGAGAAGAATAAGCGTACAGATACATGAATGATACAATTGATAATTTTTTGTTTGTAAAATAATTTTACGATGGAGTCTGGCTAAGGACAGCACTAAAGAAAGTTAATTCGTGTTCAAACATGTCCCAGTTTCCTATTTGTTCTCTACAGTGCATTATGTTCAGAACTAGAGCTTGCGGACGAATGACCGTGTATACATAAAAGTTAGGGCAGAGTACGTAAGAAGTGTGGGTACGTGGAATACTATCTTTGTTTTAATTATTATCTCATGAAAGCTGGTTGTTTGCAGCAGGTAGAATTACAAAGTAGAATTAACATTTTACTTAAAGAAGTGACGAGACAAGCAATTTGATGCGGGTTGTCACTAAGTAAACCCTTGTTCCAGCGCCTCAAAAACGAAGAATACCTGCGTGCTTTTGTCCCTATAACTGGCCCAAATCTCTTCGAAGTACTGCTGCGTCGCTGACTCCACATAGGGAAACATTACACCTATTCCGGTTTTGGCTTTCTTTTTATGCAATTCGAACCTGGAAACAAATGAGAGGCCTATAAATATTATGATTTAACGTTCTCATTCTGCACATTAATATGAAGAGAAAATGGCTGCTACAACCATATTTTGTGACAAGATGGAGATTTTTGGACATTCACAATTGCGATGCAAATGTCTGTCATAGAAAAAAACAGGACTGATCAAGAATAAAAGAACTTAAAAAAGACAAGCAACCTATGTACGAGAATATATTAATATATATATATATATATATATATATATATATATATATATATATATATATATATATATATATATATATATAACTCTGGAAAATTCCAAAAGGGAATCAAGACAAAAACAGAACAGCAACTAATTACGAAAAATATACATATATATTATATATATAACCAACAGATAACACATAGAAACCAATCTGCTGACAAAGTTAGGAGAACACTGACAAAATAAGTAAGAACAAAATAGGACAATACAACAAAAAAACGCACTAAAACATAACAGTTTGACCAGATAGGACAGAATACAAGCCAAGAATGCTGTAGTCAAAAATATATTTGCACAAAGCCAGAAAATTCCATGAAGGATCGAAAGAAAAAAACTATATACGACCAACAGACAACACAACAAATACGACACAGGCTAGTTATATACATTCACAAATAAAACAAACACAACGAGGAAACTCGCAGAAGAATAAACAGTGGTTTTCCCACGACTGACAGGATGCGACGTTTCGGGAACTACCATCTGTTCCCGTCTTCAAGCAGCGACACACAGGGTCCGAGAACACACTATTTATTATTCTGCGAGTTTCCTCATTGTGCTTGTTTTATCTGTGAAAATAGATAATTGGCCTGTGTCGTCGTTGTTGTGTTGTCTGTTGGTCATATACAGTTTTTTTCAATTCCTTCGTGGAATTTTCTGGCTTTGTGCATATATATATATATATATATATATTACTACAGCATTCTTGGCTTGTATTCTGTTGTGCCTGGTTAAACTGCTGGGTTTTAGTTTATTTCTTTGTTGTGTTGTCCTATTTTGTTCTTACTTATTTTGTCAGTGTTGTCCTAACTTTGTCAACAGTTCTCTTGCCTGTGTTGGTTTCTTTGTGTTATTTGTTGGTCATGTATATATAAATAAATTTTTTGTAATTAGTTGCTGTTCTGTTTTTTGAGTATTTCTTTTGGAATTTTCCAGTGTTGTATACTTATATTTATTTTCTCGTCAATGGGTTGCTTGTATTTTTTAAGTATTTTTTCGTGCTCAGTCCTGTTTTTCCATGACAGACATCTGCATCGCAATGGCGAATGTCCAAAAATCTACATCTCGTCATTCTCCCCCAATGCACTATTCATTCAAAGATCAAACCATTCAAAGAATATCAGTTTCTCTTCAGGGTTCTAATAAGTTCTTTCCCATAAGTGGTGGTCTTTAAGATAAAATGTCGCATCTCTTTTAGGTATTAATTGACTATATAAAAATTAAGTAATTGAATTCCTTCCCAGCAGTCATGAATGTTGTAATTTGTCAGTACAGTACATAGTTTCCTAGATAACTCCGAAAATGCCTCTATACTTCACTAGCTACTGCAATGCAGGGCAGCGAACATGCAACAATAACCTACGAGTTCACCTGCACTTGTTGCTACGTCGTCGGCCTGTTTCTTTGCTGAAAGTCCTCTCTCTTTTCCATGGGACTCATTGTACCTCGGTCGACTCTCAAGACCTCGCTGTTAAGAGCCGCCCACATCTCTTCACCACTCATTGACCTCGGTTACTCAAACACTAAAGTTCCGTAATTCGTCTACTGGCAATAAATGGCTAAATACAGACGTTCATCGAACGATAAAGGTAAAACGTAACTACGTAGTTTTGAAATATATTTACTTTCAGAATATTTACTATTAACTATAAGTAATATGAAAACTGACACACTTGCGTCAGTAAAATTACCCCGTGTGTGCTTAATACCCCCAATCGATGCGTCTCAGGGGAATGTTCATCAATCACGAAAGACAAAGGGAAAATAAAATGTCCTAGGTGAACCAAAACCTACAGGCTAGACCAGGAACCTTGATTTGTTAAGTCACCTTTTTTAATAATGGTTGTAAATTTTTCAATGAATTACAGTTTGGTTTAAGGGGTATCATTGACAATATTAATGTTTTCACTTGTAATGAAATGCTTACCAGAGAAAAAAATCGGACCTACAAATTTTCTTTGATTGAATTTAATTTTGCAAGCTCTTCTCATCAGTGCTTGGTTTCTTTGTCCTTATTTGTAATTGAATGCCTTAAAAATATAATTCAATGTTCCGTTTGTGGGCATCCCAATATTCTTCTTTTTTATTTCTAATCTAGTCTTTACGTTGTTTACACTCGTTAATCATTTTATATTCTCGCCTTTGCTTGTAGAGTTTATTTATTTTACACAAGCACCCTTTCATCCTTTCAAGAGTCCCAGCCTCTTCACATGTACATGGTTTGATTTCAATATTTTTGTTTTCTTTACCCCTAATGCCTTAGTAGACGTTTTCAATAAAATATTAGGCCTATAATGGCATAGCTGGTATCATTAATAGATTTATCGCCGTCTTCACAATTGGCAGAAAGAACTGCTTACAGTATTCTGGAATATAAATTTAAAAAAAAATTATATATATTTATTCTAATAATTTATTATTACGTTCAGTCACATATCACACTTCGAAATTGTTACATTTTCAGCTCAACATAATTTCTTACAGTCATATCTTGGGATGGGTGAATGTTTCTCTCTGATATAACACAATCTGTTATCAACTATAGTCTTTTTGTGTTTTGTAATGCAAATTTGTACTAACGTTTAAGATAAAAATTGTATTATTTATTTAATAATTTATAACTGAGTAAAATCTGTTTAAATTATTTGCAATAATTCCTGTAACATTCTTTGGTTTTTCCACGAATATCTGCACCTCTATAGCATGAATCGATATTATGGCACTCATTAGCACGTTTTCCTGTTTTATGTTTTGCCCGGATCTTATCACACATATATCTTATGATTTATCACATATCTCATTCAAGATGTTTGGTTCCACGATTTGTTATATCAACATTCTGTTTTCGCATAATTATTTATACGAATTAGTAATTTTTCCCCGCTCCTTTGCCAAGGCAGTTTTTGCTAGAAGGCGATCCATATTTTGTTTTCTCTTGGAGTTCGAAATATGCATTGATGTGCCAGAAAAATGAGACCTACACAGCAGCGCTACCTTGCACGTATTATGATGTGGCTGCCAGCTATGTATATAAAGCGACATACATCTGAGGAAGCTCTAGAGTTTTTCTCGTCGCGAGGATGGCAGGATGCGTTTTATACGATTTTCTACGTGGTATGCTTGTGTGCCACTTGTACAGTTAGGTTTCTGTAAACATCTCGAAGAGAAGCAACACATTTAAATTAATTAAGAATTCGAATTATATCCGTCCGTTTAAGCTTCGTATTTTCAGGAGATCTGTCTAGGAACCACCTACAGGCAAAACAGGCTTGAACAATTGCGTGTACCTTCCGCGGGGTTGATAAGGCTATAGTAACTTTCCATACATAAGATTTCAGACGATGATGTGAGTCAAAACCGCGAATTGTCCAAAGGTTCGGGAATTGCCAAGAAGGTGCTAATATCTTTTTCTTTTCAATCGACGGAGCATGTGCTCTTTAAAGTCGATGGTTTAACACTTCCTTGCACTTATCCCTCTACACGCGCTATGAATTTGTAGTGCAAGTTTTCAGATACCTTGTGTTCTGAAGGACATGGTTCTTCCTTGTATCTCAGACACACACAAACTTGCGTTATGCCAACAGAAAGTAATCTGGCTAAGGCCATAAAATAACATAAGAAATAGTGATTAAACATTTTCATCTCTCCAGTGATCAAAGAACGAAACTTTCATTTCATATTAGAAAAATGACAATCCGTAATTACTCTTATTGCATAGATAATCCGTAGATATTGCATATTTGTTCAATTTATTAAGCCTTGTAGGGAAATCTCGCCCTATGCACTTTGTTCACTACTTCCGTAAACGAACGATTTTTTAAAACTAAAAAGTACAGTCTATCTTTAGAAACGCAGTCACTAACGACGAAAAATGTAGTGTCACACTTTCCCTGCTAGATTTGAGTATCGGGAATGAGCAGCGCTGATATTACATGAGCCCGCATTCTTCACAGCTTTAACCTGGAAATGAGAGTTCCTGAACCAGTTGTTACTCATGCTACTTAAACCTGTACCTTATAATACCAAAAGCAAGCTCAAATCACATTATAATATACGGCACAACCTCAAACATTGAAGTAGTAAAGTAAATTGAATAAAATGCACGCGTTACGTTGATGTAAGTTGATATTATTCACTATTTTAATGTAGTTATGTAAAAACGATAGTGAGTGGATAATGGTAATGGGGTGGTTTAATCATAGTTCGTGTACTAATCCCATAATCAAACAAAAAAGTATAATTATTTATAAACTTATTAGAACATAATCATAATGAAAAATAAGGTATTTTCAAAAAATTACCTTTTAAACCACATAATTATAAATATACCGATATGTCCACGTATAAAAATACCACATGAAGTTCATTAAAGTGCATTTCCGAGGAAACTAAGTTTCTATAACTTTAGTACGATCTCTGGATGTTTGTTACCAGAACTTCCCCGTAATTTCACGAAAATGTTTTATAACAGTTCAATGGCGCCACTCGAGGGAACAGGTAAGGGGAGTGCAGACTGCAATCGCTTCGTCTGCCGCATACTGTTCTGCAGATACAATAAAACTAGGTAACGTGAGTCCGCTGCTGAAGGACGATGCGAAGGACGAAAAATAATATATAAAATATCTATTACTCTTGTTGTAAAGTTATTTGCAATTTATACGCGAGCCTTTCAGAAAGTGCTGTGTTAGTGGCATAAAGTGCTCTTTAATGACTATGATTTGTATGTTCGTGCGTTATGTTGTTCTATGGTAGTTTGGGGAGAATATAGATAATGGATAAAAACAGCTGTAGTGTATTTTATTCATAAATAAATTACTTCTCGTCACACAATCTTAAGCCTATAAATGACATGACGACCGTGACAGGACTTTTCGTGTAATTGAGACGTATGTTTTTGTTTGTTTAATTCAGTGACACCGAGTTTGGTAATATAAAAGTATTTAAAGTAGTTCATTCGTGAACATCTTACAACCATGGGAAAGGATGACGACATAAAGGCCATTGCGAGGAAGTATAGAGTTTTGAGTTTCTAAAAAGTTGAATATTATTACAAACCTGATAGAAAATGTAGCTGATAATGAAGAAATTAACGCTGAGTTTTTGGTATTTGAAGTTAGGTATTACGAGATAGTTGAACTTGATCATGAATTCAGGAAACTCCTCTATGAAAATGATGCATACAATGAAAAGTTCCATCCGCAAAAGGGTAAAATTGACGTTCTGAACCAGCCTCGGGTGGATGCTGCACGTTCTGTTTCTGAAACTAGTTCGACAGGCAGACATCATTTTAGGCTGCCTAAACTGGAGTTAGTCAAGTACAGGGGCGAGATTTCTCAGTGGATTGGGTTCTGGGTATAGTTCTCTTGCACTGATGGTCACCCAGAACTCTCAAATGAAGATAAATTCCAGGATACTTTGCAGGCCACTGTACCAAAGTAGGGCTAGAGCCATTTCTGAGAGTTTTCTTCCTTCCAGGGAGAACTGCTTTTAGACAATATGTTCGTTGAAAGAGAGATTCGGCCGCAATGATCATCTTATTCAGTTTTATATTAGGAAATTACTGAAATTGGTTACTGATCAGGAAGTTAAAATGCTATCAGTGCTTTATGACAAATTAGAATCCCAATTACATGCCTTGGTGACATTAGACATAATGTCCGATAACTATGCAGTTATCCTCTTTCCTTTTATGGAGTCTTGTTTGCCCTTGGAGATTATGAGGCATTGGGAGTGAGTGAACAGTGATTTTGATGTCATTTTGAAAGAGCAACTTGGCAGCTTGATTTTTTTTGTTAGAAGGGAAGTTCAGGTTGAGGAAGGCGTTGCTCTAGCTAATGCTTCCCCTAATACCCCTCGTTTGAGACCTAATGAGAATACGAGGATGTTTCCTAATAAGACTGACCACTTAGTTATCAGCTCTGATCTATCTACTATTAACCCTGATAAACAATGCCCCTTTTGTACTGGATATCATAGTTCTTCTGTTTGTCGGAAGGCCCTGACCATGTCTCATTATGAAAAAAGGAACGCTTTTTACTCAGGTTGGTTGTTGTTTCGCCTGTGCTAAGAGGGGACATCTTGCTTGGAGATGTCGGGCTAAGTGCAGTTCATGTGGGGGACGTCACATACTGCTGATGTGTAACCAGAACCCAGACACTAGTCCTCCACTGAACTGAACTGAACCTGACAAAGACGATACCCCATTCTTGCCAACCTCGGAATCAGTTCTCCTTACAATAAATCACTGTATTGCGGCCGGTGCATCTAACGAGGTGTATTTCCAAACATTTGTTGCTATTTTAAACAATGGAGACATTCATAAGAAAATACAAGTTTGGATTGATATTGGACCACATAGATCCTATATTTTGGGTAGTTTGGCAGGTAAAATGAAATATGTTCAGATTGGGGAAGAACATCTGATTCATTCTCTGTTCGGAGGTTATTGCATGGGATTGTTGAAGCACTCTGGTTACAAGGCAATTCTGCGAGGGCTGAACAGCAATTTAGCTTCTAAATTCTCAGTGTTGGATCAAACTGCAATAGGTTCAGCCATTCCCCTAGCAATACCGAGTGTAATAGTACAGAACGATCTAAAAAACATTGGGTATCCACCTCATTGAATACATGCCTGGAACCATTAGGGTATTAAAAAGTGCTAATGTGGCTGGAAAGATTTAGTCCGGTAATAGGGTTTCTAGTAAGCATATGTATGTTCGGGCTCAAGGAGATCGGGAGTGGATCTGTGGATATGAACTTGAATGACCTCGACCTAAAAATTTCCCGTTTTTTCTCCCAAAAACTCTTGTTTTCACTCAAAATCGTACGTTTTAGCCCGAAAATCTATTAAATTTCCCTTTTTTCCTTAAAAATTTCCCATTTTCCAAATTTAAAAAAAAAATTATTTCTTCTTGTGGCTGACGTGTATCCTCGATGTGACTGAGATAACCGAAACACAGCCACATAATGAGGAGTCAATAAAAACAAAAATTAATAAGAAATTGTTTTACAAAATAAAAAAAAATAATGAGTAAAAAATTTAGACATAAGTATTAAGTGTTTTAAATTACCGGACTCGTATTTTCAAGGTACATAGATCGTGATGTCATACCATCATTCCGTCTTGTTTTTAATGCTCAATGAGTTAATGTTGCCTCTCTCACTTTCTGTCTTGTCTCTCTCATTCTCTCACTTTCTCTTTCATTTCTCTCTCACTTTTTCATTCCATCACTATTTCTCTTTTCTTTCTCTTTCTATCTTCTCTCTCTATTATCCAATAGGTTTCTTAGAGTCCTCCCATTTTTTGTTCTCCTTTTCTCTCTTTTTCTCTACTTCATTTCTCTCCTCTGTAGTGTCTCTCTCATTACATCTCTTTATCTCTTTCCTTTCTGTATTTCGTGTCCCTCTTTTCTCTCTACAATTCCATAGATTTTCTCGGTGACCTCCCAATTTCTTCTCTTTATCGTTCCGTCTTATCTTTCTCTCTCCGTCTCTTTCTTGTCTCCCACGTTCGTTCGATTAGTTGCATTTATTCCACACCACCATCTACATAGTTCCTTCATCACCTGCTAGAGTGCGTGAATTACCAGAGAGTATATTTATTTACGAATTTAAAGATGTAATTTTCACACACAGGAGAAGGCATATAAAAATTATTGTAAAGTGCATTCCAGGAAGGACTTTGTAAAAAAATATTTAAATGTTATTATTTTACTTTTTTGAAAATAAATAATTTTTCTTAATATTTTCCTTTTTTCAATTTGTTTTTTACTTTTGTACGAAAATTGGGTGGACTAGCCTTGTAACCACGCACGCATGCATGCACACGTCGACAGATCCGCCAAGCAGGCGTGCCATCTACGACAGGCCAAGAGTGCAGTGATGTTGGCAGGCACCTCGGTGGAAGAGGGGCAAAGTGTAAATAAACTCCGAGCCAAGTGCGCACGAACTTAAGCGATCACTCGTATTGATGGCAAACCTTGGCATTCAGACATCTAGGAATCGTTGCATCTAAAAATAAGTAGAATTGTTTCTATTTATTTCATTTATCATTTGTAAAAACGCCTAATTTTTTTAAATTGCAGTGAAATGATTTTTAAATGCATTTGTAGTATAAAAATCAGATAAAAAAATTTATATTATGAAAATTTCACACTTTGCCATGACAGTTGGTAACATTAACTAAAGATAAATTAAGCATGTAGATGAAGGTATTTGAACATGGGGCCTTTGAGGTAGAAGTCTAAAGTGCTTACCAGTGGACCACCGAGCTCATGCGACAGTGGCTACTTAAATATTGCATTAACATATTTCGCCCAGTGCAGTCTACGCTAGCAAGCGTCCAACCAGAACCATTGGCTATATATTCTACGTGGCAAAGTTTCACGGCTGCCACTGTCAAACAGCTCCACAAAAATGTATATTTGGTTTTTTTAAATTACATAAATTTTTTATTTTTTTTTGCTATCCCAGACCTGTTTTACAGAACCTTTTATTTATTTTACAGATTTTACTTATGCAATTTTCAAGTATTTTATTAACATGTAAAATCTTTATTACTCACACTGACATTACAAAAAAATTAATTACTGCTCATACTTTCTGCTCTATTGGTCGACACCAGTCTATACTAGTCACTATACCACCATACCATTCATTATATAACCCAAGTCATTCCAGACCACCCAACACCCCATCTTCTATAATCAAATAAATAATTAGTTTCAACTGCACCACCAAATACACAAAGCACAATATCCACCATAACTCGAGCAAATGTACCGCTGAGGCCAGTCCATAACTTAACGCACATTCTACTTGTTCTACCAAACAACACTGATTTTGCTTACCAACCATACCACCCTCTATTACTCTAGCATACCGCGACTATTCGCCCACACAGACCATATAAAGCACCCATGCATCCCATTCCGGTGACTCAATCAAATTCTTCTCATACCCTCCACCATGCCAGCTGACACCAGACAAAATACACTGACCATCCATGCCAAACACTTTTAACTCAAGCATGCCTTAGAATTACAAGAATCACCGACACACATAATGTCCACAGCATTCGACAAACACCAACAATCGCAAGACCGATATTCTGGGAAACAGATCACGCAACATACAATCCATGGTAACCCAAGCGTACCAAGAATATTATATAGTCTAGACTGTCTCTTGACCCTTGACCCAAATTGTGGTACCTTTAGTGATAAGTGGGATGCCTGGAGTGCTAAATGTAGTGCCTGCAGTGCCTGCAGTGCCAAGTGAGGTGCCTGCTGTGCTACATGCAGTGCCTTCGGTGATAAGTGCGGTGACTTTGGTACTAACTGCAGTGCTGGCGGTGCTAACTGCGGTGATAACCCCTAAAACCTCAGTCATTCAGCCAACACAAGCCATACCAAAAACATTTCCTACCACCATACCTACCATTATAACCCAAGTCATGCCAGACAACACAACATCCCATTTCCTGGAACCAAAGAAAATGAAATTCAAACATACCACCCAATACACAAAGCACAATAGCAGTCATAACTCAATAATTATACAACAGAGACCAACCCATAACATAACATCTATTCCATCTGCTCTGCCAATCTTACCCATATCCACCAAATGATCCCAATAAAGACGCTATCAGCAGCACAACCTCCACCATCACTCCAATCAAATCTAATACAACCAAATCAGTCAAATATATACTAGTCACTATACCACCATACCAACAATTACAACCCAAGTCATACCAGACCACCCAACACTCCAAATCCGATAACAAAAAAAAAATATATTCCAACACACCTCAGCCCATACTCACTAAAATATACCAAAAATCGTAACTCCAACATGACTGTCATAGCATCAATACCATCAGACCCCAATCAGATATCATATAACACATAAAATAAACAACCTGATTATACCAAACATCACCAGACTATATAAACTCCACTCATACAGTCAACTAGAATTCAAGCAGACTTCAGCACACACTGACCTTACCAAAATAACCATAAGTACAAAATATCTGTCATAGCATCATACACCAGCCAAATATCATAAAATGTATTAATATAAATCTCTCTTATCAACCATCCATACCAAATAAAATTGCTGACCACCACACCTCAGACATACAAAAGAAAATATGAGTAACTCTGCAGACCAGGATTACTGGGTACTATAACAACCATAACTCCAGCATACTTCAGTCATGTCAAGGTCACATTGTGTATTCAACATAACTACTACTCATTTCATACCACTCCTATGCCATCCATTAACCCCACCAACCAAAACATACTAGGTGACAACACTCTAGATTGCCAGACACTAATTTAAATCACTCTATCAACCAACAAAACAGATAATTATGCCAGCCATTCATACTAATAGTTGATCTTACACAACATGCAAGATAACATACCTCCAGCATATTTAACAACCATATTGACAACATTGTGGCGATGAGTACTAAAACAGATATAGAATTATTGACTACCATTTCAACTCATCTAAATTCACCAGTTACTCATATAAACTAGCCATACCAGCAGCCGAGCCAGTCAAATACTCCAATCATAAGCTCCAACCATGCTATACTAAGATCAATAATATAAATTTAACCATCTATGACACCCATGGTCTTAATTTCCATATACTATAACATATAATTTCATCATACTAACCAAACATGCCAGCTAAACATTCTGCCCCTCTCATACTAACTAAACATCCCATCAAACTGTTCCACTCAAACAAACTAATCACACAATTCAAACGATCTCCCCACGCCTTTGAAGCTACACTTTTGTCAAACTGCCAAAACAACTGAACATGGATCAGGTCATACCAATCAAAATAAAGGCTATACCAGCCGTACAAGAAACGAATTGTACAACCAAGTCATACCGATAGGTTATACCATCAAAATGTACAAACTATAAAAAAAAACCTAACCATACAGACAGCCTACACTGGCTGACAATACCATCATGTTACTCCATCCCATTCAGCCATTACAAGAGACCATACCAACCAAAACATAGTAGTCAAACATACTAACAAAAGATATTACCAAAACAAGCTACCTATAACAACAACACAGACAGGTCATACAGTACAAACATTCTAAAACAAGTCTACCAAATATGAGCCTACATAAAATTCATATTATTATCAGACTCGCCAACATAATATTCAAGCTACATATTTCGACCAATTATACTAACCATCATACCTCTATTCATACCTCCTGTCCTCTTGTTTAACAGCCATATAGGCACATTACATTCCGAGACAAAGTTATTCCATAAAAATAAACTCCCTCCTACCGTCAACCCAAACTACTACAATGTCCCAATCACACATTTTAGAAATCGCTACTACCATACTGATAGGCCGTACAAGAACGACACACAACCAAAGCAGTCAACCAGTAAATATAACCAATTCATCATATAGAATAGTTTTAAAAATAAGAGAGACCACACTCACATCTCTAGAAAATCTGTCAAGAGGTTATATCTGTCGAACAGTAGACGCGAGTACAACCGACCTTCTTTCAAAGGAAATGATGACGAAGGGAAAACGGTGGGGCGAGACTAGTTCCAACATTGCCGCTTGGGGAGGTGCGTCATGACGACAATACATTTGTTCCCCTCCACCCGACCAGATAAAATTCACCTAATATGACAGCCTGCGAGGGTATCCATACAATCCTTGTGAATAGCAACTTTACCATTCGGTCCGGAACATATCTACTAAGCTATTGCATTACATTAAAAATTACAAAGATCTCAACCATCACACACAACCCTATGCAAACGTCTCAGCAGACGAATTAATGTCACTGATTGTTTTCTCAACGACTCATGCGAATCAACATTTCTTGGGTAAAAAGTAAAAATCCTTTCGTACTACAATTTCCACACACACGCACACACAAACATAATGAAGTAAATACCCAAACCTTCATTGTTAGCTACCAGTCTGGTTTACGTAAACACATACACAATTTATAGCTTTCGTGAACGTAGTAACATACAAGGGAAGAATATATCATATATAAAATCCAGTCGTGGTTAATTAAACAGATCATAAATGTATTAAGGCAATATTTCTTATAAAACATTTATGCAAAACTCTTTAAAAATAAGTATCTCGATATATATCTCACATTCAATAAATAAACAACATATATATATATATATATCTTAGTCGTATATCACA
Organism: Dryococelus australis; assembly: GCA_029891345.1. Lineage (NCBI taxonomy): Eukaryota > Metazoa > Arthropoda > Insecta > Phasmatodea > Phasmatidae > Dryococelus > Dryococelus australis. The sequence continues at coordinate 153,879,878 of CM056996.1, forward strand.
CGAAGGCGAATAATATATTTATACACATATTCGGAAGGATGTAGTTTCGAAAATGTGTATATCTAAGATATACCATTTACTAGAGAACAATTGCTACCAGTATTCAATTTCATCTCTCCTATAGACAACCATTTTGAACTTTCCTCACAAACATGTTACCACCGTACCAGAATATTCTACTTACTAGAGATCCTTCACTACCAGTATTCCATTCCATCTATCCTATATATAACAATTTTGAACTCTCCTCGTAAACATGTTTCCACCATACCGGGATATTCTATTTACTAGAGAGCTTTCACTACAAGAAATAGCTGTATTAGAGCCATCTGAACTCCTACAAACCACTTACTTAAAAATTATATTTAAAACATCCATTATGTATTGCAATTGTTTGATGGATTCATTTATTTTTCACACTTATATATAATAATTTCATTTTTTTTTACATCCTGATATGGCAATGCTACATTTATAGAAATGGAGTCCTAGCACATATAAGAATATTATTATTAATTAAATATATCGACCTGCGTATCCCCAATCCCCAATCAAAATTTTATGTCATAACCAACAACTATATAGCCCAAACCTCCACATACACATCGAAAATTGTTTAAAATATCTCGTAATATATTGATGTCATTTCATAGTCGCTACTAAAACATTAGAGGAAAATCCTTTTATACACATTCTTCCAGACAAAGCATTCTAACTTTTAATACTCCAAAATACACTACCTACAATCCATTTCATTACATCATATCGGTTATACCAAAACACTTCCATTCATACCACCCAGGACAACAAAACAATCGTATATGCATTCCTATGAAATAGTCCAGCGAATTTCTCTGATAAAACATTTCTTTATGTAATAGCAAAACACACACATTCAAATAATACTAACATGAGCTAAACAATATTTCGATGTGTGGTAGACGCAATGAAGGGATCGAGGTTTAATATAACTTGTCTGTATGGCATGTTAGTTTTGCTGATATCGTGTCTTTGCAAATGGATAATATGGTGTGATAGTATGGCTGGTCAGAGTTTGGGATATTTGGTTGGATAACGGGTATGTTCTGACAGTATGGTAAGTAATATGTTTGTTATTAGATGATGTTATCGCCTTACTAAATGGGCGGTGTGGCATGATACGGTTTGCGAGTATTGATGGTTAGAATGTTTTTTTCCTGCTGGAACATTTAAATTGCTGGTTTGGTGATATGTCTATTGAAATGAGATTTCATTAAGGTTGGATTGTTGACTATGGTAAACTGTATGAGTGTTGGTATTATTTGAATGTGTGTGTTTTGCTATTACATAATGAAATGTTTTATCAGAGAAATTCGCTGGACTATTTCATAGGAATGCATATACGATTGTTTTGTTGTCCTGGGTGGTATGAATGGAAGTGTTTTGGTATAACCGATATGATGTAATGGAATAGATTGTAGGTAGTGTATTTTGGAATATTGCAAGTTAGGATATTTTGTCTGGAAGAATATGTATAAATGGATTTTTGGTCTGATTTTTTTAGCAGCGACTATGACACGACAGCAAAATATTACGAGATATTTTAAACAATTTTCGATGTGTATATGGATGTTTGGGCTATATAGTTGTTGGTTATGACATTAAATTATGATTGCGAATTGGGGAAAACATGTCGACATATTTAATTACTTATAATATTATGATATGTGTGAGGACTCCGTTTCTGTAAATGTAGCATTGACATAACGGAAAATAAAATTATATATAAGTCTGAAAAATAAATTAATCCATCAAACAACGGCAATACATAATGAATTTTTAAAATGTTATTTTTAAGTGAGTGGTTTGTAGGAGTTGAGGTGGCTCTAACATAACTTTTTCTTATAGTGAAAGATCTCTAGTCAATAAATATACTGGTATGGTGGTAACATGATTGCGAGGAGTGTTTGAAATGTTTGTGTGTAGGAAAGATGAAATGGAATACTGATAGCAGTTGTTCTCTAGTAAATGGTATATCTTGGATGTGTATAGGAAGGGCTGGTAGAATGTTTAAACCTACGTTCTCCGAATATGTGTATTAATATATTATTCGCCTTCGCATGATATACGACTAACGTATATATGTAGTTTATTTCGTGTATGTAAGATTTCTATGGAAATAATTAAAAAAAAATAGTTTTGCATATATTTTTTTATGATGTAATGCCTCATAACCTTTATGATCTGTTTAGTTACCTATGGCTGGATTTTGAGGTACGATATATTCTTCCCTTGTATGTTACTATGTTCACGAAAGGTATAAATGGTGGGTGTGTTTAAGTAAACCGGACTGGTAGCAAACAATGAAGGTTTAGGTAGTGATTTCATTCTGTTTGTGAATGTGAGTAGAAAGTATAATAAGAACGGATATTTACTTGGTTCCCTAGAAATGTTGATTAGCATGAGTCATTGAGAAAGATATCAGTGACGTTAATTTGTCTGCTGATACGTTTGCGTTCGATTGTGAGTAATGGACGAGATCTATGTATGTTTATGTAATGCGATAGCTTAGTAGATATTCTCCCTAGCGAATGGTATAGTTGCTATTCACAAGGTTTGTATGGATACCCTCGCAGGCTGTCATATTAGGTGAATGTGATCTGGTCGGGTGGTGGGGAACAAATATTTTGTGGTCGACAAGCACCTCCCCCTAGCAACAATGTTGGAACTAGTATCACCCGCCCCTACCCTTCCCCTTCATCGCATTTGCAAGTTAGTCGGCCATACTCACGTCTACCATTTGCGAGATCTAACCTCTCAAGAGATTTGTTAGAGATGTGAGTGCGGACTGTTTTGTTTTTTAAATTATTCTATATGAGAACCAGGGCATGCTCTTTGGTCGACTGCGTTGGTGGTGTGCGCAGCCTGTATGCAATATCAGCATGGTAGTAGCGATGTCAGTAATGTGTGATCGGGATGTTGTAGTAGGTTTGGTTGATGATATGAGGGAGTTTATTGTTTTGATTGAATAGTTTTATACATGAGAGTGACGTGCCTGTATGGCTGTTAAACAGGAGGGCAGGAGGCGTGATTACAGGTGTGATGGTTACTATAGAAAATCGATATGTATGGCTTGAATATTATATTAGTCAGTCTGATAGTAATATGAATTGTATATAGGCTCATATTTGGTAGAGGTGTTTTAGAATGTTTGTACTGTATGACCGCTCTATATGGTAGTTATAGGAAACTTGTTTTGGAAATATATTTTGTTAGTATGGCTGACTAGTATGTATTTGGTTGGTATAGTCTCTTGGAATATCTGAAAGGGATGGCGTAACATTATGGTATTGTCTGCCAGTGTGGGCTGCCTGTATGTTTTTATAGCTGGTACATTTTAATGGAATAACCTATTGTGAAATATAAATTTATATTTCATATAAATATGTAATATAGTGTGTAGGGAGCTGTGAAGAACACACACAAGACCTCCTCATTGGGGTAACCAATATGAAATATAATCATATTATATTAAAATAGATATGTGCTGTGTATGGTGTAGAATTTGCAAACGAAACAATGCGACAACACAATAAACACTTGAGATACCAGCCTGCACAGCTGACTTGCAATAAATCAGTGAGAAATATTGTGATCTTACCTACACTGCCTTTGTATAATGGCCCGGTGCAGTCCTGGGCTGGAAGGTGAACAAGTTTATTATTATTATCATTGCCCTCTAGAAACTAGTGTTTGTGTACGTACGTCAAGATAAGGCAGACAACTGAAAACTCTAGTAACCACATATGTAAGACACTGGGTAAGAAATAGGTTAACTTGACACTACAGTAAAGAAAACGACAAAACAGATACGCCCTTTGAATATATTTCATTAATTTTACTTTACATTTCCTTTTGTATTGTAATTGTTTGAATCAGAAATAATAAAAAACCCTTGCGGCAATATGAGAAAACCTAGAAAGACAACACACTATCCTAACAACGCTAAAAGTGGTCATGCCTAGCCTACTTGGACTCTTTTACGGTTACGAGACCAAGCTTGCAAGAGTCAGAATCGACTTGTTTCAAAATCAAATTAATTAAACTGTTATCTGTAGTAAATATTACATTAAAACAAATTGTTCTTCCACTTATCAGTCTAGCTCTGGTAATACTACTCTTATTACAGGTTTTGCAGTGTGCGTATATGTGCTGGGAATTTACGTACTTATAAAGTCAAGATGGCGTCGCTTGTGTACTGATGCTAATGGACATCGAGCTGAATCAAACTGCAAATAAAATTGTGTCCAGATGAAAATGACAGATATTTGTGTAGGACTTATCTTTTAATCACCAAGTGGATTGAAGATAGGATGCTCATACAGGAAAATGGCGTAGCAGGATTAAGGTGGAGATTCGTGGAGCTCCGCTCTACATGTACGTAGGCGGCGTGTTTAATATATCTATATCCTGACCACTAAACCTCGCGAATGGGTGACCATTGACACAATCTCCATTGCTGGTTACAAATTTTCTTAAGAGTCAGTTCAGGGACACGTTTACACACCCTAAGACAATTTTAAAATCCTACCTCTCCGTCTACTTCAGACGGGATGTCCTGCCCTACGTCTGACGTCGTTGGAGGCTGCTAGCGAAGAGAGCGCTAAGCTCTGCCGGCTGACGCTAGCTTAAGGGGGTCTATAGCCAGCCAATCAACAATCATAATTTAAACCTGCGGGCCAATGGGGATACAAACTACTCAAACCACCCGCATAAACCACTTCTAACGACCTAAATGATAAAAACTAAAGAATACATTATCTTGGAACTGAGATATAATACAATAAAAAGTAGAAACACAAAATTGAGATCACACCAAAAATAAATATTAATTATATAAAAATATACAATGAAAAATGAACTAGCATATCCAAATTACACATAAATATTACTGCCACAATATATCTAAGTTTTAAAAATCTTACATGTTAAGAAAAATTAAATTAATAAAAAAAAATCACATAGGCATTTGAAATCATATAAGTGACATGTGTGAAGAATATTAAATTAAATTTTGCATGACAATATGTGTTGCAATAAGAAGTTAATTGCATCCATAAAAACCCTATTTTAATGGGTGTTACAATTGGTATGACTTGGTTGTGGTGTAAGTTTCTTGTATGTTTGGTATAGACATTATGTTGATTGTTATGACGTGATCCATGTTTGGTTGTTTTGGCAGTTTGACAAAAGTGTAGCTTCGATCATGTGGAGAGAATGTTTCAATTGTGTTATTAGTATGTAAGAGCAGCATTGTTTAATGGGATGTTCAGTTAGTATGTGAGGGGCAGAATATTTAAGCTGGTATGGTTGGTTAGTATGATGGGATGGTTTGGTATGGTATCTGGGAATTAAGGCTGTATGTGTTAGATGGTTAAATGAATAGTATTTAACTCATGATAGCATGGCTGAAGCTTATAATTGGAATATTTTATTGGCTCGGCTGCTGTTATGGCTTGTTTAAATGTGTAACTGATGAAGTTAGATGAGGTGAACGGGTAGCCAATAATTATATATCTGTTTTAGTACTCAGTACCATTAGGTTATCAATGTGGTTATTGAGTATGCTGAAGGTATGTTATCTGGTGGGTTTCGTAAGAGCAGCTATTAGTATGGATGGCTGGCATAATTAACTGGTTTGTTGGTTGATAGTGTGTTATATATTAATGTATGGTATGCTGGAGTGTTGTCACCTACTATGTTTTGAATGGTGGGGTTAATGGATGATGTAGGAGTGGTATGAAATGAGTAGTTGTTATGTTGTATGTACAATGTGATCTTGGCATGACTGAAGTATGCTGGGGTTGTGGTAGTTATATTACCCAGTACACCTGGTCTGCAAAGTTACTCATATATTTTTTTGTATGTCTGAGGTGTGGTGGTTAGTATTTTATTGGTGTGGATGGTTGATAGAGTGATTTATATTAATGTCTGTTATAATATTTGGCTGGTGTCTGATGCTATGACCGACATGTTGAACTTGTGATTATTTTGGTAACGTCAGTGTGGATTGAGGTCTGCTTGAATTCTGGTGGACTGTATGAGTGGTGTAAATATATAGTCTGGCGATGGTTGGTAAATTAAGGTTGTTTATTTAATGGGTGGTATGATATTTAACTGAGGTCTGATGGTAATGATGCTATGGCAGACATGTTGGTATATTTTGTGGCTATCGCTTAGGTATGGTTAAATTTAATTTTTCTTTTGTTAAATGAGCTAGAGTGTTGGGTGGTCTGGTATAACTTGGGTTCTAAGAGTTGGTATTGTGGTATAGTGACTAGTATATATTTGACTGATTGTATTGTTTTAGATTGTATTGATTCGATTGGATTTGATTGGGGTGGTGCTGGTGCTGGTGATGGTGTCATTTTGTGGTCATTTAGTGGATGTGGGGTAGATTGGCAGAGCAGATGGAATTGATGTCATGTTATAGGCAGGTCTCAGTTGTATGGTTGCTTTAGTTATGATGGCTATAGTGCTTGATGTATTGGGATGAATGGTTGAATTTAATTTTTCTATGTTTATAGGAGATAGGGTGTTGGGTTGTCTGGTATGACTTGGGTTATAATGGTAGGTATGGTGGTAGGAAATTTTTTATGATAAGTCTTCTGTAGTCTGAATAGCTGAGTGGTCAGCAGCGCACTTAGCAACACAGGCACTGCAGTTGGCACCAAAGGCACTACACTTAGCACTGAAGGCACCGCATTTAGCACTGCAGGCATCGCAATTAGCACCAAAGGCCGGTCTGGACTATCAAATATGCTTGGTACGTTTGGGTTATCATGGATTGTGTGTTGGGTGATATATTTTCCAGAATATCTGTCTTGCGATTATTGGTGTATGTCGAACGACGTGGACAATATGTATGTCGATGAGTCCTGTAATGCTAAGTCATGCTTGATTTAAAGTGTTTGGTATGGGTGGTCAGCGAATTTTGACTGGTGTCAGTCGGCATGGTGGATGATATGAGAAGAATTTGATTGAGTCACCGGTATGGGTTGTATGTTTGCTTTGTATGGTATGTGTGGGCGAATGGTCGAAGTATGCTAGAGTTATAGTGGATAGTATGGTTGGAAGATGTAAGCGATGTTGGTTGGTAGAACAAGTATGAATGGGTATTTGGTTATGGGCTGGCCTCAGCTTTATAGTTTCTCTAGTTATGATGGATATTGTGCTTGGTGTATTGGGTGGTGCAGTTGAAATGAATTTTTTCAATGTTTATAGGAGATGGGGTGTTGGGTAGTCTGGTATGACTTGGGTTATATAATAGATGGCATGGTGGTATAGTGACTAGTATATATTGGACTGGTGTCAACCAGTAGAGCAGAAAGTATGAGCAATAAGAAATTTTTTTGGTAAGTTCAATAAGAGGAACAAGGGTCCTACATATAATTAAAATACTTAATCACTACATAAGTTAAATCCGAATAATAATAAAAAATTCTGAAAAATAAATCTGGGTTTGTAAAAAAGAATTATATATATCTTTAAATGCTAATCTTATTACTGGCCTATGTAAGTCTGGGGTTGTTCGGTAGAGCAGAGGGCATGCATGAGTTACAGAGAGTGGAACCTTGAATGTTAAGGTGCCCGCTTGCGAGTAGATAAGTAGCTGGGTTTATTTTTTGGAGCTGTTTGACAGTGGCAGTGGTGAAACTTTGCCACGAAGAATATATGGCTAAGGGTTCTGGTTGGATGCTTGCTATAGTAGACTGCCTTGAGCTGCTTATAAGCAGATTATATTAATTATGTGAAAAATTAACATGCTGGTGAAAATATTTTTTTTAAATTTCTCACTTTCGTTGTACCCTGCCTGATATATGGAGAGTATAATTGTGCTTGGTTTAGTACCATATACATATATTACATAAAATCGGAGTAGTATAGTTATGTCTACAAAAACTTTCGAGGCAGTGAATAATTAACATTGTATAATATTTAGTATGGAAGAGAGGATATCTTAAATGAAGTTGAAACAATTACTTCATATACTATACATACAGTTTCATTACAACTTATAAAAAAAATATTTAAAAATTACGTAATAAATACAGTTTTCATTCATTTATTCTCATACTATATCGTAACCTGTCTTTTATAAACAGGTTTCGTTAAAATGGCAAAATTATTATTTTAAGCAAATTTGCTAGTGTTATATAGGTCTTAAACATACATTCCTGGAGCTAGAAATGTTGCTTGCAAACCGAATATTGTGAGCCTGTCTCCTAAGAGTTCACAAATTATATTCACCTGTGACTATAAATATTTGATTGCTTATAGCCTGACTTGCTACATAATTTTTTAAGAGAATATAAAAACAACCAATGCGAGCATAGGCATATACGATTCAGAAAGTAATGAAAGTTATTTAATACAATATTTATAAGCACAAGTTTCTACGTAAGCTTGGTGGTCCAGTGGCAAGGTACTAGACTTCTAACACGCTGGCTCTGGCTTCAAATCCTGCAGCTATATGAGAAATTTTTCTATTTTGAATGTTACCAACTCTAATGGCAAAGTGTGAAAATTACATGATTAAAAATTTAAACTAATTTTTACACTACAAATGCATTAAAAATACATTTTACCTAATTTTTCAAAGATTAATTTTTCGGCATTTTTCAAATGATATATAAAATGAATTGAAATAATTCTTTATATAATTTATATAATTTATATAATTTATTTATAAATGCATCGATTCCTAGATGTCTGATTGGCAAGGTCGGCCAGCAGTACGAGTGATCGCTTAAGTTCGCGTGCACTTGGCTTGGATTTCATGTACACTTTGCCCCTCTTCCCCCATGGTGCCTGCCTACGTAACTGCACTCTTGGCCTGTTACAGCTGGTATGCCTGCCTGGCAGACCTTTCGACAGGTGTGTGCATGCAGGCGTGGTTACAAGGCTAGTCGACTTAATTGTCGTACAAAAGTAAAAAAGCAAAATGTATAATATAAAATATTAAGATAAAATATTGATTTCCAAAAATAATAAAGAATTAAAATTAAAATATTTTTTACAGAATCCTGTATGGAATGTACTTTACATAAATTGTTATATGCCTTCTCGTTTATGGAACAATTACATCATTAAAATCGTAAATAAATGTACGCACAGGTGATTCTCACACTATAGCAAGTCCTGCCTGGAATGTACTTTACATTAATTTCTTATATGCCTTCTCCTTTATGGAAAAATTACATCTTTAAAATCGTAAATAAATGCACGCGGAAATTTGATTCTCACACTATAGCAGGTGATGAAGGAACTATGTAGACGGTGGAGTGGAGCAAATGGGACAAGAGAGAGTTGGAGAGAGAAAGACAAGACGGAATGAAAGAGAAAAAATGGGAGGACTCCAAGAAAACCTTTGGAACGATAGAGAGATAAGTGAGAAACGAAACAGAGAAAGAAAGAGAGAAATGAAAGAGAGAAAGAGATGGAATGAGAGAGACATGAATAGGGAGAAAAGAAATAGAAAGAGAGAACCAAAAATGGGAGTACTATGAGAAAACTTATGGAATGCTGGAGAAACCAAATATAAAGAGAGAGAGAGATGGAGTGAGAGAGTGAGTAAGAAACGAAAGAGAAAGAGCTAAAATGAGAGACAAGAGAGAAAGAGAGAGAGAGAGACAACACAGAATGATAGAGCATGAAAAACAAGACAGAATGGAGGTTTGACATCACGATCATATGAGCATTCAAAATACGAGTGAAGTGATATATAAAGTTTAATACTTATGTCTTTCAATTTTTTAATTATAAAAATATATTTAATTTTATATAATATTTTTTTTATTAATTTTATTTTTATAGACTCCTCATTGTGTAGCTGAGTTTCGGGTATCTCAGCCACATCGAGGAGACACGTCAGCCTCAATGAGGAGAAAGCAATTTTTTCACAAATTTTTGGAAAAATGGAAACATTTTTAGGGACAAATGAAACATTTCCAAGGGAAAAATGGTCATATTTGGACTTAAAAAATGCTTTACAGTGTAAACAAGCGATTTTGTGTGAAATAATGGAGATTTTTTATGTCGAGGTCATTCAAGGTTAGATACACCGATCCACTCCTCGATCCCCTTTGCCCGAACATACATACGCCTACTACTAGGTTTGCCCTATCAAATAGAGTTGTGCCTGTTGAGACCTTCTTCAGATGAACACTGATGGATACTGAGAAGAAGACTCCTGTCACATGTTGGAGCACCAATCTTGCCACCACTTTCACTATGACAACTGCAACTACAGGAGATGTCACAGATATGTGAAAAATCGAAGCCATATGCATCAGCGAACCGACTGAGAAAGAGAATAATGATAAGAAGATACTTTCCGCATTAGAACACTTCAAAAGAACTGCAGAGCTCGTATAAGGCAGATATCAAGTAAGACTTCATTGGTATGACCTCGTTTGTGATTTGCCCACAAACCTTGAGTTGGCGATGGAGTGACTTGTCAGAGTAACCAAGAAAGTGCATCACACTCCAAGGTTAATTAAAAAACATGATTCAATGTTCTGTCAATGGTTAAGACTCAATATTTATGAGAAATCTGAAAGGATGTTAAGGGTTACTACTTGTTGCACCGCCCCGTGTTGAAAGAGACAAGTAGTACCACAAAGGTATGCTCCATTTTTTATACTTCTGCAAAGATTAGCAGATATCCCTCACTCAGTGATTGTTTGGAAAAGGTCCAAATCTTATTGAACTTGTTATGTTTTAGATATATGACATCTGGAGTGTCGACTGACATCGAGAAGGCGTTTTTACAAATCGCAGTTCATCGCGAGGATCGCGACTACCTCAAGTTCCTGTGGTGGACTACTGATTATGAGTTGACACTGAAACACTGCCGTTTCGTTTTTGGTATAGCACGCAGGTAGTTCTTTACTTTTAGCAGCAGTTCTGGACTACCATCTCAGCAGATGTATGGAAAATGCTCCCCTGGCGATGTAAAAGAATAGAACAACTCAAGAGTAGGTTCTACATGGATAACCTTGCAATGAGAATATACAATATTGGCGAAGTGAAGAGGGTCAAGCTCTGGCTACTAAAATCGTGGCCCATGGAGGGTTCAACCTCAGAGGGTGGGAGTTTTCGGGTGACACTACTGAAGAGTTGACTTCCATTTTGGGACTTAAATGGAACCGCAAGTCCGATACACGAAGCCTCAATGTCGATTGGTTGGATAAGTTTTTGATGAAAAACCCTTTACGAAATTATGTTCTACCCATGGTGCAAGGGGTCTTCAATCCCATAGGTTTTAGTGGACCTGCGATCCTGAGCTTGAACTAATGCTGCAGACTCTATAAGAAAATAAACTGGACTGGGATCTTCCATTACATAGGGATTATGTGGAAATGTTCAAGGCCTGGCAGTAACAAGTCCCCCCCTGCTCACCAAAATAACTATCAGTCGGAATATTGGCACATCAAGAAGGAGATCGTTACACCTCTTCTGTAATGCAAGCAGCATGGCATATGCTGCTTGTGTCTGTGGCGTGAGACAAAAGAGGGATAAGTCAAGGTCAATTTGGTGCAATCGAAGTCCCGGATTACACCATCGAAACCTGTGACTATACCACAATTGGAGTAAATGGAGTAAATGGAGGCTACGATTGGAGCTCGTCTGCTGCAATAAGTCCGAGAGACTATTGGCTGGACTACAGAGCTGATAATTGAGTGGAGTAACTCGACCACTGTACATGTTTAGATACAGCGTGAAGAAGAGAGGTCTGTCTTCTTCAGAAATCGTATTAAAGAAATAAGAGAGTTGACTGAAGGAATTGAATGGCAGCATATCCCAGACCCTCTAAATCCTGCTGATCTGCCCTCAAGAGGATGCACTATTGAACATCTGCGAAGCTACAGTGATGAGAGGGACCAACTTGGATGTATGGAAGTTAGAATTTTTGGTCGAAGTCATCCTATTCATGAGTTGAACAAGTATGTAAAGAGAAGCTGAAGAAGACGTCAGTTTTTCTTACCTTGCCCAAAGATTATGGTTGGTTGTACCAGTATTTCAACAAATACTAAAATATTGTTTGAATGATTGCATGGATGTTGCGTTTCAAGCACAATACATTGCATAAAACTGAGAAGCGGTTCGGGCCATTATCAGTGGAGGAACTGAAGTATGCTGCGGGCACAGTGTTAAGGCTTGTGCAAGAAGAAACTTTCCCTAATTTGGACGATTTTCGAATTCGTATGCTGCGTCCTTTTAGAGATGAAGCATGGCTCAATCGTGTCGAAACCAGTGTACAATTTTTTTGGTACGACATTGTAATTTTATGTGTGACATTCCTATTTTTAAAGTATATCACTACCGTTTTACTGTATGCTACAAGTGAATATTTCTTATGCTGTCATTTATATGAACTATATTTTTTAACTGTTGAAAACTTAATTTATGACTATTTTGGCCATTTACTGCTTTTGCGAATTTTATAACTATTTAGGTCCCTGATAATAAACTTATTTTGTATCAATTTTAACAATATTATTTTACTTTCAGTCATTACCCTGATAGCGAGTAATTTTATTAATTTTTGGGCTATGTATATATTATTTTTATTACTGTGGTAATTTCTTCCTTAATGCTCATTTTAATTATTTGAGAATAGCTCTAGTGGTCAGACATTTATTTATGTCAGTTTTCATGTTGGTAAATATTTGACATATCTTGACATTTGTTTCATTTATAAAGAAAGATATGAAATATTTCTCACTACCTAATAATTGGGTATTAACTTTCTATTTTTTGAATATTCTCTCTGTAAGTTTAATTTATTTTCTGCTTAGGATTCGTACTCTGAAAGTCGAAATTTTAGAACTTGCTAGAGGCTTTCAAGCCTTTGTTCCTTCACTTCCGTTTCATGTTCAAACGGATGTACGCTGCGTCGTTGGCAGATTCATTGTCTTGGTGTTGGTATCTTACCCCTATCCACACTTCAGGTTCTGGCGTGGCTGTTTTCGCACAGTCCTCGAGTGATCACGCACTTGCTGTGTGACTTCACATAAAAAACGTCTTTCGATCACGTGAAATATCGCCATTTTTCGCTGGTGTGGGCTTTACTCTTTCTTCTAGTTGACCATATGAGACTTGTAGCACTGACTTTAGAACTATCCGTTCGGGCCATTTTCTTTTCGTTGCGCCATTGTTTGTCGCCACGGCGTCCTTTGTGGTTTTCCTTACCCACACTTTGTGTCCTAGGGCTCGGCATCATGTCGATTCCCCCGGGGGTGCTGACCATGGTGGCTGCTTTTGGGTCTTGGTTTTCTTTTCAGTGTTTTAACGCTGTTCAGCATCACATAGTTGGAGCCAGAATGTAGGTTTGTGTGGTGTGCATATTTATTTATTAATTTATCCTTTTTGGTTTGTGTGTTTTCATTTTGGTGCTTCGCTGGCAACCCAGAATGTAGGATATTTTAATCTACCCTCCATTGGTGAGTACCTCTTCTATTTATTTTTGCTTCATCACGTGCACTATTAAAAGTTTAGTTACTATTTCGGTTCCATTTTTTTTTTATTTAGTGAGGGTCCCTGTCTTGGATGGAATTGCTGCTTGTCTTGCCCGTGATTCCTCGGCGTCTTGCACGAAATTACTTCCTGAACTTGTACGCGATGACCTAACTTTGAAAGTTTGTATCGCCTATTGGCGGTTGAGGCTCCAACATTACGTCTTATCCCACAGGTGAGTCTCCAAAGACAGTTCTATTTATTTCGTGGATTTGGTGCACAGTTTTGTTCTAAAGAAAATATTTAATTTGCTTTAGTGTCATGCACATGTGATGTTACTTGTTGCTGAGATTATAGTGTTTATCGAAGAATGAAATTTAATACAGTTAATTGTTAATTTAATCCATCGAATAGTTATTTTGTATAGGGTTCACCCTGGGGCTATAATCTCATTTAATTCAATGATGTCTTAATAACGATAATGATTTTGCTACACTTCCGCTTGGATGTTTAAAGCTTTACATCTTAGTATATTTTTGTGTGTTAGTGCAGATCACTATAAAATGTTTTGTTGTCCTAAAATGATGGACTTATATCTTTGCTGTGTTACAGTTAACTGGAATTATTTATGTTCTCGTTCAATGGATAACGTATGTGATATTTGGTTTTGATGAAATTATATAAACTAATGAAATCATGAATAAAATTAAAACAAAAAAATTTAAGTAAATACACAACCACAATATGAGACTTATTATTTTATATATTTATAGTTTCCTCTGGGCCTATACTCTTTGCTTTGAAAGATTATTAATGTTTTTAACCTAATGTGATTATTATATTTTGTGACTTGTGCGACCACCCAGCATAATTATTTAATTTGTTTGTTACATCACTTCCCTGTGTATTCACTACTTCTTTGAGGATTATTGGCTGTTTAGTCCTTAGGATTTGTTTATGGTCTGAAACTACGTTCTAGGTGAATTTGTTGTGGTTTCTTTATATTTTCTGGGTACCAAGGACTGACTGCATTCATGTTACAGTGAAATGGTTTGTTTACCTTTTGGCCATGGACGCATATTGTTACACCAGGCTGACTGAAAGGGATGATAAGTATGCTTTTACCACCCCACTTTTACTTCCTCATGACCATCTAGTTGTTAAGTGGTTAGTCCGTCAATACCGTATCAAGGCAAAGTATGCTGGTACTCTCACCCTGTGGAACATGTTGCGAGAGAATTTTTGGATCGTGAAGGGAAGACAACTGACCTATAGTATTGTGATAAATTGTACTGTCTGCCATAGTTATTCATGCAAGAATTTTGATGTTGTGTTACCACCATTCCCGCTAACCATAGGGAACGATTCATCAGTCTTTGAAGTATGTGTTATATATTATTCTGGCGCCCTCATAATGAGAGGTGGTAAAAAGGTTGGATTGCCTTGTTTACTTGTGGAGTATATAGAGCTGTGCATTTGGAGATTGTCACCTTCCTGAGTGTTGACTCCTTGCTGTTGGCCTTACGGAGGTTCATTGCTCGTAGAGGAAAACCAAGTGTGATTTACAACGACAATGCCACTTGTTTCCGAGGGGAAGAGACTGCTCTCGAAGCTCTCAATTTGGATTCAATCCAGGTGTACTGCTCTATTGAGAGGATCAAGTGGAGGTTTAACCCATCAACTGCCTCGTGGTAGGGTGGATTCTATGAGAGAATAGCCCAGACTGGCAAGCGACTTCATGTAGAAGGAATCATTCATGGGTGTAATGGAAAACCCAGAGTTCTTCAATTGAGAACTTCTACAGGGACGAAGATTCACCCTCTGCAGCATGTGTTTCCTTTGGAGGTACACATGGGGTCTGCTTAACCTGGAATTTATGAAATCGAAGACAACGAAGATGGGGTAGCTCAGGTTTCTGATAGCCCTAGTTGTCCAACAGCCTTTACCTGTGATGAATTTCGTCAGGTACGATGTAGAAGGCTGATTAAGGTTCCCTGTTAGTTGTATATGCGATCGTGTTTTTTTTATAAATGTGTCAAGTCAGTAATTTTGTTCTTTTCAAAATTAAGTTGGAGGAATGGGAAGGACGTAAAATAGTATATAAAATCTCTATTCCCCTTGTAAAGTTATTTGCAATTTATATGCGAGTCTTTCAGAAAGTGCTATGTTAGTCGCATAAATTCTCTTTGATGGCTATGATTTGTATGTTCATGCATAATTTTGTTCTATGGTAGATTGGGGAGAATATAGATGATGGCTAAAAACAGCTGTTGTGCATTTTATTCATAAAGAAATTACCTCTCATTAAGCAATTTTAAACATATGAATGGCAGGAGAAATGGTAAAACTGTTGCGTGGCTGCCAAATCCATATGTAACCCCTTGATGCACCACTGTTGAATCTGGAATAAAATAATACAAGAATTCAATAAAACATTTACTGCAAAGACTTCATACATGAGATATTGAAAAATCCGTTCAAACAGCTACTCTTAATATCTGTTGTATGATTTCACAATCCTACAAGAAAGTCGGACGTGAATGTTGAAGGCATGCTGTTCCAAAAGGAGGCTGTGCGGTAAGCGCAAGAGATACTGTACCAACTTGTCTATCAACTGTCCAGATGTAGTGGTGAACACGAAAATAGTTGAGATTTGTGATGTCAGTTCCACTGTTTATAGACTAAGCGAACTTTTCTCCCGACTCTGTCACTTCCTGTTCCTTTTAAATGCGATTTTTTAAAATCTCACATGTAAAGTTTGCTAATTCATCTTTTTTTCACTCACCAAAAAGCGCACTTTATATGACATATGGTTAATTCAAGACAGAAAATTACAAATATTTCGTTTTACATAAACTCTTCCGAATATCTTAAAAAATTAATGAATTTCCGAAGGTAGAAACAATTTAAAATCTTACGCCCTCGCTTGCTTGTGATATGAATACGGTATAGATATTACTTAGAAGCAAAATTGTAGCATATGCTTCATTGTCATGATTCCCAAAAACTACTTACACAACTGACTGGTTAACTTTCTCTATGATTGGCTCACTCCAGATTTCGCTGGGAGAAGGTATCGCAATGGGAGGGTTTTAAATTATAAGTCATTATTAGAATTGGCTTACTAGTCATGTTTCACCGTTGCTACTAACTTGGTTTTGTCAGTTATCGTATTCATGGATGGCATTGTCAGTGTGCAAAGCTAGCGCAACTGTTTCCAAGAAGAGCTTGACTTGTACTCACCAATACGATAACTATTGATC
The DNA here is from genome assembly GCA_029891345.1 of Dryococelus australis. NCBI lineage: Eukaryota > Metazoa > Arthropoda > Insecta > Phasmatodea > Phasmatidae > Dryococelus > Dryococelus australis. The sequence goes on from CM056996.1 coordinate 153,896,641, forward strand.
TGCCCATAGACTTAACTATAGAACCGTAAGTTGCAGACTGTGATCAACATACAATCTATAGGTATCACTGTTTTATACACAGTGATTTGATTTCATAACTTGCAAACAACTGCAGGAGAGCTGATAAAAATAAGTTTTTTTAATGAAGATACCCTCAAAGAGCAATGTGGGCATTGGGGCTAGTTCAAAAGCGAATACCGTTAACACAGTTCAACCATCACATCCTGAGGCAGAGGAAAGAACATTAAAGGAGGTTTAATGGCAATGGAACTGGTTGCTTGATGTAGTAGTATGATTGGGCAGGGGGAATGGGGGAGCACACTTGACGTTCCAGATAGCTGGGAGATTAACAGCACGACGCGGATGTGGATATGTGGTAGAATGCAGTAACGGGAAAAACAGGAATGCCTCAACAAAACACACAGTTCTTTGGTAAATCGTACATTTCAAATTAAATTTACATATGAAAATTCTCACATATCTGTGGCTTGCGCGGGGCTCCAACTCATGAGCTTACCTAGCGAAGGTAACGCATGAACTGTTCAAGCAACGGAGGTTCGTATGGTGTCACACAATATTCGAGCATGTGCAGATAACGGTGAAAATAAATAGAGAAATATAACATCAGTAATGCCTTGCACATAATGACTACAACTCCGATACTTAAAGAAACTCTTTAGGTCTTGAGCGAAAACTACGTCGCTTCGGACACATTTTTCGATGCCACCAGTTTTCGAGTCGCGAGGCCACATCTGTTGATGAAAACAGGTGGCATTATTGTGTGCAGCGCTGACATCAGCATTTCGTGGGGATATGGATATTTTAGGATAGCAAACCCAGTCATCCAAATGAAGATGAGGCAACATTATAACTTATTACGGAGAAATGCAAATGAAGGACCTAGCCACGTGTAGGTGTACGCATTTGCTTGTCCATCTACATTGTCTCCCACCTGTACTACTCTCACTATACAGTTCGGTGGTCAGTTTCCTGCCTTCACTGCCGATAAGATTTACAAATCCATAATGGAAACACAACCGAGAAGTTCTCCCGCCCAGTAATGAAAACTAACTTCTGACATCACCCTTAGTTTACAGGCTTCTAAGAACAGGTCTAGCATAGTATCTCACTTGAGAAAATTACGAATACAGGTCATCAAATATTTTAAAATAGAGATTGGTTGGTGAAAAATGAGTGCTCTGATTACTTCCTTTGATTCGATTTCATGTTCAGCACCAAATTTGTGGCATACACTTCAACCCATAAAAATTATAAAGTTTGCATTTAAAGACTATGAAACTTGGAGTTAACAATTTAAAGTTAATTGATTGTATTTATCTTTTGGAAATGCTTTGATTTCTCAGTTTGGATAAATTTATTGACCGACCGCAAAGACTCGCCCCGCCTTGAACAGTAAGCGTGCAACACCATAATATTTGGCTTCACGAGAGATATCTCTCATCCACTAACCCGTTTATTTTACCTAACCCCCTTACAATCGGAAGACCTTTCGTTCATTGCCCTCGCGGTGGTAACAGATGTGGCATTCCTCCCCACCATTATATTCCTTCACTCCCTTTCTTTTTTTATGAGCGACACCCGAAAGTTCATTCCAAGCCAGGCAGTTACCATGTGCCTCGTCCATAGTCTCACAGAGAAATGTTCCCAAAGCAAGCTTGAAGGAGCTGGTTTATTTTGTATCGTTCTACCCATAGGCACCGTAGCTGGTTCATATTTATTCCGTAGACGGAAGGTGGTACATGTTATAGTGCGCTTGCAAGTTGCACATTAGTTATTAGAAATGCCATAACCACATAGTTTCCATTAAGGTTAGCATAGTGTTCACTTAAAAAATTCCTTTAAGGGAAATCAGTCGTCTTCATCGTGGATTTTCGCATTTATCACCTTAAGTCCCATTTATAAGCATTCTAACTAAATTCTTCACATAACATAACATAAATAGTTGACTATTGATTTCGTATAGTTCTTGTAGCTTCATGCGTTAACTTTAACTGGTAACAGCTGGAAGGAAACAAGTGGTTATTTCTTGAGGGAGATTACATACGATACTAACAAAAATATCATAATAATATCATTGAAAAAAACCGTACAATGAGATGATTTCTGTCTTGTCCATCCTTAAAAAAAAAATTCAAAATAAAGTGTAATACAGACTTTAGAGAAACAGCTGGAAAACGTTTCGTTTATTGGGAAGACACGCGAGGTACAGAAAGAGGAAACTAATAAGTAACTTTTAAGATCTGCTGGCAGGCATTTCGCGGTATATTTTTCGTCAATACAACAACCGTCACAAATGTATTTACTCTTTTAAGTATATGGATTTGGTTGCCATGAAAAATTGAAAATATTTATTCTGCATCAAACCACGAGGAGAAGAGATAATAACCGATAAATAATGGTACATAAACCACCGGTTTTTGAGGTAAGCTTTTAAATTTCCAGTATTAAATTTTTACTACCTCTCCATTTGCGTGAATCAAGAACAGTAGGTCACAACTTTAAAATAGTTGTATCTGCCAGTGCACATTATCTAAACTATCAAAACGACGTATGACATGAGCAATTTTTACATTTACAAGGTGAGGTTAACGGCATGCGAGTCGTACAGAGGAGATCAAGGCCTCTCACAACTTTGAGAGTCCCAGTAACTTAACCATAGCGCAAACAACGAGATAATCGTTTAAGAATATTGTTTGCTGCCAAAACAAGATGCGGTCAGAATGTGGCTCGTATCTCCATCACAAAAGTGACTAGGCCTTCTGTAATGTCGTAAATATGTGCCATATGCAGAATTTTATTTATTTGCGTATTTGTGTAGTTTCAAGATATAGTTTTATTTCGTGCATGTTTTTTATTCTTAGTACAGTAATTACGTAATTTAGTATGTAATTTAGCTGGTCAGAAAATTATCAAATTTTTGGTTTTGCATCAAATTTATAGGTCTTTCAAGTTTACTGTACTTGTTAATGTATTTAGAAGGCCCTAGTTTATGAGCAATTTTCGATCCGTTGCCATAGCAACTACGCGGTGTGATGAGTAGTTTTTGTCTCTAGCACTCTCGTGATTGGTTGATCTTTGAAGGCATTTTCGATTAGACTTTTTGGATGAGATTTTGGCCATCTTGGTTTCCGATGGCAGGGCGCTGACCCCCGTGAGTTCAGCCTGAAGGAATTTTAATTTAATTTGACTATTTAGTAAGTCGAACTACCGCGGTGTGAATTTAAGTGATAGAACTGTAATTGCACTACAGGCCCTATAGCCGAAATAAGGAAAGACCGCAATATTATGTCCTGAAGCATTAGGTGTGTGAGCCCGAGAAAACCCGCCTTTTCGCCTCCTTGGCCAACAGGGCTAATTCTCTCGATAATCACATGCAATGTTGGGGCCACGGTGGGTGAGCGGTTAGCCTGCTCGTCTCCCGCCAATTCGATCAGGGTTCAAATCCCGACTGGGTCACACCGGATTTTCGCAAGTGGGAATTGTTCCAGACAATGCCGTTGGTCGGTGGGCTTTCTTGGGGGTCTCCCGTTTCCCCATCCTTTCATTCCGGCGCTGCTCCACACTCACCTCAATCACCCGCATCGGCTCTCAAAACTTCGATATTAAGAGCCGTCCAAATCTCTTCACTCACTCACATGCAATGTCAACGCCAGCTAACTGTCGGCAACTTTCAACAACTTTCACAAGATTTATTCGCATGTTTTATTTACTGAGGAAACTGCTGTTCAAAGAGATAAAATGCAAAGTTTCTAGGTAAGATGTTATGTCGGGCATTAAATGAATATTAACCCTGCCAAAGACATATGTGCATCCTAAGGAAAAGAAATAAAACCTTTTTTTTATCGTACGTGATATATATTAACTTTTTTTTTTAATAATTAAAACCAATGAAAATTTGCATTAAAATTTACAAAATTACAAAAATTGCAAAATCTCTCTACATTGAGCGTAAATACAAAACTTTGTATAGCATTATTTTTATATGGGCATTCAATCAATAATAGTCATGATATATACGCATAAAATTTTCGCTCAATAATACGAGCTTTCATCAAATATTCGACAACACTTACGCTACGGTAGTGAGCAGGAAACCTTATCATTTTAAGTGATTTTTCAAAAACTCACATAAAATTTCACTCCAATGTAAGGAGAAATGAAAAAAAGTAACTTTTACAATCGTTTTTTTCTTTCTAAAGATCTGAGGTGTCTTTGACAATAATGATCTTACATTTGGCCGGGGTTTATAAACCACTTCCACAGCGTGGAAAGGGAGGGTATATATAACTCCAGAATTACACTTTAATAAATACTTCCTGTCCAACATTTCCGGCCACGTCGCCTCATCTAGGATTGGCCCACCAACTGAGCCAATAAAGAAACAGTGACGTCACAACGCAAGTAACGCTACTCATTACCGGGGTCATTATTCTGCTAAAGGCTGTTCACGATAAAGTGAGCACTTTTTAAGTCAGCCTTAGAAAAACGTCTATTCTACTTGCATATATTTTAATGGGTGCACCGAGTGACATTCGCCCAGTAAAGTTGGTAATAATGAATATAAAGTAGTTCCGTATTTTAACGTCGAATAAAAAGTGTTAGGAAACCATTTCTGTTTTTTTTTTTTTTTAATGCATCGAAGTATAAAATGAGCAGGTTTGAAAAATATTTACTTTCCCAAATTTTCACAATTTTACTTGACTGACGTATGACTAGAGTGATGAGGCCAATGCCAATGTTAATTTTACGCAAGACGTAATAATACACAACGTGCATACAAGTAGATCGTAAGCAGGGCTTTAAAAAGTGCTCATTTGACCGTGAACAGCCTATAAAGGGAGGGCGTGGTCATGCTGTTGTACTCGTGGTCGGTGTTCATGCGTCGGTCCCCATCAGACCTCGAAGTCATCCGCCGTCGGTCCCCATCAGACCTCGAAGTCATCCGCCGTCGGTCCCCATCAGACCTCGAAGTCATCCGCCGTCAGCTACCAGCTACGCCAGGCGATCCAAGTATTCGCCCCGGCCAGCCAGCACAGCCCAACAGCGATTAAAAATATCATCCAGGGTAGGGATAGACGCCTTGTAAATGTTCTGGTGCAGGCGAGTAAACAAGCGTAGTTTTCGATTCAGGAAATATCGTCGGTGCCAGACATGAGACGACCAGGCGTCTCAGGGTGAATGTTATTGCCTACGACCAGAACGACTAGACCTTCAAGACCTTCCATATTTCATCGTACTAAATTTTATTCAGCTAAGTCATCGATTTATTAGAATGAAGCATCGACGAAACTCAAGCTGAACTGACCCCTATTAGTAGAGCCCCAAGTATTTCGCGGATTCATTTGGCAGCAAGCTAGGCTGTACAGCCCTCTATACACTCGTGACATTATAGTTTGCTTATAGTTTGCTGTGATCAATTGAGGCCTCTGTACAAGACTGGTGAATACTCAGTCAAACTACTACTTCCCGCTTGTTACTGGCTTACAGATAAACAGGGCGTGTCTAAATAACTGTCGTCCAATCACAACAGTAGGAGAAAAGAAAAATGGTTTGCAGTCTACCTCGCCTCGGAATGAATTTGCGAAATACTCGTGGCTCTACCTACTAGTTTTAACCACGTTCACCCTGACATTGTTTATCTGCGAAACCGTGACCTAGCTTGGAAAATACACTATTCAACAATATTCCTTTAAAATTTCAGTTTTAATTTGACAGGCCTAAATTTAATTAATGTTATCATTATCGAGAGGGGCTAGTGTTGCCGAGCCCACTATTTGAATTTTGTTTGAAAACTGAGTCAACATATTATGTCAGAAGTAATTGTTTATTCTTATTTGTAAGTATAGATGACAAGAATATTAATTAAATTTTATTTACGTTTTGCCTGAAACGTCTCTGCTGAGTTATGCTTCTAGTAGAAAGTAGATATTTTCTCAGTTACATTCCTATGTATAGTAACTGAGTTTTGTAGTGTCGTTGCGAGTGTGTCTGCACCTCATCATCTCCGCACATCATATTTACAGCTTTGCTACGAAACTTCATTATACATCTCAATTATTACGTAACATTTTGGCGCCAGTAACGTGTTGCAATTTCTGCGCACATAAATAATTATCTCCTCTTATAATTCAAATGTCTACACGGTGCAGCTTCTTCACTCTCTACAAATATTTACTACTTAAAATTTAATGTACTTTGCATTGCGAATACCATCCTAGGAGCCATAACTACTAAACTGGTTATCATAACTCTCCCCTTGAATGCCCTATTTGACCGGGAAAGGTTGAGTATTGTTCGAAATACAATGAGAAAATCTCCATATATTTAGGAGTGCAATATTATAACATGGGAGATAATTAGTCAATAGTCTTATTTATTAAATGAAACATTTACTGTGAGCACGTCAAGTTTTGCTGAAATTTGTTTAATCGTTCGATAAATACGGCACAGCAAACTAAAATATATGTAAAGCAGCCATATTAAAAATAAGTGTTTGGTGGACCTAAACCATATGAGTATAGTCGTATATCCTAGCAATGCTTGTGTATCAAACTTGGCAGTAATAGGTTGAGAAGTTGAGTGATACTAGATACGATGAAAAATCTTTATTTATTCAGCCCCTGTGTTTTAAAATGGAAGACTAATGTGGACCCAAGTTTCCTAATTTAATGCTAACGTTCTGAATGGTCTTTAAACCTATTATTGTTCAAATTGGCCGAATAAGTACTAAAGTAAAACATGGCAGCCAAAAATGTAATAACCGCCATTCATAACCCGGCAGGGCCGAAAACTGCAAACGTTGCTGTCCTTACCAAATATTATAACAATACCGAATTGGTGAAATTTGGTGCAATGTTTCCAAAGATTTAGGGGGAACACACACACATTCTCACACAAAAAATTTTGACAGGGAGGTGCTCTCATAACCCTGTCTTTCTTATAGAAAATATGCCAAAAGGCCTAATTCTATAAATAATCTTAAATTTTAATCACCTTTTATTTACTTTCAGTTTTGGTAGTTAAATTAATAAACAAAAAGAGACTACTTATAAAGAAACGACGTAGTTATCGATGATAACTTTCGCATTTTATTTGAACTAATCAAAACACGTAGAAGCTTTTACGAAAATGATGGAACGTCGACGTCTAGGACGTAGATAGCTTGGAACGCCAGAGTAGGGAGCCAGGCCTCCGGAGTTCACATTCCACGACAGACATGACGTGTAAGTTGAACTTTTGTCTGTATTTAGTTTTCGTGTGAAAATCAGAATATATATATATATATATATATATATATATATATATATATTATATATATATATATATATATATATATATATGTGTGTGTGTGTGTGTGTGTGTGTGTGTGTGTGTGTGTGTGTGTGTGTGTGTGTGTGTGCGTGTACAAGAACGTTGGTTATGCCTTAACGCCATCATACTGAGTGTTTCGGGTGACACAGTAGACAGAATAATTTTTACACAAAATAGAGACAGGAAGAATAGTATCGATGGGAATTGCTTTTCAGCATTCAAAATGAGTGTGTGTACAATAACCAACAATCACTTGGTTTTTGGGTCCTCCACACGACCTAAACTTCACGAGGCAGTGTTAGGAAGTTGTGAGCGACGTAGGTACGGCGCGAGAAGGAAAAGACAAGGGTCTGGTGAAAAGGGGTGATGCGGGATGGGAAGGAATAATTTGACTGCAATATGATCGATTGTGTCCCCGCGACACGTCACTCTACTCATCACCCCCCGCCGTGCCTCACACCCCCACCAACTCTTGCGATGTCTCTCGAAACTACCACCCCGGCCACCCCCCCTCCCCTAGGACGCTTTTCCCTAGCTGGCAGGAACCGTTTAAAGTCCTCAGGGGTGATCCAGGACGCTGGCGGTGCGGGAGGGGTTGGTTTTTGAGCGCTGGTGCGCGGGAGTGTAGAAACAGCGTGAGCGTAATTCAATGTGAAGAGAGGAGGGGAGTGTAGGTTTCAGTAGGTAGTCGAATGGGGGAGAAGAGAGCCCAAAGAGCAGGGCGGGAAGGAAGGCCGGAGCCTGTGGTAGGGAGAGCTGCGGAGGGAAGAGGGCAGAGTGGGGGGGTTGAATGGAAAAAAAAAGAGAGAGCCATAGAATGTGCGCAGATTGCCGCGATCATCTCTCGTGTCGCGACGATTATGATTCATTTGGTTGTCGGGAGGGGTGAGAGGGGACGAAGGCGAAGGGTAGAGGGGTCGGCTGGCGAGGGAGGGTGACTGACGGAGGGGAGGGCAGGAGCATTCGACTGTTGTTGTGCGAGTCGTCTCTCCCTCGCGACACGCGGGTCCCTGTCCGACTGCGACCCGATGTGCAGCCGCAGACGGGAACGAACTGCGCCCCTGCTCGCTTCCTTGCAGTCCGTGCGGGCCATAGGACCACTCGAGAGCAGCTGCGTCGGAGCCCGCGCCGTCGAGGAACACCTGGGAGAAGTTCTCCTCACGAGATGGCACCTGGAGACAAGTCTTCGACTGCTGAGGAAGGTCGACCCCAATAGCCGCTGCGCCCGTCTGCTCTCTCTCCGAGGTACGTGGTCGCTCCTCTGGCTTTCTATATTTCTCTTTCAGGGTAAAGGTCAATGACACCCTTCCCTTATAGACGTGTCCTTAACACATCTGGAGCTGACTTCGCCACCGGTGAGCTTTCTTAGTGTCTACTGGAGCCGGCCTCCGGCCCAGGCAACCTTAACTGTCTACAGAACTTCAGAACGGGTCGCTTGAGAGGGAGGAGGGTGGCGGTGGATTGGTTAATCAACTCACTAAATTTTTTAAGCGCCGCCTGCTTACGAATAGCTTTTTTTTTTTAAATATGGTTGTAAAGGGTGTTGATCAGATAACTTCCAGGTATCTTCATCATAAGGCCGCCCTGTAAGTCCCACGGAATCGTGATGGTGACCAAAAGACTTGCGCGCTAGTTGGGTGGCTGGCACATAGAGGCGTCGAGACGCCCGGTGACACGTGCTTGCACCGCCCTTAGCGTCCTCGCGCCGGGTACCTCCAGCCTCCTCGAGTAATGACCATATAGCTCTGGAGTGTTTCCTGGCAGGATCCTCGGTGTCAGGAAATGTGACGTTTTTAGACATGACTGTCAACCAGAAATTCCAGCAAGAAGGTTTTATGTTTTCTCCCTTGATTTTACACCGAGGCCTCTTCAGAGTCCGTGGGACATAAACGTCAAATACGTTAGTTGAAGTTCACTGGATTTTGAGAACTAACATAGAAAACTTAAGGGTGGCAATGGTTTTTGCTAATATTGCGGGAAAATATTCGACAGAAATACAATACTAGGTATGGTTAAATATTTACAGAGAAAGTAATTAAGACAGCTATGTTGGGTTGCCTTTACTTGGTTTGTCGATATTAACTTTCATAAACTTGTAGGATACAAATGATATTTTTCAGCGGTGAATATGTCCAATGTTCTCTTAAAACCTAATAGTTCGTAATCACGTGAAAATTTTTATAATGCATATGTGCACTCAATTTCCTTTTCAGGTAGTTTCTCTACAATCTGTCTCTTTAGGGTGGCGAAGATAGCTCTTAGTTCCACAATTATCTTTAGATACAGTAGTCTTCTCTACGAAGCTTCAGTCCGTCAGATGAGCTGCGTCTGAACTATCTTCGATTGTATTGTCAAGTAAATGTGTTAATTATATAATGTCAGGGCACTTTTTTTTTGTGTCCGAATAAATGCGTGGCAATCATTTACATCACTTTTCATAATCTTTCACAAAATTTAACTTCAATTTCTTATAAAATATTCTTTACGCGTATTAATACCGCAATAAACATTGATAACATAACCAAATGTATATAAAATCATTTGAGAAATATGAGAATGTACGGGTAGTGCATGGGCTCAAGAAAAAATCTAAAAAGTCTCGAACTTTTATTGTTTCATTGAAGATAACTTAAATATATTGAAGAAAATGTGTGTCAGGAAAGCACTGAGCAGGCGCTAGTTGTAATCGCGACATGAATGATCATCTTTGTTACCAGTCATATTTAAACATACATAGCGAGTTCTCTTTGTGGCTGTTGTTGCCAGCCAAACTTCAGATAACGTTTTAGTTTGTAAAGTGAGTTGCAAATGGCGATGATAGAAATACGAATAGTTGTTACAAAGTTCTTCGAGGATAAACTATGCAGTGTTCTGCGAAAAGGGAACAAAAAAAAATCAAACAGTGCTGTAGAGAAAAAGAACCAAGTGTTAAATACATGGACACGTTCTGTTAAAATACGTTCGTTCTGCTTATTTATGCGTAGTAACAAATATCTACGGCTACTACAGCAATACGAAAGTTTTTATTGAAAACAATTATTGTTATTTGCTATGCAGTTGTCGAATGCGCTCATTCTTGAAAACAACTTTTGGACAGGCGCAAACATCTACCTGATAGCTGAGGTTAAGTCTAAAATATTTATACAAAGTAACACAAAGATCCTTCATTACTTTCGTGTATGTCACAATGGTAGTCTGAAAATAAAACAAATGTATTTTTCATTATCGAACGTAAGAATTTTACCCCAATTTAATTCATTAAAAGTATTTCATAGTGCTAAGCTTTCTAACAACGCGACAAAAGAAATATTATTTTGGAGAACTATCGTATGAAACATTTAAAGCTATAATATCGAAACTGGAGATCCAATTTCGTGTAAAATCATTGGTCGCTCAAGTGAGTCTATTTCTCTGGACCATTACTAATACGCGTAAAGGAACTTCTTCCAGTCCAAAGAACATTTTTTCACACAATACATCACACATTACTAATGGCACGTCTCTATCATAATTAAACATCTGTTTGCCCAGTTTCATTGGTACCAAATGTTTCCATTTTTGTTATTCAATTAAAACTTGTTATAAATATATATATATAATATATATATATATATATATATATATATATATATATATATATATATATACACACACACTTGCACTGGCTCTGAAAGTTTAATTTCATAGGTAATAACAGCGTTTAGAAAGTTTGAATTCATGCATTTTGTTGAACTTACCGAAATGACATTTGATTTTATGCACGGTAAAATTAACGAATAAGAATTAATTGTTAACAGCTAAGCAATCAGATCTTCGACAAATAATTCGCTGCAGCAAAAAATATTATTTAGAGAAATTTTCAGGTGGCGAAATTAGAGATAACACTTCTGATTACTATGAATGGAAATGCATACTTCGCAAAACAAGGAATACTACAAAGATTGTTGCATTGGACTACAAATTCAATATAAAATATCTGTCATTGAAAGCATCTTCCTTAACATATCATGCAATACATCGGTGATTTTTTACAGTCGTGCTAATGCCCTCATTCGTTGTGTCAAAAGACCAACTTATTAGCCCAAAGACAAGAAAAAAATATTTTATTACTAAACTAGCGACCCGCCCCGGCCTCACTCGCGTGCGATTTACAAATATGGCGTTGTTTAGGTTTACAGCAAGTATATACACTGAATGCTTTACATAACTAGCATAGTATTAATACTATGTTGTTCACAAAGTCTTCGTAAGTGAACCCCAATTTTTAAAAAGACAAAATTGGTTTCTGTGGGTCATCCTTAAATGATAAACATATCCTGTCGCAGACTTTTTTGTAGACCTTTTTGAGATATACAATTCTGTAGTACATTAATTTGATGTATATCCTATGGTTTAATCAGTATAAGCCATGTAAGCGCCCATACAGCTGCTTTTTCCAACTTCATTAGAAAACGTCGACATTTCTCTACTATCCTTCCAATAAATATTAATATATTATGTACCTTAACCTTCCTCAAGAAATTCTCTAAATGATGGCGTAAACCATGTCAAAATCCATCAAGAAGTTTAGAATTGTTATACGAATACACAGACACACGCGGCCTGGCGACTTCCTTTTATACTATGTATAGAAATTAGTGAGACAAGCAAAAGTAAATTGCAACTTCACGGGACCAATAAGTATTTCAAATATGCACGATAAAAGTACAAACAGAAGTTAATTCAATGTTTTAAAATCACTGATAGGAAATCATTAAGGTTGTTCACGGTAAAGTGGGCACTTTTGAAATCAAACATCGAAAATAAATGACTGTCAATAAATACATATATACTACAGTACAAGCTGTTCGCGGTAAACTGAACGCTATTGAAAGCCCTGCGAAAGATCTACTTAAATGGACGTGTATCATTCCGCCTCATGAAAAATTAACATTGCCATAGGCCTCACCACTTTATTCGTACGTATGTCGAGTGAAACTGGAATTATTGGAAAAGTAAATATTTTACGAATTTCCCAGTCATTACTTTTATATGCGTTAAAAACCCGGAAAGGAAACTAAATTATTTTAGTATTTCCGAATGTTAACCTAACACTTTTATTTCAGTATTAAGACACGGCACTACTATCCCTCTATCATTACCAACTTTACCGGGCGCATACCAGTCGGCGTGCCTGTTGAAATACACTATCTACCAAAAAGTAATTGGGCACTCTTGAAGATAGGTAATCTAGTACGTAAGTTGACTTGTGTTTCACGGCCTTCGGCGTAGGACTTCCGGTGTTTGTCCGTGGTAGCATGAACACAGAGGCCTATTGTAACATTCTGGGTAATGAAATTCTCCCAATATTGTGGCGTTTTTACAGAATAGACCTGTGTCACTTCCAGGGCGACAATGCCCAGTGCTACTATGCAGTGGTACGCCGACAACAATGTTCGCCGGTTGGACTGGCCCACCCAGAGCCCCGATCTCAACTCTATAGAACATCTTTGGGAAGAATTGGATCGCCGGGTGAGGGCTCGTCAGGCGCGGCCAAAATACATTGCTCAACTCATGGAATGGTTGCAAGAGGAATGGCGACGAATCCCCGTGGATGTCCTGCAAACACTGGTAGAGAGCATGCCAGACAGGGTGGCTGCTGTTATAGCCGCATGAGGTGGCCCTACGAGATTCTAACGGGGTGACAACCACCGAGCAAACATTGTGGACAGGTGCTCAATTACTTCTTGGTAGATTATTGTATTTTAACGGGCGCCATGAGTGACATGCACACAGTAAAGTTGGTAACTATGGATGGAAAGTAGTTACATATATTAACGTCAAATAAAAAGTGTTAGGTATCCATTTGCGATAACTTAAATTATTTCTATCGCTTTCTGTTTTTTTTTTCTATGAATCGAAGTGTAAAAATGAGCAGATCTGTAGAATATTTGACGCACGGATAAAGTGATGAGGCCTATGGCAGTTTTTTAAGTTTTCATAAAGCGGAATGCTACACAAAGTGCATGCAAGTAGATCTTAAGCAGGACTTTCAAAAGTGGTAATTTTACCGTGAATAGTCTATAGAGACATTTTTCTAAGGTTGAATTCAAGAATGCTCATTTACCGTGAACAGCCGATACACATGCGTGCAAGGTTTCCAGTTGAGTCAGCAGCGAATAAAGAAATTGTTACAAGACGTGACATATTGATGGTCACTGAAGTCAATGTTTCGTGTTGAATACACGTTAAAGCATGAATTTGCGTATTATTAACATGTTTTTTGTTCAAAGATTTTTACGGTTTCACTTGGACGACGTATCACACAAGTGAGACGGTCCCCGGCGATATTAACCTAACATGTAGCGGAATTACACAAAATGAGAAGTAAAGTAGATCCTAAGCAGGGCTTTCAAGAGCGCTCAATTCACCGCAAACAGTCTATAGTGTATTCGCGGTTTCTTCACACAATTTTTAAAATCAAACTTTTGAATAATCGCCCTACGTATGACATTTTTGGGTATTTCTTAGATATAGTTAAAGTATCTTATTGTTTTGTTGGTTGGTAGTTTTAATTGAATTTTACTTATAAATTATAATGTTTTATCCATAATCAGCATGATTAAAAACGAAGAGAAAATATATGTACTGGTAATGTATGATAATAAGAAATAGTTCTCATGAAAAATATTACTAAACTAACTGCGCACGAATACGGTGCGTTACCTCTGTGGTGTAACTTTGTAGACTTAGTTAAGCTTTTTTGCATGAGGCGGAAAAATAGTCTGTAAGTACAACTTAAGCAGGGCTTCAGAAAAGTTGAAAGTAACGGTAAATGGACTATATATATACAGACCTGAATAATTAACGGATTCATTTTGGGACTAGCTAGAATGTAAATGGACTATATAAAGAGACATGGACAATTAACGGATTCATTTCGGAACTACCTAGCATTCAAAACACTTGTGTTTATATAATTTTAGCCATTGGGCTACACAGTGTTTGACACCTTCTGGAAAACGCTGGCCCAATCATCGCCTTCCACTGTGACATCTGATAATCAATGCACAGTTGATATCGTCATATTTGTACACAAAACTGTAGAGTTTAGCCTGCAGGTCTTTGAAATTGCGAATTTTTCAGGTCTCTAACTAAATATAGGGCCATTGATTTTCCGCAAAAAAAATCGGAGCACACAGTAGACTTTAGTACTATATATACACCTCGGCAGTTGTCATACCTCCATTGCGTGCTAGTGTTGTTTTCACATTTGACAGAGCCACTCAGGATTCCGTAACTCCGACGCTGTACTTTCGTGATTCTTGCACAAACAGTTGACACAGACCACAAAATGCTTCAGTCGATCAAAAAATCTGGACGACACTACAGGTGTTTTTCAAATTTATCTTGTCTCGAAATAATTTTTGCGAAATATCTCTGCCCCTACCTAATACCTAAATAGCATCATGCCAGATAGAGTAAATAATTGAAGAAAGTTATCTTAGATTGAAATCACTGACGTAGGTAAATCAAGGTTTTCTGGCCTGGCTGATAATCATGTTGAGAGGTTTTTGTCCTAATTACACAAAAAATCTCATTGACGTGTACATGTCGCTGTTACTAAAGGCTGTTCACGATAAAGTGATCACTTTTGAAATCAACCTTTGGAAAAAAAAACTGCCCCTGCCTGCATATATTTTAACGGGCGCACTGAGTGACATGCCCCCAGTAAAGTTGGTAATGCTGGATGAGAAATAGTTCTATATACTAACGTCAAATAAACAGTGTTAGGTAACCATTTGTGCAAACTGAAATGATTTATTTTCCTCTCTGTTTTTTTTATGCACCTTAGTATAAGAATGAGCAGATGTGTAACATATTTACTTTTATAATAATTCCACAGTTTCACTTGACCGACGCACATGGCAATGCTAATTTTACATAAGGCGGAGGAATACACAACGTACGTACAAATAGATCTTCAGCAGGGCTTTCCAAAGTGCTCATTTTACCGTGAAAAACCTATGGTAAGATATTGTAATCTACGTCATGCTTTTCAGGCTGTAAATAAGTAAGCATGAAGATGAGTGTTGCGGCTTACATCGGTATGTCGGTTACTGTGAGAGTGAAAGCTTGGCACTACCGCGCAGCGCCTCTACAGCAAGGCAGAGTTCATTTTGTCTGCGCACCGTCTTCATCCAAGACCACTACTGTAAGATGATCACAAAAGAAATTCTCAGATTGCTTAATGCACTTAAAGGCAAAACTACCCTGTGAGTAGAGCCACTACGTTTTCCAAACACAATGTTGGTAAATATCTAAAAATAACGAGCAAGTGGGGCATGGAAAAGAATTTCAAGTAGGAAAAAAATCCATATATAGCTTTTGTTCAGTACCTCGACAATTTTCTTCAAAAAAAATCGTATGAGAACATAAATTACCCACTGGAAAAAAATGGTCTTAGTGATAGATATTAAATGATTTTAATAGCATAGATTATCTGGAACTCTAGTGTTTACAGATTAAATGAATACACTTACATTAATAAGACAATTTTAGACTAATTTAAAAATTAGAAGTTATACCGTTTACAATTTTACAAAATTATTTAAAAATGGAATTCGACTTTATTAAACAAAAAAAAAGTGTTTTCGTGTCAGTCAGGTTACCATTAAGGTTGAAATAAAAATCTTTTTTGAATTCTAGATTACAAGTAAGCTTTTGTTTGTGATTTTCAGCGAGCAACAAAGAAACCCATATAATGATCATTGTGTTCAGTCCATCAACCCTCAGAAGGAGAAACGTTCATACAGCCTGTTACACAACTTGAGATCATTTCAAAGTATACGCAATTTGAAAACTTAGTAGAAAGCTAGAAAGCTTTTGTTTATTGTTTGCTGTCTTTCCCAAAGGACACATTCTTCTGACACTGTGATGTAGAAGACGATTCGGCTCATAGAAGAAAAAAATTACGGGAAATGGTGTGATGTCAGAAGTTGGAATCGAAAATGATGGTACCTACGCAGCCCAAAAAAAAAAATGGGGTGTGGCTGTGTTGAGGACATGGCCGTTTGTTTTGCCTGAATACGTGTACGTTGACGCACTCGGACGCCTTGATGTTTTTTTACATGTTTTTTTACATACTCGATCATATGGGATAGATATCACTGGATTGCTTTTGAGATTCTATTTCTAACCGTATATGATTTCTGTATTTCTACTTGGCTTTATGACGAGTATAGCCCGACATTGTGTTAAGTTTTCTTAATTTTTTTTACATTTAACTCATACAATTTTACCATAACCATGCCACACAAATGTTTTTATAAACTAAATCGATTAATATTAACAAGAGTTGTCGATAGAAACTTAAATGAGCATCGTAGCTTCTCCTATTCAAAAGTTATACTACGCGGAAGTTATGAGACGCGGCGAAACGAACTCAAAATTTCGCCCCCCCCCCCCCCCCTCCTGACACGTGAGATGATTCACAGTCCTCACGGAATGTAACATATTGTTTGATCCTTTGGCAATCGAGTGGTGTAACTGAATTTTGAATGTAGACGATTGATTCAGAGCTGCAATGCCAAACTGTATCCCCCGATTTTGTTATCATCGGATTTCCTGGATTGCCTCTCACTATGGTCGCAAATTTAAAGACGTAATTGCGTCAAAAATTACCAAATTCGTCAGTTCATTCATCCAAGATCTGGAACAGTTTCCCTGTGCAAGATTTTTGTAGCTTCTCGCATTCAAATACTGATGGTGGTCCATCGAGTGACTGAGTGTGAGTGAAATGATTTGGGCGGATTTTAAACGCGAGGTCTTGAGAACCGATGAGAATGATTGAGATAAGTATGGAGCGCCGCCGGAATGAAAAGTCAGGGGAAACGGGAGATCCCCGAGAAAACCCACCGACCAGCGGCGTCATCCCGCACGATTCCTAGATGAGAAAATCTGGGAGTGACCCAGCCGGGGATTGAAGCCGGTTTGACTTGGTGGGGGGCGAGCAGGCTAACCGCTCAGCCACGTGGCTCTCGGTGGTCCCACGAAGAATATTTAATACTATGAAAACATTTTTGATCTCCTAGGTCAAGGAACCCTTCGCTACAATTTTAGCCAGGAAAACTTATTTCTGAGCTGAGATGAGAAGCCCTAAACCTAAAAATATTCCGGTATTTAGCTTTAATTATGGGCGTGCGTTCTGAATGTGCGTTTGCTGAATCCGGCAGCCTTGAAGTATATGACAATTTTAAGCAAATTTTATGAATAAACAAGTGGCACTTGAAAATTAAGTAGAGTAACGCCCTACAGCCACTGGAGCAAGTGCACACGCAGAAATGTTTGTTTGGACGGGAACAAAATATTTATGTTATTACTGGTGGAAGTTAGTATGGTTTATTACTGGTAATATTATTGACTAATACAAATTTATAAAAAATAACTAATATGATTTTTTATAAACAAATACGTATATGTTCGTATTGAGCGAACATTTTTATTGGAACGAAAATGTTGACCTATAAATCTTTTTTAAAACTGTTTTTAATATGTTTACATATTATGTACGAGCAACATAAGTAACTTGTACAATATAAAATTAATATTTGAGTAATACAATATAAATCAATAACATACTGCATTGTTCGTACAAGTGCCTCAAATATGCACATATAAACAGGCAAGCAAAATAAAAAATCCACTCTAAACACAATGTGACGTTTTAATGCAGTTTAAGGAAAAACGTAATCTAGAATTATGTTTTAGATAACTTGGAAAGCAGCAGCTCTCAGCTTTCAAATTGTTTTACAATTTTCAACAGCCTCAGAATATATTTTGAGATACCACATCACAGACTAAAACCGTTGTTGGACACGGTAACGCGAATACGAGTTGGGTGATGTATTCGTGATTGAAGGGGGATAACATCAAATACAGAATTAATCATTTAGTTCTAAATATACATTTTCTCTAGTGTAATATTGAGTTTTATACTTTATTAATTTTTACGTTATCCCCGTAATTTATTATTTCTTCACTTTACTGTGAATATCTCTCTCTAATGCGCCAGTTTACAGTAGTCTCCACACTTCAGAATGGTACAATTTTTTTTTTTGGTCAGTCTTAAGTAAGATGGTCTTAAAACAATCATACGTATGAGTCGATTCTTATGCTTGTCAGAATACTTTAAATAAACCATTCATTTTAAAAACTAAACATTGATACCCAGGCTATTTACACTTAATAGCAATGGGAGTAGCAGAACGTGATTCCCAGAGAACTCTGTAACAGCACTTAAGTGTTACTGCTACGCTATTTTTTTAATGGTTTGAATATGCAAATATATCAAAATATGTGTGTAATAGATGAATGTATTTTTATGCCTCGGCTATGGAGAAAATATAATTTCTGTTGAAAATTTGTAAAAGAGAAACAATTAAGCATTTGAAAAATCAATTTAGAGAAACACTTTAAAATCACACTTTGCAGTTTAAATTAAAACAAATAAAAAAAAAACAAGATTAGTTTCAATTATGTGAAGTGTATTCAATGAATTCTCGGGTCTTTACATAACATACTAATCAACATTGATAAATAAATTACTAACCAACATACCACAAGGAAAATAAACATTTGAACACTATAACTTAAAAAATTATAATAATATTAATTATTAATAATTGAAGCAACAACTTACCAACGATACATGAGCCAGAAAAACTACCGCATTACATCTGCCAAACTACCAATATTATTAGTGCTTTTAAATAAACAGGAATAAGTACTCAGTAGCTGATTTAGGTAGACTTAGCTGTTGTCGAAAACTGTAGTGCAGCACCGTCTTTCCTCTGCATCTGGTCCTGCGGGCGATTGATGTCCTCACGCCTCTTGGTGAACCAGGAACCTCGGCATCGAATCCAACTCAGCATGCAGTAGGCATCCCGATGTCGTTCTGCTCAGCTCGACCCTTGGCGTCGAACTCCGGGCTGGTCCTCCAGACGTCTATCGCAGACGTCTGGAGGACCAGCCAGCAGGCAGTCGATCCTCCAATCTCAGGAACAGCGCAGACTTCCTTCTTTGGGCTGGAAACGTCTTCTGGTCCTTAAGTTGTCGTCAAACTGATACGGATTTTGTAGACGACACACTCCTCTTCGGGCTCATTACTTATCTTGAAGTTGTTATGTATTCTCAGCTTTAATTTATTAAATATTGTTATTTGTCCATTCTTCTAGTATTCAGAAGTATTAATTTTTTTTAAATATACGACACATTTGCAAACAGAATATTCAATTAGTTTTAGAACCCTTCGTTTCTTTCGTTCTTCTATCAAGACTGTATATTTTAGGAATGTACTATTTTTCTAACAATGTTCCTAACAGAAACAAAAGGTTGTTATATCTGGTTGACGAATCGTGATTAACAGAAAAACATTATAATAAATCATTTGACTGACAAAACACTTTCAATTGAATATACAAAATGTACATTTAAGATAGCATTTTCTCACAGTAGAAAGCAATAAAACTGTCAAAATAGAACATCTTACATACTAAATCTCTGTAAAAACAACTCACACCTTTAACACTTACGAAAAATATATATAAAATTAGGGACATTCGTATCATTATCATGACGTTAGGAATATTGAGATGCTACAACACAAGTAAGGGGACACTTGCAGGATATTTGCTTTGCTCACAATCCATCATCTGTCTTGATTCGCCCGGCCTGCATTCTGTAGAGTTTGCTAAGCCCCGTTCGCACAAGAATCCCTAACATCGGCCACGTCCTGTACACTGAAACAACTCAGGCGGTTAGGGTTTGATGTGGAAGTCGAAGCCCGGAAGACATGTTTGGTGCTTGACTGACAAATTCTGTTGTTACCGCTGAGGCAAGTGTTTTTCTCGGCGTACAGAGCAGAAACTGAGAAACGTTTGTTTATGGAAGTTGTGTTCTCTCAGTCCACAGAAGACACGTAACAAAACCCAAAAATAGTTTCATAATTTATTAATAAGTTTTATATCCTGTAGATGTGTAATATACTGGTACCAACAGGGAAAAAAGCCGCATGCCAGGCCTGTGGAAAATAGTTTACAAGGAATGAGAGAAACATTTTGAGGATCTTAAAACCCAACGACTAAGATCAGCCATTGTTCGTTCACGACTAATTAAATAACTTTTTAAGTTCATCTTTATGCATTACTGCTGATAAATATGGAAATTTGATACATGTGTTAATGTCTTATTAAATGTGTGATTTTTGATTTAATGTAAAAATTAAATCTGTTTTGTTTTGGTTGTATACACATGTACGTACAATAAGGTTTTACGTGATGTAAATATATTTGTGTTTGTAACTATTTCACAGTTATTTTTCGGTGCATAAGCATGAAAGTCACCAAGATATTTTTTCCAAAAATGAAGGTAGGGGTGGGGGTGGGGCGTAGTAATCAGAATAAGTATCCTTCAGAGAAGTGAGTCAGATTTTCTGCAATAAATATATTCAACAAACATATGTGATGTGCCATATCATTAAATAAGCTTATCTTTAACGATATACAATAAAGTATTAAGTACAAAAGCACAAACAACTATCGAACTAGGATTTTGGAATGACAGGAAGAACCAAGTTACTCTTCCCAGCAGGGAATTACATTTCGGAGTTAGATCTATGTCGCCAATAAGCAGTTTATTAGTTTAAAAGAAAATGTTGTTTCAATTAGAGGCCATTTACGGTAAAATGAGCACTTTTGAAAGCATGCTTAACATCTACTTGTATGCACGCTATGTATTCTTCCGCCTTATGTAAAATAACATTGTCGGGGGCATCATTACTTTATTCGTGCGTCAGTCAAGTGAAAATGAAATTATTACAAAACTCAGTATTTCAGAATTTGCTCAATGCGTATTATCCACGCTTCAGTCACACTACGCTGGAACAAAATATTATTTTCAGATGTATAAAACAAACTCTACCGAAATTTAAAGCTTATTCGTGAAATTTATAGGCAAATTCACGAAATTCTGACAGAAACGTTTTTTTTTTTTTTCATAATACATTTTTGGTTTTTCTATAGGTATATCAGTCAGTAATGTCAGCAAAATGTATCAATTTCAAGTATTTAGTTAAAACCATAATTTAGGTATAACTGTGTTTTTAATATGGGCGACTGAACAGCTGCCAGTGTCACATGTTTCTGTATTATACTGAACCATGTCGTTGAGAGCTCTAACCACCCAATTACATGGGCTTGGAAAACTGTGTATTTTACAGGATGCAGCGAAAGAACAGTGGACGCTATTGGATCTGTGGAGTAGAGTTGTTACCATAATATATTTATAAACTTTCAGAAACATACAACCAAATTGAAAAAGAAAAAATAAAGGATGTGTGTGAAATATTTCCCTGCAGAGAATCGATGTTCATTATATGACTGGAGAACGGAAAAATTTGGAATTCCATTTCGTGGCAAGCTACTATTTACACTGTGAGAGATGGGTCCGTACGAAAGCTTGCACCGAATAGACTCATAAAAATTAGAATAGTATCACATTTACAGGCTGCTACAACTTCCGTTGTTTGATACGACCAAAAAAAGCCTAAATTTTGTCATCCGGGTGTTTAGGATATTTTATAAGGTTATGGCCATCCCCACATTTCACCATGATGTGAATACTATATGCTGATATATATTGAGTACAATCACATTCAAATTGCTGAAATACGATTTCTTAGGGTCTTAAAGTGATTCAGGATACTGGACTACACAGTAAATGAGAACGTTAGACATCAACTAAACATTTTTAAAGTTTAGGACAGTATTAGATAATTTAAACTACTTAATGTCTCTTGTGAAAAATGGACGAACTATTTATTCCTAATCGGCTTACATGTACAGGCCTTAAATGACGGACGAAACTAGGTATAATAAATTCGAGATAATATAATTCTGAGAGTGAAATATGCCAGAACGGGTTCGTCTTTGATTGGGAAGAAGTGTTTAGAAGAGTGGTCCTCTACCTTCCTTTTTCACTTACCGCTAATACGTGTGATGCCAATCTAACACGATCTCGATACTTCTTCATTAAAGGTATTCCAACATGCAAGAATAATAAATTTTCAACTCATTGAAGAACACTACTATCATAAAACTTCTACGCCTATACTATTTTATTGTAGGAAAGTAAATGTAAATTAATAATATATAAAGAAATTCGAAAGAAACTGAGCTTAGCATTGTACATAAAATGATAAACAGAATTATCAAGAGTTAGAGCTAGGCATTTCATAACGAGTAAACACTTGACGGGCGTATTCAGAAAGTTTCTCTGGCTACCTGGGACGTGCCATGGGCCACTACTAGTCCTCACACTACAGTTCGAGAGTCACTGACCCAGAACTTCAGCTGGATACAACATTCTTTATGCATTAATTTTCAATTTCAATATAAGAAATAACAACCAGGCATGAAAAAGTTGTGATCGTTCTGCACTTTGGATACTCTAAAAGTGGTATGCAATGCCTGATAGAAGTTTAGGCAAACTGTTCATCCCAGTAATTAGTGTATGTCTCCCAAAATATAAGTAAAGACATTCTTGAGAAAAACAATCATTTAATGGCATATTCAGTAAATGGTTAGATTTAATTATTAAAACTTACGAACCTAAAAGTTTAGAAAAGACACCAATTTTGGTGAGTATTTGTAGTAATTTTTAATATATTTTTCAAAATGTATAGATCACTATCATCATCTAAGAGATTATTAAATTAATATGTATTGTTCTGTAGTCTTAACGTCGTAATGGACATTCACAGATTACACCGTACTGTAGTATTTAACACGTTCCTGTGACGTCATGCAGAAGTATAGGCACCTACCCAATTACATCCCTCCTTTATCCAACAAACATTTTCCTGCATTAAGTAAAATTTTCCTATATCTTTGTGGAATTTTCTTTTAGTCGAGGAATATTACAAATTTAGCCACCAATTGTAGGTTTAAGTTTATATTTCGTGTTAGTATAATTTTCTCTCTTTATATATACGGGGATTTCACCTCAATATTTTATGGCGTAAACTTGAAATACATGCAGAAGATATTCATTGGTTTTAAACTAAGCCAATAACAAGTTCCCGTAGTAAAGTTCTACAGCAATCTAGGCAAAAGTAATGTTTTTGTATCGAATACTGCAGGCAATGTAAAAATCAATGTGGGCACATAAACATCAGAAATGTCTTATATATCGCGTACAGAATTCACTAAGCGGAAACTGTATTTAGTAACAAAAACATCCTAATATCTTTAAAGAATTACTTAATGCTCAATCACATTCTGTAGTATAAAACGCATGAACTCGAAATATGTGACAACTGGGGTGCGCTTAACATAATATCGCAAAATATTTACAAACTGATTAGTGCGCGTTCTTGCAAAAGCAAAAATATTTCGGCAATATTAACGTGGCAAGGATAAGTTGTTGTGGTTTCCAAGGCGCAGAAGTCCAGCAGATAATGGTAAGAGCGTACACTTCAACAGGACTCACGATTGATATGGTATAGGCTGTTCACTGTAAAATGAGCACTTTTGAAAGCCCTGCCTAAGACCTACTTGTATACACGTTTCGTATACTTCCGCTTTACGTAAAATTAACATTGCCATGAGCCTCATCAGTTTGTTCATGCGTCGGTCAAGTAAAACTTTGAAATTATCAGAAAAACAAATATTTTACTAATCTGCTCATTTTTACATTTAGGTGCATTAAAAAACAGAAAGCGAAAGAAATCATTTGAGTTATCACAAATGGTTACCCAATAATGATTATTTGACGTTAAGATATGGAACTATTTTTCCATCCATTGTTACCAACTTCACTGGACGCGTGTCACTCAGTGTGCCCGTTAAAATATACGCAGGTAAGAGCAGTGACTTTTTCCTAAGGTTGTTTTCGAAAGTGTTCACTTTATCGTGAACAGCCTTTAGTACATACTGTTCAAGGTAAAATTAGCACTTTTGAAAGCCCTGCTTAAGATCTCCTAGTATACACGTTGTGTGTTCTTCCGCCTTAGTAAAATTAACATTGCCATGGGCCTCGTCACTTTATTCATTTGTCGGTCAAGTGAAACTCTTAAATTTATTAGAAAAGTAAATATTTTTTTCAATTTTGCTCATTTTTACACTTCGATGGATTAAAAAATTCAGAAAACGGGAGAAACAATTTAAGTTATCACAAATGGTTACCTAACACTTTTTGTTAAAGTTTGATCTATGGAACTACTTTCCCCTCCATAGCTACCAACTTTACGGGGCACAAGGCAATCACTGCAGCCGTTAAAATATATGCAGTTAGTGGTAGTGACTTTTTTCTAAGGTTGATTTCAAAAGTGATCACTTTTTCGTGAACAGCCTTTAGCGAAGACTTTACGCTCCTGTGTACAGTCGAACCACTGGTATTTGTTTACGTCTGTCACCGCAATGCGAGGCCTTTTGGACTGGGTTGTTCACGAGCCAGTCACTCTATCGCTCCCTGCTTATTACTTATTGGCTATTCACAGTAAATTGAGAACTTTTGAAAGACCTCTCATTTGGAATAATAGTCTAAATTATGTTTAATTTTAGTATTAGACGTTAACGTATACACGCGGTGTAATATACACACTGTATTTATTACTTACATGGCAACATTTATTTTAACAGTTGATTAAATAATTAAACATGGCTGAAAAGAAAAAAATAACTAGGGCCTCAAAAGAGCTCACTTTACCATGAACAACCTATACCCACAGTTACATAAGGCTTGTTTTTCAAGAACTGCGATCCAGCCCTAAGAGAACAGCAAAAGAATAAGTACTCGAATTACATATTTTTGTAACCGAATGAATTCCGGGATTTCTCGAATCTCTGCTTGTTAGCAGCAGAGTGTTGCGGAACTCACTATCCGTCAGCGGTTGTCTTTTATGTACTTAACTGTATGGCGTAAAACGCAAAATTTTAATTTTTAAAACTTGGCAAGCTTTTAATTTCTGCTGCCGTCGATAAAAAAAGGTTTTTTTTTTTTTCGTTCTGCTTTTTTTTTTATTGCTTGAATACGTTTAGAGTCACGAAAATTTTTTCAGCAAAAAAAGGAGGCTGTTACGCTCGAAAATGTCTTGCTCTCTCAACGGCAGAACAGTTCTGTGTATATAGTCTATTCACAGTTTCTTCACACTTTTTGAATAAAACCTTTGAAAAATCACCCCATGTATGACTTCTTTAGTCATTTTCTAAACATGCCATGTATGACAAGTGTTTTATACCTCCGTCAACGTAAAATTACCATATTTTTCGTTCAATTGAAGTTTTACGAATATTTTATTTATAAATTATAATATTTAATAAATACTAATAAAAAAGTGAGAAAAGATGCGTGTTGGTAGTGCCGATTAAGAGATAGTTCTCATTCAAAATATTATTTCAACTGAGAGCGCAGACTTTGGTGAAATTTCCTAGTTTGCTAGAGGCGGAGGAATATCCTGGAAGTAGAACTTTGGCAGGGCATCAGAAAAGTGTGAAGTAACCATAAATGAATTGTAACACAAGACAGTAATTCAAGTAAAAATACTCTGAAAAATTAATTTCTGCATGCAATTACATAGAAGCTTTTAACTACTGATTCTCGTAAAACCTAATCATATCTATAAAAAATGAAGTTGTAATGGAGCCATTCTGCTAAAATAAGAAACCTGAAATACACTCAGAGTTTATACGAATGATCTACATTATGAGGAGAATCCTTAATGAATTTAATACCAGTAAGCCTTCCTGCAAATATAGACGTGATTAATGGATGCAGATATAACAAGGAAAATGACTAATAAATTAGAAGATATGCATTTCTAAACTCGGCTTTCGAGCTTGTTCTGTCATAATTTGGTGAATTATCGAGTAAATGTGACGTGTGCTGCGTTCGTACACACAAAAAGAAGACTAATGTTGTAGCCATTATTTTAACGGGAATTTGAAAATGAAGTTCAGTTACATGCAGTCTTGAAATATCTTTTCTAACAGTATACCATTAATACTACTCGGCAATTAAACTTTAGCACACTTTTTCTTTTCTAACAGTATACCATTAATACTACTCGGCAATTAAACTTTAGCACACTTTTTCTTTTCTAACAATATACCTTTAATACTACTCGGCAATTCAACTTTAGCACACGTTTGCTGATATAACTAATTCTCATAATTTCTTGTATATATTTGCAATAAATTTTATTCAGGCACTAGATACAAACATGACAAACAATTGTGTTGAAATATCCAATAAAGGGTAGTTTTACACAAGATCTAATTTTGATCGGTTGAGTATCAGCTCAGATACATTGTTAACGTATAAAAATAATGGAGGCCGTACCCTTAACTTAATGTTATATGCTGTACCTGGGAAAAACTTGACATATTTAACTCAATCTTGGTGTGTTGAAGTAAGAGATTACTCCAAAAAAAAACATTTAGGTGGCCTTACATCGTACTACTTACATGCAGAATGTGACGTGAATAGTTTTAGAAGTTACTGAAATATTACGTTTAGTTTAAATTTAACGTTACATATCAAGAGTGGTATAATGTAAATTTATAGTGGGCTGTTACATTTTAAGTGGCGGAAATCGAGTAAATGGTTCGTCGCGATGTGATACTGAAATTTTATTTTTTTAAGTTGCACTATCTTACAAAACGGTGGAAGAGAGTCCGTGAGCGAGATGTCTTAAACTACGCAGTAGGTAATATTAGCATGCCAAGTTTGGCTGAAATGGGCCAAAATCTTCGATAGATAGGACATTCTAACCTGAGGCATTTATATAGCCACGATTTTAAAAACAAGTGCCAGATGTACTGAAATAATGTATGTTTAGAAGGACTTAACTATATGATTACTTGCATGCCAGGTTTGGCGGCAGGAATAGGGCAAGTGTTCACGATAGTTTTGCAGAAGTTTTATTTTTTTCAAAAGCGCTAACATCCAAAATTATGGTCCAACGAGGATATGTGTAACAGTGTTTAATAGTGACGCGTTATTTCAACGTAACTAATTTTATTTAAGTCTGTCGAATCGTATCTGAGAAATGACAAAACGTCCAAAATTTAATTAGCCGCAAGTTTGATAAAATACGGATATCTATACTAAAAAATTATATAAGCGAATTAAGTGTGGTAAATACCTGTGAACGGGGTGTAAAGTTTTTGGGCTGGAAAAGGGGGTGGGGGGGGGGAATCACATGAAATCATACGGATAAACGCAAGTACATCGGCAGTATGGTCATATCATAAGCCTCTTTATTCTTTCCTGATAGTAAAAAAATAATTGAGTTAAAAAATTGACTTCAATAAAATTCATTCAGAATATATTTTTAATAATTATTAGTATGTGTAATCGTTTCCATGTTTAAAAATGAACAGTTTTGATACGATCGCGAACACTCTTGAAGTAGTTCATGAATATTGCAACTAAAAAGTCATTTGATTTTGACAAAAAATAAGTATTGGATTATGATTTTAAGAATATCTTAATTTCCACTGAACATAAAATAATTAATTTCCTGTTTTTTTTTTTTTAATTTAATAGTATAGCATTAGAATGAGATTAAGTTTTTTTTTAACCAAATATTAATAATTAATGAATCTGTTCTCGTTTAAGGGGCTTTCATAGTTACGAATAAGGTTTTGAGTATTGCGTCGGGATATTATATTTTTCCCACTAAGTTAAAGAAGTATTAACAACAAAGTATTTTATTTATTCATCCTGTTATGTTATATGTGCATAGGAGAAATCAGCGGAAGCTAACATAAGCCCTTTTATACTAATGTCTATTCAATAACCAAAATAATATTTATAAATTGTGAATTAAATGTGAATCCTTTTTAAAAAGGGCACTGTATGTGCAGAACAAGTATTAGGAAATTTTTTTTTTTCAAACGTTAGTAACTCCTAGAGTAATGCATATGTTTTAATAATTACTTAATAAAAGCTATGACAATCAAAAAAGTTAAAAATTTTTTATATCTCAACTACTTTAAACATATAGACTTTATTCGTAATAACCTTTCCAGAAGAAAAAATGATCCGACAGATTTTGAATAATAACTTGCAAAATACTTATGTTGTTTTTTTGTCATATAAGTGGAATGAATAAAACTATCGAGTATGAACAAAGAGAGCTATCAGGAATTTTACTAAGTCATTCAAAAAATATACTTGATAAATGCCAATTAAAATAACCTCACAAACAGCCACAGGTAAAAAATTTGAAAATATTCGTATCTGTTTTTATTTGTATAAAAACACAATAAACGGACCTTTTCGATACTTAACTATTTAAAAACTGCTCAATCAAAAGCTATTCTGGGAATAATATTACGAGTTTTATATATATATATATATATATATATATATATATATATATATACATATATAAAGCTCTAAAATATTCAGGAGGTAAACAAATAATCTAATTTGATTTTTCTGGTAACACACTTCCTTGAGTTGCATAGTTGTCATGTAAGTGTAATTTCTTCTAAATTAATTTTAAAGTGTGTTTTTTTTGCAGCACAAACAAAACTCCTACGCAAGTCTCAATACAAAACAAAACAAATTGAAAGGTGTTGTCATAATTTGATTTTATTTACTAATTGAATTGAAATATTTACACATATTAACATGTAAAATTACCGTTTTACAAAATTATATCGTATTTTATGCCTTTAAATATAAGTTTAGCACATTGACAAATTTTGAAATTTGTATATTTATTTCTGTCAGGTGAGAAATATTTCGTTATTTACGTAATTTTCCAAATGGAAGATTTTGATTTTAGTATGTAACTTACGAGTAGTTACAGGCCAACTATACAAAGTAATTTTCCCACCTAACAATATCGTAGATTTTTAATTTAATGAGCTGTACAAATGAGTTTCATAAAAAGTGATCCTGTTGATGCCATATGTTTTCTTCAGTCTTATGCAATGCTCACACAGCATAAATTAAATCGCTTTTTAATTTTTCCTGCATTTTGCAATACTTTTTCCTAAAGCCTTTACACGTGATAAAAGCTTAATTGTAATAAAATATTGGTAACAAATTATTTTCTGGAAAAAGCATGTTGTTTGTCGTATTTCACAGAAAACTGCACTGACTTCAGTAGCTAAAGTACTTCACCCACACAAATCAAAAAGTACTTGTTCTTAAATCATTTTAAGTTACATCAAATATTTTACTAAATTTTATGCAGAACAAACATTTATCAAAATATTATAATAGTCATATAGTTTTATCTGCATCAATATCAAAATATTTAGCGTAGAATACTCTTATTTTGTATTCTTGACAGCACATCACCAGCAAACATGTGTGCTCACATGCGTAGAAAATATTCCATGAATTAATAGGTACTTGTACCCCTCAGCCAGAAAATTAATTGATTTCTGTTATTTTATTATTAGGATAAAGTGATTCTCCCCTACAATTGGTATTTTCTAAATATTACACCACTAATGTACTTACTCATAAATGCCTGTTTCTGTACAGCTAGCATGAAATGGAAAATAACCTGTTCAGTACAATATTATGTCAAACGTTATCGGTACTACGTTAGAAATCACTTAATTGATAAAACTAAAGAAACTAACATACTTTTCTTTTGTGTTAACGTTCTATTTTCAATAACACACGAACACTTTCTGTAAAAACAATGTTATGTCAAAACGTTTTTTTTTTTCCACCAGTGGTATTTATGAAACATTTTATGAGAGACAGTAGTGTCCATTTGTCTGTAAAAAAATGCTATATAATTGTTTACAAAGCATTTCTGCACATTTTACAGAATATTTGAATGTGAGATTTTTTTCTCATTTATGCTAGTTCAACCTTTCTGACATTATCTATATTTTCTCGCCTTATTTTATGTGCCCATTTCCTGCGGTAAAAAGTTACGATAAATCATACAATGACAACATTAAAATATGCAATTACTTTTCAAATGTCTGGTATGTTTGACAATGACTGTTTGCATAAAGATTACTTTTAACTATTTGTACCAAAATTTAAGTACCCTAACCTTCAAGCTGATTATATCACAGGCTGCAAAATGGTACGGGTGAGATGATGAATTACCCTAACATCTATAGTCCTCACTATGGAGATTATCAAGCAGGATACTGGATAGAAAACTGACTCAGAAAATTATAAAACAATTTCTGCAGATCCCAGGAACGCAATTTTACGACTATATTTTTACTTTTAAAAAAATGTCGAAAATTTACACTGAAATCATGTATCATAAAGGAACCATTAGATAGTTTCTTCGTGAGGACTATTAACATTGCATCGATGACGTAACCACGGTTTTTATACGCTTTTACATGACGTAACAGTTATAGTCAGAGCTTTCTTAGACTGGTTAAGCATCGGCACCCTAAATGCTTGTTTTTTTCTGATGAAATGAGCACCAAATGCTGCTGAAGCATAAAAATAAGCAATTTTCTTTTTAATCCTAGGGCAGTTTAAAGGGTATAAAAATAATTCCGCACACGCTTTGAACAGTAAAATACAAAGAAAACATTTGCATTTATCAAGAAATCTATTGTCACGTGTCAGTGAATGACCTCATTTAATATAGACTATTCACGGTAAATTGAGCACTCTCTGAAGCCCTCTCATTTAGAATAACAGTCATAAATATATTTTATTATAGCGCTAGACGTTAACTTTTGGGTCCGGTGAAATATATACACTGTGATTTATTTTTTCTTAGCTACATGGCAATATTTATTTCAAAACATGAGCAGAAAGATAAAAAAAATGGGTGATAGGAAAAAAGTAACTAGAGCCTGAAAAGTGCTCACTTTACCGTGAACAGTCTATAGCATTGTTGCAGAACGCCGTTAGCCAAATAGCTCCTGGCTAACCTTCAAGTTGGCAGGCAAACTTATGGGGAATAATTTGCAGCATGCAGTAACCAATCAGACACAATATTCGTTTGTTCTGCGCAACGAATAAGTGATCGAATACGTCTACAGTACATGAAAGAAACCAGCAAGCTGTTTACCTTCTGTCTGTTTACGTCTTTCGTGGTAAAATTATGAAATGTAACTTAAGTACCAGTAAATAATTACTAGAGACCTGGAAATTTCGCGGATTCATCTGACGACAAGTTAAACTGCATTCACGTGCACGTATGTGCTTGTGCTTCCATTGGACCATAGCTTGTCAGACACGCCCCGAACGACTTTCAACCAATAACAAACCTGCAAGGAAGATAAGAACCAAATCCCATGTAATCCGGCCTGGTATGAAGGTGGAGCAACGGCCAATGAATTACTAACCGATGCTCGAATGCACAACGGATGGTGGAGTCCACCTTATAGCCTAATGAATCCGCGAAATTTTCGTACCTCTAATTAATTATGTTTCTCGCAAATATTTAATTTGGAACAAACACTGTAACAAAATTTTTTGTAAACTTCCTGTGAGTGATATTTTCTGTTAGTGTTGCCTCTGTCGGGAGAGAAGGTTTTAGGTGTAAAAGTGTGTGTTTTGAATACTATACGCTAAACGAATGACGTGAAAAGAAAATATAAATTTTCTGATTCCTAAGTGTTACTCGACTGAGAAAAAATAGTATGACGACACACTCAAATATGTGAATATGACGATGAACTTACTTTGAAGAATAGAATATATATGATGATGAAATACAAGAAAATAACTGTTTATGAAAGAAATCCGGAAAAGTAGAAAGGACATAAATTATGTCGCACCACCACAATTAAGTGTTGTAGAACTAAAGAAACCTTGCTTGATTTTAGTTGAGAATGTCTGGAACATTAAAGCTACACAGGTATAAGTGCATTCAATTCTGTCGTTGCCGGGAGGGGGGGGGGGGGGGGGGGGGGGGGGGGTTAATTCTATTAACCACTATAATTTCGTAACCCGTGACAGTGACTCATTTATATTTTACAATGAAAGAAAATAACGCGTAATATAGCTTTTCTTATTATATAACAACAAAGCTTAATTTATGCTAACATTTCTTTAAACTGCATGGTTCACTGCCTGAAGTTTGCAACAACGGGTGTTCGGTCTTGGACAAGTGATAAGTAGTTGTAACGGTGCAATCTTATCATTTTGCAGAAGGCTGACATGGTAGGGATTAAAAAATTATTGTCAAAAAAATTATTAAAACAAAAATGCTTATAGCATTTTTGTTTTAAATTTTTTGCCTCCAGGCACATTTTGAGTTTTTTTCACATCCTTTTGTTATACACGTCACCAACTAATGACACGATCTTATACTGTTATTTTTTAATTAAATTTGTGTCGCACAAATAAGACAGTGAGTTTTATCTCTTCAACGTCTACCCTCTAAGAGAATGAACAAACTTTTTTCTTCCCTACCAAAATAAAAAACTACGCCAGTTTAAGTTCATCCAACTAGTACGCATCTAGTGGGTGGTGCTATATTAAACTAATGTCAGAAAAATACGTTTACCAGTAATTACTAATTTACTATCGGCAGTATGTTGCGTCACAAACGCAGATATAGGCCTTTCATTAAAATACATGGCGATGACGTCACAACATTCATCACCACCTCCCGCACACTTTTTATATCTGTCAATCTACACATTTTAAATTAATGTAAAGAATTAATTGTAAACATTTATACACGAAACTGCTGTTCAAAACTTAAAATTAAATATATATATTAAGATTACATTTATCATTAATATTTTTAGCTCACTTTCAATTATTTTAAGTACATGCACCTAATGAAAGAATGACATATATGCACATTTCAAAACAAATGAACAAACCAAATAAATAACTTATGAACACATATTCAATAAATATACTTAACCTCTTCATTCCTTAACTATAATGGAAGTTTTTACCTTATACTACGTATCAAAACAATAAGACATATCAGAGTACAAATATGGGAAAGTTGAGTGCCGCTACCATACAAAGTTAAAACTTTACTGCGCAATTTACTTTTACTTGAGCAAATATAGGAACACTAGCATGGATGCATGGGAAAATTATATATAGTCCATTCCCAGTTTCTTCTGATGTTTTATACAAACCTTTGAAAAATCACCCTAGGAGTATCATGTCAAACTGTTTTTTAAATAACTTGTATACCACAAATGTATAACGCTATGATTAACTTTAAAGTTTTATATTGCTGAATATCTGAAACAATAACATAGCATCTTCTGTAAGTTGTAATATTTATTTCGTATTCAGTACCAATTAAAAACACTGAGATCAGCGATGTGTTGGCAACAGCTAGTAAGAAATAGTACACAGTTAAATTGTGTTTTGGCCAATTTTATATGCTATTTTTAAATTAAACATTGCCCATTGAAATATTGAAAATTTAGGTACAGTGCTGACGGAAACATATTTAATGTTTACAGTTAAAAATATAAGCGCAAATTACGGTGCATAGGCACTAGTAACATGGTGTTTTTTTCATCCGAGGAAAAAAATGTATAGGCGGGGCGGAGCTGCTTGTTGCTCTCTCTCCCTTTCTCTCTCTCGGGAAATTTTGCACCGCTAATAGTAGCAAGAAAATTATTTATGTTTTCAATTTTAGCATATTTCATACTAATAACAGCAATTATAATTATTTTAATATGTAATTTATTACTGAAATGGGATTTTAATGTTTGAATACTTATTATAATATGTTTAGATGTAATGGTGGGACGGTCACAAATCCGAAGTTGGCAGAAATGCGGCGACATGATGACGATGACATTGAGTGTTGCTCTCGCCTGAACGAAGTGTTAATTTTTCTTCCTGCGAAATATGCTTAAAATTACCTAATCAAGTTAGTACACGTTGCGTTCTTCACGCCTACCTAGGGAAGTTACGAAGTTGTGATAAATCTGTTTTTTTTTTCCACTGCAGGAACTGTAACGTATATCGTAGCAGCTGCATGTGAAAGAGTATTATTGTGTCTGCGTTGCGTCTTGTTCGTTACGCTGGCCGTGTGTATGTGTGATTGCAAATGTCGGACGTGCGAAATTTAAACGTTTTAATAGTGAACTGTTTTTATAACGAAATTAATACTTGAAAGCCACGTCCGT
Source organism: Dryococelus australis (assembly GCA_029891345.1). Taxonomy (NCBI): domain Eukaryota; kingdom Metazoa; phylum Arthropoda; class Insecta; order Phasmatodea; family Phasmatidae; genus Dryococelus; species Dryococelus australis. Next base: position 153,931,086 of record CM056996.1, read on the forward strand.
TTATCACAACTATGTAACTTCGCTAGGTGTTTACGTTTCTGTGATTTGAATATTTGCCACAATCCCAACAAATTATTAAGCTCAGCTAGAAAATTTTAAATAAATAAATAAACATAGTAAAACTTTCCACCTGTGCAAAGAAATGTTATTAGAATAAAAGTTACGTGCTCAATTTACTGTTTATTTCGTTGGACAGGTTGCTCCTTCGTTTTAATATTTGTTCCAACTGAGGCCGTCCTTTTGACAAAATAACCCAACACACATATCAATAACAACAGGTTAAATACTACTGTTATTTCCGCCACAGTTGTAATAGGGTTCAACACAGTTACAGCAAAATATTAACACGTATTATTTGTAATGTGCTATATCGTGTATAATACAAATGCTAATATGTAAAATAATCACCGTAGGAACTACCTATTGCCAGTACTTACATACATTATTAAAAACACATAAAGCTGACCTAAATATGGTCATTGGCCTAACATGTGAACATTCGTAAGTAATGGTTGTTGAAATATGACAGGATTCTTCGAACAGCTGAAAACAGTAAACGAAGCGCTTGACAGATAAAATGTATAAGTAACATGCCAATGTTTATGTTTACATGTAGTCGAAGGATACGTAATTGGCAAACAAAAGCAGAACTTTTGCAGGGCTCCAGAAACGAGTGAAGTAACTGTGAACGCCCTTATAGCATCCGCGCTTTCTCGCTGAACGTGTACACTGATGTGGTAAATTTGCGAATCATCTCATACTGTACACTTTCCAATTCAGTACACGATTAGCAGAGTGAGTGAGTGATGAGATTTGGGAGGCTCTTAGCAGCGAGGTTTTGAGAGCGAGTATAGAGCAGCGCCGTAATAAAGGGGCGGGGGAAACGGTAGTTCCTGGAGAAAAATCCGCCAAACAGCGGCATTGCCCGGCACGATTCCCGCATGCAAACATCCGGGAGTGGTCCGGTTGGGGATGGAACCCGGTTTGCCTTGATAGGAGGCGAGCTGGCTAACCGCCGAGGATATAATTTCTGAATATGAATACTCCCGTTAATGCCATACGCCATATTTTAAATAGTAGAGCTGCACTGTTAAAATTTTCCGTATATTTACGGAAATGTTTTCGAGAAGGCGCAGCAAATATACGGAAACGCAATCCGCAATGACGGAAAACGGAGTTAAGTGTGTAAATACAAAATACGGAAAAATCTCCGTATTTCCTATGACATCGGTTTTTAAGGACGGACAATCCCGAGTCCACACGAAATTTTCTTCGCCACTGTAGCCTGAAAATCATCGTTTCTGCAGCAGTTAATGTTATCTATGTCACTAAGACATGTTCTTTCAAACATTAAAAATTAGCAACAGACGTATGTAACACTTAGCAGCACTTTAAATGCACTAACTTTAACAGAAACAAAAAAAAAGGTTGCTTATGTGAATAACATAATTTCAAATGTAATACCAATTTCACCACGTGAGCTTCGTAGATAAGTGGTTAAGTTCGTGAACTTGCAATTTTTGACTCGGGTTCAAATCTTATTTAAGTAAAAATAAATTAACTTTTTTTAAATATCTTTTTATACACAGTAGAATATCCACATAATGAAAATTAAAAAAAATAGATACCAAAAATTATTTAAATTATAAGTACAGAGAACTAAATAGGGACTTACCGGAGAAGTTCCGTGAATTTTATGGAAAGTCCGTGTTTGAAAATCAATGTGTCCGTTATTCTACGGAGAGTTTACGGAGACCTCTGGATAAAATTTTACCAGCACTTTTCCGTAAAATGAAGGGAAATTTTTTAAACAGTGTGGCCAAGATAAATTAAGGGCACTTTCTCGATAGAAAATTTCCCTTTCCAGGAAAATTATTTCTTGTGACGTTCTTTACTTGTTAAAATTATTCTTAAGCCAACTAGAAACACGATGCATTAGGTAACTTCCAATTAATGCATTGCTTTCTCTGGTACTTCTCTCTTGGCTCACAGTTCTCTCGTTGTATTTGCTCGTTAAGTGCGCGCGAAGAAGGGTGGTGTTTCTTCAAGCTTCGAAACAGAAGAGAAGAGATAATTTGTCGCGTACTCATGTGTACAGTAGTAGATTAATTTTACTCTGCAGCGAGCCAGTATAATTTAGTTTTGGTCCCTGAGCACGCATATCATGGAAAGAATTAATAAGGGTGAAATATTCTACTAAGACATATTTATTTTACTTCAGTATGCAAGTATAATGTAATAAATGTTTTATAGCACGTTCGCGTTCCTTTGTCAGTAACATCAAAGCTATACTGAGATTTGTAGGAATTTCACGCGCACCGGCCGTGATATTTGACTTTACAGAGATTCCAAGCACTAAGTATTGGTGTTCCCGCATGGCAGTGGCAAGTTACTCTCGTACAGATACTAATATTCATTAGTTTCTCTTGGAAGAGTAAAAATGTGCTGATAAAAATATCAAAACAAATTTTAATAGAAATTTAGGATACCAGTACCCGAGTACCCATTGTTAAATATATTTCATACTTAATTAACGAGTTTTGTAAATTATATAGATTACATGACATGCGATTAACTTGGCAACGTTAATTAGGAGCATAGGAACGTGGGCTCCAATATTCCTAAATCTTCAACCTTTTAGTGCTATATTTTGAAAACTATAATCATTTGACTACAAATATTTACATTTGTGTGTTCCTTATATAAATTTCTTTAAAATAATGAAATGAAATAGTAACGTCAATATGGCCTTACAGGGTTCAGCACAACATCCATTTCATTATTTAAACAGCATTATTACGATTACTTGTAAAACATTTCGTTAAATTTATTTCGATGCGCTAACACATTTTCATACAGTATGTGTAAAAATTATACATTAGTTGACAGACAATCTCAAACACACTTAACATTTCGAAAACCGCTACGCTTTCTTAAGCTGGCGGTGAATATAACTACCTGTGAATAGACTGTTTTAGTAGTGTGCTGCAAGTCACTGTGTACATACTTAAATTTTACTATTGAAATAGCGTAAAATTCATTGTGCAAAAATTGAAATAGCAATGACGTATCACACTGTTCTGGAACAGGGGCGTCCGATAGTGTAGATTTATCTTAGTCAAACGTAGATCCAGGATTCTCTTCCTGGAAATACGAACATTTTCTTTAAAACAGCAGACTCGTTTAAGCATAGTTTAATTTCGTTTCGGTGTTTACGCTTAGCCTGGTTTTCAATGTCAGAAACTGGAAAGGGAAGCGAGGCAGACTAGGTACCTAATGCTACCGTCTGGGTAGGAGACGTGGAGAAGAATTTATATAATTGTTTACATGCATCCATATTTCCTCAGTTCAGTTGGTCTCATCGATGCAGTTGCATAGCTGTGCACCATACAAAGAGTTTTTCAATGATATTAAAGTTGGCATTACAAATAGCGTGAAAGTAGCATGCAAGGCATTGGGGGTGTTTTCTACTGACGGATGTAAAATACACCAAGAAAAACGTATGAAAGTAATATATCTCTGAGAAACCGACTAGTCTCTGCTAACAATCATGAACCACCGTCCCATTACCAGGCGACCAAGCTAACTTTTAAAACGAATAATAATTTGACAACTAATTAAAATGCTTAATCATCATAAAACTTGTAGCACTATAGTGCCCCCCCCCCCAAATTTCCGTAATTCTCAAGGCAGTACTACTTAGTCGGACATATAAATGTAAGACGCACTTGCTTAGTTCTGCAAGTGTGCCGAGATTATTTAAAATCAGTGCGTGAATACCAAAGTGTTTAGTGGGCCAAATACACACAAATTGCATTACATAAATTAGGAAAATAGGGCGAGAACGACAAAAGGAACCAAATATTAACTGTTAATCGAGTGAAAAAGTCGTGTTTTCTGAATGATAACCGAATTTCAGTGTGATGATCGTTCATAAGATAATTCTTATTATAGAGAAAAATAAGTAAAATCACAGAGTCCACTATGTTGGCATATTTACTTTTATCAGCTCTAAATTCGCAACTGAATGTACACAAGTTAGCGAGACATGGCAACACTTGTAAGTTTCTCACAGAAATGCGAAACAGTTTTACTCAATTATATAAAATTATGCGAGTGCTATACTCTAAATTTGAATCAGTGAGAAGTTCACTGTTTCAATCAGTCAACAGTATCTGACTGATTAAACAGTCACTTAAGTAAATTTAACTGATGAATCAGTGAAAAATGCCAGATTTCCTTCACTTATTTATTCAGTGACATTTCCCACTGATTCATCAATCTTTTTTTTTTTTTTTTTTTTTTTTTTTTTCGCTGTTTTTCAGTGTTTTGTACTTTGATTGATGGATCAGTTAAACAGCGTGTAAAAATGGCCGTCAAAGAACGATTATAAATTGTCGTTAAAAAACGTGTATGAAGTGAAATAACAACGAATAAACTATGAAAACAAATACAAAATACTTTCTTAAATGTGTTTAGTCTTTCAAAACACCGTTTTGTAAGGTAATATGAACATTCAGCCTTTCATTCCGTTTGTACCTCTTTCCTTAGTTTTCATGTAATCACCACAGAATCTGTTTGAAGGTTTCGACTGCGTATCAAGTGGCGAAGAAAGTGCGCTCATATAAACAATTCGTTTATACAATCCACTGATCCTAAGTGGTGCCATTTTCACTGATTTGAATAAGTGGAGTGGCAAATTAAATATTGTTTTTATTGAATTCAGCCGAATAATTGCGTTGAATAAACATATTTGCGACAGTTTACTATTTATATTGCATACTTTAACGTATTTATTAATAATTTAACAAAAACATTTGTGACAACTATACCCTATATTAACCTATTTATTAGTAGTAATTCCATTCCCCCTGGCATGCTGGAAATAACATGTAGAATTTCAAACCACAGCATCTATGGATTTATATATATATATATATATATATATATATATATATATATATATATATATATATATATATATATATGTAAACCTAGTAAATTAAGTTAGGAAAAACAACGCAGGGAGTCCGCAGCTATGCGTACGTGCGTGTTCAGAAAATAGCGTAACACTAAGGCGAACGGAATTGGCACGTTTTGCGGAGAGCCCCGTACATAAACTCGAGATACGTGGGCGCCGCTGGTGTCTGATTGTTATACAATATTCACGGTACAGTGAACACTTTAGGAAGCTCCCTTATTTACGATAATAGTCAATAAATATTTTTTATTGTAGCCTTACATGTTAAATTTCGAGTCCGGTGAAATACATACACTGTGTTCAATATCTACATGCACTATTCTTTCAAAAAATTTTAAAGGATAAAAATGGCTGATAGGAAAAAGTAACTAGGACCTCAAATGTGCTCACTTTACCGTCAACAGCATATAGTACACATGTGTCGAAGTACATGAAGATGGGGGATTGGCGATTGAATAACAAATCTACCAGAAGTGTTAGCATTTTATTTCCTGCATAGCGAGCCAATTCCGTTCGCCTTCGTGATATGCAGCTTGTTGTCGCAAGCAGGTTCGTATAGCTAAGGATGGACTCCTCGCGCTATTTTGCCTAACTTAAAATTAAATTTAAAATGCTAGATGTCCTTTATAAACATTTTGTTACTAGGATGTGTTGATTATATTATTCCATAGATACTGTGATTTGAATTTTGACATGTTATTAAAATACATCTTGTATACGCAGGTTGGCATCGCCCGTAAAGGTTCATCAATGTTTGCCTCGCTCACACAAACATACTGCTTACTAGACGACCGCCTTAAGGACATGATAGTTGGGTTTCTATAAAATCGTTACTCCATTGGCTGTCGGTCAGCCAATGATGAAAAATGCATAGTAAGGTGTATTGTACAGTGTAGTATGGACAAATAGCAAAGCGGTTATTTGAAATAAAGACATCAAATGAACTGGCATTACTGTAGTTGTGAATATAGGTGACTCAAATTTATGCTGTCTTTAATGCCAGTAAATGTGTGCCGTTTTCAAAGTGATTAACAAAATATATTTATAATATGTAAAATAATAACCATTAGAACTATCATCAATGCAGACGTTGTTAAAAATTCATAGAGCTGACATAAGTACGGTGATAGTCCCAAAATTGCAAACATTCATACGTAATGATTTCTGAAATACACCACAATTATTTCAACAGCTGAAAACGGTAAACAAAGGATTAGACAGTTGAAACGTAGAATTCACATGGCAGTGTTTATGTTTACGTGTAACGGAAGGATACTTAATCGGTACCTAAGATTATAACATGAGCAGGGCTTCAGAAATGTGTGAAGTATTCGTGAATGATTTGTAGGCCTGCTTAGCTACTCTGTGATTTGGTGGTAGCGAAAATCATTTCTATTGCCACTAAATATTTTCCATTGTTAATTTTTTTAAATGTATTTTGCAGACTATGATTTAAGGAAGTATTTAACAATGTCTGTATAAAATAAATAATTCACCGGGTTTATTTTAAATGAATATATTCTAGTGACAAAAAGTTTATTTTTCAGACTTGGTTATATGGGCAGGGAAGAAAAAGTTGCAACACCGTGCAGCTTGAGTGTGTATGACTTATATAAATCTTAACTTAAAGAAATTGACTAAGAAAAACCACAAGAAAAAATTTTTATACTCCCCTTATGCGTGTTGGGTGCATCGATTCGCGTTGGCGTCAAAGCTCAAGGATGGTTAATAGTTAATTGACATTTTTTAAAGCAGGGATTACACGAGAATTTAAACTAGTTTAGACGTACAAATAAATTTATATATATTTATCCATATATACACATATATGGACTTATATAGCACTATATATATAATATGGTCGTGGAAACTAGCTGGACTTTATGTATTCGTTGGAATGAACAAGTGCTAGGTCAAATAATGATTTTCGCCATACCATTAGAGTGAAAATGTAATTATATATATTTAAAACAGTCACAGTTGACTAGGATTACAATCAATTATAAATAATTACAGAACCTTTTACGTTTCGTGTTTTGGAGATCGTTAATCGACATTAATTTTCTGAAAAGTGTCCATGCAAATATTATAAACGTCATCAATAAAGGAAACCGTTAAATAAATAAATAAATATATATATAATTTTTTCCGTGTTGATTGAAAAAAAAATAAAACCTTTTTAAATGCAAAAAATATTATGGCTAGTTCAGTAAGATAAAACAGCTAGCAACACCCGTGTTTTATAATATATGTTGCGTTCATTACAGATTTTTTTTCTTAGTACGTTCATCATGTTAAAGTTGAAGTATCTTGTACATCAATCTCCCTGAGTTTTTGAAACAGAGCTTGGGCAATCTTTCTGCAGCGTGCTCATACGGGTCATATGTTCAACAATGACGTCCCCTTAATTTTTTTGAAGGAAGTAGTATTTATCATGCGATTTTCTTAGTCCATTTGTAAAATCCTGGGCTTTTGGTTCAACTTTTTGAACTTGCATTGTCTAATCTTAAAACTGGTTGAAAATGAGTACAATTTAGCAATCAATCTTCTTACTACAATGAGTTCTTTAAACTAGTTCACTTGAGTCTACGAATTCAGCATTAACTGCAGAGAAAACAATTTATCTTTATTTTCGAATGATGCAATATTTTACTGCACTAGCAAGGTTGCATACAATTCCATTTGTGTAACTTTTACTTTCATAATCTCCAGTAAAATTTGATTCACTGAAGGTTTCTAGTACATTTTGATGTCACTTAGATATAATAAATCACACATGTAACTACCAAATAAAAATCATAAGTATTCTTTGACTACCTCCAATCACTTGCTCTTGGAGATGGAAGTTTCCAAGAACTTTAATCACTATATAAACAATATCAAGCCTTGTTACGCAGCTGAATCACGAAATTAAACATTTTCCTCAATACCTCCTCCCTTCACCTCCCTTTGCCATTCTTTAGAACAATGGAGTAGTTTCTTGGATTTCATAATTTCTTTGCATCACTCAAATTAAATATTACAAGATTTTTTGTTGCGTAGACCTCCTGGTTAATAAAAGTGTATCCACGAGATAAATGTAGACTCTCCATTCCAAATAACTTTTCTCAGGCTTACTAGTAACAAGTTGCGCGTAAGCAGTTCGCGCGTAAGCCGGCTATATTATGACTGTTATGGTTCAACCAGAACCTATCACGATGAATAAAATTAACGTAAAATATGGGCTGATGTGATGGCAATTCTATCAATGTCTGGCTATTGCATAATACTTGACTTCGCATCACGTGTGTTTGAGTATCAATAACAACTGAGACAAACATGTTGAGTCATCTTTGTTTTTACGCAATTTTGAATATTAATTTTTGCCGTTTCCTTGATAAACTACGCACACCGCAAGAATGAATAATGCAATGATATTAGGTCATCTTTACCTATAGTATAAATCTACTCCACAATTTAAAAACCCAGTTGATTAGAATCTTGTTAACATAAACAGATAAATCGCACATTTATCTTAACATGAACGTATAGTGAAGGTAATACGTAAGTGATAGAGCAACTTAGCCTTCAAGTACAAGAGCAGCTTAAGAACAGTTATCATATTTTTTTTTATTTCCACATTCCCTAACCACAATATCACTACAAAAAAGTTTGCAAGTTTTGTTAATTCTTTTACTACTAGCTTTTGACTGCGGCTTCGCTCGCGTGTTTATAGGGATAAATAACGAAGTTCTGTGACACTAAGACACAATTAAGTTCTCAACCCACTGAGTTACTGCGGACACAATATTTTGTGATCTAGCCCCTAAAAAGCTAGGTCCTCAATATTGGGTGCTGTAGCCACACAGCAGCTGCGACCCCACTATTGGGTTCTCTAACCACGGAGCTATTGCGGCCATACGATTGGGTTTTCTAGCCACTAGGCTACTGCAGTCCGACTATTGAGTGCTCTACCCACTGAGCTACAGCCTCACTATTGGGTTTTCTACTCACTGCTTTTCTGCGGCCCCACTATTGGGTTCTCCAGCCACTAAGCTAATGCGACCCACTATTTGGAACTCTAGTCCCTGACCAGCTGCGGCCCCACTATTAGGTTCTCTAGCCACTGAGCTACTGCGGACCCCCTACTGGGTTCTCTAGACACAGAGCTACAGCGGTTCTGCTATTGGGTTCTCTACGCACTGAGCCACTGCAGTCCCACTATTGGGTTCACTAGCCACTGATTACTGCGGTCCCACTATGGTGTTCTCTACGCACTGAGCTACTGCGGCCCCGCTATTTGGAGCTCAAGCCCCTAACCAGCTGTGTCTCCACTATTGGGTTCTATTGCCACTGAGCTACTGAGGACCCAATATTAGGTTCTCTAGCCACTGAACTACTGCGGCCCCACTATTGGGTTATTTACGCACTGAGCTACTGCGGCCACACTATTTGTAGCACTAGCCCCAGACCAGCTGCGGACCCACGATTGTGTTCTCTAGCCTCTGAACTACTGAGGTCCCACTATTGGGTTCTGTATCCACTGAGCTACTGCGGCCCCACTATTGGGTCCTCTAGACACTGAGCTACTGCGGTCCCACTGTTGGGTTCTCTATGCACTGAGATACTGCGGGCCCACTATTGGGTTCTCCAGGCACTGAGCTCCTGCGGCCCACTATTTGAAGCTCTAGCCCCTGACCATATGTGGCACCACTGTTGGGTTCTCTAGCCAAAGAGATACTGCGGCCCACCTATTGCGTTCTCTAGCCACTATGCTACTGCGGTCCTGCTATTGGGTTCTGTACGCACAGAGCTACTGCGGGCACACTGTTGGGTTCTCCAGCCACTGAGCTACTGCGGCCCACTATTTAGAGCTCCAGCCTCTGACCAGCTGCGGCCCCACTATTAGGTTCTCTACCCACTGACTGAGCTACTGTGGCCCTACTATTTGGAGCTCTTGCCCCTGACCTGCTGCGGCCCCACTATTGGGTTTACTAGCCACTAAACTACTTCGGCCACCCACTATTGGATGCTGTAGCTACTACCAGCTGCTGCCCCACTATAGGGTTATCTACCCACTGAGCCTCTGTGGCCTCATTTTTTAGAACTCTAGCCCCTGACCAACTGCAGCCCCACTATTGGGTTTCTCTAGACACTAAACTACTTCGGCCACCCACTATTGGATTTTGTAGCTCCTACCATCTGCGGCCCCACTATTGAGTTCTTAACCATTGAGATTCTGCAGCCCCAATATTGGGTTCCCTAGCTACTGAGCTACTACTTTCCTACTATTGGGTTCTCTACGCACTGAGCTACTCTGCGGCCCCACTATTTGGAGCTCTAGTTCCTGATCAGCTGCGGCCTCACTATTAAGTTGTCTAGCCACTGAGCTACTGCAGTCCCACTATTTTCTTCTGTAGCCACTATTCTACTGCAACCCCACTTTTGGGTTCACTAGACACTGAGCTACTGCGGACTCTCTTAGATTCTCTATGCACTGAGTTACTGCGGGCCAACTATTGGTTTCTCCAGCCACTGAGTAATTGAGGCCCACTATTTGTAGCTATAGCCCTGACCAGTTGTGGTCCAACTATTTGGTTTACTAGCCAGTGAGCTACTGCTAACCCACTTTGGGGTTCTCTAGCCACTGAGCTACTGCTGCTCCACTATAGGGTTCTCTACCAACTGAGCTACCATGGTTCCACTATTTGTAGCTCTTGCCCCTGACCAGCTGCGGCCCCACTATTGGGTTCACTTGCCACTAAACTACTTCGGCCACCCACTATTGAATGCTGTAGTTCCTACCAGCTTCGGCCCTAAAATTGGGTTCTCTACCCACTGATTTTCTGTGGCCCCAATATTGGGTTCTCTAGCCACTGAGCTACTGCTGCTACACTAGAGGGTTCTCTACCCACTGAGCTACTGTTGCCTCACTATTCGGAACTCTAGCCCCTGACCCTCTGCGGCCCCACTATTGGGTTCTCTAGCCACTAAAGTACTTCGGCCACCCATTATTGGATGCTGTAGCTCCTACCAGTTGCGGCCCCACTACTGGTCTTTCTATCCACTGAGTTTCTACAGCCACAATATTGGTTTCTCTAGGCACTGAGTTACCTTGGCCCCAATATTGCCTATGTAACCACTGAGCTACTGTGGCCCTACTATTGGGTTCTCTCGCCACTGATCTTCTGTAGCCCCACTATTGGGTTATCTACGCACTGAACTACTGTGGTCCCACTATTTGGAGCTGTAGCTCCTGACCAGCTGCGGTCCCGCTATTGGGTTCACTAGACACTAAACTACTTCGGCCACCAACTATTGGATGCTGTTTCTAGTAACCATCTGCGACCCCACTATTGGGTTCTCTACCCACTGAGTTTCTGCCGCTCCAATATTGGGTTCCCTAGCCACTGAGCTACTGCTGCCCCACTACTGGGTTCTCCAGCAGCTGAGCTACCGCGGCCCACTATTTGGAGCTCCAACCTCCGACTAGCTGCGGCCCCACTATTGGATTCTCTAACCACTGAGCTATTGCTGCCCCACAATAGGGTTCTCTACCCACTGAGCTACTGTGGCCCCACTATTTGGAGCTTTAGCTCCTGACCAGCTGCGGCCCCACTATTGGGTTCTCTAGTAACTAAACTACTTTGGCCACCCACTACTGGATGATGTAGTTCCTACCAGCTGCGGCCCCACTATTGGGTTCTCTATGCACTGAGCTACTGCGGTCCCACTATTTGGAGCTCTAACCCTTAAACAGCTAGGTCTCCAATATTGGGTGCTCTAGCACCTGAGCAGCTGAAGCCTCACTATAGGGTTCTGAACCCACTGAGCTACTGCTGCCCTACTATTGGGTTCTCTACCCACTGAGCTACTGCTGCCCCACTATTGGGTTTTCTAGCCACTGAGCCCCCAATGTTGCGTTCTCTTACCACTGAGCTACTGTGCCCCCACTTTTGGCGTCTCTAGCCACTGAGCTACTGCGACCCCTCTTTTTGGAGCTCTGGCCCCTGACCAGCCAGGTCTCCACTATTGGGTGCTCTAGCTCTTAAGCAGCTGCGGCCCCACTATTTGGAGCTCTAGTCCCTGACCAGCTGCGGCCCCACTATTGGGTTCTCTAGCCACTGGGCTACTGTGGCATCTCGATTGGGTTCTCTACCTACTGAGTTTCTGCAGCCCCGATATTGGTTTCTCTAGTCACTGAGCAACTGCTGCGCTACTACTGGGCTCTCTACCGACTGAGTTTCTGCGGACCCACTATTGTGTTCTCTAGCCACTGAGCTACTGCTGCCCCACTATTGGGTGCATTGGCACCTGACCAGCTGCGGCCCCACTATTGCGTGCTCTACTCACTGAGCTACTGCGGCGCCACTATTGGGGTGCTCTAGTACCTGACCAGCCGCGTCCCCACTCTTAGGTTCTCTAGCACCTAAGCTTCTGCGGCACCCTTATTTGGTTCTATAGCCACCGAGCTTCTGCGGGCCCCTTATTGTGTGCTCTATCCACCGATCTACTGCGGCCCCCTCTTTATATATATCTATATATCCACTGGGTCACTGCGATCCTACTTGGAATAACTATTGCCACTGGGCCACTGCGGTTTTTTTGGAAGAAAAGGTTTACAGCATATATACAATGCTTTATTTTATGCTGTAATCCTAAGAAAAGCTTAATCCAGTACCTATTTACATCCCTGATCATCATTTTCCCGGAACCGCTTGAGATATCTCGATGAAACAAAGACTAAGTTGATCTTCGGGTTATTATCTATAGACTTTGTAAATTTGATGTCAATACATTGCTCCGTTTTGATGTGAAAGATCAAACAAACACTCTTCCGCATATATATATATATATATATATATATATATATATATATATATATATATAAAGTAAGGATTCTTAAATAGTTTTCTCGAGTAGATCAATGTCTATCTCTATGGAATTATTTGTCTAAACGAAAAACCTATCTGTATCATTTAAGCACGTTTTATTCTGGCCGTTAAAGTCAAATCATAGACCTTTATAGCGCAAATAAATATTAGTAATGCTAATCTTTAAGTAATATATGCCTGGCCACATTTCAAGTACGCCTGTATCGTCTCTGAAATACAACCCAGTGCACGATTTCTTCATAATATGGCACCCGAAATGAGTAAGCACGTTTCGTGCATTCGTGAAAGTGTAACAAGTAACGTGTTCGAAATCGGTCGTATTTAAATTTGCTATTTGAAAAATACTTAGTAGTCATAGTACGAATTATTTTATATGTTATTTGTATGTAAAATTACTCCATTAACATAAATAATAGCAGTACGTCTTTAAAGGTTTTCATTTCTGAATTATAAGTGTAGCTCTGCTGCTTTTTTGGAAGAAAAGTATTTTAGTGATTGTTTAAAAGAGCAAAGTCTTGTATTAAATCGTCACATTTAATTAATGCAGTTAAATAATTACGAATGTTTGCGTAAATCTCTTGATTCAGTACACCATACAGTGATTTTTTACACAAAAATAAACTGATTAAAACTGCACTGATGCAGCCACTTCAATCTAATTTGTTATTGTATCATCTTGTAAGAGGACTACATTTATTCATAATCTCTATCATTTATTTTCAAAAATTCCTTAGTTACTAATCTTATTTTACTAGTGAAAATTTTGCAGTAATATTTTATATTAAATTTTAATACTCATTTGGTGTTCAACACATTTTGTCCTGGTCATTCCATGAAATATTCATAGTCTTAGTTCTATTAATAAAAATTTACTTCATATATCATTGCTTTTTCCCAGTAGAGCTTATCTTAAAATTGCATTGTTTATATGTGTTTTTTTAATCTGAACCTTCCATATTATTACCTTTAGTTAATTTTTTACCTTACAGGTTTTTAAAGTGAGAGCTGTGTGTTAAATTTTCTTAGCAAATTCTCATTATTACTCGAGTATTGTTTTAATGAAATATAATTATATGATTGAGTATAAGCAATATCGGAATTAAACTCCGTAAAACAATTTTAGACAAGTTATTTATCTAATTAAATTAGATGCCAATTTCGCTGTCGATTTGGTGGAATTTTATTTATTTATTTTTATCAGTACTGTAGCATTGAATGGCCAAATATGGTGATTCACGTGTGCAATACGTTAAAAACATACATCACCAAATAGGTGAAAATGGTCATTTGTTATTTTAGAGTTGAACCGTAAACCGTAAATAATATTCCCTTAGTTTGATGGACGTCCAGATATATTCAGGTAATTATAATTATTTAGTTGTGATTTGGTTAAACTATTAATTACGTATATAAAGGAAAAGTGTAGCATTTGATTTTACAAATGAAAAATTATCGGATTCAGCTTGGCACGTCTTACAAAATTACTTTATTTGCGTTAGGGACATATACCGTACACTTGCTGTTATCCGTGGCTCCGCCCGCGTACAAAATATAAAAAACAGACCACCAACCAGTACCTACTCAAATGGTTGGTGGCATATTTTATATATTCCCTAAGAAACTATTTGCTTTTCCGGGATGAAAAGGACCCTATATGATAATCCAGAATATAATCTACCCCTGTACCAAAATTTCATCTAAATCCGTCTAGCCGTTATGACGTGATTGAGTAACAAACAAAAATACAAACTTTCGCATTTATAATATTATTAAAATTAAGATGAAGATTAGTCGTCTGTGAGCCGACCAGAGCAGGTAGGAGACACATTCTCAGTGGAAAGTGTCCCATTTCCGGAAATTGCGTTTGTTGTATATATTTAGAATCCAGAGTCTTCTAGACAGTGCTAACATACACTATTTCCGTTTCTCGGTCCGCTAACTTAGCAGTTTTATTTTTCTCTGAAAGCAGGAGTTTTCTATCGTAGTTGTTGCTCTACCATGGTACATTGTGGCTGGCCCTTAGAAGAATTTCATTAGTGATTTGGTTTTGCTATGAGACTAAGCTATACGGTAGTAAAAATTTAGTAATGTCACGCTGTCACCTGCCTTATTCCAGTGGTCCTGTAAATGTATTTATTTCATTCGGGTGTCATTGCTCACCAGGAATTTATTTATCTGAGCTAGTTAAAGGCACCATTTGTGAAACGAAGGTTATGGCAGCTCGAGCATTTATTTCGCTTTGCCAATAGCAGTAATAAATTACTTATAATATTAATATTACGCCTTCTCGTTTTATGACGTTACAAGAAATATCGCACTTTGTCATGTTATTGACTAATGGAAGCAAAGTTAATTTTTACTACCCCATCGCCCAAAAATGTTTGGTTTTAATGCCGTATACCGGTAACTAGCTTGAAGTAGTTCGGGGCCCACATTGCTATATTCGAGGCTTTGCTCTGCTTCACTAGTCACAGTGGAAGATTGCTCTTCCATATTTTAGAGAGAAAAGTGCAAAATACATGCTCTCTCCTTTAAAACTGCGCCATGGGCCGGCGTTTCTTCATTACAAAGGTAGCGTAATTAACTTGTAAAAAAAAATTTCATTTTTATTTTATGTTGTGTTGTTAAATTGTTTGTTTTGCACTGTTTATGTATACTGAAGTTTCATTTTTGTCCGCTAGTTGTCAGTCCTGTATAAAGTAGCGGAAATAAAGATGGATGTCGGGTATACGTCAAGTTATGTACTGCGTACTGCTACATTTTATTACGAAGTTATTTGTATCCTATCAGGTCATGGGCACAGGTTATGTTACTGTAGTTGCAAAATCTGAGTGTAAACGTGACGTGCAAGACTTTTTTTTTATAATTTGGTGAAAGCTGCCAATAGTTTTTGAAGATCGTGTGCGCTTTGATTAACTGAAAAAAAGTGGTTTCCGAGAATATTAAATATCCGGTGTTAAGTGACGATAATTGTCATGCCTGGTGAAGGATGACTCGTGCGGCTTTGAAACAAAGACATTTGTAGGATGCCATCGACCCCTGGTTTTGACGAGGACACAGGAAAAATTAACACCTAAACAAAGGACAACAAGCACAGGAGTTTTGAACTTCGTATTTCAAGTTGTTGAAGACCAGTTTCTCAATTATAATATGCACCAGTACACTCGCGCCAAAACTGTGTGGGAAATACTGGAAAATATTCACTGCAATTTCGGCATTCCCCATCTAATTAAAATGCTAGAGGAACTCGTTACTATTAAGGAAACGGACAGCATGACTATGCGTGAGTACATGGGAAATATTCAATCCTGTTGCAGTAAACTAAGTTTCGGAGGGCTGAATTTTGCTGATAAAACCGCTACTACTTTCATGATCAGAGAATTTCCAAGAGAATTATATAAAGTTCTCATGTGAAGTTTAGAACATGATGAAGAACCACAGTCTGGGAAAATGGTCAAAAAGAGATTACTTCTCATAGAAAGGAGACAAAATCTTGACAAAGAAAAAGAAAGCAGCGAGGTGAAGGCATTTATCTCCAAAATGAATTCGTGAAGTACTTCTGAAAACAGACAGATGCATACTGAAGACGATTACACAAGTGTTGAACAACCTAGAGTAGGCCTATGAT
Organism: Dryococelus australis; assembly: GCA_029891345.1. Classification (NCBI taxonomy): domain Eukaryota; kingdom Metazoa; phylum Arthropoda; class Insecta; order Phasmatodea; family Phasmatidae; genus Dryococelus; species Dryococelus australis. The sequence continues at coordinate 153,947,569 of CM056996.1, forward strand.
ATCGAAGAAAACTCGAAAGGCGGGAAATGGGTAGAGAAATATCGCGTGCTATGCATTTAACGAAACAGACAACATAACAAGCGTTTGCCCAAGGTTTGTGGTTGAAAGAAAAAATAATAAGGCAAAGCCGGACCACGGAGGAAGAAACAGCGGAAGTTACACATGAAAGAGTTTGTGTGGCAGAGATGTAATATGAAAACAGCCCTTTAGATGAGGATGGTAAGGTAGCTACGTCATACTTTAAGGCTTTGTGTGAAAATAAACTCGGTCGGTTATATACAGCAGTACGGATTATGGATTCTGGTGCCACATGACGCCCTACAGAGAACGCATTGAAGATTTTGTTGGTAGCCTGACTGGAATGGTGAAATTTGACGAAGGAGAATGTGCCACAGCAAAAGGCAAGGGAAAGGTAACATGTATCATTTAGAATGAGTGAAAAATTTGGGCGCTGCACAATCCAACTAAATTAAGTAATTTATGCGCTAGGGTTAGAAAACAACCTAGTGTTTGTTAAACAGCCAGATAAAAAATACTTGAGCTTAGGATCAAAGATGGCGATATTAAGGTTATGGATGGAAATTAGACGTTATTTAAAGCATCAAGTGGCGGGAGTGATGTGTATCTTTGTTTCATGTCACGCTTTCAAAGCAAATGGAAAGGTAATCAAATGTCATTCTGTCGAAAATACCTTACTGACAGGTATGACTGCAATGAGATCAGCTGTCACATAGCACACAATGATTGGGCACTTGAAAAGTATGCCAGCTGTATGTGATACTTCTACTAGTTATAGAGGTAGTGACATTCCTGAAGGGAAATATGAAAAGGACTGGATTCACATATAGTATCTCAATAACTAGTGCAGTGTTGGACTTGGTGCACTCAGATGTTGTTGGCAGGTTTACTCCTCTTTCCATGGGTGGCGCAGAGAACTTTGTTACGTTTATGGATGATTACTCAAAGTATTCAGAAGTTAACATGTTGAAGAGAGTGTGTGATGTTGCTGAAGTCATCAAACAATATTAGAGTAAGTTTGAAACTTTTCAAAAAAAGGAAAATAAAGGTCGTCGAGTCAGACAATGGAGGTGAACACACTGGCGGGGAATTTGAGAAACAACTGAGAGATAAAGGAATTCTTCCTAGGCAAACTGTTCCATACAGCTCGCAACAGAATGGAAAAGTAGAGAGGCGGCTGAACCAAACTTTGATGAACACAAGGTGTATGTTATTTGAGGCGGGACTTCCTGAAAAATGTTGGGCTGAAGTACTGTCGACAGCCAACTACATACGAAACAGATGTCCTTCACAAGCAATTTATGGGAATATTCCGTTTCAGCTATTGTTTGACAATAATTTAACAATGAATGATCTCAAACAAATTTACGTTTTTTGGGTGCCAAGTGTGTGCAGCAACACTGGAGAATGAGAAACTTTCTCCAATAGGTGATAAATGTATATCTATAGGATTTCAGGAAGGGATCAAAGACTACAGGTCCTGGAAACTAAGTGGCAAAAGAACAATTGTCTCAAGAGACGTGCATTTTCAGGTACAATGTGGTGGAGATTCCAGCTGTCGAAGAGAGAAGTGAGAATGAAGAAACTATAGAACTGCATACATCTGACATAAGGGAAGCAAAAATGAAAACCTGCATGCTCAAAGGGAGATAACACAAGATGAAATTGAGGTTATAATTGGTTAAGGTGACAGGAACGAGAATACAGAAAACGAAACATTTGATCTTGGCGAAGCTGAACTGAGAAGGTTGACAAGACGAGGGAGAAGAAGAAAATTCATTTGCTGTTGCTCACAAGAGGTAAATCTAGTAAAGGAGCCTAACTCATTTCAAGAAGCTACTCATGGGTGTGATGGATATATGTGGTTAAAAGCAATGGAGAAGAAATTTGAAGCTTGAGGAATAAAAACACTGGGACACTAGTGAAAAGGCCAGTGGAAGTAAGGTGATAGGTTCAAAGTGGGTGTTCCATGTGAAATTTGACAAGGATTGAAAAATCAATACGTAAAAAGCAAGACTACTCCAGTAGCAAAACACACATGGCTCATTTATGGTTTACAGTCGGATGCCAAGCCAGCAAACAGTTGACCAACAGCTGGCATGCACCCGACATCATTGCTGGTCCTGAAGTGGCACCACTAACTAGCCATACTCTGCCAATAACTGGCCCAGGTGTGGTGAACGCAAATGGCCCAAGATGGCACATATGCTTACAACAGCATGGCCCAGAGATGTACCATTTCACAGCCATCATATGGCCTACTGATGGCTAGCCATGCTTTCACCATATGTCTAACACTATCTTCTAAGAATAGTGGAATTAACCATCAATGTCAACTTTTCTTCGTTTTTAACTTCCTTTTACTCCACTATTAAACACATTATACGACATGAAATTCTTATGCTTACCGGAGCAGGAGAGGGGCTGCGAACCTACACCACTTGAATTGATAGCCCAGCATGCTAACCATTACTCCACTGTGTATACTAATCTATAGATGAACTATTTTGGAATATATTCGGACTTGAATGATTAACAAACACTAATATAATATAAATTACAGCGTTATTCTACAGGCTTAAAATTTACCATGCGATGAAAATCAGTTTTTAAAATACTGTTGTTCAGAGAAATTTTCCTACATGAATCGCGATATTAGCCCAAAAACTTGCCTTTAATGTAATCTTTTGCAGTATGTATGTCACCTGGATGCTATTCATCTGTTTTCAAATGCAGTCGCCAATTATGAATATTTTAGTGATGTGAAACAACAAAAGCCCTGCGATGTTAGTTTTCTAAAGGTGGTTATATATGGTTTTTTAAACGTATAATTTTTATTATATGCGGTCATACATGTAAAAGATTACATATGTTAAATTATTCAACACTTATAGTGACCCAAGTCAATAGACAAGTGTATGGTGTCAATCGTCGGGAAACTTACAGCTCCTTCATTAATAGACACATTTTAAGAATTCTTCTGTCCTTGGCAGTCAAGACATGTTTGTGTTAGAGGCATACTGATGTTACTGCAGCCTGTCTGAACAGCCCATTAACAACGCCAGTCTATATGACGCAGCCATCGTACTGGGAAAAAGGTGATGGGGAAGAGCTTGTGAGACTTCTTAAATGCAGCATCTACGGGTTTCATCAAGCTGGTAAAGACTGGTACAAATATCTGCCAGGCATCCTGAAGAGATTTGGTTTGAAACAGTGTTTGTCGGAACAATGTGTGCTAGTACAAGAAGGGTTGGTTGTTATAATATATGTTGATGACCTAGTGTTGGTGGTTAATACCCAGGGAATAAGTAAATTCCCTACACACCTAGGTTCGGAAATAAAAATCAAGAATACGGGGGAAGTTTCTCATTTACTAGAGTCGGAGGTTTGCAGACACAGTGGCAAAAAGATTACAGTATGTCAAGTAACTTACACAAAGAAAATGTTGCAGGAGTTCAACATGATGGAGTCAACGGTGAGTATGCCAGGTGATCCTCTAGTTGACCACATAGGGGACAGAGTTTTTGACCAGGATCTTTACAGAAAGGCGATAGGATGCATCCAGTACATTGCAACAAGGCCTGGCATAATTTGTTCTGTAGGCATAGGTTAAGTAAATTTTGTAATATTTCATCCCAAAGTAATTTGAAAAACTTCAAGAAGGTCATGAGTTTCCTCAAGTACACAAATAATCTGAAGTTGACATACTCCCACCTAAGAAATGAAGTTCAAGTGTTTTGTGATGCTGACTGGGCAAACGACAAAAATAAAAGTAAATTAATTGGAGGTTATGTTGTAATAATGGGAGAATGGGCTGAATGCTGGAAAAGTAAGAAACAGCAGCTCATCAACAGTGGAAGCTGAATACATTGGTATGTTTGAAACCTGCAAAGAGGAGGTGTGGATTAGCAATTTTCTTGGGGAGTTAAATCTGACAGGAGTTTTTCAGAGGCCTTGTGGGATAAAGACAGATAATTTAGGAACTTGTAATCTTTCTTAGAAAATGAAGATTTCGGAATGTACTAAGCATTTTCGAATATGTTACCATACGGTAAAAGAGTATGCAGATAATGGAGATTTCATCTTCAAGTATGTGAAGTAAATTCACAATGTCGCTGATATCATGAGTAAAGGGTTAAGTGCAGCAAAAACAATAGAATTTCTTGGGAGAATGGGGTTGGGCCCTTTGGAATTTTTTTTTTTTTTTAGTTTTAGTGTAACAATTACCACAAGCATTTGCCCATGGTCTGAATAGTTTTTTTTTTTTTTTAGTAGTCTCCATTGAACAATATTTCCAAGGGAAAGTGTTAAAAAATTATTTCGTGTTGTCATAGGCCCTATGTTGTGTTGTAAAATTATTTTTTTCCACTATTTACATGTTCTGAAGATTGGTTTTTTGTCCGCTAGTTGTCTGTTCTGTAAAGAGTAGTGAAAATAAAGATGGCTGGTGGGTATAAGTCAAGTTATGTACTGCTGCATTTTATTGAGAAGTTATCGGTATCCTAACATTAACTGCTGTTTGTTCGGATTTTTTTTAAATATATATTTTCATTAAGCGAGCATCATCTGCATTATTTCTGTTCTCATTTCATTGCGCTATTGAAGCGAGGAGTATAACTTATTGTTATTTTATGGTTTGCTCTATATTTATTTCTGACATCAATGACTTTTATTTACTAACTCCTTTCCACCATCAGTGATAAGTAGTTTCTGTGCATGACTAGTAGTTGTAGCCCTAGAAAGAATCTTTTCTTATTTACTGCCTGTCTCTAATTTAATTTATTGTAAATGAGGCTTTGTTAATTAAAACATGAACACTGTTCAAAAAAATTAGAAGGACATGATTTTGGTCGACTGTAGTATTTAACCAAGCAATGCTTAAACTATGACTGTTGTTTGGTCTTGTTCCGACATGCTGTCCAAAATCAAACATACTATGAAATTGACCACCATAGTTATTCCATCTACGTTATTGATTTATGTCAAATACTAAAATGGCGGATCAATGATGCACGTAGTTTTACACTGACATCTAATGTCTGGAAGTGACAAGCTGATGTTTTTAGATCTTTTGCACGTTCAGTCAGTCGAACTGTGGTACTTAATGGAAGCGAAAACTGTTCGTGCAATCATACTGTTGCAGAAAGGATGGACTATTAGCGCAGTGGCTGCAGAACTCTATGTGGTAAAATCTGTTGTTGGTAGGGCGTGGAATAGATTCAGGGAAACAGGAATATGCACTAGGAGAGGAGGCCAGGGTAGAAAGAGGAAACCGTAGGCTGGAGACGACCAATATGTGGTCAACTGAGCACATTCGGCGGCTCAGTAATACTGCTTGGGACGACCAATATTATATGAGGGCAGCAACTGGTGCAAATTCCAGTGATCAAACCGTTTACAATAGACTTAGAGAAGCGGGCTTAAGGTCACGAAGGCCTCATTAAGGCCTGCGATTAGCGCCTCGTGACAAGACGGATTGACTGCGATTTGCACAGGCACATCCATACTGACAACTCGTACAATGGCTCAGTGTGCTGTTTACAGATGAATCGCGCTTTCGTCTAATGCATTGTGATGGATTGGTGCTAGTGTATTGTTGCCGGGGAAAGCAGCAGTGCAGGAACGAGACATTTTTGGCGATGGGTGTCTCGTGGTATGGGGTGGCATCACTATCGACGCTCGAACTGACCATGTGGTGATCCAATACGGACTTACTGCTGCCAGATACGCAGAGGAAATTGTACTCGATCATGTTATGAGCATTGCAGTGGGGATGAGGCCCCAGTTTGTGCTGCAACAAGGCAATGCAATAGTACGTACAGCAGCTGGCCCTAGAACTGGCATACAGGAACTCCAGATTCATACAATGCATTGCCCGCAATAATTACTGACCTCAGTCCCATTGAGCGCTTGTACAACACGCTGTACCAATGAGACTGACATCGTGCTAAGGCCATTCAGACAATTAAAGATCTTGCTGATGCTGTCGTCGACGAATGGGAGAAGATCCCGCAAGTGAAGTTGCCTCGACCGATCAGAGGTGTTCATCGAAAATCGAGGCTTTCATACGGGCACACGATGGCCGTACCAGATAACGAAGGGTTTCCTGGGAATTTGATGAATTGGAAGATGATTCCACTTTGGTTTAGGACATAGTGTTTAATGTCCGCATGCAGAGTCCATGTATACATTGAGACACAAACAAAATGTTTACTACTGTTAGGTACAGATTTGAATGGTATACTGACTCCTAAAATATTACTGTATACACAATACGTGTAACAAAATGTGTGTTCCAAATCTTGTCCCAATTATTGTTTTGAGCATTGTATTTTGCTAGGTGAACAAAATTAACTTTGTTGCTTTTCAAGTTTTCTTTACTCGATTATTTTGTTGGGGCTATACAAACATATATTTAGTTAGCTCTTCTCTCAGTGCGACAGTTTACACAAATGTAAACTGACATTGCTCTTATCCTCTGGTCATTTTACTTTCCCTAAAAACTTTGGCATATTGTTTTCTAACTTGATATCTTACACTTCAGCTATTTTAAAAGACATTTTGTTCAAAGTGCTTGTTCAAATATTACTCATGCGAATACTTTATCACCTTCAAGTTTTGACGCAGTGTTAATACGTATAAGTCCACATAAATTTTATCCTTGTACTCCCCGAGGGGCCGCGGTGAGCAGTGGCTATAGCGCTCGCCTTCCACCAAGACAAAAAAGTTCGATCGCTCCCGAATTTTCGCACGTGGGAATCGCGCTGGACGATTCCGCTGGTAGGCAATTTTCCTCGGGGATCTCCCATTTCCCCTTTCCGGAGCTGCTCCATACTCACTTCGCTCATTTCTGAAGATCCCGATGTTAAGGGGGTCGCCTACTTAGAGGTTTTTAACGCGTTTGAGGCAGGGAAGCGCGGAAGCTATAAGGACTACATTGACACGCGTGCCTGATGTCCCTTCGCTCTTACGTGCAAGGAGCTGAACTAGAGTGCAGTGTTCTCGTCGTACTGCGCGTGCCTAAAGGCTATTCACGGTAAACTGAGCACTTTTGAAAGCCCTGCTTAAGATCTACTTGTAGGGATGCTGTGTACTCTTCCGCATAATGTAAAATTAACACTGACATGGACCTCGTCACTTTATTCATGTGTCGCTCAAGTGAAACTGTGAAATTATCAAAAATGTAAATACATTACATATCTGTAAATTTTTACACTTATCTGCATTAAAAAAAAACAGAAAGCGAAAGAAATAATTTGTGTTAGCGCAAATGGTTACCTAACACTTTAATTCAACCTTAAGATATGGAACTATGTTCTTACCACTGTACCAACTTTACTGGACGTGTCATTCAGTGTGCCCATTAGAATATATACAGGTAGGATCAGTGACTTTTTTTAAGGTTGATTTCAAAAGTTCTCATTTTATCGTGAACAGCCTGTATGAGAATTTAAGCGGTGACCCTATCATTTTATTGGTGGAACGCCTGTAACAGAGTTCAATGCGATTCCCTATAATAGTTCCCCATGTTTCCGACCAGTGTATTATGAGCTACAGCAGTGTGAAAAGGCGGTTTTTTTATATCTATGTTGGAGGTCTCGGGAATATTATTTATAATGTACATGGCGTATTGAGAGTATTATAGGTACCTCGCCTGAAGTGTGTTTTCTTTTCGTACATTTGCGTCACGCGAACACGTTTAAGGGTTGGTAAAACAAAATACAGATTTCAAACACACTGCAACGCGATTCAAGCGCCCTTAAGAGCCGCTTAACGTTAACCCTTAACCGCCCCCCCCTTTTTTTTTTCACTCACGGTTCAACCACCGCCATAGTATAATCCATTCACTGGTACTTCGACTTTTCTGAAGCCCTGCCACAGTTTTTCTTCCAGGATATTCCTCCGTCTCGTGCAAGCTAAGCTTAAATAAGTCTAGAAAATTACACCAAAATTCAACGCACCGAGTTCGTGCGCACTCAGTTGTAATAACATTTTGCATTAGAACTATTTATTACTAGGCGTTACCGACATATTTATTAAAACTGAGACGTTATAATTTATAAATCAAATATCGGTCAAACATCAATTTAACGAAAAATAACATAATTTTATGTTAACAGAGGTACGAAACGTTTGAGATACATGACATATTTAGAACGTGACTAAACACGGAAACCAATGGGTGATTTTTCGAAGGTTTGATACAAAAAGTGCGAAGAAACCGCGAATAGACTATATCCTGGGTATTTTGTCAGTCAACCCAGTTATAACACCGGCCCTGGATCATCACAACAGTGATAAAATACAGTGATTACACGACAGATGGGACTATAATGTTCCGTGTTTTAACACGTCGACTCTTGAAAAAATATACTAATGTTTACCCCCATTATTATCTCTACGTGCAAGGAGTTCAGTTATTCTTTCTTAAATTTCGTTTCAAATCTAGAAAACATGTAACGTCAGTTCGACTATATGCTATGGCTTGGTAAAATAAGAAATTGCTGCAAAGAAGGAATGACAAAAGCAATATTTTACCAGATTTCTCTTTTTTTTTTTTTTCCTCTCTGCTATTAAAATTTTCTGGTAAGATGCTTCGTGTTGACCACTCAAGAACTCCAGGGCATTTACAAAGAAGAAAGCGTTCGTTCTCGTGACGAGAAAGCAGTCTTTTGTCTTTATAGAGGCTGCGTTGTCGTTAGGGTTTTAACTCGGTTGACGAGATCCGTGCAAGTCGATGTAGTTTCTATAGTACACATGCGGTGAGCTAAAATATTATCACGGCCTTGGAACGTTTACTTATACCTTTCGGATCTGTGATATATTTAAATCGCATATGGCTGCTGGGGTCTGATTGAACGCTTTTCGTATCCACCTTTAAAAATTATTCTTGGACGTTATATTACATATTTTTATCTATCACTTGTATGGTCGGTAGATTCCAGTAATTTGGTTCACGATAATGTTAATTTTATGTAACGGCAAACGGAAACACTACAGACAGAAAAATTAAACTAATCAAGGCTTTCAAAAGTGCTCAGTTAGACGTGAACCTAATGTTTTGTTCTCATTCCACTCAAAATAAGAACATGAAAAGGAATTATATATGTAGAATTATATATGAAAAGGAATTATATATGTAGAAGGGTAAGCTAAAAAAAATAACTTATGAAAAAGTAACTAAAGTATTTAATTTCCACCTCTAGCAGTTATAAAATGCCTACATAGGATAGTGAGAAAGCCATGGGGAATGATGATAAATGTAATGTTACCATAGACGGACTATACGTAGCCAGTTCTAGTCTACTTGGGCACATTAGGGCTCTCCGCCGGCTAAATTCCCCGCTTCGCCGCTAGATGGCAGGCGAATGCAGCTCCGACGCTGGGACGGGGTGCCTTTATATTTCAGGTGCGCTTACGCAGTTTTGGAGCACGTTTACACGTATCTCCCCCCCCCCCCCAACCATTTCATCCTTCTCACTCTACGCGAGTGCGTCTCTCCCGCTTGCTCTTCAGCCGCCCCCGCGACCTCCCCCTTCCATCCCTTAGCCCTCCCGTGAGTCATTTCATTACAAAGTACAGCACTTGGCTGTGAATTATTGACGCACTTCATGATCATGTGCGAATGAATCGATACGAATTCTCCGCGTCTGCTCGTCCCACCAGATCACACCCCGCGCCCCAGCCCCCCTGCCTGCCTACTTGTCACGATGGTTATCCGTAATGGGAAAGGGAGGGATGTCTATCTTCCCCTTTTCCTGCGTATCCCCTTCAATATCCATTTGCATCTTGCCAGTTCGCTTTCTTTCGATTCTACGCACCTTTAAGCACCTGTATACAGTGTTTGTACCATGAACGTCGTATTAGAATTTGTACTTCAAACAACATCGAGAAAATTACGCGTTTCTTATTTGCTAAAGAGTTGCACTTCAGAGCCGTACCGGAATTCGAAAGATAAAAAAAAACGCAATCTGCTTGACGATCAAGATGTCTTTTTGAGTATATCACAATTAGCGAGGCAACAAATGATTTAAAAACTGAAATATTTCAAGCTTAGGTCCGAAACGTTTGAAATTGTAATGGTGGGATAACCTCTAGATGGTTATAAATTCTACACAGTTAATTATTTTCAGTCCTCATTAACATAGCTTCGTTATAGTCCACAAAATATGTTGGCAGCTGTAAAATAACTAGATTTGCAGACTTACATGAGCTCCAGTTGGTTAGAGGCGGTATTTTAATGTAAGGGTGTTTTTTGTAGTTCCAAGAATTTATTTCTTGATGTGGCAGCTTACAGATGTGCCACACACAAAATTTAATGGATTTCATTAATTTAATATTTTTCTCATGTGTATGCTGAAAACTCTGAAGCCAAATAAAATTACATGATATTATAACTCTTTGTAAACATGAAATTCGTATTTGAGACTTCGGAGCAATACAAACAATAACTTTAAGGTGTTTTGAGGATGTCGTAGAAATAGGAACACACAGTATATCCCACAGTTACAAAGTATAAAGGCTACGCAAAACATTAAAATGTATTGCAGGCGAATATCAATAACAATCAGGAGCGAACTGGGAGGGTAGAGGTCTTGTTTGGAAACAGTGGCATGTCAATATCTGATTTTGGGGCGAGGGCCTACTAACGTTGGATCTTGTGGCAAATAAAACTTCCAGGCTGCCAGTGGCTTTCTCCCGAGAAAAATATTCAAATTTAAGCTTTTAAATTGTAATTATTAAGCGACTACTTAGACAAACAAAAATGTCGAAAAATGTATTCAGTTTTAAAAATAATTTAACTGATTATACTTTTGAAATTTAATCTGTGAATGACTAATGTAATATTTATTTTACTATGTAAGACAAAAACTCTTATTCATATATTAATTACATTTAATTTTATCTTATAAAGTAACCTAGAATCTCGTGACAAGTGGCGGCTGCTGATGGAGGGCTGCGGAGAGCAGCCCTCCTAATAAAATCTCAGAACACAGACCTCTACTTATCTGCTACTCAGCAAATAATACAGCGTACGAATACGGAGGTTATTTCGCAGCCAATGTTTTTGAAATGGACGAGACTCTTGTCACGAGAGAAGCGTTTTTGTAAATGTCGAGTGGTGGGGCTGCAGACTCTTCGCCCCGAAGTGGGTGGTGCGAGTAGAGAGATGGCTGTAACAATGGCCTTGGGGTGATACAGGAGGGAGGGAAGACTTCAGGGACTACTCACTTTTCAGCCAATCGCTTACTGTAAATCAGAGAGAGCTGGGGCGTGCCTCTGCGCTCACACAAAAACGGTTCCCTGGAACTTGACAAGGATACCAAAACTGGAACTTTGAATTCCACTGTTTAACAGAATGTGTTACACAGTTATATACAACATGTTTTGTAGGCACACTTTTGCGCTCCGCTCTTTTGCAGTTGTTAAAACACTTTTATTAAAAATGCCTGTACTTATTTCGAATAGTTTTATTTATACATATCGTTCAAACTTACGTGAGCTTGAAATATAGTGTGTAATATTCTGAATAACTTTGTCATTAATAATGAGCCATGAACATTGTCGTTAATATAGTTTTAATGAAACTTGTAAAAAATGTATAATTCGATGAGTAATATTTTAAACCTTATTTCGACAAAGATTCTGAATTACGAGAATAAACTAGAAGTTAAGAATTTGGGACCAGCAATGCCACAGTTAAATATTACTCAACAACAACGCCAAGGTGGTAAACGCAGTTGTCGGCCTACTTTTGATTATAGACTGAGGTGAAAAACTCGGAAATGAACAAAAATACAAATCGAATGTTTCCAAATTAATCAATCAGCTAACGATCACAAGTAAATTACTATCACTAAACGAATTATGGAACCCACTATCCTGTTTTTTTAATAAATGAAATTGCACAAGGCGCTCACCTAAATCACATCCGTCCACGCGAAAATTCTATGTAAATGCATAGAATTTTGCGGACTGGCTATGCGTATGTGAAGTTAGAAATTCGTTGTTTTGTTTCATTTTTTTGCTAGTGAAACTTAATGATCTGACGTTTACTATCAATTGGGTAAAATATTGGTAATATTTGAGAGACAAAGTTAAAAAAACATATTCACGTTCACGACATATAAAAAAGGCCATAAAATGTTCGGTGATTGCCAGTTAGATAGCGCGTAAATGTTGAAGAATGGATTTTGTTTACAAATATCTTAATTAATATATGCCACTTCCATCCTCTAATTAAAATTTTACATGCTTTTTGTATCTATTGTATGTAATTTAGTATTGAGTTTTTTTTTTAATATTTGTTTTAATGTATTTAAGTTATCATCATTAGTATAGTAGAATAAGTATTATCATCTTATCTCTCGTCGTCTCGTGTAATGTACCACACCACGTATATACTGGTTGGAAGGCATATAACTTACACAAACTTAAAAAGGACAAATGCCTGTGGTAATGATTAGATCTGAACCAGGGGCCACAGTATGTTGACCAATAAAAATCGAGCGTTGAAACATTTTCTTCAAAGAACCACACTTATTTTTTGTATTTAGCTACGTAAGATACACTTACATAAGCCTGTCGTACGCAATTTATTTATCACTATGCCTATTTAAAACATGCTGTTTTTAATGATCTGAATTACGAATTCAGTTTCAAAAGTCACCAGCCGCCACTGCGTTGTGACAGGAATACTGCTTTCTTGACTGGGCAGATATCAACGTAAAGAAGCAGTAGAATGTTTCGTGTGGTGGTGCGAGAGCATTACGATATTATGTTATTATACAGTTAAAACAAAATAAGATGGCTCAGTTCCTACGGAGTCTCAGCATACTTGTCGAGAACTTTTGTGTGGTCCATTCCGTAACTGAGTTCTCTTTCGACTGTAATAAGTATAACTGCCCTCAAGACCTCTGGGTGCATCATGCTTCTTAGTCTGCTCTTAACAATCCGCAGATCGTTAAAGCATTGTTCACATTAAATCTGAGCTCAAGAAGTATAAGAACAACCTTGTATAACTTAAGTACATACATCCTTTTATGTTCTGTCGTAGATAACATATTGTTTCAGAATTCGGTATGGGCATCTTAGCAAACCTTTGAAAACCTTTACTGTGAATCTTAGAATATCATTTTCTTCATAGCTTATTTTATTATCTTCCTCCTGTTCTCATCGGATATCATTCATGTCGTCTTTAAAAGGACATGAAATATGAATTACATTCCATATAACTAAAAACTGAAACTGGGATGCAGTTGAGAGTAGAAACAGAACAGTTCATACGTTCAGCTGACAACGTTTTGAAGATGTGCCAAATTAGTAAATTCTTACAAAATTCTTATATAAAAATTATAAAATTTGGATGTTTTATTCACACAATAACAAATATTTATTTTCAGCCTTATATTTCTACGAGTAAAACAAAGTGCTTTTAATTATCGAGAGTTAATGCACCTGTAAGTGTACCAATCTCGAGGTTTCCTCTATGTAGGTGGAAATTAGCTTGTATTTTCGGCTTCAGTGAGGACAAGTTACGAGCAAAATTCATAAGCCCACTTCTAGCCTCCTCTTCCACTACACTACATCAGCAAGCGAGCACAGACTTATCAGTCCTCCTGGAATTCCATCTGAAAGTATTTTATCTAATCTTTCTGGATTTAGGAAGCTGGTAGCCTTAAATAAGTCCAACGAATGTACTGAGAATCGCCTGCAAAGCTCAGAAATTCTATTAAATTAATTGGATGCATCACTTTAGTTTGGTAATATCACGTTGGTGAATTTTGGATAGCTAGGTAACGCATGTTATCAAATTGGGGGGGGGGGGGGGGACTGGTGTGATTTTAACAAAACACCTGCCAATATGCAAACGTTAAAGACTATACACAAAATAAACGGAGGTGGTGTTACCTGCGAGTTCACTTGGCTTTTTTGGCACCAGAGGGATTCTACGACTAATGCATTCGGCAGACAAACTGGTATGTATGTTACACCAAACTTGGAGGCGACACCCTTGTGTTTCTCGAGTTCACTAAGTTCACTGTAAAAAATAATGGGAAAATCACCTGACAAGTGTAAGGTAATATTCGCAAACTTGTGGGGGAAGCATAGTTTTCCTTACAGGTAAGGTAAAATTACCGCACTCTGAAGTAAAATTCATGTATATGGTAGCGGGAAATCCCATACATGGATGCGAAAATTACCTTACAACGCGTGCCTCTCTTCAGTATTCTCAACAGCTAAGTGACAGGACGGGCGGAAGAAAAAATCTTTTAAGAAACTAATATTCACTGAGACTTTCATCTTGTCGTCATGGTGTAATGGATAGCGCATTAGCCTGCCGTGGTTCGCGTCTTGATCAAAAGCTTTGGTCTGAAAATATTTATACACTGGTTAAAGGTGTAGGAAAATGTGGTTATAGAGCATCCCTGCAGACAAATTTCACTTTCACCAGGAATGCAGTGCAGCAGAAGCTGGAACTCTCGTCATTGCAGGAAAATGAGGACAGTAGTTTTTATATTCAATTGTAACAGGTATAGTGGACAAAAGTGAACTACCTCTAAGAAAGAAAATTCTCTTAAGACACCTTACTTTGGTCCGCCATATGGTCTTTCCTAGCTTCAAAAACACACGGATAGTATCCTAACCTGTGAATAGAATTTTATACCAGAATTTCCACATTTACAGTCGTGTGTGTGTGGCTAGTATCTCGTAGGTCATCAAAGAATGTCACTGCTTCTGGCATACATTCCCAACTTTTCTCGATAGCATGTTACAAGAGGCGTGCATTACTCCACTGAAAAACAAACCACTTCAATGGACATCTTTAAATTATTTTTTTTATAATTCTTAATTTATTCAACATTTAAAAATATTTTTATGATTTCTTTGGGATTTTATAATATTTCTGCATTAAAAAAATTGCATTCAAGGTCTTTCATGGTCATGGGAGTGGAGGCAAGGTCAAGGTCATTGGTCGAGGCCAAGGTCATTTGTCGAGATCAAGGTGAATCATATCTTAGACTGTTGGGTGACGTCACTACATGACGGCCGGCGCTTGGCGCCTACCCCCTCATCCCCTCTGTGTCCCATTTAAAATATGTACGTTATTGCCGACTCATCCAAATTATACTTCTATCATTATAGGCCTATATATGCTAATAATCGACCCTATCTATTCGAGTCAGAGTTATAAAGTGGTAATATGTGTTAGGCCATAGATGACGATATCAAAAATCAATACAATAAATACCGCAGGGTGGAGTAGTGCGGCTGCAGAGATAAATGTTTTTTTAACAGCTTATTTTGAACCACAAAGTATTTTATTCAGTGAGCGACAATTCAAGTTCAAACCCGAGACCATATTCAAGAAGCGTGTTTTAATGGGTATCAATCCTTCGAAAAACGTAGTGTTATGCTTCATTATAGGAAGTTTTATGTAAGCTAATGAGTAATTCTTGTTGTGATACCATCTTGTGCCCTTATAAAGAAATAGTTTGTTGCATCTAACGACATATGGAGATCAAAGTAATATAGATTGAGAAATGAGAAAAGTATCATGTACATGCGTGTAGTTTGTTAGTTATGTGAGTCCGTAATGTGTTAAAATACATTAGTTTTATTAGTAATAGTCAAATATTTTAGCATTAGGCCCTATTTATTTAAGAACTTTTCCATATGCTGTAGTCTCTACAAACTGTTAGTGAACAGTTATTAGCAAGGAAAAATATCCATTTTTTTCATCATTATTAAAATTAACGTTATAGGCTATTCACGGTAAAGTGAGCACTTTTTAAGGCCGTACTGAATTTTTCCTTTCAGCCAATTTATATATTTCCACAACTTTTAATATAAGCAAGGCCATGTAATTAATAAACACAGTGTAAACATTTCACCACACTCAAAGATTAACATCTGTAGTTGCATAGAACTTATCTATTAGTCGTTAGCGCCTGTCGGAAGGGCCTTAAAAAGTGCTGACTTTACTGTGAATAGCCTATAAAATGTATAAAACAGTTTATTTAGACTTAAAAGTATACAGGACTACTTATTTAAACTTACATAATTGCCATTAAATTTCATATGCATTAATATTTAACTTTACAATAAATACGGAAAAATTTTCTCCATACACATTTCTTACTTTTGCAAAGAAAATCTATGAGATTATATTTCTTGCTCGTCAATGATTTCACTCTTCTCGATCGCATTGTTTCGACCATACATACTACTTATATATTAGAAATTACTGTAGCAAAACGCGCAGCACGTAAGACAACTCACCAGACTGTCTTTTCCAGGAAGACAGGTTATGGCTCAGTGATAACACAGCTTTTCACATTTCACTACTAAAACGTAGCTCTATTAAATAATTTTGACTTTGCCATGAATATTAATGAGACGCAATTTTTGTGGTTTGTACTCTTTTAAGATTTAATAGTCGCTGAGCATTATATTTTTTCAGTTTAATGAATGGAAGTATGGAAAATATTTTCTTGTCCTCGGCCCCCAAACCTGATAATACTTAAAGCATCTCACCCGTGTGTCACAGAGTTATTATAGTCTTTTCTACTGTATTCTACTTTTTAAGTATAGAATGGCAAAGAAATGCCTCAGTAATTAGGCACGTTTATTTCCTTTAATTGAATACTAGACGTTGCTTTTATTTGTAAATTTATGAAAATTTTAAACTGCTGAGTGTCTTTCTATTTTATAAACAATATATGTGACGTGTCTACTTGATTACTGATTGACGGCCATGTTTTTTATTGTTTTTACCAGAAATTCACACTGAACACCTTTAGTAACCTGTGTAAACACCAACATTTCGGCACTCTGATAGAAAAAGTGCCATGAAATGTTTTGCTTGTTATTAAAAATGTAATTTATTCGACTTAAGTGGATACAAATATATCTGGAAAGAAGGGAATATCCGTATTACACTTTAAAGATTTTTCTATTCGTATTAATTATAGCTATGAGTGTATAAAAATTTTCTGTGCATATTAATTGATTAAACTAAAGACATGTTTAAGTAGAACCACACTGAACCTTGAAATTTAAACTTTGTCCATTAGGAAGGTTCAGTTTTCGAATCACCCTTCTCTCCCGCCTTGTTATGAAAAGTTGTTGCTATGGCACTGAATATTTTATAGCTACGGCTGGCTTCGAAACTCAGTTTGGAAATTACAGTAATGTAAAAATAGTAAAACTCACGTTCTTAAGAAGTGATAATATGATCTGCAGACCCAACTTCAGTACAATCAGCCAACACACTCCGCTATCGCACAACAGACAACAACAATAAACGCTGTGAATTCTGAATGAAGCACCTAGAACTTCCACTTCCTATGAGTCACACGGCTTGCACGTAGATGACTCAAGCACGCATTCCGAGAAGGGGTGCAAGGCGCCATGCCATCAGCCTCTCCTCCATCCCCTAGAAATCATCATGTTGCTTAGAAGGAAGAAGAGCTTCGCCCCACTACCATTCAAATGAACTTTACAAATCATGGCGGGATGCCTTACTGCTCGTTTCTTTCTCCTCTGGATATTTCTTATAATTCTACGTACTCTTCACTCTCTTATTTATATCTGATATTGTTCCATGGAGACCTGAGGGGCTTCGGCTAGCGAGGGCCTTGGTGGGGTTTCCAACCTTCCAACCATAGCCAGTCCGCCCCTGATAATAATTAATTAAAAGCTTAGTTTCTTGCGGGTGACATGTAGAGAAAGGTTTTATCTTCTTCTCTCCCTTATTAATGGTTGAAAAATTTAACAACCAGCCATTTTTCTACAGAGAAGCACATGGTGTTACGATTACAACACAAGAAGCGAGGCCGGGTAAGGCAGGAATGCGGCCAACGATTGTTGTTAAAACAATGCTTACAAACAACGGGGACTGTAGGGCAACGACTGAAAATGCAGGAATCTGCATAAGTGCGTAGAATATCTGGGTCTGGCTAACACAGTGGGGTTGCGGCAATTTCATCTGCATCTAACGGCAGTAACCCCGCCATGGCTACAAGGGACAGTCAACAGGAATCAAGAATATCGGAGAAGGTGGGCGTGAACGAGCAGTCTGGTGGACACGACGGGTAAGCACCGGTGTGTCAATCGGCGTCGGTCCTCCCTGAACGGCGCGGCGGTCCCCGAACGGCGATTGGGGTGAAGTGCCTTACGCTAGGGCGAGAGAGCGAGCCCGGAGACCCTTATATCCTTGTCCTCCCTCAACAGATGTCCTTAACACCTACACCGAACAACCTAACCCCGCTAGCCATATCACGCTGTAATTGTTGCAAATTGTGTCAGTAAAGAAGATCCTCTATTATTTAGTTTTGTTTAATTAGCTGCCTCCGGACTTCCCTACTTAAACTACCCTTCTTGACCTGTTTGAACTATACTCCCCTTATGAGAGTATAACATGGTAACTCAATAATTTCGTAGAATCTATTCTTGAAACTACATTTCATGCTCAGTGATTACCAATGCATAAAATCTTGCAGCAAAAGGGATTTTAAACGGAGCAACACTCCGAAGTCGTTCGGTGTCCTGAGGGGAAGACTAATGAGCGATTATCGGCGAAGAAGTTAGTCGCTTCACTTGTAACCAAATTGAGATCTCAGATTACTGAAATGGCTCTCGCAGTATGTGCCGTCACACAGATCATTGGGTAATTATTACCTGAACCATCTTTAAAGGAGCTACAAGTAATGCATCATTAATCGTTGTGTATTTTAATTAAAATATGCACTTCTTGAAAAATTCGAGAAATTGTCGTACTGTACCTTTAGTTGAGTCGTTTCGATGCCATTCTCATAGTCGTGTTTGTGGTCACTCTCTGACCCGCTGATACTGTATGTTGACCACGAACAACCTCAGTCTACTTCTTGGTTAAAGCTATACCACGGATAATTAGACACTACTGGAATGAAGATTTGAAAAATACTTTGGTCATAATTGCATTTATTTTTAACACAAAAACTAACAGACATAGGCACAGTATTTTAGCAGCGAATAAAGAAGATTACTATTATATGAGAATTTCCTGTTTAAAGTGTAGTGCTCAAATATACAACTACCTGTGTTGAAAACCTTTTAGTTCATAAATTAGAGTAACACTTTGTATGACAATTACGGGATGATTTGTGTAATGATTTTTAGAAATATCTCATCTCTTTATTACATTTATACATATTATGTTTGTTGCTACCAAATATGTTTTTCACCACACACGGCATTCTTTGAGGACAATTTCTCCTAAGAAGGTCTCAGAGAGTCATATCTCTCCTCTCTTTAAGGAAAAAAAGTTGTATAGGTTCAGGAACACGACTGCTTCTCCGAAGGCTTTCAATCTACCGGTGGAATCATTAGGTTCTTCTATCGGAAATGGCTTAGGATTGGCACATACTGGCAGAGCAGGTTCTTCAAAAGTTCTGGTATCAGTATCGTCTCTAGTTATCGTTATCCAAAGATTTTAATTTCTTTGTGACTTGGTAGATATTTCTTTAAATTTTATATCAGTTGCGGTTAGGTTTGAGACAATTGTGCGACCACGTGCGATGATTTCCTTTGTTAGCTGCCAGTCTTCGTATGTAGAGCCAGGACTGCATGACAGTGTGTCAGCCATAATTATGTTTTCCTAGAGTAGAGACAATATCCTAGCAGTATCTCATTCGGAGTAACTTGATCATTTGAAGTTGTGAAATATCATCTAACTCTTTCTTCTTCAAAACAGTGAGCAATGGCTTGTGATGTGTTTCAATCGGTACGGGGATACCTGTGAAGTATTCAGAAAACCATTCGCAACTTCAAGCGACAGTAAACACCTCCTCTATTAGTGCCCCTTCCGCTCTGCTGATATCAGGCGTCTTTAAGTAAAGGCACTGGCCATTTAGTCTCAGCATTCTGCACCGGTAACAGCACTACACCTAGGCCGATAGATGAAGCTTCTGCCGAAAAAATGGTCTTCATGTGGGTACAATATAACGGAAGGCAGGGTGATTTCATGATAGGAGCTTTCATTGCCTCTGGGGCTTGCTAATGCGAATGTCCCAACACGAATTCCCGATTATACTGGAAGAGCTCATGTAATGGATGAACCAGTCTTACGAGGTTTGGAATGAATTTACACAAATAGTTAATAATTCCTAATATGCATCCGAGTTCGTTGATTTAGACCATTCACGGTTACTTTCAACTTTTATGAAGCCCTGCAAATGTTCTGTTTCGAGGATATTCCTCCGCCCCACACAAACAAAGCTTAACTATGTCTAGAAAATTACACCAAAGGGACAACGCACCGTATTCGTGTGCACTCACTATAATAATATACAACATAAGAACTATTTTTTACCAGACATTACCAACACAACTATTTTGGCGCCTGTTTATATTCATGTTAATTATAAACAAGATAATATAATTTATAGATAAAACATAAGCTAAAGTTCACTTTGACCAAAAATAAGGTACTTTTATGTTACAGAAGTAAAAACGCTTGTGACACATCACATATTTAGGAAACAAACAAACACGCCTTACACTGAGAGAAAATCGAACATAATATTAGTTAGTATAGTGCAAAATAAATATTCAGTTACTCTAACAAAATATATTGTTAAGCAAATAAAATTTGGAAAGCAACAAAATTACTTTTGTTCAACAAAATATATATTTGAAGAAACAAAATATCTGTGTTGAACCAGAAAAAATTTGACTGCCAACTAAATATTTTGATGAATAAACTGTATATATTTGTTTGGCCACTAATTTGACTGTCCTCGTTCCAAAATACAGCTCGAGGGTTTGTTTGTATTTTTTGTGACAATTAGGGTAGTAACCGCATTTGTTGGTGCATATATTGATGCCCAACAATAGTGTGAATACAATAAAACTATGCAACATGAATCTGATAAGTAGAGCTTTAAAACTTGAAATATTTGTTTACACACGTTGCCCAATATTTGCAGTATATTTATTTAAAAGCTTCCGGTGTCTTCAGTGTTGTCACATTACCTGAGATTACTAAGGTGTAGAGATGGAACGCAGGTGATCTATGTTCGAAACTCAGTCGAACTTGGAAGTTTTTTATATCGGCCCAAAACTATTTAAAGTACGTGTAGCCAAAAAATATTTAGTTGCACCAACCAAATCTTACAGTTTGGGGCAACTAAATGAGAACAACAAAATAATTTGGTTTCAGCAACAAAATATTTCACTGTCCCTATACAAGAAATAATTGAGTTGCGCCAAAAAAAATCTTGTTTGATTCAACAAAAACTTTTTCCCAGTGTACCTAGTTTGATTTTTTGAAGGTTTGTTTAAAAAAGTGTGAAGAAACCGCGAATAGACTATGTTATGCGGTTGGCATGTATACTTACTTTCTTTGGATATGGTATTATAAGGTCTTTGAAGATAACAAGTCTTAATAGATGAACAGACAACCCGTAACCAAGTAACCAGCGATATGCGTGTGTATATATATATCAAGTAGCGCGAATAAAAACAAACAATAAAAAATTCCTCTTCGCAATAACATAAAAAACTCACAGAAATGTACCGTGCAGCATCGAACTGGTAGCGATTGAGGAATACAGCGCTCTAGCAAAAACACGGAATTTTTCTTAAGTCTAGGCTCAATACAAAGCAATGTGCAAAGGAGGTCTGATTTCTACACCTGTGCCGAGTCTAAATCAGACTGTCCTTATCATGCAACGCAGAATGGAACTTGCATTGTGGCAATATCTCCCAAACATTCTTTTTCGCGACTATAAAGGATTAGACACCAAATTCCGCTACGCCAGCGTGAGCACCTTCTCAGTTCTGTGTGCCCTCAGGCATGCATGTTAATAGCTAAGACGGTTGAGGATTGGGATGCGTCTCAGGGCAAGCCCTACACGCCTCAGGTCGGGTTTAATTAACAAAATGGACGCATGCATCGCAGCTGAGCTGGGTTGTCTGTTGAGATGGCCGCAATTATAGCCATGGACACACCCCGAAAGAAGAAGAGTCCAGATGGAAGAGCATAGCAAATTAGGCAAAGCGGAGAGGGCCTGGGAAAATCTATGCGACAATCGCGGAGGATAAATGTAATTCCTTTTATTGGATTAGGGCTGGAGAAAGTATGGTGTTTGTTAGTTCGAGAAGATAGACTAGTGAGATTAATGAGTGGTGATATGAAATTAGTCGAGCCGCTGCTAGAATGTATCCAGGGTCGTACCGCGGTAGCACGGCCCTGGAGGCGGGCGACAGAACTGCGCCACCCGTCCGTAGCTGCCAGTCATCTCGTTAGTAACCGAGAGAGACTTCAGGCAAAGAGTATTAATCTAATAGCATCAGAACTGACTTTATCTATACTACTAAATAAAACAGAAGTGTCTGTCTGTGATTTTCAAATATTTCACTTTTAATAATCCTTTCATATAGTATAATTGATAACTAAGCCATATATGTTAATTTTTTCGTGTATGTCTGTCTGGCTGTCCGAACGGATTAACTTATAAACCATTGAACGCATTGACATCAAATTTACACAGTCTATATATAATAACACCAGGACCACCAACTTAGTCTTTGTTTCATCGAGATATCTCAAACGGTTCCGGAAAAAAGATGATCAGGGATGTAAATAGATACTGGAATAAACTTTTCTTAGAATTTATTACTGCATAAAAAAGCACTATTAAAACAATTTTTTTCTTCATTTCTCCTTTCATTTTTTCTATGCGCTGTAAACCTTTCGTTCCGTTCCAGAAAGCCGTAGTGGCCCAGTGGCTAGAGTTATTCCAAGTGGGGCCGCAGTGACTCAGTGGATAGATATATATCGAATGGGGCCGCAGTCCTCAGTGGCTAGAGCTCCCAATAAGGAGGCCGTAGAAGCTGAGTGGTTAGAGAACCCAATAAGGATGTCGCAGAAGCTCAGGGGCTAGATAACCCAATAGTGGGGCCGAAGTAGCTCAGTGGGTAGAGCACACAGTAGGGGGGCCGCAGTTGGTCAGGGGCTAGAGCACCAAATAGTGGGGCCGCAGTAGCACAGTGGCTAGAGCACCCAATAAGGGGCCGCAGAAGCTCAGTGGCTAAAGAACCCAATATTGGTGCGGCAGCTGGTCAAGAGCTAGAGCACCTAAAAGTGGGGCAGCAGTAGCTCAGTGGGTAAAGAACCTAATAGTGGGGCCGCAGCTTGTCAGGGGGTAGAGCACCCAATATTGGGGCCGCAGTAGCTCAGTGGCTAGAGCACCCAATAGTGAGGCCGCAGTAGTTCAGTGGGTAGAGAACCCAATTAAAAAAAGAGACTAGATCAATTCAAAGTCCTAAATATCATGGTAACATAAAACATGTGCGAAGCGATGGCAGGGTGTAATTTAACAACAGCATTAAACCTGAGAAAAGAAACAATAACATTTTAAACTTAAAACCTTAATGAAAGTATGGTGTGCTTTATTCTAATAACTTTACACAAATACCACGCGAACGAAGTCTCACGGGTCAGCTAGTTCATAATAAAATTCTTACTGTTCATAAAAAATTTGTGAAATCAAGTGTTCAGACTCTTCAAAACCAGTTACGACGTACTTTATCCTAATAATATTAAAATCACTGTAAAACACCGAAATAAAAAAGTACTGGAAGTTGACGTTGTGTTGTGTCCTTATGAAGGCCAGTGCTGCCAGCTCAGCAAGAATCACAAACTTTGATGGCTTGCAGCAACTTTGCGCTGATTCCAAGCAGTCAGAGCAAAAAAAAAAAAAAAAAAAAAGAGCGAATACAGTTCTCTGCGCTCCCATGTGACAAAACCAGGATTTCAAAAATTTCAACAATTCACGTGATGCATTATTTAGATGTCCATGAATTATTTTGAACAGCTCCACCGGCGTAGAGCTTGGAACGGCAAGAATAAAAGATTGTGCGAAAGAGCGAAAAAAAAAAAAAAATTGTGGCGAAGTATTTTCACTTTCTGCCGTTTTATTTCACTTGCAAACTTTCTGGGCGCACTTAGTTATTCCTGACTCGGGCCCCACGAGTTTGCGAGCGAGCGCCCGGTATCTCCGCAGTTGCCTGCATAATGGACGGCGAGGGAAATAAATATTCCCGCCTCAAAGACTCGTCGACAATTAGCATGAGAAATAATTAATGAGTATGGCGCCTCGGGAGGACGGCTGTGGGGGAGCATTTCCAAAGCGCGGTCCCTCGCCAAGATGGCCGCCCGAATGTAGTCATCCTCGGATTACCGACACCTTCTTACTCCTCTCCTCCCCTCCCCCGGCCAGTGCGGGCGGGTAAGTCGCCGCCTCGCGGCCAGAGAAAAGACCATTTCCTTCGCGGCGAAGTTCCCCGGAGAACAAAACTCTGTTGCGACAATAAAAAAAAAATATATATATATATATATACAGGAAGAAAGAAACGCGAACTTTCTCCGGGTGCTTGCTCAATTATTCAAGGTGAGTTCTTGAAGCGGTGAGGGCGCCTTCCATATTTGTGGCAAACTTTGGCGGTATTTCATGTTTCAAATGACTGTCCCCTCCCCCCCCCCTTTTTTTCCACGCTAGTTCGGCTGGTCGCCGAAGGAGCGCGCTGGTGCTTATATCTCGGTAACGAATTACTTTAGTTAAAACTTTGCGTCACGTGACATATATTTAGTTTTCTTTGGAAGAGTTTATTTTCTTCAAAATGTTCTGTCTTTCTGCCTGTAACTATGAAGTCCGAAAGAACCCCTCCTCCCCCCCCCCCCAAATTTTTCCACGAAAACCCCTTAAAACGTCCAACTGCCTGATCTCATGCTCCAGTGCGCTTGAATTAGCCATGGCCGTGTCTGACCATTTCACGATATCACTCTTACACGAACATTTCAGAAAGTCGAGATTGTCTAGTCTTCAACTCAAGGCGTGAAGAAACAACTGCCAATCGATCCATTATGTTACTACTGTATCGAATGATTTCAATGGAATCCAAATGAACTTTTGTAAAAACCCGTATCAGACAACAGCATCTACATGGTACACAAATATAGGCTGTTCACGGTAAAGTGAGCACTTTTGAGGTCTTATTTACTTTTTATAATTATATAATTATATATCATATATTTATTGACTTTTATTCCAAATGAGAGGGCTTTCAAAAGTGCTCACTTTACCGTGAATATTATACACTTTCCAATACGTTCGAACGATACTGAGGTGATGTATTACGATAGTCTTAAAAAATGAAGAATAAAATATTAGAAACCCATAATTATTTCTTTCAAATGTCGATGATAAGATTACGAGCGATTAAAATCTAATATGTCTATTTTCAGCGCTCTTGCCGATATTGATAGGATATAACAGGCTTATTTAATCCGATGTATAAGTATAAGTGCTAAGTGAAAGATGAATTAGTTATACGTAGATGCCAAAAGTGTCCAAATTGACATAGGATTACTGTTCAAATTTGTATTTGTTCAAAACATTTAGCCCTAAAAGTAGTTGATGACTTAGGTTTTATTTAAGTGTTTCGTATAGGAACAAGACATGAGGCCAGTGAAGGCAGACACAAGCGTTAACAAGTCTTTGCGCTTTTTCCCCCTTTTACTAGTCGGAAATGTTGTGCCGCTCCCTTGAAGAAGAAAATTCCAGGTTATATCCATGATATTGGCCATATGATAGTCCTTGCATGGGCAGGTATACTCTTATCTTCCGCTTTGTACATGACATCTAATTACTTAAAAAATGCATAGTGTTAAAATTTGTTTACCAAGAAAATATCATTATATACAATGCGTACGAGTTGAACAATGTTTGGTACAATTATGAAATAATTAATTTTTTGGGGTTGGACACCCTTAATTCGATGAGATAACTGTTCGAACGGATCTATTTATTATGATATACGGGAGCTAGTTGCTAAGAGAGAGAGAGAGAGAGAGAGAGAGAGAGAGAGAGAGCGTACTTATTGTGTGTTTCTATCAAATACTTTCCTCGCCTAAAAACATTTATGCCACATTTTTTTGCACCATAGAACGTCAACGTCACAAATTTAGTGTTTGAAGAATGTCAAATTTAAATTAATAAAACGCTTGGAAAAAATTTAGCAATGGTGACTTACAGGGCATGCATTAATTAATTTTAAGAATTGTTTAACTGTATATATTTTTACAAATATTCGTAGACTGTTGCAAATAAATAATATTTAAAAAAAAGTTCCTTATATATCTTTTATTAAAATGTGAATTATATAATTTCTCTTACTGAGTTCGTACATCCCAAAACACAAAATTTGTAATTTCGACATGCTATTATAGAATAAATGTGTGGTCTATTTTTTTTTTTTTTTGCTTTATAACTGTAGTTCATACAAATACAAAATGATGGAATTGTAGGTGACCAGTGCCCTTAAATGGAAATTGAATGTAGTAATTTTATGGTTACTTCCAACTCTTCTGAAGCCCTGCTAATATTATACTTTGAAGCTATCCCTCCGCCTTGTTCAAACAAAGCTTAACTAAGTATAGATAATTTCTCCAAAGGGACAACGCACATTGCTCCTGAGCACTCAGGTTACTAACTGTTTGCTTGAGAACTATTTCTTACTAGTCGTTACCAACACACACATGTTCTGTCAGTTTTTAATTCGTGTATTAATTACGAATATAATATTTTAATTAATAGAAAAAATATAAGTAACATTAAAACGTTACTAAAAATAAGATATTTTTATGCCAACAGAAGTGTAAAACGCTTGTGATACATGATATATTTAGTAAACAACCAAACATGTCATTCATGGAGCGATTTTTCAAAGGTTTTATTCGAAAAGTGTGGAGATACTGCGAATAGACAAGTATAAACGGTGTTTTAAAGAAAGAAAACGAAATGTCTGGGAGGCATGCGAGGGTTGTTTGGACTCATTTGTACGAGAGAGACCTTCGTAAGCTCCGTGGAGAAACTCGACGGGGGAGTGGCGAGTGGCACGGAGGTCAATAAGGGACCTCGCATGTTTGGACGCGGTGTAGGAAGTCGTCGCGATAACGTACGACATGAAGTTGCTACCCTCGCGATGGATACTGGCTACGACCGATGTATAATTTTCATGGCAGTTGTTCCTTTTGTCGCTCACTTTGTTATGTTTTTAAAATTCTGTACTAGGGACTGGGGAGGATTTATGATACTATGAAGGAAGAACTGAAGTTAATTATGAAGACATAGCGGATATTTTATTGATTTATTATGATATAAATTAACTACAGGATGATTCTCAATTAGACCGACAAACTTCGGGAGGTGATTCTTCATGAAAAAGTAAAAGGAAAACATATGTGACACTTTATACCTAAACCAAATATCAAGGGAGGTATGAGACCTTAAAAAATGAGATTTTAAGTCGTATTTATGCAAAATATTGGCTCTTAGGTTGAAGGCCCCTATTATATACAATAATTTTCTGAGAGTTGTATTTTCTTTGTTTCCGATATTTTGCACAAATACGATTTAAAACCTAGTTTTTTAAGATCTCATACAGCCCTTAATATTCGGTTTAGGTATAAAGTGTCACGTATGTTTTCCTTTTATTTTAGCATGAATGATCGCCTCCCAAAGTTTGTCGGTCTAATTGCGAATCATCCTATATAGGTTATTGGCAATGGAGGTCCTAATCAGTTACAGTATATGGCTAACCTGAATGATACAATCGCCGGAGGCTGAGCGGGTGATTTGGAAAGCGAAGAGGGGCACGCCAAGAGGCATCTTCACTACTTCATTTCGGCGTGGGTCCTCTGACTGACAGACCGGGTACTAAGTGTTGCCAAGTATTATACAGTTTCTGGTGGCGTAATTGTCCCAAATACCGTGTCGCCAGGAGGGGAGCTCCACTGATGCTTCGCAGAAATGTTTAACAAACTGTTATTGTTGTAGTGTGTTTTGGATTCTTCGCCTGGCCTGGATACCGACGCGTCGCTGCAGTTCGCTACACTAAAAATTTCCATATATATATATATATATACGGAATTTTTTACTGAAATGTACTGTGTATATGCGGAAAGGCAATTCGCAATGCCGAAGAACGGCGTTAAGTCCGTAAATACAAAATACGGAAGGTCTCATAAATTCCCTTTGGCTTCGAGTTACGGGGACGAGCAATACTGACTCTACACGAAGCTTTCTTCGCCACTGTAACAAGAAAATTATCGTTTCTGCTGCAGTTAAGGTTATCCACGCGACTATAACCTATTCTTTCAAACATTAAAAAATAACATCAGGCGTCTGTAACATTTGGAAACACTGAAAATACACTAAATTTAAGAGAAAGTTTTTTAAAGAGATATAATAAATTATACCACATTAAAAAAAATTGATTTGTAGGTGAATGGTAGAGTCGTAGACTGGTAATTATTTGACTCGGGTTTAAACCTCGCTTAAGTACAAACTATGTTAACATTTTTAATATCAATTTTATACACGGTAGAACATCCGCATCACGAAAATTAAATAGATTTTCATTATCTCTTTTTATTTTAAACGGAAAATACAGAAAACTAACTTGGAAATTAACACAGACGTTCCGTGAAATTGACGGAAGGTCTGTTTCTCTAAATCATTGTGTCCGTAATGTTACGGAGAGTTTACGGAGACTTCCGGATAAATTTTTACCACAACTTGTGAACCATCGGAGGGTCATTGCCAACGCAAGTCGCGGTGTAGACAACTGACAACGCAGTTAACCTCTCTAGAGAGATATCTCATTCATGTTCACAAACAGAAAGCAACACAACTGCTTCGGATACAGACGCCCAAGCCGGGTCACCATCAATGGCAAATCGTATAAGCCTTCCCGAGGGACATTTTAAGGCATAAACGTATTACTTTTTTCTACACACCAGTGGTCATCCTCGCACAATTTGGTACAGGCTATTCACGGTAAAGAGAGCACTTTTGAAAGCCCTCTCATTTGGAATAATAGTCAATAAATAGACTTAGACTTAGACTTTAAATTCCGAGTGCGGTGGAATATACACACTGTGTTTAATACTTACATGACAATATTTATTTAAAAGGCTATCGAAGAATGAAACATGGCTGAAACGAGAAATTAACTAGGGCCTCAAAAGTGCTCACTTTACCGTGAAAAGCCTACGTTAACAGTGCAGAAATAGTGATAGTTTGTTATTCACTTATTCAAAGCTGATTGATAGGCGTCAAATGTAATAACTAAAACTCTGAAGTTTGGTCCAGCATTTGCCTATTATAAATAGGAGACCCGTAAGCGATCAACTATAGGTTAGAAATAATAATACAAAATGTGACAATTTCAAGGTTACAGCGAGCATAATCAAGACATAAGCAGGTAGCCGTTGCTTGAAGATGGGCATTGCCACTAGTTAAGCATAATGATGATATGAGATACGGTAAAGTGACAAAGTTTTTAGCTGTATCACTGTAAAATTGTGTAAAGTCGTCACATCGGTGTTTTAATGTATACAAACGAGACGATAACTGTGAAAAGTTTCATTTTTCTGTCAGTAAAACACTAAAGCTTCTTTAATATGGTGAATGTACTCCGTTTCTAAGTCGGTTTGTACACTCTGGGTGCATTGAGTAAGATGATTCTGCTAAGGTTTTCCATTCCCTTCCACGGTTTGAGCATGAGGGGACAACACACGCCCTGCTTATGAACGACTGAAGGATGGTTTTCATATCATATAGAATCCCTACCTGGCTGCGAATTTACCTGCAGGGTCCTGAAAACTGAAATGAACTGACGGATTTACTCAACAAAAATATTAGTAACAAGATATAAACTTTCTTTTTCTGACTTTCCAGCGTTAAGCGATTTGCCATTCGCAGCTACACTATTTATTCTGAGATCTACCAATACTCAACTAATTTTTCGCGATTTGTAGTTTAGGGCTGGTCTTGGATATCTGGTTTCGGGGCTTGCAGCAAAGGGGTGCTTTGCAATTTTCCCTGTGCCTTAAAACGTTTTGCCTTTATGGCTGCACTTGCAATTTTTTCTAATGTTTTCATCTCGTGTACTCTCCTCCCTTGTACACCCCTTTACTGCTCTCAACAATCTCATCCCTACCATTTTTATTTTTATCAAAGCTGTCTTCATTGCTACCCAACGTTCTGAGCCATACATTAATGTACTCTGCAAAACTTGAGTACTCTCTGGTTTCTCATTTCTTGACGGTAAACCGCCGTATAATCGACTTCAAAATAAACTAGGCAAGATCACGGAGAAGACTTACGGAATAAATATAAAGCCTTGGCATATACTGAAACTGAAACTAAAAGCGTGTGATAAAAGAAACATTTCAGCAATGTAGTTTTATATATGTCTTTATTTATAAATCATTAAATCTTTCTTAGAGTAAACACATTACCATAAAAATTGGCTTGCCAAGAAAGGACTCTTAGGCCCAAACGAATGTTGTTTTGTAGAGAATGGTGGTAGAGAATAAAATTAAGTGACTACAGTATAATTAAATCAGAACAATGTTCCTAGAGTTTGCAGCACAGGAAAGCATATTTAGTACCTCGTTGGACCACATAGTGTTTGAACGCAAGTTTCTATACAATCAAGAATCTAATAAAAATGCCTTATGTTATCCTGCGGAATATTTGCACACAGCTGTTGCCAGTTATGCTCCGAATGACATACTTTAGTATGGATCAAGCTGGCGTCGTATCTGGTCCTCCAGGGGTTTGATGGACGACAAATCAGGTACAGGCAGGCTACGGAATTGTTGAAAGACAACTTAAACACTCGGAGCGTCATCTTGCTGAAAATTGGCGCCTGGATACTTAGTTAAGAAAGGTTGTAACTTTAAGCATTAAGATAAGTTCTAAAAATAGGCAATTCACGGTAAACTGAGCAATTTTGAAATCCCAGCTAAGAATCTTCTTGTATGCCCATAGTGTATTCTTCCACCATATGTAAAATTAACACTGTCATTGGCCTGATCAGCTAATTCATGCGTCGATCAAGTATACTGTAGAATTATCATAAAATAATATTCTTCAAATTTGCAACTTGTAACGTTTATTTACATGAAAAAAAATAAAACCAGGGAAATAAAGTGTTTACAAGTGATTGCCTAGAACTCCTAATTCAACGTTATGTCATCGCACTGCTTTCCCTTCGACTTTGTCGATTTTAGTTGGCGCATGCCAGAATGCCCGATAACATATGTGCAAGTATTACGGGCCGTTGCATTTTTCAGAGGCTGATTTCAGTGGTGCTTACTTACCGTGAACAGTCCATACCGATGTGCATCCAATGATCCTCGTATAACTACGAGTAGTGGACGACGATGACTTCCCGGACCATCACACTGTAAGCCTCACAAGGAACGGGTACCCACTGTTTGGGGAAGCATGAAACGACAATCTCATCTACTAGAGATCTCTGCACGGTGGCCATCCTTTCCCGGAGAAAAATGTGATTCGTCTCTGAAGACAATGCGACACCGCTCCGTTACATTACATGCTGCTCCCCGGACACCATTGAAAACGAGAGCGTGATGTTGAGGAGTTGATGGCAGAACACGTAGCTGTCGAAGGAATCGTAGATTTGTGCGTGCTAGGAGTCTGTAAATTATTCTGATAGACGTACGGCGCTCCAATAAAAAGCTGCCACATTTCCCTGGATGATGGGAAAAGAAGCTTCTGACTCCGTTTGTGCCTTTCGAACAATTCCATTCTCGTCCTCCTTGGTGGTATCTCGGGATAGTCCAGCACCGATCTGATATGTAAAGGTACTTTTACGTATTCTTTATTATGAAGATAGTCTAACTGCGAAGTCCGAGCGGTTAAAAATGTCCAGCAATTAAACACTCCTTAGATTTTATTCACTTCGTAAGCACACATTACATTTTTTGAACACAAACCATAAAAAATATTTTTTTAAGAATGGTAATTTCCAGAAATAGAGAAAGTTTTGTTTTTTATGAAGCACATAACGTAAACATAAAAAATTTCTCATCTGTGTTTCAGTTTCAAGAATTACTGGTTGAACATACCCTGGTGCAACGAGTTTAATTTTTTTTTAAATACAAACTAGGGTTATTTGATAGGTCAGGGCAACCGTGTTATACCTTGCGGTAAAAGTGCCAAGAAGTATAATTATTAAATGAGTTTTACTAGAAGTGCAATGTGCTTATGATTGCTACAAAGAAAATTAGGCCGTTTGTAGGGTAGAGGGAGCGGGAGAAGTCAAACATGGGAAGTACTTGCAAACAGCTAACATCATTGCAATAATCCACCATGTTTTCCACACAGCGTTTCCAACGATGGGGAAGATGTTGAAGACCGTTTATAATTTAAAATTAATTGATTAATTTCTTAATCCGCAGAGTAACAGGTCGATATCGCAAATATTTATTACCCAACGCTTCTTTTAGCTCCGCATGACACTGACTTGCATTCCTGGCACAGAAAAATGCGATTTTCGGTTAAGAATGTTGCTCAAACGTGCTGAAATCCATCTCTAAGCACTGTTTACACCGTACTGAGGTTTTCGCGTGCAACTACTGGGTACCCAATGCACGCACACGTCATCTGTTGGCGGCATTAAGTACAATTTTCAAATGGTTTTCAAATGTATTTACTTTATTGCCAGTGCTGCCACATGTTCACCAGCCATACAACGGTTGCCATGACTTATGAAATGTCTCCCGTAAAGCTGTCAAGAAAATGAAATAAACAACATATCACATACAAATAATGGAACAATTATTTCATTAATAACTTTTCATATAACGAAGCAGAATAGTTTTTTTTTAAATATCCGATCGGTGTGACACACCCTTCTCACGGCGATGAGCTTGTTTGATCGCCTTCCAGGAGGGTGTTCCCACAACAATGCGTGGTAAGGGGCAGCACTCGTGTAGCCAGTAACGACCGAACGATGCGACTCTTTTATGAGCATCAATCTGGCAATATAATGATTCGAAAAACCATTACATCGTAGAAGTGCCATCTTCAGCATTGGCATGCATAGTCGTGCGACATAGACAACTATGATTACCTTATTTTTCAGCAACTTCTTCCTGTTTACCTGATCCTCACTAATACAAGCCCTGTTTAAATTTGGTGTCCAGGGATTTAGCTATTGTAAATGTACAATATTTTTTCAACCTCACGAATACCCCGTCAATATTACGAGAACTATATTATTATAGTAATTATGGTAAATTTTTTGTAATTATTTTAAATATTTGACTATTACAATTTTTGAAGTGCATGACTTACTCTAGGTTCGTGCGAAACAATGCAATTATAGGAATACTAGCTTTTACCCGCTACTTGGCGCTCGTGTTTATAGAGATAAGTAATGACGTTTTGTGACAATAAACCTCGTCGCGGCCCCACTATCGGGTGCTCTACCCACTAGGCTACTACGGCCCCACTAAAAGGTTCCCTACCGAGAGATACTGCGGCCCCACTAAAGGGTTCTCTACCAACTGGGCTACTGCGGCCCCGCTAAAGGGTTCTCTACCCTCTGAGCTACTGCGGCCCCACTATCGTGTTCTCTAGCCAATGGGCTACTGTGGCCCTACTATCCGGTGCTCTACCCACTGCGCTACTTCGGCCCCACTATAGGGTTTTCTAACCACTGAGCAACTATGGTCCCACTATCGGGTACTCTACCCACTGAGCTACTGCGGCACCACTATCGGGTTCTTTACGCATTAAGCTACTGCGGCTCCACTATCAAGTCCTCTACCCACTGAGCTACTGCGGCCCCAATATAGGGTTCTCTACCCACCGAGCTACTGTGGCTCTTGGGAAGGTAGGTAAGACAGCCCATAGACAAAAAAGAAAGGAGAAATGACGGCATTTTTAACAATACTTTTTTATGCAGGTATCCTAAGAAAAGTTTAATCCAGTACCTATGTACATCCCTAGTTATAATTTTTTTGGAACCGTTTGAGATATTTTATTGGGATACGCCTATATATGCCAGCTATATCTGTGCAAAAAAATCACGTCAATCCGTTGTTGCCTTTCGATGTGAGATAAGGACAAACAAACAAGTACACTTTCGCGTTTATTTAGTAGTAAGGATTAAAGCTGAAATAATTATTAGAAGTTATTGTATACTAAAAAGATTTTGTAGGAATTCAGTTTGTTTTAGAAACTTGCCTTTGGAGAAAAAGCCACAAAATTAAATATTTAAAAACTTGCTATCTCTCGTAGCCCACGTCTTGAATTCAACATTAAAAAACAGTTTTTAAGCATCACTCATGAAAAACTCATAACACATGAATCATCAAATTCGTTATCATTTCGAAGAGCTACTTCAATAAAAAAAAATAAAAAAAAGCGTCTATCGACAAGCTCATATCCGATCACCAGATTTTATTGTATAGTTTGTTACACAGAAAATTTACTAACGATGGAGGAATTATTATTAGGCAGTCCATGTCTGTCAAATATTATATCAAAATAAGCACACTAGATGTAAGTTCGTTCTGAGGACTGTGCGAGGCAATTCAGATGAACGCCATCATCAGACACGGCGATGTGTAACACTGTTTTTCTGATAATAAATGTTTGGCAGAAACAATAATATTAGTTAGAGTAGCCTTTTATACGCATGTCGATACCACAGGAAACCCAAAATTCAACATAAACTATTCACAGTGACTCGTCTTCTATGCATCCGTGTCAGAAACTATTTGTAGCAGAAATTAGTGAGCCTTTATTTGCTAAAATTGTGGTCGCAGTATGTCTGATCACAGGAAGCAGCTGTTATTTCCGTGAGAACTTTTCTCTCGCTAAACCGATTAAACTGCAACAGAATATTAATAAATAAGACCAATTCAATTATGCCTCAAAATATGTTATTTGTAGATACGAACAGGATGTATATATTTTATGTAAAGAAATAACGCACTTTAATGTAGTCACTTACTTCAACTTATTTTCCTTTCCTTAAAAAATGAAGACAGATTTTAGAAACGGCGATGCAACTTGATACTTGAGAGGTGTTGAGAATTGTATAGTAAGTGACCTGCTCGGTGTGATGTGCCCGAAGACTGTCTACCTGCGATGACTTGTGTTACTAGCTCGCGTGGAACAAAGGGGCGTCATGTTCGCAAACTGCACATCACGGACTTGTTACCTCGCACAGTGCGCCTCAGCAACGAGGCAGAGGTAGGACACGTGCTACTATAGTTCAGTTACAGTTACTAGCCAGCCTGTGTGAAGACCTGGTCAAGTTATACTTCCAGAGTATTCCTCCGCCTCGCGCAAGCAAAGCTTAACTAAAGGCTGTTTGCGATAAAGTGAGCACATTTGAAATCAGCTTTAGAAAAAAAAAGGTCACTCACTGCCCCTTCCCGCATATATTTCAACGAGCGCACTGAGCGACATGTGCGCAGTAAAGTTGATAACAACGGGTGGAAAGTAGTTCCATATCTTAAAGTCGAATAAAAAGTGTTAGATGTCCGTTTGTGAAAACTTAAAAATTATTTTTTTCGCTTTCTGTCTTTTTGATGTACCGGAGAGTAAAAAAAAGTACCAGACTTGTAAAATATTCACTTTTCTAATAATTTCACAGTTTTACCTGATCGACGCATGAGCAAAGTGATGAGGCCCATGGCAATGTTAATTTTCCATTAGGCGGAAGAATACATAACGTGCATATAAGTAGATCATAAGCAGAGCTTCCAGAAGTGCTCATTTGACCGCGAATAGCACATATATCTAGAAAATCACATCAAAATGACAGAATGCCGTATTCTTGCGCACTTGCTATATTTTTCATAAGAACTATCTCTTACTAGGCATTACCAACACACTTGTTTCCTCTGTAGTTTTATTCGCGTTAAAGAAATATTATAATTTCTAAACAAAAATAAGATAGTTTTATGTATACATACGCTTGTAATGTATCACTTAGCTTGGAAACAATCAAGCACCTCATACATGGGGAGATTTTTCAAAGGTTTGATTCGAAATGTGCGATGAAACTGCGAATAGACAATACAAGAGTGTGCTGACATAGAACATTGAGGTCAGCAAGTTGTAACACTTCCGCTGACAGCTATGGTGACGTCACAAGATAGACCAACAGGGAAGGGAGACCACTACGCAGTTACATCTATAATAGCCGAGGTAAGTTTATATCAGGCCCTCTTCACCTTTACGTTGGAACGTTGACCTTTAAATATGGCTCCCGTCTATGAGAACACTTGTGAAGCAGACGTTTGGAAAACATTTCTAACTGCAAATGCTCGTATTAGGATGGTGAATGTTATTGAGTGGCAAGCATTTTCGCAGTGAATTATTAAAAGTAATTAAACGTGATTTATATCAACTACCAATTAAAAGAGTAAATTTCAAATTAGTGATTCAGTATTTGGTTTTCCTTATATTTTAATTTACTTGGAGTAATAATTGTTGCAGTACTGATATGTATAAGTGTATGTGTGTGTCAATCTTATATTGTAACATGATCTAAGTTAGAAATCTATAGCAATGTGAATTTTTATGCGAAAAACGACAAGAGGACCTTTTACCGTGGATCATGGACGCATGCAACTTAATTCGAATCTCACCAGGCGCGTTAGGTAGAACCCGATAATCCTTCTCGCGAAGTTGCCAGTTGTGTGCTAACGTCCAAGGTCATTGATTTGAACAACTATTGTAACACGTTCTGTCAAATGAACACAACAACCGTATATATAACTGTTGTAAGACTGGTAGTTCTAATAAAAATCTGTAAATGTATTTATGTTATTTTATTATTTTTATAATTGATTTATTAATTATGAATTATTAGCATTACTGTGCAGTTGTCACTCGGTGCATGTATGAGTGAAACGGCATACAGGGCCTGAATGCAGACTCAACAACAATGCACTGGAGTAGGTAATTGTGTACTGCGCCTGCGTGGTAGACAAACCGCAAAGCATAAGTATTTGCTGGTTTCATAACTGCAAGGCGTTATAATGCATATCGGCAATTGAAAATGAAAAGGGTATTTCAAAAAGAGAACCGGTTATCCAAGCGCGTTACACCAGAGCTACTGCTTTTGTTAATCTGAACATGGTCGAAAAATATCGGTTATAATGCAAATTTCCATTTTTTCAAGCATTACAATGATGTCACGCTCAACTTTACTAATATTGAAGGGATGATATTATCAAACGAAGTTGCGCACATTTAACAGCTTCTTTCACATAAATGCTACACAAAAGTGTGTCATTTAATATTACGTAGTAATTATTTTAGGCTATAAGTCTTTGTCCACATTTGACATAATCACCACACGACGTACATATGATTTTTTTTTGTCTGGAACAACCGGTATGTATGGTATACAGAACGTTATTCTAAGAGGTGATGCACTTTCTTACATTTCCTTTTCATAGCGTTATTAAGTTGGAAATCATTGTTTGCTACCAGATATATTCACGAATTATCGCGCTTTTAGAAAATAAATCGCAAATTATGTTTGCGTCAAGGAGAAGGGGTTCACTGCACTGGAGACAGTTACTCGTAAGCCCAACTGTAGCAGCTTCGACCGGACAAACCAAGTGGCACTTTGTGATTGAACTAGGAAACTCTCAACAATACATTATGTAAGACTACAGCAGAAAACAAAATTCCTCGTGTACTCGAGAAATGACCATATGCGCCTGAAAAATTGTCTCAAGTACTGGCATTATGTCTAAACGTTACTTCTTAGTTATCGCATTAATTCGAACTTGCCCGTCAGGGAACATAATACGGGAATGTCACAAAATTAACACATATAAATGAGAAATACTTTTGATGTAATATTATTCAGGTGGGGGACCTAGCGCCATTTTGTGAAGGTACTTGTCCAGTTTTGTAGGGCCGTAGTTCAACGTACGCACAGCACCTTCGCTTCTTTTTGGTCGGCAGTTTGCGGAATCGTACTGCTTGGCAGACACAAAGGCCGTTTCCATGGCATTACAACACCCAACCGGACTTCTAGCATATTATACATGGAGTGGACTTATTCTATTGCTTACTGAACTGTATTGTCAAACAAAGATTTCGATCAGAAGTTTGCGGAATCGTACTGCTTGGCAGACACAAAGGCCGTTTCCATGGCATTACAACACCCAACCGGACTTCTAGCATATTATACATGGAGTGGACTTATTCTATTGCTTACTGAACTGTATTGTGAAACAAAGATTTCGATCAGCAGGTGTAGGGAAGTTCGGCGGAGATAAGCTACGAGTATTTGGGGCAATGTAGTCATGCATGAATTTGTTTGGAACAACTTTCTCGTCCACTACATGGTAGCAGCAGTGCTATCGTGCTATTGAAATATCGTGGCGTTGTGTCCTTATTCTAAGTTATTCGTTAATTTTTCGCGTTCTTTAATTTTATAATTCTCTCGAAACGAATAAAATCTTCGAGCTAATGAAATTCTTATTCTAGGTCAGATTTCGTTACAGCCTTCCGAGCCTTCGGCAGCGTCTGAGTTTTCGGTTCCCCCTCTTATTCTGGTCAACTTCTCCTTCCATAAAAATGCAACATGTCAACACTACTCCCATGAGCTTCAACTGAAACACGATATTTTTAAAATAAAATTACGGAGACATTAGCTTGAATATATCAATACACCGAAGCAGTAAAGCTCTTAAAATATATATATATATATGCATTTGGAGGGTTTTAAAACTTAGTATAAAACAAATAATTTGTGATAGGATAAAGATAAATTTTGTCTGTCCAATGTCTCAAATGTTCTCTCTGTTTTGTGTTTGGCAGTGTTTCATTAATCGGCTGCACGTGAGAATAACTGAATTTGTGGCCACAGACATCGTGATCGTATTACTAATAAACAGTAGAAAATATTGCTATATTCTATTGATGATAATCTCAGCAATCTAAAAGTAAAATTTACAGGAAATTCAGGAGCAGTTCCAGAGTCTGTTTTTTTAGATGACGTGATGAACTTGTTACATGTGGATGGACTAGGACCGCAGAAAACCTGGGGCAAATAGATGTTACATGCGTGTTATTTTTAAATAAACGTGCGATTATTTCGAATGAACTCGTATTAGGCGTACTGTGATTAGTCAAAGTGCCGAATATTATAAAATACCATCACAAAAGTCCAGCTTTACTGTTGCTTAAATGGTTCAAAAACTAAAATAAAATGGTTAATTGTTCCTATTTAGAAAAATTATGTTTTAAAATATATTTTTATGTTTCTGTATGAATATGCCATGTTTTCGTAATAAAACTATGTAACGACAGTCCGAAGGGCTTCGTTATTACTTCCAATGTGATGTACAGACACTCTAAAATAAACGATTCAAAGTTTTCTGTGTAGCAAAGTAAACCAATTCTTGTGGATGTTCTGTTAACTGTAACACTATTTTGCTTTAATTTATATAGGTGGCTAGAGAAACACAAGTTTTCTGTTAGTAAATGTTTTCTTTGTATTTTTTAGTTTTACGGCAGTATCCAATATACTCTGCAGTTACTAAATTTCAACTGAGCAAATGTACAGTCCTCCTGCAAACGTTTAATGTCATTCTGAACTGTAGTTATTCTCCAAACATCTAACCTCACTTCTTGTCAAGAGGTTACGTACAGTGGCCCATGTTACTACCTGAAATTACTAACTTATCAAAAGTAAACTGAATGCAGTAAGACGTAGTGGTCGTATGGTGGAGGGTGTCGAACACGTAAAGCCGCGGTTGCAGGTTTGAATCTGTTAGCAATTTTAGTATTTTTCTTTTCTTTAGTGAATATAATTTTGGAATATTTGTTACATCTCTCTTATTTATTATTTGTGGTTGTTTGTCAGAGAACAAGTTTTCTTTACAGTACAATTGACATTACCACAATGACGTCTGCTGAACTTTTGCAATGACAATGCGAGGTTATCACAGTCATTAATTA
This sequence comes from Dryococelus australis, assembly GCA_029891345.1. NCBI lineage: Eukaryota > Metazoa > Arthropoda > Insecta > Phasmatodea > Phasmatidae > Dryococelus > Dryococelus australis. The sequence goes on from CM056996.1 coordinate 153,987,462, forward strand.
CTATGTAGGTAAAAAAAATATCATGTCTGTTGCAATCCTACTTTGCTGTAGGATTTATTTAAAATTATTTAAAATTTTGCAGCTTTTTCTTTACGGTAAAAAAATCACGTGTTCCTGTAAATAAATAGTATCTGTTAGTATAGTGACATCAAACGAACACTTGAAGGTGCTTAGAGTAACTCCTTTCGTGAAGAAACGATAATTCGAGTAGTAACGAATAATTGAGTCGAAAGGAAACGAACAGAATAATTTAGAAAAAACCGAACTCTCATCAATTCTTAGCGCCCAGTGTAAATTTGTTTAAAACTGTTGTGCACATTGCCGTAGCCATATGGTATTTAACTCGTTTTGAGTGGAATATTTAAGAATAAGGGGAAAACTAATTGGTACTCTATGTAAAACACTTCGACTTGAATACTTTACAAATGTGCTGGAAAATTTGGTTTAACAATCTACGGTTAATAATAGCCACGCAATACATTCTTTGTCACGCCATTGATATATGTTTCACAGCAAATGATGCAACCACCTGCCTATCTTGATAAATGATATAGACCAGCATTCATGTGCCAAACTGCAGGAGGTGATTCTTTGTGGAAAATAATCTCGGGTATACATTGATAACATCATGTGGTGAATACTAAGGGAGGTACGCGGATTTGGAAAAAAATATTTTTAAATACATTATTGTAAATATTGCAGGAAGAACTGAGATGGAGCGACCAAAAACGGGATGGTGTTTCACTTCTCGGAATTCATAAATCTGTGAAAATTAAGTTGTTCAAATCGTCCCTCTTCATAGAGTAAGTCAGAAAAGTCATCCTCTTTTCGCAGGGAACTGTGGAACACTAGACGGTAAATGAAAAATCGAGGCGCATTATGACGCACCGTGGTACAATGAAGACAAAATTTCCTCTTGTCCGAACTCGCTCTGGTGAACCATTTTCCAGTAAATGTCACTCAAAATTTCGAAGGTGCTGTGTAGCCCTGCGGGGTAGACAACATGTTTGCCACCTACGCCACGCACGTGGTGGAGGTTGCAGGGAAGGACGTAATCGGTGCTTGCTTGGATATGACCGTGGCTGCTGGCACGTCGGTATGTGCCTGCTACTGGTTGTGGAAGCATGGAATGTTTTATGCGAGCGCTGCTAGCTGACATACACCTCGTGTGCGGAGCAGTTAGTCAACATGAATGCAAGGCAAGCAGTGGAGCTGTACCAGCTGCGCTACCCAGCTCGAAGTCAGCCCTCCATCAGTGATAGCGGAATGAAGGCTCAACATTAGTGACGAGGCTGACTGCTGGAGAACCACGTATAAGGCGAACGGCGGCATTTGACAAGGACGAGCTTCGCCGTGTGCGGTATGAACAGGCTGTTAGTTGACGGGCTGTGAGCCGCGGTGTGGGTGTTGGCCATTCCACGATCCTGCGAGTCCTGCACGAGAACCGTATGCACCCCTACCACTCAAGGAAGGTCCATGTTCTAAGCGAGCGTGGTTACGTGCCACGTGTTACATTCTGCGAACGGTTCCTTCATGAAAACAATGTGAGTCCAAACTTCACATCGACCGTGCTCTTCACAGAGGAGACCCGTTTCACCAGGGATGGAATGTTCAACAGAAGGAACAGCCACTCACCTCTGGGGGCATATTATTCGTTACTTCACGCACCCCATTGGCAATCAAGTGCGCTACAGTGGCAACATGTGAGCCGGCATTAATCACTTGTTGGGGCCTTATTTGCTACCCGACCACCTCAATGGTGCCCGCTACCTGACGTTCCTGCACGAGATGTTGCCGGAGTTGCTGGAAGAAGTACCTCCATTCGCCACACCATGTGGGGTTTCGCCATGATGGGGCACCGCCACATTTCCCTGCTGCCATACGTCGCCATCTTGACGTCACAGTTCCAGGCCGCTGGACTGACAGATGTGGGCCAATCAATTGCCCACGCTTCCCCCGATCGCTAGACTTGACTCAGCTGGATTTCTTTTTATGGGGTAAAGTCAACTCCCTGGTCTACGAGACGCCTGTGTCTAGTGAGGAACGTCATACCGCACGTGTGATGGCCACATTTGATTCTGTACGCGCCATACCAGACAGTTATGAATGGGTCCACGCCAATCTGATCCGCCGTTGCCATTTGCGTATTAAAGTTGGGGATGACAATTCGTACAGCTGTTGTAAATGCTGTCATTAATAATAACGTACTACATACACATGTGTCATGCAATACTCCTACCTGCACTCCGTTCCTTGTTCCCTAAGCTTGTCCTCATTAACATTAATTGTTACATGTGGATGTATATTCACGTATGGTCTCGCGGGTGCCAACTATGTTGCCTACTCTCGCAGGGCTACACCGCACCTTCGAAAATTTGAGTAGCGTTTTATCGAAGATGGTTTACCAGAGCGAGTTCGGACAAGAGGACCTTTTGTCTCTGTGCCATGGTGGGTCGTGATGTGCCTCGATTTTTTATTTACAGCCTAATATGTTAGATTTTCCTGCCAAAAGAGGGTGGCTACACCTACTTACGCAATGGAAAGGGACGATTAGACCAACCAAAATTTCTGTGATTTACGTTCCCGACTCAAGAAACACCGTGCAGAATTTGGTCGCTCCATCTCAAGTACTTCCCGCAATATCTACATTTATATATTAAAAATTCGATTTTAACACCGCGTAACTTCCTTAATATTTACCACATGATTTTCCGCTAGGAGTCACCCCCTGGATTTTGGCACATTAATTATGATCCACGTTGTATAGTTGAAGCAATCAGCCACTCACTAGGTATGCTCATACTTAAAGGATCATAGACTAAAGATGAGGTAGACCGATCTCGCTGGCTGCGTAACAACCAGTCTCTTTGTCCCAACACTGAACTACCTTTCTGCCAACACGTCTACTACAAAAAATGGCAGAAATTGGATTTGAGGTTAGAACACCGATTAGTAAACAAGTTATTTGAGATTTATGTAAATATTCTCTAACCTATTTGTAATGCAGTATGGTACAAAAGTTCTCTGTTGCATGGCGTCGTTTTCACACTGGCAAGTATATGTTTCATGAAAGAGTGCCAATATGACGAGTTTTGAGAAGATAGAATTACATTTTTATAAGTAAAGTTTTTTTCTAATGACTCCCTTGAAAAAAATTTAATAAATTTTATTTAATGATTTGCATGTGAATATTTATTTTTCAACAACAGCGTTATTTTCCGTGGCAGTAAAGTCGCTAGCAACCGACATTAAATTACATGTTCGGATTGTTCAATTACTGGTGCAGACTACTGTAAAAATAACATATTTTTTTGGAACGGAGTCAAAAATAAATGCCACCTATAGTGCACAGCCAGTGTTGTTTGTTTGCTACAGACGTGATTACGCGAATCCCAGTCTCTTGAAGTGAACGTCGAGAGCATGCTCTATAGAGTCGCGTGTGGAGCTGTGACCACGGACAACTGCGTTCAGTGGTGTGATGACCCGACTCTCGAGCGTCGAGAGTGATCAGCGCGTTATAGAGACCACTAAGCGGAGGGGATAAAACTCGAGCGAGAAAGTTATTATATGTACCGTTTGCATTTAAGAAGCAGCATGGTTCATTCACACTGTTAGTAACAATATTGCTGAAGCCTTGCTAAAGTTCTACCTCCGGGATATTCCTCCGTCTCATGCAAATAACCGATTATAGAAATTTACACCAAAGGGACAACGTACCGCATACGTGCGTACTTAATGTGATAATATTTTGCATAAGAATTATTTCTTACTATCCATTATCAACCAAACTGTTTACTCACTGGCTTTATTCATAAGTGAAATAACATAATTTACAAATGAAATACGAGTAAATGTTTAATTTAACCAAAACTGAGGTACGTTCACGTTAATAGAAATATAAAACGCTTGTGATACAAGAAAGATTTAGGAAATAACCAAACACACCATACATGAGGTGATTTTTCAAAGGTTAGATTCAAAAAGTGTGAGGTAGATTATATATGGATAGACCCTTGTCCTAGAAGCACAAATCAGATCCCGGATTGTGGAAATGTTTCACATCGTGTCTGCACGTCGTCGCTGGAGCTCATCATGCAGCACCTGTAATTACGCCTAAACCCCGTGGCGAGACACACAAATCCACACTTTTATTCCCCTCGGCTAGGCGAGAGAACCTCTTTGTAATGGGCGCAAGTTCGACCTGATATCGCCGCTTACCAACCCCACACCTTCCTCAAAGCGCCGCAGTGTATATGCAGTCTGGCGAGGGGACAGGGTGTTAGTTCTGGTCAAGCGGAGGGGAAGGGGGGAGAGTCCCGCGCGCAGGTTGTCACGGTGCGGCCAACTTTGCAGTTTATTGTCGGTTAATTACCCAGACCATGTCCGACGAGCATCATTAGCCTAATTGTTGAGGGTGTTAGGGGGAGGGGGCATTGCGCTGGGGGAGTGAAACCCCGCGGTCCCGAGTGGCAAGAAGTTGCAGGAATTATGGTGCCATTCATTGCATTACGTCACAAATAACCGCCGGAGGCCAGATGCGCCGCGCGACAATTCGTTCCTCCCCCCCCCACCCACTACTATACTTTTTAACCGCACCGCTATGCCAGCACAACCCCTGCATCCACTCGGTTAGCCCGGTGTTGGTAACACTGAGGGCACCTGGCGGTTCACAGGCATCGCCTGCAGCGAGCCCGTCCGATCAACGATCAGTAGACAAATTATAATTCATTTCCGTTTATGAAAACAATCAGCCTAAGAGCGTGACACTCGACACAAATTCTAATGGTGCGATTTTAACCTAAATAATATTATCACGCGTAATTGAGCAGAAATTGGGTTTGCTAACAAAAACAGGTAAGCTACTGGCAATTATCTTAATATGTATCTTGCAGAATCTAACAATTCTAACAAAATCTTTTACCTTTCACTATTTGAGGTTGAAAATAGATAATTCCACTCATTGCGAACTGAAATATTGTGGCCTACGTCACTCCTGCACAGAGTACAGTGACTAGAAAACTTTAAAGAAATGTAAATATTTACTTAAGGAAAATATTTATTTATTGCATTTTAAACATTATTTGCATAAAAGAGATTTTTTTTTTATATTTGCGAAATGATATTATTTTTAATTTTGTAGTCTTTTGAATTTGAACTTTACGCTAATCCATAATTTGAAAGCCTAATCATTATCATTTTTTTATTTGCGATGTATATTTTATAATTCGAGAGCTACGTAGTATATACATCTAAATAAGAAACAGCATCATTAATGTAATTATTTGTTACCATTTCCAATTTAACGTTATTCAATTATTTTATGTTTTAAGTATTTTGGGTTGCTGACATTGTAACGACACTCCTTCAAGCCCCTTCAGAATTTCTCCGCCTCTCGTGCCACCCTACTTGGATTTAACAAGATCCAAGGGTGGATAGGTAACACTAAACCTCCTTCAAAGTTCAAATTTCAGAAGAGAATAATGACTTTAGTATTTCCATAATGCAGTATTTGTTCCGCCCAGGATAGGAAAACACCACATAGGTGCACCAACACATAACAACATCAATTTTAGTTTTTTGGTAATTGAATAGTATGTATCTTTTACAATTTCATCCCAACATTGGTTTTAGTGATTTTAAGGATATTCTACTTTTACATCTTTATCCCAACATTCACTATTCCTCATAACCTCACAAACATCTCAAACATTTACTCTTATGGTTAAAAAAAATTTTTCCTTTAAAAAAATCACATTCAAACTTGTACTAACACGGTTACACAAACTACTATCTACCAAAAAGTAATTGGCACACGTGAAGGTAGGTAATTCAGTACGTCAGTTGACTTGTGTTTCATGGCCTTCGCTGGTGATTGTCCGTGGTAGTATGAACACAGAGGCCTATTGTAACATTCTGGTTAGTGAAATGCTCCCAACAATGTGGCGTTTTTACGGAATGGACCCGTGTTACTTCCAGGATGGCAATGCCAGGTACCATGTTTTAAGGGTTACTATGCAGTGGTACGCCGACAACAATGTTCACCGATTGGACTGGCCCACCCAGAGCCCCGAGCTCAACTCTATAGAACATCTTTGGGACGAATTGGATCGCCGGATGAGGGCTCGTCAGGCGCGGCAAAAATCCATTGCTCAACTCATGGAATGGTTACAAGAAGAATGGTGACGAATCCCCGTGGATGTCCTGCAAACACGTATAGAGAGCATGCCAGACAGGGTGGCTGCTGTTATAGCCGGAAGAGGTGGCCCTACGAGATTCTAACGGGATGACAACCACCGAGCAAACATTGTGGGCAGTTGCCCAATTACTTTTTGGTAGATAGCGTACTTCGTCAACTTATCAGAACGTCGTGACATTCATTCAAACAAATTTTATCAGTGTCCATATGCTTACATATCTTACTCACATAACTCCTTGTTACTAGTATACTAGTTATAGTAAAACCTTGTGTATAAAAAAACCTAAAAATTCATACGAATTTTACCAATTAACTCATTCATAAAATATCCCTTACATCATCCCTCTGAACCCCAAATTTTGATTACAAACCATTTAAAGATGCAAAAGCGTTAAACGATTCAAAAATCTTCAGGTACATAAGTAGACTGACAATTATCCTTATTACTCCAAATAATATCTTTAAAAAGGAGAACCTGGTACCATAAAAATTAATGTTGTAGGATCCCTAATAACCCTGACCTGCAAAAGAAAAACTGGTCTTAAAGGTAAGTTGCGTTTCGCATGATTTTGCCTTATTTTATTTTCTCCCCTTCCTTTTCATTTTCCTTTCCCTGGCTACCTCAGTACTCTTGAAGAGGAACATGTTCACCAAACTCATCCTGAGACCAAATACCAAGGATATTCTCATTTACTCATCTCCACCGAAGTGAAATATGGCACACTGGCCTTACCATTCAAACACACATGCACAACCATTAAAGAACCAGAACCAAGGATATTCTCCTTTACCCATCATTACCGAAGATAAAAATATCGCCCTGGCCTTACTACACACATTCACTTTCATACCACACATCATTCCCAGTTCAAGAGATAAAAAAAAAATATTCTTGGTACAATCTCCCTTAAACAATCCCTAACTATAAAAAGAGAAAATATTTTTGGCCGATATCTCTTCAGCTCGCCCTACTCCCACAAACTACATCCCTCCTTTTTTCCGAATCGAAAAATTTATCAAAGTCAAAACACTGTTCACTCCTGGTTTACTACCTCACACTACTGAGTGCCCACGAAATTAAAAACTTCCATCAAGCATAATCATTAGTTTTTGCTTAGTGTCTAAGAGACTCGACGAAATTATATGTTCCTTTTCTGAGTCTCGCAAGTTATTTCTAAAGTCCACTATCGAACCACTCACAAAAACTCGAAGTCCCCTCTTCTGAACTCGCTACCACAAATTTTCTAAGTCCAACATCAGGGCACTCGCAAAAATTACAAGTCCCTCTTCTGAGCAGCCACAAATTTTCTAAGTCCAACATCGTCGCAATGCTTAACTTTTCCTTCAGGTCGGTTTCTCGAAGTTCATCAACCAAGGGCGGATTGACATGCTCGGTGGTTTACCCGCTCGCCGGAGGGGCAGATTTCCCTAGGACTACTGAGTGTCCTCAATATATACCCCGCAATACCCCTATTCCTCTGCACCTCCCACCATAAGACCAGGCTTCCCGAGCGCTCTCTATACAGGAGTGGCGCCCCCCATACCGCTCATTGGCACGCTATCTACAATTTACAAACACATTCTTCGTTTGAGATGCGAACCAAACTGCGCAAGCATGATCTGCACTTGCCCGTAACCGCTTCATCGTGCCTCCACACGCCACACATCCCTGTCATGCGGGAAGCAACTCAGTCAGGCGTCCCATACTGAAAATAAATGCATACATATGACAAAAAAGAGCCTGGTGACGATAAATTCCGTCATAACATTGACAAATCAATTGTATGTCAACTGTGCTATTTCAAAAGTTCAGTTAACCTAACCTATGGAGAATGTGAATGAAACCATCATACGACCTACACACTGCAGTAATTCGTAAGGCGGGTGCCCTTGAAAACCTGTAGTACATATGGTTTCATTTCAAAATAATATAACCTACTTGAGATTAAACAACAATTCTTTGAACACTGTTGTCTTGAAACGAGCTATGAAATCCGAGTGCACTTATTGCTTAATATCATCCTCATTCATTGTGTAAATTGGAAGAGCCATGTTACCCTACAAATTTGTGTAACACGTGGGCATTTATCGCTTATAGTGATGTCACGTACATACACACATATATATAAAGTTATCTTGGTGTAACTCTTTCAGGGGAACGGTTGCTGAGGAAACAGATGAAGTTTGTAAAGATAAATCTGTTCACGATAAAGTGAGCAATTTTGAAATCAACATTAGAAAAGAAATCACAGCTCCTGCCTGCATATATTTTAACGAACATACCAAGTGACATGCACCCAGTAAAGTGGGTAACAATGGATGGGAAGTAGTTCTGTATCTCGACGTCGAATAAAAAGTTTTAGGTAACTATTTCTGGTAATTTACATTATTTCTTTCGCTTTCTGTTTTTTTTTAATGCATCGGAGTGTAAAAATGAGCAGATTTGTAAATATTAACTTTCGTAATAATTTCACAGTTTCACTTGACCGACGCATGATCAAAGTAATGAGGCACATGACAATGCTAATCTTACATAATGCGAAAGAATACACAAAGTGCTTACAAGTAGACCTTAAGCAGGGCTTTCAAAAGTGCTAATTTTACTGTGATTAGCTTATTCTTGGCAGGCTACCAACTTTATTTCGACTAAAATAATTAACCTATGAAATTAAGTTATTGTTTTGTATTAATATGTTCAAAAATGGAACTTTTAAATACAATTATAAAATACACTTATTGCCATAAACAATTGTAACATCACTTAAGCTAATTCGGTGACTAGTTAGTACATAGGTTATCAACGTTCTTCCGTCACACTTTGTACACACACAGTGCCACACACAATACTTGCCTACCTTGATAAATGGACGATAATCATGCCTAAAAGACGCACAAGACAGCTATATAAGCATATAACGGATTTTGAGACAGGCCAGAGTATAGAGCTGCGTAAGTCTGAATGGACGGCGTGTGGAATTGCCCAGCATTAGTGCCGCCAGGACTTCATAATTAGGACGTGTCCGAATAGAAAAATTCGTTATTTTGTAAGTTGTCATTTCGCAAATTTCAATTCGGACGTTTTCAACAGTCATTTGCTTAGCAATGGCGGCTACTCATTTTTACATTAACAGTGAAAATATTTGTATCTAAATTTAATACTTAAATTTGAAATTATCCCTGGAATGCTGCAAATACGTTAATAAATTATTAAATTATGCAATAAGGACTTTTAAAATTTAGTTGCGAAATATATAAACAAATCTCAACACTTATGTACTTTTAAGACAGGCCTAGTGTATTTCAAGACTTTTGAAATCAATATTTTATTTATAAATGCACTAAAAAGAGAAAAAACAATTATAGTAGTTACAGAATTCGTAGAACTTGTACAACTTGTAAGACGTGGTCGAACAGCCTTAATAAACATTACTACAAATTAATACGGTTTTGTATCAATTTAAATTTAATATGCCTGTAAAAACTTGGCTCAATAGAGAATTCATGTCTCATTTGCGCAAGCGTAGTAAGCACATATCTTGAGTAAGAATCTCAGCTACTCATAATATAGAATGTGTACCTCATTTGCGTAATCGTAGTAAGCACATATCGTGCGTAAGGCTGTTAACTGGTCGTAATAGAGGACGTATAACTCATTCGCACAAGCGTAGTAAGCACATATCTTGCATAAGGCTCTTAACTACGTCAAGCTTTTATATACTAAATATAAGTTGATACAAACATATTAATTTAAGTAATGTTTATAACAGCTGTTCGACCACGTCTTACAAGTTCTACAAATTCTGTAACTACTATAAATATTTTTCTGTTTTTAGTGCATTTATAACTAAAAGGTTGGTTTTAAATGTTTTTAGCAGTTAATTTATTATTCACTTTTTAGTCTGAACGACTTTTTTTGTTATTAATATATAGGTATACTATTTATGCATTCAGAGACTTCTCCGCCATCGGTATCGCTTGCGATCCCGATGACGGACAAATCTGTGAATGCATAAATAGGCTACCTATATGTTAATTATAAAAACAATTAGTGAGACTTAAATGGCTACAAATGTGCAGTTAAACACTGGTGGCCCCTTCCACACTTCGGGCTGCAACCTAATGAACAGTGATGCGTTGTAGGCAGACTGCACCCAAGTTCATTACATAGAAGTCGGACAGACACCTACTGTACATACAAACACAGCAAGTTAAATAAACGCTTGTGAAAACATTTTACTTATGCAATCGCACATGTGTTTTGAAGATAAAAACCAACATGGCGCTAATTTTGTTATTTTGCATTTTTGCTAACGATCCGCTAGATACAAAATACGAAATATCAAATTACCAAATACGTCACCATTTCTGTATACAAAATCGGGTCACATGATCATTTTGTCAACAAAATCCGTCATTTCGGACACGTAAATCAATGGACATGTAAATGAATCTGTACACTGTAGAGTGGATCTGGAAGATCCGGACGAACAATCAAGAGATGAGACATTCCTTGTTCGCCATCCAGCATGTGAAAACTTCTCTAGAGTTTCGTATCTTGACCAAGGGCATTTCTAGAAGCTTAGCACAGACACATCTGCAATCTCTATGTCCGTTTTCGGTTCTGACACTTGAGTCTCAACATCGCCACCTCCGTTTGCACTGCTGTCAGAGCGAAATGTTTACAGAAGCATGCAGTTAAAAAAACGGAAACGTGGTCCGTAATGACGAAAATAAACGGAGTTCAGCTCTGCAAATAGCAGAATGCGGAACGTTGCCGTATTTCCCTATAATTTGGGTAGTTTCGGGAACGAATACCTAATGCCGAGTATACAAAAAACATTCTTCCCCACTGTAACCAGATAATAATCGCTTCTGTTGCAGTTAGAAAATTCACGTCACTTACACATATTCCTTCAGATATCAAAAAGTAGTATCAGGCACCTGCAAGAGTTAGCGTTACTTAAAAAACCCAAATATTGCGAGAAACTGAAGTTACGTGTGTCATATAACAAACAAATAAAATATTTATACGCAATATTGTCACCAAAGTTTGTAGGTGGGTGATGGTAAAATATTATTTTTTTAAAATCTCGATTCATATTGAAATTTCGTGTCACAATTAACTACGTATTTTATATTTGAAAAAAAACTAATATATGCAGAGTGAACCACTTGTATAACGAAAGTTGAATATTTATTTGTTTTCTCTTTACTGAAACCGATAACACAGAAAAAATTAACAAGTAAATTCACAAAGAGGTTCCGTGAATTCACGGCAAGTTCTGTGAAATGTATCACCCGACTTTGAAATAAAAAAACAACGAAAAGTGTCCACAATTTTACGGAGAGTTATGCATATTTTTTACCGACACTTTTCCATAAAATTACGGATTTATTTTTACAAGCATACTGGGTACCGATGTATCGTCTCGAGGGATATAAATCGCTTTTACTGTGAATGGATGACCATCATGGCAGAATTCGGAGAACCGTAGGTAAGAACTACAATTCCTGCTTCACTTAACAGCGTCACGTGATCTCTGCTACTGTCGCGAGGGTCTGGGAGCCAACGAGTCTGATCAGCGTTCACCATACTGTAAAATTTTTTCTGTACTTTACAATGAAATTTCTGGGAAATCCTGTTTTCAAGAAAGTCCTTTGTAAAAACACTGACAGTTTTCTTGTAGAATTTTCAATACACGTACTTGTAATATAACGAATAATGGGCCTTAGAAATATTTTTTTTTCGTCTAGAATACAAACACGACGAGTCGTTAACAAAGAATTAGGAAAAGTATTTCAAAATTTAATTCACGAGAAAAAAAAACTACAGCTTGCTAGTACGGGGTCGAGAACCCAAGTCCCTTGCCCTATTATACCACACACACTTAACCACAGCACAATCTTGACTTACGAGCTCTAAGGTTATTTTTGAGTAATAAGTACGTACTACATATTAGTGAAATTATTTGGTTAAGATGTTTGAAGAACGCATTTATTTCATTTTAGGAGTTCTGTGTAGATATGAAACATTAACATTGACAGTTAACGAGTAATAGCTTCACGTGTTTCTGAATTGTCGTCGTTTTATTATGAGTATTTGAGCTGTTTAAAGTGTTTTACATTATTCAAACTCGCAGACGTTTCGTTTTGCACGCAACTACAATTGACATCAACCCTAGTTTTTGCACAAACAGCTATATACCGTTTTACGTTGTTGAGTGTCCACCATTTTGCTTGAGCTCGTGTAGTACAAATATTTTTTCTGGGCTATTACAAATACGATTCTTATAGTTTTAGAAACGAGTAATTTTAAAAGATATTTTTGTACTGTTGCAAACATTTGTAAAATTGCAAAGAATTTCTCAGAAAAACTGCAATTTTTTTATTTTACAGTGCTGAGTTACTGAATTCTCAGTTGTAATTCGACTACGTCCTGCGTCCTCATGTGCTAACTTTCTTGGCTGAGAGCCCGGGATTCAGTTTACAGCAAAATAACGCTCACATACACACAGCTGTGGTTTTCAAGGAGTGGTTGCGTCATGTTTCAACACTTGCGTGGTCCAGGCCGCATCTTGGGGTGAAAGATGCAATCTTTCCTTACAATGTAAATTGTTTTTCCTCTCTGATTCAGGACTTCAGTTTAGATGACTGGAAATCCTGAAATCATATTAAGAGCAATTTGAAGTCAACAACACGTTTTGTCATTCTGGTACCTCCAGTTCCTTCTGGTACCTCCAGTTCGATCGGTAAGACTTAAGTTATCAAACAATTACGAAATACCATTATCGCCTGATTTGTCTCCTATCGAACGTTCGTGGGGCCATAGGAGATACCGGGTTCCCCTTGTCAACGTGTTCATGATTTGAAACATAATTGCAACAACTCGGGGGCAAATATACTGAAGTATAACATATTGTAGTTTTGTGAAACCATGCCAAATCACGCAGACGTATGTATCCAGTCACAATGAGGTGCTGTGAGCTACTAAAGATGTTGTTCCTTTGTGCCGGAATTGGGAGAGCGTGGAGAACGAGTGTGAAATCGCTACTTGAGAATAACTGTGACGCGTTAGAATCAAGTGGGATATTACTGCAAGTCAAACTTATTAAACAGATACTTGGAGATTGATACGGTTTTTTGACTGATATCACATTTGCGCGTTAGGATGCTTACACTCATGTAGTTTCGTAAATAAAGAAGACATGATTTCACGAAAGACTTTGTCGTACGACAGATGTTGGCGTCATGTACTCCCGCACAGTTTTGTAACAACATAACAAGTGCTTAAAAATCACTGGTTTGTTGAGGGGTGCACACCTATAGGCAGACAGGAGCTCGGTAGTATCAACCTACCTTTCTACGGAAAATGCCAAAAATTACGACGATGATCTAGAAAACACTTACGGGTGCCTGCCTAGATACCATGTAATAACTGATGTTAATATAAATAGGGTGAACGGTTAAAAAAAATTGGAAGAACAAGAGACATGACACGACAACAAATAGAGAAATAATACGGGTAGTCTCGACAGTCTCCTTTCTTGTTTTTAAGCAAATGTTAAGCACAAAATGTATTCTAAAATACGTTTTACGTACAGATTTTTTGCTTTATTTTTATATCTTACAAAATATGTCAGGAGTGTGTAGCTGCTTGTGATACCTTGCTGTCCAAAGGAAATAATATATCTGGTGTGGCTGGTAAAAATAGTAAAATGATCAAACAATTAACTTTAAGGTTGTTTATTAGAATTGGTGTATAATATTCAATCTTTATCTGGCTACATATCCTTTAAGAACCATGGAAATTGAAAATGGGAAAAAATTGGGACACAAAAAACACTGAACATAAGATATGTTTAAAAATGGAAATATGTGTAACATAATATGATAGACATATTTCCATTTCTAAACATATCTTACGTTCAGTGTTTTTTGTGTCCCAATTTTTCCCATTTTCAATTTGCGTGGTTCTGAAAGGAAATGTAGCCAGATAAATATTGCGTATTATACACCAATTATAATAAATAATCTCAAAGTTAGTCATTTTATCATTTTACTATTTTGTACCAGCCACCGTAGATATATAACCTTGAATGGTAGATATGTACCCATCTAGCCAATGAAAGATATTTATAAGTATTTTTTATTCCTACGATTTTATTGCTTTTTCCTTTTTGAGTGCAGGAAAGGAATGCCCTTACGTTCCCGATAGCGCGTTGGAGCACTGTAGGCAGGGGCGAGCAAATAATTTCGGCGGTCTCTCTCTCCGGCCGAGGATCGACACTTGCTGCCCCTGGCTACACAGGCGACCAGCGTACCTCCCCGTCCCCAACGCCCTTCGCCCTCTTGCGATAAATTTGATGGCCAATTGGAACTCGGGAGCAAGGGGTGGTTTTTACAACCTCGACGCTCTTTCCAACCCCACCTTTTTTTTGTTGCCGTTTGTGAAAAAAAATTTGCCCCATTCCTTCTTTCTCGCTCTCTCTCTCTCTCTCTATCTCTCTCTCTCTCTCTCTCTCTCTCTCTCTCGGGTTCTGCAGCGGCGGTGGAACTACTGAGCAATCATTTTTATGTAATTGAGAACTACAGCCAATAAAGTTTAATTAGTAATAACATTCCGCCGTTTGTTTTTTTCCCCCCGAGCGAGTAACTTGTACCCTCGTTGATTTATCCACGACCGGGAGGGTCAAAATAATTATTTGCGGGAGTCGTCTCTTGCTCGCGCACGGATGAACGCTGTTCTGGTCTCGCGAGAAGGCCAGTGTGCACTGACTCTGTCGCACCTCTTCTTGTTGAAGTTAGGCGCCACTTATGGATCCTCTTCTGTGCCTCTTCTTGCCTTTGCCAGTTATTCTGGCCACGGGAACTTACCATCTCGCATTCTTGTCTCTGGGCTAGACCATCAAAAGCTTAAATTTTAACTTTGAAATTTATACGATAGTATTAATAATAAATGCGTATGGGGGTGGACCCAGGGAGATGCAGCACCCTCCGACCGGCGGTCTTTCGAGGTGGGACCCGTAGGTGCCCGTCGTCCCTGAACATGACATGAAATGAGACCCTAGGATGAAGCGGCGTTGGAATGCAAAGGCGGGGGAAACGGGAGTACCCCTAGAAAATCCGCCGGCAAGCAGCATCGTCCAGCACGATTCCCACACGCGAAAATCCGGGAGCGAACCCGCAGGGGATAAAACCCGGATCGCCTAGGTGAGAGGCGAGTGCGGTAGCCACTGCGCCACCGCTGCCCCATTTATACGATGTTTCTTCATAACACGCGCCTTTGTGTCTCCGAATTAACTTGGTTTATTATACGTTTGCGGAATACACAGCCATGATCCTTGTATATGGCACAGCTGAAGGTATTGGAAGAGCAGCTCGTTGGCTGTATCAAGAGCGTTATCTACAACGTGTGACTTCATCGCATACCCTTTTTGCCACAGTTACGCAATGGCTCCGAGAACAAGGCACCTTCACCGCCGGCAGGAACGACTGTGGTGCTCCAAAGAGACGCCGCAGTCCCGAATTTTAAGAGGCTGTACTGTATCACGTTGACCAGAGTCCGTCAGCGAGTACGCGAACAATTACACGTGCAATGGGGTTCGAGGCATGGTAGACGTCGCGTGCCATCAGGTGATTTTCTTTAGTAATGTACTGCGTACCCGGTTGCATACCAACACAATCACACCCGAGACATTGCTCTTTACCTCAGTGGAAGTGGACGAGTGATACACCTGATTTGAAATGGTTGTAGCACTGTAACGGTATGTTTTAGGACATGGGTTCCTGTTCAAAAGATAGTCTACTCAGTCCCCTCTACAAATACTAGGAGTTCGTAAGAGAATTTCCGAGCATCGCGTATAACTAACTGAACTCCCGAAACTTTGCATTTTCGCCGATAGAAATTAGGATGCACAACGAGGAAAACAGAATGCGCACTTGGCCATTAAGAACAGTTAATTCTTGCGTTTATCTGCAGTGTTCTTTGTATATGCACTTAGGAAATTAGAATTTTGAAATTCTGAGAAACAAGATATTACGTAGATGTTTAAATGCTATTTATCTACATACTTTTGGTCGTATACAGAAGAAGTTATAATTTACTCTGCCGTTACGAAACCCCTAGCGGGTTTAAATTTAAAAGTACGGTGCGTATGAAAGCGTTCAAAATATTAATGCCTTTCAGACACAGGTGAATTTATTATTTTGTTACAACGAACTAATGTTAGGTCTGCAACTATAAATGTATCGATTTGATGACCACTCAAACTTCGTAAATAATGAATAACATCCCTTGTGCTTTCCAAGCTAAGAAATGGGTTCAACAACTTGTTGCGTATCCCAAGTAAAAAGGACTTCATTTATTGTACGCTAATTACCTGTTGCGTAAATTTTAAACCATAAAATAACTTCTTTTGAAAAATATCATCGATACTGGATACAGTGTCGCAAAGGGTTAATTAAATTTTAAAATTATGATGTATTGCTTTATTTTCAGAGGATATAAATGAAATCAAAAACACTCAAAGACATACGTCCGGGACTCAATGACATACGCCCGAACGTTTCATGAAAATGTCTGAGCACCATCTCGTTCCACAAAGTCAATTCGTATGAATTAATTATTTTGTATATCCAGAGAAGTAATTAAAATATAAAAGTCCTCATTTGGCATAAATGTATTAATCAACTCTGTATTTAGCTTGCAAAAGAGATCCACAGTTTTATAAATAGTACTTTCGAAACCTGAAGGTTTATTTATTACTACATTAACGTAAATATTATATATATGCAATAACTTCCGGAATCTCCCGGAATCATTGCTTTGCATGGAAAAAATTAATTTTGATGTGGAAGGAGAAGTTTCTTTTTATTTGGAGTGTCTAGTAATGATAACTTTAAAAGCGTAATATGTGTAATTACTGTAAATGTTGCTTAGCTTTAGATATAATGTTACTTAAACATGTTTTGGTAATATTGAATCGTGTTACGCTGGGTGATTTCCAAAGTTGATAGGACACAATATCTCCTTTCCTTACGCCTGCGGCACAAATGAATGTAAAGAAACAAACCAATCGCCATCTGAACGACGTATTCGCGATTGCATAGGAATCAATGCGAGTTTGCACAAAGAAACCGGAATGACCTAGCACAATGGTTAAACCCCACGGGTTCGCATCCTGGAGGACATGGGTTTGATTCCCGCTCAGGCAATCCTGATAGCGGTTTTCCATGGTTTCCTGATGCCAGTCCAGTCTAATATTAGGATTTTCCCTTAATGAAAGTCATGGTCGATTCCTTCTCGGTTCCCGATTCTCTGAGCCTCTTGCTCCGTCTATAGTCCATTAACAGTTACTTCAGAGTTTTCTGAAGCCCTGATAAAGTTCTACTTCAAGTATATTCCTCCGTCTAGTGCAAACAAAGCTTAACCAAATCCAGAAATTACACCAGAGGGACAACGCAGTGTAATCCTTCTCACTCAGATGTAATAATATTTTGCATTGGAACTATTTATTACTAGGCGTTACCAACACACGTTTTATCTCTGTTCTAAATTGATATTAAATATAAATGAAATATTATAATTTATAAAGAGAATACAAATGACATATCAATTTAAACAAAAAAAATGTTATTTTTATGAACACAAGTATAAAACGCTTGTGATACATGGTGTATTTAGGAAATAACTGAAAACGTCATAGATGGAGTGATTTTTCAAAGGTTTGATTCAAAGAAACCCCAAACACATGCGCGAGGCGGGCCATACGTAGGCCTTCTGTTACAGAGTGATGGCGGCTAAGTACAGTATGTGACGGATCGAAACGCTTCCAGTGGACCGGGTACTTGGTTGGAACTATAAATAAAAATTAATGCTGACTAGGTATTAATAACTTCCTCTGGCTGAGTTAGTACGCAGCTATAATACACTCAATTAAATGAAAATATTTGTTGCAAAACGATTATTGTCATAAAACATTGTTGAAAGTATACCAACACTGGAGAAAATGCAGATAACTCACCACAGACTTCATTCCCACCACATTTTTACTACATAACCATTTGATATATCGAGAAAATCTAAAGAGCAGATTTTAAATAGAAATAAACTCTGTGATATCTGATTATTTTATCAAAATCAAAATTGGTCGTTTTGGAGCCTATTATGGACAAACAAGACAGACAGACAAAAATTAAATTTTAAAAAACGTTATTTATTCTTCAACATCGTTTAAATAGCATATTATACTTAGCTATTGGTCTGAATTTTGAAATAACAGAAAGACACTTCAATTATAATAATTAGTATAGATAGTGCTCTATTAAAATTTTAAGCGACTGTTTACAATTATTTGCATTTATCTGAAACAAATTTAGGCCTACTCATTTAGGAGATCGCAATAAAATGTGGTACTCCGACTCCAATGTCAACCTTATTATCTATTTCACACAGCTGACAATTGTTTGTAATTTTTCGTTCTTGGCGCAGTTCAATCGGATATTGCAACTTGAATTCTCGGAATATAGCCATTTATGGCATAATAAGTACATATTAGAACTACCACTGAGGCTATGCGTCTTTTGTACATTCCCGGGCACAGAGTAGGGTAATATTTGTGTTTTTATGGTTGTTTTTTGGCTATACACATTATCGGGTCAATAAATGGAGGCTGCATTTCATTGGTACATTTTGAATTGCAAACAGAATTTTGTAAAATTTTTATGGATGAAAATAAAACAGTCTACCTATCTGACATTGTCAGCGTCATCGTTATTTTATATATAAAGAATTTTGATCGGTATCAACTTCATTAATAATGATAATCCAGTCCACAGATAGCACAAACTTACATGCACTTTTTTTCTAACTTGAATAGCTTTATAAACGAATAGAACTACTTTAACATCAAATATGACACAAGAGGTCCCTTTCACTATGGAGTACACATTTGAGAGGGTGGAATTTAATGGCGTGAAATATAACGGTTATGCCCCAATGTTTACCTCTCGCACGTTGTGGGCTGGTAGACTGTCGATCAGCGATACTTAATAAAATAATTTGAAACAGCGAAGCCCTGCTTCAAGTCTGACACGCGTGTCAATTATAAAAATCAAGCAATTTTTATGTGAGTTCTCCTGTCCTGCCAAAAACTGTCCTGCCTGAACGATTTATTTTTCGTCCCGCCAGCTGGTGAATTGTGCGATGCTTAAAATTTACTGGAGTACGATTCATTGCTGCTTTTATGGGGTTGGTGTATTTACAGAACTACATGACGTTAATGAACTTGGTTAGCAAGTCTACTTGGTTATTTGCCACGTCTGTATTTGGTCGCACAAATTAATAAACCGTTATTTTGTTTGAAGAGGGGTTACTACTTGAAGAGGCAATATTTTTGCTGCAGAAAAAGATACTTGGTTTTTCTTCCCCCATCCCCCCCCTCTCCCTCCCCCCTGGGGTAGCACACGTCTGGACGCTTCCAAGGACTATACTATACTGAAGGGAGGCACGCGACGTCCCTGGCGCGGCCGAACGCTCTCTGGTGGCTACTACTGGCAACGAGTTCAGCCTCCGCACACTCTGACACCTTCCATACGCCTCTCCGCTATTTCCCACCTTCTCCTTAACCTTCCCGAGCCGCGTTTTCGCATATAAATGTTCGTCCCCAGCCCGAGCAAGTGTGCAGTGTTCCTCCTCGAGTTGCGCGGACTGGCCGACGATAGATCATGTCTACACCACTTCGTACTTCGGGGCTTCAGCATGCTAGACGCGTTTTCATACAATATGAGTACTACTAAAGGTAATCATTGCAATGAACGTAATTGTTGTTAAGCTGGGGGCGGAGTTTCCTTTTTAGTAATTTTTTTTTTAGCAAATTTTTGTGTATATGGATTTTTGTAGGGAAATGTTTCTTCACAGTTTTGATTGTGCTAATTTTTTATATGGTATTTTATGGGAAAATTTGTAGTAGGTGGATTCTTCCTTTTTTTGAATGGTCTCGTGGACTACGATTTGCTAAAAGAATTTTACTGCCAAGGAGTTTAGTGGATATTTTATGACGTGCCTTTATGCTCATGGTTAAGTGTAACGCGGGTTTTTGCTCCTTCTCAATGGTATTCTTAAAATTAGTATTCCATAATGTACTTTTTAGTGAATCATTAGGCGTACTTTACTTTTAAAGTTAGGATGGTGCTTGCTTTACTCAGGGACTCATGTTACCTTTTTTAATGGGATTTCACAAGTGTTTATTAAGGTTGGGTGATTTATCAGGATACATTAATATTGTTGTTTTTCTGTTTGTTCTAGTGCATGTGTGTTCTCTCCTTCCCCTAGTTCATTGATTGGTAGCAAGCAACAGAAATTTACAGATGCAATTAACAGTTTTCAAATCAATTTGCAAAGTTGTTGTTCTTGGTGATAATGTATAGATGGGCTTCAATATATTTGTATTGAGTTTGGAGTTTTTGTGTCCATGCTGTCATGATTTTTTTATGGTGTGCGTCCTTCTCCTCGCCTTCCCTTAGCCCTGATACGCCATAAAGGGGTGTAACAATAGATTGAGGGAAATGTAGGCAATATATTTCTAAAAATTCTCGAAAATAATGAGGCATGATCTCAAGTGACACTGACGACTCAAGAATCTTAAATTGTTTGCAGGTAACGAGGAATATTCATATCATTATGTCTAGTTTAGGAAGCCAAAATAAGACCCATTACGTCATAACGATATGATTTTAATGGAGAATGGCTTTGTCGTTAACAACTGGAGAGAAGCGGTGCAAAATAGGGAACAAAAATATTTTGGGTCGATACTATGTGGAACCAGAAGAATACTCAAACTCACTTCCTTCAACAGATCACATAAAGGTAAACCATAATAGTATAGTGTAAAGTTATAAATGTAGTTTAATATGTAATACAGAAGATTCCGAACTACTTACAAGACTGGAAATTCTCTATATAAATTAATGTATGTGTGTGTGTGTGTATATATAAAACACTAGTTTTCATTAATTCATCAATATGGGTATTTTATATTCTTTGCTATTTTGTCATTTTTAAAGAATCAGAAAATTATTGATATAATTAAAATTAATTTTTTCGCACAAAATTTTTAAATTTCTACTAAAAATAGTAAAACAGATTATTAATAAAAATAACTTTTAAAAAAATCTTTTGATTTAGGCCTATCATAAAATGGCAGCAGATGTAAGCAACACAAACGACATAAATTTTCAACAGTTGAATACTCTGTGCATGTGCTAGTAAAGGCTCTTCCCTAACATTGCAAGACGGTAAGGTTGAGTGACGGTTCGAGTCCTATCGGCAACTCAATATGGGGCTCGTAAGCACAGAGTCTGAAAACCAGGTGTAAATTAAATATCTCTACTTTTAAAATGGGTCCAGTAACGAAAACTATTTAAGTTAAAGTTTCAAAATTTTTTTATTCTGGCCAGAATTAATTACCTGCTACGACACACTCTCAAGATGTTGAAGGAATCTTAACGGATCCGCCTACCAAGCATGTAGCTACAGAGTTTAAGGGGACTATAAAATGTGATTTTAGTCAATAATTATTATTTTTTTATAAAATATTACAATTTGGGGTTTTTTGTTGAATCTGATGTATGCATAATTAATATTGGGGGAATCAAAGTAATTTTAATATTGTTTTCAATATGTTACCGAATAATCTTTTTTTTTATTATATAGCACATTACAATAAGCCAGGAAATAGAAGACTGTGGTTTGTCTTGAATTACAGTGTTATTACCCAAATTAACTACCTTGGTTACTGTGTCGTATATGGCATTATTTTCTCTTTGATATTCAGTGCAGTAACCATTACAATATTGTCAGATATACTCATATATTTCACCAATATGCCTATTATGTTACACAAACGTAATAAGTGTTTAATTATAGATCAATCAACTATAGTTTGTGCTGTACGAAAACGAAGTGTTTTTAATGGCGCCACATAGATGGATGGTAAAATGTAGGAAATAGTTGTTTAAATCAATGGGTTGTTTGTATAAGTGAGCCAAAATTAATTTAAAATTGTGGTTGTACTAAATAGCAAAGTTTAAAAAATTTATTTTGTTCTGTCATTCAAAAATGTAATTGAATCTACTGAATTATTATTTTGTAAAAAGAAAATCAGCCTGCAGACAGACTATTTGACTGGTGTGTTGGATTAGCATTTAAGAAGCAGTTAAAGAAATGCACGCGGACCTTAAATTTTTTTAGCTGTAGCGGGACCGGTGACAGAATAAGAGTGAACAAAAAAAAATGAACCGCACGACATATAAATACCTTGTCCCAAAAGTCATGGTATGGTTTTAGGCGGTTATATTGTCGAACTGAAAGAGGACAGGTTTTAAATGAAAAACGAGATCAGTAAGTTTAGTTGAAGAAGTGGACAAAGTGGGAATTTGCTTGCACGGGCATAATTTATCCTAGCCGATGAAACTCACGTGGTGAGTGCTAAAATTGGGGACGTTCAAAAGAAAGTTTAAAAATATTTTTGTGGCTTGCAAAATTTGATGATTTATTCTTAAATGGCGCGCTGCCATTTTTAAAATAATAAATGATCACACACACGTTCTTCGTTGGTATGGACAACTTAAATATAACTGGAGTCCTTTCCGACAAGCACTACATAGGCAGACCGTAGAGGCAAGTTTGTTGAATATATTGAAATTACTTTTCTCCGAAGATCAAAATATTATTCCTTAAATGTAGCTATGAGTTATATCCGGCAATAACAGCGCCTTTAACATTGCTTTGAATAGCAAGTTTTTCCCCTTTGTACTAAACTACTGTGGTCAGAAATTGTTACGCTGTCTATAATTTGACACCTAATAAACGTGCTTTTCATATTTTGTTCGCACAATATAAGAATTTAAAAAATATATATATAATCTTTTCCTTGAGAAAATGACAGTATTAAATCATTTTTTAAAGTTTAATAAGTTTATAACGAATTTTTACAATTAAATACAACCTTGCCTATCTTAAGATTTTTCATTTTTTTTACATTTGTGCTGTACTTGTGGTTTTGTGTTATATGTTGTAAAGAATTTTGATTCTACTGTAATGTATGTGAGATGTTAATTGTACATGGACGACTAACATTTACTAGAACGAGTGTGTAGAATAATAAGTGTAATTATGATACATCATGCAGGCAGGTTAGCAAATAAACAACGGACTGTGAAAGTGACAGAACTCACACCGAAATATGCTGCAAACAACCATAAAAAAAAACCAACGCCCTTGAAGATTGCCAACATATTTCCTTAATATCCAGGCTCAGCTCTGCTTCCACATAATGTGTCACTCTGTAAATATACTCTGGGGGAAAACAAGGAAACTCACTACCAACATATAATTTCAGTCAAAGAAGTCCAAGGGTGAAGTGAAGTTTAATGCAAACAAAAATCTTTCCTCAATCTACATAAAGCAGAATATATACAAATAGCACGCAGCAGCTGGACTAGAATATTATATTAAACCTGTATATGGCTGTCAAAATAACAATTATGTGTGTAGTGCTTGGCAACCATAATTGAAGTCTTTGCAGTGTTTAAAAGGTCATACAAAATTTTAAGTGTTTTAGTGTGGAGAAAGTTTGGTTAATGTTCAAACGATCTCACTCACACGTAACAATTTGTAAATATCTGCCTATACGTTTACACTTAATACAATTTTTCCTGGCTAGCAATGGCAGAATTTGGTAGAGTAAATACGAATTATTATTCTCAGGCACTGTGTGATCAGGAAGAAAGTGTTGAAATCAGTGTGTAGTTAACAAGAAGTCTTTAGCACTTCACCGTTGGACCAACGGTCACTTAGTATGACGGTGATAAAGATACCTTACATATCTGCTGAAAATTGAAGTTGTTAAGCTCCCGAGCCCTCTGCAGACAGTTTAGTAACACTTTGCTGGCGGCTATCTACGCAAAACGGAGCATATTTGTCGGGGTTAAAAAACTCATTTTCACATTGCAATTATTCACTTTTTTTACGGAGCTCAGGACTACCTGACCTGTTACCTTAACTACCCATTTCAAACAATATGGAAAACATAACATTCTTTCAACACCTATTATTGACATCAGTTACCTGATTTGAATTAACCTGTATGACATAGGGCTTATATCAGGGTGCAATCCATATTATTACAATCAATACGGTGTTATAAATCATTGCCAACTTACACAAAATAACATGTTACTCAAAACTTAACAATATAAAATAAATGCGTAATACTGAATATATAACTAATTGCCTTTCAACTGCCGCATGTACTATAATAAATACGTAAAATAAAATAAAAATAAAATTACTGAATAACAAAATTGTATGCAGGATACGTCACAACAATAGCATTTCTTATATAATAAACATGGGTGTACTTCTATCTTAGAATACCATACGACTGTAAGTTTTAACAATGCTAATTAGATGCGCCATATAATGAGACGTTACAACAAAGCCTATCTTAAGCTTCTTCATTTTTTTACATTTGTGCTGTACTTGTGGTTTTGTATTATTTGTTGTCGGCTGTTTAATATTTTTTGATCCATTTCTAAATTTGAGACTTTTTGCTGTTTCGTGTTTCGTGTGAAAATTTTGCTGCTATCGTCTGGTTGCATTTGTACTGTCATTGCTGTTTTTGCATCATTCGTTGTCGGACTGGATCATTATAAATTTCTTACCAGTTTTGGCTGCTTTCGTTTTGTTACACGCAGGTGTGCTGTAGTCTTTGTTTCTGTGTCGCTCGTTGTCTTACTGGAGCACTTTATCATGATCCATTAATGTGCGTATATGTTTTATCGCATTTTGACACATTTTCATTCCTCCTCGATATAATGTGTTCGCTTTTTGGCTCACTTTCGTAGTCACTGTAGGCAATTTACGTCCAATATAATATCACGGTGCCGCGGTGGTGTAGTGACCAGACCACTCGCCTCCACCAAGACGAACCGGGCTCGATTCCCGGCGGGGTTTCTCCTAGCTATTCGCATGTGGGAATCATACCTTATTTCACCCTCGTCGGCTCTCAAGGCCTCAATGTTAAGAGCCGCCCAAGTCTCTTGACTCTCCACTCTACTCTCCACTCCAATCAAATTTCGAATCAAGTACTAGTGTAACATAGATTGGTTGTGTTTCTCAGGTTGTATTTTTAACTAATTCACGGCAAAGTGAGCACATTTGAGGTCCTACTTACGTTTTCAATTCAGCTTTTTTGTATCCCTTAACCACCTTCTTGAAATAAATATTGCCGTGAAAATAATAAACACAATGTGTATATTCCACCGCAGCCGGAAATTAACGTCTATGGCTACAATAAGATATATTTATTGACTATTATTCCAAATGAGAGGGCTTTCAAAAGTACTCACTTTACCGTGAATAGCCTATATACGCTAGCATGTACAGAATGTAAAAAGTGTTGGCAGTTTTTACAAAAATATTTTTGTAAACCATTTACCAATTTTTTTTTCTAAAACGACAAAATGTTTTCTTCAAAATATTATAAATATTTTTGTTATATTACAAATTAGGGCTTTCATTTCAAACTTACATAGCCGAGAAGCGGAAAAAAGCAATTTTTATGGTGCTCTTGAAAATAATTGTAATGAGAAAATAATAAAGAAGGAAAATTTATTCCGTATTGTATTTAAAAAAAATTAAGAAAGAAAAAACACCTCCCCGACACCGAGGCTCGAACTCTCAACATCTTCAGCGTAACACACGCGCTCTACCACACGACTACTTAGTAATACACACCAAAATATAGTTTTATTGTTATGAGCATGGTTTATTTACTCGGGCACGTTTGGAAAATGAAGAGATAAGTAATTAAGGCAATTACTGCTTTACAGAAGGACTTTCAGGCTACAGGTAGACTAAACAGTTGCATAGACGGAGTTTCATAGTTGTAAAATACGCTGTTTTATTAACTTTGCGTTGGGATCAGAGATATTGGTTGGTAACTTATAGCAAACCAACCAATTATTATTACAGCCTGTTACATTGATTACAATACACATACCAACGTGATCGTACGAGCTTTAAAGTATAGACAAAGGCAGTGAAGTATTTTACATTCAAATGAACGTTAAAAGAAAACATTTTACAATAATTCAATGGTTATTATTCACAATAGCTTGCCATCCGTAAAGTTAAACAAGTATCACAGAGTGTAATAGTTTGTAGCTTGTACACTGGAAAAAAAAAAACCCGCAAAATATTTTGCGGTGACCACAAAAATGTTTGCTGTCTCTACTAAACTGTAGTGTTGACTAAAATATATGTTCTGCTGTCACCATTATAATTTTTCCGTGACTACTACATATCTTGGCGGGTCAATATTCAGAAAATATTTTGTGGCTACCACTAAACTGTTTTTTTTTTTTGTCTGTGGACTTCGCGACTTAAGATGAATGGTGCATGAAACCAGTATATTCACCCGATTTTCGATGTAAGTTGTTTTCCAAAAGGTTCTGTCGTAATTTTTTGGCTCGACAAGGCGTAAATAATAATTTTCAGCGCCTTTTTACGTTGTCCTCAGAACACTGATGGAAGAAAATAAAAAAACAAATTTCTTATTTTCAGCAAGTGCTCCGAGAATAACGAACGCAGTGAATTTGTAATAATTTAATAAGGTGTTAAAAATTATTATTTACGTCTTTCGAGTCTTAAAAAAAAAAAAAAAAAAAAAAAAAAAAAAAAAAAAAAAAAACTCTATAAATCAAATTGTAACAAAAATTATATAAATATAAGGTTTTCGTGATTTTTGGTCGTTACAAAAAATGTTTCTAGTAGTATTACAAATACGGCTTTTGTAACGTTACAAAGAAGACGTTTTATAATGGATATTGTATTTCCACAAATTTTTTAAATAAAAAAAGTTGTTGGCAAAATGTACAAAAGGTTAACACTTAAAGAAGACTTGTTGGTGGAAAATGTTATTCACTAAGATTGCAGCTAAGTCAATGGTAAATTCGTACATGCATTCGTGCATGCGTTCAGGAGGCGGAGTTGGGAGCTGGCGGCTGCGTTGGCCCGCCTGCCGTGCATCTTCTCTATTCATCTGCGACGACGCCCGGAGAGTAGTTCTCCATGAGGAGGGGAGAGAGGGAGGGAGGGAGTCCTCTCCAAGACGTGTGGCGCCCCGGCGTCTATTGAAACACACTTCAGGTGGCGCTGGCAGGGCGTCTCCAGGACTCGGCGCACACTTGTCTTCCAGCGGCTGGAGTGAGACGACTCCAGCAGCCCGGGCGTAAAGCAGCACAACGTCCCCGTATACAATCAGCTAGCTCTTCACTGTTATCTCAGCTATGAGGCATTCACGGTAAAGTGAACACTTTTGGAAGTACTCCCATTAGGAACAATCGCCAATAAATATATTTCATTTTAGCCTTAGACAATAACTACGGAGTTTGGTTGTATATACACACTGTTTGTTACTTACGGAGATAGCAAAATTTATTTTAAAAAGAGGTTAAAGGATAAAGAATGGCTGAAAGGAAAAATTAACAAGGACCTCAAAAGTGCTCACTTTACCGTGGACAGCCGATACTTTTCCAGAATATTATTGCCGCTACCTGCGTTTATTTTAACCCTTCCAATCACTAACAAACATCAAATTTGAAACTTTGCAAGGTATAATTTCTTTTCGGATCTCTACTAGTAACGGTAGCAGGGCCAATAATGATGTATTTGCGCTTCATGTTAATGCGGAGCAGAAGCGGAGCATAGTTTCAACAACGATTGGTATCTTATAGTCTAGTCGTGGTTTCTTGACACTTTTTGAATCAAACCTTTGAAAAATCATTCCATTCATGACGTGTTTAGTTATTTTCTAGATATTCCATACATAACAAGCGTTTTATACATTTCTTATCACGAAAGTAGATCATTTTCGTTAAATTAAAGTTTTACCTGTATTTCATATAAGATTTCTAATATTTCATTTATAATAAATATGAATAAAAACAGTGAGAAAACACGTGTGTTGGTAATGTCTAGTAAGAAATAGTTCTTATGCAATATATGATTACAACTGATTGCACACGAATTCGGTGCGTTGTCCTTTGGGGTAATTTTCTGGGCTTAGTTAAGATTGCTTTGCACGAGGCGGAGGAATATTCTGGAAGTAGAAATTTAGCAGGGCTTCAGAGAAGTGCAAAGTAAACATGGATTGATTATACGTGAAGGGACGTCTCTAATTGGACACGGTGTTCCGCAGTGCACTGTGCAGATCATTAAAGACAATTTCTGTACATAGTCCTAGATAGACCCTGCAAATATAGGCTGTTCACAGTAAAATGAGCACGTTTGAAAGCCATGTTTAAGATCTGCTTGTATGCACGTTGTGTATTCTTCCGCCTTATGTAAAATTATCATTGCCATGGGTCTCTTCACTTTATTAATGTGTCGGTCAAGCGGAACTGTGAAATTATTAGAAAAGTAAACATTTTATAAATGTGCTCATTTTTACACAGAAAGCGAAATAAGTAATTTAAATGATCACAAATGGTTACCTAACATTTTTAATTCGACATTAAGGTATGGAACTACTTTCCATCTATCGTTACCAACATTACCGAGCGCATGTCTCTCAATGCGCCTGTTGAAGTAGGGCCTATATGCAGGCATGGGCAGCGACTTTTATCTAAGGTTGATTTCAAAAGTGCTCGCTTTATCGTGAGCAGCCTGTCGAAGAGTTAACGGCCATACTGACTGGCGTGCGCCGGTAGTTACACGCCTTAACGTTCAATTAAAAATCCAGGTAACATTTTCCAATACTGAAATTACTTACTTTGCTTTCAATATTCTTTTAAGCGTATGTGCGTAAAAATAAGAAAAATAATTTAAAAGATTTACTATCCTAAAACTGTTACAGTTTCATTAGATAGATGAATGGATAAAGTGACTGGAATCAGTACAATGTTAATTTTACCTGCGGTGGAATAACACGCAATGTGCGTACAACCAGATCGTAAGCATGGCTTTCGAAAGTGCTCAGTTTTAACGTAAACAGCGTGTACAGCTGATTGCGAAAGCCAGCCGTTCCCACCCGTGACCATTCATCCCTCGTTACAGATAGTTCGGCCTTTACGTCGCACGGAGGCCATGGTAGCTCAGCGGTTAGCCTGCTCGCCTCCCACCACCTCCCGGGTTCAATCCCCAGCCGGGTCACTCCGGATTCTCTCGTGTGGGAATCGTGCCGGACGATGCCGTTGGTCGGCGTGTTTTTTCGGGGATCTCCCGTTTCCCCCGCCCTTTCATTCTGGCGCTGCTTCACACTCGCCTCAATCACCCTCATCGGCTCTCAAGACCTCGATGTTAAGAGCCGCCCAAATCTCATCGCTCTTCACGTCGTACGTTTATGACCACGTGAGTCAAAAGGACGGAATCATTTGACAACCTATAGGTGCTTGTAAATTGAGTCAACCAGGTGGTTGAACGAAAACCATCATCAAATATACTCTGGCCTAACTCATTTGCGAGGACGGCTTGCGACAACGTTCTTTCTCCCACTGACATTGTCAAATATGTTCGTAAATTAACTGATGCTTCTTATAGACTGTTCACGGTAAAATGAGCAATTTTGAAAGCCCTGCTTAAGATCAACTTGTTTGCACGTTGTGTATTCGTCCGCATTATGTAAAATTAACAATGCCATGGACCTCATCACTTTATTCATGCGTCAGTCAGGTGAAACTGTTAAATTGTTAGAAAAGTAAATATTTTACAAATATGGTTATTTTCACACTTCGATGCATTAAAAAAATGAAAGCTAAAGAAATAATTTAAGTAATCACAAATGGCTGCTTAGTATTTTCTTTTCGACGTTAAGATATGGAACTACTTTCCATCCATCGTTACGAACTTTGCCAGGGGCATGTCACTAAGTGCGCCCGTTTAAAACGTATGCAGGCAAGGGAAGCGACTTTATCTAAAGTTGATTTCAAAAGTGGTCACTTTATCGTGAACAGACTTTAGCTCATATATAATACTCGTGCCTTTCGGGTTGTTGAGGGGCAGCTTAACTATAATATAAGTTAAATGCCGTCTATAAATGTGATACAAAGCCTCGGCTTTTACAGCATTCGAACCAGCAACGTCACAGTCCGAATGTAATTGCCTAGCGAAGCCAAGTGAAACGTAAACTTAAATGACGTTCACGCATATGCTTACCTGTTCACTCTTCAAACTCGAGATTTGTTGCAAAGTGTAAAGAAAATGCGCCGTTCAATGGCCTGTACGTCAGACCTCATAGCGGTAAGTCAACTGTGCTGTACAAGTTGGCACTCTAGTTGAGATTGTTACTGACTTCAAGTTCTTCAGGTCGACTCAAACTGCACGACCCAGCTACATGAGTGACCAAAAATTTTTTTATTGTTTGAAGTCTGGACTGTCAAGAAACGGCTTTGCAAAAATGTCCGATTCCTAGTAAGATCCGCTCTACAGTGCACGAATACGTAATAAAACGGACTCGGAAACGCAAGTGGAACAAGCCGACGACTCGGGATGAATTTTAACCATTCTACAATACGAATACACGTGCAGTCTTGCAACTTACGAAATAAAAAAATACTCAGCTGTTGTAAATTACTAGGTTTCATAATGTACATATCTAATTTTGTATATTTTTACAGTGTTTAAAAATACGCAAATACTACTGCTGAACCATGTGCACTTATGTATTAAAACAAAATTGAAAATCGCCACGGCAAGTCGAAGCACTTGTTGCTGTATATACCACAGTGGTCACGAAAACGAATATCAACAAACCAAATACTCGATTCCTATTGGCTACAAGGATTCACGGACACACAAGAGTTGGGAGATGGCCAGCTTTCTGACGTGTATCCGTACGTTATCTGTGTCCGCATGCGTGTCATTGTAGAACGCGCCTAAAACATATTTGCTAGTGTTATTAGCAAAAACAACAATTTTCCATAAAAAGAAGGAAGTGGCTGATTGTTAGGCTGCAGTGCGTCACGTGCCCTTTTCTAGCTTTCGTTTTACGGTTGGTTCTTATCTAGGAAGATATCTCATTTTCTCCTCGGAAAATTTGCTTCTCTGTCACTGAGATTCCACATTTATGGAAACTATTACTATAGATGTACATGCTTCTCGCGTTTAAAATTTAACATGCCATAGGTACTACTGGCGTCCTTAGAAAAAACAGAATTTTCAGTTTGCGGAAATATATTATTTTTTCTAAAATTTTGGTGTAAACATTACAAAAGTCGTCGATTGCAGTGATTACCAAATTGTCACGTTCGCGTGGCGTGTTTGTCGAACAGATGATGATTGCGCACGCACCCACCGTATGGTTTCGAATCTGAACTCCAAGTTGATGTAAGCACGTTGTTCGGAGTCCACTGTGCACAGCTAATCGAGCTAATTGAAGTTATTTTCTGATAACGCCGTGGTATAATGCCCTGTAGCCTAGGCGTCACGCCATCCGGGTTTTCTTTCAACTCCTTTTGTACCAGTCTTTCCTATGCATAACACATGGGGCTGTTGTAGAGTTGTGTGTATAAAAAGCAGGCGCAAAATTATTCAACACATTGTAAACATGTCCCAGCGGTTGAAATAGTATGCACCTTGCGTATCGCCGTAGTTTGGCAGCAGGCATATCGCGTGCTTCAGTCTGTTCGAGTAAAGAACGTTTTAGAATTAACAACAGTAACGTTTATAATCACGATAATTCGAAGACTACTGCGTTAAAAATAAATGTACTCGGCATTATTTTTTATCCATAATAGAATGTCCTGACAATTGCCAGAGTCTCAACTAAATACTAGCGATTTTTCACAGTGTTCGATATGACATACGATCTAACTCCCAACAGCTAGGTTCGTGTTGAATACCGTGTAAGTTATTCATATATGTATCATTTAAATTTAAATTTTAGTCAGTAAGGTCCCGTCTCTTCCCTCACGCCCTTTTTTTCCACTGTTAGCAGTACACAAGAAACGAGGCACTAAAAATAAGCAGTCTAATTAAGAAATGACAATCACAGCTGGCCACTACGAATGTTTTAAGTGTGAATGACATGTCATTTAATGACGCAAGATCCACATGCAACCAAGTATAAGGTGCACTGTTTTTAGGCGGCATTGCTTCGGCGTAACGTTACGAAAGATCAAGAAAATACATAGCGACCAATATCACGACTATTAGTTTTTTTAATTTTTTCTGCCAGTCGTGTACACACTCAGGCCATGTTCTAATTGACAGCTTAGTAATTTTATAATTAGTAGTTCAGTATGGTTCAATTTGAACTCTGTCAATAGTCACTTGTTTACTGCAATTGTGCTATCTTTCGAGGAAAGCTGTAGTCTGTTTGACATATATTTATACGGAAAACAGCACAGATACACTACGTTTTTCTTTACGTTTACATTCAAATGCAGGTATCATTTTACAACTTGTCACTGGAATTAAATACATTTAGAGTTATTTACGTACGTATTTTTTTGGTTCAGTTATGAAAACATACAAAATTTATCGTATGTTCATAGTATGAATTAAGCTGGGCAATTTTCTCTGTAGCAAACCTTTCAAAACGAATGTGGTGGTGAATATGTATTTTGTAAATTAGTATTTAGTGAGTGTTTTTGGTTTCTAAAAACTAAACACTAAACAACGAGGGCCACAGTTTGTGTTGTGGCTAAACCGCTCGCCTCTCTCCAAGGCGAACATGCCGCGTTTTCGGACATTCACCAGTGCATCCCCCGGTGTACACAGAACGTTCGGAAACTAATGTTTAGGTCGAGTTCGGTTGAACCGATCTATCCGCCGGTTAAACCTCAGTGGATCTGGTGGATGTACACCGGAACATCAACCCATGTTGTTGTTTTTTTTTATTACAGAACCTCGCAAACACACACATACATAAATTAGGCATTTGTGAACGGTGAAGTCAAAAATAAGGCAAATAGCCACGTTTAATTGCAACGGGAAAAATGTTGTGCCTTTAAAAACAAACATTCCAGAAAGATACGAGGCTTAATTTGTATTTTATAAAGAAAGGGCATGTTTATTTGAAAATACGTTAGCACTGTGTTTAATATGGGTTTCCTGTATTATAATATTTGGAATGTATGTATTTATTCATTTACATTCGTAACAAAAACATATAAACAACTTGATGTACGGAAATCCTCTCAATCGGTGTTCACCGGTGCACACCAGAACATTCAACACTTGTGGATCTATCGGTGGATTTCGGAAAACGCGCAGGCTCCGGTTCCCGGCGGGTCACTCCTGCATTTTCGCACCTAGGAATCGTGCTGGGCGATGCCGCTGGTCGGCGGAAAATTACGTCACTATTTTTTTTAGACAATGTGACCATTTGAACACTGCCTTCACTTGCAAGTTTAGAAAATTTAATTCGGTGCTTTCCCCTGGCCTTTCAACCAATAGTTTTCTACTTACCTGCTTCCGGTTATGGCAACATTAGGTGTGTTCGCGTGGTTTGCTATTCTGCTAATTTAGTGCTATTTCGTCTGTGTTTCTGCTATTTACCGTCCGTGTTACCGGAAGCACTTTTATGTGTACGTTGTTCGGGCGACGGTACCAGTTGCTATTTGTGCTACGGTAAGCACTTATTCCTGCTCTTGTTCGCCGACGTTCCGCAGAAATATCAAAACGAGCAAGGTGAAAAATTGGCCGCGAAAATAAAATTACAAATGTCGAAGAGTCTTGAGAGTGTCGATTGCGAATAGTAATTTGATTTTCCATAGATTGAGGAAGATAATGTTTGGGTATCCTGTAAGAAGTGCAGAGGGAAATAAAAATAACTAAGACACTTTTATCCTCGAACGTAAGTTATTTTGAGTAGCCAAAATTATTAGTACACGTAAATTACACAGAGGCAATAATGATTATCGACATTTTTAAAAATAAAAATTTGTTTATTTAATTTTTGATGTGCTAGTTTTCTGCAGTTCGCCGTCCGTGTCGTCCTGCCGAAACTAACTGATGTTTTATTGCTACGTTGCGGTTCGTGGAAAATATCACTTGCTCTCAGATAGTAAAACAAATTTACCATGCGAACATATTCTCTTCTCCTACTAACTGTCCAGATTGTCGCCCGTCTTTAGCGAGGTGTGGGCGAAGAAGCAGGCAGGTGAGTGACTTGGCCGGTGCTGCTCCCTAGAGGACGCGGTGCATAACTCAGGGGCTGGCGAGTCCAGCCCCGGTCGCTCGGCGGGTGCCGCCCATTGTCTTGGATAGGAAATAAGGAGTAGGACAAAGCCCGTGCGACAGGGAGGCGCAGCACAAAGGCCGCGGGTGACGTCACGCAGAATCCAATGAAGTAGATACGGCGTCAGGATAGGGGGGACGGCAGGGGGGAGGCGAGACGGAACCGTCCGTGTTTTGTTTCATTGATGATTGACTCCCGCGCTTTGCTGGCCGAGGGTGTAGGATGAAGAGGGGAGGGGGGGTGGATCAGGACAGTAGGGGGGTAAGGGATTTGCGCATGACGGAACTCGTGAAATACTAAAATGTACTGCGAGTACGCTTTGTCCCCGTGTGACAGCGCTGGACAAAAGCCAACCGCCCCCGAATGCATCGAGTGGATATTTGCGCACTCTCAGTATATTTCTGAGCTTTTTTTGTCTAATACCCTCGCGTTATTTACAGCTCGCGACTCGCGACGTGTGTGAGGAAGCCAGTTGAAACCCGGACTTGCTCAGCAAAGCTTATGGCCAAAGAGAACTTCAGTAAAAGCGGGTAGGTGACTGTTTTGCAAACTACACATCAGAGACCATGGAGAATATTCGTTTTCACCGCTTGACATGCGTAATAAAATACATGGTATTATTGATTACATAGTACCATCCACCCAGATATTATTTTTCAATAAACAAAACTATTTTAAATATCCACTAGAACTTCAGTGGCCTTTCCATGCCAGAAAACCGAAATAAAACCATTTATCCATAACACAAAATCATATGAAAGGCTAATCACACACAAAAAAAAAAAGAAAGAAGAAAGTCGTATTAAGCATAGACTTTATTAAAAGTGTCAAAATCAGAAAATTCCTGGGCGAAAGCCAGAACCGTGATTTAAAAATAAAGAACAACGATAGTGAAATGAATTCGTTTGTTGTCATATATGGCATACTAACCTTAAGTATGTACATGGGACTTATGTTGAAAATATGTGACTACTTACTTAAATCATACCAATTTAAATGAACTAAAATTCATAACTTGCCACATGAATTTGTTGGAGATTGGTTAGATGTTTCCCCGAGATATTACATTAAAAACTTTTTTTTTTGTGGTTGTATCTTACAAAATGTTGGGGAAAGGAATCTCTGTATAGACAATTTTTATTGTTGTAATAGATACTGCGAGCTACCAGATAAAATTGAAATTTTGTACGTGGTTTCGTACATTAAAGTCTACTAAGCTAAAATGTTTATATGGCTGCCTTTCTGAAAGTAAGTCTCTGCCCCACTTAAAACTAATCAATTTACTTAGCCGACCGTAGATCTGATTGGTTGCAATTTTGGTGGGAAACTGTATATCGTTTCCCAATATATGGCATGAAAACACTTTTTCATGTGCTACTCTTCATGTTGTGCTATCTTAGAAAATGCCGCCAAAAGATATTGTGTAGACTCATCGTGGTTGTGAAAGGTACTGTCTGCCAGTATACCAAACTAAGCTGACATTTGTTACATGGTTTCACAAATACAGCTTACTATAGTAAAGTTTTTATTTGGCCGCCAATTCCGAGATGTCTGACCTGCTTAAGCATGTCAGTTTACATGGCCTACCGTAATACTATTTGTTTGCCAAATTTGATAGGAATTGGTTAATTGTTTCCCAAGACAACACATGAAAACGTTATTTTTCATGAACTGCTATTTGTTAAAATGGCATATAGAAGAGGCTTTGTGGGGATACATTTGATTGCTGTAACAAATACTGGTAGCCTCAAAAGATACATTGAAAGTCATTGCATGATTTCCTAGGTAGAGCATACTAAGCTAAATTATTTATACGGTGGCCGTCATTATGAAGCCAGTTTATATTGCCACCCATAGTAACACTTGTTTGCCAAATTTGCTAGTTATCGATTGACTTGTTCTCAAGACATGATACAAAAGTCATAGTTTATATGCGAACTATTTTACAAACTAGCGGACAAATTAATGCTTTTATTGACCAATTTTATGTTCGTTATATGCCTATATATAGTCATGTGTGTGTGTGTTTGTATATATGTATATATATATATATATATATATGTGTGTGTGTGTGTGTGTATGTGTGTGTGCGTAGTGTGTGTGTGCGTAGTGTGTACACACACACAGTATAACAGATTTGGTCGAAATTGTCAAAGGTGTGGTAGGTATAACAAATTAACATAAAATATTTCTATAATCGCCATTTTTAAAACAAGCATATTGTTGAAAACTGTAAAAGTCAGCTGTACTTACTCATTACTGCACGTGTACTGAGTTTGGAGAAATTTGGTTAATGCTTCAAAAGATATTAGGGGGATGCACACGCATGCATCCACACACACACACACTCAGACACGTACTCGTGAATACACACACATAAACACACAGACGCACACAGGAAAATTATCTCAAAAGCCTCTCTTTCATTTCGGAAAGTAGGCTAAAAAGTATTAAATATATACTTAATTTTTGACAACTTGCCGTGTGGGGCTGGGGTGTGAGTATGAAAGGACGTGCTACATGTTAACTTTTTAGCCTCAATGACTAAGATCATGAAATAATACATAAAAAAATGTTTTATATACAAGATGTTCTTAAAATATACTAAAAAAAAAAAGAAGGAAAATATGTACATATTTTTGAGAACGGCCTAACTAACTGTATTAGAAGAATTCCGTCATATTACTCATAATAAATATATAGGGCGTTATTATTGATTATTAAATATAATCTAATATTAATGATAATTGCTGAGCTGTATTGTTTGTGTTGACTGTTAATCAGGATACATCTCAGCAATTACTCTAAACTGAGGAATTAGACAGCTCACTATGAAGTGTAAAACACCATTGTGTGTTTCTTCAGGAGAGTAGATTCCAAGCTAACTGATACATCCTCCAAGAAATATTAGAAACGTTAAAATTTATCGGATTC
Organism: Dryococelus australis; assembly: GCA_029891345.1. Classification (NCBI taxonomy): domain Eukaryota; kingdom Metazoa; phylum Arthropoda; class Insecta; order Phasmatodea; family Phasmatidae; genus Dryococelus; species Dryococelus australis. Next base: position 154,024,836 of record CM056996.1, read on the forward strand.
TTAACAATTCCAATCGCAAGATAAGCATTTAAACGTTGTTTCTTTTACGAAGACCGCTTTTTGGCAGACAGAACCACCAACTTTGTAACGTTGTCACGACAAAAGACCCCAGTTGCAGTGCAGGCGATCAGATGGTTTGTTAAAGGTTTTTGTGTGTGTTATGTTGGCAACACGTGCTGAAAATAGTGCACACAAAAGAAATGAGCAAATTTGAGATTCCCGTCAAAAGTTGAAAACGATACTGCGTTTCCAGTAAAATAATATGTTTTCAAAATATATGGTCGGCGCAACTTTGTACTTTCAGCAATTTCCACAGTACCATTAATTTTTAATACTTTGCTCCGGCCCGTCTCGCTTCGTTATGGACGTAATTCCGGCAGACTCCGCGTGTGGTCGTTGCTATGTTGGTTACTTAGTTCTCGCAAGAGAATGTATCCGTTTCGTGTTTTGTTACTTTCTAACTTGTTTAAAACGCTACTTACTGTAACCAATTATTATACAACTAAGGGCCCAGCCCGTGACCTATTTTGTAGTATTTTCACGCGCCTAGAATAGTTACGATGTTACAAATGCTTGTTATCATATGAAGACTGAAAAAAAAAATGATGTGAAAGTAACTCAACATTGGATATATTTCTATCCACTAAGCCACTGCGGCCCCACTTAACATAGTTCTATCCACTGAGTCACTTAGGCCCCACTTGGAATCGCTCTATCCACTAAGCCACTGCGGCCCCAGTTGGAATATCTCTAACCACTGAGCCACTAAGGCCCCATTTGATATATATCCATCCACTTGGCCACTGTGGCCCCACTTGATATATTTCTATCCACTAAGCCACTGCGGCCCCATTTGGAATCTTTCTATTTACTGAGCCACTGTGGCCCCATTTAATTTCTTATACATTGAAGCGAGACATTTAAAGTATACAAAAATGATTTTCCAGTACCTTAATATCTCTATGCAATAATCACTGTGCATTAATACAAAACTTTCCATAAGAAAAACGTAATTAAAAATCAGTTTTTAGGGTAAAAGGTAATGATTGCGTAATGTGATCTTGGTGAAGCTCGAACATGACCTATATTTTACCCTGAGGATTCGCTCTGCAAAATTTTAAGAAATTCTGTTGAGTTTCAAGGAACTTAGAGCCATTATAGACGAGACGAACAGACAGACAGAGATCGTCTCCTTATTGTATAGTATATTTCCCGTGCTGTGCTATTCTCGGTGCGTTATTAATATTTCATTACCATTTTCGTAAGACGACAGTGGAACTTCCCGGCCACATAACTGTTTCTTTCCCTCGAGTTCAGCGATGTGAATTTGTGATGTAATAAAAGTTTCTGTACGAAATGCCTTCAGAACGAACACATACACATTCACATATGAAGATTTTTCTATGTTACTAAAGTGCCAGTTATTTCAAGCACATATGTTTGGCATATTTTCGACCAACACCACATTTAAAGTAGCATAAATGATCAGAAATTAAGTTTCAAGTGTCTCAAGTAAGATTTACTAACTACCTACGTAGTTTACTTATATTTATTACATTCATTACTAGCGAACCTCCGCGGCCATGCTCGGGTGCGATTTACAAACATGGCGTTGTTTAGGTTTACAGATAGTATATACACTAAATGCTTAAGGTAACAAACGTAGGATCACTACTGTGTTGTTCAAAACGTTTTTATAAGTGAACCCGTATTTTGAAAAACACAAAGATGGTTACTGTGGTTCATCCTTAAAAGACATGCGTCCAGTAAAGTTGGTGACAATGGAGGGAAATTATTTCCATATCTGAACGTCTAATAAAAAGTGAAAGGTAACCATTTGGGACAATTAAAATTATTTATTTGGCTTTATGTTTTTTTTTTTATGCGCCGAAGTGTAGAAATGAGCATATTTGTACAATATTTTAATAATTTCACAGCTTCACTTTACCGACGCATGAATAGATTGATGAGGCCCGTGGCAGTGTCAACTTTACATAAAACGGAAGAATGCACAACGTGCATACAAGTGCTCATTTTACCGTGAACAGACAATAGAGCGCAGGCTGCAAGGAAGTGCTGTAACATGCGTCGTGTCAGTGTGTTCGTAGCGCAGTGGCGCGGCACGCCACGCAGCCGGCCCCTGGAGGAACCTGAAATTGTCAGTTGAGTTGCTGAGTGTTGGAGAGTATAGTAGTGTGCCTTAAGCCCCTGTCACACTATCTAATTTTTGCCTTAAACCATATTTGACAGTAAAATTTGAGACAAAATACGGCCATTAAATTTTTTCCTTTCAATACATTTTATCAAATAATATCGAAAGTGTTTGAAAATGTGTCACACTGTCAACTTTTTTTACTGGAGAAAATAATTTTAATAATAATTTTAAAATAATTTTCATTGTGAGATATTGTTTTTGTTTTTCCGTGCGTTCCATTATTACGGAAGAAATGTAAAGAATGTTCTATTTTACTCTCGCTTCTTTAACAAATTCAAATTTTTTTTATCAGTGATGTATCCGGCACAATGAAATTTAATGCCTCTCAGTTCTACATTAATTAATTATCATCATAGCCTACTTCGTTTCCAGCAATTAATAGTTATTTTAAAATATCTTGACGTCTATTTTTGTCGTGCACGATTTTCATTGGCTGAGCCGTCAAACATCAAAGAAATTTCAGAAACGGCCCAATCTTCAAATGTTTGATGGAAACTGAGCCATCAAACTTTCTCAGACAGATATGACGGCGTTTATGACGTCTCAATGACGTTATAATTGTCCAACTTTATTTGATCAAACTTATTGGAATCAGTTTGAGAGAAAATTTTGAGTGTGTGGCAGGGGCTCTAGATGCTCCGTCTGTGCACGGTGCCCTGCGAAACATATCACGTGTGCTTTTAATGGGCAAATAAAAGTTAAGTGGTGTAGCACTGACAGACGAGTTGTTAATGTAACGTAATTTCTTTCCTGAGTCTCTATGGCCATCGAGACCGTTGCGATCACTGGGTGGCAGCACCCTGTTCCTCTGAAGACTTGGTGACAATCCCGAACTGTATGAGAAAACCCTTACATTGGCAAATTGTATTCGTTCAAAAATATTAACTGAAATCATTTAGCACCTGCGTAAACATTGAACTAGATACACTTTACTTTCAAACATATTAATTTACTGTACAGATTTAACAGATAACTGACATAACACACGTCACGGATTCCACGTGTCAGAACAGTTGTGGCGGAGGGAGGGATACATAAGTAAAACAACACTGGCACTACTTTCATAAAACTGTTAAAAAGGGCCGTCGTAAAAGAAACAGGGCATATAGATAACAACAACATACAATATGTGCAGCGATTTTCATATCAACAAAATTTATTAAAGTCAAAATGTCCAACACTGACACCTTCCGGTAACGGGAATAGAAGCCGAGATTCCTCTGCTTGGTTTATTTTAACACTTAAAAGGTTCTTTACATATAATGGCTGAAGAAGGCGATTATCTTTAAGAATCAAATTTTGAGAAATATAAGTTTATATAGGCCTATATATTTCTCAAACATGCGCTACGCGTGTTCCATCCTGTATCTTTTTTTCACAGAACCGTGTGACGAATATAGTTTATAATAATCAAATCTATATCAACGCCCTACGCTTTTAATTTTAGTAATATGACGGAAATATTCCAAAGCAGTCATTTATAGCGATATAAAATTATTTATATTTGAAAATTATATTTTAATAAACGATTGGTTAATTTTTTACAGTATGCTTGTAGTCAAGCATATCGCACGCTTGTACAAGCACGCTTGTAACAGAGTCACGCATAGTGGCCGCTTTGTTATCTATCACCGAAAGTAAAAGCAATGAAAATAAAATTGTTTGCTGCTTGCCTTAGCATTATGATTGTGTGTTTTTAATAGGAGTGCACACTCGTTAGCTACCCTGAACAAGCCCAAATCTGTATAGCATGTTACCCATAGAGTCGATTATGCATTCTGTGTGTGATATCGATTGTGCGGTATGGGGCGGTGGTCTCGGTGGATTACCTTATGCTTTCGGCCGAGTCATGAAGATTTGATGTACCAGTGTGTGTGACCAAAATCGCCGGTATTATAGCTCCCCTCTGGCGCGGGAAAATATTTACAGACAACAGTACATTTTTCATTGCGGATTTTGCATGGGAAAGTCGCTGCCCATCCTTCCCTTTTTTTCCTCTGCAGAAATTTTGCAGTTTTATTGTAAACTTCCTCTATTGAAAATTCCAATGATAATTGTGTACATTTTCTATGTTTTGGTGCTACATCGCTTCAGTTAGTTAATTTACGCCAAGAAAAAATAATAAGCATAATTTTTTTAACTTTGAATATGTAAATTATAGGCTATAGTAAATTATAAATATGCAGTACGCTTAGTGAAAATCAGTTGCTTAGCTGTTTAACCACTTTATTTAAAACTATTAAGGGTTGTTTGTTCAGGGGGATGTGTCAACTCCATCTTAAATATATATTTTTTGTGCCATAAGTTCAATTTAAGAATGTTTATCGCAGTATTTCGCATGACACCACATAAATAATAGCTTTTCAAGCTTTATCCAATTATTACATATATGCTGTCTTTATTAATTTTTTACTAGTAATTGTTGCCAAGAAATAGGTATTTTTTTCGTGCCGATATAAACAGATATGATACTAGCGCAGCAGTCAATAAATACATGTCTTAGAACATGTGCAAAACTATCCCCTATGCCTTGTCGATGCCCAAAATAAAATACAAAATCTATGATGCAGGTTGTGGCGAAAATTCCATAAGTTGAAGACAGCGGGTACTGATTCTAACGTTTATTTTTCATGCAGATAGACATACCCAGCGTTGATTACCCACTAAACATGACATTTTGCCTTAAAAAGAGACGCACAAGTGAATTGTGTGTCCGACGTTATACTGGAGAACGTCTTATATTCCAAGATGGCGTTTAGATAAACCGGGTTACGGTAACCCATTTTACTTATAAGCCTTATCCCAGGCAACCATTAATCTGCTTTCCAACTTAACATACGTTTTCTCAGGAAACGGTAGGGATTAGCGAGTACTACCATGGAAACCTTTTGTATTGATTTTTTAATGCAGATTACTAACATGTTATGTCAAATTGCTTGAAGCGCAGGATTACAAAGTTCTAAGCAACTGGAGGGGGCTAACCCCTTTTTTAATGATGAAGGGGCGTGCTTTCCATAACGCCGTTTTGTGTGGTAATCTGCCCTGTAAAATTTTGCTTGTATTCCAATTTTCGTGCGTAATCGCAAGTGGTTTCCAATTTATCGTCGCATAACACATTTCCAATCGCAACGTTCTAGGGCCTCTACAGCACTGTCGGAAACCACTTTAGGTCCGATGTCGGATATAAGTTTCTGTGTTTATTCGTCCTAAGGATTCCGCTCACGCCGGGTTAGCATGCATTAACGACTCGTCCTGTATCGTATTCAGTGTAACAAAAGGCTTGGAAAAATTGAAGAACTCGCTTGGTAACAAGATAAAAATGGGCATGTCTTGCCAATGTCATATTCTGGCACAGAGTTTGGGCGGAATATCTGGCAGAAACGACCTCGGCCTCATGTCTATTCATAGTCGGACCCTTATTTACATAACCTAAGAGTGCGTGTACATATATGCCGACGGCTACGTAGTGGTTCCTAGTGGTCACTCAGCCAAGTGCTGACCGCATTCTATGCTGTAGAACCACAGCGACTGGAAGACCCGGGTTGCTAGCACGGAGAAACTCTGTCAAGAATTATTATCATCGCAGCAGCTAAAAGAAAACATTGACGCCTCGAGTATAGATAGAGTTAGTAAAATTCCTAGGTTTCAGCATTAAATTTTGTGTTTACACACAGAATCCGGAATTAAACAATAATATTTATTTAAAAAAACGACTGATGATTGTTAATTTTGCGTCTCTTTTCTAACCGAGTGAGGCGGCGGGGTTGGCAACGCTCCCGACTCGCATTCGGGAGGACGTGGGTTCGATTCACGGTTCGACCCTCCTCATTTCGGTTTTCCATTGTTTCCACAAATCACTCCAGACGAATGTTGCATTGTTTCCTTACTTCAGACCAATGCTGATTACGTCCTCGTTCCAGCTTCTTGTCGCCTCTAACTCGCTGTCGGCGAGACATTACACTTTACCTACCTGCCTACCTCACTTATACCTCCAACGTAGATACTATAGTGTATTTGCGGTTTCCCCGCACTTTTTGGAACTAACATTTGAAAAACGGCCCCATGTAAGACGTGTTTAGTCATTTCCTAAATATGCCGTGTATCACAAGCGGTTTATAACCTTGTTACCATGTATCTTATTTTTCGTTAAATTGAAGTTTTACCTGTATTTTATTTATAAATTAAAATATTTCACTTGTATTAGATATGAATAAAAACAGTCCAGAAAACATGTTTGTTAGTAGTGCCTGATAACAAATAGTTCATATGCAAAATATTATTACAACTGAGTGCGCACGAATTCGGTGCGTTGTCTTTTGGTATTATTTTCTATTTCTAGGCTTAACTAAACTTAGTCTGGCCGAGGCGGAGGAATATCCTGTAAGTATAACTTTAGCAGGGCTTCAGAAAAGTGTGAAGTAACCGTGAATGGATTATTGCGCTCGAGTAATATGTAATGGCACAGAGTAAAAGGGTACGACAAAAAATACACTAGAAGCAGTCTCCTAACAACATATTGCTGCAACCGCTTATCTATGGAGAGAGAGAGAGAGAGAGAGAGAGAGAGAGAGAGAGAGACGGACATGGAGATGTCACACAGAAACTACCTTTACATCTGAACATATTAATTGCCCTGTGTAGTATAACACTGCTTGCATGCTCATAGGAGATGTTTCATTTGCTTACTGCTGCATTCAGAATACCATGGTTCGATCGTCGTGTTTGTTGGGATGTGTGTGTGGCGTATATGGAATCGTATTTCCGCCAGCAGCTATTGCATTCCGAAGATAATATCTCGCGTCGTGCTGAACTGCGTTGTAAAGTTCTGCCATCTCCTCTGAAAGTGCATTGTTTCATTATCGACGTCAGTACCAGACGGTATGACACTATCATAGTCTTGTCTGACACAAATAAGAGGTTTCAGCAATTTTTTTTTGAGAGAATTTTACTGTGTGTTTGCTTTAATGTAGAATCCAGTGCACTCCGCCATTTCATACTTCATACTTCGCGTATGAACACCGCGTTACCGATGGTTGTCCGCTGCGTGCTTCTCGCAACAAACCAGTCACAGCGCTGGTTGGCATTCACAGTGTAGACACTTCGCCCGTGCAACATTAACACATGTACTGAACATGTCACGGCGCCCGGACAGTCATGTCTGACAGCTGAAACACGTAACGTAGGGATATTTTATCATTCACCCTGCTCATTAACGTCGCATGTCTAATGTATATTTAATGGTGGTCCTGCACCGCGTGACGAAATAATTTAATCACGAAACAGGACTGCTTTTTCCCTTGGTTCCAAAATGAAATCAGTACTTCGATTTTTGGTTGGGAGCGAGGGATGGTGAATTAATAATTATCTTGGACCAGGATGTTACGTGAAGGAGAACTGATTACAGCCGAGTAATTTTTTGTTTGTTTTATTAATAATAAGGCTGTGTGACTCGAATACATGTGCACGGTTCCAAGTAATTTTAGACAACAATATTTTTTTTCTTCACAATTACAAACGGCTTCAGGAATCTATGGTTATTTCATGGTAATTTAGACCTCTCTAAATGCCACAGATATCAAATGAGCAAGCGTATTTTTACTCACCATTATTTAAACTGAATGTTAAAAAAATTCTGAAAACTCGCACGATGTGTTAAATGACAACCAACTAAACATATAACGAGACGGAAAAGCTGTCCGGAAATGCGTGGCTTGGCCGCTATGAGGCGACCAAATTGGGTAGCCCTCGACTATTTTACTTAGATACTACCAATAACATAGTGTCTGGAACTCCAGTAACATACGAAGAAGATCAGTTCGCACGAATACCTCCGAGACATGTATCGTAAAGAAGTCGGAGGTCGACAAATCGAACCATCTCTTTCAATACATGATGTTATGCTGTGATTGGGTTGGTGGGGTATCATACTGGTTAAATTTGTATCATATCAATTTTATTGTTAACTTTATTTACGTCAGTTATAGCCATGAATGTGTGTGACAAATGAACGCACATAAAAAAATTATAAAAATTATTTCCTACATTATAACTACAATTTTCTTACACACAATCATAGTAAAAATTATGACGATATTCCATGACAAAGATTTTCTTGCAAATGCTTTTTCCTGGTGCATCCAGAATTAAAATGCGGTTAATTTGTTTAAAAATACAGACAATTTTAATCGATTATATTTTTACATTAAAAAATATATTTTAGTAAAATATTTTATAATGTTGCATAGTAAATACATTCATCTTTCATAGACAGCATAAATTGTGCTTTTCTGACGATTTTTATGGTGTCTGTACTACTTTCATATGAATTCTTCACATGGTATAGTCGTGTGCAATGCTCCATAGGCAGTTACATTACTTCAACCTTAACTGCTAGAAACCGACGTGCTCTATATTGTTTTACAATTTAGTTATCAGAGAGCAGAAAGAGAAGAAAAATGTTAATTTATAGCAATTACGAAAGGAAATACCACTTTCTAATATTTGGGCCAAAGTCATCCCCAATAGGCCAAAGTCACTCCAACATACAATGTGTCTTGGAAAAATGATTGTGCAATGTCTGGGCATGAAAACTGATTAGGCGCAAATATCACATGCTCCATCCACCACATGTTACTTCTAAAGCGTTTTCCCGCGTGGTAGCATGACGTATGTTGCCAGGTTACACAACCGATAGTCATGAAAAAAAAATCGCTTTGTGGCTGTATGAGGATCATTGCCGTGGGTTTTACAAGCCTACATCAAATTTTGCTGGTGATATTTTCTTCGGGATATGGGAATGTATTGAAAGTATAGGTTGTTCACGGTAAAATTAGCACTTTTGAATGCCCTGCTTAAGATCAACTTGTAATCACATTGTGTATTCTTCCGCCTTAAATAAAATTAACATTACCATGGACCTCATCACTTTATTCATGCGTCGGTCAAGTAAAACTGTGCCATTTTTAGGAAAGTAAATATCATACAAATCTGCTCACTTTCACACTTCGGTGCATGAAAGAAAACAGAAAGCCTAAGAAATAATTTAAGTTTTCACAAATGGTTACCTAATACTTTTTATTCGACGTTAAGATATGGAACTATTTTCCATCCATCATTACCAATTTTATTGGGCAAAAGACACTCATTGCGCCCAAAAAAATATATGGGTTCAAGGGTAGTGACAATTTTTTAAGTTTATTTTCAAAAGTGATCACTTTATTGTGAACAGCCTTTAACGAAATGGATATTGGGCATTTGTAGCTTAGGCGTTATTTATCGCTCGCACCAAAATCAGTACGCTAGCACATCGGAGTCACGAGATGTACTGCCCGGAAATTTTCGCCCATTCCCAAAATGGCCACCTGTCGCCGCCGACCCCCACCCGCACATGCTCGGCGCCAACTCAAGGTCACGCTCGCATTGTAGTTGTACACCCGATAGAACAAGACTACACGTATTTCAATCGTGTTATTAGTCACGAAATTACCCTGCAATTGATTACCCTGCAATTGATTACCCTGCAAGAATTACATCGCAAAACCATAAGATATAAAGAAAAATTATCTGAAGAGTACAATGAATTTTGAATTTGCGCGCCATATCTAAAACATAACTGCAGGCATTCGCCCGTGTTCCGAGAAACGTGGTTCACAATTTCCAGTGAAATAGCTTGGCACTCTGAAGCTATTCGCTTACGAAGATGGTCACTGACCCAAATCTACTGTGGGCGAACTTAAGATTTTAGATGGCATGTAACAATTCAGATTTTCGCGGTTACGTTTACCGTTGATTATAGACATTTAAATTATATATTATTACAGATTTCTTGCCTGTGTTGCCAATTCATTTCATATTATTCCAATTTACACTTTATTATATGAGTTAACAGTATAATCTTTAGTTATTTTAATCGTTTTTTTATATAGAGATCATTGTGAGTAATTTTCGTTTGTTTCAAGACAGTAATCAGTACTAATATTTTTTTTTTGTTATTTTTCAATTCTTTCCTAAAGGGTAGTCGGCATTAAATGTTTATTAAACGACGGTACTAAATAAAATTTTCCTGGTTGTCACTCGTCTCGCCATCGATGATTGGCGGAGAGATGTGTCATGGTTAGACGACAGCCAATCGAAGGACAGGAAACAACATAGGTAAGGCAGATGTAATACAGAATTAGTTTTTTTTTTTTTGTTTTATGATTCTCACCACCTCCAACGATGGACGCGGATAGGTAAAAGCAAGTTTTAAAGATAAAGAATTAAAAATAACCAATTACTGCAAGATGTTTTATAAAATGAGTAAGAAATAATTAAAGAAGAATGACTATTGATTTTATTGTGTTTGAGAATATTAATTAATGATTTGTTGTATTTGTGGGAAAAGAAGAACTACTTAAATAAAATATATGAGATGTCGAGAACTTCGACGTTATGATTGATTTGAAAGGTTACTGCTGACGACCTGCTGAGATTTATTTGAAATGTAGCAAGCATCTTACGGTAAAACACGTCCTATTTAATAAGACCTCCAACCCGGAGCCATTTTCGGCGAATGGGGTCAAGAAGCACGGAAGAGATACGGACGACTCTGCTACGCGCATCAAAGTCAAGTTTGTACAGTTTTTGTAATGTGCAAATAAAGTCAACCAAATAATTTGCAGAAAATTTTACAAATGCAGCTCAGGGGTATTGTTTTAATTCATTTTAAGTCATGCTCAGCAAAAGTTATTTTACATAAATTCAGGTACACCCACAAATGAAAATGTGAAAGTATTTCATAATTTTCAGTGATTTTTTGAATTTAAATAACATTTCCTTGTACGATTTTATAGACGTTTTGGAGTCCTTAGGATCTTCTTTGATTGTGAATTATCTCATTTCTGTACGTAAATTGGTTTTAATTTTTGTAGATATATATAAAACAGTATAATTGTGATTTGGACGTGTATTTATGAGAAAACTATGCGTTTGAAATGTTTCTTGCGAGGAAAGAGTAATAATCCACAGTGTCTGAATGTCGAACAATGATGTGTAGAACAAATAGAAAACAATACACTTGTGTGGCCAACAACGTCCTTATAATACGGAATATGAAAGTTACAAAAATCCACTTATTTAATGTCCGCTACTTGGTCGATCAATTAAATGGCCAAAAAAGTCAGTTAGAGTAATCTTAATTGAGGCAATATGAAAGATTTTACCTTCTTCAACGGCTCAGTTCAAATTAACTGAATTTGTTCAGTTTAAACTAATTCGTATTTATAGTATATATATTCCTCTGTACTGTGTGTGTACCTACAGGACTTTCAACAGTGACCCTATCATTTCATTTGGCGGAATATCTGTGACAAGGTTCAATGTGAAGCCATTGAGATCTTCTGCTTATATCAGCCGCAAATATTGTGAGATACAGAGCATTGAAAAGTATTTTTGTGCTGTTTTGGAGTGCTCTGAAATGGTGTTTCTAACGTACGTGACGTTTTGAAAGTATTCGAGAGCCCTCGTTTAAAGCGCGTGTGTTCTTTTCCTAAATCAGCACCTTGTACGCGCGTTTGATAGTTTCGTAGGATAAACTATTAGGGGTATTTCTATCACATATCAACGAAGTTCAAACGCCAGGTTTGGGCAGGGTGGTCGAGGAGCCCATTTCACTTATCCTCTGCCACCAAAAATATTACAGTGGGAAGTTGTCTTCCAGCCAATGATGCTCTCACATACCAATTTGTTTGGGGGGGGGGGGGGAAGAATACGCTTTGTGCTACATGAACCACTGCGATCAAAAACCAATTATATTCAAATCAGGCGTTAACGGATCACACAACATTGCCGGTTAAATCTCGCTGTTTACAATTTTTTAGAAAAAGTGGTGACCTCCAATGCAGACCTTTCACTGACGTCGACAAACCACGAGGCGGTCGGATGCTTCTTGTCCATGAAACAGTGATGTTTTTGTGGGTACTAGTAAAACATTTTTTTTTTTTTTTTCGGATTACCTTGTCGTTTACATAACAACTTGCTCCTTCTGAAAATATAAGATTGAACACCAATAATTCTGCGTTCTCTTCCAGCAGCCTCAGAAACCGCTCGCATATTTTTACTCGATGGGCCACGTCATCCTCTTCTTCTTGCCTTCACGCAAAACTGTTTCTTCCGCCTCGGGCGATTTGCTGGGCCGTCCTGATTGGCCTGCATCTGCTATACCATCTGTGGCTATGAAGTTTTTGAAGTAGCCAGCTCGTGGTGCCTTCTGCTGCTGGAACTCGCTTCTTGTGCCTTTGATTGAACTCCTTCGTGACATATTTGTGCGAGTAGCCTTTCGCGTACACCTAGGATAATGAATTCGAACACGCATGTCGATTGTCGACGCGGTTCATATGCGGAAAGAAGAAATAAACCATTACATACATACACAACATGTTGATGCGGGATATTTAGTGCACTATGTTAACGTAGCAGGATGAAGCAAAACGGGCTAAAAAATTAACTAACCAAAGTTTTAGTAATCTTCTGTTAACGGAGAAGTAATTGTTTTAAAAAATTCAGTGCATCCCCCGCCGTCTTGACGCAATAGTTTAGAGCGTATGGTATGAGAAACATCGTTGTAAATGTTACACCATCTGATTAAAGAGGAATGTCAGAGTTAATTCAGTTTTAAAATATCTTATGATGGTGTTAAAGGAAGAGACTCGTTTATTAATTCATACATTATGGCTGGCATATATTAATATAGTCATTCATTATCTGAAAAGGTTGTGTTTTTGTCATATTGGGATTTTCTGTTTCTAGGTAGTTGTATCAGCTTTAAAAAAAAACACACGTTTTAAAAACATATATTTTATTGAAATTCCCAATAAATATTAATGCTTCATTTTATTGGCAGTTTACAATTTTTTTCCCGAGAATGGGTGAGCAGGTGAGCAAGTGTCTTAACTACAATTGTGTTTAAATAGTCTCGAGTTATTTGTTGTAGAGTTGTTTAGTGTCAAGTTATTTTACAAAAACCATTTTTTTTTCATAGTGGTGTGACATAATAGCGAATTATTTTAAACTGAAAAAAAAATCATAAATTATTTTTAACAGAGCCGCTGAAGAAAATAAAAGCTTTGTATTGCCTCATGGCCAAATATTTAGCTTTTACTAAGCTTTTGTACTGTAATCAATAACAGCTAATAAGACTGCCCCAAGTGACATATTTAGGTATTTAATTGATCGATCAAGAAGGGGACAGTAAATAACTTAATTTTTGTCACTTTGATATTTTTTTTTGTATTATAAGGGCTTTCGCCAAATACTGGTTGCCTTTTTAGACTTTATACATTTTTTCGCAAAAAAATTTTTAGCACGTAATTTTCGCATAATTACACGTAAAAATCACAAAAAGTACTATTTTATAGATCTAATAATAGTGAAGACTAACGTAGGCTATATACAAAAATGAGACAATTCACACTGGAAGATGATACCAAGCGCTCCTTTCAGATGTCAATAAAATCTTGCAAGGAAATATTCTTCCAATTTAAAACAAATACTGCAAATAAGGAAATTCTAGTACATTTGTTATTTGTGAGTGCCCCTTAATTTAAGTATGATGTATTAGGTTAAGCAAACATTAAATTGAATGAAGACGATACCTTTCAATTACTTTTGATTATTTTCTGCAAAAAGTTTGGTTTGTTTTATTTATACATTACCAAAGCAGTAAAAGTTTCACTGTGACATGTCATTTTGCAAAAACCATGAGATCATAAAACAAAAAAAAAATATCCCAGGAAAAGTAGTTACAGATAACTTCTACACGTTGGACATCATGTGATACAAATATAAAATAAAAATTGTTTGATGCCAACGTGACGAACTCTTAGATTTATTCATGTCGCTGATTTACGTGATTTAGTCTTCTCAGCTATTTTTCAAACATTTGTTTCATATGATAAAAACAAAAATCACAGGAAATAATTTTTAATGATAAATATTTTTACAGACGTAGTGAATCAAACAAATCCCCCATACACCATCAGATCTTCAATAAGAGTGTTAATATAAATAGTGAACGAACCATGAGCAACACATTGAAAACGAAAACTGATGTCTGACGACAGAAGTCAGCTAATTAGCACGCGGCAGCGCCTATTGAACAAGGTTTAGCTCAGCGGTGTGAAAACAGCACAGATGATATACAATGTAGAATACACAAGAATAAAATGGTTGGAGATGCCAAGAGACGTTGAAGCTTCTAAGTGGATAGGAACAAGTGTGCGTAATCATTCTGCAAGCCACTCCGCTGACCAGCACCGCTGCCAGTACCCCTGTCTCCCACGAGACTCCAGGGACACGCGGGAGAACACGACACAACTTCTGACTTCGCGGAGTTAACACTGGTCGCCACTCTCTTGTGGCAGCTTCTGCCACACTTCTTGTGGTTAGTATCTGTTTCGAGGAAATAAACATATGTTCGGTGTCATGCTAGTCAGTCGAACAACTTGGAGAAACTTCCCACGAGTTGAACCCAACACTTATAACTTTCAACATCATTTAGAAGATAGCTGCGAACAGCCCTCTGTTATGTGTATAATCTTGATACCACTCGGCTGCGACGTTCTGTATAGTATGGCTCTGTATGTAGTATAAGACTAAATATCACAAGTGATATCTTCATCCGTTTTTCGCAAGAACGTAATAAAACATTTACTAATTTCGTACCCAGAAGCGCTTCGTCCGACTTCTAGAAAGATTCAAAATTTTGAATAAAAATGTGAAAATGGGGTGATTTACTGTAATTTTTTTCCTTGGTGTACGAAGGTAAGTTGTAACTATGAATTTATACTAATGGATGGAGAATTCAGAAGTCTCATATTAAGTGATTTTATTCACTTTCCTAGAATGAGTATGAAAAAACGCTTGGGTAATACTTCCTCTATGCAGGCAGTCAACCGTGATGCGACCCACTCCCTCTCTTAAGCGAGTCACCTAATTTGGCAAGACTTTTACGAAACTTATCTCTTTGCGAGAAATTATTGCCACGAAAATGGGCATCCAGAAAAATCCTGTTTAGCTGCAAAAGATTAACCGTATTTCCTTCGAAACCACCAGAAAATTTCGGCGACCTAACAAGGTATGTCAGATGCTTATTTCCCTCTATCGGTTGGTGCGCCACCGGTCTGGAGTGCAGGACGTTCTGGGTTCGATCCCGGATAAGGCATGGGTTTTAAGTTGAGTTGAGTTATAAGTTAGTTCGTAAGCCGTCCCCTGATAAGCCAACAGGCATAACACCGGGGGATGTTAGTAAGCCCTTTACAATATTGTCCTTCACCGCCAGTCATGTTACTTAACCTCGTGTTCGGCAACGGGTCTTCAGTAGCCATGCACGATAATGCACCACGTTCAAGTGGCGAAGATACGAACAGTGCCAAGACAAGGCGTGAACACCAAGCAGGCGCCAGGAGCCCGCTGTATCCCGACGTCTGCAGTCTTCCTATTGTTATAAGGTAACTTAACAACAATCTCATAAACTGTTAGTAAAATAGAATATAGGAAGGGTAATATTAAATAAGAAAAATAGTTAAGTTAAATTGTATTACGTTACTTTACCGAATCATAAGTTAGAATTACAATCGCATTGTATTAATCGACTGGCCAGCTATGGATAGAAGGAGAATGTTCTTACTTTAAGTTAGGAAACTGAGAGAAGTATAGAGGGAGTTGCCCTCACCATTGTCTCAGCATCGCGACTCGCTGCCCCGACCGTCTGTTACTGGATCCCCAGCTTGCTGCTCCCATGACCTGTCGCCGACTGCACCTTTAGATGGTTCCGTGGCTTCCTTCACACTTCTCGCCCTTTCCCGCGTGCTCCTTTCCGACATGTATTCCTATTCGTTCCCGCTGTGCACCGAGGGCGTAGTTTCCCAGTAATCTGTTTGTATTTTAAAAGAATTTCATGAGGTTTGCCGGACCCACATTTTCTGATTAACCTCGCGCATATCTTGGTTAGTTTATTGATTGCAGAAGTGGCTCGTAAATCTCCTTGAGGCCTGCTTTCCAGCTCTGTTGTCTAAACAGCAGCGTGCACAGCGGAATGCTCTTTCGTAACACTATGCGACGTTGAGGTGGAGCGCGACCTTTGACGTTATATTTCGATAACACGCTCCAGAGCCGGTACGTGGCGGGCGGTCGCGTAGCGTAGCCCCCGCTGCCGAAACGGAAGCGCGTATTTTCCAGCAGCCTGCGGCTAGTAATAACATAGCCCGCAGCATCTTGGGCACAGAGCGCCAACAGGCACTGTCTCTCCGGCTCGTTCGTATTTCCGCAGAGAGTAATAATTGTTTTTTTTTAATCCCTCGCCCTCCCGTTACCGCTGACCCGCGGACCGAGGGCACATCGCTGGCCCTCGGGCCGGTAATTTCCAACTGCGGGGCGCCGGGGGAGGGAACGGAAGCACGCGCGGGGAGGGCGGACGACAGTTATTTGCACGACCCACGTGGGGTCACCGGCTCAACTCTACGTAGAGTGGACGAAGAGCTCTGCTGCCGCCAGCTCTCATCTCATGTGAACTGCGCATGGGGGTGTTAGTCTATGGAGTGGAAGCCGAGACACGAAAGTGAAGCCAATAATGAAATACAAGGACAGGGCTAGTAGTGGCGAAAAGGTGTACGTCTTGCATTACTTACTATGTGACTTTTGCCACTCACAATATGGCGGCTGACGTAAACAATTGGTCTGCGCATGGCCAGTTGAAAGAAGTCAGAAAAGGCATCGGCTTCACTTGATAAACGTGGAGAAGATAGCCTGTTGCCACTCCATCATCTATTACCACCATGGAACTATAGTCCATTCGCGGTTATTTCCACCTTTCCCGAAGCCCTGCTGAAGTTCTACTTTCAGACTATTCCTCCGCCTCATCAAAACGAGGCTTTATTATATGCTGTTCACGGTAAAATGAGCACTTTTGAAAACCCTGCTTAAAATCTATTTGCATGCACGTTGTGTATTATTCCTACTTATGTAAAATTTAAATTTGCCACGGTTCTCATCATTTTATTCATGCGTCGGTCAAGTTGAAACATAAATTATTTAAAAAAAGTAAACATTTTATAAATTTGCTAATTTTTCACATCCGATGCACTAAAAGAACAGAAACCGAAATAAATAAATTAAAATATCGCAAATGGTTACCTAGCACTTTTTATTTCACGTTAAGATAGGGAACTACTTTCCATCTAACGTTACCAACTTTACCGGGCGCATGTCACACAGTGCGCCCGTTGAAGTACTTGCAGGCAGGGGCAGTAACTTTTTTTTAAAGTGGATTTCAAAAGTGCTCACTTTATCGTGAACAGCCTTTAATCATAGAGAATTGCACCAAAGAGGCAATGCACCGTATTTGAGCGTACTCAATGCTAATAATATTTCCCACCATAACTATTTCTTACTAGGCATTACCAAACACATATTTTCCTCCTGTTTTTATTCAATTATATATTGTAATTTATACGATATAAAATATAAGCAAAAATACAATCCATGCAAAAAACATAATTTTATTTTGCCAGAAGTATTAAACGCTTGTGATAACACTGAACCACCAAACACGTTTGATGATTCAAACAGTGTGAATATACTGTGACACTTGCAGGTCGAGTGTCACGTGAATGATGGCAAGTTGCGCCATCGAGGTTCATCTCTCGTTCCGAAATTATTTACGGACTTGATCTAAGATAGACCCAGACAACTGTTGCATCATTCGAGTTCGGAGCATGACAGGAGATCGAGATGAACTTCGTTTCGAACCGACGAATATGGTGGTTCAAAATTTCGATCCAAGATCAGAGAAGTTTCTAAAATCATGGATAAATATATGTATTTACTAGAAATAAGCATAGCAATACTTCAGTATGGAAAACTGTAAAAGGCATTCAGAATATCAAAAACTGTATTAATTTGGCGCACGAGCTAACTCTTAAAGTGAATATCACGCAGAATATTTTCCTATCGTCACTGAAAAATGTAGTTTGAAAATACGTCAACAGATAACGCTAAAAAACAATAGTTAATGTGGAAATTTGAAACAACATTATATCGACACTTGAATATTATTCACTAAATTCCGTACAACTATTTTACTTAAAATATATAAAACATTGCACCATCTAGTTTAATATCCACTACCTTCTTGAATAATATTGGTATTAAAAATAACGAAAAAAGTGTGTGCAAAGTGTTTGTAATGAAAAAAAAAAACTTATACGGTAATTGTGCAGTCTATTCAACCCGATTTTACAGTAAAAAATTCTGGTCTTAAGAGATAATGTCCACAAAAACACATTAATTGTCATCGAACTTCAAAATAAATAGTTGCATCATGACGTCACGAAATGAGAGTCAATCACAAACATTGTTTCATCTCAATCCCAAATCCAAACCGAGATCAGGAGAGCAGCGATCGGAACTCAGCCAGTCGTGTTGGTGCAACACTAGTACATTGGAACTCAGAGCCAACTGAAGATCATGTTTGAACCAAGATTTTAGGATATCGGTTCAGGGCTGTTAACAGTGCCACCTTGCACGAGACGTGGGTGGAAAGAAAGGTTGGTGCACGGCGGCAAACACCAACATCAGAAAAATACGCACACGAATTTGATCGGATCTTCCATACAAATAAGTTGTTCGTTGCGAAGTTTCTTCATAGTAGATGACTGCCTGCTGCAAGTATAAATGGTTCATTGTTAACTAAACCTTTTTCAAACTCACACTAGTGATATACACGTGCTTCTTTAAAAACGTAAGTTTGGCAATCGTGTTTGATCAGGTTTAAGGAAAGAATATAGTGCAGTTGCATAAATTCACATATTTGAGGCTGAATGTAAAGAAGAGACTTATCAGGGGCCACAATTATTTATAATATTTTCCAGCACTAATACATATAACGTTTCCCAATATATTATTTCCAAAAGGTGTTTCCTCACTAAAGAAGCACACCTGCGTGTCTTCGTATTTTATGTAGAGAATCCCGCGAAGTTTAGTCGTCTTTATCACATTGATAATTTTTTTGAAATTCCGTGGCAATGACTTAGTTGAATTTGAATCGGAGATTCATGGTATTTCTACTTTAGTGATGCTGATTACGAGATAGGCAACAAAAACCAATAACAATTAAATAATAAAAGATTTGTTGGACACAAAAATCTGGAGTTGAATTTCATTAAAATTCGCGCGAAAGAAATACCGAATACATAATTTTTTGGAGACAAAAAAAAAATATAAAGCAAAAATTCAAAATAGATAACACAAAGAGTAAGATGACAAGAACAGACAAACAATTGCAGAAAACTCAAAAAGATATACATACGAATAACTGAATTACCAATTTATCAAATATAATACATAAGAGCCAAGATTATTTGAAAAATGTAAATAAAGAGGGCACAGAAGACAAAACATCAATACGCGAAATATTTAAGGATCAAGGAAATCGGTTGAGTCAAAAACAACCACGACAAAGAAGACAACACGAATATAACAAACAACAAGGCAAAGAAGTGAACCCTAAAGGTCTTTTTACCCCAAATCATCTAGTAAACCGCTCTCGGGTGAGGAAAATAGTACATAAACCTTTTGAAAGAAATGATAGTATTGTCACACTGTGTTAAATTAAACTTGAATAGTGAAATTCGAAACCTGCAACTTTATTTTGAATCAGTTCGCATTTCCAAATTCAGTATCCGGCCTAGTATAGAAATACGAGCTCAAACAAAATGAAAGAAAAGAAAACGTCAATTGTCCAAGCTGACACAGATCATTTCAGTTGACAATCAACAAAAGCCGCAAAATCCGAACACAGTCGTTAAAATTACTGGCAAAGTTCTATCAAAAAGCAAGAGTTGATTTCCTAAAAAATGACAAAATATTTCATCTTGCCCGCTTAAGCATTCAGAAAAATTACGAATTTTGACTTTGTAGTAAGGTCCGAACACGAACACAAAAGAAAGTTTTTTTAAATTCACGATTATATGAGCAACTTTAAATTATATCCAACGAAAACTGTAGACAAAAATCCTCTTTTTTCATGGATCTGATGACTAGACCGAAATAAATTCAGTCTACGTTCAGTTTTCTTAAAGTCTTACGTATGATGACGTTTACTTAGGACCCGCCACATTTTAGTAAAATCTAAAAGCTGGGGTACTCCAAGTTTAATAATTTGACTGCCCGACAAGTCGGGTGAACGTGCAGGCCAAGCAATCGGGGCACCTCAACCTATCCACTGTTGGCCAAAACGACTCTGTTAGATTACTTCCTGTGGGGCCACATTAAGGGCTTGAATTACGGTACCTCTGTGGAATCAGATGAAGAACTACTGGCGCGGGTTATGACTGCGGCTGATCTTGGACGCCCAGGTATTGTAATCGTGTGTACCAGAACATGATACGTAGGTACCGTGTTTGTGTAAGATGTCGCTCGTCGTCACATTGAGCCCTTCTTGTAAGTGGGCCCAGAAAATATGATCATGAAGGGCTTATCAACTCTAGACTCTCTCTAATTACATTCACAATAAATAAGAAATGTATTTATTTACTTGAAAATAAATTTTTGTTAGCTCCTTTCGGATCTGCTAAATACATTGTTTATAAAACTTTCTTTTTTAATCTAATATAAATGCACTATGGGCAAAGTATGGCTAAATTATTTATTTAATTTTTGAACCATAACAATGCTAAGTAGAATCAAAGGGGTATAAAAATACGTTTTGATTTATGCTGAAATATTTTCTAGAATACAGAGATTCTTTTCCTGAAAAATTACATGTTGAAATTAGTTTAGACAGTCTCCAGTGTAACGTTTCTCAGAAATTCAAATTTGTTACAAATGAGTCATCTATCCTAAGTCGCGTGAAGAATGCTTCCTTGTGATTTAGTCATAAATCCTTAAAAAAAAAAAAGGATACTTTACTTAACTGTAAGACTCCATTCTCTGTCGTAGTTAACTCGTACACTTGTGAATGGATTTTCGGATTCTTCAGTCTACAGGATGATCTGTCTGGTGCATTCCCGCAGACCCCACCCTCTCCAAGCTCCGCGTCGTGCAGGATCTGGCAGTACGCAGAACACATTCTCTCCAGGGGCTCCAGCGCGACTGGAAAGTGTTTCCGTGTCGCGCGCCCCAGGTGGTGGCGTTGGACTAGGCTGCAGACACGCGCCTGTCACACTACTCTCTGTCTCATGTAACTTGGCGAGATCACGACAGTCAGTGAGTGGCAACTTGACGTATACGAAACAAACAAAGTGTAATTTACAAAACCCTGTATCAGATAATTAATGAAATAATGGATATTATTATTATGTTGGCTATTCTGACTCCACTGCTGACGCACATCAGGCAAGCAGGACACACGCGGATGAGAAAGAGTTCCTAGATTAATTAATACATTTTATTTTACGCGATGACAAAACAGTTGTTGTTAATGCTGAAAACTAAACTTCGTTCTAAAGTAGTAATGTAGAAGTGTTCAAAATGAAATGCAAATTAAAACGGTTCGTATTCAAATCAAACGCAACTTCAAAAACTGGGAGTACGACTGGGAGTCACCATCCCATCCATACATACTTGATATTAATTCTAAAAGCCATCAGAAACATCGAAGGTTATTGTTGGATTATTTTTCATATAATTTGACGAATTATATTTCAAACTCGTGTCGTTTCGGGCCAGTAATAGGATGTGAGTGATAAAAGTGATGTTTTAAAAAGATCGGATCAAGAGGTAGGCCAACGAGCTGGTACCTGTTGAGGAACGCGCTCGGCTCACAACACGCTCTGCCACGTCATCTGTCAGCGAGCTCCTGAGCACTACTAGCCAGAAAAAAATAGCTTTCTTGTGTAAAATAACAAATTTATCGTGTTCTTTTCGTGTTTTGTTTAATAAAAGAAGAAAGTGGGACGCGTGTGGGTAGTTTTTAAGCGATCCTTACATTATTCCACGGCACATATTTCCAACTCGAGCTGTTTAGTATCAGTAATAGCAGAATAACTGCTTTGCAAAAGTCGTTGGTGAGTTATTTGTTGGTGAATGAAACTGAAATTGCATTATCACGCAAGTTCCCCGAAATACTTTTACTGCCAGTCTTGACGTATTAGTTTGTGTCTTGCATGTGGATGCACGACACAGCTGCGTGTTATAATTTGGCACCTGTGTGAATGTGTAAAGTGCTGCGAACATCGTAGCGTGCACCCCAGGTCTGCATAAGGCGATAGTGCGTGTACTATCATGATGGGCGACTCTCTTTGCCTGGCCGGCGATGATGTCACAGGGTATGCTGACGTGGGGTCGTGACCCAGCTGCCAGTCTGACGTCGGTCGAGTCTTGAGCTAGCCAGTGCATGGTGTGAATGTGTGTGTGTGTGTGTGCGTGTGTGTGCACGCCCGGCGCACAGTGTGTAATTTTAAGCATCCAGATGGCCAAAAATCGTATATTTTACCCCTGTCTTAAAAGTGTAGCTCTTGAACAGATTGTTTGCTGTGGACCACGACTGACGTAAGTACGCGGAGTAATGATATTTTTTTCACTCATAATAGGTAATTTGGGTATTCAGGATTGCCCTGATGACATTTCCAAGTCAGTAAAAAACTCAGTTAGCATTTTGTGTGCAAAGATACATACTCGGTGGACAAAATATGGCAGGAATAGAAATAAATTCTTGAAATACTGTGCAAAATGGCTGGACCAAGATGTCAGTTTTGAATAAAGTGTTTACAAAGTACTACATTCTACTAGCCAACAGTGCCAAGATGTGACTGCTGGTACAAGCACCTGAAGACGTCCACGTAAGCTATTTGAAGAGTCGAGCACGAGATCTAAGAGGAGGAAAACTAAATCACTTCTCGGAGAAACATCACAAGAAGAAATAGTTTCTGCTACACAAACAATTCTTTGAACTTCCGGGAAAAAAATGCTACCAGTATTGTAGAAGAACTTGCATATGCCTCTCCTCAACGAGCAACAAAACTTAAGAAAGCGCGAAGTATGTTCTTCCAGAAAAAAACAGACAGTGTCACCTGATGAGGATCTCGCCTTGATGATTTAATTAAAGCTGACTTCTAACCAATACAAGGAATTAAGGGAAACTGCAATAGCATATAGAAGCGCTTTGTATACCCTCTACTACATAGTAAGAAAAGTTAAAGAATAGTGTTATCCTAGTATGATCTTAATTACAGATGACTCTGATAAGTTAAATTACAAGCAATTATAGATCATACAGTCAACAGGATTTGTAGAGTAGAAGAGGATGTTATGATTCGTGTGGCAGATCAAGAATATAAATATAAACTTCTAACAAAGTGGGGCTGTGATGTCAGTTCTGATCAAAGTCGCTATAAACAAAAATATTCCCAGGGCGACTCAACAAGTGACGAGTCTTTGTTCGCCATCTCACTTGTGCCACTTCAGCTCTTAGCTTATTCTGCTACTGGAGAAAACAATACCATTATTTGGTAAAATCACCGACCTTCATCAGTTCGTTACTGCAGACCTATAAAAATTAAATTTCATAAGGAAACTGCAGATTTAATTAGAGAAGAAGTAGAAATAATTCGCGCATAGGCGACGAATCTGTCGCCGACTACCGTAATTTTAAAGGGTGACATAGCAGCAACTGTTGAACATGAGCTGCATTCCACTATAGTGGATGGAAAAGTGTGCAGTGCCTTGTCTTCATATATGTAATCTCAGAGGTGTTATATAAGCGGTGCATACTCCAAGTATATGAATAGTAACACTGAAACAGTCGATTCAGCAGTAGACCAAACCACACTTCACTTCGGACTATCACCCTTACATGCATGGGTTCGATGTTTCGAATGCTTGCTTAGTATATCATATAGGCTAGGTGTAAATAAGTGGTAAATAAGGGACACAGAGGATAAATAACTGGTTGCAAATAGAAAGAAGAACATCCAAGAACTGTTCAGAAAGAAAATGGGACTACTCGTTTATATGCCGAAGTGAAGCAGTGGGGACACAAATTATGGAAGCACAGCTAGAAGATTTTTCAGAGAGGCTATCGTTAAAGCAGATATAACGGGAATAGATTTAGAGCTGATCAACCATCTATGTGTCATTTTAGAAGCTCTTTAGTGTGGGTATGCTATCAATACAGAGGCATTTGGAATATATGCAAAGCAAGCTAGGGAATTGTACTTAATGAAGTATAAATGGTATTATATGCGAGTGACATTACATAAGCTTTTAGTTCATGGAGAAACTGTGATAGGATACTGCATACTACCTACTGGCCAACAGTCTGAGGAAGCCCAGGAAGCGAGAAACAAAGTTACCAGGCATTTTAGAGAAATCTTTACTAGAAAAACTTCAAGAAAAGACACAAATACCGACCTTTTCCACAGACTATTGATCTATTCCGACCCTTACATTACAAGCTTCAGGAAAACAAAGAAAAACATCTTTGCCCATCTCCAGAGATGTCCTGCAGTTGCTGGCTGAGCCTCCTGTACCCAGTTATTCAGACGAAGATACCAACAGTGAGGGTGCCGATTCAGATAGGACAACATCTAATGTCTAAAATAGTGAGTTGCATAAAGATGTTACCTTTATATTCTTATTAATCTCTGAATAGCATGATCTATTCGTAGCATAGTATTTATTTCTGTAGCCATATGTAATACTAGCTTTGTGTGTATGGCTTCGCCCGCGTGTAATATACAATGCAGCTACTGTTTTCTTTTACCGAATAACTTCTTTGAAGACCACATTAGTGGTTCTGCCTTCGGATGTTACAATTACAAAGTTGCTAGGTGAGCTTGCTCTGGAGCAGTTCTCCTCAAGTCGACCTCTGTCCCTTTCAGCAACTGTTTAGGAGGATGGTGTACACTCTTCCCAATGCATTGTCCTTTTTTAATCCTGTCCAGCCTTGAGGAGAACTCGGAAACATATGTTTCCCCTTTTCACCCTCTTAGGGTTCAGTTTCGAATAAATCCCACTATATTTTTAGGTATTTATGTCAGCAACCTTTCGAAACTAAGTGCATAACGATATATCATTGGGTTAATGAGCTATATAGGAGAATACCAAAATACATTTTACACCTTTTAACGTGCATAGGGGTTGACTTTAAACAAATTCTACAATATATTTTACAGTTATTTATGCAACCTTTTGAAGCTAAGAGCACAGCGATATGTCACCAGGTTAATGAGCTGTTGGGGATAGCTCGACAACATTTTTTATCCCTTTCCACTATTAGGGGTTGAATTTTTAAAAATCCTTTTATCAGTTTTTAGATATTTACAGGCAACCTTTTGATGCCAAAAGCATTACGATATCTCATCGGGTCAATGAGCTGTTGATAATGCGAAAACACATTTTACCCACATTTATCCCCTTGGGGTTTGAAATTCGTAAGGTCCAAAATGTCATTCTTAAATATTTATGCAGACAACTGTTTGAAGCTGATGGCATAATGATACATCATCAGCCTAATAAACTATCAAGAACTCTAAGACGTGTTTTATACCTTTTCATATATTTTAGGGGTTGATTTCGAAAAGTCATAAATATAGTACTTAGATATTTATTTAGGCAACATTTTAAGCTAAGAGAATAACAATATCTCACTGGGCTAATGCGCTACTGTGCAGGACTCGAATACATATTTTACCCCTTTTTACACTCTTAGGGGTTGAATTTCGAAACATTGTAAAATGAGTTATCAAACATTATGTAGGCAACATTTTGAGGTTAACTGCATAATGGTAACTCTTCGGGTTCATGAATATTCGATGATGATTCGAAAAGACAATTTACCACTTTTCACCCTCTTAGGAGTCGTATTTAAATAAAAAATTGTTCTTACTGGGTATATGCGCCCAAAGAAAAAATCATGCCTAACGTTTCATGCTATTGTGTTCAGTGGTTTGGACTTTGTGTTGATGAGTCAGTCAGTCAGTGAGTCGGGCACTAATATTATATCACTTTGAGGTAACAAACCCCATCCCTTACAAAATTATTTGATGAATTTACCTGAATGTTATAATGTGTTATCGCAATATACCATATAAGCTGCATACGAAATATTACGAACATTGACCCAATAGTTTTTGAGATATGATTTTTGACCAGTAGGATACGCGAAATTACACACTGTGCAGCGGTTGATGAGGGCAGCGATGACCGGTTGTGTGGTCGTAGAACTGACGGGAGGCGTACTGTGTGAAGCCGCCACGTCAACTTGTTTCTTGCGGTCTGGATAAACTCGTGTGTGCAAAAGCGAATAAGCGATGCTGTCGTGATGTACGTACGTGAGTTTGGTTTTGAAGACAAAATATAATGTAGGCTGTCATGTAACTGTGAATTTCTGGGTAAACTTGGTGCGGGATTTGATAGGGTAAAATGTGTAAAGGCTGTTCACGTTAAAGTGAGCACTTTTGAAATCAACCTTAGAAAAATGCCACTGCATCTGCCTGCATGTATTTTAACGGGCGCAATGAATGAAATGCACCCGGTAAAGTTGGCAACGATTGGTGAAAGTAGTTCCATATGTTAACGTCGAATAAAAAGTGTTAGGTAACCACTTGTGATCATTTAAATTATTTTTACGCGTTCTGTTTTTTTAACGTTTCAGTGGGTAAAAATCAGCAGAGTTATATAATGTTTACTTTTCTAATAATTTCATAGTTTCACTTGGCCAACGCATGAATAAAGTGATGAGGTCCATGGTAATGTTAGTTTTACATAAGGCAGAAGAACACACAACGTGTGTACAAGAAGATCTCAAGCAGGGCTTTAAAAAGTGCTCATTTTATCGTAAACAGCCTATAATGAATTTTCAAACTTGAGAAATATACGGCATGGAAAACGACGTCTCTGGCGAACCAACATGGATGACGTCACGGCCAGCTGCTGTGGCAGGTAGGATTGTGAACACCTTTGAAGCAAAGGTGGTTTGCCACAAAGAACTGCGGCACCATAAAACATGTAACGTCCAGCTGATTCGTTTGGTGTGTACGGGATGTGCGGGAGTGTTTGAGTGCGAACTTTGGACGTGCACACAAGCGAGATGACTGATTCCCGCTACAGCTTGCAAAGTCTTTATTTTAAAATTTCATGTACCGATTGCAGTAAAGTTCATAACGAAAAGCGAGGAATTTTATGGAGCAGGAGTGAATTAACCGTAGGAGCTGCATAATGGTGACTGCTATGCGATGCGCGCACTTGGCATTTATGTTTGAACTGCGACTCTGACTTAGCAGAGGGAACGGTAGTGTTCTAGGATTTATAAATGCAAATTATAGTACATGAGTTGTTAATGGAACTTATGATTGAAGGGAAGATCCATTATGATTTGCTGCGTGAACAGTAATAGTTCTCTATGCGAATAAAAGATGAATATAAATTTTGTGTTGTATAATCATATTGTCACTGAAAGTTGTCCAAAGATGTGTGAGCTGCAGAGAAACAGCATGTTTGAATTTGGTTTTGCTTTGCGGGTTTTGAATCGGAAATTAAAGGAGCATATGACCCAGGATTGTTGGGGTTCAGGTATTGTAACCCAGTATTATGAGTGCTGTATTTTATAGTTCCACAACGAAATCATTACCAGTTATGTTCACTCTATATTTATGGGCTTTTATGCGAGGCAAGAAAATAGCACATTGAGAGCATTCTGTATGATAATACTGTTAACAATTTCTCTCTCTAGAAATTTAGTGGGCTAGACAAAGTTCGTTAAGGGATGGAGATTTTAATCAAATTAAATAATTAATTATAATTTTCTAATTTTATTTACAATAACTACAGCAAAATTCTCTGAACTCAAATTCTCACAATAAATTTAAATCACTTACTGTTCACAATTGACACCAATTAATAAAATTTATAATTACGGCAAAGAAATCGATGAAATTAAACAATTAAAGGCCAGTCCCAATATACAGTGTATCAGCCTATTCAATTATTTTATCATGTATGCGTCCATATTTGACAGTTCGAATATTTACAATAAAATCAGTATATTACACTTCCATTCAGTCCCACCTCAGTTCAGTCCGTGTCCCTCCAGGCGCAATGTTCTAGAGCCCTCCAACCGCCCTCACGCACAGTAGGCTTCACTTGCCGGTATCACACCCTCTCGACCATTCAAGCCACGAACCCCTCGCTCGCCGTCGTCCTGCAATCTCCAGTCGTCGTCCGCACTTTACATCCCTCGCGCGCACTCGCCAGGCGACCTCCATCAAAGACTGCCGGCCGCTGGGTTGCGGCAGTATATATAGTGTCTTAGGCCGCCACCTATAATCTTCCCCAACTCGCGTGATGCGTCGCGGAGGGCTGAGGTACCAGCCAGTCTCACTAGAACATTCTTGCGTCTCGCTAAAAGTATCGGAAACTCTAGAAGGCGAGAGGAGGTCTGTGACGCCAGCAAGTTCCGCCGCTGTTGGCATTCACGGGATTTCCAGAAGGGGAAACCAGGAGGCCGCGAGCGCACCGTTCCAGGAAGAGGGGAGGGCGAGGTGGGTCTCCGATTACGGCGCGAGTCAATTTAGTCGGCGCCATCTGCAGCACATAACAATACTGTACTTGTGGATTTCCGTAAGTAACGAGTGTTTACTGTATTGTAATCTTTCAGAGACGCAAGCGCTTCTCATTCATGTTGTGTTGGTGCATTTGATTGTTTGTACTGCTGAAACTACAGGTAGTATACGGGTCTTGTAGTTTCTTGGTGAGTTTTACTGGATAATAAGCTTTTACACAGTAAAGGCACATCCTAGGAAAAATAAAAATAAACTAACTGATCTACACCACGACACAGAGACGGGCCACGCTGTAATATCCAAAGTGTGATAAGATCTACAATTACCATCTCGCAAATCTTAAAATAAAATTCGCTGTCTCCTAAAACTAAAATAGCAAATATTTCACTTTTTGCAAGGGTTTCTCTTATACTTTTATAACCTACAAATTTTTAAGACAGATGTCAGTCAATAAATACCTTAAAATTTGTTTAGCATTGCAATTACAAGTGTATTAGCTGAGAGTGTGTTTGTAAAATATACAGCCGCCACTTGACGCATCAGTTAATAACGAAATGATACATATACGAAAGTAAACATTGGTGCTACTTTTGTCGAACTGTCAAAATCTTGCCAAGTTACACCAGATAGAGAAAATTGGCATTAAGTCGGATTCCCAGTCACCATCCCATCTATACATACTTGATATTAATCCTAAAAGCCTACAGAATCTTCGCAGGTTACTGTTGAAATATTTTTTCATATAATTTGACGAAATAGATATCAAACTCCTGTCGTTTCGGGCCAGTAATGGGAGAAAAGTGACCTTTTTTTGCCTGGCCGTCACTATTGCGTTCAATCATTTGATTTTCCTTAAATGGACCCTGCACAATCGACGACTGCTCACACAACTGGCGTGAAACTGTAGGCCTCTCCCTTGTCAACGTGGATAGAACAACATAGGTCTTGAAATCAAGATAAATCGAGAGTCTAGAACTGCGGTACTGTAGATTTACTTTTATTTGCGTTTTGACTCAGAATTTAGGGCTAAATCAGGGCTAATAAATATGTAGAGCAATCTAGCTTTAGTCTTTCGTTTAAGAGTAAAATAATATAATACAATAAAAAATCCCGCAATTAATACGCAAACTTCTAGCTTGCAATTTACTCTAGTATTGTCTCCAAGGACAGTCACTATCATTAAGTGTTTAAATCAAAACCCCAATAAAAAGAATACAGTATAGTATTTTTCTCTTCACTACTCAGCTGATGGCCCTAATATCCTAATGTCAGCTATATAAATTTCCTACTCATAGCTAACTCTGAATTACTTCGAAGGCCAGCCACACCGGAATACTTATTTTATTGTTGAGCAATCCGTCGTCACTCAACAACGTCACTCGCTCTCTATGTCCGTAGTCACGCCTTTTCAGAATCGTTGTCAAATGAGCTCAGCAGGAGACAAGAGTCGCGACGGCCCGTGGACGTATCGCCGCTCGGTCCGAATAAAAGTAGAGAATACGCTACTGTTCCGTGTTTAACGCCTTAAATAAAACGGCGTAAGGCATCTTTATTCCTTTGGCCTCATTGCCAAATACGAGGCATACGAGGCCATCGATGTCCGCGTTAAGGCAGATTCCCACCTGCCGTCTTGGATTTATGGAATTTTTGCCATACTTTGGAAATACAGTTTCGTATCATGTTTTTGGAACGACAGAGCACAGAGCATTGCCTAGTACATTGTCTAAGGTCAGTGTTTCTTGATTACTGTTGATATCGTCCCCTTTGTAAGCGTTCGAAAAAAATAATCTCGCATTTCGCCTCGACAGTTACCAGCTAAACATTTATAAACGTAGCGAAGCTGTGGCAGTTCGATAAAGATTGGGAAGCTATTATTTAGGATATGTCGTGCGGGAAATTTCAATATACCTTCTGAAATAGAAGTTTTGGCTAAAAATCGATAAATCCAAGTTGGTGGGTGGGAATCCACCTTAATGACAGATGATGTGTAATGTGAGTAAAGTTTCTGATATGCTCTGCTATGGGTAAAACTTTAAGCCCCATATCGGGGGGAAGAAAAATATTAGTTTATCGGCCCTTAATTATAGTAGGGAGCAGTAGTAACTCCATACATTGTTATTCAAATATTTAAAAAAACAGCCTATGTATGACGTGGTTAGTTGTTTCCTAATTATGTACCACGAGTGATTTATACTTGTGTTACATGAAAGTGCCTTATTTTTGGTTAAAGTAAACTTTTATGTATATTATATCTATAAATTATAAGATTTTATTTACAACTAATATGAATAAAGACAGACAGAAAATATGCGTTATGGAAATGCCTAGTAATAAATAGTTCTTATTTAAAATGTTATGACAACGCACGAATGTGGGGCGTGGGCTGTCTGGTATTATTTTCTAAGCTTTGTTTGTATGAGGTAGAGGAATATCCTGGAAGTAGAACTATAGCAGGGCTTCAGAAATGTGTGAAGTAACCGTAAAACGGAGTATAACAGTCTGGCCTACTGCTGCTGTTGAAGGCACCGGAGGTTCCGACGCCCACGTCGTAGGCGGATCTTTCTGGTAAACTTACCTCCTCCTCTTCACCATATCATTACAACTACCTCCCATTGTGCCACTTGGCCAACTGATGCCTTCCTTGGAAGATTCTTCGCTCTCGAGTGAGAAATACTGTCGCTATAAACCATTCATGGTAACTTCCAGTTTTTCTGAAGCAAGTTATACTTTCAGGCTATTCCTCCGCCTCACGCAAACAAAGCTTAACCAAGTCTAGAAAATTACACCAAAGGGACAACACACTGTAGTCCTCCGCATTCAGTTTAATAACATTTTGCATAAGAACTTTTTCTTACTATGCAATACCAACACACCTATTGTCACCTTGATTTATTCGTATTAATTATAAATCCATTTCTTAAATTAAAAATATGATAAAAATAAATGTTTAATTTAACAACAATAACATACTCTTTTATGTTAACAGAAGCACAAATCGCTTCAGCTGTAATACATAATTAGGAAACAGCTAAATATAATATTAATTAGTACATACCTGTAAAATTTGCGAATTCAATGACCTGCATGCTTAACTCTACAGCGTTATGTACAAATATGCCGGTATGAACTTCACATTGGTTGTCCGCTGTCACAGTGCAAGGCGACGACTGGGCCAGTATTCTCCAGGAGGTGTCAAACACCGCGTGGACCAATGACTATCGTTATATAAACGCACGTGCGTTGAACTCTGGCTTGTCCCGAAATTAATCCACGAATTCTTCAGGCCACCTCTTCTTCTTATTCTTATTCTTCTTCTTCTTCTTCTTCTTCTATCGTTATGCCCAACTGAGGAGCGCGATTGAATTTATTTAGCAGATGTGTTTGCTTTCTTCTTTTTCCAAAATCGCTTCATCCTCTCACTGAGGTCCTTCCTACGTTCCTCTGTCCAGGTGTTCTTTCTTCTAATATTCGGTTTGTTGCCAAACTGATGGCTGTTGACCAGAGTTCCGAATCTACATCTGTCCTGTGTGATGTCTCCTGTGATTCCAATTTCCTGGAGGTCTCTTTCGATTTCAAACAGTTGATTATTCTTCACTTTCATTGAGATGGCAAGGTTGAGAATTCTCTTGGTCAGTCTGTTGTTATTCATTCTGACAATGTGACCGTAGAATTTCAGTCGTCTTTTTCTGAAAGTGTCTGAAATTTTCTCAATAATGTTGATAGAGCTCATGCGATTTATTTTTCATCCAGACTCCCCTTGTACAGACTGAGCCAAAGATTTTCCTTAAAATTGTTCTTTCTTGCTTTTCGATATCTTTAATTAGTGATCTGCCCCCCCCCCCCCCCAATGATCAAAATTTCCGATGTGTATAATGCCTCCGGTTTGATTACTGTGTTGTAGTGTCTTAGTTTTGCATTTCGGTATATTGAATTTTTTTTTATATATGTTCCGGGTGATTCTATAAGCTTTTTGTAATATAAATATTCTCTCGTTGTTTGCTTCGCGATTTAATCTTGAATGTTGAATTATTTCTCCTAGATACCTGAATTTAGTTACTTGAGAAATTTCACCGAATTGAGTTTTCATAGGTTGTCCATCTTGGTACTAAGAGGATCGTTCCATATATTGGGTTTTAACATATGAGATTTGGAGTCCGGTTTTAGTTGAAATATCGTTGAGTTTTCCAAGGGAGTAGATTGCTTCTTGCCTGTTGTTGGAGAGAATTGTTAGAACATCTGCAAAGCCCAAACACCGCAGGTGAAGTTTTTTTTTTTTTAGTAGTTTACCAATGGTTATTCCTTTTACTTCTTTCTCCCAGGTTTTGATTACTTTTTCCAGAACAAGATTGAACAAAAGGGGTGATAGTCCATCTCCTTGTCGGACTCCTGTTTTGACTTCAAAAGGTTCATACATTTCGCCTAAGAACCTAACTTTTGAGGTAGTTTCCGTTAATGTCTGTTTGATTAATTCTGTTGTTTTTTGTCTACTTTGAATTCTTTTATTATATTAAAAAGTGTTTGCCTGTCTATAGACTCGTATGCTTTTTTGAAATCTACAAAGGTGATCACTGTTTTTCTGCTTTGATGGATTTGTAAGACAGTTGTGAGATTTAGAATTTGTTCCGCACATAACCTACCTTTTCTAAATACTGCCTGATATTCGCCAGTTTTGTGTCGTTTTATGGGTATTCCAAGTTCGCCAGGTTTTAATTTTAAGTTATAATGCCTTGTCGTAGGTTTCATTCCACAATCTATGTTTGCATTTTCTCACTTAAAGACACACTCTTGAAAGCTGTTCAAGCCAGTTGGAAGGATGTTGGTTGGAGATATTGGCAAGAATAGTGTTAGAATATCGTTGCAGAAATTCAGGGTTGATTCGTGCATTTCTACTTATTCTGAGTTTGGATCTGTTAGGTTGAAACTTAACTTTGATTAGAGACAGGCGGTGATCGGAGTCAATGACTCCTTTTTTGAATTTAACGTTCATAATTTTGTATAATGTTTCTGTTAGTTCCTTCAATTTGTCAACCTTGAGAAGAGTATCGATACTCAAAGTGCCAAGAAAATGCTTACATTTCGGGCGAAGAGATTTCGGAAGCTCTGATACATTCCCGCATGATGTTCTCAGTCCTCCAGAGTCCGATGACCGAGAAAACCTAGTATACTTACTACGGCTTGGGTTATTTGCTTTGCTAGCAGACATTTCCAATATGCTATAAGTTGAAGGTATGGGGAGATCAATCTTAGTTGATCTGAGTATTACAACTAAGGTATTCAGCCTTAGAGGTTGCCTCAAGGTGTTTTCTGGCTGTTCTTTCAGTGCTCTTAGCCAACCCTCCTCCTTTATCAGGGCTTGAAACTAGCAACAGCATCTACTAAGTTACTCAATCCACTCAGTGTGTGCTGCAGGTCTCTATTAATTGGGTATTTCTTCAAAGGTTTAATTCAAAAAGTGGGAATGAACTGTATATAGATTATAACTAGTACTTTCTACTTAGTTCACTCGTAGGCTGGCACCGACGCAGTTCTGTGATGTCGACTTCATCACGTTGCCTCGTCGAAGTTATGTTTGTGGAAAAACCACGCCATCATCGACCTCGATCTGAACAGCTCGTACGGAGCAAGGTTGGCGCAGCAATAAATCATTGGATTCGCATTCGGGTGGACACAGGTTCCATCCCCTAATTTACCTGTTCCCCGTGGTTTCCTCAATACACGCCCCTGGGTGGTTCCTTCCCTACTCTTTCTTTCCTGAGCAACTTACTCCGTCTCTAAACCCCACGCTTCGACGAGACGTTAACACTGCTATGTACTCGAAGTTGTTTTGTGCGTTCAACGCTCAGAAACGCTGGAGCGACACGCGCGATGTTAGTATGGGCGCCTTGCTCCTCGTCACTCCTACACTAAACTGATTTACAGGGACTTCATTACAAGCGATGAAAGCCCACACATTTATCCACAGACGCATAGTTGTGCTTTTCTCCCACCTGTGATGGAAACGGCGCAGGCAGACTGTAAACAATAGGTTACGAGTTTTTTTTTTTTTTTTTACCCTCTTTGACCACAATTAATACGACAACAGCATAACTGTATGACATTGAATTGTGGGTTTTTAACTTTTCTGACGAAAGCCGTATTTCAAGAGAAACTTTATTCGCTGAGTTACGCGTATACGCCTAATCAACGACTTCAGATAAAATATTTTAGTGTATGGCCCTCTTAAAGGCTGTTCACGATAAAGTGATCACTTTTGAAATCAACCTAAGGAAAAAATCACTCTCCCTGCCTGTATATATTTCAATGGGCACCGTGAGTGACATGCGTAAAGTTAGTAACGATGGGTGGGAAGTAGTTCCGTATCTTAGCGTCGAATAAAAAGTGTTAGGTAACCATTTCTGATAACTTAAATCGTTTCTTTCGCTTTCTGTTTAGTTTTTAATGCATCGAAGTGTAAATATTAACAGATTTGATATATATTTACTTTTCGATTAACTTCGCAGTTTCACTTGACCGACGCATGAATAAAGTGATGATGCCCACGACAATGTTAATCTTACATATGTGGAAGAATACACAACGTGCATAGAAGAAAATTTTAATCAGGGTTTACCAAAATGCTCATTTTACCATGAATAGCCTATAAGCCCTATCTACTTACGCAGCTCTTCCATAAACTGCTGTGAATGCCCAATTTTATAGTCCTCGATGGACGTTGTATTTAAAGTTCCATGCTCATGCCATACCTGTGACGGTTCCAGCCGAATTTTCAGATAATTTTGTATACTGGCGCCGTAACTCAGTGACATATTTATGACAGCCGTTTTATGCTATCTCTTTTATCTTCCTAAAAATGTGTTTTCCGCCAGAAGTCTGGGAAAAATGAGGTATGAGTCATGTTCTGGCTTACGGTGTTCGCGAGTATGGGCGGAGGTGTGTGATACTTAAGATTGGCTGGGTCAACTTGTGGTGCTCCTTCAAAATGTTTTTCTTTCAGTCACCGTCGTCAAATGTACTGAGTACAGCCCAATTGAAGGAACCTCCAGCAGTTTTCACAGAAGGTAGCTCGAAGTCCCGGCGATAACGTTTTATCGTACTGTGTTCTAAATTGACAGAACTGTGGGCGTGCCCTGCACATGTGATGAAGCAGTTGCACGATGTCTATATGATTTTTCATGAAACTGACCTTTTCCCAAACAGAATTTTCTTTTCTATACAGGGAGCAAAAGCGGGGAGAGAGAATAAAAAGAAGAGAAGGGAAGGAGCTGTATACCAAAGGCACTTCAAAGTTACGACGACAGGTGAATTCTACTTCAGACTGTTGGGTTAAATAATTCTGATAACGATGTCTTGGTAGCATTAACAGCCTGTGAGGTAGTCTCCGCCAGCTATGTAAATTATTTCCCGTGAAAGAAAATATGAGATCATTCGAAAATTGTTGAAATATCGTTTCCGTAATAATATAACCAGTTTGAAACTTATCGGGCATGCTGGCATTTCTGATTGGGAAATGTTTAACTTTTCAGGCAGCCCCTTTTGCATGTTTTATTTAAACACGTAAGTTCTTGTTATTATATTCGTTATGGGAATTTTTTACCTGTATTTTTAGAATAATGACTTTAGTGAGGCATTTATAGTTAAATTTAATGTATGTTTTAGACAGAAGTTATAAACATTACGTTGTTATAAACCATTATAATGACTAGCCTATTTGTGTTCAAGTTTATGCTGTTCACGGGTATATTCGATATAGTATTAATATTAAAAAACATTAAGTGCATTTATATTTTCTTTGCACAAATATTGATGTTTAAATTACGTGTTATAAGTCGACATTAATATATATTACGTGTATAAACTGCAATCTCTGATTAATGATTCCCTATTTTAAAGTAAAGCAAGACGATGTTTTCCGTCTAATGGCTCGTTATGATTAGACAGATTTTTCCATAACGTCGCCTGAAGGCTCGACGAAAACAATTCCAGTGAGGATATAATAGGATTAATTGGCGTATCTTTATGTTGGCTTTGGAAGACTTGTTGAGTGTCGGATAGAGGCCAGGTGAGTTTGGAGATTTTCAGAGATTTGAACCCATGAACCCCATAATAATTATTAATATAATATCCCCCATATCAATTCTTTTTTGCACGGATCCTGGACATTAGTTCACTGCTAAAAATATTTCCCTACATTTTACGAAAAATTGATAGTAAAATATTTATCACATCTTTATGTAAAATTACAGACAGTTTGTTAACTTTCTCAAATAGGATTTTCCGTAAATTTCACATAACTTTCCGAGAATTCACGAATCTCTCCATAAATTTGCTAGTGAGTATTTTTTTTTTACTTCCAGTTTAAAAAAGATATAACAAAAAAAAACCTAAAATTTTTCACTATGCAGGTGTTCTACTGTGTATAAAACGCAGTTATTTAAAGAAGTTAATACATTATATGTACTGAAGCGAGAACTGAACTCCAATAAAAGTTTGAGAGCCTGTCTCTCTTAACTACGCACCTACGATCTGATCATGAAGACAGGAAGTATAACTTATGTATATCGAAAGGTGTCACATAAGCATATTTTTCGATTTCTATTCATGTTTGAGTTTGAAGTCTTATTATATTTATATCAATTTATATGTGTTATATAAAAGCTTGACGCCAATAGTTAACAGCCTTACACAAGTTATGTTCTCACTACCGTAGCGCAAATTAGTTATACGTTCTATATTGCAAATAGTTAACAGCCTTACGCACGATATGTGATTACTACGATTACGCAAATGAGGTAAACATTCTATATTGTGAAAAGTTAAGATACTTGCTCAAAATATGTGCTTACCACAGTTACGCAAATGGGCTATACGTTCTATATTGGAACAAACTTTTATATACTAAATATGAATTGATATAAACATAATAATTTGTAGCAAAATTTATTACAGATTTTCTACCACGTCTAACAAGTTCTAAAAATTCTGTAACTACTATAATTATTTTTCTCTTTTTAGTGCATTTATAAACAAAAGTTTGGTTTAAAAAAAATTTTTATAATTAATTTATTTACATTGTGGTTTCTGGACCTATCGCAACAATAAAAATCCCGTTTTCTTTTAATCTTTCTGTGTATGAGCAGGCAAAGAAAAAAATGATTTCGATTTTCACATATATATATATATATATATATATATATATATATATATATATATATATATATAGAGAGAGAGAGAGAGAGAGAGAGAGAGAGAGAGAGAGAGAGAGAGAGAGGAGAGAGAGAGAGAGAGCTGTTAAATCCTTTTTCGTACGTAATACTGTACAGGTTGGCAATAATCATAGCATAAATGTTACTACTGATTTAAAATCTCCGTGGATATAAACCAGCTGTGGGATATTTCATATTTCGTACATCACAATTCCAATTACACAGTTCAGACAGTCTCTTGAAAGGTAAAATTTCGTTGTCAAATAAAACCTTCTGCAAATATATAGGAGCTGATACGTTTACACATAAAGATGTGTTGGCGCTGTGAAAATATGCTGTCGTGTGGTTCAAATAACACGGATGTGAAATTTATTTTGTGGCTTAATTAATATGAATTATTACTTTCTGCGCATGACTCAGGCATGGTCACTGGTGTTTTATTCTTGCGGCAATATTTCATTTTCATTTTAAAATTAAAACATATGCGCAGCGGGATAAAAAGGAAGAAGGAAATTCGTCATATGCTCACGCTCTCCAATGTCAGAGAAACGAGAGCTCCAGTGCACGTATTAAAACGCGCATTCATTATTACCGCGGACATCAAAGCCGAGCTCCAACGTCAGTTTGGTTCCGTCATGAGCCGTGTTCACAGCAATAGCTGCACCGCTGTCCGTGCCTGCATGAAGTGCTTACTCGGCAATTTCGTTTCCTTGGATCTTTGTGAGCTGTCCTCGTACACCGTCATAAATGCCTTGCGCTGGGTTCTCGATGCTTATTACACTCTTAAATTGTCTTTCACTAAAATTGCTCTGTACCTTTTTCAGCCCATAATCGTTTATGAGGGGACTTTTATTGATAAAGTAGTGCCCTTAAAATGTTTTTGACAGTAGGTGTGGACACACACACCTTTTTTTATTTTACTTATTTTAACTGTCTTATTAACCGTTTTATTGACTAATTTTTTTTTATTTATCGACAACTAACTATAATTATTCGTTTTTAAACTAATTCGAATATTTTCCGGGGTGAAGGTTTGCGGGGGGGATAAATATAACGAAAATCAGACTTAAATTTCTGTTGTCAGTCCTCTTTAGGAGCTATCAGTCTCTTTTTAATATTTTATGCACTGGTTTTGTTAATTTTAATAACGCAGATAAGGACACAGAACTAAAAATGTCGACCTTGACCTACCTCCTTGCATCCCTTTTCAATTCCTTCTTTTATCCGTCTCTCGATTTAAGAGGATTACATTAATATATGCTTACGAATCTACCACTTAAAACCTGCGCTCCCATCTTACCACACGCAGGTACCTAAGATGAACATTCAAGAGAACATTCTTCTGATAACCGAGAATAGACTTGAAATTATGACTGTTTGTTGTTTTCCTTATAGTTTTACCTTATATATTCTATAGTGCAATCACTGAGTTCGATCATAGAAGGCAAACCGTGACCGAGGTAACAAAGGCGTGACTCACCTACGGCGCAGTTCCGCTATCAAACCTCCGGTGAGGTATGGATATGTGTGTGCCATTTCTAGGCTCGTGTTAAGATTAGTTTCTCAGGTAAGTCCACCCCGCGAAAAGACTAACCTAATATCAGAAACCCATTCCCTCAATAAACGTCGTTGAATAAGAAATGTAGAGATCACCAGAAATGCAGTTAATACGCTGCTTTTGGTTGGCAAATTAGAGGACTCCGCTAAGGACCAGAATGTGGAGTAGTGACATTCACTGTATATTAGTCTCTAATAGTTGTAAAGGAAGTGATTTCTTTTGGGCTGGTATTACCTAGTCCTTGTGTGGTTGAATAAGCAGCTAAGTTATACACAACTGAATCTCAGCAAAGGGTGTTTCAAATAATGCCTGAATCAAAGGCAGCTCTTGATTTGTCGCTGCGGTCTCTGAGAAAAGCGGATGTAACATACTCACAGCTCAAAATTTTTATTTGTGCAATGGACTAGCATTGAAACACCTCTCCTTCTGCGATGTCGGCACGTAAGCAGGACGCTTCAGCGAGCGAGGGCTTGAAAACCCAGTTTATCCGTTACAATGTCGATAAACTCGGTAAGTCATAATTCAGTACGAAGTTCTAAGAAACGCAAAGAGCACAAGGAAGTTAATTATCTATTGTTGAAAAATTATCATAAACTTCGCTTTTTATTAGTTTCTGGAATGGGGGGGGGGGGGAGAAACCGCGATACTCTATAAGGCATGTTCTCAATATTCAAAATTGTTCATGATGCATATCTTAAGCCTGCATCACAGTGCTAGAGTTACAATGATGGAGAATATAATATTTCTGAAAAATTGAACATTTCCACATCTCTATAAAAAATGGTGTGGGCTAGATGACTCAAACCAAAATTAATACATTTTCCAACGTTCCCCTTGCATTCTCTGCCATTTACATAGTCCTGAAAATCTCTAAGACAAAATTGTATTACGAGTGGGTACACTTTTGGGATTTCGGTACTTACCACGAACGAGATATATGAACAGTTTGATCAGCAAGTTTAAAATCTGCTAGGAACTACAATAAAAAATTCTCGAGTAGTTTTATATCACTGACCTTATTCAAACTTTTCGCAAATTATGGAAGAAGTGAATTGAAAAAAAAATCACCAAATTAATGTTGTTAGCGAATTCAATAGCGTTTGACGACACAGTATTCTTAGATTCAAGGATTCAGTGCATCATAGTCAAAGAAAATCCCGGCGTTTCAGCGGAGATTGCATTGGCCATCTTCTGGGGGCCAGTAGCAATTATGTATGCCAGATATAAAAAAAAAAAAAAAAAAAACGTGGCAGGAGCACGAAAGCCATGAACGTTCGGAAAATGTACTTTATAGCCCGAAAGCTTTTTTAATTCGGAACGGCTTCTTCCATACTATTTTTGATGATTCAAATAATGAGTTATCAATCAGACGTTCTTACAAGTGAAGTTTATCAAGTAAAAAAGGCTGCATTTGCTACTGTCTGACAATATTTTCCTTGAACACACCCATTCACAGGTACTCCCAACTTTTCTGAAGCCCTGCTAATGTTCTACTTCCAGCATATTCATCAGCCTCGTGTAAACAAAGATTTAAAAAACTACACTAGGGTCAATGCACCGCATTCGTGCCCACTCAGTGTAGTAATATTTTGCATTTGAATTATTTTTTACAAGGCATTACCATCACACCTATTTTCCCTCCGTCTTTATTTATGTTAGCCATAAATGAAATATTATAATTTATACATAAAGTACAAGCGAAAGTTCATTTTAATCAAGAATAAGATACTTTTATGTTGACACAAGTGCGAAACGTTCGTGATACATTATAGATTTATGAAGCTATTAAACACGTCATACATTGGATGCTATTTCAAACGTTTGATTCTAAGAGTGCAAAAAAACCGCAAATAGACTATATTTAGTGTTTTATTTAGTTTGATCTCCTTTTCTTGTAGAGTAACGGCGAATTTAGCTAACACGGTTATGTTAACAGTAGCAAAGTAAGACTATGTTGTTTGTAAATATTTTGGATATGTCTGATACAGAGCTAGTCGCTGTTGTTTCAAAGCCATGCTTGTTCGAGGGAACATGTAGGTTCAAGTAAGCAAGCAAACAAAACTGCTGTTCCTGCGAGGATCATCCCATGCGCGCGCGACATTGGTCGTAAATAACGGCCGTAAAGATCGATAGGGGAAAAAAACAGGCACGATCGAAAACTCCGACAACAGAGTCGATGAGTTATGACGTTGAGCGTGAGATCAGCACTATGCCACCTATCTGCCGGGCGAGAGAGGGTGCCACTACATGGAGAATAACACAGCCGTGGCACCTGCCCTGCGCATAAAACATTATTCATTGCATTCTCACTGTAAAGAGAAAATAAAACAAGCTACTTCATTTATGTCACCTACACCAATTATCTTCAAGACGTTCCTCAGAATTTAGCATTCAAGAAAATAAGTTAGTCTAAAAACAAGACACGATTACAAGCTTAATCAATTCACAGACCGTCTTATTCTAGCATTGTCTATGGCGATTTTTTATTTCGTTATATAGGCAGAAGTAATGCGTGGTAAGTGAAATTTACTTTAAATATAATTTGTAAAATTTCAATATTTTAATATTAGTGACAATTTCATACAAGCACCATGATACTATGAAATACGATACATATTTTAATAACGGTGAGAATATTTACTGAGGTGTGTTTTGACATATGGAAATATGCGACTTTGAACAGCAGGAAATAGGCAGGTTATCATGGCCTGAGAAAAGGTTAAAAACATACCGTTACGCGTTCGCTTCTCTTGATCTCTCCCGCGCGAGCAAGCGTATGAGGACAGAGTAGTGATATGATAGCAGGTGGTGAGTCACGAAGGATAGTCCTACCAGGGTTCTAAGTTATAAAGGCGTGCCTCCGCGCATTATTCCGCATGTTTCCCGTGATACGTCTTTGCGGTTCACACGCTCCTGACCGTCAACGTAACTTGGGGTGCGGCGAATGTTCCAGATCAATGCCAGCCGAGAGTTTACGAGAGTCTGGAGTTTGCAATAGACGACGAGCCAGAAGAGCAACGAGTGGCGACGGAAGTGACTAGCGGCGGAAAATCTGCGACTGCTAGCATCGGTGCAGTAAAGGATGTGACTTTAAGGCTGGACTATTGGACTAGATGCGTCAGTGAAAGGAATTTCAAAGTATGGCCTCAGACAGAGTGGACATGTATCAATGATGAATGTGAGTTAATTGACTTTAACTAAACCGAGACAAAGAGAAGGATTTAATTAGAGTTGAGATAGAAATTAAATACAGTGTTCACTGAGAAATAAAGCGTAATAGTGGAGATAGATTAATGGTGTAAATACAATCTGTGTCAATAAATTAAAATCAAATTTTCTTCTTTTATTTTTATTGAGAACTCAATCCCTTGAGAACCCGGACACGCCTTAAGGCGTCGCGTAACATTAATTATAAGAGTAGTTGAGCATTTTAGACAGCCCTTGCTGGCTTCTACTTTCAGTCAGCTGCCTATCCTTCCATCGCATGTCAATATAAACATCGCCATGTGCCTTTCACATCAACTGCTCAAAAGTCCACTACATTTACTCAGAAAATGCGAACCAAGTAATAAATATTACGGCGAACATTGCACTTAGTTTCACTGAATAATGGTATCTGTTCCAGACGAGGTTCCTGAATAGTGTATGGGGTTGTATGTTCACGAAAGGAGCGTCACGAAAAATTGTTCTCGGTCCGTAGCAATTACTCGTCAAGAATGAGCAGTACATTAAATGTAAATGTACGATAGCATAGGTAGATCCCGTGGGTTCATACTTCACACACAAACCTATTGTTCTGACGTCATCAGGCCGCGGTGGAAGCCGTGCTACGAACTTCTGATTTTGAGCGATTTAGTATGCTTAAGACCGCTGTAGCAACCGAACCGCTCATCCGATCGGAGAAATCCTGCTGTCAGTTTGTGCGTAAACAAAATAGTAACTAAAAACATAACCAAGAATCATAAATAATAATCACACACAGTGACATTCTAGCCAATCATAATTTTCTTAGCAGATTACAAACAAAAAAAAAAAGTTAAATATTACGAGTTAGGCGAAATGATACTAACAACGTAATTAGTGCTACACAAAACAGGTCAAATATTGAAATGATTACTCAGCTACTCAATCCACTCCGGAGAATTATGAAGTAGTTGACATTTCTATGCAGCAGCGCAATGCGGACGTGGCTATTGCGTCATCATACCATGCTACATCACGTGACGATACTAAGCCTAAACAACAACGACACAATCAGCGCAAACACAAAAAGCACCAAGATAGATTTAAAAAACTCAGAGAATTAAATGCAAAACGAACCCACACAAAAACAAACACACACAGTCTATCATTTATGTTCCTCTCACCACCCATATACGTTGTCATGTAAAAATACCTACTGCCATGTAGACGACACAGCACACCCTATTTTGTATTTACATATTAATACCATTAACTCTATACCATGCCATCCAGGAATCATTAGATAATAATACTTGTTTTATTTACGCCTTTGCGGTTTATTTTGATACAAACTTTTTGAGCACACCCATAAGGTTTTTCGTATC
This sequence comes from Dryococelus australis, assembly GCA_029891345.1. Classification (NCBI taxonomy): domain Eukaryota; kingdom Metazoa; phylum Arthropoda; class Insecta; order Phasmatodea; family Phasmatidae; genus Dryococelus; species Dryococelus australis. The sequence continues at coordinate 154,068,914 of CM056996.1, forward strand.
ATTAACGTACCCCGTCTTCCTTTTGACAAACATGTACATGGTTCGAATTTTTGTCAATTGTGGCATTATATATTCGGCGCGCTCGTATATGATGTGAAGTAAATGAAGTGATTGCTTACGACTAAATCCTATTTGTTTGTGGTACCCCTTAAGATCGTAAGAATATTTACAAACGTATCAAACTTCTGAAAGAAAGAAGTAGGGGTGTAGGAGTTCTAGATACAAAGGGATGCCGCCTTTTTTGATTGACCTAATTAATTCGATATCAAATTTACACCAAAGTGTTAAATAAAAAGGGTTAAATCGAATGAAAGTGTTAAATCTATAAAAGGGTTAAATGGATTGAAAGTGTAAAATTGAAGGAAAGGGTTAATTTTTAATCGGATCACATTTCCTTTTTCTTTCTTTTTTGGGTGGAAGTAACAGGAGCTCTGTACGATGTTGACGGTGTGTTGTCCTGGAGGCTTCTGACTAGAGTGGTGGGATGCAATATGTTATATAGCTGTATGGTTTAGTGCAAGAGTGTGCTAAGGGACATTTTTTCTTTTTTCTTATAATTTTGATGTGTTTGTAGGGATATTGGTGGTAGATGGTACTGGGAGATAGGCGACTTTGAAAGATGCGATTTACAGGTTAGTAATGACAAACGATTAATGACTGTTTCCGAATGCAATTAAATGTTGAAGAATTTCTGTGTTTTCTACGTATGGATAAATTACACACATCGAATCACAAATTTCAAATGACTATGTGAATAATAAGTGCAATTACTCCAGTAGGGAATGAAACAAAATGTGAGAGTTGAGCTAAGAAATAGAATTTACACAAGAGAGAATTTTAACTATGTGAATAACATCCGGTGTCGACAAATGCAAACTCACTAAATGATAATTACGTGAGTGTGGAATTAACTATCTACAACAAAGTGTCCCTATAAATTAAACGAACAAGATATATATGATGCCTTTCGCACATACCTTACACGTCCGTCTGCCTGTGAGACTGGTGAGGATGAATGAAATTCACATGTAAAAAGAAATTAATTGATTAACAAGTGTAATAAAACTGCATTTCTCCCAAAACACGTCTTACCAGCTGCGAGCACAGTGGAGCACTGAGTCGATATTACATCGAGAGCCAGACAATATATACATGGAACACGTTCGTAGACTGACAAACGACTAAGGTTATAGCTACTCGGAAATATGTGTGAATATGATTTACGTGACAAATGGTATAAAATTATGTTTACGATGCAGATACTAATATATAAATTAGACTAGTAGAATTTTAATCAGGCACAATAGAAAAACTCGTAGTGAAATGGTAGCAGGAGCTCTCCGACAACATATTCGTCTACCTTGGAAGTCACTCGATGAATGTGTGTATCGTATGAGGATATGCCATGCTAGACATATATAAGCAGGTGCACCGCCTGCTTATATATGTCTAGCATGGCAGTTAGGCAACTGAGTTGAAATTGACTACTGATAGAACCTCTTTCCCTACTGTTAACGATTTAATTCGTCCTACAAGTACGCGAATGTATAAAAGTGAATTATTTAAAAAATAATGTATGTACTAAAATTTTTTCTGTAACATCTGGTAAATAGAGTGCACTTGTTAACACAAATGCGAATTGAAAATCATACCAAGTTTCGTCTACGGAACACAGAAATGTGGTTTACATGATAAATTTACTATCTCAGGAACATTTATATATTTTTTCCCAAAAAATAAAAAAAAATTCAGATAAAATAGATGTATATTAAAACGTGTATATTATAAAATGTTAATCGAGCCTACCACACGCTGAAGCCCAGTGAATTCGAGAGATCGAGTGTTGTGTCAATGCAGCGTGAGGATTGGCGAAGTACTAAGATGGTGGAAGCCCTCGAGAAAGCTCTGCGTCGCTCTGCCCAAGATCAACTGCTCCAGACCTCTCTACATCCCACCTCCACCCCTCACTAGACCGATGTGTCCTGGGGTTACTGACCCCTCTGCCCTCGATTGTCAATTTTTTGGCACTGAGGTAAGACGGCGGTGACTGGATACAGGGGTGCAGATGGCTCCCAAAGTCCCTGCACCTGCACCCCCATCCCCTCCTCCCACCACCACCTCTCACCAGAGCGGCATGCCTTGGTGTCATTCGCCTGTCTTCTCCGATTGTCATTTTTTCGCAACTGAGGCAAGATGGCAACAACTGGCAAGAGAGATTTACATCTCTCCCACTCACCTATAGACATCCCCTACCCTCCACCCCTTGTCCAGAGGGACGTGACTTGAGGTCAAGAACCCAGACCATCCCTCCTACCCCTACTCTAGAAGCTGTCTTCACCCAAAAAGCCAGTTCTTCTCCAAGGCCATCCTCCCCAGCCCAGAGCACATGTTTTTCGGATATCTCGAGAGGTGGCTTGTCCACACAGCCCACATTCACTGCCGATCCAAGGTCACACAAGAGCCTGGCATTTCCCAAGCTAATTAAAATTTCAAAACTCCTGCAGATGTAATTTTATATCCCTGAAATAAAGTTTCTTTAAACCCTGAGATAATCCCCAGATTTAACATTCCAACAGGTATATATTTGAATCAAGCAAACTATGAATTGAAAAAAAAATCACACAGAAATACAAGACATATTTGATTCACCCATGAAAAAGGTTTTTTACAAGTATTGAAATAAATATATTTATTTGTTTAGCAGGCAAAAGTACGAATTTCACATGTAGATTTTCATAGCCCTGAATTTTTAGACACTACTATCATATAGGAAAATATAATATCATCTTGGTTAGGTTTATTATTCTAAGTTAAGTAAAAATCAGTTCCAAATTTATTTGGGAAAGGCAGTCGATTACAGCGATCACAAAAGATATGGGAGCGAATCATTCTAAAACCTCTTGGAAAATTCCAGATAATATATTGCTGAAAATCCAGTGTGTTTGGGGAGTGAGCGAAATTTAGGCCTCGAGAGCCGATGACGGTGACCCACGCGTGGAGTTAGAGCAGAATAAGCCACGAAGAAAGTTTATATTGCGTGGGCTGACAGTTTTGGTCGCATGCAGGTGGGAGATGTACACAGCGTGGAGCAGGGGAGGTAATGGTTCACTAAACTATTGCTGTCCATGCTGCGTGCCATTATCGATACCCACCTGCTTCCATCTGCCCGTCAACCTTCCCTCCATGTGCAGAGCCTGGTTTGTGGCCACCACACATGCGCAACAGTGGCAGAACTTCCCCTGTCCCTATGCCCTGTGTCGTCGACAAATTTTCTGCAGTGTGAATTACCTGTCCGGCCTCGAGTAGTCTGCTTTTCAAAAACATTTTATGTTTGGAGCAAGCGGTCTGTGTTTATAATATTGCATTTTAGTTTAAGCTCACTTTAAATATTATTTTTGTAAGAGAAGAAACTTCAACTTTTTAAATCTTACGCCATCAAATTAGTTTACACCATAAAAAGTTACTGAAGATTTTTGTATATGAAGTTTTTAGCATGAGGAATAGTATTTTGCTCTCTTAAACGTAACCAATTTCCATTAACTGTATCGTTACAAGCAAAGAAAAATAACCTACCACAAACAATTTATGAAATGCAGGAAAGTATTCTGATTAACAAACTATGAATTATGTCACAATTAAATAAAAAAACACTAATTACCATAGAAATCTAATATGAGAAATTAATTCCGGGAAACAATATCCAAATTCCAAGAAATATATCACGTTGCAAATACATTCTAAATAACATTAAAATGGAATCGCATTCCAAATTCTTTAAAGTTGAAAAATTCTGAGAAGAAATATTTCATTTCCAGGAAATTACAACAACAAATTAAACTAATCAGGTTTTAAATGGCTTTAAGCTGAAAAATTCCACGAAACTGTTATCCCAATTCCAAGAAATCTAACATAAAAAACAATCAAATATGTCACATTTAAAAGGAATCTAATACAACGGAATACCACCCAAACACAATGAATTACAATACGTACCAAACACTGCAAATGAACACCTAAATGCGAATTTCCAATTAAACTATTATATCAAAGATACCAATTGAATAACATGTTAAATGTAATGGATTATCATCTAAATGTATGTGAATGATGTCAGAATTAAAAGGATTCAATCACACTGGATTATCACTCAAATTCCAATCCAGTCAACAAGAGGATTGATTACACAATAAATTGTACATCCAATCACCATCCAGAGATTTATTAAATGAAGAAAACACACCAAATATTGTTTTAAAAATCTTTTACTTAGTATTATAATTTTGCAAACATTGTATTACAATCTTTTAAGGTCTTGATTCTTAACACACGAATCATGTACTTTTGAGAAACCCCTCCATCGAATCAAGGACATATCTTTTTTCCTTTTAATGATTTTATCAACCAAATATTCATTGGTGTATTAAATTTTGAAATTCATGTTCGTAAAATCCTCCTTTTATTGGTTCTCCATCATATGTTTCTAGGTAATGCATTCTGGGATGAGTTTGAATATTTATAATAATTTTAAATAATTCAAAAGACCAATTCACAATAAATGCTTTCTCAAATATTCATTTTTGCTTCGAGATACATATCAATGGCCCAACTTTGAACTTTAATTTTCTTTCATCGATGATTTTAACATTAATGTAAATAGTTTTCATTAAACTATTATCCATAACATCTTTAGAAACCATCTCGATAGTTCTATGATATCTGAAATTATGAAATTTAACTATTTCAGGCAAAACATCAACCCTTGTGTAAGTACCCCTCGATGTGAAATGTTTATATATTAACAGTTTAATCAATTTGTTGTAATGTTCCACAATACTGGCTTTAAGCTCCGAATACATTGTGTAGTGATTAAAAACATATTTTGTTATTAGTTTCTGGAAAAGTGTGAAAAAATTAGGATCTTCTGTCAGTTTGGAGTGAATTGGGGGTTCTCTCTTTCAAAATGATCTCAATTTCATCACTAACCTGTTACCCAGTTTTGTTTTTCAAAGTAATAAACCAACAATATTTCGAATAAATATCTATTATGGTTAAAATATATTTGTATCCCTTATTGTATGTGGATAGCAATGCCATTTCATACAAATTGGCTTGAAAAAGATAATTTACACCATTAGTTATAACTCTTCTTCTAGAATATCTTATCCTTGCAGGAGGATGTAGCACTTGAGCAATCTTACTAAACTCCATTGGTAATATAACCATCTTTTTCCAACTCTTCAATAATATAAATAATTTTGTTCGTATGTGAATTATTCCCAGACTCTCTCGAACTGATGGGAAGATATAATCAAACGACCAATTGATTAGGATTATTCCAATATACAGGTGAAACTCTGTCGCCTATTTCATCTTTATATATTCCACTTCTGGCTGTATCTCCTATTAAAGGTTTTTTTCGGGTGATTTTCATCTCCTGAACGAATTTAAGCATTCTTTCGAAGAATAAGTTCTTTATATTTCTTTAAATAAGTAACAGAATAACCATTTGGAACATTTTAGAACAATAATTTAAAAAATCCTTGTCTCACATCAGTTATGTAATCGCCTATTTTAATTTTACAGTCAGGTAAAAATATAATTGCCGAATCTCCCAGGAACCAGACATTATCATGTGGATAAACACCAAATGTTGTATAATGTGTAGCTGAAGATTATTTTAAAGCTAAATAAGAAAGGAGTTAAATGAGAAAAGGGTTACTTTTTACTCTTCTTTGTAAAAGTTTCTTCTTCTGTTTTAATTTCCAAAGCTGTTTCATTACATTGTTTGGCTCGTAAATATTTCTCCTTCACAGCAGATATAACTTTATATAATTCTCAAGTAGGGACTGATGTGTCTTGATTATATAACATTAAATTCAATCTATTTATATATTAATTAAGTCATTGCTTTTCTAAATGTTGTATTAGATAGATTAATTTGAGCTTTTTCAATCTAATCGACTTTATTTAAACAATATATAATTTTGTTAGGTTTTAGCTTTTAAATAATTTATCAAATAATTGATTTGTGTTTCCAAATCATTATTTTGTTTTCCCAAATCTGTTTGCATAACTTAAGCGAATAATTTATAAAATCAATTAATCTCTTATATATTGTGTTATTTTCTCTATTCATGTTTCAAGTTGTTTTGTAATAGTATCACTTACCACTTCATTAATTACAACTCTTAAATTTTCTTGCATTTCTGCAAGTTGTATTGTAAAAACCATGTTTGTCATGTGGTTAGAATCCTCACCAAATCAATTTAAACATTCTTCAATTCTAAATTAATTACTCTATAAATCAGTGCTAATATTGGCTAAAATGTTTACAATTACACTCGTGTATTTATAAACATATCATTAATATCAACCAACTTTATTAATTTCTCTTGAATATTGATAGATTGTGATTTAAACACGGTTAGCATAATAGTGTATAAGTCTTCCATGTACAATTTATTTACTGAATTGCCATCATTCACAGCCATACCCATATTATGTAATATATGTCTGTTCAAATCACAATTTCCATCGCGATTATTGTTTAAACAGCTATTGTAATGATTGCATTTTATACAGCTATAACCCAACTTTGAAATACTCATTGTTATTCACCTAGAAGTAAAAAACTCTCAAAACCAGACCTATATCTATCTTTATATAGGCGGAGTGTTGATATAATCACCAAAAAACTACATTTTTTTTCAACAGTAAAAACACATGTCTTTAAACTTTGTAAATGTCATCGCCTAGAACATGATCATCGTAAATATGTTGTAGATTCATATTATCCATTTTAAACAGAATTACCATATTTGTATTATTGCTTAAATTATGTTTCGGTATATGTGCGTAACTTTGCAATATATAAAAACAATCAATGTTTGAATGTCGACCAAAACTGAAATATTGCTGTATTTCACCCTGCAGTTCACACCAAACATCGTCAAAAATAAATACGGAATTGGGTAATACTTCATTTGGAGGCACTATATCTTCTTTATTTTTTTAAAGGGAAATATCACATTGCTTCAATTAAAGATAAGATGCTTGCTAATCATTTATATTTCTCTTGTATTGTTTTAGAAATCACATATACATTTTCAAAATTAAGTCCATTCGGATGCTTCAACAATAACATAATGACACAAGTTTTTCCACATGAAGAAGGACTGCTTAGTATACAATGTATATAATATGGTAAAAGAATGCCATGTTTCTGTTCAATTGCATTTTTTTTTTCATATTTACAATAACCAGTAGATATACATTTTGTTTTAAAACCTTCATTACTACAAAATTACACAGTACAACGTAACATACTAATGTAAAACTACAAATATAGGTCTATATATAAGTTTGCATTCAGTTGTAAAGAATGGCTCATACTAAACATATCAAAAAATGACATGGTGTATTGAATATACTAATTAATTAATTACCTTTTGAATTACATTTCCCGAAATACAATTATTGCGGACCAGGTACTAAACTTGCAAAAGTTTGGCACAGAACAATTAAGGAATAAACTTTTTGTATAACGTGTCTAAAGAACACAATATAGCTTACGATCCAAAAAAAACATTTGAAAGAAAGTCGTATTGCGCATACGATTCTAGCTGATAAAGCAGCAATATATAAAAGAATCTATCTACATCTACAGGTGAAAAGTTTGTAGCTTGGGTTGTTGATAAAGTTATGCTCACACAGGTGAAGAGAGGCATGGGCTTAAAATGCAAAACCAATCGAAAAACAAAGAAAGGAGGAATAATTCCATTCCTATTTCCAGCATTAACAGCTCTTGAATCAATCGTCAGGGTGGTTTTGGTAATTAGTTGAGCAGTTAATTCAAAGGTAAAAGAATGTATTTGAAACCCTATAAAGTTGTACAAGGGCAGAAAAACTCGAAATGTGTAAAAAAAACACAGAAAGTCCTAAATAGTCTAACAAAATGTGCATTAAGAAACAAAGATATTAATGTATTGGTAAAGAGACTGGATATTCCCTATTTACAAGGTGTGTATATATGAGAGACAATTTAGTAAATAAACAAAATCTATGTGAAAGTATGTTTGTTAATTAGATTCGAAACAAAATGAAAGAACACTTTGGGTTGCATTAACTGATAATATAAATCAATCATTGTATTACTACAGTTTCGGCGATTTACATCCTCCAATTGAAATATTTAATTATTTAAAAAACATGCATTTAACATATAATTACAGAATGGAGCAATTACCAAATACAACCAATTGTGGACACTTGTATTTATGTTTTTTGTTTATAAATAGGGTCTATTAGTAATTGTGATAGTAAAACATATTACTAATATGTGAATTACATTGATAGTGTAAATTCGTCGCAATTGCGTGCTGTATATTTCCATGCATTTGAGTTAGATGGAGAATGGCAAAAAAGTCTTATAGGATTCGTTACTTACAAAAGCATACCAAACATTGGTATGCATAACCAATTATTTACGGTTAATATTGGTAAAAACAAACAAGATTGTGATACAGGTAGTATCTTATGAGTTGGATGACCCTTGTAACATTCATCAAAGTGGCATTACCTGAAGATGTACATTTACGATTATGTGGAAACCATATATGTTAACTAGTGTGATGTATAATAATGTTGATATCAATTTCTTGGAAGACAATTCAATTGCAAATATGTTGGTTTATGAACGGAGAGTATATCCAGCTAATCAATTACACGAGTCATCAAAACAGGTTAATATATTGTCAGTAAATGTATGTCGTATAAATATTAATATTGTAGGCGGTTCATATTTGATTGGGAAACCGACAAATACACCACATGAATTCGCGTGTGCTGTAGCTCCAGGTTATAAAATAATTGAAAAACCTAATACATTTATACAGCTTCCAGTAGAGAATTGCGTTGATGAAATAGTTTTTACAATGGTCGGTCAAGTCGGTAAATAAATTACTGTTTGTTTACACTTTTAAAAAAGCTATATAAACATTTGCATTCTGTTGGGCATTACAAACATAGTGGGTATTGTGTACAGTATTAAATTTGGACGAAAAGTAGGCAGTTATTTTAAAAACTATCACACTAAGGAATGTATTTTGAAAAAAGGAAGTATAAAAGACATAAATGTCAACATAAACCACTCACTTCAAATAAGATACCTGTGAAGTTAACATGAAACAACAAATTGTATTTAAAAGACTTAAGACATATTGTTAATAGAAATGGAAGACCTACTTATTGTTGAAGAACCGATCAGCTATGAAAATGCAATCACCAATACAGGAATACATGTGTATAAACTATTCCGAGCAGGTCCATACCCGTTTCCATTGGAAATAAGGATTTCAATACAAAATCATGATATTTACACGTTACCATCGAAATCAAGTTTAAGGTTTAGGGGAACAATTAAAAAGACAGCTCATGCATGTAATCCAGCAACTACAAAAATAGTAAAAATGGAATACTTTCATTTAATCGACAGAGTTGCATAACTGCTAAATGGAGTGGAAATCAATCAAACACAAGATGTTGGAATTACTTCCACAATAAAGAACTACCTTTTGGAAACTGTAAACAATATTTATACAGGGCTTATGGCTGGGTGGAACAATGTTAGGGGTTACTTTCTACAAGTAAACCCAGGTGGGAAATACAAAGTTGTTATACCGTTAAGTATGGTTTTGGGCTTTGCCGAAGACTACAAATATGTCATATTAAATGCTAAACAAGAATTTGTTATTCTATTTGGCAATACACATCTGAATGCTGTATACAAAACAACTAATAATAATGAAGTGGTAACATTTGAATTAAGCTGTGTAGATTGGTTGATGCCCTATATTGAAATTAACACTTGTGAACATGTAAGGTTTTTAAAATTTATCGATAAAAGGAAAAATCTAGATATTACATTCAGATTGTAGGGTTTGTAGAAGTTTACAATGCTACTGACATCACAAAAAGTCATTTGGAATGTGAAATCAAGTTTTTTGTCAGAAAAACCAAGAAATGTTGTCATTTGTTTTCAACAAATCGACAAAACAATTTAAAAGCTGATAGATCAATATTCGATAATTCTGATATGAAAAATATTAAACTGTATTTAAACAGTCAAGCTTACCCCTATGTAGATGTATGTATGTACTTTGCCAATGTGGGAGGCCTTATTTCATATTATATGTATACAAAGTTTCAGGAAACATATTATATCAAAATCAGTTCACCTATCCTAGAACCCGAATCATTTAAAACCAGAGGAACATTATTTTTGTTTGATGTAAGCAAACATGATGACAGAATTACAAATGGCTAATTGATTCACAAATTGAAATTATTGCAATTACGCCAATTCCAGCAAATACACAGGCTTACACTCTTAATGTATTGATTATAAATATTGTATAAATAATTTATAATAACATCACCATGACGATGAACCATGGCTATGACGAGATGTTTAGCAATGTGCAAGGATTCCAGTCTGCAGAAAAAAAATTTATCATAACAGAATTATCTCTCACTGATATGGGAAACCATACAACTGTATTTAGCTTCAAATCACCATTTAACTGGAAATATCTATCTCCTAAATATAAGAAAACTAATAGATGGGTTACTAAACATCACTGTGGTTTAAAATGGGAAAGTGGGTGTATAGAGTATGAGAATAGTGAATATAATTGCAAAGATTACCAAAATAATTGTGAAATATATGTAAGTGGAGTTGAGCAAAAAACACACTTTCGAATGTTGTATAATGGAAAAGTAATAGTTATTCAAAAAGAATACAATTGCCCCTCTTTCAAGCAATGGCATAAATCATATGGATCAAATTAGACATTCTTCTCTGCAGAGGAAAACTCTAAATTAATGCTAACCTGGGCAATGATGTCTGACTGTGGTAAAACATACAATTATGATTCTCCTCCCGAATCACCTATGGATTTATTTGAGTTAATATGGCATTATTTAGGATGAGTGAGATTTAATACAAAAAGTAATTGATTGTATGTATGTAATCCAATATTTCTTAAAGATGGACCAACAAGATAATGAAACCACATGCTTGTGTATATAGAAATCCATATGTAAATTGAATATCATCAAGTTATTAGCATGTTGGAATAAACCATTTTGAGTTTGTTTCAGAAATAAATAATTTGTGTGACATTCTGTATTTGCTAGTGTTAAAAAAAAAGTTGAAAATGTTTTGTGAATTCACTTGTATTTGTTTAGAATGGAAATGTTTGGAGCAGAATTTCTACTTGCTTAAAAATGTTTTCGAAGAAATTTATACTTGCTCAGTGTTAAAACAATTTTTTTAAACAGATTGTGTTTGTATGTATTTTGTAAATAATTATAATTTAAAATGAATCTCTTTTGTACATTTATTTAACCTATTCCTTATTAAAAGTGATCTTGTTTTGGTAAGAAAGATATTTTCTCCCCAGAGAGAGAGAGAGAGAAAAGGTCTGGCAGTGAGCAGTCTAACCACTTTCCTATAAATAAGTAAATATTATACGATATCGGGTAAGACTTGATTAATATAAGCTGGGTTCGAGTCTTGGTTAGGTTATGTATAATTGCAAAATTGGAAAACGGAATAACAAACGTAACATTGTTAATTAAACATATCAATTCGTTCATGCACGTGAAAAAGGTAGATATGGTCAACTACATAGATATTTAAAATTAAATGCATCGTGTGGAATTTTTCCGATTAAATGTTATTAACTTAGAAATTTATACTCGCTTAGAAATATTATACTTGTAGCATTTGCCAACATCTCAAGATGTGAGAAAACTGTTATGTTTAGAGATCTAAGGTCTTAGCAATGTGACTGCTCCCAATCCAGAGTCATAAACCTTGAAGGTTAAATTTCAATGTTTTTTCCAATAGTATCAACTAAAGAAACCAATATTTCAGAGGTTGCCATCCTGAGTCCAACAAACCCCCAGAGGACACATTTTGGTTTTAATATACTGTGCAGACAATGTAGGTGCCTAGCTTTTGACAAAGGAAACAGCCAAGGGCTTCCCCATCCCTGGTGGGGTGGACAGTTCAGGTCAACGATTTTAACCATTAATAATAGCAAGGTCAAAACGTCTTCCTAGCTGTTTGAAATCTCTCGACCAAATTTTGTGTCTTCTACTAGATAAAATTAATATTCACTATGCAAGCTCCATGAGACAGGGGAAAAATATATACACAAGACGTATATTAAAAATGAACAATTATTTATGAAACAAGTTTTTACTTCCTTATGCTCACCAAGCTTTACAAAATGTTTTAAAAATGTCGTATATAATATAATTTTTTAAATCATATTTAATCATGTTGGGTACATTAACAGAAAATTTCCATATATGGTTGGCATAAATATGATTAACAATATAATGATTAAGAAAACTGCTACATATTTAATATAATTAGATTGTAACATGACTCTTGATTAAGATAAGATATACTGTGAATAAGAAAAATATTTTATTTAAAAGATTAAATTAATCTTAAAGAATCCTAAAAAAGGATTATAGCATACATGAATGGTTTTTATGGATAATTTTACTTTCTTTATTCTATAAATGATATATTGTTTTATTAAATATGTTGCTCTCTAATACATTGCTAACTGTTTTAAAGGATTATTAATTAAACTTGATTTATTATTTGTTATGATTGAGAAGTTATTTTAGTGATACAATAAATGTTGTTCATTTCTTCGAGGTTGAACTTTAGCAGAGAGGTTTGTATCCCAGGTTGGGGGTGCTGGCTCGAAGATATTGAAAGTTGGTGGTGCGGGAAGAGAGGGAAATGGGTTTTTGGAATTCTGATTTCCAGTTGAAGGGGAGAAATCAGCCTTCTCGAGTGTTTTGTCTGGAAATTTGACATTACTATAAATAGGGCTTCAGCCTCAACGCCCCTTCCATTTTTTCGAGTTGTTTGTCAGTTTGCTTCACTTTGCGATGTCGCGCTCCTATGAAGATTACTTTCTTGGCTTATCTATGCAAGATTTTAACAGAAAACTAGAAGATTTTTATTGGAATTATTTTGATGACCTATTGAGTTGAACAGATGCTTTGGTAAAAAAAATTATTTTTTGGACCTCGACAAAGAAAATGGATTTACTCTACAGCCATTTCTCTTGTCAACACCTTCAACGTCGTGACCAGTGACATCTATGCTGATGACTCCAAAAATGATGCCTTCGACATCGAAACCAAGTATGTTGAAAGCTGCACTAACAAGTCTGATATTCATGCCTTCCACATCGAGGTCTGCAACAACGTTGAGGTCTGCAACAACATCGGGGTCTGCAACAACATCAACCTTTGTGCCTGCGACATCGAGGACTATAGTGGCACCTGCGACGCCGAGGGCTACAGCACCACCTGTGATGATGAGGGCTGCAGCGGTGTCTGCAATACCGAGGGCTGCAGCACCGCCTGCTACGCCGAGGGCTATAGAGGCATTTGCAATGCTGAGGGCTGCTGCAGCACCTGCGATGCCAAGGACTGCAGCGACGTCTGCGATGACATTCTCAACACCTTCGACATTGAGATTGAAACCTATAGATTTATTATTAGTTATCAAAACAGGTCAGCTATGTATACAAAAACCTGCAATGTGTTCCTGCTGCGATCCACTGAATTTAACCTCAAATAATGTGAATGAAGATATTTCAAAAACCATTTATATCAAGATGTGGGAGAGTTTTTAAGAGTTCAACTTTGTGATCTCACCCGAGTCAAGTTTGCCATCTTCTGAATTATTGTTATCACCTGAATCTCCTCAGCATAAATTAATCTAATCACCGCCTCCTCCTTTCATTGTTTCACCTCAGGAAATTATTTATACTCGTATAACACCACCAATATCATCACCACAAAAGCCTTTTGTTCCACTAAAGAAACGAAAATTCAGCTTATCTCTTAACTCTTAATGTAAACTTTATGAAAATAAAATTTCAAACTTACAGTGATGTTTTCTGATGCACAATAATTTAATCTCTTTTTTTTCAGTTTAATGATTGAAAATATAAAGTTGTAACGATTTCAAAGTCCAATCATTGAATTTGATAAAAAGTTTATCGATTCTAAAGACTTGTTTTACGAATTCAAAGACCAATCATTTAATTTAATAAATAATTTAACAATTCTAAATACTTGTTTTACGAATTCAAAGACCAATCATCCAATTTGATAAAAAGTTTTACTATTTTAAAGTGTTGTTACACAATTTAAAAGATCAATCATTCAATTTGATAAAAAGTTTATCGATTCTATAAGACTTGTTTTACGAATTCAAAGACAAATCATTAAATTTAATAAAAAGATTAACGATTCGAAAGACTTGTTTTTCGATTTCGATGACTCATCATTCAAATCGATTAAAAGTTTAACAATTCTAAACACTCGTTTTTCAAATTCAAAGACCAATCATTCGATTTGATAAAAAGTTCTTTCAGGTCTTAACGATTCTGTTAAACGTTGAAAACGAAATTCATTTAAATGTTTAATTATTTTTTTGAACAATTTAATGATTTATCACATAAATGTTGAAAAGTTTTAATAAACTTTATGATTTTAATGATAAAATGTATAATGATTTTTCTGTCGTAAAATACTGTGTTGTGATAATTTTTTACAGTTTTATGGCATAAGATGGTGTTTTTTTGTTAAAGAGCTTGTATGGCTTTCATTACTATCATGTTTGATGTGAATATGTAAATAAATTGTTTTACGAATGTTGAGTAAGCTGTGTTATTAATTATAAAAAAAAATTTTTTATAAAATTTTTCATGTTAAAAATGAATTGTGTGTGTCTTGTTATTTAATTTTTTTTAATACCTCATGTCATTAACTTTTTTTCAATAATAATAACTAAACATTGATTTTAACAGGCTAAGTATTTGTCACGAAATAAACCTGCACAGAAATGAATAAGGTTGTTTTGCAAAGAAACGAGGCATCAGTTTAAAACCTTCATCCACTCAGACTGCTTAAATTCAATGTTGGCATAGGAGAGACAACATGCTGCTCGTCAACATTTGTGACATTCCAAGGGGACATATTGAAAGTGAGCCCCGAATACCTTTTGCAAATGCGGGTACAAAAGAGACCTCTGACCTAAAACTTTTATGTCTGCATTGAACAAAATCCAACAAACATTTTAAATATAAATAAAAAATATTTCATTTTAAATACACACAGATTACAGTTCTTCAAGATCCAACACGATGATGTCTAGTGAAGAAAAACAAACACCAAAATTTTTATATTCAAAGTGTTTTTTTAAATAAAAAAATAAAACTCAACTCTGTCACAAACATGAATTCTTCTACTGCAAGAGTCTGGCCTATGCTTCGACGCAAGTAGATTATTTTCAAACAAATCATTTGGGGTAAAATTTTTCTATTGTTAATTACTTTCTTGTAGATTGTTATATATTTAACTTATCAGAATAGGCGGACGTTTTTGTGTTAGTGAAAAGTTGTTGGAAAATGGGGGGAAAAAAATTTAAATATCGTGTAAAATTTTGAAATCGAATTTATTGTGTGTTAGAAACATTTGAAACATATTTCTTAGTGATGAGGAAAATAAAGTTTTATCGGCTGGGAGTTGTGAACTTTTTTAATTCGCTGGGAATACGCCAACCTCTTGTGTCTCGAAATAAAGGAGAAAGATTCAGTGTCCGAGCAAAAATAACACTTTGTTGAGAGGAGGGGAAATAATCCGTCAGTACAGAATCTGCTACTGTCGCTTTGACCTTGAAACAAGCCTCCATGCATAGTCGAGGCAGCACTCTGGTGGTAAAGGGAGGGGGAACAGCCAGTTCTGGAGGTATTCGAGAAACATGTCACTTGAGCGCTGTAAGTGGAGGTGGTTGCGCTCTCCGGGGACAGGGGCAGACAACCGAAAAAAATGCTGTCTGACCTTGAGGAGGGTGGGTATATACGTTGCATTGGAAGGGACAGTTCTTGGGTGGTGTGGGCAGAGGGGGTGTTTGCCACTAAACAGGTTTTTGTTGTGTTGGATTGATACCAGGGTGCATGTACCGGAGCTTTGGAAACAAACTCTGCTTTGGAGGGTGGAGGGGAGGGGACAGATCGCCAAAGACGCGGTCACTGACAAGTGCTGGGGTGCATGGACTTAGCATTTGTCTGCAAACACACTCTGGCGAGGGGTGGTGGTGGGGGGTGTAGGGAGGTCTGGAGTAGTTGGCCTTGGGCAGAGAGATACGGAGGCTTCTCGAGGGCTTCTGCAATCTTAGTACTTCGCCAATCCTCACTCTGCATAGATGCAACACTGGATTTCTCAACTTCACTGGGCTTTGGGGTATGGTAGGCACGATAAACGTTTTATAATACATGTGTTTTAATATAAAACTTTTTATCTGGAAAATTTTTTTTATCGGGAAAAGATTTTTATTTTCCTGTGATAGTGTGTTTATCATGTAAACTCCATTTCTGTGTTCGGTAGACGAAACTTGGTATGATTTTCAACTCGTGTTTGTGTTAACAAGTGCGCTCTATTTACCAGACTTAACGGAAAAAAATTTGTTGTATGTAAGTTATTTTTTAAATAATTCACTTTTATACATTCACGTACTTGTAGGACGAATCAAATCGTTAATAGTAGGGAAATATGTTCTATCAATTGTAAATTTCAACTCAGTTGCCTATCGGCCATCTACACATATATAATCAGGTGCACCTCTCACGATACACTTATTCATCAAGTGACTTTCAAGGTGGATGAATGTGTTGTCTGGAAGCTCTTGCTGCCATTTCATTGCATGTTTTTCTATTGTGTCTGTTTAAAATTAAACTAGTCTGATTTTTATATTGGTATGTGCATCGTAAACATAATTCTTATCCATTTGTCACGTAAATCGTATTCACATATATTTCCGAGTAGTTACAACATTAGTCGTTTGTCAGTCTCTGAACACATTCCACATATATATTGTCAGGCTCTCGACATAAGATCGACTCAGTGCTTTGCTGTGCTCCTAGCTGGACATACGTGTTTTGGGAGAGGTGCAATATTATTACACGTGTTAATCAATTAATTTCTTTTTAAGTGTGGATTATGTTCCTCCTTGCCTGTCTCATAGGCAGACAGACCTGTGGGGTATATGCGAGAGGCATCATATATATCTGGTTCGTTTAATTTATAGAGACATTTTGTTGTAGATAGTTAATTCCACACTCAAGTAATTGTCATTGTTTAGTGAGTTT
Source organism: Dryococelus australis (assembly GCA_029891345.1). Lineage (NCBI taxonomy): Eukaryota > Metazoa > Arthropoda > Insecta > Phasmatodea > Phasmatidae > Dryococelus > Dryococelus australis. The sequence goes on from CM056996.1 coordinate 154,086,169, forward strand.
GGACTTGTCGATACCAGATATTATTTATATAGTTAAAATTCTCTATCGTGTAAATTATATTTCTAAGCTCGAGACTTGCATTATGTTTCATTCCATACTGGAGTAATTGAATTTATTATTCATGTAGACCTTCGAAATTTGTGATTAGAAGCGTGTAATTTATTCATACATAAAAAACTCTGAAATTCTTCAACATTTAATTGTATTCGGAAACAGTCATCAATCGTTCGTCATTACTAACATGTAAATCGCATCTTTCAAAGTCGCCTATCTCCCACTACCGTCTACCACCAATATGCCTACAAACACATCAAAACTAGAAAAAAATAAGAAAATTGACCATTAGCACATTCTCGCACTAAACTCAACACCTATATAACACATTGCAACCCACCACTCTGGTCAGTTGCGTCGAGGAAACCACACCGTCAACATCATACAGAGCTCCTTGTTACCTCACCCAAAAAGATACAAAGAAAAAAGGTTTGATCCGATTAAAAATAGCCCTTTATAATTAATCCTTTCATTTAATTTAACCCTTTTAATTAGCCCTTTGATATCAAATTTGTTAGGTCAATGAAAAAGGCGGCATTCTTTTGTATCTAGAACCCCTACACCCCTACTACTACCGAACATGCATTTGCACATATTTATACTTTAATGCACATAAAAAACACAAGAAAATACCTGACATTGCTATTTTATTATTAATGAGAAAATGTGTTGTCATAATTTAAAATTTAATGGCTTATCCGAATTTCTTCAAAGTGTAACACTATACTTCTAATGCAATTTTTTATCGCTTTGCGATAGTTTATTGAAAATCCACTCATATCCAAATTTAAAAAATACTCGCTTAGTGCCTTTCTCTTTTGAAATATGATTTCACAAACGGTATAAACCGAAAAATAAGACATTTCATCAGAAAACTATTGATTTATCACCTAACGTGTTTTTTTCTCCTATACTGAAATAGCGTTATTGCAATCTGTTCACAGCTTGATTTTCCTTCAGATTGGCTGGGTTAATGATAGTCACCCGAAACATTTCCTCCTTATATTTCTTACATTTAATGGCTTAGCAAATAATATTTTGGGAATACTTTGCAAGTGATATCGAGCATTATTGTGACGTTATGAATCGGCTAGATATTGAATATCGCCAAACTGGCTACCGGACACAGATAATACTAGCGAGTAATAAAAGCTACATAATCGAAACATATTACCGATTAAGTTAAATACACACGACCAAAGTTTTTTAAAGTTTCATCCAGGTTTTCAGACATGTAACTGACTTTTATTTGTGCAAGGGCACGATTCCTAAGTTGGTGCATAATGTGGAATATTAGCCTTTCTGTGACCTGAACCTGTGTCAAAATGTAAGCCACCAGCAAAACGTAAGAATTAACTGGAAACAGATATACGTCTTTCAAAAACACGGGGATAAATTTCGGTAAATAAGTCCTGGGGATAAAAGAAGACTAATGAAGTCTATAGTCTACGGTCCACCTCATAGAGTTCAGACTGTACAGGGATTTAAAAGTGAAGGTAAACACACATACAAATATATTAATACAGGTCAATATGGCAGTTTATATATATATGTGTGTGTGTGTGTGTGTGTCTTAAGCTCTTCTTCTATAACCACCAGAGTAAACTCAAATAAGGGTGCAGATGGATGGAAACTCTAAATGTAGTGTTTACTTAAAAGTTTGTTGCAAAATTCTATCGGAGAAAAATGGTACCAATATAATAACTAGTAATCATACCCAAACTAATGTAATTTGTTCTTTTGTTTTATCATAATTTGCGCCTTCCAGGATAGCGTCTGGGAAGTGTGAAAGCTCATCCGATGCTATGTTAAAAGAATGTATAGGTAAATGCACAATGCAAGTCTGGCGCAAAGGGGGGGGGGGGGGGGGGGGGGGTCAGGCGCCATGCGCCGACCGCCTCCACCTCGAATTTCTCTTTCTTCGTTTTTATTTTAAAATTTGGCTATTTTCCCTTGAAATCGACCAGTTTTTGCTTAATGTTACCATTTAGCCTATAAAATATTTCGATTTCCCCTCAAAAAGCATCGATCCTCACATTTGCACATAAGCCCTTATATACAAAAAAGATCCATTGGAAGGATTTGGGGGTCTGGTTTTTTTCTGTGACCTTGACGTTCGACCTTAACCTAGGATGACCTTGAAACCAAAAATTCCAAATAAATCCCAAAAAATTTAAAAAATTGAGAAAATCTAAATTCGAGGAAAACATTATAACAACGATTCCGACCACCGTGTTGGATGTCAGTGACCTTCTCCCCAATGACCTTGAAAACAAAAACTCGAGAGCAAATGGTAAAAATCAAGTAAATTCATTAAAGTCGGCGAGCAACATTATGTTACTGACTACGATCAGCAACTTGGATCCAGATAACCTTAACCTTAACCCATGACTTGACACTGCGCCCGTGACATTGAATAAACTTGAACCCAAAATATTCGCAAAATTGTTTTGAAAATTCTCAAAAAATTATAAGAAGTGTTAAAAATTATCTTTACAAAAAAAAATTTATTTAAACAATTATTTTTAAATGTTATAAAAAACAAAATTATGTTTTCTGATACAGGGGACGAGGGACTGGGACTGACCTGCAACCATGTTATTATATCACTCAACCGCCATGTAGGTTGTCTGTGGCTTTAACCTTGACCATATACTTGAGTACAAAAAATCACAAAATTCTCCCCAAAAAATTAAATAATTAATACATTATAAATAATTTTACAAAAATACTATAAAAATTTTATTGAAAGAAAATGCATTTATGGTGGTTCCCTCAGCACAACGTCCAGCAGACGACTGAACCTCGCCAATATTTCTCATTGGCTAATTAGTCGGTTCTCCTCCACTCCGGCCACCAATGTTTCTCATTTGTTGATTACTTGTGCTAGCTTCACCCCTCAAAAGTATTATTTATTGGTTGATTACTCACACTTGTTCGACCCAACACCAGAGTTTCTCATTGGTTAATTAGTCAACAGGCCTCCACACCCCTCACCTGTGTTCATACTGTCGAATGCACTCCACGCACCATGTTCATTTTTTCGTTTGTCATTCGTTTTCATTTTCATCACATAGGTGGTGCTAGTGTATTAATTATCGATTTCGCCACCAGACGAGTTGCCAATTTAGCCACTATGTTGGTAATTGTCGACCTTGATCTTGGCCCTAGGTGACCATTAACCGAAATATCTAGAAAAATTACAAATCGAAAAAATCCCAAAAACCGAGGGAGAAATTACATTATTGCCATCAATTATCATCTTGGATTCTATTTTTCTTAGTCACCTTACCATTATACTCAATCATTCCTTCTCATATGTGCTTCATCCACCATCGTATATTTTATTCATGCTTTGTTTTCCATGTCAGCCATCTTAGTTTCCATCATTACCGCCATCTTGCATAATATCACCACCATATTTCCTACATACTTATGCTCTATCATTCCATGTCAGCCATCTATCATTTCATTTGTTTAAGCTATCAGACAAGCTGAAAAAACAAATATTCTCTCATGTCCTGCCATGCCATGTTCACCATCTTTTATTTCGTTTTTTTTTGTTGCCTTCCTTTGATTCCCTATCATTCCTACTCAATTTAGTCACAGGCCATCATATTATATTTTATTCATGCTCTACCATTTCACCTCGATTTAGTAGCCTGCTGATTACTCGGTCCCCTCGAACCACCATTTGGATTACATCATTCTGCCATCATTGATTATAACATATTATCATGTCTTTTAACCCTCAAGGTCTTCCATTTAATTCAAAATTTCTGTTTACAAGAAAAAAAAATAACTGGTGTATTAGAGCAAGGACCGGACATGTAGACATTTATGTCGGATCTCTCTTCGCCATATACTTCACTGAAGCAGGCCTGGCCAGGCTTGACTCAGCCTTGACCCTAGCCTTCCTCCATGACTCAAGATCAAATTTCTAATACTTCAACAGCATAATACTTCTAAAACTGCTACATCCAACCTGCTTAGAATGCATCACAGTATTAATCCACTTTCTCTATCCTTCAGCATATATCTTTACTACATTATCAATGATTATGCACATTCTGTGATTGGTCTACACAAGATATCTTGAAGTACTAACATTCAAATCATCATATTTTGCCCTTATACTTTCATATATTTTTATTATCATGCTTAATTACACTATCGCCTTGTAATGACAGATCTGAAAACCCAGGCTACCATATTTCCTGTATCAGAGAAAATAGGCATGATAGGATAAGGTATATCAACACTAGAAAGTGATAAAACACTTTAGTTTATTCTTTGAAATGATATAATTTTTATATACATCGGACTACAAATAAAAAGAACAGAAACCTCATGTTCTCTATAATATACACGCTGTGTACTTCCAGCAACATGCTCACTCATATAATTTATATAATATAGAATCCTTAGCCATGCCTTATCTTCGCGACAAAGGTTTTCTTTCAAAGCCTCTGCAGCCCCTGGAATGCCATCAATGTTGTGCAATGCTTCATTCGCAGTCTTGAATGCCCGCCGGCTGATTTATTCATCCAAAGGTTGAGGATTTTGATTGGTACACTCCAGACAAACACCAAACTTTGTGAGATGTTCTTCGAATTCTTATGTTAAATGGTTGATTATCTTTTGCTTTATGGCCCAGGTATGTACATATGTATTTCGTACTTACGAAGTAATTTCCAATTACATAATTTTTAAAAGACCCTTGAATGCTGATTTTTAGGTAGAATACATTCGATGTGGTATCTCCAATACTTAGTCCGCAGCTTTTCTTAGCTGCGGGAACTCGACCTCTACAGTTATTGATGCGTCTCTTCAGCTTGTCACCTTATTTCAACTGACGTTTGCACTTAACACATTGTTGCATAGCACAGGAAGAACCCTTCACACAAGTAGTTATTTCGTGCTTTCTTGCACTTTGGCTGTAGGCCAATATATTGTCACAGTAACAACAACGAAGTCTTGACGAAGTGATCGATGACAGCACTGCTTAGGTGACCAAATAAGAAGAAGATGAAGGTGTTGTCGGTTTAATGCCTGAAGAAGTCGATGGCAACACTGCTGTAGGTGACCCATCCGAAAAAGTTGATGGTACTTTCGGCGTTATACCTGAAGAAGTCGGTGACAGCACTGATGCGAGTGCCCCATCCAAAGAAGTCGCTGGCTCTGTCAGCACTATGCTCGAAGAAATAGATCCAGTACTGCTGTAGGTACTGTTGCTGGACCAGCAACCTTTCTCAAAATAATATTTTACAATTGCTTTCACAAGTTGAGACGATGTATCTTTAAGGTCAGCCGTTGTCAAACTAAGCCTCACAGCTGACCCCCGACTGCTTATATTATACAATATATAATATGCAAGCCATATGACGTTATGATGCCATTAAACCAGTCATATTACACCAATAAGACATTGTGCGGACATCGGCCAGCCAATCACCGAGTTTCCACGTTATTACAGCTGGCCAATAGCAAGCAGGCATTGAAATATTACATGTAGGAGTTAGTCTGCCGGGGTCAGTTTATCCATCACTCCTTCGCAATCCTTCTCCTCCTCAGCAATCCTATTAGTCAGTAAACTTTAATTCAATCTTCCGCTATCTTTCGAAATCCTCCTCCACAATCCACAGCAATCCTTTGCAATCTTCACTAATCAGTACCACACGCAACACAATCAGTACCACATGTACCACAATTAGCACCACATGCACCACAATTTGCATCGCATGCACTGCACTCAGCACCGCACTTATCATCGCACTTCGCACTGCACACACCACAAATGACCCTTAATGACATATAATAACCCATAATTGACATATAATTACCCATAATATCCCGTTAATAGCCCATAATGACCCATATTACCTTAATATGATAAAACTTTTATTTGTGAACTAAACTGGCAGTTGCAAGACTCTTCGCTAGAATATATCAGTAATAAAAAAAGGTGTTATGAAATGCTGGTTGATCTGGACTATGGATTTTTATTTCATATCAGTTGTAGAGAATTAATTATTGTTTAGTGTTTTCTTTAGGTATAAGTATCATTTATCATTTGAATTGTGAAGCGAAAATTCTGTAGTCTAGGTTCGGTGTGCACGACTAGTGCATTCCAAATAAAAATAAATACTTTCGGTTTTAAAATTAAAATCAATCGATGCTGCTTGGTAAAGCAAAAACAATGTGCTTGACACCATATTTACGTATTTGATATTTCATATATTTTTCTGAGTAACTTGATATACTGTCACCATTAGTTGGTACAAAAGATGCCTTAAATTCTACCTCGCCAAAATTAGTGCCGCGTACTCCAAAATGCGTGAACATAAGGCAATGTTGGGCTCTGCCTGTTGGGAATGTTCTATGAGTCAGGTACAGGCTCGACAAGGTATTAAGGAGCGACGATTGCTGGCGCATTATGACGTGTCATTCTTCTGTGCTGTGCACTAAATTGACACACAAACACTAACTTGAAAAAACCTTTTAAAAACAAGATTTTATTTTGACATGAACTAAAAAGATAAAAATGTTTATAGGTGTGGTTACAGAATTTGTAGAAATTGTAAGGCGTGGTCAAACAGCCGTAAAAAACTTTATTACATATTAATAATTTTGTATCAATTTATATTTAGTATATAAAAACTTGGCGTAATATAGAATGTATACCTCAATTTTGTAAGCGTAGTAAATACATATATTGCATAAGGCTCTTTAATATTCGCAATATAGAGTGCATACCAGATTAGCTTAAGCGTAGTAAGCACTTATCTTACGCAAGGCTTTATTCGCGCCAAGCTTTTATATAATACAAATAAATTGACACACAAATATTAATTTGTAGTAAAGTTTATTACGACTGTTCGACCACGTCTTACAGTTGTACAAACTCTGTAACTAATACTATAATTATTTTCTTATCTGTTTAGTCAATTTATAAATAAGGGCTTGGTTTTAAAAGGTTTTCTACAGTTAATTTATTTTTCGCTCTTTGTCTCGCCTATTTTTTTAATATATAGGTAGACTATTTACACATTCACAGACTCATCCGTCATCGGTATCATTTGTGATCAGGCAAGTTTCAGTGCACTCATTTTCGCGGGAAGTTGAACAGGCATGCTGAATATTCGTTGTTCATCTTACACGCGTGTGTATGTCGATGTATTTGACGTTTCAATACGAGATCACGCAGATTGGAATATTCAAATAGTTTTCACATACACACACGAGGTCTATCATTTGAATTCCTTCTTGTGTTTCAAAGTTTGGATGGTCTTTTACCCACCCAACCATGTGTAAATTAGGACTTCCCCGACACTGTAACTCTACACGCCACCAGTAATCGACAATTTGTCCACCAAATACATCGTGATTGCTAGTGATTCGGTGGGGGCCGGACAGTCACCTCACAGACACCTACCGCACGTACAAACAAGTGAAGTTTAATAAAAGCTTGTAAAAATCGTCCAGCAACGTTTGTCTAGCTATGGAACTTTGATCGGTGAATCTGTAATTTAAATGGTTGAAATTGTGTAGCAGAATTTAGTGGAAATTGCTGTGTTATTTTACAAATAGGCGCTACCCGGTTAGTATGTTTTGCGATACAACAGCCTGAAACTGTGGTAATAATATCTCATTCTTGAGGTATTGAAAGTACAATTGCTTAGATGGCTTAAGTATATTTCCTTTCCGTACATAACCACACTGGGAAGATGTTTTGTAGTACTGTAAAAAATATCTCGAATACAGTAAGCCTGTACGTTAAGGATCGGCTGCACACTTTTTGCAGAACTTCTTCGTTTTCGCGTCATAATTTCGGATTCTTAGTAATAACTGACAATGCACGATAGTGGCAAATTTAAATTTCAAGAGTTGTTTGATATTTTTGTGCGTAATTTTAACTGTGTGTTACATGCTTGTTGTAATATACCAGGTTTTATATTTATATTTGATCAATACTTTCGTATTTTTTGCAAGCAGGGTATAACACATAGCGAAAAGTAGATACAAACGTATTAAACAACTAGTAAACTGTTAATTTTCTATTACTAAACATTTCCATTAATACCTGTTAAACGGAAATTAATACACGAAAACAACTTCTGCACAGCAGGTGAGGTCGAGCCTTAAACCTAGGCAACATATAAAACAAATAACTCAAGGCTGTTCACGATACAGTGAGCACTTTTGAAATAAACCTTTAAAAAGTACCACTGATCCTACTTGCAAACATTTCAACGGGCTCACTGAGTAGCATGTGCCCAGTTAATTTGGTATAGTCTGTTCACCGTAAAATGAGCACTTATGATATACTTGTATGCACGTTGTGTATTCTTCTAACTTATGTAAAATTAACATTGCCATGGACCTCATTACTTTATTCATGCGTCAGTCTAAGGAAACTGTGAAATTATTAAAAAAAGTAAAATTTTTATAAATCACAAATGGTTAACTAACACATTTATTCGACGTTAACATATGGAACTACTTTCTATCCATCCGTTACCAACTTTACTGGGCGAATGCCACTCAGTGCGCCAGTTAAAATATATGCAGGCTGGGACAGTGACATATTTCTAAAGTTGATTTCAAAAGTGCTCACTTAATCGTAAACAGCCTTTAACGACAAAGGGTAACCAGTTCCATGTCATAACGCGAATTAAGAGTGTCAGGTAAGCATTTGTAAAACTAAGACAATTATTCATTTTGTTTTATAATTATTTCACAGTTTCACTTGACCGACGCATGGATAAAGTAATCATGGCCATGGTAACTTTAATTTTACGCATGGCGGATGAATACTCAATGTTCATACAAGTAGATCTTAAGCAGGGCTTTCAAAATTACTCATTTTGCTGTGAACGGCCTCTACTTACGAGTACGGAACTAAGTCTAATTTTTGGCGAGTAATGTTTTGGCTTCGCATCCGTGACGTCACGCCACCTGCTGTGTTCTACCCTCCGTTGCGGGAATGTGTGTCACAGTGCTGGGACGAAGTAGCACCCTACCTATCCACCAACGCCGTCGCGAGGGAGTCTTGAAGAGGGTGTCTACGGACGAGGGGGCCGGCAAGGGAGGGACGAATGCAGATAAAGACCCCGCACACACAATGGCCGCGCCGTGCCAGCTCGGTAAATACAACACCGAGGCGGTGGGCCATCCGAAATCAATGTTGCCTTCACCTCGGGCCTCCGCCAGTATTCACGGATGCTGGATGAAGGTCCTGGCTCAAGAGTAACCTCCCAGTAGGGCCTCTGAAGAGCGCGTGTCGTCTGCACATCGCTCTGGAGCACAAGAAAAATGGCAGTGTTTCCACGATCGTGTTTTTTAAACTTTGTAACTGGTCACACTGGACACCTAACCATTTAACATTTGGATAATTTATAGGCGATTCACAGTATAGTGAGCATTCCTTAAATCAAAATTTGAAAAATGACACTGCCCCCAACCTGCGTGTATTTTAACGAGCCACACTGACTGCAATGCGCTAAGTAAAGTTGATAACGACGGTGGGAAAGTAGTTCCATTAATTTATCGTTTAATTAAAGCCATTCAGGTAAACATTTTTAAACGCTGGAGTGATTTATGTTGCTTAGTGTTTTTTAATACTTATCAGAGTAACGTCTGATTATTTAACACGTGCGATTTTGATTTCAACATATTATAAGTTAGCATACAAATCTATAATAAGTGCACGCCCACGTTTATTTAGTAAACAAATATGATTGTCACATGTTTCACGTGTAATATTATGATATTTTTATTCTCTTAATTCTACTTAATATTAAAGTACATGCAGCTGAAATATTTATTTTCCATATGTGAATTGTTAAAATTTTATTTTGTTTTATCAGGATTTAAGCAACTTGTTAATTCTGCGCAAGTTGGCAACATTTAAGCACACCTTTTGAAATGTCACGGTATTGGAAACCATCCTGGGTTAAGTCCTATGTACTCTGTGTTAATTTGAATATTTCACCGCTGCCGATAATGGATGGTGATGGAATGTTCCATACTCCATCTTGAATTAAGTAGGTAACAACGGCAGCAGGCCAGTGAGGCCTGAGTTCTACGTTTAAAGTATAAATTAAAATTTTTAAGGTTAATTAGACCCAAAGAAGTATGCTACAATTTGAGTGATAAGCCAACAGTACACAGAACTGCCGTTAGGAAAGGTCTACGTGTAAAATAAGTGTGAGAAACTCTACAATTATATAAGGTATGATCCCACCTTAATGTACAGTGACCGTTACACGCACTTGAGAGTGTTTAATAAACTTTTAAAGTAAGCAGCATCATTTCCCCGACACTTTTCTGTGGTCACAAAGTGCCCGAGATTTAAATAAGTATCTGATTGCTTTACCGACATAAACCGTGCCAGCAAGGAACATTTAAAATAGGTAATTATACAGGCACGTAATTTATTGTAATTTATTGTAAAGAATATTAGTGACTTTTATTTTGAACTGAATTAAATCTACTCTGCAAAAATGTATTGTGTGCAACTTTCAAGATGTCTATACAAAAATAATTTTTACTTTCTAATACTCTACTCACTTAATTGGCATTTGTAGCACTCTTAATAAGAGACATCTTTAAGAACCTATTCCAGCTGCTGCGTGCATATTCTTTTGTATTTTTTACACCACCAAGGAATGACATCTTACATGCAGATTTATTTCCAAGATATTTTCCCACATTAAATCATTGCTTAAGATTGGAAGTTTTTCGTTGCTTTAAATAAATAAATAATTGTTTCCTATGTCTCCCCAAGTGTTTTGTATTGTTGTGTAGCTATGCAGGGGCTTTACAGAAGCTGATAGTGAGCAGAGCTATCCAGGCAACTGAAATTCTGTTGGTGTGGAATTCCAACAACTTCGACGGTGCGTTTGGTAGTTTGCTAGACTTCGATGTTAATTTTATTGCTATGAATTTCTCCCAGGTCTGCCTGTATACATAACATTTGACTAGAAAACCATGGCAGCAGTGTTCGTCCGTTTTCTTATAGTAGCTAATACCTATACATGGGGCTTAAATAAACTACTTCTCTCTCCAAGCTTTCTCCCCACGCAGGTATTGTTACATTTGTGTACGAGTTAGCAGAGTTGTAAAATATTTACTATTCCAATAATTTATACTTTTTTTTTTACCGATGCATGAATAAAGTGATGAGGCCCATGGCAGTGTTAATTTTAATTTGGCGGAAGAATACACAACGTGCTTACAAGAAGAGCTAAAGCAGCAGGGCTTTCAAGGTGCTCAGTTTACCGCGAATAGCCTTTAAATATAATCATTTCAAAACAAACGCGCGCATCTGAGGTCCTAAAATTAAAACTAATGGACCTATTTCGGCTTTACAAAAAACTTCATTTACGTACTATATATCATCACTGCATGGCTATACATTTGCATATCGCAGGTCGCGCTGACAAATTTAGGAAAACACCCGAAGTTCTTCACTGTGTTCGAGCTTAACTTCTTTACGAGAATGCATTACAACAGACTAAAAGGAAAAGAAATTACAGTAGTACTAAAAACAATAACTTACTTAACTGCAAGGTACATTGTAAAAAAAATTCTAGTAAACTTCCTTAACTCCAATGAATGTATTTAACCCATTAATAGTCTGTAAACAATACCAGACATAAGGCAGCAAATACAGGAATGTTTCGCGTCACTAGTAAAATAAAAAAAAATAAAAAGTTGGTATTTTCCTTACATAATTGAATATTTCTTAAAAAATTATGTTCATGATTTATAAATAACAACGGTAAAGAGAAACACACACAGTAAATTTAGACAACTACAATCTTTAACAGCCAGGCCTTGCAAAGAAAAGCGAAACAAAATAAAAATACAATTTTTTTTAGCCTGAGTTATTATCTTGACAAACCTTGCTTCTGCATTTTGTATGTTCGTACTTTTGCGACCAGCAGGTCACTCCCCCTTCCCCTCTTTCATGTATCCGCCAATTACACGAGCTTTGCGATATGCCAGCAGCTATGGTGAATCATAGGACTATCCGAATTGTTCGTATATACATCTTAAGTATAGTATATTCACGGTTAAGTGAGAACTTTTGATAGCCATCTAATTTGGAATAATAGTCAGTAAATATGTTTCATTTTAGCCTTAGACGTAAACTTTCGAGTGCGGTGGAATATTTACACTGTTTTTAATACTTAAATAGGGATATTTATTTAAAAACGTGATTAGAGGATAAAAAATAGCTGAAAGAAAAATTTAACAGAGCTGCAAAAGTACTCACATTACAGTGAACAGCCTATAGGAACATTTGATTGCTTGTCCTGGTATGCAGTTTCCCACGCAATTTGGACGGGCCGTCGCCTCTTCATGCTAAGCTATTCACACATTCCGGTGGAAGTGGCACGAACTACGATGAAAAAAAAGTGTGTTGTTGGAAACACGAGGACGTTATGTTTTTTAGCCAAATTATGCATGCTTACGTGCAAATAAAACTAACTAACCGAATGCACCATGAATGCCGCTGTTTATAAATCAGTGCTATTCTGTAAACTCTTCTGCGTGTCTAATAATTACGAGCAGTGTTAATAAACTTGCAGTTATTTATCAACACAAGAGATTAACGGCAGGCAAATGTGACCCAGCTAGTACGCAACTTCGTGTACTTGCGAAGGGTAAAGCTTATGTGTACTATAATGGGAATTCGGACGACGCTAGTATGTACGTAGTGAAGCCGCAGGCAAGACCAAGTATGTTGAAGTGTATACTTGGAGGAGATTCGGGCACGGCCCTGGGGATGACGGGGTTGCGGGAAGAGGGGTTGTCACGTGGTTGTCACATGTAACACCTTACTGAATGTCGGGTATTGTCTTCACAATTGAGACATGTCTCGATACTGAATTAGGTCATCTACGGGTGTTGCGTAAGTGTGGAGTGCAATATTTAAAGGATTAGCTGATATGTACACGCAGTTCATTTTACTCCACCGAGGAAAGTTTCTGAGAGAGTAGTGAACGGCGGTGCCTAGCGAGTGTTCCTGGTGATTCGGCAAACTGTGACAGCTATCAGCGACACTAAGAGAGTGACACGTGTGCCTGAAGCAACTCTAGGGAGTGTTTGGGTTACTCTAGGACGAATTCTGTGGTGTCTGTAATCCTCCTACACTCACTCTAAACCTGGATTGCTGAGGAAATATCTTTTTGAGTTAGTCGAGGGCGTCTGGCCGACTAAACAGTTACTTTCAAATAATTTATCTGAAAATTGAGTGAAAATATACCCGTTTTACTTCACTTACTGAATACATGACATTTTCCCATTGATGTTAACGAACTGTGCTAAGCCCAACAGAAGAAAGAAAAACCCTAGTTCGTAAACCACACGCCACCTGAAGGCCCAACAGAAAGTTGTAAATAATTATAATAATTATAATCAGCCAAACTAAATACAACTGGGGCCGCGGTTGGCGTAGTGGATAGAGCTCTCGTCTCCCACCAGGGTGAACACGGCTCGATTCCCGATGGGTTGATGCCGGATTTTCGCGCGTGAGAACCGTCCTGGACGATGTCGCTTTTGGGCGGGTTTTCTCGGGGTTAGCCTGTTTACCCCGACTTTGCAATCTGGCGCTGCTCCATACTCACTTTACATCAACTTCATCGTCTCTCAAGAACCCGTTGTTAAGAGCCGCCCAAAACACACACACAATACAATTAGCAAGCAGTCGGTAACTGGCAGGAGCGCAGTTGTAACCATTTGCTGTGGAGCCAAAAGTCATCACATACAACTTTTCTCCCCCTGACCTTTCCCAGCCCAGAGATAGCTATTTACGCTACTAATTATTGCATAAAGAGAAAATTATGTAAATGCGTTATCTAGTAGTTGTCCAGCTCGTGTTTGGGTTGCACGCTTAAACAGTAATTTAAAAAAACGCAGTACTGAAGAGGTGGCAAAAAACCTAGACACAGAAAATTTGGCATGAGAATAGGCTATATGAAAATGTACATAACATTTGCTGGGTTTATCGCCATCATTAATAACGGTAAATCGTGTAATATCTATCGAAACTCGTATCTATAATTTAGCAAAAGTGTTGGGATGAGGTATGTTGAAGGTCTTGTTTTTAACAAAGAGCTCCTCTACTGGCTCTGTTACATTACTGTTTTTGAACATTTACTAAAGAACTACTTAGCTTTCTTACTTCTTCTTAAAGGCTGTTCATATTAAAATGAGCACTTTTGAAAACCCTACTTAAGATATACTTGTATACACGTTGCGTGTTCCTCCATCTTATGTAAAAATAACATTGCCATGGGCCTCATCACTTTATTTATACGTCGGTCAAGCGAAAGTGTGAAATTATTAGAAAAGTAAATATTGTGAAATAGTATTCTTATTTTTACACTTCGATGTATTAAAAATACAGAAAGCAAGAGAAATAATATAATTTACCACAAATGGTTGTCTAACACTTTTTGTTCGACGTTAATGTATGGACCTACTTTCCCCTCCATCGTTACCAACTTTCCTGGACACATATCACTCATTGAGCTCTCTAAAATATATGCAGGCAGGTGCAGTGACTTTTTCTAACGTTGATTTCAAAAGTGCACACTTTATCGTGAACAGCCTTTACGTAGTGTTTCGTCCACATGCCCAGAGCAAAGTCGTAAGTATCTAATGGCCAGCTATCGTGTGTCTATCGAGTATAACTGTGATATTGTTATAAATGTAAATAACTCCATGTTGCTGTACAAATTAATGTGAGGAAACGGAAAGATCCGAATTTATTTTACAATGATGTCGTTCATTCACGGCAGTCTTTTTCACATTATTTGATGCTAGCTTTAAATCAAGTATTCAGCAATTATTTTTTGCAACAGCAATCAAAAAATAAAAAGGTTGTGTCAAAAATGCTTAATGAAATATGAACAAATCATGTTTCAAATTGTGAAGCACAAAGGGAAACAAATGCTCGGGAATAGGTTAAAGTATGTACAGCACTGTACTAGAATGAAATGTTGCAGTCGTGCAATCAAAGTCATGTAACTTCAAGTGTGCAACTTGCAACACTTGTCTTTCCTCCTATAGTCTACCATCCTCTAATTCCGTTATTTCGTACTCAGGATCTTATTAAACACTTTAACTTGTGATAAGAAGTAGGGGGTGTTACGGGGGGAACTCGTAACGATAGTTGAATAAGGAAGATCATTTATAAAAATATATAATTGAATATAACAAACTTTAGCTACAACAACAAGATACATTTACTCGTACAGCAACAGAATGGTAATACATTTACGTTAATATCACAAGAACTGAATACACTCTATATAGCACGCAGCTAGTCCCTAGTCTTGCCATAATTATGATTTAAGGAGAGGAGTGAACGATGGCTCGATACAAGTTATGACGTCCTACCGCAAACGCGATTATGCTCCCCCAAGGTGTAGATAAGATAGGCCTCAGAGTTCCTCTGGGCCTGTGGTTGTCTGTTGCCATCTTCTTCAGCCTCAATCACTCACAACTACACTTCGCCGAGACCTGATGTCATGTGGGGGGATGGTGCCTCCATTGGGGGGGGGGGGGGGGGTGGAGGCACTTTTATAGCCGGGTGAACGAACTGGGGCGTGCTTGACAAACAATTGCGCCTGGCCACCAGCTATATCCCATGCGACCTTAGGCGATGTAGCGACGCCAGGTTGCCGCTACAAGCTGATATTTCATTTCTGCACTTGTAAGAAACTGTGTCCGCACGCCCATAAACTACTCACTAATCTATATAATATAAATTTTTGTACCTATGTAGATATGCCAAACACGCCTATTTTGCATAATTGACTCGTAAGAAATATACTTCGGAGGTGAAACGTGCGACTAGAAATTATCGCCATATAACAGGAGTTTTTCAAATAATTTGAAAGGCACAACATTAGTATAACTAATTATAAGCTAAAAACTATTTTGATAATCGCAGACCTAGTTTTAAGACCTCACAAAAATTGAAAACTGGAGTTGTTTTGGTACTCCTACGAATAAGGCTTCAGTGTTTTCAATGAAGAGAAAACTTTAAAATATCACTTAACATGTGCAAGACATGGTTATCATTTAAAGACACTTTCTATCACCCTTAAGGTTCATGCATAAATAGGGACTAGGTATGCGAATGGTATATCAGACCAACTTATTATCGCCAACTGACATCAAACTAACAACAGTGAAGAAGCAACTAGATTGCCAAATGCCCCCCCCCCCCCTACGGTGTTGGCAGCTGGAGGAGAGGGGGAGGGAGGTGCAAGGAGGGGTAGAGGTGTAAGTGGCAGAAAGTAAGGCGACATCTTGCGGGGTAACAAACCTCCCCCCGCTCGGGCTAAGAGGCAAACATGCCGCCCACCGCGGAACCAGCCTGACGAGTCTTTAAACTGCCACTCGTATCCTTTAGCCCCATGGTTCTTCCGTCCCGGCACCGACTGAAGACTACTTCACCATTTGCACATTATGCTCTTCGCTGTCCACAGAGTGCGTGTATGTACATGTACATATAACACACACACATACACACAGACACACACACACACATATATATATGTATATATATATATATATATATATATATATATATATATATATATATATATATATATATATATATATATATATACACACACACACGAGAGATAGTATCTTCCCGGTTATTTCCGACTTTTCTGAATCTCAGGTAAAATTCTCATTTCTTCCAGCTACTCACTATGTTACCATCCTTCACATGAAGAAAAAAAACATCAAGCAGAAATCAACACACCCTACTAATGAGTTCTTCAGATAGCCACAAATAATTATATCGTTAAGAATAGTTTACTTCACAAATAATGTAAGAAGTAGTTATTGATATAAGTACATGGCTGCAAATAATTTTTAATGAGGGTATTCTAATAATTTTTAATGGTATAGGCTGTTCACCGTAAAGTGAGAACTTTTGAAAGTTCAGCTTAAGATCTACTTGTATGTATGTTGTGTATTCTTCCGTCTGTATTCAAGCGTCGGCCAAGTGAAACTGTGTAATTATTAGCAAAATTAATATTCTGCAAATCTGCTCGTTTTCGCACTTTGATGCATTAAAGAAACAGAAAGTGAAAGAAATAATTTTAAGTTATTTGTTACCTAACACTTTATTCGAAGTTAAGACATGGAACTACTTTCCCACTGTCGTGACCAACTTCACTGCGCTCATGTCACTAAGTGCGGCCGTTAAAATATATCCAGGAAGGAGCAGTGATTTTCTCTAAAGTTGACTGTAAAGTTGAACATAACAACTCGTAGTTATGTTCGCGCCGTAGTCGTATACTCGATGGAACAAGGCTACATTTATTTCAGTCGTGTTTATTTGCCGCCATACAAACTTCCCATCACCTTTTCAGCCCCGGTCGATTTTAAGAATGTATTCACGTCAAAATATCTGCGCCCTCTCCATATGGCTATAAATAGACAAGCTTGTCATGACACAATATAAATTTTTTTGCCTGTTACTAACAGTTATTTGGAAACAAGTTGCTATAATGAGTGAGTGAGTGAAGAGTGAAGAGTTTTGGGCGGCTCTTAACAGCGAGGTCTTGAGAGCCGATGAGGGTGATCGAAGTGAGGGGGCGGGAGAAACGGGAGATCCCCCAAGAAAACCCGCTGACCAACGGCATCGTCCGGCACGATTCCCGCATGCGAAAATCCTGTGACACGGCCGGAGATTGAACCCGGTTCAAGTTGCTAGAAGATTGTCTAGTAACTGACTCTGCAAATGAAATAATACAACTTTTGAACTCACTATTTTATGAAACATACAAAATTGTTCATGTATATCAACGTTTATAATAAACTCGAAGTCTACAATATCCCCAGCAGCAATTTTTGTTGCACCAGCGTTTACCCAACCTTTACTCAGAGGTTGGGCCAACGCTGGAAAGATGACGTTGGCTAAGAATCAAAATGACACTTGGGCCTACGTTGGTGAAACATCGTTGTATTAATTGGACACTAACCAACATCCAGTTAGCTACCAGCTGAAGGCTTACTGATATTTTACAACATTGGTAGTGTGTTAGCGAGACGTGTTCTTAAATACACAATGGAAACCAATAACCAACGCTTTGCCAACATAAGTTGTTGATGTTTTAAGTATATTTGAACAAAAATTTAAAATAAATCTTTCTCGTTTAGCTGTTTCTTGGCTTTCTATTCGAATCTCCTTGACGAAAATCTACCCGACAGAAGGTGGACGCAAAACCACGTCGTTTGAGCCACCACTCTAGCAATCTATCCACCTCACCACTTTAACTCTTGGAAAGAAGACGTATATGAAATATTTTATGTCAGTTCAGTTCACTGTACGGTGTTATGTGCCTTAGTCAATTATTACATCAAAAGTCTGTACTTTAAAAATGTATTGAACATGCGAAATAACGGATTCAGTTAAGGTTATGCCTTACACACATTGCACTTTTTCGCATATTTCTATTAAAGCCTTTGTTGAGTCAAAGCATGCAATGTATAAAATTATGAGCAATGTCACGGAATAATTTTCTACTGCATATGCGTGAAACTGTAATGAAAACATACGTTTTAATACATGCCAATTTTTAATTCAACATAACATACCACCCACCATAGGCTTACATATCAACATGCCAAACTAACTACAACTGATAAAATATAATACCCAACTCCACTAATAAATCCTTCTAAATTCTTACATTAATTGCAGGATATTAGGTAACATAAAAGGTACAAATTTATCGAAGGTTGACATTTTTTAAGAAGTTATTCATGATTTTAACCATATATTAAAATTTTCGCTTTAAGAATTTTGTTCCAAAATATTGGCCAAATATTTGGATACCAAATCAACACATCTCCAAACTTATCAACCAAAATGCACACAGATTGTTATACTTTGGGGTTTATCACTACCGTTAAGATTACCAAAGTATTGAGTTAAACAAACCGTTAGTTTACATTTTAAATTATTTATTGGTCAACTCAAGTACGCCACTATTTAATCTCGCATTAATACAATTTACACTATATTCAGATCAATTAATTCAATATTAATTCAACATTAATTCACCGTGTGATGGACGGTTCCAACCCTCAAGCAGTATTAGCTTAAGAGGGAACGAGGTAACACCCTACTAGCCAGGCTAATCAGATCGCCTCTCGTCTCTCTCGACGGCACGGTGGCGTTTCGGCTCCCGATCCTCGTCGCCAGAAGGTGGCGATGTCGGACATCCATGGAGGCGTCTCCAGCTCCCGATCCTCGTCGCCAGTAGGTGGCGATGTCGGACATCTATGGAGGCGTCTGCGGCTCCCGATCCTCGACACCAGTAGGTGGCGATGTCGGACATCTATGGAGGCGTCTGCGGCTCCCGACCCTCGTCGTCAGCAGGTGGCGATTTCGGACATCCACGGAGGCATCTGCGGCTCCCGATTCTCTTCGTCAGCAGGTGGCGATGTCGGACATATACGGAGACATCTCTGTCTCCCGATCATCGTCGTAGGCAGGTGGCGATGTGGGACATCTATGGAGGCGTCTGCGGCTCCCGATCCTCGACACCAGTAGGTGGCGATGTCGGACATCTATGGAGGCGTCTGCGGCTCCCGATTATCTTCGTCAGCAGGTGGCGATGTCGGACATCTACGGAGACGTCTCTGTCTCCCGATAATCGTCGTAGGCAGGTGGCGATGTCGGACATCCATGGAGGCGTCTCCGGCTCCCGATCCTCGTCGTTAGCAGGTGGCGATGTCGGGCACCTATAGAGGCGTTTCTGGAGCGGTGGTGTCTCGGCGTGGCGGTAATGGAGGGGGGCTGGCCTTGCTCGATCCTTCTTATATATGTCGGCTGTGCCCCGCTCTTCTCCCCTTATCACCCACGTTGAGCGGCCTACTCAGCCGGTCGGAATTATGACATTATGGCCCATACTCTTGGCCATAACAATATGCAGGCGTTGTACAAATAAATGGATGCCTACCAGTTACAACAGTATATTTTCTACTAGTTTTAGTTTAAAGTAGGTTATCGCTGCTCTAAAAAAAACGTGGAAAACCAAAAACAAATTTAATGTTTTATGTACTATTTTGATTTAGCACAAAATAATATCGCATTTTTAGATAATTCTGGTAACGCAATGTTGACCCAACATAACCAAAAGTACCCGTCACCAAATGTTAACAACACTGTCACAACACATGAATCAAAAATCAAATTGCAAGGGAAATTCTTTTTGGGTAGTATTCACATGCTACGAAAATTAATATTTTTCACATTTGAAATGATTGTTCTTATTAGTGACATCATGATGGTTCTGTAAGGTTGGCGAAACGAATATATACATACATACCAAATTCACAGTAAGTTTTCCAACGAAAGACCAAACAAATTCCCAACAGAGAAAATTTTAAAATACACGGCCTGTCTGTTAAATAAAACATGTATTTTAAGAAAACCTGCGGATTATTGTTTAATTTCTTTAGAAATATAGTAATTTTCATTGCTGACATAATTTTGGTGGTTTCATGATGTTGGACCAACTTAACATTAAGTACCAATTACCAACCTTTGGGTTTTAAAAATTAACGCAACATATAACTAATTAAACATGTTTCAAAGAGAAAGGATCTTAGATCTTGAAAAACATTCGTAGTTTATAAAATATAAGAAAGTAGCAATGTTGACAATCAGAATGCTTGTTCCATAAGCTCACCAAAAATGTTGGTTCCCTCAATGTTGGTTCAACAGATAAACACACACCAATTACCAAAAGTTTGTTTACTACCTTGTTACCAGCCAAAAACCAGCCTTATTAATATTTCAAACAATTACACTTACGATATATGATGCATTTCATGGTTTAGTAGCATCATTGTCAGACGGGTGCTAAGTAATTTTATAAATTTTCAGACGAGGGAGTGGGGGTGGGGATGGGGAGAATTTTTGTTAATGTATTACTTTGTCCTTGCATTAATATGTGGGATCCAGTCCAACACATATCCCAACGTTTCCATTCAAATTCCAACCGTCAGTCCAACGTAGGTTGCTACTGAGGATATTTGCTTGTTAAAATTTAACTTTAGTTCTACTCTTACCACATTTACGTGTTCTAAAGAGTTCTTTAGTTCCCTACGGGCCGGACTATGCCACTGGTCAGTGGATTTTCTCAGGACTCTCACGTTTCTCCCAACCTTTCATTTCGGCACTGCTCCATTCTCACTCCACTTCACCCTCATTGGCTCTGAAGACCTCACTGTTAAGAGCCGTCCAAATCTTTTCTCTCAGTCGCTCACATTTTGACAGTGTACATATATTTTAGAGACGAACAGTGTTTCAAAGTGTGGACGCCGGCGTTAGAGGACTGGGCTTTGATAATGTTTGATCCACTGAGCTAGGAAGCAGGGATACACTGGTAGCGCCTGGCCGGTAGACCACCCCGGGTACATGTGATGGCCGGGTGGTGGCAATCCAGGCGCAGAGCGCTGCATTTGGATGGAACAGCGCACATTAATCACACCAGTCGGCCGGGCGTGCATCGTCGTGACACCTCTGACTCGTATTCGACAGCTCGTGCTCTCTGTCCGTCTCGACTGCGCTACCGACAGTTCTCTCCCAACTGGTTTTACATCGCCATTCCAGGAAGCGGCCGGTGCAGCTCTCTGATATCAACCATCCTGCTTCCTCACTCATTATGTTAATGTTCCCTCTAGTTTCTATGCGAAAGGAAAGTCAAGAAGTATATAGACTATTCACGGTAAAATGAGACCTTTAAAAGTCTTACTTAAAATCTGCTTGTTTGCACATTGTGTATTTTGCTCCTTATATAAAATTAACATTATTATGAGCCTCATCACTTTATTCATGCATCGGTCAAGTGAAACTGAGAAATTATTAGAAAAGTTAATATTTTACAAATCTGTTCATGTTTACACACAGAAGCATTAAAAAAACTGAGACCGTAAGAAATAATTTAAATTGTCAGAAATTGTTACCTAACACTTTTTATTCGACGTTAAAATCCGGAACTTCTTCCCATAAATCGTTACCAATTTTACTGGGCGCATGTCACCCAGAGCGCTCGTTAAAATATATGCAGGTTGGAGTAGTGACTTTTTTGTAAGGTCGATTTCAAAGTGCTTACTTTATCGTTTAAAGTATAAAGTGCTTACTTTATAATTGTTTACCACACCTCCAGACGTCGGTACGCACAGAGTTCTATACACGGTTTTGTACAACACTTACGAAACAGATGTATCCCGCGAAGCATCATTTATTGTTTTAAAATTGCGAACGACCAACTGATCATTCGAAAGTCACTTTAGAGGTTTCAAAGGAGTTAGAAATTTTTCTGTATAAACAGGATGGAGGAAAAAAAACATCTCCTAATTATAACAATAGACTATTCACGGTAAACTGAGCACTTAAGCCCTTCTTAAGATCTACTTGTATGCGTGTTGTGTATTCTTCCGCCTTATGTAAAATTGACATTGCCTTGGGCCTCGTCCCTTTAATAATGCGTCGGTAAAGTAAAACTGCGAAATTATTAGAAAAGTAAATCTTTATATATAAAAATCCATTGTGCGTGAATGAACCGCATCATCACTGACAAACCGCTGGACCAATTGAGACCATATTCACACCATATGTTATTGAGGTCGCGAGTAAGGTTTTTAGTTGTGTTTCATTCCGAATGGTGGTGCTGGAGTCTAACTTCAATATTTATGAGCCGATTTCGATCATACTTGAAGGAAATGTTTATTTATCTATTGAGACCACATTCACACTATATGTTATTGAGATGGCGAGTAAGGTTTTAGTTATGTTTCAATCCGATAGGTGACACTGGAGTCTAACTTATATATTTATGGGCCGATTTTGATCATAGTTGCAGGAAATGTTTGTTGAACTAAAATAGAAAAATGCCAGCAATACCACAGTCAAATATTGGTCGACGTACTCGACGTAATAGAGAGAATGCATTGAGAAGGCAAAATAGAACGTGAACACGCGCTGCACAAACTGAAGAGGCACGAACACAAAATAGAGAAGCACGTGCACGCCAAACTGATTGTAATAGACAATTATGCACAGAAACATAACAGTTAAAACCATATAAGACACTCATCGATCATACGACGTTTTAAAATATCCTCTTATATTGTGGGAAGGAGAGGAATGGATAAAATTTCAATTATAAACAAGGAAATCCAACAACAGGTGCTGAAAATGAAAACAAAAAATAGTGCTATGAACTTCTATGTGTATCGAATAATTACACATTAGTTTTGTCATTGTGGAACAAAAAATATGAAAAATTATTTAATAAGCGGTGTTGAATGTTTCTTTACAGATAAATTATATTAATTCAATGTAATTATAACATGTTAAATATAATACTTTTATATGTAAAGCAACGAAACACAATACTCATGACATTTGCCCCTAATTTACTATGAGACACAGTGCACATGACATTTACACATCATGTCTTAAATTTGGCATTTACAATATAAATACAACAGATGGCGTTACATACATATTAATTATGGATTTAAAAAAAAGATGCGGAACAACGTTCGCCAGGATCAGCTAGTATTTTACCAATCTGCTAATTTTTAATCTTCAATGCATTACAAAAACAGAAAAAGAACGAACTAATTAAAGTTGTCACAAATGGTTACCTGACACTTTTTATTCGACGATAAGATATGGAACTGCTTTCCTTCTATCGTTACCAACTGTACTGGGCACATATCACTCAGTGCGCCTGTTAAATCATATGCAGGTAAGAGCAGCGACTTTTTCTAAGGTTGATTTCAAAAGTGCTAACTTTATCATGAACAGCGTTTGGATGTTTTATTACTATGTTTACTCATCTTAATTGCGTGATAATCATTGACAATTTAAAGAAAACATATTGTAACTGCAATTTTGTCAAAAGGAGTGAAGCAACAAGTCATCAGTTAGAAGCAGGAGATCTCTTATACAGATGAGGCTGCTAAGTTACAGTGTTAGATTACTCTCCTACCATCAAGGTGAACCGCGTTCGATTCTCGGTCGAGTCGCCCCCAGATTTTGCATGTGGGACTCGTGCTGGACGATGCGGCTGGTCGGTGGGTTTACTCGGGGATCTCAGTTTCCCCCGCGCATTCCGGCGCTGCTCTATATTCACTTCGCTTCACCCTCATTGGCTCTCAAGACCTCGACGTTAAGAGACGCCCAGATCTCCTCACTCACACTCTTGAAGTTCAGTAAACGTCCGGATAGACTGATGACCTCGGCCAACTGGGCCCGGAATTCTGACATTAATTTAAATAGAGTAAAACTTTTCTTCATTACTTGCTCTTTTATCTTAGAAAACTAAATATAACAAAACTAAGGCATAAAATAGGGAAACTTAAATACTGATTACAACGAAAACTGCGTAACGTCTGAAAGAATCGACACGTTTATTTAATATTTTTGTTATTTCTTATCCACGCTACACATCGTGTACGATGTACTATTTTCCTTATACAACTGAGTTCAGACCACGACCTGCTTGAAGTTCGAATTTCATTAATATTTTTATAATAGATAGCAGACTATTTGTTTACGATGATTGCGAAATCTAAAATGTTCTCAGTTCTTTTTTTAATATTATAACATTTCCCATTTCGTTTACAGGCTAAATTGTAATTGTTTAATTTTATTGTCTCTAAATATCTTATGAAAGTAAGTTCGAACTAGCAATGTTGATATTAAGAAGTTTGTTAGTAAAAGGGAAAGTTGGCATAATTTTATATGGCAACTATGGCGACGGACGTTTTGAACGTCAACATGATTCTATAAAGGCTAAAATAATAATTTTTAATTATATTTTCTTGCAAACAATATGTTATCAAAGGCAAAAATATTGATAAGAATGAAATGGAAGCGACGTCGGGAGAAGATTTCCTACGAAATGAGCTGTCTTAATTTATTCTGAATTGTGAGAGCTACGCGACTAAACAGGTGAGTCACATTTAGTATCACATTGAAGATTTAATTTGGCAGAATTTATAAGTAGAGTTTTAATTTTTTTACTTTTGTTTAGAAATCCAGATAATTTGCTTACGATAACCTGATATATTTATCTTTCATTTATCATTAATTATTTCTGAGATATGCAATAAATTGAAATCAAAATGGTTAGTATCCGTAATTGAGAAATTCAGTAAACAACTTACTATTGTCGTCCGTTCTTAAAGATGAGAATGTTTCTTGGGATTTATTTGATCTGCCAGACAACTGAGTTAAGCAATTTTTATGTCATTTAATTTAAATCTAGAGTTTAGCCATCTTAATGTTTGACCAATTAATCTCATTAGTATTTAAATACAGTTTGAAGCCAAGCTGCATTAATTTATTTTAAGTAGAGCTGGATATATAAACTTGGTGCGCTTTCTTGTTTGACATTTTTTCAGCAATTTCCCGAGTGTTTCAGCATGTCTCCGGTTGTAAGTATTCTGAAAGTGATGAAAAATCTAACGTTAATGCGTGAGACGAAATAGTTATATGTTGTGTGTGCCTAACTCACCATTCATAACGACATCCAAGCCGTGCAAGCCAAAAAATTTCCGATACAACTATACACGTTTAGGTAAGCTACTGCCCCTTTCGATATGAGGGGGCCTTGCTATCTATCATATCCTGTCTAACGTAAACATTATCCAGGAATACCCCTTCCGTTACCGAAAACTTCATTATATATATCTACGCCATAGCTGAGAGGGCAGTAACGCCTTTCTGAATGAAACTGGTTTAAGTGATAATCTGTTGCTGGTAGTAGCATGTAATTGAGTCCTTAACGTTTAGACAAGCCAAACTTTTAAAGTCTGATAAACCTTAAAAAAATTATTAATTGAATGAGTTTAGTTTGATGGTTTTGGTCGGCGTGTAACAGCGAGGTTTAAAGCTCCGGTGAGGGTGAAGTGAGGTGAATATGGAGTGACGGCGGAATGCAAAGGCGGGGGAACGGGCGTTCCTGAGGAAATCCGACCGCCACTGGTAACGTCCGCCATGTTTCCGATATGGAAAAATCCTGGTGACTCCACTAGGAATCGAGCCCAGTTTGCTATTGTGGGAGGCGAGTAGACTGACTACCACACTACCGTGGCCCCATAAATAATTGAAAAAATATTATCTATGCATATGAGGTTTACAGACGGAATATGCCAGCAATGTCAAGATTCAATTAATTTTCGTGTTGTTGTGATTTGTGCCCTACGATTTCGTGTCATATTTCAGTAAGATTTTTTCCCCCAATTACGAGAGCGAGACACGAAGATTCGTTGTGATAAATCGCGCGTCAAGCGAAGAGGCGGGAAATGAGAGCTGGCGGGTGATGGCATAGTCAATGTCGACGACTGTTGTGCGAGAAGATTTCCTCACGAGGTGACAGGCGTCAACAATAATTAAGGGCGCTGTCAACCAACACTCCCGACACCGGGGCACATCCTTGAGCGCGGCAGCCGATAGACGGCAGCAGCGTCGTGGTAAGAGAGTGAGGGGGGGGGGGAGGGTGGCACCGGCGATTGGACGCGACGCCTGGTGGGAGGACGGAAAAGCGGGAAATGGGAGGGGGGCAGAGGAGCCACACCCACTCCCGACCCTCGCAGAGCCGAACCCGCGGCAGTAATTGTCGGAGTAATTGTTGCGTGGTCTGCAGGTGAAAAACGTTGTGCCGCGGTGGATGATGAAGAACGCTGAAGGAGAAGAAGAGGGCCTTTGCCCCTGGCATAACGAGGGAGTCGCGCGGGCTTCGTTAAAACGGTGTGATGCCGTTCATTTCTTTGTGAATTTGGGGGGAAAGAAACTGGAACAGTCGGTTCCAAAACAAACTTTCGTGACTTCTAGATCTTTAAGACTTGATATGCACCCGATAAAATGTTGATTAATAAGAAAACAGTTAGTGTTTTCTTTCAATTTGGTATGTTCACTGATGCGAATGACCTAAGATTATATGCTAATATTTATAAAAGAGGAATAATGTGTTTTATAATTATTACGGTTGTCAACTGTTGTAAGCAATATGCCTGTAAAAAACCTTCTTGAATTTACAATAGAAAATCTTGTGCCATTTTTAAACAGAATATAACCATGAAGTGACGAATAGATTTATTTTCATTATTTTAAGTATTTAATCGTATTTTAAAAAGTAATATAGTACAACTAGATCTTCGCAATTGTTGTATTCACCTGCTATTTTTACGAAACATGAGGCTGAGTCGTCCAGTAGAGACACCAGGCAATATGACATGTTACAATTTTTGCCACCATGCTTTGTAGTAGATAGTAAATATTTTTGACCTCATCAATGCACTCTTATTTAGACTTCTTATTTTCTGTTTTAAATATGAAATTCTAAGCTTACTTGCCAATCTCTGTAACAGTTATTAATATTAATAATATACTAATTTTCTATCATTTACCATGCACGTTAGTGAGGAAAATGTTATTAGACTATAATAATAATGACAAAATTAACTGATATAATTAAGGTCCTAAAGGTGGACAAAGGAAACACTACTGTTGTGATGAACACTCAGGACTATGAAACCGAGATAACTGAGCTTCTCCCTCACCCTGCTTACTATACTGCAAGTTGGAACATCACTAAAAAAATTGAGTCTTCCAACAAAAAAATTATTACTGAGTAACCTATCGAACACGAAGTCTAGAAACTGCTCGCCATAAAGTATCCCAGGACACCTAGCCTCTGTGGTCTACCAAAAATACATAAACTAGATGTCCCTCTCCGCCCTATAGTTGGCGCTATTGGTTCACCAACTCACATAGCAAAATACTTCAACAAGCTCCTTAAACAAGCTTCACTGACTCCTGCTCCTCATTTGAATAACTCTGTCTATTTCGTGGAACTATATCAGCAAATTTAACCTAAATTTGGAAATATTCTGGTCAGTTTCGGTGTCGTATCCCTCCTTACTAAAGTACCAGTCAAATAGGCCCTCTAAATATTGCTCGAATAACTATGGGAAGATGATTTTAGCAAAGAACTAGTGAAACTAACTAGCACTGTTATCTCAACATTATTTTGTCTTCAAAAGAATATACGTATATTTACATAAATAAGATACCGCGATGGGCTTCCTTCTTTCCCATTTACTGGCCAACATATTCATGCTCAACTCTGAAGAGAATGCAATAAACACCAGCCATTACAAACCCAGGTGTTGGTACAGATATGTAGCTGGCACCTTTGTGATTTGATTCCACGGAGAAGAGTCATTATAAGAATTTCTGTTGTACTTAAACGATCCAGTTCACCATGTAAATCAAAACATATGGAAAACTGCCTTTCTTGGATGCCCTGGTATGAAAAAAAAGAACAACATATTGGGATACGCAGTCTTCAGAAAACCAACACACACGGACAGAACCTTACATCCAGGCTCACACCACCTTACCTCACAGAAGAGAATTGTTATTTCCACACTGATCAATATAGCTAGAAATATATGTGAAGAACAAGAATTTGCAACATAGACGAAACACCTCACAGCAGCTCTTGAATACAATGGCTTCTCAAGAAATGAGATACGAAGGATAGTACAAATGAACCACCACAAACCAGTAAAAGAACGTCTGAATAACCACGCTACATTGTCATACATAAAAATAATCTCAGATCAACTGACCCATGTACTTAATAATAATATTATACACATAGAGTGAAAAGACCTGTTAATAAAATAGACCACACCTTGCGATCAACAAAGGACAGAACTCCAGCTGAAGAACTAACAAATGTATATAAAATTCCCTTTTCATGCGAAAAAGTGTACATAGGACAAACAGTAAAAAGAATATTAACTAAACTCAAAGAAAACATCAGGTCTTACAAATATGAAAACTAGTAATCAGCAGTAGCAGAACATTACATATCAACAGGACACAGTGTATATTTTGACAGGTTCGGCACAATAGCCGGTATACAAAACTACAGGTTAAGAATAATAGGAGACTAAAAGTAAATAATTAAACATCCGAACAACATGAAGAGGGAGGATGTCTTCAAACTATGTAAAATATTGGCCACACTCTTCTTGGGGAACCAACAGCAGCACGAGAGAAAGGCCCCACAGGATTGACAGAACACTTAAGACAATCTGGAGCAAGGAAGGCTGTAATTTTCCGAATAACCAGCCAATCTGAGAACAGTCCCACCACGGCCATGGTATACATAGATCTGGTATCACTTGTGGACACCAGTCTAACTGCTTTGGCGAGACCCTAAAGATGGTAGCTGCAACAACTGCCGAAACTTCGGGAAGAAAATACTCGACTAAGCTCGAATCCGAAAGCCAAGAACACATTGACAATTACCGCAAAAGCCTGCGACCTTTTCAGATAATTCTTAACTACCACAGGCAGGTTTAGAGATTTGTATTGTATAGAATATTCTGTGGCAAATGAAATGTATGTATCTTACTATTTATTGTATATCATGAAGCTACAAAGATGAAAATATTTCAATAATATATGATCATTGCTTCCGCTGTTAAGATAACTTCATAAATATTACAAAACTGTATTTTTTTCTATCTCCACAATGATTTAATGATGGCACATGCTCATTGGTTTATTGACCTTGAAGTTGCCTTGGACAAATTCCAATAACATTTTACTATTGCAGGAAGTTTCCATGATTTTCTGCTGTAGTAGATCTAATAAAGATGTCATGTGTAAAGAGACACCAGGTATCATGTTTTTATGCGCCACCATGCATGGTGGAAGATCGACATTTTTTCACCATCCACAGACTTGAATTTCTGTGATAGTAATAGTTTCAATCCAAATGCCTACCGCAATCTGGAGGTAAACCAGAATCAAAAACCACTTGAAAAATTCCAGGAACTAGTTAGTGCCAGGAATGGAACCGCAATCCCCGGATTAGAGGCAAGATTATTTCCCACCACACTATGGATACGGTCACACAGAAGTATATCATTACTTCGTGATTATGACAGCTGAGTCTGTAGAACATATTTTACACAAACTACATTAAAAGTAAAATTTGGTTTTATAAACTTAGGTATTGAATAATTTCCATTTTCAAATTTGGTTTCATAATGTTTACGAAAATAAGTTTTAAGCATCATGTGTAAGATATAAAAAAAACAGTGTCATATGACACAAAGTTTGGTAGCGTTTGTAAAATAACTTCTGTCAAACGATTCATAGATTTGAAGCTACGATATATCGCACGACACACAGGCTAAGTAGGCAATCTACACACAGTATGGAACTTTGGCATATTTACTGGCACAGTCACTTGGTCTGTCTCTGAAAATATTGCAGAAATTTCAGATACTGATTGAAAATCTTGGGTAAGCATAATATTTGTAAGCGGCTGACTGCATTCAAAGTAACTGCTGAAATTTAATTATTTTTTTTTTTTGTTTCAGAGATTTGTGTAGACTCTACAAAATATCATAATTATCCTTTACTGCCTATTGCCAGCTGCAAATTTGTCTGGTTCTACACACTTTAACTTGACAGTCGAAATAAAAGTTAATTACGGTAAAGTCAGAACATCACGTTGAAAATACCACAGAAGCAACTCGCCTGGCTCGTCTCACACATGAAGGGTGGTAAGGAGGAACGGAACTGCATTGTTTGAAGTGCAAAGGGACATCAAACTCCGTGTTTTTTGAACCACCGTCATATGTATGGCTAGTGTAATCTTTTAGGATATCAGTAAATTTGCACACGCCAGAAAAAAAATATCAGAATTCAATGTCGTGGGGAACCTTTAGGGTCCAGTAACGTTACTGCTAAAGATACCGGTCCAGAAGTTCAAGAATGGCTGTAGTTCGAGGACTTTCATAAATTCAGTGTGTTATATTCGTCTCAGATTTGATTAATCGCTTTGTTACACATCACCTCATGGCTCAAAGTGGCCTCGTCCACAATAATAACCCAATGAGTTCGTCAAATATGTGATAAAATTACCACTAGATGATTTCTGATCTACTTAAAACGTATTTGGGTTCATAATTCGGTGCCACCTTTTAACGAATTTGATGCAAATGTTGCTCACGAAGGAAGTCAAGTGCCCACGAGTGAAGAGATTTGGGCGGCTTTTAACAGAGAGGTCTTCAGAGCTAATGAGGGTGATTGAAGTGAATATGAAGCGGCGCCGGAATGAAGGGGTGGGGGAAACGGGAGATCCCCGAGGAAAACCCCACCAACGGCATCGTCCGACACGATTCTCACTTGCGAAAATCCGGTGATCCGGCTGAGGATTGAACCTGGTTCGCCTTGGTGGGGGCGAGCGTGCTAACCGCTCAGCCACCGTGACCCCCCAGTGCCCACGAGTATGAAAACCGATTGCTTGAAGCACAGGCTGGTGGAGATGTCTCAGTATCATATCTTAAGTGACTGTCGTCAATGTGTGAAGCACAATTTACTCTTTACGCGTCTACACTTTATGTGAATTGGCCAAGCGAAGTGATCATTTCAGACCCAATCCAATCTATTTTAGCCACATTAATAAACTTCATTTATTGCATTAAGTGCTGAGCAATTATCGTGGAGGGTCTGTAATGAGAATGCCGCAGTCAAGAACCTTTGTTTTTATCACTTGTTATTCTACTACTTCGCTGCTGAATAAATGCCGTATAGGCTGTTCACGGTAAAATGAGTACTTTTTGAAAGCCCTGCTTAAGATCTACTAGTATGGACGTTTTGTATTCTTCCGTCTTATATAAAACTAACATTGTCATGGGCCTCATCACTTTGTTCGTGCGTCGCTCAAGTGAAACTGTGAAATTATTAGAAAAATAACACTTTATGAATCTCCTAATTTTTACACATCGGATACATTAAATGAACAGAAACCGAAATAAATAATTTAAATCACCACAAATGGTTACCTAACACTTTTTATTCGCAGTTAAGATATGGAACTACTTTCCATCTATCGTTACCAACTTTACCGGGCGCATGCCACTCTGTGCACCCTTTGAAGTATATGCAGGCATGGTCAGTAACTTTTTTCTAAGGTTGATTTCAAAAGTGCTCACTTTGTCGTGAACAGCCTTTATAATATTTCACCCCAGTCTCCGTACATACCACGGTGTGTTAGCGTAGGTGCGCTGTAGTACATAGGCGAATGTAGAACTATAGCAGAGCAGGGCATATGGCAGGACAGGAAGCAGAGTAGGTAGCAGGGTCTAGAGGGAGAAACAAATGCACGTATTCAAACTCTCTAAGGGCCGGTTGCACCATCGTGGTTCGGAACTCGATCTGATATCGTGTCTAAGATTGACACTGAAAACTGTTGCACCATTCGAGTTCAGAGCTGTACTGGAGATTGAGTTAAAGTCCATTTCGAACCACCGAAATTGGCGGTTCGAAATCTCGATCCGAGATCAGCAGCCATAGTTAACAAATGCAGTTTGAAAATTCCCCAACAGATAGAACTACATTCAATTGTCTTCTTGGGAAATTAAAATATTATTATACGTACTTTAATATTATACAGTAAAATTCGTACAACAATAAGTCACTTAAAACAGATAAAAGATCACACATATATTATGAAAAAAATACGCCTACTTCGATGACGTCATATATTATGAACCAATAGCAAAATTTGTCTCATACTTAATATCGATCTCGCCAAGATCGACGAATCGTAGATCCAGAATCATGAAATTTCGTTGGTGCAACACTTTTACATTGGAAAGAAGATCAAACTAGATTCTGGTTCGGAGCTAGGATCATTCGATCTCGGATCGGGGGCGATATTGATGCAACCGGCCCTAAATAAAGTGGGTCTGAAGAAGAACCAAAGCGAAGAGCGGATAACACAGCAGAGCAGAGAGCAGAAATACGGAACGAAACATTCTGTCTCCCTGGCTGAGGCCCTTCATTATAAACCCTGAGTTGCTATTGGACAGGCTAATATCACGCAACCCTGGCTGCAGGATAGCTAACTTTTAACACGTTGCGCTGTGGATAATGCGGGAGGTGTAAGTGGACATAGTTGCGTTATGGATGTGCAGTAACAACTAATGGAATAAACGTGAGTACGGCAAGCTATATGGAATCAAAACACAAGAATCATCATAACTTATACATACAAGTTACAGGGCGAAGTTGCAGCCATCAACAAACTCACTTGTAAGTGTGAAAGATTGCTCACACAACTATTACTTGCATTCATACATTGAAAACATTGTAAAACATCGCAGTATTTGCAATACTTACTGTTGGTTCTACTAGGACTGACGTGCTAATACTTATGCCTTAAGTTTTTTTGTACCGTATGTTTGACTGGGAAATGGTTCAAGATGTATCACGTATGAGAATAAGTTTTCTGTGCGAAGTATGTGTTTGTACAAGCACCTTTAGGCAACTCACGGTAAAATGAGCCGTTTTTTTTCAAAGTTCTGCTTAAGATCTACTTGTACGCGCTTTGTGTATTCATCCACATCATATAAGATTAACATTGTCATAGGCCTCATCACTTAGTTCAGGCGTTGGTCAAGTGAAACTGTGAAATTATTAGAAAAGTTAATATTTAACAAATTTGCTCATTTTTACATTTCGATGCATAAAAAACAGAAAGCGAAAAATATAATTTAAGTTATTAGAAATGATTACCTAACTCTTTTTATTCTTCGTTAAGATATGGAATTACTTCCCATCAATTGTTACCAACTTTTCTGGGCGCATGTCCCCTCAGTACGCTCGTTAAAATATATGCAGCGAGGGGCAGTGACTTTTTTCTAATGTTGATTTCAAAAGTACTCACTTTATCGTGAACAGCCTTTAATTATCAAAACAGTTTTCTTAAGCGTGACTACTGACTACTAGACTTTCGAAACGTAGAATGTCATGATCTGTAAATAGTAAATATTTTTCAGTATTCGCTTATGCCAAGTGTAACCTATTGTGCTCTATTCCGAGTATATTTTTAAATTGTATCACTTGTGTCTCACAATTGCAGACGTAAAAACAATTACCTTTTAACTGCCTTTACAGCAGAAAAAATTGCGATAGTGCCAAACCATTTCTGTAACTAAACGTGTGACAAGCTGTTGACAGATAAACATGTTTAAACGTGGTTTCCGAATGACACATCTGTAAAACATCAGGCGTTTAAACATGGACTTGTTGCACCATAGCTAAGGTGTATTTAAATTGATTTAACGAAATATTTCTTAATAATGCCCAAAGTATCTGTAGTGCACTCTCATAGATAACCCTTAACCTGTTCAGATGGGAATTGCTGAACCCCTAGCATAATAAGAAACTGCCTTTCATTCGTTATTTTGTGTGTGTGCTTGCAAAGCATTACAGTAAGCATACACTGCCGTCCCCATAAAAAAAAAGGCCTTCCTATGCTCTCAGAAACCCCAGCTCAAAAGATACTCAACAAAAAGTCACCTTACCAGTTAAAAGTTAATGTGTTTCATATACGTATGCTCTTAACCAATTCGCAATACATATTTTCTCTTTGGAACCAAAGGGACATTGGTGGAAGTTGCAGTATTTCTTCCTTCCATCACGTTCTTCTCGTAAATGACTGTGGATGTAATCAAGTGTTTCTCCAGTAATTCGTGCGTAGTTAAAAAAAGGTATCCTGATACCCCTTAAGTTATAACAGCTGGCTTTAATATCCACTGAATAACGATTTTTGTTTATCGTGTTAACACAGAAACGTTTGTCTTTTACATTTTATTTCATTATTATTTAGTAACCACTCTCGCCACTATCACTTTCACTACTCTGGAACATTTCTTTGTGTATAGGGACGAGACTGGGTTACGAAGGCTAAAACACAATTGGTAACATCAAAACTAAAAAGCCTAATTACTTTCTTTTGCTCGCTCACTCTGCCTATAGGCTGTTCACGGTAAAGTGAACACTTTTTTAGGCCCTCCCAACAGGCATTAACCAATAATAAATATATCTTATTACAGCCTCAGGCATTACATTTTGAGGGTGGGGAAATTTATACACTGTGTTTATTGGTCGCACTGCAATGTTTATATTAAAAAGCAGCAGGGAGATGGCTATAAGCTAGCTATAAACTGTTCACCATAAAATTAGCACTTTTTAAAGCCCTACTTAGGATCTATTTGTATGAACGTTGTGTGTTCTTCCATCTTATGTAAAACTATCATTACTATTGGCCTCGTCGCTTTCTTCATGCATCGGTCAAGTGAAACTGTAAAATTATGAGAAAAATTAATTATAAAAAAAAAAAATCTTCTAGTTTTACACTTCGGCGCATAATATAAAACAGAAAGAGGTAGAAATAATTTATTTATCACCAACTTTACTGTCCGAACGACCCTTCTATATTCTTTGTCACATACTGGTTACAAAAAATAAGAGTAAATTTTAAATATTTTGCCATGAATATGCGAACAGTTTTTGTTACCACTGTGGGGCCCCAACGAATATTCGGAACTTTTCTGAACTCTGATAGGGGTAGAAAAAACTGACGTTATTATAAACTTCACAATTACAACTATAAAATATGCATACGAATTTACGTATGTTACTCAATATTAGAATATCAAGTAAACTATGTTTTTAACATACTTTTTGAAGGGCTGTATATTACGTCTCATTCAATCCTACTAAGTTCTTCCCATACCTTTTACGCTAAAAGTATGGGGAAAATATTTATTATTTAATGCATTTCAATATGTTGTTTTTAATTTGTCCCCAATGCTGACCTTCTTTCGTAAGTAAAAAATAACATTGCCGTATACATAGTGACTGGTATCAACAATTATTGACTCCGTTAAATTTTTAGTTATACAAATAAGTTTATACGACTGTAATGTTCACTCTGATGAACTAATGGAAGGGAACCCGTTACAAACGGTCGTCGTGTTTGAAAATTACAATTTACCATTGAGATCTGTACATATTCACTGGTATTGCAGACATGTTAGAAGTGAATCACCTACATCCACAGGGGCCACGGTGGTGTAGTGGTTAGACAACTCACCTCCCACACATGCGAATCGGGTTCGGTTCCTGACAGGGCCGCTCCCGGATTTACGCACGTGGCAATCGTGCCGGACGATGCCTCTGTTCGGCGGGTTTTCTCGGGGATCTCCCGTTTACTCTGCTCTTGCATTCCAGTGCTGCTCCATACTCACCTCGCTTCACCCTCATCGTCTCTCAAGACCTCGATGTTAAGAGTCGTCCAAATCTTTCCACTCCACCTACATCCAGTACAGCTAGGAAAAAAAAATCAATTCTGTTAATCCTTGTAGTCCCACATTACTCAGGCCTACGCCACACGTTTGATAACCGAGGTGGTTTTAGCCCAGTCAAATGTCCCTTGCCGTGTAAAAGTATTTACATGTCTGTTCGAATTGTTATAACAAAACATTTATTTTCAGTAAAAAAAAAAAACTTATTACTGGTCGGTTGTATTCTTGTAAGATCCCGTTACATGCTCACGGGACAGAACATATCCTTGAAAGTTTTGTTTCCAAAAGCAAAGAAATTTTCACATTAATGTTGTCCGGGCTGCACTCGGGCGAAGTCTTCAAAGAGACAACAAAATTTTTTAAACATAGATAAACCTTTATTATTCTCTACGGGGGTCCCCGTAAATGTAAATCATTTTTACATCGTCTTATTCAGTTGGTAGGTGTTTGTTTCAGCTGTCGAGTTACAATGTGCTCAATTAACGCGAACGGTCATAGTATGCAGGAACAAGTAGAAACCATTGTGTTGCGTATTCTTGCAGGCAGAAGCAATCCAAATAAAATAGGCATGTTCTTTTATGACACCGGTTACCTTAATTTTAAATACATTTCCTGTGATTCCTGTTTAAGGGGCAAGTTCATTGTCATCTTGGATTTTCGTATTTTATTTATAAATTAATTTTTTGAGCCAATATTTCAAAACCAAGCTAGTCAAGGCACAGGGAACATCATGGCAGTTTTTTTTCGAATTCCATCTTATTATTATTACATGATCAGTTTCACATCTGCAACAGTAATTAAATATTACCTAAGTAGTTAGTCATTTCAATATTACATGAATATGTAATGGGTATTACCCCCTTAAACAACTGTAGGCTTGTAACAAAAAAAAAAAAGGAAGGAAAATAGGGTTGTGGGAAAAACCCACAATCATGCCCCGTTCGAACTCTGATAACTCCGTCGCGTCGCCTTGTCATGGGCATGTAAACAAAAGTCAATTCGAACAACACGACCACTTGTTCACAACTGAGGCCAGTTTAGGCCGTGCAACGTCGTTCTGCAGCGGTGGCGCCACGAGTCATTCAGTTACATAGTGCTATCCCATGACTTTTGTCATGCCCGTGTAAAAACTTTCTATGTTTATGTACGAAGTCACGCAGTTATTCTTTTAGAAGTTAATTCGCAACCGCAAGGGCAGTGACATTCGTCACAGCTACCATAAATTCAGTGAAAAGCGTAATTGCATGCAATTGATTTAGGTATTAAATAATTTATTTATGGTTAATATTTTCAGCATGTGAAAAGACAGTTAACGGTCAATATATGGTTTGCAAAATTGCCATTGTTATATTGTATAAATGTATTATTAAAAATATGAATTAATTGATTGCAATTTGCAATTACTATATAATTTTGCTCATACATATAAGAGTATGTACAAACAACAATATGAACAGTACACAAGAGGTAAAAATATTTTATTATACATAGGCCTGTTATATAAAGTGTATATATATATAAAATTTCATTAGGTAAGTGAGGTATGACATCTTATATTTGCATGAAACTTCGCAAAATTAATCTGTTAAAGATTTCTTAAAACAAATTGTGAATCAGTACGTTTAAATCGAAAGAAAAGGCAACCTTCTCGGAACAGTCTCAGGTGAATCGTTCTCGAGAATTCCATGCGGGAATTTCAAACAGAAGGTGAGTGGCCTGAGAGGTGGTAGGCAACACACATACACGCGACGTGTGACTGAATGATACGCGAGTGAAAAAAAAAATATAGCTCTCATCTTTCTTCAAACGTGCAAAGAGTCGTGTGTGCTAGGTGTGAGTCTGGGTGAGTCACATTAACAAATGGTGATGGTACGTTGATGTATTGTGCACCTCGTAGAGGGCACACTCGTAAATAAGGGACATCGTACTGTGAATGCAAAATGAACACAAGGCAGATAATACTGCAGTAAACTAATGTATTAAAAAAAAATACAAACTATTACATTTACTAAGGTAAGTACACTAATCAATCAATTCATCCACATGCCTGTAGCGCGACTTATTGCACGTCGTACATATTTACGTTGACTGCTGCCAAACTGATATTACAGTATCGTGGAATCGCTTGCCAAGTTGTTTAGGTTTTCCCGTGTGTATGTGTGTTGCCTAGGGGTCATGCCACTCACTTTCTGTTTGAAATATCAGAACGAACTTCTCGAGAACGGTTTACCTAAGAGTGTTACAAGAAGGCTACATTTTCTGTGGATTCAAACATGTTGATTCACAATTTGTATTTACAAATCGTCTACAGCTTATTGTTCGAAAGTTTCGTAAAAACATACGGTGGCAACCCTCATGTGCTTAATAAAGGGAGCTGATATTACAAACAAACCGTGTTTTCAGAGGTATAACATCTCCGCTATACAAATCACTATTAAGCCTACTTGTTACTTGATCGCAAGTACTATATATCATTTTTTAACTAAAAGCATTTCAAAACTCAAGATGGGGGGGGGGGTTGGGGGCGCATAGCTCCCTTAATAATCACACAAGGGAAAAGTGGTACGTAGGTTTTTGTCTTAAATTTTCGTAATTAATTAATTGTTGGAATTTGTCAGTGTTGTTCAAAAACATTTTGTATATAAAATACATCCACGTTTATACACTCATAGTTAAATCTGTTAATATAATATATATTATGCATATATATATATTTCAGTACGGGAACCGACGTTAGGAATTGTTTTCTCGTTTCTCCATGGAAACTTATAACTAAACAGAGATTACGTGTATCCGCGATGATTGTTTTAGTACACAGTTCCGTTATTAGATTGCTAATGAGACTGAAATACTTCACGTGGTTTTTTTAATGCCTGATGCGTACCAGGCATAAAGTAAAAGAAAAATGACACTCAGTAAAACCGGCCTGATGGCGCAGCTGTTATAGGAAGGAATACGGCTGTTGTAACGGCGGACTGGAGGTGCATGACACACTGAGCCAGAGTGTCGCAAGGCGTGAGAGCGCAGGAGAGAAGATGCGAATGTTTTGACGCTCGAGTTGCCATAGGAGATGCCAGCCCCGTCCTAGCAACCCCGGAGAGCGAGAGAGCGCAGTGAGGAGATGTGCCAGGCACTGAGTCTCTCTCTCTCTCTCTCTCTCTCTCTGCCTCTCAGAGCTAGCAAATTCCCATCACAGGGAATTCAGTGGAATACGGAACGAATCATACTACAGTATTTATGTCGAATTTCCTTTCAACACTTTATAAAAGTTTCGAGGCTTAATACTACTATTCAAGGGCGAAATTTTTTCCTGTATTTTGTGGATATTTTATTATTTAGTGACGTAATGCCAATGGCAATTTGAATAAAAAAAAAATCAAAATGACATTCATAGTGTGTTTTAGAGTAAATGTGAGAGTAATAAATGAAAATATTGATTCCTACAAATTTGAGAAAGTTGTTTTAACACAAAGTTTGGCGTCAACCAATGTTTTTCTTGAAGTCGTAGGTGTGGAAGTTCAAGATTGTTTGCAATCCAACAGATGGCTTAATTCCAGTAAGAGCCTAACTTCTAGCTATTTTCACTTAAAATTTTGTCTCAGAGATAAAAATGGATATATGGCCGAACCCCAATAACATATTCCTAACGAACGTTCTTCGTGGCATTATCTCTTTATTTGAACTGTTTAGCGTAACATAATTTTGTTCGATTTTGAGATCTGCGCGAAAAATAAAAGTTAATTCAAATGAAATTTCTGTAAATTGTTTTGCTGTTTTTTGACAAACCGTTTTGCTCCTTGGTTATACTTTTTCCGTACTATTATTTCATATCACATCGAGTGAGGGTATAGTTTGCTAAACATGTAAAATCGTTATTTGAGCTTCTCAAACTCCCTCAGGGTCCCCGTGGACAATATTGAAATGGAGGTGCAATAATTTCCTTTCAGAGGCCTCCACCGAATATCATTTCACTGCCCTTGTACCACACTCGCCTCCTATATGAGCACGGTCTACTTACATGCACATAGGCGGCTCTCAAGACCTTGCTGTTAAGAGCCGCCCAAATCTCTTCACTTACTCACTTACATGCAACATCAACACTCTGTAAACTATGCTCGAGTGTAGATCAAGCGAAGCTAATTTAAATTTCTTTGTTGTTCAGAACAAAACTCGCTTGGTTGTGCAGTCTTTATTCGGCTAGTGTTTAACATGATCTCACAAGAACACCACAGTGCAGTAACAATTATATTTCAAACGATAGAATTTGATTTTTATATACTTGTTTAATTATTTCTGTTTGAATATGCCTGGGTCGAGAGAAAAAATTATTTAACAGATCTCAAAATAAATAAAAAATGTGTTTTGCCACTTTAAATGAGCAGGCCGCTGAAATAAATATGTTCCATTATCAAAATGTCTGTTAGCCCAAAACGAAACACAAGCCTCTTTACAGGGTCTGAACAAAAAAAAAAATTCTTATGCATAGATTAAAAAAGAGGCCTTAAATTTTGTATGATTAAGTAACTATTCAAATTTACGATGGTTGATGTGGCAAACTCAGTCTTTTAATACGCAAAATAAACCGTTACCTGCGGGCTGGGGAAATAAACTTTCGTGGGTCTTAATATTTAATTATTTACGATTGAAATGCCGCTTTGGGCCTTTTGGTTTGTTTGACCCGTGTGGTCGGTTTGCTACACATCTTGAGGGGCCTCTAGTTTGGCAGATTCACACACTAACTTATCAATATTTAGAACTTTGTAAAATGCGAGAGTGCGACCCACTTACGTCCGCTCGCCATAGCTTCAAGAAATTATATATATATATATATATATATATACATATATATATATATATATATATATATATATATATATATATATATATATATATATATATATATATATATATATATATATATGTATATATATATATCACACACAACACACTCTCTATCTCTCTATCTCTATTTACCTCTACCTGAACAGCTCAAAAGGTCTGTCAATCTCAACGATCTTTCAACTAACAAAAGTACATTATCATGTGACATTAAAACATAACAAAACTTACTCTATTCATCTGAAATTCAAAATAACTGATATTACAAACTACGCCTTTCATAACAAAACAGTAATATGTATACTTTATAATATAAATGTCAGAAACGAAACTGACGGTCAGTATTTGAGGAAAAAATAATATTCAAATAAGACGCAACATTGTAAAAATTGTATCTAAAATTTTACAATTTAAAGATTTTTGTGGCATTTTGTATATTTGTAAAACTTATATATATATATATATATATATATATATATATATATATATATAAGTTTTAGATACATTTAATATAAATTTAATGTCATAAAATATTACTTGTTTTGTGAAAGGTTTTCACTGTAAGAATGATCTATCTCGCACATATACAATCTGCATAGGGGCAAATAAGAAAAATACAAAACTTTTAAAAGAAATCAAATAAATTTTAATTCGGGCGCTCTTAGTTGTGTCAGTCTAAATATGCAAACGTGTAAGCCTAC
Organism: Dryococelus australis; assembly: GCA_029891345.1. Lineage (NCBI taxonomy): Eukaryota > Metazoa > Arthropoda > Insecta > Phasmatodea > Phasmatidae > Dryococelus > Dryococelus australis. The sequence goes on from CM056996.1 coordinate 154,128,021, forward strand.
GTTTTGCTAAATCAAATTTACGCCGGAATGTGCAAATAACGAAGTTTATTATTCAGTAGGGTATAACACAGTACAATGGGAAGATTTTACACAACTAATTTATTTAATGGAAATTGCAATTTTCCCTTTTTCCTTACACACAAAACGGTAACGTTCAGTACACATGCGACGCCAGTGATATCTCGTGGCGAAACATTTTATTTGCCAAACTAAAAGCATTGAACTTTCTAGCCTGAGTGTAATAAACTTGACACGCATTGAGCCAGCCTATTGGTAACATAGCACATTCGATAAAATTAGTTGCTTGCATAAGGACCCTATGAACTAAAGGAGGCCTAGGGTATGCTGCCATGGGTAGCTATCTAGGTACATTTACAATCTGCAAAGTATATTTCCTGAATGCTTCAGCATTTAGAGAGAAACAGCAGGATAGAGCGCGGAGGATAACCCCACATCTCTCGTTTCTCATTGATTTCTGTGATTGCTTCAGACTCCGTGTGGTCCTCGACGAAACAATGAGTGGTATTCCTGCCCGTCATTTCTTGTCCCGTGTCCCTGCACAAATTGGTTTGACAAGCTTTACAAACATATTAGATGGTTAATAACATTTAGTGCAGAAATGCGATGACATTAATAAATATATATTTTTGATTTCTTAATGTTAGTCTATTGTTTAACATTATAACTTTTTTTTGTATTTTTTTAAAACATTTGCCTAATTCATCCTTAAATATATTATAAAGAACTGTACATTAATTATGAAAACATCCTTTTTTAAACAATTGAACATACCTCTAATTTTGTGCAATAAATATACAATTCGTCGTTATTACAGTTTTAAATAAACGATTATTTTGAAATCGCTAAAGTTAAAACTTCCTATTTCTGGCGTCCTTCTCATTGGAGCATTATGATCAAGTTGATACAGAGGTTGCATGCTCTGTTCTTGAACTGGGTACCGTGGTCGTATTGGTGGAGGTACGGCAGTGTTCACAGCTTGTACAACACCTGGCTGGAACTGTTGCTGCTTCTGTAGGCTGTCTGTAATCGGGTACACGGTCTGAAACTGCACTTGTGGTGGTTGACAATTACCTTTATACCAGTAACTACCTATCATAGGTGGTTTAACTTCTTCGTTATGCTGAGAAAAGTTTGCTTCTGATATCCAAATATTTGTGGTGGTGCGCTGCTGAGCAATATGCTCCTTTACTGTTGTTATTATTACAAATTGAGGCTTGTACGACTTACGTTAGGTCTGTCTAGAAATGAAAAATTAGTGTTTTTCTTATTCTTTACAAAGATAATGTAAAACAAGTGAAATAATGAATTTTGAAATATTTTTGCAATCTCTGTTAAATTTTGAAGATATTTCATTCTGTATTATTTTTCAATATAATCGTTCTCAAGAGAATTACAAAAATTATTTAGATTGCATTTCTAAATAGATAAAAGCCTCAATTTGTAATATTTCGCATTTTTTAAATTTCAATGTTGACAGGAAAATCTTTTTTTTAGAGCATTAATTTTTTTGTAACTGGTTTCCAAAAAAATTGTTTTGTAAAGGTACTAATTTTTTTTTACAGCGTCAGGTATTTAAAGTGAAATGTAATAAATTACATATAAAAATGCAATTTATTGAAAAATAGTGTTAAAACTGGCAAATCTGAGCCTTAGTGCTCCCTTGGAGTAGAATCTACTTAATACTTACTGACTTCCCAACTTTTTATGTTGTTACTCTAGGGCGGGGTTTTAATAATAGTAAGTTCACAGTAAAGTTTTTTTATTTTTAAAGTTCACTTCTTATTCTGTACGAGGCGTTCATTTGACTCTGTGAAATTGTTACAATAATAGATACGTTGTTATTACGCCGAATTTACTTTTAAATTGCATATAAAGAAAGAAAGAAATTTAAGAGCTATCAATTTAAACAATAAACTTTTTATAAATATTTGAAATGTAGAATTACTTTCCTACTTTTCTATACATCACTATTAAATATTACATATAGTCTTTATGACAAAAAATATATATATTCAAAAGCAAGGATTTTTCCGATGTTTGATCACGAATGTGTGCAATTTACAGTGGCCAACTATAATTTTGTGGCCGTGTGATCTGTGTGCGTGAACAGCTGGAGAGTGGAGTGGAGAGGTCTTAGCGTTGACGTTTTTGAGAACTGATGAGGGTGAAGCGAGGCGAGTAAAGAAATAATGCCGGAATGCAAGTGCGGAGGAAACGGGAGATCCCCGAGAAAACCAGCTTACCAGCGACATAATCCAGCACGGTTCCCACACACGATAATCCCGGGAGTGACCCCGCCGTTGGTCGAACCCGGTGAGAGAGAGAGAGAGAGAGAGAGAGTAAAGGGGCTCGTCAGTGCGCAGACGTGTACTCACACGTATCTTCCGGCCGGCGACACTGACCACCTCGTCAACCGTGCCCCGTGTCTGGTAGGACGAGTCTTCCAACAGCCGGATTGCGAGGCGCCCGCTGACGATCCGGCGCGGATGAATATTAATGGCGCGACGTTGTTGGTGAAAGGGGAGGAGGGTTGAAGGACGAAGGATCAGAAGAGCTGAGGACAAACAACGTCGGCGATTCCCACTGCCTCCCTCTGGCCGTTGTGACGTGTGGAGCTGGAAGGGTTTGAGGGGAATAGCGGGGGAGATACTGTACTAAACTAAGCAGTTGATCAGAAAACTATTCCACAGTGCAATATCATGGAGATGTTTAGTATATGGGACAGTAAGCTGCTCTCAGAAACGAAGTCTAGAGAAAGACTTCGTCCCACATTAAGTAGTGTCATGAAAACGTGCGATTTCGTACCTGTCGTTAGATCGCACCTCGGCGTCAATTTGTGTTGTATTTGAGTAATTTGCACAATATTCTTAAGCTCATTTACTCCGAAGAATTTTTCCCTTCCCAGGATGCCTCATTTTTCCCTTATCTTCCTACAAAAAAAAACTCAATTCATTTTTACGTCTCGCCGTACATCTTCCATGAGGTTGGTTTATATAATTGCTCATTTCTAATACAACATTTATTTTATGCTCTTACCTTTGCCCTATTCGCACGTTTAATTATAGTTTCCTGCACCTTATCGTTGCTACCAAGTTCGGTTATTTGTAGATGGCTCTTGATTTTGTATTGCCTCCTCTTGTTACTCATTCATTCACAGATATTGCTGTATCCAAAGGCCGTGAAACTATCCTACTCGCGGGGCCATGGTCTTCACACAGTAACACGCCGGCCGCTCACAAAGACGTTCAAATTTAGTTTCCCGGCGTAGTAATGCTGGATTGTCGCACATGGGAAACGTAGCGGATGCTGCCATTGGCAGCCGGGTTTTCTCGGAATACTTCCGTTTTCCACCTTCAGTTCCTCGCTGAGTGTCCCTATGTCAGAGCAACATACAAAATAAATATTCTCAATTTAATTTAATTTGGTGCTGTTATGACATGCAGTAGGAATAGTACCTTCACGATTGATTCAACACTTTTGAAAGCACTGCTTGGGATCTATTTTTCTGCCCATCTTGTATCCTTACGCCATATTTTAAATTAACCTAATCTTTATATATACGCCACTTAAATATAATAGCAACATAAATATGATACAGGTATGGCAATCATCACTGTCACATTCACGAAACAAACCGAAAATAAGTGAGAATATATTTAATTCTCACAAATTAATACTCGACGATTTTAATACGGTGTTTAGATATAGAACTACAGAAATTTTCCTATATCGCGTGTACATATACTGTGGGCATGCTAATCAATCTATTTGCTAAAAAATATGATGTAAGGGCAGGATTATTTTGAAGGCTGATTAATAAAGTACTGAATTAAACGTGAGCACATAACAAAACGCAATAAAGCTCTGTCAGGGGCGTACAATTTGTGGCGTATTAGTCGTCTTATTACGCAAGAGACTTTTCTGGTTATTAGATTTTGCAAACATCCTGCTGATCTCTAGCACAGTTAAGTATAGGGAATTGTTCCTGTTACATACAATTATTAAATTATTGAGATTTTTAATATAAGCAATTTCTTTTTTTATATATATTACGTGATATTATAATGAATTTACCGATCAGTATTACGAGAGCCAGACACCATACTTATATTGATATAACTTATGCCAGGATCACATAGCCCCGACACGCACGACACGACGGCCAACAGCCAATGGAATACAAGATAGAGCGCCGTAAACCCGACCGATTCTGTCGTACGACCAGCAATTTTGGATTAGAAATTATTTCTATTCTTTGTCGTGTCGTGGGGCACGACGCACAGAATGTACAACATTGCAATCTTTCCCTACAATGGTAAATACATAGATTAAAAGAGAAATAAATCTAAAATTACTCTATCTAACTCTTTAAAATAATAATTTTACCTTTGTATGCACTAGCGATACCAATTTGTCACCATTATGTATTATAAATTTCCCTCGTGTTCATCGCCTTTGAAACTAACGTAGCCGATCAGCGCCTTCAAAATAGTTAGGTTAAATGCCGAGAGCGTGATGACGGTCGTGCTGTAAATTCAAGTAGTCACATTGAAATGTGTCGTGGTTGCGTTTTCGTCGTGTCGTGCTGTGTTGGTCGGGGCTATGTGATTCCGGTATTAGGCAGCATTTGCAAATAGATGCTTAAAATTATCTGCTCTATATTCAGTGAAGTCCAATTTTTAAAATCAGACATTATTTTCATAGTTAATTGAATATTTCGTTAAACCGTCAGTATGTGTAGAGCCAGTTAACGCAGACACTGAATAATGTCCAATAATTGAATTGATTCCGAATGGGGAAAGTCATAACCATCACTTTCGATACCATCGTTAATGGAGAGCCTGTTATAAAAATTCCTGAGCAGAAACCTCCGAATCTGATCAAAAAATTAATTCTGAACATTATTCTAATAGTCATTTGTTACTGCTGTTTCGTACATAAAAAAGTAAGTTTAGAAATTACTTTTTAAAAATGAACCCATGCTCACAGGCTAATTGAAACACCGACATACATATTAAAATTAGTTTCGTAGAACACATATTTTATGAACTGACTTGTATATATATGCGTATATATATGTATATACACGCACTTATCTAACGCCGTAACGTTCGTAAAATAAAATATGTGTATGTACGAAACTAATTTTACTAGCTAAAAAATTCAAATATTGTTCTCTTTATATATATATATATATACACACACGCACACACACACACACGTCCTTATACAACGCCAGTTCTCACTGTAACGTTCATAAAATGTATGTGTGTGTGTATATATATATATATATATATATATTGGCTGAGTCGTTGTTAATGTATACTAACCCGGCGTGAGCGGAATCCTAAGGGCAATTAAATAGGCATATATATATATATCACAGGGTCTAAAGTGATATTTGAGGGTGGTAGAATCCCTTGAACTCTTGTCTTTTTTTTGTACATAGTTTAGAGAACGATGCCGGAAAACTTAAGATGAATTTCGAAGATATGCTTGTTTAACCCCGTCACCCCTGAACAAACTTGCCTCGACGGAATAAAAAGTACGTTGTTTAATATGTCTGTAGAAAAGCCAAGATTCAGGGATAAATCTAGGAATTTTTTAATATTTCGATTCCGTATGCTTGTAAACTATATGTAGCAACTAAAATTAATTAAACATAGACGCCTACAAAGATTTAATAAGTAAAAAAAATTGGGTTTGGCTGTGTTGGGGACACTGCCGCTTGTGTTGCGTGAATACGTCTACGTTGACTTGCTCGGATGCATTGATGTATTTTTTACGTTTCCGGCACCGATTCACTCGATAATATGGGATTTTATGGGTACCACTGGATTACTTTTGAGATGCTCTTTCCCACTGTTTACGATTTATCTATTTCGACTTGGATTATTGTCGAGTTAGGCCGAAATTGTTTTAAGTTTTCTTAATTTTTTACACTAAACGCATACAATTTTGCCATAACCATGCCACACAAATGTTTTAATACACGCAATCGATTGACCTTGACGAGAGCTGTCGATTGAAACTTAAACTAGCGTCGTAGCTTCTCCTTGTCAAAAGTTATACTTCTCGGAATTTATGAGATGCAACGAAAATAACTCAAAATTGCGGCGCTCCCCCCCCCCCCCCTTCACAAAAAAAACACCCTACCACCGCCACGCTCGATGCTTCCCAGTCCTCTCACACAACGTAACATATTATTTGATCCCTTGGCAATCGAGTGGTGTAATTGAATTTTGAATGTTGACGATAGATTCGGAGTTGCAATGCCAATCTTTATCCCCCGATTTTATCATCGGATTTTCTGGATTGCCTCCCAGTACGGTCACAAATTTAAAGTAAAAACCCAGTACTGCCGTTAACAACTGAAATTATTTTTCCTGTGTAACCCACGCTGGGGCGGGTAGATATGAGAAGTAGCCGCAAGCGATTTGTTGTCTGCGCTTGATGCTAGGTTCATGGAGGCGGGATTGTGTCGCTGTAGTTTAGAAGAAGGGAGGGGTGGAGAGGAAAGATGGCCATTGTTCCTCGCAGATGGCCAGCGGCCACCCAGCACGCGCGATATTAATCTCGCGCAGCGTGACGTCACGTCACGTTTCTGCGAGGCAGCTGCTGCCGCTGCCTGCCGTCAACATTAATAACTACCGGGGAACGCGGCCGGCTGCTCAGCTGTCGCCATAGAGGAAGCTCAGCTGTTGCCATGGAAGAAGGAGAGAAAGAGGAACGCTGGTGGGATTGTGGAACACGGCAACGGCTTTGGTTGACTATCGTGGCTCTGTCCACGTTTTCGACGTTCACGCGGAAATCAGCGCTACGGGCGATACATGCAGGTTCAACAAATGCCTTCACTTCTCTATACTCACGACCCTTAGCAAACGAACTATATTAAGTGCACCGTAAAGTAATAACGCTAGGGTATAATAATAAGTCTATACTCTGAAACCGTCGACACGTTACCTTTGGGTAAAAAATATTTTAGTCACACTTGCATTTAACTACACTGCAGAAATGAACAAATATATCTTGCCTGCGGTCGTACAAATTTCTAAAACGATATTAGCGGCAATATTCAACGGAAAACGGAATATTAAAAAAAAATGTTTTACTAGTTAACCTCAGCACAACGTTTTATCTATCTGCGCAGATGAGCAGCTTTGAATGTGGCTTAGGTAGCAAAAAAAAATCCTTTCCAAGTAGTAAATCTAGGTTAATTATAATCTTGAATGATTCACCTTTATAGCTCTGCTACATATAAGTATACATAAAACATTATTGTCACCATATTTGTCGTTTGGCCTATATCCGCTAATTTTAAAAAGGTAAATTCTACGTAGAGTTTTATTAACTTGGCTATAACTCTATACGAATGGCGTACTGAGATTTCAGGTTTGTACTACATAGTTATGAATTATGTACGGAGACATAATCTCGGCATATACGTTCTACTTTCAAAGATTATTAAATAGGAAAAAAATGTAAATTACGTCCATATAGCTGTAACCAGCTATTCACATCAAAGGGCTGCATTTTCGTTGTGCAGTACTTGTAACGTAGAAGGTTACTGTGTTTAGACCGTTACGTAGTGTATTGCTTGTATTTAGCTTGCCTTGTTAGTTAGTTTGTTCGGGTACGTTCGGGTGAAATCTTGCAAGTGAATTTTGACCCACTTCTAGGTATTCAATCGAGCTGAAACTTGGTATACATATAGAAACCCGATGACAATGCTCTAATACGGTGACAGCGACCTGGCGCTGCAGTCAGGATCATCTCCTCACGAGGGAACATCTCAACGGTTAATAGTGTGGCGAATTGAAAATCGCCACGATTATTTGGTGTTTTTTGCTACGGGTTTTTTTTTTTAACTCCAATTATATGTATGCAGGTGGGTGCGTTTAGTTCAAATCTTGCAAGTCTATTTTAAATCAATATTACCGTTATTCAATCGAGCTGAAATTATGCATACATGTGTAGTTCCGATGACAATGCAATGTGAAGGTACCACTGAGCTGATCTGATGATAGAGTCGGAAGTGACAAGCTTTTACGTAATTTAAGCAGTATCCAAGACACTAGGAGTCATGTATTATAAATCAAAATTGATGAAACTAAAAATTTAAAAATAAAATAACTGTAAAAAAATGTTTAAACAAGATTTTATTTATAAATGCACTAAAAAGAGAAAAATAATCATAGAAGTTGCATAGTTTGTAGAGCTTGTAAAATGAGGTCGAACAGCCATAGTAAACTTTACTACCAATTAATATGTTTGTATCAATTTATATTTAGTATAGAAAAGCTTGGTGCAAATAATCAAGAGGAAGGGGGCGAGTTATGGTTGCCGACCCCCTCCCCCTTCTTCGACACTTCAGCACCCGTGGCGGGGGGGGGGGGGGGGGGGGTTGTGCCCCTGGCTTAAAGTAAGTTCGTGTTTACTATAAACGTTGTGTTCGGATGTACCATAATTATAGTACGCAAGTTCATATCCCCATTTATCACGTACCCTAAAGTTTTAAGTCTTAAGTAATTAGCTTTTACGAATTTAGTCTTAATTCTTAAGTACTAAGGCTTAATTTTTAAGTCATGCCGGCGTTCCCACACAACACTTTACCATAGATACAATATACCCATTGCAACTGCAGGTCGAGATGTTCGAGCGAGCGCATGCAAGAGTTCTCAGCCAACCCTGTACAATAACTACTATTTCGACGATTACCTGCTTCGCCGACGGTGGCCTAGCCCGTGGATTCCGCGAGCCCATCCCTTGGTGAATTATAATGCAGATACACCTTAACAACTTTCATTTTAAGAGTTTTCATTCTGAAATGCGACAAAATAAATCGTGGCATTTTGATTCGTTACACGAAGTTTACGTATTGCGTCGTAATTTGGCAGGCGAGATGTGGGTGGCTCTTTACTTCGGGGATCTCAGAGCCGACATGGCAGACGAAACGACCACATTTTACGTAGACGCGAAAAAGTGTAACTTAATGCATGTTACGTGTAACGTGAAGTGACCGTAATACCGGCCTAAAATTGGGCTTACAATTATTAAGTTATGCGTTAATGCGCTTATCTGGCATATATAAACATGTCTTCTGTGTTTGGAGTTTCCAATTAAAGTTTTAATTCTTAATTACAACCAATATAAATAGGCGACTAGGCTCTCATGTCATGTTTACTTTTGTTCTTAACCTCGTATATTACAGCCATATTTAAGCAGATCACACTTCAAAGCCGATATTCTATATCAGAGAAGCTTATTTTTGTGAACTAATATAATCGTAAACACGTGCATACGCACGCCTTTTTAGTATTTATTATACTTACGTTACTGTAAATAACAGTTTCCCGCCATCAACACCGACTGCTCTGTTATGATTGGTCGCCGCCTCACCAGTTACTCTTAATATATAAAGTATAACTATTTATTTTAACTCTTAAGGAAATCCCGACAGCGCACACGGCATGCTAGGTTCCATTGGAGACCAATACATAAGATAACACACTTTCATTTCTCCTGCACACGAAATAACGAATAATTTAACGCTTAATTTTTCCGTAGTAAACCCAGCTTAACGGTCGTGCTGCAGGTGGCGCGTGAGCATACTATAACTATGGCGCGGCGGCAGAAGGAGTTTCGGCGAGTAAGCCGATTGTCTGCTGCTAATTCCGGCGCGATGCCCTGGGAGGTTCGGTCTAATGAAGATATCCTGGTCCAGGATAATTCACCCCATCCCAACCCCCTCCCCTCCACATAATCCTGGCCCCACCCCTACGCGCTGATGAGAACGATAATTACTAGTCTAACTAACAATGCCTCGTCGCAGATTCTTAAAAGCTTATTACCGTCTCTTTCCCTTCGTTTCTAGTAGGGGGCACCCTTACACCCCCTCTCCCCTGATGGAGTAACTCCCAAACCCCCCCACCAACCGGCTCTCCTTCGCGATGACGGAAATCACACAAAGAGACCAGCGGGAATTTCTCCTCCACAACTTTTGCAAATTTCGCGGGCCGAAGTTTTCCGACTGATGCTTCTACCCCTCATCCTCCTCATCCTCCCCAAATCTTTTACTCTTATTATCATTTCTCTTTCTTCCCTGGGAATGTTATCTCGTTAACGTGGCTGGCGGTCCGCAGACGAGCAGCTCCACAGCCGCCGCTCCACAAGAACCATTACAAACTTGTGGAGCCACGGGGAGGAAATGGTCGCATGGACCGACCTCGAGACTTCCGGCGCCAAGCTTCGTCCTGAATACTACAGTCTATTCGCAGTGCCGTCACACGTTTTTGATCGAACCTTTGGATAAATACCCCATGAATCACGTTCTTGGATATCTACAAAATATTCCATTTATCAAAAAACGTTTTATACTTCTCTAAACATAAAATTAATTCATTTTTGGGTAAAAGGAACTTTTACTTATATTTTATCTAAGATGTATAGTGAACTAGCTGACCTATGCGACTTCTTTCGCCCCACTTGGGATCGCTCTAGCCACTGAGCCACTGCGACCCCACTTGATATATTTCTATTCACTAAGACACAGCGGCCCCACTTTGAATAGCTCTTGCTACTGGGCCAATACGGCTCTTGGGAAGGAAAGTAGGACAACCTATGGACAAAAAAGATAAGAGAAATGACGGAACTTTTTTTAACAATGCTTTCTTTATACAGTAATCCTAAGAAAAGTTTAATCCAGTTCCTATGTACACCATCATATTTTACTGTTTGATATATCTCGATGAAACAAAGACTAAGTTAGTCCGGGTGTTATTATCTAAGGACTATGTTAATGTCAGTGGTTTTTGAGTTAAATCCAGTCGGACAGACAGACAGACATGAAATAAATTAACATTATATATGACTTCGTAATCAATTATACTACACGGAAAAATAATTTTAAGTGGAAAATTCAAAAATCACAGACACACTTCTATTGTATTTATTTGTATAAATAAAAACAGGGCGAAAATATATGTGTTGATAATATCTACTAAGAAATAGTTATTACGCAATATATTGATGAGGCGAGTGTGCACGATGGCGATGAGCTGTCCTTTTGGTGTAATTTACTATACTTGGTTAAATTTTATTTGCTTGAGGCGGAGGAATATCTTGGGAGCATAACTTTAGCAGGGTTTCAGAAAACTTGGAAGTAATCCTGAGTTGATGAAACCACGCAGTTACGGTCGCGACGCTCCCCTGACTGCAGTTGCTTCCAGCTGCTGGAGCAAAGAATCAAGGAAACGATAAGGACGATATTGACTCGCACCTCAAGCACTGCATCGCCTCAACTGCCGTACCCTGACATAAATATTTCGTCATATTTACCAAACGAAATTTTGTGAGTGTATGTTTACACTGTACGATATTTTGTTGACTCGATTTATTTACTCTTGCACCAAACATCTGCATTCGTTCCTTTGAACCAAATAAAATATTTAAACCAATTTGTTGCGCCGAAAATTTTTTTGATTGTTCAGACACAATGTACGTGTATTTATTACACGTAATAACTTTATAAGTAAATTCAACTGTAGCGTGTTCACGTTTACTTGAGCACTTTTGAAATCAACATTTGAAAAAGTCACAGCCCCTATCTTCATATATTTTAACAAGCACGATATATGGCATGCGTCTATATTTCGTAACAACAGGGAGAAAGTAGTTCAATTTAAACATGGAATTAATAAGGGCAAATAAAATTTAGTGAATGCTGAAATTTCTTTTGCATTCTATTTTTAATGCATGTACTCGTAAGCATAAACAAGTTAGTAAAATATTTACTTTTCTAATAAATTCACTGTTCCCTTCGCTCGAAGAATGAATAAAGCGATGAAGCCCATGGCAATGTTCATTTCACACATGGCGGAAGAATACACAATGTGACTACAAGTACATTTTAAGCAGGGATTTGAAAAGTGAAAGATTGCGGAAGACTGGCACCGGCTAACCCTACCAGGGAGGGTAACTACGGTCACTTGCGATATAGGCTGTTCACTATAAGCTGAGAACTTTTGAAAGCCCTGTTTACGATCTACTCGTATGCACATTGAGTATTCTTCCGCCTCATGTAAAATTAACATTGCAATGGGTTTTATCACTTTATTCATGCTTCGGTCTAGTGAAACTGTGGAAGTATTAGGAAAATAAATATTTTACAAATCCGCTCAATTTTACAATTCGATACATTAAAAACAAGAAAGCAAAGAAATGTTTACCTATCTACCTTTTATTCCACGTTAAGATATGGAACTACATTTTATCCATCTTTACCAACATTACTGGGCAAATGTCACTCGGTGAGCCCATTAAAATATATGCAGTCAGAGGCAGTGACTATTTCCTAAGTTTCATTTCAAAAGTGCTCACTTTATCGTGAACAGCCTTTAGCTTCCTGGACCATCACGCCAGTAGCAGGAAATGTGTACAGCTGTAACGTGAGGCAGGGACAGTATTGTTCACTTGTAGCTCTTCAGAATCTAGCACGGTCACATAGAAGCTAAGAATACCGCGAACTCTAGCCGCACACGCCGGCAAAATGGCGTCACTGTTCAGCAGAATGTTAGAACGCCGTGTGCCAATCTGCATCTGGTAACCTACTTGCCAGCTAGCAGCCAGGCCGTTAAGGAATCTTTCGCAGCATGCAATAGCCAATCAGACAAGGCTCGTTCCCAGGGCCTCGCACAGTCAATGAGAGAAAGGGAACGCCCGCATCAAAGAACCGCCACCCAGTTTCGTACCTGTTCACTTATCTTCTCTGTGACATGGTGGTCATCTGTTCCCAGATTAAGGCGTGTTTAGTTACGTATTGATAAAGACTGTTCACGATAAAGTGAGCACTTTTGAAATCAACATTAGAAAAAAGTCACTGCCTCTGACTGCATATATTTTAACGGGCTCACTGAGTAACATGCGCCCAGTAAAGTTGGTAACGATGGATGGAAGTAGTTCCGTATCTTAACGTTGAATGAAAAGTATTAGGTAACAATTTGCAATAACTTAAATAATTTCATTTTTCTTTCTGTTTTTTATGCATCGAAGTGTAAAAATGAATAGATATGTAAAATATTTATTTTTCTAATAATTTCAAGGTTTCACTTGACCTACGCACGAATAAAGTGATGATGCCTATGGAAATGTGAATTCTAGATAAGGCGGAATAACACTCAACGTACTTAGATCTTAAGCAGGACTTTCAAAAATGCTCATTTCACCATGAACAGACTATAGAACGAAGTATTTCACATTGGTTTCTGATAAAACAGCTACTAGTAAATGTGACAATTGAAGTAATTATTGCAGATTGTCGGAATAGCATATTTGCCCGTGCTTAACATATGGGACGGCTTTTAGTAGATATACGGTGCTCTAGTGAAACTTCAATTTGTCGCTTGATGGTGGACAACGATGCAACTGTCTCTGTTTTAACTGAAAATCAAACGATTCTCTTTTCTGATGGCATGTCGGGTTTGTCTATCATCGGTCTGCCATGTACGGGTACCTACACGCATACATTGCTCCCAAAACATAACACAATCTGACTTCTGAACGGCCAAAATTACAGGAAGCTCGTTGTACCACCCACTTTGTCATTCGCAGCTCTATTAACCTGTCTCTCTCAAACTCAATAGTTGTTCGCGTGGAAATCTCGTAAGTCTTCTCGGAATGCCCATCGCTCATTAATCACACCTGGCAAGTAGTGTGTGTGTCACAAGAGATGTGCTGTTCTGAGCACTGCCAATATACTTCACACGAATACGGAATACAGCGACCTCTTCCAACGCATGTACATTGTTATGAAATAGGCTCATGGCCAATTCCATACAAGGAAGGAGCTAAGGGCGTAACTGAATAATGAGGCCGAGATTATTAATTGGAGGAGCTTATAAGGAATATCATTATGATAATTTACATCGCTATGATTAATTACCACACGCTACTACAATTGCAATCTAATTGGAAAGTCACCGCAGCATTCATGATGCCGCAGGCTGTTTCTGGTAGGCGGTTAACGACGGCCGGACATACCCATCTCCGTGTATTCTCATTGCGATGGCCCGATGAGGAAAGACGCCTCGCTTAGTGTTACGCTGGCCTATATCGGGCGCGTTGTTTAACATATTCGGCCCCGTTTACAGGCTGGAGGAGGGGGGAGGGGTTCTGCAACTATCTCCGCGAGGTAATTACTGCAATCACACTCGTGCTTTGGTTCAATGTTTGAAAGTGTGAAAAGGCAGGCCGTATACCTAAGGCCTGATCACTGCATAACAACATTTACCATTGCACGAAACTTTAGCTGTCTGCATAATAGATCTATCTATTTTAATGGTCACCAAATTATTTTTAAAATGTTGTGGCACTGAGTTTGTGTGTGTGCTTTAGCCATTAGGATGTCTTAGGCACAACTATTTTCTTCTACTTCATTTTTTCTGAATTTGTCCAAATCTCACGAAAGGGCTATCCTGTATCCTGACGTAATTTGTTTTTATCTACAACTTTTTTTAAGGGCTACACTTGTACTGCGCTAGGATAGGATGTAGTAATGTATTAATAACATTTTATACATTTTAAATTCATTATTGAATAAATTCACACACAGCAATTTTACTTTAATTTTTTAAATAATCGACAAATTAATTTAATTACATGTTACACAATGTCACACAATCTGCGAACAATGGGAGATCATTTATCCACATTATCCCTTATAGTAATGTATTCAATTACTCAATAATAAGTAAACTTAAGTCTAGTTCCTCAATCTTAAGTAACACTGCTAATTTACCATCATAACCAGCTCCATATTATGCAGAGAACATTGTTTTAAGTGTGCGCATGCTTGTTAAGAGTCGCGTATGCACAGTGATATCTTGGAAAGATGTTATTTCTTTCGTTAAGAAACAATTCTCCCCCACATCATGACTGGTTTTAATAAAGTTGAATTAGTATATCCCGACTAGCATTCTGACTGAAGAAGAGGGAACCTGCTATGAAGGCCAAAAAATTCGATCAACAGGAGGTGATCGAAGTGTCATATGACAGTGCTGAAGGGTCACATAGTTCTTCTTCGGTTCGTGTTCCTTCTCCAACTTTGTCTGACTGTGAGGTGAGGGCATCTGAAAACGAATTTTTCAAGTTGAGTTGATTCGAGAAATTTGGGCGGCTCTTTACAACGAGATTTCGAGAGCCGATGAGGGAGAAAGGAGGTGAGAATGAAGCAGCCCAGGCATGCAAAGGTGGGGGAAATGGTATATCCCCGAGAAAACACGCTGACAAGCGGCATCGTCCGGGCACGATTCCCACTTGCGAAAATCCGGAAATGACCCGGCCGTGGATTGAACCCGAGCGTGAAACATAAGTCATCATCATGTCTCACATTGTCAAACTTACTAACAGTTGAATTCATGCAGACTGCTTCCTTGGGGTCGCAAATATTTATTTTCACGATAAGTGTGTTGACGGCAGCCAGCAAAATTACCACATCCTTAAATCTCAGCTACTCACATCTCAGCTATACCTAAATCATAATATTTCGCTCAAAATTAAATATGTAATTTTAGGGATAGGACAGTTTCTTTGGTTAGCGTATTTTTAGTATCACTGCAACACTTTGTCATATATCTGAAGCAATAAAAATGTGTTTGTGCTTGATGTTATTGGCAGGGGGTGTTTACGAGACTGTGGAATGTGGTCTCAGCAACGAAAACTTTCTCACACGAACGAGACTCCCTTATTGGACGCTCTGCTCTGCTGTATAGAATGTAGGGCATTACAGGAGTTTTATGTCCCATATATTTGATATTACGACTGAAAAGTTTCTACCAAATAACTACCAAGCGAGGTTGCGCAGTGGCAACTCACTGGACTCGCATTCGGGAGGACCCGGGTTCGATTCCCTGTCCGGCCATCCTGATTTCGGTTTTCCATGGTTTTCCGAAATCACTCCAGGCGAATGTTGGGATGGTCCCAAACAAAGGCCATGGCCGATTCCTTCCCAATCCTTCCCAAATAACTCTTCCCTGTGCAACATTCATTGTATCTAATGACCTCGCTGTCGACGAGACGTTAAGCCCAGTTACCTGCCTTAAATACCAAATAACTGCTGCTTTACTTTAATCATGTCTCAATAATAATGATGAAAATATGGTGCAAAACGGTGTTCAGAAAAAGGAGTCATTGTTGCTGTGTATGTGTGAATATTTCCGTGAGATAATAATAAGAATGTTGATGTTGAAAGGTGCTTGGTATTGCATATGTTGCAGGGGATGAGCTCGGCCGGGGACGTGGGGTCAGCGCAGGACCCGGCGGCTGCGATGGGCCACTCGTCCAAGCCGCGGCTGCAGTCGCCGCTGGACTACAGGAACGGCGACCTGGTGTCGCGCCTTCTCGCAGCCACACCACCCTACCTCTACAACATGCCGCTGGTGCCGCAGAGTTTCTTCTTCAGTGAGATGTTGCGCAGCTTCGTGCAGGCCAAGGCGGAGGCTCACTCGCCGCCCGCGGGCTGTAGCCCCGCCCCGCCACCCCGCCCAACACGCCGCTCGAGGAAGCGCTCGTGGCGCGAGGGCAGCTCCGAGCGAGCCGCCAAGATCTCCAGCTTCTCCGACAAGCCGCTCGAGCTGACGACCACCTCGAGGCCGCCCAAACAGGAGGACAGCAAGCCTCCGCCTCCAGCCAGCTCTCCCTCCGTGCTACCACCGCCGCCACCTCTGCTGCTGCCGCCATGCGGCTTGCTCCCGCTCCCCTCTCCCGACACCACCCTGCCGCCAGACATGCTGCTGCCGCCTCCTCCGCCTCTCTGGTACCCTCCACTCTACCCTCTACCACCACAGCCACCATACGGGATAGACCCTCTGCACTTCTTCATCGACCTGCGAGTCTCGGGCCACATCTGGGACAGGAAGCTGGGCGACAAAGCCGGCGGGTCTTCCCCGGGGGAGCACGGCCTGTCGGCGAGTGGCATGCTGGCGACGGACGAGAAGCCGTGCCCCAAGTCGCCGCCGGGGCCATCGTCGCTGGTTAAGCAGACGAAGCACTGCTCGGCGTTCAGCGTGCCGCAGCCGCGGGCGGCGGAGCGGCGCGAGACGTCGCCGCTTGGCGCGGTGGCCAACACGTCGAGCACCAACTACGTGCTGCGCAACCTGTCGCGCATCTACCAGGAGCTGCGTGGTGGCCGCCAAGACGGGGACGACTGCAGGACGGCGGCAGTGGAGAAGGAGGGCGACCAGCAGGCCGAGGAGCCTGACCAGGAGCAGGGCAAGGCGCGCTGCAAGGACCTGCGCGCGCTCATAGGCCTCGAACTCGTCGTCGACTACGTCAAGCACGAGGAAGGCCCCAAGGCACGCGGCCACGACGCTGAGCCCGTCGCCGACACCTCTCTCGACACCGTCGCCTCCGACAACAACCACGAGCCCATGAGGCAGCTGTGAAGAGACTGCGCTGCTCCGGCCATCGCCTACACTTCCTTCTGGACGACGCGGTGGGCGCTACTCTCTATCTTTATAGACTGTTCACGCTTATCTGAACACTAACGTTTGAAAAATTCCACGATCCTTACCTGCAAGTAATTCCTATGGCCACACTGACTGGAGTGCGTCCAATAAAGTTGGCAATAGCGAAGGAAAGGTAGTTCCACGCCTCAACATTGAGATAAAAATGATAAGTAAACATTTGTGAATAGTTGAATGTTTTCTTTCTCTTTCTGCTATATTCATGCATATAAGAAAAAGTATGAGAAAACATGTACAACATTTACTTTTCTAATTATTACACAGTTTAACTTGACCGACGTATGAATAAAGTGATCAGGCCTACGGCAACGTTAATTTTACACATGGTGGAAGAATACACATTGAGCAAACAAGTATATCTTCAGAAGTGCTCAGTGTACCGTGAACAGTCTATACAACCGTGGCGGCAGTACTGTCTGGCCATATCCTATCAACCAGCTCTATGACTGAACTAAAGATATAAAAATACGTCATGTGGATTTGTTCGTCTACTACATGATTGATTACAGAATCGGTAATCACGTGAAGTTTAAGAATATTCTTGCGGCAGTATTATCCTCACATTAATGAATACAATACCTATATCTTGACCAGATAAAAGATGTTCTACTTGTGATAACTATTTCTGAATGTGATATAAAACCAAGAGTGAGCTGATACACGGATAAAGTTTACTTCATTTTACACTGTTAGTTCTTCAGGTATGTTGATTTGTTAATATATTGTGGTGGTTCTCGGCTTTCACTGTTATACATTTACGATGTATATTTGTATTTATAAGAATTTATGGAAGAAATGAAAAATTACAAGACAACTGACGTATTCAACTGCAGGAGAGATAAATAACACGACAATGTAGTTAATCTTGTTGATAGTATCCTTACAAAAGTGAATTTACTGAATGCATTTCGAACTGCTTCACTAATAGTTTCTGGACAATTTATCTATATCGTATAAAATTTAAAGACTGGCTTTGATAGAAAAAGTGTTTCGAAGCCTTTTGAAAGCAAGTTGTGGCAGTAAAATTTAATGTTTCTATTGTAAAAAATATTTGCTTACCTGTCCATGTAAGAATTTAGGCAATTTCAAAATGCCTACTTTTATTTCTTTGACGGAACAAGGTATATTTTAGGGATTATCCTGTTTGGTGTAATTTTGTTCCGACCTGAATTCATGTCTTATTTATCACATAGAAATATTAAGCAACAGTTTCAATCAAATTTATAACTGTTCATTGTGCATAAAAAGTGACACTAAATAGTTATACTTTTATATTTTTCATGTATAGTTGCATTATTCATTTCAATAGAAATAAATCCTGAAATGAAAACTCTTCTCCATCTGAGCAATACATGACTGAAAGCATCCGACAAAAACGGCTGTAAACACGTTTATTCAAAATTATGGTTAAAATGTGATATTGTGAACAGTTGTATCATACAACACAGTCTAAAAAAAATACTTTTGCATAATTTACATACTTTAATAGAATATGTGATGCAGAGTAAAAAATAAAATGTTGAATGAAAATTCGGTTCCTTTTCGTGTAGAGGGTGCAGCCATGTAAGAGTGCAAGCGTTTCAAAAGTATTAGTACTGCTGTTATTCCGTCGAGCAGATTGGGGGTCGTTTATCAGCATTTTGTGCATACATTTCAAAACAATTATGTCACAGACATGCAAATTAATGTGTATATGCAATACGAAATAGTCTTACTTTCAATAATACTTGCATTGGGGGTTAGAGATTAAATAAAATAATTACTAAGTCATACACCACTGCAGAGCCATGTAGCCGTAGAAAACACGGGGGATGACACAGGAAACATACACCAAAACGAGTCTTGACTTATTGTTGTCAATATGCGCTAGTGGAAATGAATTAAATAACACCCCGTAGGAATAAACACGTATCTGCCCCAAAGTTGGTATACGATAGAGACGCGGTATGTGGGACTGAAATAAAAGAACATAAAGTCTGTGGGACATCCAGAACATTAAATTTAACCTGTAGAGCATAACCTTGATAATGAATGCAAACAACGAAGGGTCAAACATGCAGCAATTCTGGCACGTAACCTGTTGTACAAATGCTGAATGTCACTTACGGGTACGATATCCCACGCTCGCTGTACTTCTTGGCGTAGCTGGGTGACAGTCGTTGCCGGGGCTGGGCTGGATGTCAGTTGCTGTCTCATCATGTCCTACACGTTCTAGATGGGGTTGAGGTATGTATATCTAGCGGACCAGGGTAACAAGTCTATACATGGTAGAACAAGCTGTGTTGCCATAACGACATAGGGACGAACGTTCTCGTGCTGGAAGATTGGTTCCTGCAAAGTGTCAAGATACTGTCGGATAAGAGGACTGTCAACGTAACGTATGTACGAAACATTCGACATGCACCCTTGAGATGCACCCCTCGGAGGCGACCGAGATGTGTATCTTATGGTCTCCTATCCCATAATCCCAGATGTAGTTACGGTATGGCGAGTGCGAATATACAAAGGATTTCTCTGCTCATCCACACGTTTACGAACGCGAACACGACCATCACTTTGTCCAAGGCAGAAACGATTCTCATCACTGAGAATCACTGCTCTCCATTAGCCTCTTTAACACAATATTTTCCAACACCACAGGAGACCTTCAAGATGATGGCCTGGTATCAGGGGCAAATGTGTCAGAGGAACCCGAGAACGTAAGACTACCTCCAACAAACGATTGTTTATTATGTAGACACATAGCGGGGTCACAGTGGCTCTGATCGTAGGTGCGGTTCTGTTCTGTCAGCCAGGGCGGCCCGAACGACCCTTCTGTCCAGGCACTCATTAGAGCAATCCGATGGGACTGGGGGATCTAGGTGGCTGAGGGCATCCTCTGTCACCTACCTTATTCGCCACCTTTGGACCACTTATATGTCACATCCCACCCAAGTGATTGGCAATACTGCAGAACTGCCAACCACTGTCTCGGAGTCCCACTATATGGCCACGCTCAAAAACCATTTAACTGTTTAATTGGTGCTTGCCGTCGTCTTCCAAGCATTACGGACACACTCTGTGATACACACGCATTTAAATCACACAGTCATCTGCACTCGTCGTGTTGTCAGACGACATGCGATATGACACCTGGTCTAATGGCTGTAGATTGATGCAGGCGAGTGGTGTCATTACACTTACGATCAAAGTGATCTCTACACACAAACAGTTTGTATTTAAATTCCCGTTTGAGTTGGACGAAGTTTACCAGGTGTTATTTAATGCATTTTCACTAGTTTATGTTTGAATCATAAAACTAACCCCACAGTAAATTCAGTCAAGTATTCTAGCAAATTTAATCGAAACTAAACAGGACAAGTAACAAACTAATAAGCAACAAAGACAAGACAATATATTCAGATACACACGCCAAACTCTAGACGACCCAACAAAGAAAGTACAGACAAACAAAGATATGAAGACAAGTATGGAAGCTCTAAACCCTACAAAACAAAGTAGAAGGCACAGAAGAACACGCAAAGTTTTCTTGGCTAACCAGCAGCTGTTTGCCTGAAGACGGAATCAGATGCAAGAGACGTCAGTACTGGGTCGCCATGTACAACTATACTTGTTATTCTGCGCTGTCTTCGTCGTGTCGTAAGGTTTTGAGCTTACATTATTGTCTTCATCTCTTTGTTTGTCTGTGCTCTCTTTGTTGGGTCGTCTAGAGTTCTGTGCGTGAAAATTGTATACATAGTATTGTCTTTGTTGCTCGTTCGTTTGTTACCCGTCTGCAACTCTATAAAAATTTCTGGCGATGCCAATGTGTACGTGTATACATAAACTATAAAATTTGCTAAAGATCCAGGTATCGTTTATTTTCCTCACTTATTATTTCATACAGAGAGGCGATGTATACATACTATTTAAGTCCAAGAGAACAGTCAACACAGAAAAAACCGAATGCAAGCTAAATCTACAAAGCCTGCGTCAGAATTTGCTCAAGAAACGTATGACTTCATTAAAACCCAATAACTCGTAATCAAGGAATTTTAACACTATATTTCTTTTTCGTGCATATTTCATTATTAGGCTTTAGCGGAAAATAATTGTTCATGTTATTATAAAATCGCGAAATGTTATTCTGGGAACTTGTTACGTGGTTCGTCTTTATTCCAATTGCAACTTTTGAGATAAAATTTAAAGTCAAAATACCGAGAAGTTGAACACTCACCTCGGATGAGCCAAACATAAGTTTTCAAACACATTATAACATATAAACTACCTATTCTAAACTGTAACTATAAATTACCTTTAAAATTTAGAGGCAAAAATTTGGCTCTTGAGTAGAATTAAGATCAATAAACTACAATAAATCGATAGTATTTATACACATTAGACAAGAAATAGAATTCTCTGGGGATGTTATTAGGAGGTTAGACTATGTACGTTTGTATGACGTTTGCAAGTGCTCGACTATTCACCGCCATAGCTTATATACGTAATATTTATTTACATAGATTACACACAAAATAATACACACCCTTACATGAACTCTGGAGTACAAGGCTGCCCCCACCCTCACGGTGATGTGACAGAAGCTTCCACAAAAGTGTAGTCTAATTGAACGAAATGTGTTCTAAACGATATTTAAGGGGAAAAAACGCATACTTATAAATACTTGATTGAGCACATTCATACGTTTCGACAAGGCAGAGTACTGATTTACAATACATTTAACCCCCTTTTTCCATTTGTTAGAGGAAATAACGAAGTATATGTCAATAAGAAATGACAACATAAAATGCATGTGTTGATAAAAGTCACAACAATGATTGCACTTGGTCATAAAGTTTTCTTGGAAGGTATCACATTAATTCGA
Organism: Dryococelus australis; assembly: GCA_029891345.1. Lineage (NCBI taxonomy): Eukaryota > Metazoa > Arthropoda > Insecta > Phasmatodea > Phasmatidae > Dryococelus > Dryococelus australis. Next base: position 154,150,425 of record CM056996.1, read on the forward strand.
CAAGATGTTTGATTTTGCTTGTATAAACAGTAAAATGTCTGTCACCTACAACTGTTTTATGGAGTGCAAATTGGTCATGAAGTGCGTGCATTTCTACAGAAATAGCTCAGAAAGGATTTAAAATAAAATGTTAAGCTCTACGAACTCACCTCAGTTTTAAGTAAAATACCTCTATATTTATTACGTCACATATTTCCAGAGCACTTCCAGCTCTTAGCCTTTCTCAAATACGTATTAAAAATGAAAAAAAAAAAAAACTATAAAAACCTGTGCACCATAAACAAATGTAAATTACTTATATTTTGATCTGTGTACCATACTTGTTCCTGATGTATTTATATTGTAATTATTCATGTTGTAGTTCGAATGTGAAACTTTTTTCTTAGGTGGGATTTAGAAGTTAAAATTATGTTAAAAATTTATCCACGAATTTACGGATTTGGCATGTTTACTAAAAATGTATTAATAAAATACTTATTAGATCTGTGGAACATTTTGTTTATTGAGCCAACCATTTTGTTGAAATAAGTGCCTTAGGTCACCATGACCATTTCGCTGTTCGGTAATATATTAACTTTCTCCACACTCCTCGCGTCTAATGTATTCACTGCTGTGACATTTGTGTACACGTCAAGTGTAGCCTGAAATAGCTTGAGTACAAAACTGAGCACGCTGGTAATTAATATAGTCCATCCACGGTTGTTTTGGAAGTTTTGAAACAAACCTTCCAAAAATCAGTCTAGGAGTAACATGTTGTGGATAATGGGATGTGTTCTATACGTTATTTTTGATTTTCTTTCATGTGAAGTTATGTTTGTGTGTTCTGCTATTGTAAGTAAAAAGCTCAGTCGAAATTTCGATTTATTGAAGATATTATTTATTCCTGTTTGATTTCTCATTCATCAACAAGAGCAGTGCGTTTGGAAAGAATTATTTATAATTTTAGTCCAATAGTTTAAAGATATTTTTGTTTTAAGAACCCGTGAAATTACTGAGATATAGTCGGGTATATTTAAAATTTAAGAGGCGTCCGGCATACATTTATAAGAGAGTATACCAAGTGGGTCGCCCGCGCCTATCTATGCAACCCGTACACAATATCACCCATCTAGCAAACATCAATCGTATTCACACTTTTTAAATCAAATATTTGAAAAATCACCCTATGTATAACGCTGTTAGTTATTTCCTAAATATGCCATATATGACAAACGTTTTATATTTCTGCTAACATGAAATTACCTTATTTTTGTTATATTGAAGATTTGCCTGTATTTTATTTATAAATTATAACATTTAATTTATAGTTTAATATGAATAGAAACAGAGAGAAAAATATATGTGTTGGTAACGCCTTTGAAATAGTTCTCATACAAAATATTATTACAGCTGAGTGCACACGAATTCAGCGCGTTGTCCTTTGGTGTAATTAGTTAAGCTTAATTTGCACGAGGCAGAGGAATATCCTGGAAGGAGAACTTAAGCAGAGCTTCAGAAAAGTATGAAGTAATCATGAATGGATTTTAGCAGAACACCACGTTTGCGTCGATTCGTTGTCGTCAGTGCAGTTAGCATGGAACGGATGGTGTTATATATCAGCAATGCGTTGAGAAGCAGTCACTTTTCAAAGAATGCACATCCGTTTATTGTGTTGAAACAGATTATAGAGATGTTTACCGAATTGGTTTGTACGTGACTATTGCGTCCTTAGTAACACACATATGCCTCGCTCCAAGCATTCGTGTTTCTTCATGGGATATACAAATACAGTCACTGTTTACTGTAGTGACGAAGAGGAATCAACGCCTACGTGCTGTTTTTTCGTAGCGATTCTCTATTTTCGCGCCGCTAATTGATGCAGGCAGACAACGGCCTCGAATGCTCGGTTAACAGACGAGGCGCCTCCGCCGTAACGAGTACGTACACAGCAAGTGATTCTGCTACACAAGAGACAATTATCGTACGGCGGAGATGTGTTGTTGGATGGGAAGTATTGTGTGCGGGTTGCATAGATACGGAATAAAAGGCGCGGGCGACTCACCCATATATTGAACGGCCAATGAAATTTTTGCTCCAATTTATATAATTAAGATAAAATAATAATTAAATTAAAGCGAACTTCTTCTGCTCAACTGCATAGCAGGGTGGTGATAGTTTTTTTTTTCGTATTCATATCATCACACAAATGGCGCCAATATACGAGGCTGAAGAGAATAGAAACGATTGGGCTGTGTTATAAAATGGTTCAACCAAGCCAAAAAACTATATTTATCACGGTTATGTAGATGGCAAAAATCTTAATAAATAAATTAAGCAACCAGTGCAGAAGCCGTTTCGGATCGTGGTCATAACATAATTTAGTGTATTCTCATATTGTTTCAATGGATAAAAGAGTTCATGGTAGTAAATGTAGTTTGCTTGAAGGCAGTCCATCGCATACAGAAACGCAGAACAAAACCTCAGGTATAGATTCAACATTGTCTACTGAGAATGAATACACAAATGTGTAGCAAATGACAGTCATTACGCCTCTTAGTATCTAATAACGCGAGACAAACATATTGGGTACCGTAAGTTACGTTACCCCGCAAATACAGCAGTTAGACACAGCACCCACAGCGCAACATCTAATTAATAACGAACCATTAGGCGTGGTAGTATCCATGTTGCAACGGCTACAGTTATGCAATCTCTACAAACATAAATGACTAAAAGCCAATCGAAATTGTTAAGTAGCTTCAAAACATTAAAAATTTATTGCAATCAGAAATTGCAACGAAGTCACATACGGAGTTTATTAGTAGCGAGGCAGAATTAGAAACTACCCTTCGCCACGAATTAAAATCAGTTCGTGCCGAAATGCAGGCTCAGTTCAACTCGTTCAAATCTCAAACTGTTAATAAAGTTCTGCAAGAGGTGGTACCACGTATAGACCTTATAGCTACCAAACTTAACACCACTGCTGAATAGTGTCTGATTCGTAGCGCTAAAACATAAATGGAATTGGCGGAATTGCGTAACACCGTAGCACAGTTACAAACCGCACAAGGATCTTCAAATTCAAGCTCAGGTGTTTACAGTAAAGTAGTGTCTGAAATGGACCACTGTATTCGCGGTTTGGAAGAGTCACTTATGTCGCTTAAAGTTACTCACCAGTCAATTTCAGTTACGTCTAGTACTACACTTTTCTACACATCCGCAGCCTGTGGTGCAGTTTGTGCCTATGCTAGGCCAATCTAGAATGTTAGTGAATGAGGCGCCTACCTTTAAGGGGCGTAAGGTTGAGAATCCAATAGCTTTTTTGAAAAGACTAGAGAAGTAATTTGCAGCATGTAAAATTGAATCTGACGAAATGCTTTAATATGTTAACCTTGCTTTAAAAGAAAGTGCTAACCAGTGATGGTAGATTGGCCGTGAACAAATACGCTCTTGTGGTGTGCTAGTGTACACAAACACATAAAGGTATGGGTGGCAAATAAATAAATAGTTTGGTGTAATTGGTGTGAGCTGAGAATTATTACCAGTGTGATGAGTTCTAGTGTAGGGTGAGACAGTAACCATGTGTAAGTAGTAGGGATATATTCCACACTTGGACCAATAGAAAATTACCACAGGAACCTGGAGTAAAATTTGTAACACACCATAAAATATTTATGCACAACTGAAGATTGTTAGATAAACAGAACACAAACAACAAAAGACATATTCTCTTTTCAGCCACTATGAAGACCAGAATACTCTACTTGAAACGATACTATCTATCTAAGATTATAGTTCAAAATTTTGTTGCAAATGATGTCAGCTAAGTAAAACTCTGATATTTAAAATTTAATATAAACCTTAAAATTACTTTCAATGATAATTAGAAGATACTTAACTTTACACCAGACATATAATAGTGGCTGTAATGTGATTTACCCCTCTTAAAACCATATCACAATATATTTAGCCCCTTTGAAAATTATAATTACTTCTCAGAAATAAGTAAAGCTCACACCAATAGTTGGGAGCAGGGCTCTGTTCACTCAGTGCTTGTGGGTTATCCTACAAGTTACTTAAATTCCTTAGGCGTCAGTTTCGTATGACACTGGTTTGCATGAAAATTAAATCCGTGGTCATCTTTGATAAAATTATGTTTGTAGTTGCTAAAAATATTAGGACTCACACGTAGAAAAATATGCAGCAATCTAACGCAGCAACTCAGTAGTGGGGCTGCGAGTCCTCTCATTCTCTAATAGCAATCTTCCCTAAATGCAGCTCTCGGGCCTAGGTACACGGCCTACAGTCTCTTATGATACCACTCGTAATCTCGCGGAATACGAACTAAATTAAATAAAACACGTGTCACAGACGGAGACAGACCTATTCTATTCTTGCAAATCGACCCGATATTCTTCTTCTCTGGTCTGTGATGCAATTGCGGCACTCGAGGTAAACTTTCCTTAAACTACTGAAGGAAAATAATTACACCGGGAACGCAACACGCGTCACGCCCCGCCTGGCGCTGCGATGACCTAGGATGGCCGGAAAAAAATCAGCTAAAGCTTAAATGACGCCAGTAAATAGGCCAATAACAGGCTGCTACTTCCTTGAGTTATCAACCAACTAGGTTGCCCATGGCAACTGTCTATAGCTTTCAAACCCAACATAGCTTATCAAATATTACACATACAAGAAAAACTGGAAACATGCATAAACAAGAAAAATAACAAATAAATACAAATCATTCAAAATATGCAAATTAATATAACACGTAAAAAAAAATTGTATAGTACAATAAAGAAAATAAAATAATGCCATATACTAAAATATCTGCATTTCCTGACAAAATAAAAAACAATACAAAGTGCATTTATTCAGAGAGCTCGAGAGAAGTCGCGCACATCACACATATTTATTTAGAGATGCTGATTTATCGCGGAAGAGTTGACTGTTTGCTGGACTTAAATGCTCTGTGTATAAGACTGTACGTTTTCCATCACTATTTGCTATCATGTGCGCGAGATAATAGTTCCGTATTTTGATAGGACAATGAGAATTATACTGCTTTAAAAAAGAATGCATGTGTTGCATCGGCAAACCGTTGAGGGCTTGAAACGTGTAAAAAAAAAACATTATCCAATAAAAGCAGGAGAAAAGTACTGCAGTGTTTTAAAGACTATGATGAGTCAACAATTTTCGCAATTTTCTAGTGTCTCCCCGTATTATACATCTAGCCACAGAAGATACAAATGGTACAACTGCATTACCTTTATAACTACCTTTAGTTTTATGGCGTGACTTTCCGATCTCTCTGTACTTTTAGGGTAGTAAAACAAACACCCACCTGCATATGTAACGGCAACTGGCACACAGTTTCTTCAATAGCTGCAAATAATTTTGTTAAAAGGCCCGTTTTTCCCCACCACCCTCTCCTTTAATGGGCTTAATTATGTTCCACATACCTCTGAAGCCCTTCTCCTACACTCATTACAATTTTACTTTTCTTTTTCCTATTGTTTTCTTCATCTTGAAGATTAGCTGGCGATGGAGCACTGAAGCCAGAAGACATTTCAGTATCTTGAATTTCCTCTACTTCATCCGACCATTCTGCCAGATTCAATGTTTGTTTCCTTGCAAACACAGAAGAATTCAAGAATGACATATGTTCTTCGTACTTCCACTTTTTTAATTCGTAGTGGCCTGGTCACTTGTTTTCTTTTTTGAAAAAGCCTTTCTATAGGTGTCTATTAGTAGACAGTCTTAAATTCGTTTTTACAATCCTACAAAATTAGGTTGTTATCAGGCTTCGTCATCTAAATATTTTCTCTTCCCAAACGATCGTAATAGAATTGGTGGCTGGTATCGTAAATGAGCGGGTACCCTCTCACCGCTTCAGTGGCACATTCTTCAAAATTTGGGATGTCCATTGCGTAAGATCATTCAAAGCAGATTGATGCCTGTCGAAGACGGCAGGGATCAGAAGTAATGGATGGATGGTGTGGGTAATTTCCCATCTTGTGCCCTATCCTCCTTCCGAGGGGTCTCTATTGATCTCCCCCCCCCCCTCAAGACAAATACATTGATATAAATGTCTGTGGATTGCCGGTGCCGATCCGAGGATGTTCCGAGACCTATCAAGTGCGTGAAGAACTTTACGGAATCTTTTAATTTCTCGGTGAAATGAGCGAATGTTCCCGTAATACCCGTACCCCAACTCAAGATAGTTGGTGTTACATCACGGGCTAGTCCGTTAGGAAATGGACAGGCTTTATTAAAAGTGGAAGGTAGTAGTAAAATGATAGTAATATTATGTTAAATTGTGAAGGGACTTATCACACCTCTAATATTTGGTGCATATTTCTTAACACATTAAGGCATAAGGTAAAATTTTGACAACTGCACTGTATTTTCAAATGAGGAATCTTGTATTCCTGAACTGCGACCAGCCAAATGGACAGTTTGTAATTCTGTCAAGTATCTGCTAATTTCCAAAATTGAATATATATATATATATATATATATATATATATATATATATATATATATATATATATATATATATATATATACATATATATATAAATCATCTCTTGCGTTCCTAAAATTGGAACATAAAGAGTTTTCAGAGCCACAGTTTCATACTGTAGCCCTGTAAGCTTAAACTGTTAATGACATGCAATGTGAGATTCTGGCTAATGTACTGTTTCAACATCATGCTACATTTAGTGATTCACCTGGACTTTGCAACAAATATGTAGTGAAAATTAAGCTTATCGCTGATAAACCATTTATTCATAAACCATTTAAAATCCCTGCAGCATATGCTATTGAGGCTACTGAATATCTGGATAAAATGTTATGCCGTGTAGTATAACCCGTGCATCTAGTCTATACCGTAGCCCAATCGTCTGCGTAAGGAAAAAGGATGGTTCAGTACATTTCTGATTGGCAGACTTCTACTTAAATTGGGCCACAGTTGGAGACCGCGAGAGTCGTACAGCGTGTTACCATCCTCCTTATGTGCGGAACGGTACAGCAAATTCATAACTTACTTCATATTACAAGTGGCGTTTGATAAACATAAATAAGAAGCTCACAATATTCTACAGTTGACCCACAATTTTATTGACACGATAAAGTAAAATGTACCAAGGATGTTAATACCAGCTCTGTAAAATGCATCTAATTACCTGAACCAGTAAGTCCTGACTGACGATATTACTGAAGGCAATATATTTAAATGCAGTTTAAATAACAATACTCGTCGCGGCATATTGATATGCAAGACGGTCCCGCCCAGCGCTTACGAGGGATTACACTTATCATTGTGTAAGCTATGAAGATTCGTTCATCGGACGTCTGAGGCGCCACCGATCTGCGATGAGCTCCGACCGCGCCTCGTCGTCGCAGCGTCTTGGGAACCTCTGGGGGTAGGTGGGGGGGGGGGGGGGGGGAGTTCCTCACAACATCTCATATCTATACTCGCATACCCGCTAGCCTCCTTTATTCATGCGAACTCTCAGTTTACGTTAGTAATCCAACCACCGCATGTCGCACCTGTCTGCTCGCTCTGGCACACGAACCTGCCCTCCTTGGCTTCGCTGTCCAGGGTGCGTCCGCAACAAGCGGCCGAAGAAATATTTAGGCTGTCTACAAAAGTGCATTTTAGCCATCTCTTGATTTATACCATGGCTACTAGCAGATTCTATTACATACAGACTCACAACAATACACCGCCTTCTTGTTTAATCACCCCCAGTACTGTTTCAAGATCCTGCCGTTTGGTCTATCTAATGCGGTAGCTAATTTCACCAGGTGTTTGGATAAGGTTCTTATTCCATGGTGTGAGTCTTTTGTACGCAGCCATGTGGATGACATATTGATTGTTAGCTCGTCATTCGAGGAACATATACAACATATCGACACTGGGCTGTCTTGCTTGAGAGGTGCAGGCATGACACTGAAGCTTAGGAAATCATTGTCTTGTCCTGCAAAGGTTCCCTTCTTCGGCCATATTCTAACACCACAGGGCATCAAAACTAACTTAAGAAAGCTCGCTCATATACAAGAATTCCCGACCCCGGATAATGTTCGCCAGCTGAAGGCATTCTTGGGGCATGTAGGATTATACCGGGGTTGTTGTAGCAAGATGTATAAAATCACAGTACCCCTATTGGCACTACTGAAGATGGATGTAGAATGGCGGTGGGCCAACGAGTGCGAATCGGATTTTACAATTTGAAATAATAGTATATGCAAGAGAGAGTTCTCTACCACCCACTATGCGGAAGCTCATACTACCTGTACACAGATGCACCCGATTTTGCTCTCGGCGTACGTCTGGCTCAGATGAATTCAGCTGGAGACGAGCTTACAGTCGCTAGGGCAAGTTGTTCGCTTAACAATGCGGAACGTAACTATACGACCACGGAAAAAGAGGCATTGTCAATCGTGTGGTCATTGCAGTAGTTCCGGGATTTGCTACTGGGCGAAGAAATTTTTTTATAAATTGACAATACACAGCTTATATTTCTCAAAGCAGGCAAAGATTTTAGAAGCCGTATAACCAGATGGGGGCTGTTAATCCATGAATTCAATATGAAAACGCACCATATCGAGGGTCAACACAATGTCGTCGCTGATGCGATTAGCAGAAATCCTTTCGAAAGACTGAGTGATCCAGAACCTGCCGGAAGTCCTAGTCCTAGAGAGCTACGTGAAACGATGTTACGGAAGAAATCCACGGTAATACTCAATTTAGCTATGTCTCGAGAGTGTTAGAGCTAGAGGTAACAGATCCCGCATGCATATAAGTCCGCAAGCACCTTTATGCAGCGTCTACAGTCGATAGATGCCAAAGTCTCTATTCAGTTACTCCGTCTGGACTACTATATGCAAGAGTAAAATAACTCAGCCCCTTCGAAGAGGATTGGAAGCTAGTACTACCCGCTACTCTGCACCAATAAGTAATAATAGTAATAATAACTGTGCATAAGTATCTGGAGCAATACGGCCCTACAAAATGTTGTGAATTGTTGCGATGTGATTTTTACTGACCGTCTAAGCATTGTACTGTTCGTTAAGTATTACACAGGTGTGATGTCTGTCAGAAATTTAAAGCAACGAACGAGCAATTTCGCGAACTTCATGCAATTTTGTCTGAGGGTTCTCTAGAACACGTTGCCTTCGACATATTTGGTCCGTTATTCCAATCCTCAGCCGGAACAAAATATGTGATCGTTATTTATTGATGTATTTTTAAAGTACGTAGGACTGTATTTGTTTGTTCATGCTATTACTAAGTCGGCATTGGATAGGCAATTGTAAGATGTTCATTAAAGAGGTCAGTGCTCATAAAGCTATCCATACCGATAAAGGCACTCGGTTTACTGCTGACATTTGGTCTAAGGGTCTCACGAAATTGGTAATCAGACCTACAAGTATATCGGTCCCTTCACCCACAGCAAATCCTGGTGAGAGGTTCATGAGAGAACTAGGACGAATGTTACGGGTGCTTTGTCATGACAAACAGCAAAGTTGGAATGATCACTTACATTCGGTTGAATGCTTACACAACAACTTCATTCACTCGTCCACCGGCCAGACTCAATTTCAGAACTTGTATGGAGTGCCGTCACGTTTACGGATTTCCCACTCTATTGAAAAACCGGAACACGACAATAAAAACATTGGAGAGGCCGACCACGTGAAAATATTGCAAGAAATTCGACAATTGGTGAAACAGTTATTATATCATGGTGCTGATACATGCAGAGGAGTAAACAAGGTGAAGAAGGAACACACTGCACTCAATACATGCGTATTATATCATTAATCAACATGAGTTTGTTACAAAGAAATTGCTCGCATTATATAGAGGCCCACATCGAATGTCAAGCATTATTAACAGTAACTGTATCAAGTTGTCACTGGTAGATCGTACTGAAATCATTGGTAAGTTCAATATCATTCACTTACGAAGATGTTATAAAAGCATCGTTCCTGAGCTATCAAATAATGTTGGGTAAATTAAAATGGCCCCGATTCGATGTGGAAGCAGCAATGGGACTGGTGGTGTGAAGTTTATTTTGCCATGTATTGTGCATGAACTTCATGGTGAATGCACTTCACTTGTAGCCGTGACAAATTTATTGCCTTTAATGTGGAGCAGTTTTAACCAGCACTGATTGTGACTTGGTATTATTGTATGTTCTTGTGTGATGTGTCATGTTGCCTACGTCAGCGGTTTGATGATGTGAATTAAGCATGCCCAGGAATGAGGCTTCTTAATGGTGACATTTTTTGCCTGGCTCATCGTTATGGTGGCTCCGCTATATGTTGGATGCTGTGCATTAGGTATGATCTCGGAAGAGGTTTCATGAAAATCAAATTGTCTCTCTGATCGTCACGCGATTTGTATCCCTTTGCGTCAAGAATGAGTAAGCAGCCTCTGCACGTATATGATTCACAGAAGAAACGTTACCCAACATGCCAAATATAACTATGTTTCATGTAAAATAAAACTGCAAAGAAATGTCATGGGATTAAATACATTACCTCCCTTTCTCTCTGGTGTGAATTCGCCCAAGAGAATTTTGTACAAGTACAAGTGAGAGTTCATTGCAATATAATGAACTGTCTTAAGTAATACTTTAAGGGCGCCTCTTTGTTGCGGGTGCTACATTTAAGAAGATAATAAGTGAAAGCATAGATTATAATTACGGACCAAGCCATTGGCCGTGAGAGAGAAACTGTGAAGTTCAGTCTTCTTGGAAGATGATGCGGCTCAGAAGTTCGACTATGTCTGGATCGTCCCCCTGATGGAGAGGCGCTGTGGGGGAATGAGCTGTGTTCTATAAGTTTTCTTTGTTTTTTTAATGTGATGTTATGTATGTGTGATCGGCTATCGAAATTAGAAACCTGAGTTAGAATCTCGAGTTATTGAAGAAAATATGTATTCCTGTTTGATTTCTCATTCACCATAAAAAGTAGTAAGTTTGGCAAAAATTATTAATAATTTTTGTCCACTTGTTAAAATATATTTTTATCTTAAGAACACATGGCATTACTGAGATAGAGTCCGACGTATTTTATATTTACCAGACGTCCTGTAGTAATTTATAATAGAGTATATATTGAATGGCCAATCAAATGTTTAGTCCCATTTATAAAATTAAGATTAAAAATAATTTAATTAAAGTGAACTTTTTTAACTCTACTGAATAGCAGGCTGGTAGTTTTTGTTTCATAATTGTACCATCACAATTTCAACGTGTTTATTTTTAATAACTTGCATACCACAACTATGTAATACTGTGATTAACTTTAAAGTGTTGTATTCTTAAAAAATGACTTTACCTTAGTATCTTCTATAATTTTCATTCTTTATTTTGTGTTTAGTACGAATTAAAAACGATGTACGATTAAAAGCGATGTGTTGGCAACATATGTTAAGAAATAGTTCACAGTTAAAATATTGTTTTATCCTAGGTTTTTGGTATGCTATTTGTAAATTAAACGTTCTCTATTGGAATTTTACAATTTTGAGGTAGCACTAATGGAAATATATGTAATTGTTTCAATTAAAAATATCAGCGAAAATTACGGTATGTAGGTCCTAGTGACACGGTGGTTTTTCGTCCGGGGAAGAAATCTGAAGAGGTGGAGCGGAGCTGGTCGCTCTCTCTCCCCACTCTATGTAAGTTACAGCAAAAATAATTATTTTAGAATACACAATTTAGAACTGAAACGAGATTTTAGTGTTTGAATACTTTTAATATACTTAGATGTGATGAGGGGACGGTTACAAATCCGAAGAGGGCAGAAATGGCGACTGGCGACATGATATGGCGTGTTGCTTGTAGCTAAACGAAGTGTTGTTTTTCTTTTTGTGAAAAATACTTAAAATTACAAATGACCAGATAAAGTTTGTACACATTGTGTTTTTTTAACCTACCGCGACAAGTTACGATGTTATGATAAATTTGTGCTTCCGCGGCAGGAATAAAAATACTGTAAAGTGTGTCGTGACAGCTGCGTGTGAAATATTATCGTTATGTTTGCATTTCTCTGGGCCTGTGTGTGTGTGTGTGTGGGGGGGGGGGGTTGAAAATATTGGACACGCAAAATTTATACGTTTTAACAGTAAACTGTTTTATGACGAAATTAATTATTTGAAAGGCATGTCTATTTATTTATCACAACTTTCTAACCTAGCCGTAGGTGTTTGAAATAAAATTGTTTACATTTCTACTTTTCTGTGATTTGAATGTTTGCAACACTCCCAACAAAATACTAAGCCTAGCTATAAAATTTTAATTAAATAAACCTAGTACAATCTAAGTATCTATGCAAATAAATATGAACGGAATAAAAGTAACGGTAGGCCTATTTGTGTGCATGTTCAACACTATCTTTTAAGTTTATCGCTACTACGTACAACAGTTTGCGGCATGTGTTGCGTGCTTGGATTTACTGTATTGTTGATAGACTGGTTGCTCCTTTGTTTTAGTATACATTCCAACTTAGGCCGTCCTTCTAATGAAATAACCAAACACATATCAATAACAATAGGTTAAATACTACAGTTCTGTCTCCCGCAGTTATAACAGGGTTAAACACAGTCACCGCATATTTTTAACGTGTAATGTGCTATGTCGTGTATTACATATATGTTAATAATGTAAAATAATAACAATAAGAAATATTGTCAATACAGACCTTGTTAAAAAGTTATTGAGCTGACCTAAATATGGTTATAGGCTTAAATTTTGAACATTCGTATGAAATGGTTTTTGAAAACTGACATAGTTATTTAAACAGCTGAAATAGTAAATAAATCATTTGACAATTGAAACGTAGAAGTCACATGGTAGTGTTAATGTTAGCATGTAGCGGAAGGATACGTAATCGGTAACCAAAAGTATTACTTAAGCAGGGCTTCAGAAAAGTGTTAAGTAACCTTGAATAGCTTATATTTATCTACAGCCACGGCAGCGTATGGCGGCAAAAGAATCATGGAACGTAAGTCTCAACTATGTCGGAAAATAAAAATAAAGGAATCCTCAACAAAATGTCAATAGCTGAAGCCTCGTATATCGGATCGTGTATATAAAATGTAACGCTTCTCATCCGAGACAAGCTGTACGCGCAGCCAAGCAAAATCGTGTTCCTTGTATTATTGTTACAAAAATACTAATATATGCAGAAAATATATTTTGTGTGTTTTACAAACAACTTGGAAAGTAGTTGCCAAAAATAATTTATAACATTACAAGGGAAATATTGTGTGTTTACAACACAGAGCTAACTCCATGCTTTAATAATTTATTGTGAAGACTGCAGTGTTAAGTGTTCATCATGTCCTGTTCCGTCTACTGCATATTCATTCTAAACGATTATCAATATGAGGAATGGAAACTCATCCTCCCTAACGTAGAACTCCTGGGTGAATCTCTTAGGAGCAGCGTGACAGAGTCGTGAGCGACACCGCCTCAGCCGAGTGTATACGTAAACATCCGAGCAGTTGAACAGTTATAGTGATCAAGAAGTCCACTGCACGAAACGAATGAACACGTTATAGAAAACTGACTGGCAACTCAGTACATTACATAAAGATACAAAACGAAGCAACGACCTTCGTACTGGGAAAAATGCTGTATCAAAACAACACTTATACGTGGGGGTACAGGTTTTTCGCGAAAAGATTTTAAGACCAGTTTTACTCCAAAACACTTTAGTTCTTATGCAATTTCATGTTTGGATGATTTTAATTATCGCGTGCCTGGAGTGTCTGACCATGAATCATGGACGTTCAATATCGGATGGCTTTATTTTGATTGCCCCAGTCAAATAAGAACACGTCTTATCTCGTAGACGCGCGGCCAAAAACCAAAGGAAGTTGTGGTTGTGGTCGTAAGATATTGAAGCATAGCATGAGCACAAATCTTCTCGCGAAAAATACATGGACATACAGATAATTATAGACATAATATAATTATTCAAGGAATTGGAACCCCCACATGGTGTACTTTATTGAAAGTCCTCAATAAATATTAAGATTTATTAAAGCATTATGTTGGTCTGTTGACGAAGAAAGCGCAGGAAATAATAATTAGAATTTTGTAGCATAATGACATAAGATTTTAATTAGTACGCATAAAACTGTGACACATTAATATCATAATGCTTTATATTTACCTAGAGACAATTTTATCCACGTAGTTGAAGCGGGAAATTTCATTAAGTGTAAGTTTTCATACAGAAAAACATATGACAAATTACTAAAATACTACATTCACAAAGTCTCCTGTTTAACACAACACATAAATATCAAAATTCTGCAAGTAATGGAACAATACATTCTGTTCAGTGGACATCGAGTTTGTTAAACTTCCATTCCTGTCAATGTTTCACATTGCGACACAATGTGTTGTTCTACACGGTAAAATTTTGAATATTGCTACATTTTACGTTACGCTAAAGACAATGTTTACTCTAAAATTAACAATAATAATAGTAATTTCCTTTTAAAAGCAGTTTTATTTTTAAAGTGAGCATATCACTGCTTCAGATGTGGTCAAGATCTATAACTCAAAAAAACATTTACGAGATACTTCCACATGGAAATGTTGACGTAATGAATGGAAATTTCGATTAACGGAAGCAAAAGGCAGTGAAGTATATTTTTCTTATATAAAAATTTATAGTCGTGTGAAAAATATGTTACCGAGTTAGGTGCTAGCTGAAAGCGAACTTAGACATCTGAGGACGTGATACATGAGTGAATCCTTGAGATGAAGATGATGAAACCTACACTGTAAAAAATCTGGTAAACTTCCTAAACTGTAATGGAAGTTTTTAACCTATACAGTGTATGTAAATAGTACTACGTATCAGGCTGAAAATAGTGGGAATATTTCGCATTACTACTATACAAAGTTGGGAACTTCCGTATGCATTTGACTCTTTCCTGAGCAACTGTAGGAACGTTACCATGCATGTATTGGAAAATAATTTACCATTTACGCTTTTTCACTGTACGTATACGCTGACATGGAAAATTTACAATTAATTTTTTAGAGTGTATCTTCTCATTTTCACCAAGAGTAGCTATTATAAATATAATTATGATAACCATGTTGGTTGATCTGGTTATAATGGTGGTTGGGGGTGGGTTCCCATTACCATCAGGAGATTCTATTTATTCAGCCTTTTTGTGCTAAACCGAGTAAAAAGGTAGGAGTCATGTAAACGCGGACAAGTTAAGCAAACTGCAGTAACGCGTCGGTATCCAGGCAAGGAGAAGAATCCAAAACACATTGCAATGATTATGGTTTGTAAAACAACACTGAAGTGCCGGTGGATCTTCCCTCCCGATGGCACATCACCCGGGATAATTGCACCAAAACGAAACTGTATAACACTCGGTAACAGCTTGATTTAGGTCTGTCTGTGAACTTGCGCCGAGAAGAAGAGCCTTCAAGATGAAACTTCGTATTGGCACGCTGCTCGTCGCTTCTCCTCATAACATTCTGCCTGCAGCAACAATAACTATACAGGTTATACATATACTGTATTTGAGTGGTTCATCCTGACTTGCTCCTCCCTAGCCCACAGCTTATTTTGTAAATATTACTTGGTATAAATAGAGCGAGTCCCTGTGCAGCCTTCTATATAACTTGATAAAAGATGTTCACAATAAAGCGAGCACTTTTGAAATCAACATTAGAAAAAAGTTACTGCTCCTAACTTCATATATTTTAACTGGCTCACTGAGTGGCATGTGCCCAGTAAAGTTGGTAACGTTGTATAGAAAGTAGTTCCGTATCTTAACGTCGAGAAAAAAGTGTTAGGTAGC
The DNA here is from genome assembly GCA_029891345.1 of Dryococelus australis. Taxonomy (NCBI): domain Eukaryota; kingdom Metazoa; phylum Arthropoda; class Insecta; order Phasmatodea; family Phasmatidae; genus Dryococelus; species Dryococelus australis. The sequence goes on from CM056996.1 coordinate 154,166,266, forward strand.
AATTTTTGATAACTTAAATAATTTATTTCGCTTTCTGTTTTTTCTAATGCATCGAATTATAAAAAATACCAGATTTACGAAATATGTTCTTTTCCAATAATTTCAGAATTTCTCCTGACCGACTCATGAATAAAGTTATGAGGCCCATGGAAATGTTAATATTACATAAGGTGGAAAAAATACAACGTGCATACAAGTAGACCTTAAGCAAGGCTTTCAAAAGTGTAAATTTTACCGTTAACGGCCTATATTAACTACCATAAACATTCCATGTTCAAGAATATAAAAATATAACGTCAAAGCTTTGGTTGGAGGTGAAGTTTACAGGAAAACTACGTGTCAAGACTACGTGATTATGGTGACATTCTTACTTTGAAGCTGCGGTTACTCATTTTCCCGCCCACTAGTGCGCCTCGGTCTGTTCGCGTTTGAGAACGAAGTTGTGATGGTGGACTTGCGTGCGTGAACGTGTGCAAGAAGAGAGGGGAGGGGGAGGGGCGTAACATCGCAGCCAGAGAGGGAAGGGTTGAAAAACAGTCCTCTAAAAAGAGCCGGAGTGTGGCAGGCCCGGAGATACAGAGTTCGAATATTTTGAAAACCCGGTATAAAACAAAAGCACCGTCAACTATCGTGTGATCACAGCTTCGCTTCTAATCGGCTTTCAAAATATTCCGGCGAGTCGCAGTTACCGGATTTTCCAAACACGCACCCCTTCCCCTTCGACCACTCCATGCACTTCCATCCCACAGTCCTCGCCATCGCCCACCCCATTCTACCCTCCCGCAGACATTCGGCTCTGCCTGCCCCGACTGACAGCATTAAAATTAAACGAAACAATCATTACGTTAATCTGGGGATTTTGCCCTACTTCAAAAAATACATATCTCTAAGATAAACAAGGGATCCTCCATCACATTTCCGATATAAAAATTAAAAAGCTACAAACCCACGTTCTCAGCCCCTGCCAACTTCCTATTACCTCCACCCACAACCCACAAGCCTAAAATACAATTTTTTTGGTTTCTGTTTCCTCGTGATTTTTTTCCCCGAACATGGTTGATCGCAAAAATATTTTTCAATCGCATCGAAAAAAAATACCAAAGAAAACAGTGGAGGGATTAACATAATTCTCACGCAAGAAACTGTTATTACTGGTGAAAGGGGATGTAGAAGTTAGAAGTATATTAACATCGCCAAAGTTTAGATGAAACAAGCAAGAACGCCCTATCTCAGACACTCAGAGGAATTATCGTTTGTATAATATTATTTAGACACTAAAGACGGTATGTAACCCATTCATTGAGAATATCTCTGTGGTTTTATTTCTAATTTGGGTAAATCACGTTCACGTTGTTGCCAATATTATTCAATAAACCTGCACGTAGGTATGCCAAACATGCCATAATCTTCTCGGTTCAACACTTTGTTACGGCTTCCGGTCGTTTCTAAACAATACAGAAGTGAGAGGAGTACTTTGTATAACTTATAATTTTACAGATTTCGTAGGTAAAAATAATAAACTTGGCATTTCAGAATCGCTGTAACTGTATTGCTACTAAAATTCGTCTATGAAACCAGGTATTATAGCCCTTTCAATAGGGTTTTTTTTTTCTTTTGTTTACTAAGAAATTACGGGGTGTTTCTGGGGTTATTTTATGAAAAGATACACACGCCTTCTGGTCACTGTACAATTTTCGTGTTTCGTTCGTTTTTTTTATTAACCTATTTCTAAATGTGTGTGCCTTAAGGCAAGGAAATCGTCCAGCTGATTAATTTTAATTGCTGTAAACTATCTCCTTTGCTCCGCGTTGGCAGGCTAATTATATGTTACGCACTTAGCTAAACTAAAAATTAACCCCCAAGCGACGCATACAGATTATTTCCTTATTTGTAATGTAAAACAGAATCCTTGCACCATAATCCGGCTGTACGACGGGAGTCAGTACCCGGTGGACCAATATCATTTGCCCTGCTTTGTATAGAGTGTAGAGAACCCATTAAGACCTTTTTTTATTCGTATTGTATTCGTCCGTCATAAGAAAAAGATAACCTTTCCATTACGCTTTCCATTTTACTCACGCATCGATCAAATAGTTAGAAATATAAATGTGTCATTAATATGCAAAATTGTTATTCTTAATCGCATAAAGTAAACAAAGAATAAATGAAGTAATTTCAGTGTGTTAATAGTTTACCAACTTTATGGCGAGTATCGCACACTGAGATTACGTTCAAATGTGGGCAGTTACGGGCAGTGCCTTTTCCCAAAGCTTGATATCAGAATTGCTCAGTGAAGCGCGAACAGCTTCTACGTCTGGATGGGACTACGCACTCTCAAGACGCAGTTATTAAGTACCTGCGTAGATCTCTCCCCTCCGCGATACGCCGCAGACACAGCGGCTCAGAAAAGACAACCAACAGGGGTGCAGACGAGCACTGCAACCTAGCAAAGATGGACACAGTTGCGACGACTCTGGGGAAACGAGTATCTTCCAGAACTCAAGCTCGTCAAGAGAGTGAGTTGCACCTGTCTGTGGGCTTATCAATGACCCTGCTCGGAGTATGAAGGCTCAAAGAACGGTACACAAACTGAACTAACCTGAACTGTTTTTTAAAAAGGCACACGTTCATGACCTAACTAATGTTGCGAACTGCCGTAATGACTTTAGTAATGGAGGTCTTCTTGTTTGGAAGCTTGTATGAGAAATTAAACCCGTAACAACAGGCACGAATTTATTTGATAAGAAATTGTGGTGTAGAGCACATCATGATAACTTTTCCAATTGCATAAAACAGTGCTTCAGTAATTATCATAGCAGAGATGTAAAAACAGAAATTACAAACTCATAAATTTGTTTACCTTATGCTATGACATTTTGCACTGTAAACTTTCCATCTTATTTTAATAATAAAATACAACCTCCTGCAGTATCGTCCGTATTAAAAATATGCGCGGGCATCAACTTGTTTCGTTACAATTCTCACTACAGTTTCGTGTTAGAAAACGAAGTGTACAGTTTCAATATTGTTCGTGCTATGATCTTTGTTCCTTTAAGTTAATAGTTCACATATACACACATATACGTGCGTACATACGCATAACATGCATACAAACATACATACATGAACTCATAGATGCATAAAGGCACACATAAATACATACAAACGAGCATACATATATATATATATATATATATATATATATATATATATATATATATATATAAAATATATATTTGCGTACATATTTCCATAAATACGTTAAAACTTATGCAAAGGTACATTTATACAAACACACATCTTCTGTATACACACATTCATATATAGCACACATGACGATATGCACTCACGTACAAAGATATACATACGCATGCAGACATACATACAACATACATGCATACACACAATACATACATTCACACACATACAGATTTATATATATATAGGTATTCTGCTCTAATTAAAAAAAAAACTTAGGCTCAGGGCATGTAAATGATCTAATGAGACCCAGTATAAAACATACATAGTTCATTAGGATAATTATCAATAAACGCATCAGAAAGTTACGAATTTGCTATGAATGGATTTTACCAGCCAATAACCTCTGATTTCCTTCTGAAACATTGGTTCTCAAACTTTCCTTTACCTTGATATTCTAGGTGTAGACTATCAAACTAACACAGGCCGCTTCTTCGCCACCTCTTCCATTTAAGTATCAAAAAGTAGGAATAATGCTTTACATAATCACTGATGAATTGTCGCCATAAAATTTGGTGGTATCCTGAAATACTAAATAATTTAATAATAAAAATTGAAAAAATAATATAATAAAATTTATTATGACGTTAATTTCGCGGACCACTTGGAAGCTAGAATGAGAATACCTTTGTTCCGTGGAAAACAGTGTGAGAAACACTTTACTGATTCAATATCGAACAAAATTTAAATTAAAAATTAAATTTAAATATTTTATTTCCAATGCATAATGTGGTGCCGAGTTTCATTACACAAACACATATATACATACACACATATATATATTTATTTACACACATATAGATATATATTCAAGGGATTGAAATGTTTCACGTTAAAGAACTACACCGACGATTGCCTGGGATTAAGGTGGAATACCACATGGGGATAACATATTCCAATGTGTTCGACAGAAAAATTCGCAGAATAAAGTTCGCTAGTCAAATATGTTGCAATAACTCTATACATCCATACTGGAGGCCAGATTCGAGCGAGCCTACAACGCGAGCAGTAATGCAAGAAATGAGGAAACAACGGGACAAAATAAAATCCTGTAAGCTCTTCATGGTAAACTGGGCACTTTTGAAAGCCCTAGTTAAGTTATACATACTTGTATGCACATTATGTATTCATCTACCATGTGTGAAAAAGACATCGCCTTGGGCCTGGTTACTTTATTGACGCGTCGGTCAAGTTAAACTATGAGATTATTAAGAACAGAAAAATTGTTATAAATTTTGCCTATGTTTAATTTCGTACATATATAGAGTGTCCTGGCCATAGACGTACAAACAGAGGCAAATGATAGAGGGGTCCAAGACCAACCAAAATGACAAATACATATGTGGTCCGATTCTGGACCGTTTAAATGTTACGAATTTTGTTCCGAATGTATCGACCTACTCTACACTAACAATTTAATGATTGTGACGATAGTACGTGTTCCAGGGAAATAATATTAGTAGAAATGGTAGCTGATAAGTGATGTCACATAACCAAACATCATTAATGCTATCGTCATTACAGCGAACTGGAAAATAAAAATAGCATGAATTATGTTTCGTTATGTGACTCCACTTGTCAACTACCATGTCTACAACTATTACTTCCCTGGGACACTTACTTTCGTCACAATCAGTAAATTCTCAGTGTAGTGTAGAGTAGGTACATACATCCGGAACTAAATTCATAAAAGTTAAACGGTCCAGAATCGGACCACATATGTATTGGTCATTTTGGTTGGTTTGGGCCTCTTATCATCTGCCTCTGTTTGGACGTCGATGCCCGGAACATCCTGCATATTTAAAAAGAAAGAAAAAAGAAAGAAAAATTAATTATTTCAGTATTTACATATGTTTACTAAAAGCGTTCAGTTTAACCTCAGGACTTGTAACTACCTTTTCTCCATGGTCGCCAAATTACTGGGCGCATGCCTGTCAGTTTACTCGTTAAAATATTTGCCAGTAGGAGTGGTGGCATTTTTCAGAGGTTGATTCCAAATGTGCTTAACGGTGATATTTTCCTCGCGCCAGACCGCAGCACCAGTGTTGGAAACATTCCCCTTGGCCGCCGATCTCCTGGGACTGACTTGCGTCAGCGTCGTTGGGCGCCGGCGGAAATAGTCGATAGTCGCGCCCTAGCAAGTCAATCACGGCGAGGCGCTGCTCTGCGGGCCATTTCCTCGCGGCGGTCGAGAACTATTCTCACGTTTCGCCATCCGACCCCGTGCTTCGTGCGGGTCGGGAAATTCGTCGACAAATGACACCACCACCACCATCGCTTCCTCGCTTCTCCTGCCATCCGTCTCCCCCTATTTCCCGTCCCCCTTCTTTCTAAAGATCCTGCCAATCTTCGCCTTTACCGACGTCGGGAAATTAGATATCCTGCGGAAACAGTAAATTAACAAACAACGCCAGACGCTACTCGTCGAAATTCACAAGTTCATTGACCGCGCACACAGATACAGATTATTCACTGTAAAGTGAGCACTTTTGAGGTCTTAGTTACTTTTAATTTCAGTCATTTTTTTATCCTTCAACTAACTTTATAAAATAAATATTGCCATGTAAGTAATAAACACAGTGTGTTTACTCAATCGCACCCAGAAGTTAACGTCTAAGGCTACAATTAAAAAAAACGTTTATTTACTATTGTTCCAAATGAGAGGGCTTTCAAAAGTGCTCACTTTACCGCGAATAGCCTAAAGAATGTTCACGGCAAAGTGAGCACTTATGAAATGAACCTTTGAAACATGTCACTGCCCCTAGTAGCGTATATTTTTGCGTGCACGGTCACTGCCATGCACCCAGTGAAATTGGTAACGACGGAAGGGTAAGTAATGAAAGTGACATTTTTCAAATACTGATTTCAAAAATGCTGAAATATCCGTGACCAACATATACAGCAACTATCTTTGAGGTACTACGAGGAAATTGTTGCAGCGTTTTAACTCGCTCAGACACAGTGTGCACAAATGTTTACGTGGTGTGCACACTGCACAGGAAGGTTAGTTTTGGCGGTTATGTACACTACGATGCTCGATGCCTATAGCCTGCTCGCTGTTTCTTCATACTTTTCGAATCAAACCTTTCAAAATTCGCCCCCTGTATGATGTGTTTAGTTATTACCTAGAAACGCCATGCATCATAGCCGTGTTATACATCTGTTACCATATGAGTATCTTATTTTTAATTAAATTGAAGTTTCACCTTTATTTTACTTATAAATTATAATATTTGATTTTAAAAAAAAAGCTATGACTAAAAACAGTGAGAAAACATGTGGGTTGGTAGGGCCTAGTAAGAAATAGTTATCATGCATAATATTATTATAACTGAGTGCGCACGAATCCGGTGTGATGTCCTTTGTTGTAACTTTCTAGACTTAGTTAAGCTCTGTTTGCACGAGGCGGAGGAATATCCTGGACGGAGAACATGAGCAGGACTTCAGAAAAGTGTGACGTAACCGTAAATGGATTATAATGATATCCCTTGTGTGTAACCGATTCACAAACCTTGCTTCTGCTCTAGGTTATCGATGTTTCTTTTTATTATATCCGAATAAAAAAAACTTCAACTCGCTGTCTGTTGACGAAACATGTTCTGCGTCGACTTAAGTACGGCACGTAAGACGCAACTTTTGATTTGCAACATCTGAAAATATAAATTAATGTGAGCCTGAATTGAGTTAATTTAGGTAAAAAAAAAAAAAAAAAAAAAAAATTGTTCTAAAATTTAGTTTTTGTAAAATTTTGTTAATAGTTGTGAAAAATGTTTAACTTACCTAAGGGAGCGGCTAGATAAGTAGTTTTATTATTACTGGCTCAAGAGCCCGATGTTTATTTACACCTTTTTGGGGAAAAACTCTTTCCCAAAAATTCACCTACCCCGAAAACGTATATCTAAGAATACGCTATTCACAGTAAAAAGAGCACTTTTGAAACCCCTCTCATTTTGAATAATAGTGAATAAATATATTTTATTTTAGCTTTAGGCGTTAACTTCCGAGTGCGGTGGAATATACACACTGTGTTTATTACTGAATGGCAATATAGATTTAAAAGGTGGTTAAAGGATAAAAATGTCTTGAAGGAAAAAACAACTAGGGCGTCGTAGGTGCTCACTTCACCATGAACAGCCTATAGTTAATATCGTGAGTTGAGTCGTCACACTTAAAATCTGTCATACGAAAATATCGACGGACGACATACTGTTGTGAATCGCCGAAAACTGCCGGACGAAAACTGTAGACGGAAGACTGCTAAACGGACGGACGACTGACGGGAGAAATGATTCATTTTATGTATGCTATTTGAAAACGTTCGAGTTTCTTAGTCGTCCGATTTGTAAATCATGTCTTCCTCTCCTAGAAAACGTACGACTTTTACAATCGTACAAATTCTCAAAATACATGGCGTACAATGGGTCGTTTTATGCAAACGGACGACTTGGTGAGTCGTTCGGACTGTAGTGAATAGTGCTGCCAACAGTGTCTACTACACGAATTACAACATTCCGTGCAGTGGTTCGTGTTGGTAGCCCAATACTTGTACGGACGGTTTGAAATGGGCCGACTTTTGTTGACTTTTCTGAGCAGTCCGACTGTCGTACAACGCAGATCGGATGCATAAAAGGGCCCTAAGTCACTGGCAAGCAGATGGGAATAGGGACAGTAAGCTCGGGCACGCCTTGGCTCCTTCCACCCCTGTATTGACCATTATACCTTCAATGACCATTTATATCAGTGAAATAATCGGAAGTTGTGACTGGTATAATGTTTTGAACTGTTTACTAAAACTCTGCAATACTAAAGTGATATCTAGTAAATTTACAAACCTATGTAAATTTGCTGTAATACGTCAGTTCCAAGAACAAAACATAGTTTCTTTACCATAAGACACCATGAACGCTCTAGAAAGCCTTTTCTGTGTAAGTAGCAGTGATATACGTGCTGTGGTTTCTGAAGATAATCATCCATGCTTTAAATGAATTGCACCTTCCTGTAAGTCGGACATTACCCACTGCTCAGTGTAACTACAAAATATACTACCTACCAAAAAGTAATTGGGCGTCTGTCCACAATGTTTGCTCGGTGGTTGTCACCCCGTTAGAATCTCGTAGGGCTACCTCTTGCGGCTATAGCAGCAGCCACCCTGTCTGACATGCTCTCTACGTGTGTTTGCAGGACATCCGTGGGGATTCGTTGCCATTCATCTTGCAAACATTCCATGAATTGAGCAACGGATTTTGGCCGCGCCTGACGAACCCTCGCCCGGCGATCCAATTCGTCTCAAAGATGTTCTATAGGGTTGAGGTTGAGGCTCTGGGCGCGTCAGTCCAATCGGCTAACATTGTTGTTGGCGCACCACTGTATACTAGCCCTTGAAACATGGCACCGGGCATTGTCATCCTGGAAGTAACACGTGTCCATTCCGTAAAAACCCCACAATGTTGGGAGCATTTCACTATCTAGAATGTTATAATAGGCATCTGTCTTCATGCTACCACGGACAAACACCAGCGGTCCTAAGCCGAAGGCCGTGAAACACAAGTCAACTGACGTACTGTATTACCTATCTTCACGGGTGCCCAATTACTTTTTGGTATATAGTGTACAATCAAATACAGACACGGAGAAAATAAATAAACTAAAGAAGGCAGCAGTTTCAATTTAAATTATGACATGTTTTAGTCTTCTCGTCAGACTTCATGCTTCCTCGCTGAGATCCAAACTCTGAACCCTCACTCATACCTGAGTGAGAAGAGGAAATGGGGGGTTATTCTGAGAAATTTCCATCATTTTCTCCCAGATACGTGGTATCACTCTATCGGAAGCTTTAGTCGGACGGCGAAGACTGTGCCGCACTCGTTCTCACCCGAATTATCACGGCTGGCAAATCTCCACTTGAATAAAGTCAACTCGAGCCAAAACGAAGCTCTTAGGAGAGACCGAAACCCCTGACCAAGAATTAGCCATTTGTTACCAGCAAATTACATTCTAGCGCCACGCCGCGCCAGTTCGTTGCGAACCCTCTTGATCCGCAGTCTCGTCCCTAGCGAAGGCGAGGTCAAGTACAAGAACTTTTGCACAGCCCATCCCTTGCACGCTAGTTAATCCCCCCCCCCCTTCCCACAACGTAATCATCATTCCTCTTTCCATCAATATGCTCTGCTCTCGAGCGCCTAAAGGCTATTCGCGATAAAGTTAGCACTTTTTAATCAACCTTATAAAAAGTCACTTCCCCTGCCTACATATAATTTAATTGGTTCACTGAGTGGCATGCACCCAGTAAAGTTGGTTACGATGGATGTAAGTAGTTTCATAGCTTAACGTTGAATAGAAAGTGTCAAAGTAACTATTTGTGATAACTTATATTATTTCTTTCTCTTTCTGTAGTTTTTAATACTTAGAAGTGTAAAAATTAACAGATTTGTAAAATATCTACTTTCCTAATAATTTCACAGTTTCATTTGACCGACACATGAATAAAGTCATGAGGCCAGTGGCAATGCTAATTATTTTACATAAGGCGAAAGAATACACAACGTGCACGCAAGTAGGTCTTTAGCAGGGCTTTCAAAAGTGCTCATTTTTCCTTGAACAGCTTATAATAATGGGTTCTTTACGCACTCTACAAAACAGGGCAAATGACATTATATGAACCGGCTGCTGACTTCCGTAGTACAGCCGGGTTATGGTGCGAATGATTTTGTTTTGCATTCCGAATAAGGAATGAATTTGAGTGCGTCGTTTGGGGGTTCATTTTTAATTTAGCTCGCACCTCACGTCTAACATTTTATTGATAAATCATTTTACATTTTATAAGTAAACATGCTTAAAAGTATTAATTTTATCGATATATACACACCCCTGAGAACAGCCTTGCTTATTCGTGCCGTAAAGCGAAGTGTTGCCTGACGCGCCAGCTGACGTCAGCAGATCTGCCACCAGTTCCAAACTGATACGGCCAGTACCTGAGGAGCCTGGAATCCACTATGCTTGGCTACTTGTCGCAATGCTGAAACTCTACAATCGCCAAATAGTACGGTGTTAACCCCCTGGAAGTCACCTCACGTCCAACAATTGCATGCACAGCTAGTGTCGGTCAACAGAAGTACCCTGCGCCTTCACTCACACTTCATGCCTCATAGCCGAGCGACAATTTCCAAAAACGAAAGAGAATCACAAACAAAAGTGTTTTAAAGAAGTTATCAACACGACAGCATAATCACTCGGAAATCCATGATACCCTCATTCATCATCAAAATTCCCGTAACCTGTGAAATTCACATCGTAACCATGAACGGTTGTATATTGGCGCACTGATGGATGATATCTAAACTTGTTATAAAGTTTCTTACGGTGGAACATGCATGTACGACATACGATACTGTTGCCTTTGCTTTTCGTATGGTGTATATTACAGACTTTAGACTTTAGAAAATTTGTCTTTAGAAAAGCGCACGCCATGTGACATGCACGACATTTACCAGGTATGATAAATGAGCACTATACATGCCAAGACTAGACCACTATATCTTTACCAGAAGCACGATCAAATGCCAAGCACAGGCAAATCTGCGATCGTGACCACCTTAACGTCTTCTGACATGTACTTCTCAACGCCATCTCCTTCGTTCCGCGACGGTGTTGGTAAAGAGCAACGCGTAATACAACGGACTGGCGATATACTGTCTTCAAAGACAAACCATACTTTCATACACCGTGCCAGTATATGAAAGACTGTAGATGAGCGCTACCACCCCTGCTATAAGTTATAGCCAAACATGTCCCCTTACAAATGGAGTAGTGATCTGGAAATCCAAGGCATATGGTCGTCGTTCGCCGCTGGTAAAGACTGAATGCTCTGTGGAGAGCCCAAGAAATCCTGCGGTGCCATTAGATACTTTTGATTGTTGAGTTCTCAGAAGTCATGTTCCAGCAAGATGACTTTTCCTGCACACGCGTCTTATTTGCCAGGATTTTTTTTTTCGCCATGTTTCAGTGGCAGGCTCGACCATATAACTTGTATGTCACCCATATCATATCTGTGAAACCAAATGGGACACTAGCTTCTTCAGCGTTGAAGTATTTGGAATTTGGAGCAGAATTTGCATTAACTACAAGAGAAATTCTACAGGATAACATATGTACGAAACTTGTATAGTTCCATGACAGATCGTATTGGCACATGTAGCGAGGCACGATGCAGCCCGTCATATTGATGTTGGCGTCATGCAATAAATGTTGTGTTTAGTCAAATTATCCTTTGAATATAAAAATTAACGTGTTTATAATAGTCAAGTGAACGCCAAAAGCTTGCATTCACAAATCAAGTGCTAAATTAAATAGAATTGAATAGCGGGTTATTTCACAACGGTAGACAGCAAAATAGTTCACAAGTATCAAACATGATTCCCATTCAAAAAATTAAAATATTTTTTATCTGTGGTAGAAATTACTTTAATTCTTATTATTGAACATTTGATCCTCTTTTTTTTTTTTTTTTTTTTTTTTTTACAAAGCTGGAGTATTTTGCTCTTTTGTGACTAAGTTGACTAAATATAGCCAAATCTTACAATCTTACACTTTTCTGGGATTTTGTATACATGCTGACTGTGGTCGGTGTTGAGACTCTCCTGGAATACTACGGCTTTACTACATTTTGTAATCAGTTTCAAAAATATATGAAAAGTAAAACTTGCGTGTTTTGTGTAGTTGATATCGTTGAGCAGAAAAATATATAAAATATCTCTAGCTCTTCTGCCGTTTTTCATTGCCTGCTGCAATGACCGTTATAGCAGTCGCTTTACGGCAATCGAATATGTAGCATGTATGTAGCAAAACACACACAGCCCACTTATGGTTTTGAATCGAATGCCATGCTGGTAAAAAGCTGGTCAACAGCTGAGGTGCACCCGGTAGCATTAATGGATCTGAAGTGACGCCACTTAACAAGCCACCCCCTGTCCATAACTGGCCTTGATGTAGTGAACACAAATGGCCCAAGCATGCACATTCGTTTACAACATCAATGGCCCATCGGTGTACCAATTCACAGACATCAGATGGCCTACAGGCGGATACCCATCGTTTCACCAGCACTATGTATAACATGTACGATCAGTGCTGCAATACTGTTGGTAGACCACTTATGGGCCATTAGTAACTTGCCTTCCCTCAACCATCAGTTTAATGTATGTCAACATTCCATTAACAAGTCAAAAATGGCATGTCAAATGTCCTGTTCTCAGCAGTTAATCATAATGGGACCAGTTGTGTAAACCCATAAGTTTTTTGGGCCAGCAGCCATCCAGCAATACCATAAACAAAACCACAGACGGTTGACTGTGTCTTGCTAAAAGGGACAGGAATATCTTAAGGACAATATTTGAGAAATAAAATTACACATTATAACTGGCAGCCAAAACGTGGTTTAAGACTAATGATCTAATTTCTTGCAGCAGTACTAGACAAGTGATATAGAGAATGTTCTAGAAATGTACGTACATTATGCGACCCATAAAATACTATAGTGATGTTCAAACATCTCAAATATAAAAATTCGATATACCAGTAAATTGGATTTTACTTCAAATCAATGAAACTTACTTATATCCTACTTCTAAACTCAGTGTTTAGGTTTTACTAATTTACTCTGATGTATTAGACGTACGTAATGTAATATCTGAGAATATTTTACTGTATTTGATCAATGCAGAATTAATATAGATGTAACAGATGCTGAAAGAAATGTATGGGAAATTTACACGAGGGTAAAAATTTATCTCTATGACTGCAAATTACATTTGAGTTCTTATCGTGATTGGCCTATACATTGGTATGGTTTTTCACTGTAAGCAATAAAACGTAGATATTTTTAACAGAACTATGGATATTTCACTACACTACTCAATTTCAAATGCGTTAAAATTTCCAGAATGCATGACAAAGTCAATCGTCCTATAGGCTGTTCACTGTAAAATGAGCACTTTTGAAAACCCTGCTATAGATCTAATTGTGTGCACGTTGTGTGTTCTTCCGCCTTATGTAAAATTATCATTTGCATGGGCCTCGTCGCTTTCTTCGTGCGTCGGTCAAGTGGAACTGTAAAATTGTTATAAAAGAAAGTATTTTAAAAATCTGCTAATTTTTTCACTTCGACGCATTAAAAAAATCAGGAAGCTATAGAAATAATTTAAGTTATCATAAATGATAACCTAACACTTTTCATTTGACGTTACGATATGGAACTACATTCCACTCCATCGTTACCAACTTTACTGAGCGCTTGTTACTCAGTGCACCTGTTAAAATATAGGCAGGTAGGAGCAGTGACTTTTCTAACGTTGATTTCAGAAGTGCTCATTTTATCGTGAACAGTCTTTAGAAGTGCTTCCTACACGTCTGTCATTTGGTAGCAACACATTAACTTAATTTAACATATAATTTCAATGATTGAAATTATTGAATCGCTTTCACAGGTACTGGCACCAACCCCCCCCCCCCCCTTATTCTTTCCTTAAATCTTTTTATATCAGCCCCAACTTGCCAGACTGTTTGAGCTCAAATGTCTTCCCCTATTTCCGAGTTGTTCTAAGGAATTATATTGTTCTTAGTAAGCTCGACCATTTATTTATTAGCTCACTTGCCTTCTTCTTAAACGTTCTCTTGTTCAGCGACATCCTGTAGATTGTAAGTCACTAATATGAATAGTTTCTATATTTATATTACAATGTTCATCAAGTTTCCTTTCTGAGATTTTTGATTTCACGATACTAGATATGTATGTCTGTTTCTGTATAGATGAATCTTCTATCGTATCGATGCACCTTATGCCGGTATAAGATAAGAGCATCGTCGGTTTTGTCAACAAATTTCCGGAAACCTGCCACTGTGGTATTAATTGTGGAATGTATGCATGAAATATATCTACCGGCCTAACTGGTAGTCTGTTATCGTAACCACGATATGTTCTTTGTTTCAGAACGTTGCTTTACTTTTCTATACGTGCTTCTACGTCACTGTTATAAAGCTGTCATCAGTTCCCAATGCAGAAGCATGGGGTGGGATCTGCGTTCGAAATCCGTAAAAAAAAAAAATCATCATTTGACTTGGAAATGATTTGGTTGTATTCTGGGTAAAGGGGAGATATCCATAAATGTTCTTATGAATTGGCATATCTGAATGAACGTTCACGGAAATAACGTAAAATTGAGAGAACCGGAACTTTAGATTGAAGCCATAGCAGAAAGCCACAGAGACGCAAAACAAAAAAATAAATAAATAAAACCACGCTTAATCTTTGGAATTGTGTTATCTTAAGCAAATTGAATCATTTCGAAAAGGAATTGCATCTCTCAGAGTGGTTAATATGTACACGCTATATTATCTGACGGTTCTTCTCGGTCGTAAATGGGCTCGACAGAAATGATGTTAAGACTACCACTGGCGCAAAACCTTAGGCTCTGTTATCGAAGGAATACTAACAGACATCTCCCAATACGCATAGTATTTGCTAAGTTCTCCCAAATCAACCCGAGGGAGACAAGCTGCAAGCCGCATTTGCCCCACTTATAATACTTAGATCTCGAAAACGCATTTACATACAACTGGCCTCACATGCAATGTACACTAGTGAAAGGGTGTTGGGCACAGTTTTTTTTTACCCAACACCCTTAACGGCTTTTATTTATTGAGTAATACAGATACGCAAAATAACTGAATACTCAACAACTGTGCAGCCATATCGATTAGAAAAATAAGTCAGGTTTGTAATTTTTAAAAAGACGACTTTCATAATAATGGAAGTGTTGTAGAACCGGGTCACTAAACAAACAAATATACATTGGTCCAATACTTTGAAAAAAGAATCCACTATCGTCCATTAAATAAAACCACGGTATTAACTAACGTCTCAATTTAGAACCATTCATCAAGAGACACGCATAATTTAATATGGGATCATCGTGGCCGATATATTTGGCAATTATATACTTTATTTCCTAAAGGCTGATAAAAGAAAGTCGTCTGAAAAATTAACTTTGAGGCTTGTGTTGTACGCTACTTACTATGCTGGACAGTTTAGAATTTACGGCAATACTTCTGATAGGATTTTATTTTACAAGAACACTTCAATAAAATTAGAAGACGCTTATTCACTAGTGAATTGGTAGATTCCTTAAGTATATGGTTGCAAAAATAGTGGGCTTTTGTCTAGCAGAAATTTTTTAAACTCCTTTTTTGTAACTTCCACAAAATTATGAAATTGACATTGAATATAGCCTTATTTTGGCCCCTATGTAAATGAGGATGTCTGCAAACATACAATTATTTCACGCGTCTTCAGGAATGCCTGTATTATTTCCAACATGTACCTGGGACAGTATTTATCTCGGGGGTGAATTCAGCAGTTTAGTGCTCCTGAGAAAAGAAAATAATGTCCACTGCCTTTCTTAGATGAATAAGCATGGACTCAAATATATTACTACTTCAACAATAACAGCAGTATGTGCATATTAATCTCACCCGAAAATAAGGCGACAATTTATTTATGATAGGCCTTCTTTGTGGTTGATTAAACAGTCTTATTTTAATGTGTCACACTTCAAAGGAAATTTACGAGTGCTGAGAATCCTGCCATTAAATTTTACTATCTCCTCTGAACTGACGGGAGAAAATGTTGCGGTAAATGCACAAAGACATTTTAAAATCCTCAAGTTTCCACCAAACAATACCTTTAGCTTCATATTATTTTATTTGAACACAAAAATATTTCTATCAATTTTATTGACATTTTACCTTTCCAAGATTTAGGAATAAACTTCCACTTCTAGAAATCTGCTCCCCTTCATAGAAGGCGGATGATATATCATTCTACATAAGGCACTATGAAGGTCAGGCAGAGATGAATGAGAGGTAGAGGTGGTGAATTGCGAATCATGTCAGAGTTTTGTGCGAAATTTTCAATCCTCTCTCCCACTGGGCAAATAAAAATTTCCAATACTGTAGTGATTTATACATATAACGTTATCAATGCAACTAGGTATATAGTAGAAGATGACAGGAAAATGAATGGTACAAGATAAAAACACTCTGCCGTCTTAACTGCATCAGTTGATTAATTTAATGTTAAAACTTGTGTGACCTAATATAAACAAACGTCTTAAGTCTTCAATTTTTAGTAATTAGTTCAATCCTACGTGAGCTAGGAGAACTGTTTTGCTTTCAGAGGAAATCTTTCATGAAAAACTTAATTCGTGTTATACGAGTGTATAAATTATTTATTTATTTTATTGAAGGTTTGGCACCATTTACAGAAACGCAGATTATGAAGGTATAAGAAGTAGTGTAAGTTCAGCAAATTTCAGTATTATAGAAACAACAAGTCTAAACAAAATCTCTTAATCGTCTCCTAGACATAATATTTGATTCCGTACAAAAAACTTATATCAGATAAAATGAGCATTAAAATGAGCAGAAATGCGTATTACAAAACCTAAAAAGTAGGCCTATGACAATAATAATTTCATGAGAGACCTATGTATTCTTTCATACAGAAAGAAATTCATATATTGTGAGTATAAGAGTGGGATGGACCTCGCGTTTTTTGTGAAAAGTTGTGTGCGCGAATACGCACATCTCGGTAAATAAATGTTCTGCAAATACTATTTTTTGTCAGAAAAGATAAAAAAAAAATATTATCTATGCCCCCATTACTTTACTTTCATCACATTAAGTGTATCTCAGAGAAAAAAAATTCGTGAAAATTTTTAGATATCGCATTTTTAAAGCTTGCCTATGCAGTTGCCTTAAGCGGCATGAGAAAAGTGAAAAGTGCAAAGATACAGGCGTAGTTTAATCTATGGTCTTTCATCGCGTGCAATAAAACTTCAATGTTACATATCTAATTTGCACAGTACAGCGTCACGACGTAAACACTGCACGACTTGCGCGTAGGAGCGATGAGGCACTAGGCGTGCGTATTAATGTCGCCCGTATCGCTCCCTCGCTTCTTGACCTTGGACGCGGGGGTCTATCCTACTCTTAACCTTACAGTGATCTGTTTCAAAACATCTGATAAATCTGTACACTGTAAAAACGGCGTTTGGTGCAGACAGAAATTTTTGTTACAAATCGCTGTTTCATGTAATTAGCAGTCAGGGGAACTAGCTGGTGCGGTATCTAAACCCAAAATAAGTTTAAAATTGTTACCACCTGCAATAAAACTGAGATTCGTCAGCGAATAAGAGATTTCAAATACATTATAACTTATTTTGAAACCATGTTTTGTCTAAGTTATTTACTTTATCGTGAAGGATTTTACATATATAGATATTCACACATGTGCACAGCAACAACCTGATTTTTAACAAGATGTGCACGGAGACAAGCTTGCTTATCTAGATAACAAAAATTGTGGTATTAGAATTCTAATAATCGTCTCATTATAATTACAGTAAAATGTAATGAACTACTCAATACTTGAATATTTTATGTCGTTGTTTGACCTAACATTATTTGCTTTATGGAATTCAAGTAAATACGGGAAGTAAGCTAGAACGTTTTTTTTTTTCAGTTATGACTTACAGAAATGGATTCAATTAAAAATATACTAATCAGTGTTTTGTTAGAGCATTACTGGATGTTAGGTTTTTACTTGAATGATTAGCTTTTGCTCCAGTCTCAGGTAAGTTTTTTAATGAATGCTTTACTTAGTTGCGTAGACAAATTTCACGACAGAATTCAGTAATACTTCAGTTCTCGTCACCGTTTTCATTGCGCCACTTCTTCATTTTCTTCACGTTATCCTCAAGCATTCTCTTTTCTAAGCCTCCAACTTGAAGCCAAGAACTACTGATTTGTTCCAGCGCCTGTTAACGTTTTCGAATGCTAATAGCAGTACTGCTCTGCAGAGCAGACATGTCTGTAAAGTAGGCGCTAGTCAAGGTCCGACGTGCACCCGCTTATAGGATATTCATGGTAAAGTGAGCACTTTTGGAAGCCCTCTCATTTTGAATAATAGTTGATAAATCTATTTTATTGTAGCCTTAGACGTTAATTTCAGGGTACGGTGGAATATACACGCTTTGTTTATTACTTAAATGGAAATATTTATTTTAAAAGGCGGTTAAAGGGTAGGAAAAGGCTGAAAGGCAAAAAGTAACTAGGGTCTCAAAAGTGCTCACTTTACCGTGAACAGCCTATACCAGGAAATGTTTCCCGTGTTTGAAGCTGAGAGGCGCAAGAGAGATAAGGGCGGTACTGCCTCACGCATCAAGTGTAACATCGCCACTAATCACAAGGTTCTGAACCGATATGCAGTGTTCTCGTAGCACTGCATGTACCTACGGGACTTTCAGCGGTAACTCTATTATTTTATCGATGGAAAGTTTGCAGGGAGGTTCAATGTAGGGCCCTTGAATAGTTTTGTATGTATCTGACGCGTAAATTATGAGGTACAACGCTTTGGAAAAGCCGCCTTTAGCCATTTTAGGGAACTCAAAAATGGCGTTGCTAATGTGTGTGACGACTCGAAAGCACTCTACATCCCTCGTCTGCAGTGCGTGTTCTGTTCGTAGATGAGTACATTAGACGCACGTTCGACAGTTTCGCAGAAAACGCGAGAATTAAACGGGGTTGACGTGTAGATTTCACAACGTTTAGTATTGGTTTCGAAATTTACCCAATATTTTCTGGTGGTGGAACTCGCAGTCGCAAGAGGTGCACAAACCATGGCTCGACGCGAAAGGGGCGATACAGGTTCGGAGAAATGCGAGGCCAAGCAGCACAGGCAGGTGCCACAGGGCAATGTCCAGCGAGTCTATAGTGACCACGACGCGAGGAAACGCAAAGAGGGTTTAGCGATCGCAAAACAGGACATCAACGCAGTTTTGCTTCATTTCTTATCACGACCGTTCAGTCTGTGCTGACGATAAAAACTGTCGCAGACTTAACGCTCTGGACATGTACCAGAGTTTGTACCCTTTGTGTCTGAAGCAGCAAGATAAAATGGTGGATATTTTTTTAATGAGTTTCCGTAACCTCGTAAACAAAAACTTTTGTGATTAAATAATGTAGCTTAGAAACAGTCGCTTCTCTATATTATAAACGTATTTACGCTTTGCAAATTAGTTCAAGATCGCAGAAAAAAATACACATATTTTTTCGAAACGAGATCGTATATTTTCTAGCAGTCGTGTCGCTCGTACGTATCCGTCTGTCTAATAATGTACATAACTTATAATGAACTATCTACGTATATTGCGCCGTCTAGAGTAGCGTAAACCATCGCTGCCGTCGGATACAGGGAAAACTGTGTCCATGAGTTCGAATTCTGCAGCGTTTATTTGTACTTTTTTTTTATTCTATTGTAAATTTATGTTCCGTGTTTTATATAGTTCATTCATTTTTTTCCCAGCGTACACGAGATTTATGAATTAAAAAAATATATAAAATCACATTCACATATATAATTCTTCATTATTTATTGCTTGTCCAGGACAACAATGAACCAAATTAAGTTCTGTTTTTAGTACCAAGGGTTTATTACGAAATACCACTTTAAGAGAAACTATTCTGTTCATTAAATTGCAGGTTTTACGACAGTGAAAAACGTAGCAGAATTTGTGCTAACAGTTCTCTGAGAGTTACTTGTACTGTAGTGATTTGTGTGAACATCATATGCACTGTAGTATAGTGATAGCATCGTCGCTTTCGAAGTGGAGTCTGAATGAGTAGAATTATTATCTTCTTTTTGGTGCAAGGGAATGGGGTATCGGAGCATCGGAGCTGTTCATGCTCCGTCATTCCGGTCCCCCGGTGGCCATTTTTCCCTCAAAATGTATCTTTTTTTCTCTCAAAATTTTCCGTTTTCCCCTCAAAAAAGCACCGATCCCCAGCTGCAAAAAACGATCCTCTGAAAGACAATTTTAGAACCATCGGAAGGATTTGGGAGAATCGTATTAGAGGACAAAGCAGTGGTGGCCATATTGGTTTTATAGGCATAGGGTATGCCAAATCGTTACACGGGATCTGTAATCGGAGCCGAAGCCAACCGGCTGTCATGTTGTGACGTCATGCGACCACCATGTTGGATGTCGGTGACCTTGATTTTAACCTTTGACCTTGACCCCATGACCATGACCTTGGATGAACTTAAACCCAAAAATTCGCGAAACTGTTTTAAAAATTTCCATAAAATAATCAATATTGCTAAAAAGTATTTAAAGTAAATAAATTCTTATTAAAATTTATTTAAAATTTTATAGAAATATTAAAGTTTCGAATATTTTGGCTTAAAGGGGACAAGGAGACTGGAACTGACCAGCAACCATGCTATGACGTGACCCAAACGTCATGTTGGACTTAGCTGACTTTGACCTTGACCTTATAACCATGACCTTAGATGACCTTGAAAACAAAAACACAAGAAAAATTGCAAAAAATTTATAATAAATTCATAAAAGTGAGTGAGTATATTAAATTACTACTACCACCATAAATTTGAGAAAAGTATTATTACAGATTATTTATTTTTCTAGCAGTGCTTCCAACACTTCTACTCTGCACCTGTCATGTTTTAAACCCGATGTCATTTGTTTTCATTTGAACTTAAATGTACATACACATTGAAATGTGTATGTTAACGTATAAATTGTTCTAAATATTTCCTCTTTAAGAGTTAAGGAGATTGCCAGAAATACCAATAAAGTAATTCACTTCGAAAATGCAAGTTACTACAGAAATTATTTTCATTAAATTATCTATTAAGTACTTATTTTCGCGTTCTTGCTATTACTAAAGTAAGCAGCACAATTTTAATAACACTCTGTGTTGATGTGTTCAACTTTAAATATTTGAGTGTCGTCGTAACAATAATTTCCTAAATTTAATTTTTTTCAATGTTTTATGATAAATATTATAATATTCCTGTACATCTCATGTCTTAGAAAAATTATGTTTTCAAGTGAAGAATTTACAGTCATTCGCTGGAAATACTACATAACGTAGTGACTCAATATCTCCATGGATAGGAAAACAGCCATTCAGGTGAAATAAATAAGAAACAAATTCCTCTTAAAATTACTACAAGAATATTTCCACAGAATCTACTTAATATTACTCTTGGCATTTGGTTTGGTTTAAAATATAAAACAATACATTTGACCTTTTTAATATTTTCTCCAGAAAGTAACTACCGACTACAATGAAACATTTCAACCAGTTACAATTGAGCAAATCTGTAACTGTCACCATAGATTACTGTGTATAAGAATTTTTTGTAGATACACAATAAAGTAGGCTATGAGATCTTCAGAATGCCTTCTTCTTTACTTACTCATTATTCAGGAACGTAAAAGATTTCTCAGTCTTCATATTTAACTTTGAACTCACTTTGCAGGTTTTGTTCAGTGCTGAAAATTCGTACTCCCATTCAGTAAGTATCGTAATTGTGACCAGTTTGTTTTTCTAGCTCGGAATTTGGACGTCTTTGAGGCTCCATATAGGGCAAATTTTTTCAGCAAAATAAATTTGTCTTAAAATCTTATGTTAATCGATTTTACGAGAGACACTTCGAATAGCTTGTTTAGCTTAACACATAAGTGTATCTGGTAGCAATGTAATAAAAGGGAATTTTATTAATCATGGAAACAAAGCGTTTATATCTTCTTGTCTTTGTTTTACTAGGGCGTGTGTAGAAATAACCTCCTAACTGCAACAATAAAAGTAATACCCAGTTAAATCACTGTTCCGAGTTTATATTTGAAGTAAATTCCCACAGAAAAATAATTATGCTTGATTATGGGTAGGTGACAATAATGATCAATTTCCTTTCCATAATGTATACGATAGAATGGATAATGAAGTCTATTATACGGACTCTAAAACTAAGCTGGTGAAAACCGCTCCGAATAAGATGGAATTTGTCTGTGGACCAATAAGGAACACTGAAATATAATTAGTGGTTATATGATTATTAGGAGTGCAAGTGCATTTCACTTACTTGGGAGTCAAGTGCATATAATGAATATTGTTACGATTGTGTGAACAGGCCTTAATTCGACGGCTTGCCTGAACACGCCATCACTCACGAGCGGTAATCAGGACAGCCAGTTGCCGCAATCGGGACTCGTATTTCCCAAACCCTGGTACGAAGGAGTCTTCTCTACCAGCCAGGGAATCAGGCCATATAGCGTTATGCCACGCCGATATGAGGCTAATGCAAGGTGGCAGCAGGGGTCTTTTCCCCATGTGACGCCGGCCGAGATTGACATCACAAGAAGCCTGCTGTTCCGACTGCCGTAACTCCTCATACTACATGAGCCTTCAGATATTTTTCAAGGTGGGACAATTACAATCTCGTACTAACGTGGCTCTCGGTAAGGGTGTAGCTAACTTAACAATGCTCCCCCGACCTTATGATATTTTATGCAATCTCCAGATGTTTCAATAGTCATATACTAACCAATGGACACTTATATTTATTTTATTTACCCGACGTACTCTAACACCATGAGATCCCCCCAATCTTAAGAGAAAGTAAGGTTTGAGCACAATTTAAAAAAAGTATAACAATGATCTGATTGAAATTACTTGGCGCAATCAGCAGTGAGAGCGTTGCAAGTAACATAGTAGGTTCTCTTGAATAAATTGTTGTTAGTAACTACAATATCTTTAAGAGGGAGGTTTTATTGTTTATTGTATACGAGATGTTTTTATGGTGTTGTAATTGAATATTTTCTTGAATGTATCCAGAAGAGAATTTCGTATCTTAAAATAACAATACAGATATTATTTTAGTTGACAATGACATAGGAAATCTGCCTTTACGTAATTTTTGCTCTTCATTGTAATGTGAAATAGACCTACCTATTAACAATAACATTGTACGTAATTCGATCAATATCATAGTACAATATTTAGAAGTCGCATTGTTTAACTAAATTTTGTCTTCTGTATGTAACGGAGATGCAGCAAGTAAATTTTCTACGGCAGCAACTGCTGGAGCGCTGTCTTGCAAGAGTGCGGGTGAACAGCGTGGAACGCTGTGCGTTACAGCAGCGCTCTGCCCGCCGACATGCGCTCATTAATTCATCAGTAGCCTGTAGAGGACAGCGCAGAGGATATTGCGACGACTTACGCCCGGTTGCACAGTCGTGGTTCGAAACTCGATGCGATATCGGATCTAAGATAGACACAGAAAACTGTTGCACTATTCGAGTTCAGAGCTGGACTGGAGATCGAGATGAAGTCCATTTCGAACCATCGAAATTGGCGGTTCGAAATCTCGATCCGAGACCAGCAGCCATCGTCGACAAGCGTAGTTTGAAAATACACCAACAGATAAAACTACGTTCGATTATTTTCTTGGGAATTTAAAACAACATTATACGCACTTGAATATTATGCAGTAAAATTCGTAGAACAATAATTTACTTAAAACAGATAAAACATCGCACATCTAGTTCTATCTGTAGTGAAAAATACGCCAACTTCCATGACGTCATATATTACGAAATAATAGTAAAATTTGTCTCATACTTAATCTCGATCTCTCACTTTGAAACCAAGGTCGATGAATCGGAGATCCAGAATCATGAAATGTCGTTGGTGCAACACTTTTACATTGGAACCAAGATCAAACTGGATCCTGGTTCGGGACTAGGATCATTTGATCTGGGATCGGGGAAGATGTTGGTGCAACCAGGCATTAGAGAATGGTAAAGAGAGTAGGGAGCCTCTCTCGGCGGTGTCTGGTCGGCACTGAACCCACGACATCCGCAAAGCTAGTCAGGCATGCCAATCATATTCGCTCGTCCCTCTTCCCCAGGGAAATAAATACCTTGGTATGGCTTCACGGTTCACCCGATGCTTTTCAGATCGATCTTTCAAAGGATAGCCGCCAATTACTCTGTGTATTTTAACCTTAACACTAACTATATTTCTTATCAGCAACATTTCCAGCCAAAAAAGCAAAGAAGCTTTATATCCACAATCTTTGTTCTAACTGGCCAACGTCGAAACTGTCTCATTTACAATGCATTCAAGAAATAACAGATGTTAGAGAAAAACACCTTTTAAAAAAGTCACAGCATCGTGACTTAGTCGTCTCATGGCTTTGATCACTAATTCCTTTGAAGTATTCTTACTCCACATGTTGCAGGATGTTGAATGAAGAATCTAAAGGCCCTTTCACGAAATCCGAGTTTTCTAGAAATTACCTTCAACTTTTATTGAGTTCAATTAATTGAATGCTATAAGAAGTCACACAAACATCAAAATCGCGCTCCATTATCTCTTTCGATACCTTGAATGTCTGATTTTCCCTCGAGATTTTCGTTTAGAATGTGTTTTATATTCTGTTGAATCCAAAATTTTAATCGGCGATTGCAGCTTTTCTAACAATATTAATGGAACTAATCTTGTAATAATAGGGTCATGTGCGCACATTTTAAATTGTTACACAATAAGGATGCATGTTTTTTTAAAACAAAATGTAGAAAATATGAAGAATATTTGTTGTGTTTTAACACTTATTTTCGTGTCGTGCATGAGTCATAGAAATTCACTTTCGGTATTTTATATACTGGTTTCATTAAAAATTTCGTGACAAATTTTAATGTGGGGACTTGAAAGTTTATTAAATGAAATTCATTAAAATGCATATGAAGTAATATTTTTAGTCAAATAAATTCAAGTCAAGTAATTTAATTCAATACATATCCGATCGTGTGAAATGGCATTAAGAAGGGCTTAATGTTCAAGAATGCTTGTACCAACTGTATACAGGAAGGCATAGTTTACAGCATGGGAAGGGGAAATGTGCTTCATCCCTTATTAGCTAAAAATGACAACCTTTTAGTATGGATATTGAAAGAGGCGAATTTATGGGACTTTCGACACTTCGGAGGTCGCCCTCGTAATGTGTATTCTTGTAGCAGCTTGTAAACCCTCAGGACTGCCCGCGTGTGCTGGAGATGGTCCCGTTTTGCAACAACTGCCAGCCAGGCCCGGCTATCCTGGGGGCGAAGACCCGCGGGTATTTCGCTAACTGCACCTACCCCCGGACACCACAGATTGGCAGTTCTCTCTCCCTGTCCGCGACTTCTTTTCCTCTCGCGCTCTCCCCCGGCTCTTTTTATTACCTTCCACTCTTTTCACGTTTCTCATCCCCCCTCCCCCTTTTAAGCTTGATTTTTCCCCGGCTGTGTCCCCCGGGTCCGCATTTGTTCGGGTGGCCAGGCAGGCAGCCGGCAAGGGTTGCTGAATAATGATGAGACGGTCCCCTGTGCCAGGAGAAGTGCGGCGGCGGCAGCACGGCGAGGGGGACGGGGTGACTGTTATAATTGGTCGCATCTCCGGTGCCGGAGGTCTCCGCTGAAGCCCGTCCATCTCCACGGAACAAATCAAAGCATCGATATTTCCGGCGCAACCGGCCGGCCGGGGGCCGCTTTCATCGCACTGTAAGCTGATGTGGGGGGGGGGGGGGGTTCCGCACGTGTAAGGGTTGCGAAACGCAAAGGGAGTTGGTGTGTGTGTGTGTGGCGGGAATATTTGACGCTCGCCCTTGATTCCTGCTTGTTCCGTCTTTGTCTACCGCGGCCCTCGCCTGCGCTGCGCGTGGGGATCTGTCCCCGGCACATCATCTATCGCAGCGGATCGTCATATGGAAGAGGATCGACATGAGAGGCGTAGTACTCGCACTATCAAACTTTCCTTTATATTCTGTCAATTTTTCTCGAAGTGACCACTGAGTATCTGTTAAGTACTAAATGCGTATTTCATAAACTACACATGGAACCAATGCTATTTCAAGGTATACGAATAGGCTACTTTGCCATCAATACCAATTCTACACACTTAACTGATTAAGACAGCTACAGGTAGCGATCAAGTGCAATCAGTGGTGACAGGTAAATTGCTTATCAACTCTCCCTTCTGTTAATAGGAGTTTCTCCTTTTAATTTAACTACGGAATTCAGCTTTTTGAGAGCTAAATGATTACCCCTGGAGTAAAGGTTCACAACATTCGCTTAATCAACGACTGTTCAATCCCGGAATTAACAAGAGCTTATGCAGATCAACGTCTCGTCAGCAGCGATGTGATTAGAAATGTAGCACTTTGTTAAGAGATGTAGGAAAGGGTAAGAAATCTGTAACGGCTCTAATGTGAGTCCGAAGGTTAACCACTGCCTCACCTTCTTAGTAGTTTAGCCTAACAAGCGAGAGGGCAGAGATGTATAAAGGAATGCACTAAACAAGCTTCCGATGTGACTTCAGACAAGAAAAACTCGTGTGAATGGCGGTGGGGGAATCAACGCCTTTGTAGTTGGACTGAATATAGCTTGCGAGCTTCAAGAAAGATGAGTAGCTTCATGACCAGATGGCCAGAGAAGCTTGTTATGAAGGAAAAATATGGCTAATTCTCATTTCCTTTCCCGTCGAGTCGAGATGGACGGGCGCAGTAAATGGAGGGAATATTAAGGACGAGGCAAGTTGTGCGTTTCATTTGTGTTACCTATAAATAAAATGATTACAAATGTGTACCTGAAGGATTCGTTCATTTTTAAATGTTAATTATTAATCCTTCCTATCATATAATCTGACATTATTGTACATGTAGTGATTAGAAACAATTAAGTAATATATACAGAATTTTACAGATCATTACGACAAACTTCTAGAGGTAATAGGTGATGAAATGAGGAACAACTTTTGTGAGAGAATGGATGTCTGGAGATATTCCGTTGAGACGCCAGGCGTCGTCGTAAAATAATTCCACGTCGCGCGTATTACATGCCGACTGTCGATCATGCATACATCAGTAGCTAGTGAAGGTGAGGGCTGGTTACAGAGTATCTCCTCTGTCCCCGAAGAGGTAGGCTGTATCAAGAGAAGTTAGAGCTGCACTGGACCGCGTGTGCTGTGTACCCTTCCCTCGCAACATTCCACTGCACAAACATGCGTCATTGTCGGTGGCTGAGTCAAAACTGTTCACCAGACTAGTCATAGACGCTTATTAATCGTTAGAACTGGCGGATATGCACATGCTGTACGGTGCAGCTAGAGGCTGTAGGTGCGTAGCAGCACACCTTTGTCAGGAACGCTTCCCCAACAGCCGGCAGTCACATAATACACTGTTTCAGAGACTGCCGGCTGTTCACGGTAAAGCAAACATTTTGAGGCCCTAGTTACTTTAATCCTATCAACCATTATTTTTGTCTTTTCGCAACATTTTTAAAATAAATATTTTCATGTAAGTAATAAACACCGGACTCGAAAGTTAACGACTACAAAACAATATATTCATTGACAATTATTACAAATGAGAGGCTTTCAAAAGGGCTCCCTTTACCGTGAATAGCCAATACATCAGTAACTACGCGAGTATGGGAACTTCCATCCACTGCATGAGGGCGTTAGGGCAAGAGGTGTACGTACGTCGCATGTTGAAGAGTAATTACTGGACAGAGTTGAGCCGAACCCGTCCTCAAGCACGCTTGTGATCGCTCACGATGTGAACGTCACAAACACCTACGTGTGGAGAATTTTCTGTCAGCACAGACTACATCTATTCCACGTGCAAAAGGTACAGGCACTTGGACCAGCTGACTTGAAGTCCCGTATGCGGTTCGCACAGTGGTTTGTGGATCAGTACATTGCCGAGCCAGAGTTTGCATCATACGTGTTATTTTCAGACGAAGAGTGTTTTAAAAGAGATTTCTTTTTCAATACCCAATACAGCCACGTGTGGGCAGAAGAAAATCTACGTACAGCGGTGGCCACGCATCGACAACAGTTTGCGGTGAACGTATCGGCTGGATCGTCCACGAACAAGTTATTGGACCCTTTAGTCTTCCAATCCGTTTAGACTGCTATATTTCTTCTAGTGGGTCCACATTAAGATTTTTGTGTACTCTACGCCCATGGAGAACCGTGACGTTCTCGTATAACGACTATAGGTCACATACAACACGGTTCAAACTACTCCTGGAATCTTCGAGAGTGTCCGCCAGGCAATCCATCAACGTTGCAACTTCTGCAATCAAGCGGAGGGCCGCTTTTTTGAACTCCTGCTTTAGATTGACGCATGGAAATGTGTAACAAGCGACCTACAAACGTCTGCCTACTTATCCTTCCTGCCCGTTTCGACGGCCAGGCGTATCACAACTGTCTGGCGAACGAGGTACCCCAGATTCTGGAAGATGTGTAGCTGAACGTAGGAGTCAACATGTGATTTCAACATGATGGCGCCCCGTCGCATTTCAACTATCGTATTCGCCAACACCTCATACACACGTTTGGTTTTAAGAGTACTACATTGAATACCACCACTTCTAGAGTAACTAATTCATAGAATACCGCTGTTTCTTGAGAGATAGGCAGCTCGTGGCTGTCGTGTACTACGCTAACTGCAAATTTGCCAGGCGTTATAACATGTTATACCATGAGACATAACGTCTAAACAGGGCGTCTCCGGACATTCGTTTTCTGACACAAATTGTTCCTTATTACATTACATATCGCCCCTAGAAGTTTATCGCAATGATCCTGCGATATTCCGTATAAATAGTTTTACCACTCTTACTGTGTATCGATATCTCTTTTCTAACTGTAGGGCAGCAGATTTTATGAATAATTAATCGGGACACAGTTCCATGAAATTCGCCGGCACTTGCCTAGTGGTGGCAAATGCAGCTGAGACCAACCATGAGCAGGAGCAGTCAGCTGGAATCGAATGAGTGTCTTCCTGACTATGAGTCAGGTATATTACCGCAAAGCCGAAAGCTCTCAGTAGGCCACAATATAAGCTTACCATCGTTTTGAGTTGATAGTATACACTATACAGAATGCGGGAGATTACTTGTCTTGTTAGAATTTCTCTAACTTGCAGACAGCTACTTTATTGCATACGTATTACATAAAACTAATAATTATTATATTACCATGAAAAGGTACAAAATAAAATATTAATTTTAAAATCCTTCCCTAAATGCACATTCAGCGTTAAGCTTATCTATAGAAAACTTAAAGAGTTTTGGGAAAAAAATTATTTTAATTGCCCTTGAAAGTGAATTATTTCCCTCTCCTTCCAAATACCACCTTTCATCTCCTTTACCTTTAAGCGAAAAATAAAAAATTAAAATTAAAATTTATAATACGAAATAGTTACTCAATGAAAGTTAATATCCATGCCTTCTCCATACCAGCCCGTATGACTAAAAATTTATTTTGTGATGGTTACAAAAAATTTCGTGTTCACCACGAAATAATTTGCAGGGTGAAACTAACAAAATATTTTGTGGCCGTCACAGAGCATTTCGTTTTTCAGTGGAGGAGGACGTTGTTAAAAATTTAAATACTAAAACATTAGAAAATTATATTAAAAAACAACTTCTCAAAACCTTACATGTCATGTTGTGGGCTCCATGAGTTTTAGCTGATAAATGATCCCATCACTCTATACTGAAGAACTGTAAGTTCCCTACTACTTCTACTCAGAATCCTTCTAAACAATGGCTGTATTGGCTTCCCATTCTCTCCCCTTACTACTACCCAGACTCATTTAGCCATAAATGAATCGTATTTCTAAATTGCCTTCTTCTCTTAATTACATTTATTTATGGAAATTATTATGCCCCATAGTACTTCTCGTTAAGCGAACTCTATTTCAGTGTATGCTGTAGAACACACATTTATACACAAGAAAACATCTCTATTGATTAGCCTTGCGCCTCCTGTAATCACTTAACCATGATAACAACGAAACCTCCATCCTAGAGATAACTAATCTGACTGAACTTCTCCATACGCACTACGTCATAATTATCCCATCTGATTAGCTCCCAAAGCAACAGCTAACATTCAACCAATATTTTCTTACTCAGAAGTAATTGGCTACCAACCTTACTTTCAGCCTATAACACACACTATTTTTCTGTTAGTTCGAGCCCCCATACAGAGGGAAAGAAAGTTTTTTTTTTGTATTTATTTCATACAAAGCTATATTAATTAAAAATGTAATTTGAAAAAAAAATTTCTTTGTCTACAAAGCTGTAAGAGTAATTTTTTAATCTTGGATTTGTGGTTTGTTGCAAAAGTATGACTATAGAACTGTACGCCTTAAAACTCGTAACAGCTAGTTCAGTATTCGACAAACCTTGATAGTCGGCATTTCTTCACACAATTTTGCAACCACTACAGCGTCCAAAATAGTTACTGATTGTGTTCGCACTTAACGAAAAAAAATATAAATAAATAAAAAAGCAAGTAAAACCATCAACACTCCTTATACAAATCGACCACGATAGTCGACGCTGTCTACTGTGCATGCAGTTTTTTGCAGACGTTCTGAGATTACAAAATTACTACGTGGTACGAAATGTTTTAAGCAGGATACGCTACCTCTACAGGTGATGGACTTTACGTTTCAATCAAGAATTACAGCTAATTAAAGTGTTAACAGGCTTCACTTCAAACCTTGCGTTAAAGTCTCCAATTAAATTAGCGTTGACTACGCCTGTTCGTATTGTATATATCTGAATAAGTTTGTGTGCAGAGTTGGAACTGTTAGTATTCCTCTCTCGCATAGCTCATCCATCACAAATATAGCTGAAGCACATTTCTGAAGAAAAAAGAATAAAATTTGAACACAGAAAGTCCCACATTCTTGTATCAACAGCATAATAAAATTACCATAAGTTTTCCTTAACAACGTGTACATGGGGGAGCAGAGGGGTATATTCGTGTGTATTGTTTTGTTGAATTCTGTTTGGAAAAAAATATACTAAAACGAATAGCCCCAAATTTTCTGTTGTTTAATTTTATTTGTTGTAGTTCACTGAATTGCCTTGATATGATACGTATAGCTGGTTTTCGCAAATTAGGTACATATTAAAGTGTATGAGCTAAACAAAGAAACAAACGACTTTAATAAACTCCTCTTGTAATTTTACTGTCTATAGTGTAAATTATATCTGGGTTTGTGCTCAGTCGAGTGAAGCAAACGCACACAAAACCACCAGACTAGGTAGTGGGTACATTATATAGTGAAGAGTAGATATGTTGCTTTGATTCTAAATTATAACGTCGTATGCTGCTCACAAATGTGATCTGATTCAATTTATTTTTTGCCTCATTGCATACAAGAAAGAATGATAGAAAAATTCACCAGAAATAATGTTTATTAAAAATGTCTCTATACAATAATACTTTTCTTTCAAGGCTATTTAATACTAAAAAACTATTCTTTATAATAATATACATTTTGATAGAAGGCATGAAATTATAAAATTACAACACCCCCAAACCACACACCCCCAAAACTACACACACCACACACACACACACACAATATATATATATATATATTTTTTGATAAGATAAGGCATAAAATGGAAAAATTACACACACACAACACACACACACACACACACATATAATATATATATATTATATATATATATATATTATATATATATATATATATATATATATATTAAATAGTACAATAAATAAAGGAATAAAATGGAAAAATTACAACACACACACACACACACACAAATATATTATTAATATAATATATATATATATATATATATATATATATATATATAATATATAATATATAATGAGTTTAAGACAATATATAATCTATACACAATGTTTTACTATACAATGCATTAAAAAGGAAATAATTACATAAACCAACACCAACATATATATATATATATATATATATATATATATATATATATATATATATATATATATATATATATAATAATCGTATGTACGCCTAATTAAATGCCCACATTTGAGACAATTAAATCAAACACAATGCTTTACGCAATACACATGCAACAGAATATATATATTCGAGAGTCCAACAGCAATAATATATTTATATATAAAACTAACACTAATATAATATTAATATATATATATATATAAACACCTCTATTTACCTTCCTACATGGAAATCCACCATGCAATGGATCCCGCTGCTCCTAGTAAGATGACTGCAACTGAATATTTTTCGAGTCCACAGCAAATAACTTTTCCTTACGAACTAACACTAACTCAATCATTAACGAATCACAGTCAATTATACCTCATAGAAAACATCTCATTACAACACTCAAATACAGTGTTCTCTTTTAATCGAACTAATCTGATAACAGTAAAACAACATATATTAAAATCCAATTGATAATTAATATCTAAATCATAATTTTATGAAGTATTAAAGGACTATATTTGATTCAATCGGAAAATAAATTATGGGCCATTCACTAAGCAAATGATGATAGTAGTTTGCACCAATCAAAGGAAAAGACCGACATTAGTAGCGTGGCGATTATGTCCATCATTAATATAGTTTAGACCAAATATCAATATAAGCACTCCATAAGCACTCCTCCCAGATAGGTGCTGGTATAACATTTTTAAGTCATTTAAATATTTATGTATTTCAAGAATTTAGATGAATAGTAATTGGGTAACAAAAAATAATTATCATGAACATTTATATAGTTACCTTTTTGAATATCAATTAGTTACTAGTACTTAGCTGTAATGGAACATATTCGTTGTAGACGCAGTGTAGCCTGGATTCAATAATAATCCTTTTTGTTGTCTCCGAATACACTAGGAACCGGGTGGGGATCACAAGCCTGCCGTGAAATCTGGAAGGCTAGTTGGCCGCATCAACATCCTGTGAATTCTGTAGATCTCCCGTAGACCTGACATGCTGGCTGACATCGAATCCTGGCTGATGAAATATATTTACAGCATTCCCTCATTGCTATAATATTCAATCCAGAATTCATACTTTATGCTCACAGAATAATAATTTATCATCAAATAAGGGCTCAGCAACGATTACTTATGACTTATTGACTGCCCTTCAACGTTCATTTTTCTAATAACATTTTTTTTCCTTTTAATTTCTATCAAAAACGTTCCTAACAGTGAAAAACAAAATGTACATATCAGACAAAATTTTCAGATTTCCCTATTGTAATTGGCACGATTAGCGTCACTCCTCTTGAAAGTAATCAAGTGTTATTTTCTCAAATAGTGTACCACAGAGCATGGCATAGTTCGTTCAGTATCGATTCTTAGTCTAAAAATTATCTTCAAGCATTACCATATAACATATTTTGGTAACAGTTTCACTGGCAAGGACAAAGTTAGCAAATTAGAAATATTCACATTAACTAAAGACTTTTCAGTCATGCAATTACACTGGTGGCACATATTCTGAAATATTAATTTGAATTGCTTAGTTGGCCAGAAAGAACCCAAAATAAAAATAATTAACATACCTGAAATTACTGATACAGGTAAAATCAGCACACACAAATTACCAGATGTTACAGTATGAATGTATGTATTGACACACTCATCAATATTTGTGAGATGAAATGTAGAGCATTTTATTTGTTCTGTAAATATAACTAGAGTCAAGAGTAAAATTTTCGTTTTATTTTAATTTGCACCCAGGTAGATATCTCGCTGGAAAAGTTATGCATATGAAAATTAAAAATAATATTTAATTTATCTTAATTGTTTATTATAGTCTGTATTATTGACATGAAAAATTACTGTAGGACAAACGTAAAAATTATAATTTAAATAATTTTTGTCGTATCTGCAACAACACTTAAATATAATTCTCGAGTTATTACCCTAATCCTAAAGTAAAATGGGTTGGCCAAATAATACTTTTTGTAATCTCTATGTACGAGTATAAAATGAAGTTGCCGACTGACTCACTCACTCTTCAACGCATAACACAGATCTCTAGATGCAAAAGCATGCATATTTAGGAATGCCTTCCCCTTAGCGTACATGCATATACTAAGAAAGTATTGTTCGAAATTAGACCCTTAAGAGGGTTTAAAAGGTAAAACGTGTTTTCGAGGATTCTTCAACAGCTCACTTACCCAATGATATATCGTTCAAGTTCCATGCTTACTCCAAAGGGAGTGAAAAGAGATAAAAAAAGGTTTTCACGAATTTATCCTCAATAGCTAACTAACCCAATCAGATACCGTTACGTTATTAGCCTTAGAAAGTTTGCAATATTAATACCTAAAATTCATTTTATAATTTATTGAAATGAAGCACCTAAGGGGCAAAAATAGGTAAAATGCGTTTGAAAGGCTTACCAATAGCAAGTTCAGCAATAAGATGTTATACCATTTATTTAAAAAGTTTGGCTACATGAATACATAAAATAAATTCTACTATTTTTTCGTAATTCCACACATAATGAAGTGGAAAGGGTTAAAAAGTATTTGCCAGGTATCCAGCAATAGCTCATTGATAGAATATCGCTATGCTCTTTGCTTTCAAGCGCGTTCAAACCGAAAGAACGAATTTCTGGAATTTAAGAAATTAATTTAATACTTAAGAAGGTGAAAAGAGTTAAAAAAAAAATTTACATGTCACGTATATTGCATAATTGCCTGTATCTTTCAAGCGGGCGGATTTTACAAAAATTCTTATAAAACAATAAACTTATGAATACAAAGGAAACCCGTCTGTTACATACTGCGAAAGAAAATTTCATTTCCCTTAAAGTTTCAGCCAAACTTTTCAGATCTAAGCATGGTCAGTAATTAAAAATCTCATTCTCATTAATTGTGCAGTTAGTGAAATACATTGAGCTACTAGTCAACATTTAATTTCGCAGTTAATCCTTACTACTATATAAATCCGAAAGTGTGTTTGTTTGTTTGTCATTCTTTCACTTCAGTATGGAGCAACGGATCGACCTAGTTTTCTTCACAGAGATAGTTGGAGGTCCCGAGAGTGACAAGGCTACTTTCTGTGCCGAGAAAATATCTCATTCCTTAAGGAAGAATTTTAATTGTAAATAGGTACTGGATTAAGCTCGATTACTGCATAATAAACATAGTTTAAAAAAATCGTCATTTCACCTTTCTTTGTTGTCTATGGACTGTTAACATTCCCTTCAAAAAAGTCGTGCTGGCCAAATGGCTAGAGTTATACCGTACCAAATGAGGCCGCAATGACCCAGTAGATAGATATATATCTAGTGGGGCCGCAGTAGCTCAGCAGGTAGAGAATCCAATAACGAGGCCCCAGTACCTAAGTGGCTAGAGAACCGCAAATTAGTTTTAAATTTTTGTCAGTGGGTAGAGAACCCAATAGTGGGGCCGCAGTTTCTCAGTAGATAGAGTATGCAATAGTGGGGCCTCAGTAGCCCAGTGGTTAGAGCACCAAATAGTGGGGCCGCAGTAGCTCGGTGGATAGAGCACCAAATAGTGGGGCCGCAGTAGCTCATTGCTTAGACCACCTAATAGTGGGGCCGCAGCAGTCCAGTGGTTAAAGGAACCAATAGTGGGCCACAGTATCTCAGTAGGTAGAGAACCCAATAGTGGGGCCAAAGTAACTCAGTGGGTAGAGAACCTAATAGGGGGGCCGCAGTAGCCCAGTGGCTAGAGAACGCATTAAGGGGGCCGTAGTCTCTCAGTGGGTAGAGAACTCAATAGCGGGACCGCAGTAGCCGTCTGGCCAGAAAACCCATTAAGGGGGCAGCAGTAGCTCTGTGTGTAGAGAAACAAATAATGGGGCTACAGTAGCTCAGTGGGTAGAGCACCAAATAGTTGTGCCGCAGTTGCTCAGTGGATAGAGCACCTAATCGTTATTTCAAGTTCCAAATTTCATGCGCGCGAAGCCGCGGTTAGAATCTTGTACTTTTATGCGTTATTTTAGTGACGAGTGAACTGTGATATGTGTCAGCTGCACAGTAACCCAACTTTATGTTGCAATATGTATTTCGTTTCTTGCAAATTGAACTCTAAGAATAAAAAACTTGGGAATTATCTTGACAACTGTCATAATTAAGTGATATTACGTTGGGGAGGACTTTGTTTACATTTGCTCTTCAACAAAACTTAGTTTTTGTTCACGAAAATAATATCTAACGTAATTTGAATATATTCCAGTAACATTAGTACCTACTATAAATGCTGCTAAGACAAAAATTAGATTTTACAATCTGTAGTAGATAGTTTAAAGTTTAAATTTTAAGAAAATTGTTTAAAAATATATTGCCATAGAAGACGTTGTGAGAAAAGAGCAAAGTTAACAATATTATTACGCGTGTAACCCCTCGCCTCGCGCAAGAACATCCGTTATGCGCCACAAGCCGGCACTGAGGGAAGGCTGACCTCCCTCGACCCACCTCTTCTCCCCAGGCGGTCAGCCCTTGTCGCATCACCCGGACCCTGGCTGGCATCACAGACCCTCCTCCTCCCTGATGGAGAAGCCGACGATATTATAGGATGAGCAAGAATATTCTGGGAACTAGGACCCTCGGTGCAACGTGGCATTTGTATCCAGAATATTTTCAGATTTTACAAACAACAACGAATCTTGTATTGTTCAGTGTTGTTATGTATTCACACCTTGGTGGGTGGTAGCTACACCCTACCCCAAGATACACCACCACCATCACCACCAGAGCACATTGTGTGAGAGTGAAATGAAAGCACACATGGCACCTGCATGTCAGATTCAAGCAGTTTTCAGGTAGGGCATGTCCTACCAATTATAAATGAGGGTTCACTTGTCACCCATTTCGTAACATTCCACCACACTCCCTCAAGGAAAGTGCAAAAGCACTGTTTATTGTAGTCCTCTGGAACACCCACTGGCATTTATGACTACCAAGATAAACCAGCTTTTAGTAAACTGTGGTTTGAGAATTCCCTTGCAGGGCGATGGCCTACGACCCTATAAATACTGCAGCGGTCCAAGGGTCGGCAGTGTTGATAGAAGCCTTCTGTCAGAATGATAACCGGGACATCAGTGGAGAGGACGGACGACGACGGGAGATTGCGGGACGACGGCGGACGAGGTGTTTGTGGAGTGAATGGCCGAGAGGGCGTGAAACCCGACGAATGAAGGCTTCTGTGATTGAGGGCGTTTGGAGAACTCTAGAGCATTGCAGACTCGTGGGACCTGGACTAAACCGAAGGGGACTTAATAACGTGTGACACGAATATTTTTGTAAATATTGGAACTGTCAAATTTGGACATGCAATTTATAACATAACTGAATAGGTTTTGATACACTGTCTATTTGGACTGATTTTTAATTATTTAATTCCATTAATTTCTCTAACGTGTTTGTAAATTGTATTGATTGAAATCATTAATTGTAAACTGTAAGTGATACCAATTTATTGTGAGATGTTGGGTCGAGAGAATTTTGTTTGTAGTTATTGTAAATTAAATTAGGATGTTATAATGAACTATTTAATTAAATTAAGACCTCCCTCCCTTAACGAACATAATTTAGCCCACTGACTTTTGACAAAATTGTAACATTGGTGTCAGAAATGGGATGGAGGCATTTTTTTTACTAACAATAATAATTGTAATTATGGTTACAGTATGATATTAACTATAAAGATACATTTGTAAATATAATAATATATAGTTGTAATAAAAGGTGGAGGAATTATTTGGAAATTTTTGATGCTAACTAGGAAAGCAGACATGGAAGCACTCCATTCCTTGGTCGAAGATAATAATGTAAATAGCAGAATAAATAGTATTGCAAATAATGTTAATGAGAATGTAAATAGTAATGTAAAAAATTTTGTAAATCGTGTAAATGCAAATATAAATAGTCACATCAGTAGTGTTAGTGAATCTGTATATAGCCAAATTATTAGTGTCAGTGAATTGGTAGATAATAAAATAGACAGTGTTAGGAAGTAGTGGACAAGAAAATAGATGGTGATAGCAAAGTGGTCAACAAACTGGATAAGAAAATAGACAGTGCGAATGAGAATATAGATCAAATGATAAAAGGTGTATGCGAGTTAGTGAACAATATAATATACAGTATGGACAAGAAAATTGATGATATGAGCGAGAGAGTGGACAGTGTGAAAGAAAGGATGGACAGTGTCGTGGGTAAGATGAAACAGGAAATGAGCACCCTCAAGAAAGAATGGCAGGTATTCGTACAGGAGCAATGTAGAAGACATGTAGCCGCTGAGGAAGACCTTAGATCGACACCCACCGAGCCTAACAACTGTGGGCGGCGAGGAGAAGTTTGCGGTCACCGCCAATGCCACCATCACAAGGGAGGCGCAGCAGTTCTGCTATGTGGGTACGCTTCAGCCAGGGGTCGGTAAAGGCGTCCCAATTAAGCCCGCCCCCTACGATGGTCAGACACCTTGGCGCGAATACCGGCACCAGTTCGAGATCGTCGCCGCCCTGAATATCTGGACTGAAGAGCAGTGGGCGTAATACTTGGCAACTATATTGAGGGGAACTGCACTGAGTATAATGCATTCCCTGCCAGAACGACATCGACTGGAATACTCGACATTGGGGTCGGCTTTAGAGCCGCGGTTCAGCGATCGATACCTGTGACATGCCCAACTATGAAGCCGCATTTAGCGACCAGGGTAACCTCTACAGGAGCTCAGGCAGGACATGATTTGGCTCGCACACATATCTCTAGAGGGATGCTCTGAGGATGCATGAGACGTCATCGCAGCCAACATTTTTGTGGGTATTATTACTGATGCAGATTTTTGCCGAGCTGTACGCATGGTATCGCCACGCAGCATGCAGGATGCCATGGACAGAGCATTGGAGGTGGAATCAGTGAAGTAGGAGCAGACATTCCGGAAAACAGTGCAGGCAGCTAATCCATGCAATGATGATAGAGATAGCATCCCGGACGTCTTGAGGAAGTTGGAGGACACAATGAAAGACATTGCTGACAGAGTCTGTGCTAGAAAATCCAGTGTTTGATCACCTAAGCATCGGGAATGTTGGGAATGTGGCCAGACAGGACACTTGAGAATCCAGTGCGCACAGAGGAACGCAGGACCCTGCATCTGTACGCGAGTACGAGCGAGAGCATGTTGAGGAAACTGGAGGCGACGGTAAGAGAACGTCTGAACTCTGTAGAGGCAACGACACCTGTCCCTCGTCGAGGGATGCGTCGATAATGTTGGAACTGTGGAAATGAGAGACACTTACGTGTTCGGTGTCCAGGGATGCCACCCGAGAATAGTCCTCGAGGAATGGGCTGAAGAACAGCTGCACCAAAAATTAGAAATAACAGCCCCAGTAATGTCTATCCAAACCACAGGCCCATCAAACTACTGGCAACATCCTATCTCAAGAAGCGAAGAAAGATCGTTATAGGCGGTAACAAGAACAAATATACTGGAGTCGGACCATCTAATAAATCAATCGGCAGTTAATACACGAAAGGAAACGAAAGACGCCCGGTTAACAGACCAAATTGCACATAAACGTAAACAGCAATTATAAGATATTTTTAATTCAACTCCTAAGGGGGTGAAAAGGAGTTTAATGTGTTTCGAGATTACATAGATAACTCATTAGCCGGCAAGGTATCGTTATGCTGCAGGAGTGAGGAGACGAACATATCCCAGTGTCTGTTGGCATCAAGAGGAACACTCGTTGTGGTGTGAGAGTTGCAGACGATGCATTCAGGGAAGGACGGCTAGTGTGGCTGTATGAAAGGAAATATTTTCGTGGAAACACATCTCAGTGACAAGGATGTTGGGAAGGTCCTTATCAAATTTTGAAGGGAGTGAGTGATACTTACTTCCATATATTTCACCGGGACTCTTTAAAAGAAAAGTATAAGTTTATAAACAACGATTGACTGACGCTGTACGAAGGTCCAGAAGTTGGAGAGTCTGTTCGGGACGAACAGACATAAGGAGGGGGCAGTGTTACGCGCTGACGCTCGCACTAGACGCGAGCTCCATGCGCGGTCCGGCTCTGTAGGGGGTAACCCACTTCGACTCTCCCCTCCTCAGACAGACCTGCATGCTGCCACGTCGCTCGCGCGGCAGCCAGGGGAATGATTGACAGCGGCGACCTGGTTGGCGTCACAGCCCCTACTCCCCCTTATGGAGAAGCCAGCGAGTTTAGATGGCACGCAAGAATATTCTGGCAACTAGGAACCTGGGCGCAATGCGGCATTTAGAGAAATGTATGGTATCGATGGCCTACGACCCTATAAATATGGCAGCAGTTCTAGGGTCGGGGGTCTCTCTGTGGAAACCAATTGGCTGAGTGTGGTCATCGAGCGACGCGTGGTGCAGCGAGAGACATCGGCGGAGGGGATAGACGACGACGGGAGATAACGAAGTAACTGTGGACGAGGTGTTTGTGGAGTGAATGGCCGAGAGAGCGTGAAACCCTACGAGTGAAGGCTTCTGTGCGTGAGGGCGCTCGGAGAACTCTAGAACATTGCGGACTGGTGGGACCTGGACTAAACTGAAGTGGGAATGAACGGACATGCAATGCGGATTTTATTGCAAATATAGGAACTCTGAAATATGGACATATGATTTATAAAATAATTGAATAGAGTTTGATACACTGTCTGTTGGGAGTGATTATTAATTATCGAATTACATTAATTTTTTAGGTAATTTTAAATTGTATTGAATGAATTTATTAACTGTAAGCAGCTAGTGGTATCCATTTATTGTGAGAATTTTGGTCGAGAGGATTTAGTTTGTAGTTATTGTAAATAAAGTTAGGAAAATTATAATTAACTATTTTATTTACTCAAGACACCTATCTCTTAACGAACCTGGTTTAGCTCACTAAATTTTAGAAAATGTTCACATTAGAGTGTTACAATTTTCTCACAAGTATATATCCTCCTGGTCTGCTACCACCTAAGATTCTCCTCAAGTCTGGGGCTATCATAATGTTACTGCAAAACTTTAACTTGTAAAAACTCTGCAATGGCACCAAGCTCCTAGTAAAGGCTTACCAAAAGATGTAATCGAGGCCACATCTTTACCTGAGGTGCACGGGGGGAATAAGTTTTCATAATGCGTATACCACTCATTCCATCTGGGCACGCTTTCGAATTTAAGACACTGCGATATTCCCTAAAGTTCTTTTACTTTAGGGCTGTAAGTGATGCCGAGGTTTAGTCGCTGAAGTTTGCAGGATGAGATTTGTGGTGGCACTGCTTTTCACATGGGCAGCTCTACATTGCCTGTTCCATAGCAAGCTCATCTCTAGTAACTGGAGAGCTTAGCACCTGAGGAATGTGGTGTAGGTAAAAATCCTCCAATAAAGGAAATTTAAAGCTGTTTGGTGTAGTTGACGCGGGCAAAGCCGCGAATAGAAAACTAGTCGCTGTGTATAAAATGTTTCCGACCAACTTTATTACCGACTGATCATCAACGCACAGCCAAAACTGATGGACGCTGAAGCACGATCATTTGAGAATGATTTTCCCTTAGGGTACAGATAGCAACTAGGAGAGCATTTTTCGAAATTTGACACCTAGGATTTTTTTAAATTCTACCCCTAAGAGGATAAAAACAGGTAATTATTTTTCCGGGGACTCCACAGTAGCTAATTACTACAAAATATAACGTCAATGTATTTTATTTAGTAATAAATACTTTAAAATAATTTTGGAGTATTTTTTAATTCAATCTCTAAGATGGTGAAATGGGGTAAAATGTGTTTCCAGGAACTTCAAAAATGTTGCCTATAAAATACCTAAAAATTAATTATAGAACTTCTTAAATTCCAGCGCTTAGAAGGTGAAAAGCAGTGAAAAGTATTTTTTTTTTTAGATAACTCATTAATATAGCTACTGATATATATTCCAAGAAATTTATTATTATTATTATTATTTTATTTAAGCCATTAGAGGGGAAAGTGAGTAAAATTTATTTTAGAGGTCAACTCAATGGCTTATTAAACTCTTGAGATATCGTTATGCCCTTTAATTTTAAATGTTGAGTTCATAAAAAACAAAAAATTAATTTCTAGATTTTTGTAAAAATTTAAACCCCTAAGAAGGTGAAATGTTTTCACATGTGTTTTCGCTAATCAATTGCATATTACGTACATTACAAATTTCCTATGCCTGTGGCCATCAGGCCAGCATATTGTAACGTGTATGACGTGTAAAACGTAACGACGAGACGACTCAATCGTACGCACTACACACACAACATTACACAATAATGTGAGACAGTAAAACATTACGCGAAATAATAATAAACTAAGGGAGAAAGGGGTTCTGTACACCACTTGTGTATGATTGCGATATCTGTAGTACGTTTAACGAATTTTCTGAGTAGAGCTGCGCATCACAATCGCCGAAATTGAGTACTGAATAAGTGTGCTTATTGAAAGTTAGTATTATGGCCTCTTTG
Source organism: Dryococelus australis (assembly GCA_029891345.1). Taxonomy (NCBI): domain Eukaryota; kingdom Metazoa; phylum Arthropoda; class Insecta; order Phasmatodea; family Phasmatidae; genus Dryococelus; species Dryococelus australis. The sequence goes on from CM056996.1 coordinate 154,208,766, forward strand.
ACTCCTTGATAACACAACACAGTGTGAGAATTGTAAATTTAATTCACCTTGGTAACGCTTGAAGGCAGTCCGACGAGTTCTATTGTCCGGTCCCGTCCAGACTAAGTAAGAATACACACACTTGCTCTTATCAATCTGAAGTAAAGTGTGCCACGTGTACAACTAGCAACACAGTAGTCTGGTAGTAAAATACAAGAGAACAGAACAAACACATTCACAAACAGGAAAACAAGTAGAAAAACTTGCTACTACAGTACTACGAAATGACAGCAATAGGAAACTATGTTTGAAAATATATCTGGAAGTTCATCTGACCTCTGAATAATTGGCTTTTCCCAGAAAGCAAATAATTCATCCAGATGTTAATTCAAATCAGCAGATTATCTCTTAATCCGAAAATATTAACCATATAAATTAAATATTTCTGCTTCGGGTAGTGGCCTTTGAAACATTAGTGCCCTCGCGATTGTTAAAATTAACAATTGAACTACTTGGAAATGTTCAGAAATCACGCCAAAATTCATAAATATTCCTTCAAGAATAATAAATTTAAATAAAACTGTTGCTATTAGCTAGCGGCAGAGCAAGGATTCAGTTCACGTTTGCCGTAGTAAATCTCAGAAAAGTCGTGTATGAACGAAAAACAACATGGCGGCATGATAAAATGTTCTAGAAACTCGAATTAACGGCGTTGGTGAAAAAACTTTATTTGCAATTTCTTAGCTGGAAATTAATGTTAAACGTATATTTCCGGTGATCTTGAAGTTCCCGATGATAAGGTACGCCGACGGGGCATCTCTCCGGATGCGCAGTAGCCCTGGGTGACGTCATCCCTATAGACCTCTGTAAGCGTACGGCTTACAGTGCTAACATACAGTTCAATGGTACTTAAACGTATGTCACAAGAGTTATAGCTAACCTCTCTAAAAGGTACGTGGTGGAAGTCTAATGCAGGCCTACTTATTGTTTTAAACACCTCGAATCTTCGTCTCAAGTAGATGGCCTATATTTTCAGGGGCGCAAACTCGGATTACCCTAATAAAAATCTAGATTTAGCACCTAGTGTACAACCCACCCGGCTGACTGACGTTGCCTAACAATATGTCCGTCTTGTTGAAAATAATGGGAGTTGTTTTGCTGGTAACTCCGCAGCCACCGATACACGAAAACACCCCACTGTCTTGAAATAAATGTAGCATGAAGTGTAATTATACGATTTTAACGATAAAAATTCCATAGAAAAGAGGAAAGTCCAATAATTAATAGCTGCAAATATCATACACTAAAAACAAATTCTTCTTGTCAATATTAAATTACAAATTGTAAAATAATACTTTGAACTCACTAATTCACAAAGCATTTCGTCGATTACTTTCTTTCTAACAAACATTAAGGAACAGAATTTCCTTATAGTATAGGAGCACACTGCACTCTATAGTTATTGCGTATTTCATGTTAATGTGCCTTTGAATACCGCTTAAATTAAATATTTCCATTAATGATGTGTTTTGAAAAAACCTTATATTTTGCCATATAAAATAAAGTTTTATAATTTAATGCATGGAACTTTCAAGAACCATAGAAATAAACACGAATGTTAAATTGCTTTTTGTTTCTTGCAAATATCACAAGTAGTTTTCCCGTGATCTTGGAACTACGAAAATAATCATAGATTTGCCTTGGGAAGTGCTGCTTTCACTGGATGGTAGCGTATTTTGTAACTACTAGACGTGGCCACCTGCTGTGACTGGGAATAATTCATGTATGTACACAAAGTGGTGTTTTAGACATTCTCTATTCATTCAGTCCTAAGAAGGAGCTTCAACCTATGCTGCCGAGAATCCGACCCATGCGATCGACAGTGGCAAAACGCCGGGAGAACGGAATAGTTTGCAGAGCAGCCATTTTTTCGCATTGGCTTCTGTATTGACACAAATGTCATATACGGTCCTAATACTTACTCATAAATGTATAAATGTTAATGTGAGAGTTGAGCATTCAACTTTTTTTGACAAAATGAACTACGAATTAAGGTCGTCATTTTCACTATCATACAATCCTGGGCCTTTTGTACTCAAAGCTGACGACCAACAAACTATGTAACAGAGGTTGAATGCATCGTGATAACACGGATACAGCTTGGTAGCTAAATAATAGATGTCTTAAGTGTGCTTATGTCCTGTAGATCATGTGAATTTAAGTTAGCCCTCTATTTAGCTAATCTACCATAATTAACATCCAGTAGTATGAATATTTAAAAGATATTTGGGTTGGCTTTACTTCGTACATGCATTTGTCCCAGTAAAACTCTCAGAATTCATAAAGCGCCACAACCACGACTAGTATCTTATGCTCGTCGGCTGACTCGGGCTGACTTAGATAATAGCTCTAAACTTTCAGCATTCAAAGACGCTCAATATATATATATATATATATATATATATATATATATATATATATATATATATATATATATATATATATTCGGTACCCTTACTCTCAACCTGAAGACCTCTATGAATCGCAAACATTATATGAAAACCAGAAAACTACTGAACCATAAGTGCATTTTCAGAGTTATGATCGCGCTATAGATATGAGCTACATTTCTAGCCAGGCTGTAAGAGCTCGTAATGGCTAACACTGGCCGGGCTTGGTCACACCCTCATCAGATGTCTAAATGACTGTGTTCTCAACTACTGGTTTCTCAGCAGCGCGATGTAGCAATGCTTCCCTTCTACTAAACGATGTGAGTTTGTCAAAATTTGGCGGGCGTTGCTATTAGCTTATGGATTTTCTAGGGCTACTTTTGTTTACCTCGCAAATGCATTTTGTCACTGATCCTTCTCCACCTCACTTTATCCTCTCGCTTTCTCGTTTCTCTGTTACAGTAGGTTGGCAAGGAGTGAGGATACTTTCTTTTAATAAATTTACATGAGAATAAATGTTATATCAAGAACTAAATAATTGGAGGAAATGAACGGAAAACAGATGACACCATGGTGGTATTCCGTCATATTAATTACTTGCAGATGGCTCCAAAGCTTTTAATATGATAGGCTTCAAGCATCTGGAGGGACGGTAGTAAATAATGATTTCTAATTTTATAAACGTTTATAAATCTTGATAGACTATAGACAGTCTAAATTTATAATATTTCTTACATATCGGAAGTATACTGATACCATCTAAACACCACGCAGTTCAAATTTCGAAATTACAATGAACAGTTTGATCCATTCAAACATTGACTGAGCTTATTGTTGAACTTAATCTTATGTACTGATGTAATTTTCTTTTTAATTTGTCATTTAGCTTCTCCATTACGCGTTAGTTTCTTTCTCTTTCCCACTGAAAGACAATATTGTGTAGGTGCACTGGGACATCCATGAGTAAAAAATTCAGCAAGTACCTTCTACTGTGACTGGGATAGTGCTATAATTTTATTGTGTTTGGATATAAGTTGCTATTTGCGACTGTCTGCTGTAAATAACAAGCAGACAGCAACAATCACTCTTCCACTATTACTATTTACGAGTAAGGCTTCCCATACTTTTTTGTTTAGTCACTCAGCTGACACTTCCAGTTAACTATGACGACACCTTGCGAACAAACGATTGGCCCGACGCTAAAATTGACACCCAAGTTCCAAGTAGAACCTTGGAATCTCCAACCCAGTGCCGGTTGTGCTATTGTACCGTACTTTGTGGCATATTGTATATTAAATTTGTTGTTTTTAGCAAATGTTTCCTTTTTGGCAAAGTTCCGCCTAATTATTTGCCTTATAGTTTTTTTTTGCTTGTAATAACACCTCTGGATAAAAGAAGCATTGTCAACTTGTTTATTGATTTCACTATTTTACGAAATTGTTCAAATGATTATTTTGCCTCTATATAATAACTTTCACTATTTACAATTGTAATGTATTCGTGACAAGTGCTTGCGTGATCGATTAATCGAACGGCCTCGCGTTTGGAACACACCTTTCACTCCACCTATTTTGTGCTGCGTTTTCCGTTGCCATGTGATCTTACTTGCAAAATATTTTGGATGTTTTTGTCACCACTATTATGTGGTAATTCTCTTCTTTGGCCTCTTCGTGCGGTTCTGGAGTTCGGGACTTGTTTGTGGCGCATCGACTGTGCATGGTGTGGCCAATGACTGCCCTTCCTGAGGATAATTTCAGCCCTCGGCTGCTCTGCAGTCGCTTTTTTCATCTTGGGAGCTTCTTCGCTCAAGAAAGCTGCATGTTTTATTTCATACTTACAACATGATCGCCCAGCTCCCGTTACCTATGCAAATTGTATCTCATAATTGGACATGATTTAAAAAAAAAGAAACATCTGTTATCTGCTGTTTTGCTAATTGCTCACGTTTAAAAGAAGACACAATTTAAAAATTTTCCACAAAGATCTGTTCTCTGCTGTTTTTATGATTATTCATGTTTATGAGAAGAAGAAGAACATTTAAAATTTTTACATAATATTATGTAGCCTTGGCATATTTTTCTTTTGTGTTGAGTAGAAGAGTGTTATCAAATTAGTGTATTTTGTTCAACAACCTTTACACTCCTTTTGGATAATTAATTTGAAAAGTTTTATTTTGTCTACTTATAAAAATGAAAAGATTTAATCTCTAATACTTTTTGATAACCTATCTGTGTTCTAAAGTATGTAACAGGCAATTATTTATTGTCATTCGATCTTCTGTTATTAACAATAAACTTTCTGCAGAGTGCCTCCACTGTTAATAAAAGTTCAAAAATATTTTATTTTCTTATTGGAATGAGAAAACGTAGCAGGATGATATGATACAAGTTAATAATAAATTATAATAAATGAAGTCCGTCCTGGCCTCTCCCAGAGACTGGTCGTATAGGCATTCGTCCTCCTAATCCCTCCCCATTCACTGGACCACCTGTACTCTCTGTTTACACCATTTCTTGGAAGAATCTTTGCAAGAGAGGGATGTCACGTGCTAACCCCCTCCTCTAGCTGTCATTACTGAAACCTACCTGGATGACTGCGGTTCCCGGATACCTGTAGATCGTTCAAGGTCACGCCTTACCACGATACCCGAGAACACGCCTACTCCACGTATTACCTCTGCAATTACAGTGTGAACAGTAGGAAACGTGTATACAATTTTCTTTATTTTATCAACACGCTCAACTAGTAGAACTTTAAAGATAGAAAGAAATGGGAAAACCAACGATTGCTAAAAAAAAAATTGGTATTTCAGTATCATAGTAAGAGACAGGGACGTGCCAACAGGATGGGTGGGGGGGAGGGAAGGGGGCCGGAACACCCCTCCCCACCAAGTAAACCTGTGGGTGCAAATAATGTATCTTGCCACCCCACCTCCTTTTCCTGCGTTCTCCACATTTACAGTTACATTAATTAATTACTTCTATACAAGGCATAAAAATTCCTCAAATAACACCATTTTGCGCCATAAAAACTTAAATTTTCCCTGGGGAGGACCCTCGGACCCCCCAGCCCCTACCAAAAGATTATTTCTGGATAATCCCCCAGCAATGCCCATAATATCTCATTCGAAATATTACCCCCGCTGTAACGTTATTTAAAGATATCAAAATTTATTTTCGAGCCCAACCCTTCCCCCGCTCACAGAATCAAAACTTATTCTCTCCCCCCTCCCTCCGCCCTATACTCAAAGAATACTTAGCACGTCCCTGTTGTGCCAATATAGCGTGTGTGGGCAACACCCATGGTCGTTTCTACTAAACATCTCTCGAACTTGAACCTTTTTTACTGTCGAAATTGTTTCCGCTCACATGTGAGGCCGTCGGGTGCAATCAAATTACTTCGTAAGTTTGCCGCGTACTGTTTGTAGCGAGCCTTTTTTTTCTTCAACACCGTTGTAATGCTGTAAGACCGTACACCAGTTTTGAAGGATTGTGGTCACGGCAAAGATTTCGGGAACTGTTTATGAAATTCTAATCGGCAATAAAACTACAGTAACTTTAATACGTTTTTTTTTTTCCATTTCAATAATGAATTGCGCCTTCCATAAGTATTACTGTTCTCCGACTGAGCTAGTCTAGGCATTGTAGCGAACTGTTATAAGTGGTTCAAAACCTATAGTTAAAACATAGTATTTATTTTAAGGCCCCAATTATACGGAACCTCAAACGAGTGTGGGTATAATCCCTAGAATCGCCGCGGCTAGCTAGTGGCGTTTCATGGCTCAAATTATGTCAGCAAGGAGACTTCCGTGTTTGAACGTGTATACTAGTAATTGTGAAAAAGTTAACAAATTGTACATATCCCAAAAACTGGAACGTGAAGATGTGTTAATTGCTCAAGAAAAATTAAGTTTTATTTTCTTCTTTCGCAGGTCACTGATATTGTTTGGTAGAAATTATGTCAATATTCATTTGCGTACAAGATTTAGAAAATAGTTTAACTTGGTAGTCAAAAATAGAGAATACTTATAGTTTTAAAAACGCTACTTATAAAAATAACCATCTAAACATATTTCATGTAAGTCCAGAAAGAAATTCGTATTTATTTAAATACTGCAATTATATTTTCAAAACAATTATCCCTTATGTTGATACTACAGCCCGCCTGTGTCGGTAATTAACATAATAAAAAGGACAAAAAAATTCTCACCGCTTCATTAGTTGAAAAGTAACACTAATGTGTCAATGCCGCTGTCTTATTTATAATGTATAAAACCTTTGTATAACAACTGTTGGATAGCTATAGTATGTTCGCGACTAGGAGAGACTTTCTTTGAATCTTACTAACTCCCACTTTCAAGCGATAAATTGTAAATTACGTGGAACTATATCCTCTCTCCATGCTGTCAAGCTAGCTTTACCCGCACCTGCCACGGTTTGTAGTAACGATGCATACAACTAAAGGCTAGTGCGTTTTTTCAATAGTCTCTTCCAGTCGTGGACGTACTATAGAAATAACTTGTTATAGTCGGTGAGATTCCGCATGTGTTTCCTTGTTCGCTACGGGATGAATTGGAGCCACACTTTGTTGGGTCAAGATGCAGGGTAGCAGTAAACTTTGAGTGGCAGGTCATTATCCTTGCAAGGTAGAAGAAGGTTCGTCCCTCCCCAAACCCCCGCTGCTCCCGCAATTCACCAACCACAGGTAGTCCCATAGCAATTCGTCCATGTCTGGTTGCCTGCATACAGGCCAACATTATCCTGAAGATGGCCACAAACAACGCCATCTCTGGAGGCAGAATCTCACTAATCGTCACTCCTATTTAACCTTAAGAATGTTTTAAAAGACTAACCAATCACGAGGGTTACAATTTAAATTAATTTGAAATGCCACTTAAAACTGCCCCAACGATCAAAATGCACATAGTCATGTGGCTTTGTAAGTACTCGTACACAACGTAAAAAAAGAAAGGACAATTAAATATGCGGCCAAAATTAAAAATTGAAAATAAATAAATATTATAGACTCTGTTTCAAAATAAATAAATGTTGCCCCAAAATAAAATTATTGGTGTGTAAAATAATGCAGAGCATGTTAAACATAATATTATTTTAACATTTAAATTATTTTAACACGTTTTTTTTATTGCTCAAAAAGCTTGCGTTACAATATTATATAATAACGTATCAGAGAAATTTATGAATACAAAGATCTCTTACTGTGATACAAACACTTGCATTTCGTTTACAGTTGCGGTCAAAGGTGTCAGAACTGAGAGGAATCTCTAATTAAATATCTCAGTTTCATAAATTGCGCGGTCAGTAAAAGAAATCGCGATATGTTCTTTTTTTTCCTTATGAAAGTGTGCATGCGTATTTAAAACACAATTTTTTTACTGCAGTTAAGAATTTCGAAAATATTTTGGATGGAGTGAGAATTGGAATACAGTTCAGATGAAGTTGCAGTATTTATTTATTGCAAACAAAACTGCGAAGACAAAATAATATTGCGGATCGCCTAGAAAACTGTCAAAATATCTTGTTGTAGCAATGGAGATTACGTTTGTCAGATTTTAGTTTTCCTACCAATCTTAGCTTTTGTTCACGAAAATAATATTTAATTTAACTTGATTATCTTCCAGTAGCGTTCGTACAAGAAATACTCAGAAGACAAAAGTCGGTTTTTTCCAATTCTTAGTCTATACTTTTACTGTGAATTAACAAATATTTTTTTAGTATATTGTCAGAAGATATTACAAGGATTGAACAACCTTAACAATATGATAAATCCCTAGCACATTTTACTTAAGATGTTCGATGTGGTCGAAATTGAGTGCAATTTTGTGGACACAATTGTAAAATTGGATGATGCATTCCATTACCCTGTGGAGTTCATCATCAACACCTACCCTCCTCAAGGCTGGGACTACATTAAAGTTATTGTGAAACCTCAACCTGCTAAAACGCTGCAACAGAACCAAGGCTCCAAGTGAAGGCTTGGTAAAAAGACGTAATTGAGGTCATAGTCTTCACTGGGTGCGCACAAGGTGAATAAGTTTCCATAACGCACGTGCCGCTCCTTCCATCCGAGGGCCTTTTTGAAATTAATATATTGCAATTCCCCCTCCAGGTCTGTTTTGCTATGGCCACAAATGTAGCTGAAGCTTGCTAAACGTGGCAAGGAGAGTTAAAGGCTTTTAACGGTAAAACGAACACTTTTAAAAGTCCTGCTTAAGATCTATTGTATGCACGTTAGGTATTCTTCCGCCTAATGTAAAATTAACACTACCATAGGCCTCATCACTACATTCATGCATCGATCAAGTGAAACTTTGAATTTATTAAAATGTAAATATTTCTCAAATCTGTTCTTTTTACACTTCGATACATAAAAAAAGTACAACGCGGAAGAAATAATTTAAGTTATTTCAAATGGTTACCTAACACTTTAAAATTTACGTTAAGATATGGAACTATTTTGCACCCATTGTTATTACATTAACTGGGCGTATGTGCTCCCGTTATAATATATTAAGGCAGGAGCAGTGACTTTTTTCTAAGGTTGATTTCAAAAGTGCTCACTTTATCGCAAACATCCTTAAGCAGGAAGGACTGCTTCTCACATTGGCTTGCCCCAAAGTAAGCTCATCTAGCAACTTGAAAACACTAGCAGCTGAGGGTATTATCACTAATGTTGTGTACAAAGACATCTTTCGTAAAAGAAAATCAGTAGCTGCTTCATGTAGTATGCGTGGGCGAAGCCGTGGCCATATGCTGATTGATTTCTTATGAAAAATGTAAGTCATAAAAATGTTCCCCAAATACAACCAGTAATCCTGTCCACGTGGCAGTAGTGATCAATACACGCGTAGCTTCGTGCTTTATTCAAACAATTGTTATGGTTCTGTTCTCTCCTCTCTCCATTCTCACTGGTAGCATTGCTGTTGTGGTTGTAAGTACCTCCTTTCGGACAGGTTTGGGATTCCTTTGCAGTTCTTTCCTCAGACCTACGTCCATTTTTTTCTTTGCGCCGAAATTATATTTCGGCCAACCGGACGAAATTTCACGCGAGCCTCAAAAGGAACTAACCATCTACCAGCCCAGAAGTTCTCTTTCCGCCCACAAGAAACGATTATTTAATCTAATTCATTTCTGTTTGCCCATTCAGTGACTGTGGCGAGGACTTGGCGAAGGTGGAGGGGAAGGGGTGGTGGAGAATAGGTTTCGGCGATCCTCGGGGAGGGACAAGGAACAGAAGGATCGAGGAGTAGTGAAGGGGTGGTTGGCAGGCAGATAGATCCATCTCACCCTCCCGGATGGGTAACTCTTTCAATAAACGCGCGACGGAAATAAACGGGGGAGGGGTGGGTGAACAGACTCCGAGCTGGGGGTAGAGGATGTAGGGGAAATGAAGGGGTGAGGGGTGGAAAGAGTTTGCGGAGCAGAGTGGGTGGATCTAGGGGCTGTAGGGGGGGGGTGGGAGGGTTCCAGACTTTTTAAACAGCGACGCTACATGACGCTGGGTTCGTAACCGAAGGGGTGGGTGGGGGGAGGCAAGGCATCAGAATCCGATTGTTCATCTCCATGACAACGGCGCGACGGGGAGGGGAGGTTTGTGCTCGCTCCACACCCCTCCCTCCCCGGAGCGGGAAGCCGTCCTGAGCGCCCGTACACTTGTTACCTCGAGCCGTCTTATTCAAAACCATACACGTTTGCTGGCAGGCGCCAGCAGGGTGCGCGCGAGAGAGAGGGGTGATGCCAGTGGTGCACAAAGGTGAGGGGGGCTGTTTGACGGGGCGGAATAAAAATACTCGTGCACCGCGGCGTTGTTTCACGTAATTGGAGACGGCGTGGCGCGGCGGAGTGATGAGCCAGCGGAAATCTCGATCCGTAGTCGCACTCTACTCGGAACCGAGAGCCGTTCATTTCTCTTTCCTTGCCAGCCGCCCCCTGGCGCCAGGTGAGGCGGAACACACCCGTCTTACACCCCTCGACCAATGCCCACCCTGCTATTTAAAATATTTCTTTAATGCCACGATCCTTCATTTCTACAACTCTTGCAAGAATTAATCTTTTGTACCTAAACGGAACCGATATTGTAAAATCCTCTTACAGTTTTGTTACAAATTGTTTTTATTATGCGGTAGAATTTTTCCAACACAAAAAAAAAGTATACTTTTATCCAATTAATAAATCAACGAAAATTTTCTTTATTGAATAATTAGTTCAAATTATAGAGTTTGCAATAAAATTGTAAGAGGATTTTACAATGTTGGCTCCCGTTTGGGTACAAAGAATTAATTCTCGCAAAAGCTGTAGAAATGGGAGATCGTGGCCTTAGCCCTCCTTTCCCGACGGAGACTCCGGCCAGCCGTATAGTTATTCCCGCCTTCGAATCCCACACGTGCCAGCTGGTTTGGATTGTCGACTCGAGATGTTAAGGCGAACACTCCCAGACCATATCCCAATCTTAGTTCTTCTAGCTTGATTATGTTTCAATATAGTCTATTCATTGTTACTTTCAACTTTTCTTAAGCCCTGCTGGAATTCTACTTCCAAGATATTCCTCCGCCTCATGCAAACAAAGCTGAGAAAATCACACTAAAGGGCCAACGCGCCGCATTTGTGTGCACTCAGTGTAACAATAGTTCGTATAAAAACTATTTCTTACTAGGTATTACCAACACATATATTTCTGTTCTGTTTTTATTGATGTTGATGAAATATTGTTATTTATAGGTAAAATATAAGTAAAATTTTCAATATAATAAAAATAACATAATTTTTTTCTGAACACAAATACAAAAGTCTTGTGATGAACGGCATAGGCCGATATGGAAAGCTACCAAAGACCTCATACATGTTTTTTTTTTTCGAAGCATTGATTGAAAAATGTGAAGAACCTGTGAATAGACTATAGCTTTAAAAAATTACGGAACTACCTCTACACACAACTAGCTATTCACCCTACACAGCAGTACAGGCATAACTATTGAAATGCAAACTCATGATTATGTCATGATATTAATTATGCCAAAATGTGGCAAACTCAGTATTGTGACGTAAACACGAGTTCATATATCAGTCGCTATGCATGTTCTGCCGTGTAGTTCAATATTGGGGACAATGACACTTTCGGAATACTCTTTCCCTGCGGGTCGCTGCCCGGATTTTTTGCTCGTGGGACTCGTATCACTGGTCCAATAGTTCTCTTGGTGACCTCTATCCACCCCGCCCACCATCATTCCGGCGCTGCTCCATACTCTCTTCGCTTCATCCTCATCGGCTCTCAAGACCTCGACGTTAAGAGCCATCCAAATCTCTTCACCCCACTAGGAATTTTCTTTTTAAAAATAAAAAAAAAACAGAAAAAACGAAGAATACAATATGGCGGGGGAAGGTTTCCCTTTAAAGAGTAGTCGTACTTGCACGTCACATTTCTCTCTTTATTCCGTACATTTGCATAATATTAAAAGAAAATATCACAAAGCCATTCTTGAAATCACAACGAAGAACGAGGGCCACAGGGTGACACGCATACAGATCGGTGATAGTTATACCTTTAAGGCACCTACAGTGTCGGTAAGAAATTTATATCTGGGTTTTGCTGCAGCCTCAATCGTAGGTGCGAGTGACAACAGTAACATCATGTCGTACCTATACCTCTGCAAATTGTCAATGCCTACGGCGAGAACGAATGCTGCAATCGTCAACGCATCACCAGGTACAACAATGAATGTGCCGTCACCTCCCATGATGCACCACAATATTTCCATGGCATCATGGATATATATAAAGGTAGGTGGGTTCATTTTATGGAGCTTAGTTTGATAGAGGTCTTGGTGAGTGGCAGATCATCGCAACATGTGACGATACCTGGCATAAATATTGTGGAGACGTCGGTCGTGGGTCCAGCAGAAGCACCATCGCAAGTTCTTCAGATGGGAAACACGTATAGCAACAGCACCACCATCGCCATCTTCAAGCAAGATGTCGACAGCGCCATCGAGTTATTTGGTTGATACATCTAAAACGGGGTCGACTGCAACCGCGGATGAACTGACAGCAACATTTCTTACTACAATATGTTTCTTTGGTTGTACCATCCAGTTCTTTGGCTGACCTGTCGCCTGCAGAGTTTGGGACGTCGCCTGTATCGCCACCACCAAAGAAAACCTATCCCTGTTGCTACTGTGACAAGGTATTTTTTCATCAACACACCGCATGGCACCATGAATTTCATGGTTGTATGAACAATCCCAACCACATTAAATATCTGTGCCGACTGTGTGGGTCACTTTTTTACCCCAAACGGTACTTACTGTAAACACGTAAGGGTCATCGCCGGAAGCAACATCTCGTTCCACAAATACATCTTCATCCACTGTTCCTGCTCCTTCCAACGTGGCGACAGCCGAACCATCTGGGACCGCTAGTGTATCATCTACAGAACTTTCAGTGGCATATTGGTGTCGCTCCTGCTGCAAGGAGTTTTCCTTCAAGCTTACTGCACAGTGGCATGAAGTTCACGAGTGTCCGAAAAGTTGGTTTCGTATCTAACTAATTAAAACTGAAGGTGATGTTTATACGGATGCGGATAAACACAAATAATTTTATAGTCATGAATTTCAATAAATTTGAAAAATTAATGAAATTATTATAATATTTTAACCCATATATTTTCTTCTGTTATAAACTGTTTTTGATTCAAAAAAGCACTATGATGCAAATATTGTCTTAAATTTAGCTAATCACTATGTCTATAAATGTTCGTAGGGCTCATGTATGCATACTTTCCTGGAGCTAGAAATGATGCTTGCAAACTGAACTTCACGAGCCTAGCCCTAAGAAATGGCAATGGCAAATTATATTCGTATATGCCGATAAATATTCGCTTGCTTACAACCTCCTCATTTGCAAAAATGTGGGAAAACTTTGATTTATGATACGGACCCAACTAAAAAAAAAAAAAAAAAAAAAAAAAAAAAACCGTCTCTATAATACATCGCTTACCTTTAAATGTACTTAGAATGCAAACAAACATCAATTTACTATGAATTTTTATAAACAAAATTTACAATTCGGAATAGTTATTAAGGTTATCGAGATTGAGGTTATGCACTAAACCAATAATCCCAACAACAAAAAAAAAAACTAAATATTGGTATGATGATATGTGCTATGACATGGGTGACAGGGTGAGCGGGGTTATGACATTACGTGAACCTCGATTTTTAGAATTTTGTGGGCCAAGGTTGGTGAGGGTTGGTGAGGGGAAGAAGGGGATTGATGAGGGGAGGTGAGGGTGGTGTTTTGTTGAGTGATCGTTGAGGGGGTTAAGTGTTGGAGAGGTGGGGCCACAAAGGGAGTGAGGGGGGTTAGGGTAGTTGAGTCGTTGGGAGGGAAGGGGAGGGTAACCACATCCATTGAATTCGTAAATAAATATATAAATATACACACTGTCAATCGGCACTCTAGCAGGGGCCGTGGTAGACGAACGAGCGGAGGTTTATATGCAAACGGGCGTTTTTTTTTCTAGGAAATTCAATAAATATCCGCGGTAGTGAGCCGAAATTATTCAGTTTTTACACACTTTTTTAAATTAATTTTTTTGTTTACGAGTTTTTGTCAGGGAGAAAGGATGATCAATACGTCCCCCTAGTCACTAGGTTCTGATGTGGCTAGCCAACAATTTAAGAAATTTTATTAAATAATTTTTTTTTTTTCGGACGGCACCATGGCACCACAGCCAACAGCCGTTGCGCCATAAGTAAGATAACCACACTACTCAGTAGAATTTCGCTGATTTAAGTGAAACAGTTTTAACAGATTACAATCAATATCTCTTATTTATGACAGTTTTGACGGTATCTATTTTAGAGTTTTGATTCTCCCAGCAGCCTCCATACTGACACCGCCTCTGATTTCCATTTTTCCACATTCACGCTTGTAATCGAAGGCGGAACCTCACGTCGCGTAGTTGGAGCGTTACTGGGCGAGCGACAAAGACAGAAGAATCAAGCCGGATCAGTATGCATGGATGGGAGGGGGTGATATAGGGGGCGACGCGCGGGAGGGAGAAAGAGAGCAACAGTCTATTTGGACACAAAAATTGGAAAACTATCCCGGAGCACACAATGTGTTTTTTGGCCGCGCACCTTTGTTCCGGGGATAAAAATCTCATCTGGGCTGGATTAACGGCAGCAATCTGCACCCGTCCCTCCCCTCCAACACCCTCCTCATCGCCTGACTTGCGCGGCGCCCTTCTGCCGGGGGTAGTGTGGTGATGAAGGGGAGAGAGTTCACACATCCCTCTGCTCTCACCCCCCTTCCCCACAACATTCAGTCTCCACTGTACCCGAGCCCCAGAACCAGTGGGTCACCACGTGTCCTCTCATATCGCGGAGAATGTCGACCGCTTTGACGCCCACCTCATTACAGTGCGCGCTGTACTGAGCTCGAGCCCTGGGTAAAGCACGATTTTTATATTGTTTATAACACGAATTATTGTTACATTTGCATATAAACCTCTTCGCCCATCCCTTAATGTTTTGTTCTGTCATATGCTTAACAAAAATGGGAGTGTTGAAAGCCAGAAATAGAAGAGAGAATAGTAATTAAAGGGACGATCAGGGGGAGGTAGGGTGAGCAAAGATAAGGTAGCGTGCCTGACTCAGTCGGCAGGTCAGTGGTTCGATTCCGGCCAACTGCACTTGAGGACAGTCTTCCAAACTAAATATTCGATATCTCCAATGCAGTAATTTGAACTTCGCAATTCCTCGCGTACAGACTATATAATCTAGTCAATTTATGCACACAAAAGTAAATTATGATTATTGCAATGATTAAGGTATTTTGGGTTTATTTGTTATAAGTAACACGAAACATTACCTATCTTAAAAGGGGATTAAAAGTCAACTTTAATATTTTCTACTTCGAAAAAAAAAAAAAAAAAAAAACGGAAATACTAACACTTACAAAAAGTTTCAACATCGCCGGTCTTGTTTACATATACCCTAAATATGTAAACCATTAATAACAAAAAGGTTTTATTTAGCTATTTTGTTATGTTAACAGTGAAAGTCATGATATTTCCGCTCGCAATAACACAATAATTACCTATGAGCAAAAACGAAAATAGTTTCTTTGGAAAACTAAGCTTTTGATCACCTTGATATAAAATTCAAGCATAGGTAATTATTCATACTATGGTAATTTTGTCGTTTGTGTTCAAATGTATACACATCTGCAAGCTATCGCCTATGCTAGTACATATATAACTATTAAACATATACAACTTGGAGGAACTTTATGATTTAAAGTATTTTGCAGAGATATGAAATAATTTTAAAAAATTTGCTGTCTTCTAAATGTTGTCCATATCTGCTCCTGCAGTGCGGTGTTGGACACGTGAAGGCAGAGCGTCACCAAACGCTTGTCTCAAGAAGCGATGCACCTTGGAGTTCGACTGAGAGAGGTGGCGCAGTGGTAATACACTGGATTCGTATTGGGGAGGACCGTGGTTCGATACCCGCTCTCGTCAGCCTGATTTATATTTTCTATAGTTCCCCGAAATCACTCCAGGGCGAGTTCTGAGATGGTTGCTCATTGCTCACCATGTCCTTTTCCTTCTCCGTCCCAGCTTCTCTAAGCAACTTGCATCGTCTTTAATGACCTCGCTATCGACGTGAAGTTAAGAGGACTATGTACTGAAACGTTTTCTGTGAAATGGTCGTTCGCGCGCAAACGCGTATCCCGGCAAATAGAAGTTCTGGAAATACGACTTTCTGCCGGAAAGGATTAAAAAAAACTATTGCATATATCGCTATATTTTTACTTTTACCATATTTAATGTATTAATGGAGAAAAAAAATCCGTCAAAGTGGTTAAATATCACATTTTTAAAGCTTGCCAAAGCAGGTTCCTTAAGCGGTAAGAGAAAATTTAGATTATACTCAGGTAGTTTGATCTGTGTACTTTCATCGATCGCGTGTAATAAAACCCCTATTTTAGAGATTTAATTTGCACAATACAGCGTTAGGACGGGAACACTGCACGCATTGCGCATAGAAGCGATGAGGTGCTAGGAGAGAATGTTGGTGTCGCCCGTATGGATCCTTCGCTTGACCATATATGCGCGTTTTATCATTGTCAAGGGAGTACAATCCATTCACGGTTACATCAGCTTTTTCTGAAGACCTGCTAAAGTTCTACTTGCAGGATATTCCCCGCCTCGTGCAAACTAAGGTTAACTAAGTCTGGAGAATTACATAGAAAGGACAACGCATAGCATTCGTGCGCACTCAGCTGTAACAGTATTTTGTATAACAAATATTTATTACTAGGCACTACCAACACACCTATTACCTCCCTATCTCTTATTCAAAGTATTTATAATTGAAGCATTGCAATTTATAGATGAAATATGAATAACATTTCAATTTAACAGGAAAAAAAAGTAACTTTTATGAACGCAAGTATAAAACGCTTGTGGTACATGGCGTATTTAGGGAATAACTAAACACGTCATACATAGGGAGACTTCTTAAAGGTTGAATTCAAAAAGGCCGAAGAAACAGTGAATGGAGTATAGCAAACATTCTTATGCGAATTTATTCTTGAACATTTACTTTTTTTGTGATATGTATTTGTAAATATGAGTAAAATATATAGCTTAATTAAAATTTGAATGGTAGGGACATTGTAAAACGGTATAAACTAACTGAAATGTGAATTGCGCACTGTAATTTACCTCGCATGTCAGTAGTTGACGAATAGTTAATTATATGGCTGGTGAAGATCGCGATGACTTAAACGAAGATCGCAAGAAACGGCCGTTCAATAGTTTCTCGCAGTGAAAATCTTTGTTTTAACGCACTTCAAACTTCTTATGAACGACACTAGCGGTAAGGAGTATCTAATAATGACTGCAAGAGCGTCCCTTCTGTTTTCTTGTATAGGCAACGCGCGATACTCACCTGTCAGCGTATTTCATTCTTCGTCCATATTAGGGGTTGCTGAGTGCGTGAGCGGTAGTTATCGCCAAATTTCATCCCGGGCGCGTTTTACTGTATAGGCTACTCATATGTCATCCATGACTTTGCATTTTCTGTTTTCTCGTTTTATGTGTTTAAGAAGAAATATTTCAAAAATATTTGTACATCTTTTATTTTTTAAGTTTGTGTCTCCACCTCGCCGTTCAAACAAAAACACTAAAAGTGTAATTAATTCACCGTCAACAATAAATCGTACTCAAACTACGAATACAGTTTCGCGGAACTACAGTTCTGAAAACAGATACATTATTGTTCTGTTGACGAAATTCACAAAAACTTGTAAAATGCAACATGATATAAAACATTTCTCAAATATTACACTACAATCATATCGTAGTTGATAATAAATTCTTGCTTGTAATTTGCTAGACATGAATGATAAGTTTTGACCACCACGAATATCTCTTAAAGAGGAATTGTGGAGTAGAAATAACATGGCAGCCGAATGTTAGCAATTTTGGCCATCTATTCGCGTTTTCGCTGTTACAAGTTCCAGTGTTGAATTACAGAGATCAGCATATCATTACAGTGTAAAATTGATTCTTGTTGAGGCATGTTTGTGGCAGACGAATTGTCAACATTGTGAATTTATGTACTTATTTGTTGAAATTTCATTTCAATATTTTTTAATACCTCGTTCGGACAGTAAGACAAAGCTGAACTTATATTATGAAACTAATAATATATGCCACTGTGGTTATTAAATCACATATCAATAATACCTTAGAAATTAATCATTTATTTGTATGCGAAAGTAAAAACACAAAACCACCACCTTAAAAAATGTTGCTCGTTACTGGCACAGCAATTTACGACACGAGTACTTCGATAAACTGCCGGATGGTGCGAAAATCACAACGTTGATATTGCGATGTAACTCATCAACCAGTTTAGTATATAAACCCAAAAAGACGATTTTAACAGCATGACTTACATCTGTATGAATTTCTGAATATTGAGAAAGAAGGAAATGGTAGAATTTTCTTCGAATTTCCAAACGATAAGTACGGGTATAGTGAGAGCTAAATAAGAAAATAATGCGCAGAAGTCCAAAACGCGTCAGGCGAGTCGGACGAGTCCAATGCTGCCGCACTAAGGGGCGAGCTTGTTCTGT
Source organism: Dryococelus australis (assembly GCA_029891345.1). Taxonomy (NCBI): domain Eukaryota; kingdom Metazoa; phylum Arthropoda; class Insecta; order Phasmatodea; family Phasmatidae; genus Dryococelus; species Dryococelus australis. The sequence continues at coordinate 154,227,364 of CM056996.1, forward strand.
TTGGTAGTGTCAGCCGCTATAAGTCACTTCGTTGGCAGAGCGATAAAGGCTGTTCACGATAAAGTGAGCACTTTTGAAATTAACCTGAGAAAAAAGTCACTGTCCCTGCATGCATATATTTTAATGGGCGCACTGAGTGGCATTCGCCTAGTAAAGTTGGTAATGATGAATTGAAAGTAGTTCCATATCTCAACGTCGAATAAAAATAGTTAGGTAACTATTTATGATAGGCCTAAATTAAAATTATTTCTTTCGCTTTGTGTTTCTTTTAACCTATCAAAGTGTAAAAATGAGCATATTTGTAGAATACTTGCTTTCTTAATAATTTCACAATTTCGTTTCACTGGCGGATGTATAAAGTGATCAGATACATACCAATGGTCATTTTACATAATGTGGAGGTATACACATCGTGTATACAAGTAGATCTTAAACAGGGCATTCTAAAGTGCTCATTTTACCGTGAACAGCCTATACCTAGAATACTTCGCCTCTTATACCAGTAGGTGTTTTATTGTTGGATACTCATACTTCTCTCGCCGTTTTATTACGTCATATGACGTTGACGGGTATCACGTCACGGTAGCATGATCCAAGCGAGGAATTGGTACTCCTCCATACTAGTACCATAACCTGGAAGGAGTACATACCTTTAATCAGTTACTGTTGAATTTTTGCGCCACCTCTTAATGACAGACGGCTAGCCAGGGAAAGGTATACATATTAGCCTGTATACATACATATTAACATTATTAACATTTGCACATTATACTTTAGGAACAGCACTCAGACCCACGAATTGTCCAAGGAAACGTAGTATCTCAGAGACTTGACACCGGATATCGCCAGGAGTCGCTTTGTGTTTATGTGAGCGCCGCTTTTGCGAGATCTCGATACCAGCTGCCTACTCTTTAGGCTGGCTGAGAGTTAAAAGTGTTATTTCTAGAACTCAAGGATGTTGTATGATATTGTGACATATCAGAAATGACTTTATAAAAATTCCCAAGTAATTTTTAAAATATTGTACATATTATTTTTTGCGCATATTGAGCATTTTAAATTAAAAATCTAGATTCTGCATATTTAGAAAAGCTAGTTGAGCACGAAGTTTGGTTCCAGTTACACAAGGTGTTTCTTAAATTCACAAATGTGTCATATTGAAAATTATTAGAAATCTAACCACTGTTTTTCCTGCGCAAGAGCTTAATTTGTAATTATTTTTCCTTTTAATTTTATCTTAATTTTTTAAAATTTTAATATGGGTGGACCACATAACATTTTCTAAGAAAATATTCTTAATGACATTCTGATGACAAGGACAATTATTTTAAACTGTAGTCAAATGCATTAAATTTTTATCCGTTTGGAGATGTGTACGTAATGTTATAGCAATAAAAATGTATGTAGTTACGTCTATTTGTTTTTGAAAAGTAGTTTCTCGTCACTGTTTTACATTCACTGTCCTCGTATTATATATCACAATGAAAAAGATATGTTTTGCACTAAAAATTCAGAAAATAAAATTTGATTCTCTATAGCCTTTAACGGCAGGCAGCAACGTGACTTTCCAGTACAAAAACTAGCTTGTTATGATTTACAATTTTTAAAAACACTCTAATTAGAATTTTGGATTTTTCAGTTACGCAACTGTTATATGACTAGACAACCCACGAACGCGTTCCTTGAGTGCAAAGTGTAACTCAACAAGCAAGGCAGGATATTTGAGTTCATCTGTGTTATAAGCTCGCTGATAAAGCACTTAAAAATGTTAAAAAGTATAAATAAACTATTGGCGCGCTAAATAAAATATGAAAAAAAAAAAAAAAGAAAAAAAAAATGCATTCCCGTTTTAAGAAAATAATTTGAAAGTTTTATATTAATATAAAGATAATACACACGCATATGCAAAACTGCGTTTAATAAGTTCTAAACTATTCTATTTCACATTAAAATTAAAAATTATAATATAGCTATCGTATTTAAATTTCACACTGTTAAATAATAAGCTAAAAATTAGAAATAAATGGAAAATTTGAGAATTTTCAAGTTTTCAAAATATTCTTAGTTTTCGGGTACTTTATAATTATCTGGTTGTATTTATTTTTTTGAAAAATTTCAAAGTGTTTAATTGTGTCTTATAAGGAACGCTTGAAATTTTTTTTTCAAACATGGGGAAATATAAAAAATATCATCAGCAGAATGTTTTATAATAACGGCAATCAAACGCGATCACACGTGTTATGTTTTTTTTAGTAAAGTTTCCAAGTGGTTTTAATTAGGAATTTAACGTCTATCAGAACGGCATTGAAATTACTTCATAAATAACGTGTGAATATTTAGTATTTAAAAATAATAAATTTACACCCTTTCGAAATCATTATAAAATAAAACTTTTATTAAATCTTGATGTATACATATTTTTTCTTATAAATTCGTTTTAAATTTTCCAATATTTTCTGGAGAACGCCTGTAAATAAGAATTTTTATACAATTTTATTTTATTTTAAACTGCACAAAAGTTTCTGAAGATGTATTATATTCTGATAATTATCCTGAATCCAATTTATATTTAAATTTTAAGTAATCTTGTTAGCTAATATGCATTAATAAGACATTCTGTCTACCGGTTTTAACTTACAGACATAAAATTACTACCGATAAAACTTCAAAATGAAGTTATAATCTGATTAATTAGTTCATTCCTTCTTCAATGATTTTAAACAGCATTCATTTATATCGTACACAAGTACAAATTACTTAAATACTATATCGGTATTTTCCATTTTCAAATACATAATCATACCTGTGATCGTTAGTAAAAACATTTAATTTATATTGAAAATTTAACCCCAAAAGTTAATTTGAGAAATTTAAACAGTACGAATATTACAAAAATGTGTTTACCCACAACATTGTCAATTTTAAGGATCTTTTAATACTTGAAAATTACGTTAAAGGTTTTACGATTATTTTTTGAATACATGCAACTTTCCCGAATCACTTTCAGGTACTGTAATTATAAATACATCACCTTGCTCCCTTTAATATTTTTTACCGAAATATGTATGATTCAGCACAGAATTTCCCACTTAATTTTTCTTGTACTCAGATAATCTGATTTTTAAACTTAATTACATTAATAAGCCTTAAGATAAATGGATCTGTTTTACCTCGTAAGAAGTGTAGTATCCTTTGTTTTGTAATATGGTGTGTGAAGGGGGTGCTGAATTGCGAGTCAACACATTTGGGCGGCGTTGGATGTGGGACCTATACCATAGACCACCTTTAACTTCGGATGTTCTTTTCTTTACTAACCTACCTTAATTCTAAGTGTTAGATTTACGTCCGAGGTAGAGACGAGAGCTAAGTGTGTCTTAGGGCTAGATACCATACGCCTACAGGGGAGGGAATCCATGCAAGGGGCATCGCGGCAGGGAAAGATTGGGCGGCCATGTCCACGTTTGTGATCATGGCTGCTTTCTCAGGCGTACCTATAATTAACCTATAAGTAAGACGAGAAAGGGAAAAAACAGTATATGCACCGTAGAAATAGTTTCGACAGAAAATATTTCAAAATGATTGCAGGTATTAATAGAAAATACTACAGGAGACAGATAGATAGGAACCATGCTATTTATTAGTTGGTAGTAGATAGGGGGCCTTAAACCCGTATATTCCTCAAAGTTCTCACAAATGGGGTGTGGCTGTGTTGGGGACACGGCCGTTTGTTTAGTGTGAATACGTCTACGTTGACGCACTCCGACGCCTTGATGATTTTTTAAGTTCCCAGCACCGCTTCACTCGATCATATAGAGTTTTATGCGATCATATGGTGTTTTATGGGTATCACTGGATTGCTTTTGAGATGCTCTTTACAACCGCATACGATCTTTGTATTTCGCCTTGGCTTTTTCACGAGTATAGGCTGACATTGTGTTACGTTTTCTTAGTTTTTTACATTAAACGGATATAATTTCACCATAACCAAGCCACACAATTGTTTTTATACACGCAATCGATTGATCTTGACGACAGCTGTCGATTGATACTCAAACAAGCGCCGTAACTTCTCCTAGTCAAAAGTTATACTACGCGGAAGTTATGAGACGCGGCGAAACGAACTAAAATTTGCTGCTTACCCAAACCCCACCCAAGCTCGATGCTTCGCAGTCCTTACACAAAGTAAAATATTCTTTAATCCTTTGGAAATTGAACGGTGTAATTGAATTTTGAATGTACATGATATATTCGGAGCTGCAATGCCAAACTCTATCCCCCGATTTTGTTTTCAACGGATTTTACGGATTGCTTCCCACTATGGTTGCAAATTTAAAGACGTATTCACTTCAAAAATTCCAAACAATTTTTTTTAAATTTCTAAAAACACATTTTTAAGGGTATGAAAACTTTATATTTAAAAAGATTTATGTCTTTGAGATCGTTGGTTCGATAATCATTCCATCCTCTCATAAAAGTGAGCAGCAAACATTCTGATATTACAGCCTGTGGTTGACTGACATCTCCACTACATAATTACCGGGATTTCGTCACACACCCCCTTCGTTGATTCACAGTAGCTCGATATTGTATTCCCTCCACTCGACTTGCCCTCCTTTCTTCTCGGACACGTCAGCCAGCGACCATCTCCCTTTCTATCACGTTCTACATTCCACCATTCTCTTCTCAACTCCACAGGAAGCAGTTGCGCTCTCTCTTCTCCAGATCCTCAGAAACCAGCGTCCCCTCCCCCCCCCCTCCTACTACCTTTTCGCAATACAATCGACTCGCGTATGCTCGATGTTGGTTGTATGCACCCCAAATCCTTTACCCCTTTCCAAACGTAATTATTCGGAACTTCGGCTGCAAGTCACTCCCCACTGAGCATTTGTAAAGCCAAGTACAGATCGTACTATTAAACATTTAAGTTCAAAATGTCCAAAATAACTGTCTCATTGCAATTTGTGGTCTATATTTCTGGAATAATTATGTCGATTTCAATACAACTTTGCTTGCTGGCTAATCATATATTGTACACAAAATATCATACCCGAGAACCAATTCAGTTCGCCATTTTGTAAGATGTAACATGAAACTTATTCTTAAACATATCTCAGTAACACCCCAACCAATCCCCACCACATTTTACATACAAACAGTACTATGGAAGATAGTGTGGAAGGCGACATAATTTTATACTAATTAGCCTCTTATTTTTAAACGGCAGCATTATTATTGTAACACTATAAAACAATTCTGTTGTATTATTAACTTTATTAATAGTCTATTCATGGTTTCTTCACACTTCTTGAATCAACCCTTTAAAAAATCGCCCCATGTATGACGTATCTGATTCTTTCCTAGATTTGTCATGTATAAGTGTTTTATACGCCTGTTAACATTATAATATCTTATTTTTGATTAAATAGAACTTCGACTTATATTTTAAATATTAATTATAATATTTTATTTGCAATTAATATGAACAATGACAGGGATAAATTAGGTGTACTGATAGTGCCTTGAAAGAAATATTACTCATGCAAAGTACACTGCTCAAAAAAGTTTTGCATTGAACGAAAATTCGTGAATGTTCCAAAGTTATTACTTGTAATACATGTCTAGAATAATGTTCACGCATTTTTATAGCTTTGTTTGACGGAATGTATGTGTCCCACTTGGCTGTAGTTCATTTTAGGTGCACTGTCTCTGTGACAGACGAATGTCAGCTTGTTTTCACTCAGCGATGTGGAGATTGTTAGTGAGGGCTTGACTGCAGAAGAGACTTGATCATGCCACGGCACACCATAAGAACGTTTCAACCCGCTAGGATAGTTTCTCTCGTATAAAGTGGTGGTGTACTACGTACGAATGCTGAATCTGCGTGTGAGTCACAAAGTGATGTATCTAGGATCTGAAGGCGATACATAGAGACTAATACTGTTAATTTCGACCACGATCTGGTTGCCCGAGGGTCAGAAAACCTGCTCAGGACCACTATGTGAAAATTAATGCATCCCGGAACAATACTTCCACGGCAAGGGAGATGCGAGATCTTCTCCGAGCAGCCTCGGGTGTACAACTCTCTGACCAGATCCGTTCGCAATCATCTTCGAGAAGGAGGCCTACGTGCTAGGAGACCCATAATACGTCTTTATTAAAACAGACAACATCAGCAGAACAGCTTGCAATGGAAACGAGATCATCAAGAATGGACAGCTGAAGAATGGTCCTATGTTCTGTTCACTGTTTAGGCCAGATTCCAGAATGTTGAATTGTGGGTATGGGGAAAACGAAGTGCACAGTAATGGCATCGCGTTGTGCAAGAAGTACATGCATACCGAGGCGGAGGAATCCTGGTCTAGGTAGGAATCGTGCTTGAACGTCGAACGTCTTTAGTTCGTATAGAGGATACAATGGCAGCTCGGCGGTACATCACAGATGTTCTTCAGACTGTTGCGCACCCTTATCGACAGGCGTTTGGTGAAATGTTTCTGCTGGCGGATGATAATGCCCGCACACACCGTGCATGATTCGTTGATCAATACTGTCAGCAAGCCGGTATTCAAATAATGAATTGGCCAGCAGTGAGTCCAGACATGAACTGCAAAGAGCATGTCTGAGACCTTCTGAAAACAGTCGTTCAAGAACACCATCAATAACCCACCAATGTACACGAGCTGATATGGGCTACGCAGATAGAATGAGACAACTTCTCACCAAACCGAACGGCTGGCTAACCTCATTCTCAGTATGCCTCGGCGCGTCAGGGATCTTGTGAGTTTCCGAGGAGGTCACGCACACAGTATTTATCCATGTGGAGGGTGACAATAAAAGAGAAGAGGAAAATGGCATTTCCCAAACCAACAGGCAGATAGTACATTTTGTTTATTGCTATGGAACAAAATGAAACTGTTTGCAATATTGGTGTTGTTTTGCAAAACATTCATTTGCAAAATTCTTGCAGAAAGGGAAAATTATATATCGTAGTACAATAAATTTGTATTTTTGGTACAGTAAATCCCTGATGTAAAACTTTTTTGAGCAGTTTGTTACTAAACTGAGTGAGAAGAAAGGCAATGCGTTGTCCCTTTGGTGTAATTTTCTAGACTTAGTTGAGCTTTGTTTGTATGAGGCAGAGAAATATCCTGGAAGCAGAACTTCGACATGGCTTCAGAATAGTTGCAAATAAAAATTAAAGGACTTTATCTGCAACTTGTTATGTTGACGTACATCTAGGCGCACTTCGATTGTACGTCATTTTAGAAGATAGCGACACATATTTTTCCTTGTATTACATTACATCTCAGGAAACGTTCGTTTGATTACTATCATATTGACGAAAATTTATTCTACTTAGCTATTTCTTAAACAAACATGTTCCAATTTTCTAAGCCTTTCAGCGTACTTCAAAATAATTGGAATGGAGACTTGGATAAATCGTTAACTTGGTTACTTCTTGTCACTTATAAAGTTTTATGTTATTTTTTAAATTTTCATCCAAAATGTGTTATAGATATATTGTTCACAAAACAATATTTAGGTTTGTACACATATTTAGAATAGTCAGAATATATATAAAATAAAAATTATTGGCTTATTTTAAAGAATCCTTTAAAAAATATATTAATTATTCTTATTTCAAATTTAGGGCTTAAGAACTGCAAAAATTAGCATCAAAATTATTTATTAGTTTAGTTTTAATCCCTTTAAAGAAAGTTTGTAAAATAATTGTGACCAAAATTTTATTCCAATACAAACTCCATTTTCTCTTAAATAATTCTTATGCTCTAATTGATAAGATCAGTTACATTGCTGGATTTGAATAATGTATTTTTAAATTTTTAAACTAACGAAATTATTTTTAATTTATTAATGACAGTTTTTTTTATATTTTTAACTTAAGTTTCCTTTTCACACTTTTTCTTCAAAAGCGATCGAAATAATGTTACATATCTTCTTATACTTTGAATTATTTCTCTAATGGCAATACTATGTAACTACTATAATTAAATAGTTGCCTGGTAAGCAACGTTAAGACTTATTCCTGTTCCTCGGCGACTTGTTAACGATTCTGAGCGCAGCGCCGACATAGACGTTCAGTTCTATCACTCAGTGGAACGCTCTGCTCTCCTGAATCGGACATCCATTGCAGCATCCACCGCATTTGGTGCTAGATCGCTTGACCGGCCGGGTCGCTGGACATATTGGCTATCTGCCTTGCTGTTATCGAAGGCCACGCACCACACCCAGATCTGTCCCGTCATATGGCATTAATACCGTGTACCTAGGTAAGATGGAGATTAATCTCAATTGGTGGCGGGCCTTCGGACGTACAAATCAGGTCACACTACCTATTAAAATTTGACGTTTCAACCAGACCCTCTACCTTACAGCTGATGTTGGGCAGCTATTGGCGATATCAGAGGCGGTTTATTGGAAGCGAGGGGAACTGATAGTATAGTACTTCTAATTTTTGCGGGGATTTTGGAATAAATATGTCCTCGTGGTGCCAAAGAATAAACCCAGTTTAATAATTGACTTTGGAACACTAAACCAATAAAGTAAATATTATACGCAGATATATGCAGTACATCTCACTGTAAGAGACCGAGGAGGGATAGTTAAGGAGTAACGTCGAAAAGGGCTCAAGCATGTAAATATGTGCACATAAACGCACATGTCCAAATACTTTATAGCGTTAACTCTTCTCCGCATAAAAAAATTTAAGACTTAGTCCTCGTGAAAAGATAAGTTGTTCCCGTTACGACAGCGAGTTAACCCGGACGCAGTTCACAATAACCTGAATGACAAATATTATTGTAACAAATATAATAATTCTTCATTGCTCACGAAAGAGTCGAAGCCCACGAGGATGACTGAAGAGTGGCAACGTAATTGTGAAAAAGAGCTGGCAAAAAATCATTCTGTAACCATCCCAATCTTCCACGCATGCCTAAATAGATACAGCTTAGAGAATCTTCTAGAGAAATTACTTCTTCCTGTTTTGCCAGCATGCCCATCTGCAATACTTCTTTGCGGACAGCTTTGTTTATGGCGGTAAAAATATCTAACAACTGGGATAATTATATATTAAAATGACTTAAGTGGCCCGAGTGCCCTGATACGTGTTCGATATTTCTACAAGCTGGCAGTCATTTGTTCATTATAATGTATGTGAGAGATACAAGAGTTCTACGTTTCTCTAAACGAAAATGTTGAATGCTGTTCACGGTAAACTGAGCACTTTTAAACGCCCTACTTGTATGCACATTGTGTATTCTTCCACCATACGTAATGTTAATATTACCATGGGCCTCAACATTTTATTCATGCGTCAGTCAAGTGAAACTCTGGAATTATTAAGAAAGTAAACATTTTACTAATTCATCCATTCTTACACAAATATGCATTAAAACAGAAAACAAAAGAAGTCATTTTAGTATCCACAAATGTTTACATAACACATATTTAACTAAACTTTAAGACGTGGGGCTACTTTCCCCTCCGGCGTTACCAACTTAATTATGCTCTTGCCGGTCTGTACACACATTAAAATATATGCAGTTAGAGGCAGTGGCGTTTTTCAAATGTTTATTTTAAAAGTGCTCAAATAACCGTGAACAGTCTAACACCTTTTATAAATGATGTTCACGATAAAGTGAGCACTTTTAAAATCAACCTTAGAAAAATGTCACTGCTACTAACTTCATATCTTTTAACAGGCGCACTGAGAGACATGTGCCCAGTCATGTCGGTAACGATGGATGGAAAGTAGTTCCATATCTTAACGTTGAATAAAAAGTGTTTAGTAACCATTTGAGATTAATTAAACGATTTCTTTTGCTTTATGTTTTTTAATGCGTCGATGCTTAAAAATTACTATATTTGCAAAATATATTGTTTTCCAATGATTGTATGGTTTGTCCTGACCGATGCATGAATAAAGTGACGAGGCCCATGGCAACGTTAATTTTATATAAGGCATAATAATACATAAAGTTCATACAAGTACATCTTAAGGAGGGCTTACAAAAGTGCTCATTATACCGTAAACTGCCTATATCATAAGAATAGGCACCACATTTCTGAGGAATATTATCTTAAGACATGCCTGGTATCTTAGAGTTGAAGAATGGTGGTGTAACTTACGTACAAAGAGGAAGTAAATATATCAATGCTCAAAATTAACAAATGTTCGTATATTAATAGTGAATTATTTCGACTACTAATAATTTGAAGTATACGTCTTAAAAGAAATAAAAGTGTGTTTGTTAGTTTCAAATCTCGTGATACATGTTTCATTATTGGACTAGACAGCAATCTCCCTTATCACGAGAACAAACAATTGTGTGGTGGCATGTACCGATAAACCTGAACCACGTGTTTAAAAATTCACTTTGACAACTTACGTTGATGAAACATGTATCACAAAATTAAAATTTACAAACACAACGCTATTTCTTTCAATAAATATTATTGGAATCACTTGTCGTTTCAATCAAACCAGTCTGAATTTAATCGGGACGAGACGTTTGGAAACCATTTCAAAGGAAATGATTCCTTTTGCGTAAAATTGAATGAAAACACTCAAATCTGTTCAAACAAAACTGAGAGATTGCAACGAAGAGGCGTTTTTTTTTCGTATTTATTCAAGAGAACGTGCTTTGCGCCAAGAATATGGTTAATTGAAACAGTGTGTTTGAACATACGTACCAGTTCCCTCAGAAATTAATGAATTCACGAAAATCTAATTCCCAGCTGCTATACAGATCAACGAATAGCTAGCTCTAAGCCCGAAATAATTTTTTCAAATATGAAATATATACTACTCTCTAGTGAATTCCCTGCAATATTTTTAATATATTACCTCTGCTTTTTCAGGAAGAACTTTCATTGAGTCCAGATCAGCATACTACTTTTGAAAAACTGAAAGAAAAAAAATGTGTTATTCATCATGACGTAAAAAATTATCCATGGTAAAAATTCAGAAATAAACCCGAAAATCAATAAAATATGATTCCACATGTACAGTTAAGAATGGCATAAATGTGAGGCTAAAGGACAAGCGCGTATTATAGACTAATGTAAACATCTACGGGCAGAAATTAGCGGCATCGCTAGAACTTTTGAAACTAGAATAATTATCGGAAAAGGACAGTTACTATTGTATTACATACTTATTTCATTCAAAGTCCAACGCAATGAAACATTACAAATTTGTTAGTCTAAAAGTCTGTGGGCGGAATTAGATCGTCATTATTCCAATAGATAAGAATATAAAGAAAATAAAGTCAAATTAAGGACAGTTTAATTTAATAGTAATCAACTCTTCGTAGGCTTGAGTAAAAAAACTCTAGAATAAAGAAACGTATAGGTTTGATTGTAATAATATTGTGACTTTTAGTGGGGCCTTTTAATTTTTTGCGTTACTATTTTTGCCAGCAAACGAGTTAACTTAAACTGAACAGGAAAATTAGGCGTTACACTGTGTTGACCAGAAAAAAAAACAATATTGTTTAATACGATTAACCTGAATAAGTGGCGTTAATCAGTGACACGAATACAGTATGTTGCGGCTCTTTGTTGTCATGTCAGAGAAACTTTGTTATCAGTCTCTTGAAATAAAGGATTTACTTTAAATCAGTATAAATTACGGGACACCAGTATAATTTATTTTGTGAGAGCTGGTGCAGTTTTAACGTTTTTATTTTCCTTTAAATATCAAGAACCAAAGAATTAGTTGAAATACCAAAAACCTCAGAAATATTGTAATGGCGCTGGCTGTTCCCCTAATAATTCTCATATCTGCAACCCACATCGTAATATACCGGGGTAGGGGCATTTTATCATCATAGCTCAGAAGGTAGATAAACATACCTAAATGACGGGGATAATCTAGCCCCATGAGCACTCGCTATTGCATTTTTTAACTAAATGATTTATTCCGTGAGGTCTTAGGGGGGAAGGGTTGTTCTCTAAATCATAACAAATGCAACTGATTCTCATCAAGAATTTCCTGTTTTATTGTATAAGGCTTACCATATAACAATTTAGCTAAATTTTACTAGATATATCACAGCATTAATTCTTTTATTATAAACCACAACTTCAATTAATTCGCTGTGCAGATCATCATTCAAAAATATGATCACAACGAAGCCTCAGTGTCATTTCCTAAGATTATCTAAACACTTTGATCTTCCGTGGATAGTCTACCTTACGGGGCCCTTCCACAATCTTAAAATTTACCAGATACTCTATTACTGACTTTAGTCCCATGCTAACCTCGCCTGCCTCTTTGGACTCTCAGGTCGGGCCAGGACGTTGATTAGGAGGGGGGGGGTGTGAAACCATCTCCATTGGCTGGTCTGACCACATATCTCACTCTCCCTTCACAGTAATCCAGACGTTTCCGCGCGCACACACCGATCCCCACGTGTTCTGACTACTACTGTGACCTGTCCTGAGGATGAATCAGGTCACGCAAGGAAGGGGGATCTCCGTAACTAGATAATAGAGCACTCATATACAAATTACTATATTTATTAACTCACAGCTTGTACACAATATCACATACAAATTGCACTCGGATTTACGTTACAGCCAATCAATATCTCTGCTCAGCAGTTATCAAATATACTTAAAAGGTCTTGCTGACGTATAGCAACGATTATGATTAAAGTGCTCGCGACTCAGAAGAAGTCTTAGAATTTAATACGAGGACCCGAACGCTACACGACCTAGGGCGCCATACTGGCAGTACATTTACCCTGGAGCTGTCCCGTCGTCGTCGAGTGAGACCTCCTCGACAGTGGCAGCGTCAGGCGTCGAAGTGGGGACCACGGGCCTAGTGGTCCTCTCTGGAGTCGTCTCGTCGTCCCTCGGATCAAGATGGCCGCGAGCCGCTAGCGCTCCAGCATTATATAGTACTCCGCCTAGCCTCACAACCTTCCTCGGCCGGGGGGGGGGGGGGGTGTTTTAATAACAGCCGGGCTGGCCTGTCGAGGTCGAGCCGTCATGGACTCTCGAGCTTTGCCTGTCAACCCTGGCTAATAGTGACCACACCACTATGCACATGGCCTGATTCGACCAGCTAGTAGCAGCTTGTTATAATTTCATATGAAAACTGATAATCATATTTTAAAGTGTCGCTCTGTCGTCTGTATTGTGCATAATGCTTCTTTTAATAATGGTTTGTTTCTGGCATAGTGTCTACGTATGATTTTGTACTTCAGATTGGACTTTTTATCTTCATTAGTTGGTAAGACCGAAGAGTGTATTTTTTGTTTGTTTTCAACGTATTTATTTACAGCAACCACCTGGATGTTTATGTAAAGGTTATTTCAGTAATATTTTGGTATGTGCTGACACCACTAAATTTTTCCTAACAGGAATATAAAATGTTATAGTTCTACAGTGGTTTCAGTATAGAAAAGAACTCAAGTATAATGTTTAGAGTAATTAATAATCTAATATTTCTTTTTGCTTTGAATTTTATGTTTTGAAGTTTCTATTTTTAACGTAATATAATTCATAGCCCTAGATACGAATTTTTTCACATAAACGTAATTTCAGTGGTGATTAGCAACCATTTATGAATAATAATACATTTTGTAATTTAAAAAATCATTACTAATTAACACATTTTTATTGTGGTTAGTACTTTTTACATTTTATTATGATTGTCATTAATTTTCTTATACTTTCACTTTATTAGTTTCAATTTTTTTCCGAAGTATTTTGTGGTCACTTTTTGACGTAGTTGCCAGAAGTAGTAACTTCTGGGGAGACGTTCAAAGGCTTCGGACTTGAAATTTTATGTCGGGGAATTATCTCTATAATCCCCGACGCCATTAGTAGTAGGATTTAGGTAAGTCTGGCACAAGGGATTAGGTAGTAGTATCGTAGGACCGGGGAGCCGCCATTTTAGTACATCACACAGCCGCCATCTTGGATATAATTGACCTTTTACCCCTGACCCATTTGACCTTTGACCTTAACCTTTACCTCGAGGACCCTTGACCTCAAAAAAAACTAAAAAACATTAAAAATTCCAAAAATTTCTTAAAAAATTCCAAAAATATTCCGAAAAAAATTATCATTAAAGATTATTTAAAAATTATTAAAAAAATATTTAAAATATCCTCATTAATTACCCATTTTTTTTCAGACATGGTGACAGGGATCAGTGATCCAGGATCAGACGGGAGACAGGGGTGACCCAAGGGTCAGGAGAGCAGTACCTATGGTGTTTGACCTTGACCTTTGACCTTGAAAATGATAAAACATAAATATAAATATTCACAACAAAATAATAAATCGATTACAAATTGACAAAATTGTTATTAAAATATTTTTAAATCGTTTTAAAAACATTTTAAATCGTTTAAAAATTAATTTTATTCAACTTTGTTTAGAAATTTTCTTAATTAAAAGGTTTTTAACCGCGGTGGCCATTTTTCCCTTTTTTCCCCTCGAAATTTCCCTTTCACTCTAAAAAAATTTCCTTTAAAAATATTATACTACAATACTATACCATTAAAAAATTTTATTTCCTGAGGTCTCCCCCCACACCTCGAATAACTCGCCTCTGTTCGAATCCAGCAGATAACTGACTCCATAGAACCAACTCCCCTCACCAATACTCATTTCGCCATCTTGATTGTTTCATTCGCCATGTGTTTACATGCTACTGGAGGCCGCCATATATGTTTTCTCGTTCGTCATATGTTTATACATTACTGAAGGCCGCCATCTTGGTAGGCGACCACCATAGTGATAGGCGACCACCATCTTGGTAGGCATATCCCATCCGTCATATTCGAAGCCAATGACCATGAACTTGAACCCATGACCTTGAATGACCTTGGGGTAAAAAACGAAAAAAATGCATAGAAGTCAGCAAGCATAATACATTAAACACTACCACCGCTATAATAGATGCAGACTTCCTCAACCTTGACCGCGTGACCTTGAATAACCTTGAAAATAAAAAGTAAAATAAAAATATATATAACCCAGCAAGCATTATACATTACAGACTACCACCACCATATTAGATGCAGACTATCTCAACCTTGACCCAATGGCCTTAAATGACCTTGATAATAAAAAACTTTTAAAAAATGCATAAAATACATCAAGCATAATACTTTACACACTACTGCCACCATATTAGATGCAGTCTAACTCGACGTACAATGACTTTGAAAATTAAAACTCGAGAAAAGATGCATAAAAGTCATCATGCATATGACATTACAGACTACCACCACCATATTAGATACAGACTACCTCAACCTTGACCCCATAACCTTTAATGACCTTGAAAAAATTCGAGAAAAATACATAAAAATCAGCAAGCATAATACATTACAGACTCCTACCACCATATAATCTGCAAACTACCTTGACCTTGACCCCATGACATTGGAAACAAAAACTCTAGAAAAATCTATGCAAAGATACAGAAGCTAGCCGAGACGATGTATCTTTACAAGAGTCGTCACACTAAGTCTTACAGTCTACCTCCCTACTGTTTATAATATACACATATGAACACCCTTTGATGTTATATTGACTTTGAACAAATCGCACTGCACCATCAATATTTTGTGCACACACCGACCAAACGATCACCGAATTGCCACATGATTGCAGCTGACCAATCACATGCTCACATGCAGGCATTGAGACATCACACACACAGAGATAGATAGTTAGCAGGCTTTAGATGCTAGTTCTTTGTTCACATTAATATCCAGTTATATCTTCGTCAGTTACTTCCAGACTTCTTCGCTCACCTATAAATCATGGTCACATTAAAGTAGACAACTGACTCCTGTTGTCGGGCCGCCCCTTTCAAGACTGACCCATTGGCCCCATTGACCGATTGACTCCCATTGACCCATTACGCAATGACCCATTTAAACATTGACCCTAGACCCATGACCCAATGACCCATTGACCCATAATTACCCCTGATCGTGGTGCTAATTGCGAGGCTGCAATACTTTTTGCGGCGCTGTGGTGCTTATTGTGGTTCTTAAGTGCTAATTATGGTGCTAATGCGGTACTGCTCTGCTAATTGCAGTGCTTCGATGCAATTTGTAGTGCTGATTGTTATTGTGAGGTGCTGATTGTGATTGCTGTGTTGATTGCGGCGCTAGTTGCGGTGTTGATTGTGGTGGTGATTGTGATTGTAGTGCTGATTGCGGTTCTGATTGCGACTGTGGTGTTAAGAGCAGTGCTAATTGTGACTGTGGTGCTAAGTGTGATGGTAAGTGCGTCGTGTGTGTGTGGGTCTCAAATAAAATAAAATTCGTGAATTTTTAAATAAAATTAAATTGTCCAACCTCAAAAAGCTGAATTGCGAACATTTTATTTAATAATCTCTCTTTAAAAAAGTATATATCCAAGTCCCTCCTCGGTATATTTAGTCGCTTCCTGAGTAAACTGTATTTACACTTTGCAATAAAAGTGGCCAGAACTATAGCAGGCTCCCACCATGCTTTGCCATTTGTCGATGCGCAACATGGACTTTGTACTGAACAATTCCGCACTACGACAGGCCACCACCATGCTTCCCAATTGGTAGTCGTCATGTATAAAGTTATCTATGTATGGACCGCCCTCTCATGCCGATATGCATTTTTGAATAAAGGTTAAAACTCGATCGCAGAATTGGGACATGCTCATCTAGTTAGCGATGATGCATGTTCATGGCTCCATGATCGTCGAGGTCAAAAGGCAGCCCATCATATTCGCAATTCTTCTTCGTGTTATGGGAGCACTCTGAGAAATCTCAAATACTCGTTCGCCCCAGCAGAAAACACGCAGGTTATATTATATATATGATAGCACTATACATAAATACGTATAGTTGTATAAATATATATAGGAATATAAGTATGTATAGTTGTATAAATATGTATAGGTATATAAGTATGTAAATAAAATTATTTTATTTTAATTTATATATATAGTTATGTACATATAAGTATGGAAATATGAAGTTATTTTCAATATAATTTACACATAGTTATGTCCTACATATAAGTATGGAGATATAAAATATTTTTAATTTAATTTATACATAGTTTTGTTTAGGAATAGGTATATAAGTGTATATATAATTTTTATGTATATAATTATTTCTCAATTTATCTTATACATACTTATTTACACATAAACATAGAAATATAAAATTTATCTAAATGTTTATATATAAGTATGTACATATAAATATGAGAATATAAAATAAATTTATATGTCTATTTATAGGTATACACATATTAGAATGGAAATATGAAATTTATTTAAATGTGTATATATATATAAGTATGTACATATAATTATGGGAATATAAATTATTTTAATGTAATTTATATATAGTTACGTACATGTAGTTATGTAAATATAAAATTATTTTCAATTTAATTTATGTGTATAGGTATAGCTATAAAACTATGTAAATATAAAATTTACTTAAATATCTACATATAAGTATGTACATAAAAATATGGGAATATAATTTTAATTTAAATATCTATACATTAGTATGTACATATAAATAAGGGAACATAAAATTATTTCAATTTCATTTATATTTATTTATGTAATGCATACAGTTATGTAAATATATATTTTTTTCAATATAATATATATGTATAGGTATATAACTATGTAAATATAAAATTATTTTTGATTTGATTAATTTATAGTTATATGTATATAAGTATATAAATATAAATTATTTTTATTTTTTATACATAATTATGCATAGGAATTTATACATTACATATTGGTGTGGTGACCATTAAACCGGGCTGGCAAGAGACGCGTGAGAGTCCAGGATGGTGTGACCTCGGCGGACCAACCCAGCTGTTTGGAAAATATCCCCCCGCCAGGGAAAGTATTGAGGCCGAGCAGGGCCCTATATAAGACTGGGGCGATTGCGGCTCGCGGCCATCTTGATTCCAGAGGACGACGGGACGACGTCAGAGGGTACCATTATGCCAGTGATCCTACTTCGACTCCAGACGCTGTTACTGTCGAGGAGGTCTGCACGTTGGCGACGACGAGACAAAGCCAGGGTAATTATAATCCCAGTAGGGCGCCCTAGGTCGTGCAGAGCTAGGATCTTCGTGTAATCCTTAAGACTCCCTCAGACTCACGAGCACATTAATTATAGTCATTGCTATAGCGCAGTAGAGCTTATTAACTGTCCTGGATAATTGCGGAGTTGAGATACATGGTTAATTGTAAAGTAACGCAGAGTGAAAACTGTGTGTAATATTGTATAGAACTTGTGAATTTAATAAACATAGTAATTTGTATATTGAGTGCTCTATTCGCCTAGTTACGACTATCTCTCTTCCTTATGTGGCCTGCTTCATCCTCAGGACAAGTCACAGCAAATAGTGGAGGTAGCCGAAGCGTCCAAACTCCCCGTTAGTGCACTCACAGTTGAAATCGGTGGAGTATAGCATTCATATTCTAACGGCAGAATTAAAGCTTAGTAATAATTAGAAACGTGGACCAACTTCCACCAACACACAGGGTTCCATCCTGTGGCAAAATCGTGCAGGTTATACAAAATCAACTTCAGGAGTGAGCAAGCGTTAAGGCAACGGTTTTGTTAGTTTAATTTCAAGTCATTGCATTGGTATTTCCTATTAAAATCAGAATACATAACCGCTTCATAATCCTCGCCACCCAGGGTTTTACCGCTTTGCCAGGCAGCTTTAAAGCCAACGCACTTTAGTAACCACGATAGAACGATAGTAAACAGTAGTGACATTGCGCACTTGATAAAGTCATTCAAAACCACGAAGTGCTGCACTATTCAGCGAATTCCAGCCACGTCAGCGCGCTGGGGCAAAAACAGCCGCGGAGCAGTTTCCTCGGCACGCCAAGGCGACAAAGATATCTGCGGCTGAATCGATTAAGAAAATTGTAAAACACGCCACACTTGATTTAACAGACGCTAACCGCGCATTAGAGGAAAAACAAAGACAATTAACAAAAGAACTTACAGCATTACCAGAACACCTCCATACATTACCCACACAACAAGTCACAGCAAGTAATTATTCATTTTCAGACATAAGCGAACACACCATGCACGAGACAAGCACGAGCGGATATCTGCGAACCCGACCATTAAAATCACTTCAAGCTACTGAGACATTTGTTATTTCAATTCCAAACACAAATACAGAAACCACAGAACACAAATACACGAACATTGAAAACTCAGCACACCACTATGTAAATGCCGCGAATGTAAAGACACAATTACCATCACCTCATAACACTCAACAACCACCTCAAATATATATCAAGTAAGCAGAACCCATTCCCACATTTACAGGCCACAACGAGGAAGACATTCAGGAATTTCTGGAAAACTTCAACACAGCAAGCGAAATAAATGGGTGGTCAGAAATCGAAAAACGCAGGTGTATAATATTTTTCCTAGAAGGCGCTGCTAAACGGGCATATGAAAATTTGTATTACACGCACACAGGAGAGTTAACATGGCTGCAGGTAGAGTCAAAACTAAGATCCGTCTTCACACCTATCAATGAAATTGGAAAATACACCAATTTACTCTACAGTATCAAACAAAAACTAGGACAAAGCTCCCAGGCCCATTTGGAGAATCTAACATTTTGTAAAAATAAATGCAAGCCTAACTAGCCGGAGGACGATTTCATAAAAATCATTTGGATATATTTATTACCACAGATTGCAGACAAGATAACACCACTACAGAATGATACACTTGAATAGCTGCTACAGAACTTGAAAAGTTTGAGCTAGGAATATATATATATATATATATATATATATATATATATATATATATATATATATATATATATATATATATATATAAAATATATATATTTATATACATTTATATATATAATGAACTCATATAGAGCCGGAACAAAATCACTGATAACATCACACTACAGACAGAGATAAAGACATTGAAAAGTCAGTTGGCCAACCTTAAGCAAGAGTTGAAAGTAATGAACACTGATACATCCATACAAAGTGACTCTCACACACACGTAAACACTTTTAAAAAACAAAATAAACACCCCACCCACAGAATTATGCCTATTCACATCAGGAATGAGTCACATACTCCATTACACAGGCCTCAGAGAAGTAATTATTACAGAACACAGCCATACTACAACCACTCCTCGTACACCCACAACAGGCAGAAAGGGCACAACATGATAAGACACTACACCCGTGGAAGGCAGGGTCCTTAAGAGACCAGCGTAAAAGTCAGACCCGCGCGTGGGGAGATACACGTCGGGAAAATCAGGACAAAAGACATGTCCCACCCAAAGTCAAAGTTTCACATGTTATTGGTGGATGCCCGGCGTTATATGCAAAGAGAGTGCTAAATCGCACATATGCGGAAATTGCCACATTTAATTCCTGCAGGGAAGAATTTCAAACGCTACAGCGATCTCAAAGTCCGGAAAATAAAACAAAAGGCATACAACGAAACGTTTCAGACAAATGACATTGCGTCACTTTATGCGACCCATAAAGCAGGTCAGGGCGAATTAACATGAAATTGAACAACACGTACAAGGCCAAGCCGGTAGAGCAGCAAATCTTCGCGCCCATGAAACATGACACTCCGTGCTTCGCGGAAGTGGCGGTGTGCGACAAGGTCGTGTAGCAAGAATGTAAACATAAGGACAATAGTGACATTAAGGCGACAAGGACAGCGTTCGTCGGGCCGCGCTCAGAAATGTCATCCACATGTGTGCTGTGTTTGTAGACAACTTATCGAGAGGACAATTGCCCATTGTTCTCCAATAGGGAGGTTCCATTTCAAACAGACATTGCGAAGTGGTTACGCAAATTTAAACAAATGTTCGGGATTTGTTAAACAAGAATTAAGTTACTGCGAGTGGGAACGCACAGTCCTGTAAATAACAATACGTAACTGGTTGACGGTGATGAAAGGTGTCAGTACAATCTGAGCCACAGGCCGTTCTTAGAATAATTCAATAAATAGACCATGCCAGTCACCAAGGACGAGTGTCGCTCGGGGTACGTGAAAACATGAACACTGCGCGTCCTTGTGAGACTTGCTGGGAAAACATATAATGCCTTACTGGATACAGGATGTTTTCGTTCCTGCATGGCGACCACCTTAGTGAAAAAAGTCAAACGACATCCCCGGTAAGGAAATATTTTCTCTAGTAGGTGCAACTGAGGATATTGACGTACCTCAATTTAAAACCAAAGTCTATATAAATATCCATGGTCACAGTTTTTCGCAAGAATTATTGTTAGTTGATAATTTAAAGCTAGATATTATTCTTGAAGTTGAGTTTATCAAACGTTATGACATTGTCCCTATTTTAACAAAAGATGTCATGTTGGTTTTTGCATCAAATAATGACAAAATATATGAAATACCCGTCAATACAACTTCAATTTAATATGATCACAGTAATTGCATTGAATATCATATTAATAAAATTACCACAACATATGATAATGTAACTGAGAAATCATTGGTTGATATTAATCCTCAACTACCACTTCATCAAATAAAGCAATTGCAGTTGTTATTGGAAGAATACAGTGATCACTTTGCTAGCTCGATTCACGAATTAACAGAAATGAATGCTTATGAAATGAAGCTTGAATTAAATATGGATAAGCCAATCCACACTCAGCTGAATAGGATAAATCATAAACTGCTAGATGACGTTTTAATTCAAATACAGCAGATACTAGACTCGCGAATCATCACCCTTTCCGAATCAGCTTACGTCGCACCGAGTCTAGTCAACCCCAAACGGCAGGGAAGGATCAGATTCTTACAGATTTTCGATTGCAGAATCAACACTTAACTAAGGTACAATACCCAATTCCTAGAATGGGATTATCACCTCATTACAGAATTCCAAATATATTATCTCCATCGATATGTTTAGCGGATTTTACGCCATACCAGTATGTAAAGAAGACAGACACAAGCTATTATTTAGCATGGATGGAATCGAACTCTACAATTACGCCCGTATGCCTATGGGCCTCGCCAAGAGTCCTAATTACTTCCAAAACTTTGTAGACATAATGTTAGGGCCATTAAAATGGAATACCGCATTGGCTTATAACGATGATATATTTATCATCGGGAATACGTTCACTGAACATTTAGAAAACATCCTAAAGTTTATGGAGTATATATGAAAATTCAATGTCAAAATCAACAGCAAGAAATGCAATTTTGCAAGCAACGAAATAAAAATCCTAGGTCATGACATACCTCAAAGAATACAAACTGATCCGGAAAAGATAAGCACAATATAACCAATGGCACAGCCTAAAAATGTTAAACAAATCCGGATGTTTCTAGAGCTTACACCCTACTTAAGGTGGTACATACTTAATTATGCCCAGATAGCGGAACCACTAATAGAATTAAGCAAGGAGACAACACCATTCAAATGGGGAGAAACTGAACAACTCACATTTCAAAAGCTGAAAACAGCAGTAACTAACCCACCTATATTGGCTAAGTTTGTTGGTAAACGGCGAACCAAACTCGCGTGTGACGCATCACAAATTGCCATAGGCGTAGTACTATTGCAGGAAAACCCCATGACCAAAGACATCAACAAAATTACTTTCACAT
Source organism: Dryococelus australis (assembly GCA_029891345.1). Classification (NCBI taxonomy): domain Eukaryota; kingdom Metazoa; phylum Arthropoda; class Insecta; order Phasmatodea; family Phasmatidae; genus Dryococelus; species Dryococelus australis. Next base: position 154,250,057 of record CM056996.1, read on the forward strand.
AAAATAAATTGTCCTTAAATGAAAGAAAATGGTCAGCTATTGAAAGAGAGCTGTCAGCCATTACGTATTTCGTTAGTTATTTTAAACAGTATCTTTACGGATGTAAATTCGTTATAGAATCAGACCATGCAAGTTTACGATATTTGATGTCCGTGGTTGAACATAATATAAGGATCCAGCAGATGGCCATTGCATTAACCGAATATGACTTCGAGGCTAAAATAGTAAAAAGGTAAACTGAATACACTTGCAGATGCTTTGAGTCGCATACCTACAGTAGTAGTAGCTGACACTGCAGCCATTACTGTAAACACTGTAACTTACGAGGTCAAATGGCAGTTCCTGCAATGTCTGCTATTTTACACAGAATTGACTGAGTCACTTTTGCAAGATCCTGCAAATAATACCAAAATAAAAAACATTATAGCTAAATATATCACCAACAACTGGGCTGACATTAAACAATTGATTAAACACTATTTTCACACTACAAACAAGGCAATTGCAAAAATGGTCTTTACAATTTACAATGTCAAGATGGAAATTATTAAGCAAAACAATCCAAATTAAATCTCTACAGCATGTTTTGATCCAAGATTGCACTGTTGTATACTTATCACTTATGATAACAATGAGAAAGTTTCCTATCTACCAGTATATATCCATGAGCAGGAATATATCAAAGTCGATGACGACACTCACCTATTGTTGCTACCTTTCATTGATCAGCCGATGTCACCATTTTTAGCTGAATATGTAAACGACCTCCATATTCAACAATTAAAGATAACTGTAACAGACCCGGACAACGCTAGACCCAAGTATCGCCGGCTTGCTAGATGATACGCCATTTCCAGAAACAGTGAAATCTATACGAAACAGCTTACGCCCTCGGAAGAAAATAAATTGACACTTGTACCCAGTATCGCGTCCATGAAATTATCACAGCCCACCACGACACCCTAATAGACCCGGGGGGGGGGGGGGGGCATTTTGGTCAGTTTAAGATGTTGGAAAAAATTAAAACCAGCTTACTATTGGGATACAATGAATAAATATGTAAAAGAGTATATAAAGAACTGTCCCACAAGTCAGCATATTAAAATGCCTAATCAGAAGCCTATAGGTCAGATGACACCCATTCCACCCCCCTTCTTCTCCAGTCATTGAGTCTTGACGCAACAGGGCCTCTACAGATGTCAGCCTGAGGTAAAAAATATGTATTAGTCATGACCGAGTTTGCCACTAGCTATGCCGTCGCCCATCCAGTAAAATCAATTGATGCATCAACGTGTGTAAATTTTGTTAAAGACATCATTTTAGAATTTGGTTGCCCGAAATCCATCCTTACGGACAGGGGTACTTCATTTAATAATGAGATGATGGCAGAACTTTTGCATAAATTACAAATCAAAAAATTACAAACCATGGCATATAATCTAGCTTGCAATGGGTTGATGGAGCAAGTTAATAAAATTTTGTCCCAACATCTAACTTCTTGTGCCAGCGATGATCCAGCTCACTGGGATGAGTACGTCGATTACATTTTATTTAATTATAATACAACCATAAACCGTAGTATAAAGTTCACCCCTTTCTTCCTTTTGCATGGGGTCGAATCTATACAACCTTCGCATGTTATCAGTCATTTATATTCCCCTCATGCAAACTATTGGTGCGAACATATTAAACAAATATGGGAGCAAGCACGCATCAATTTAGTTGCCTCCCAGTAACAACAAAAGTGGCTATTTGACACCAAACATCCCCCTAACGAATTAAAAGTAGGCCAATTTGTGTGGGTGAAAACACATGGCTGACATATGGCATTCTCGTTTCAATACCCACAGCCCTACAGAATCGTCGAAGTACTCGGTCCCTCTACGATTGCCGTGGAAATATGTAGGGGAGGCGTGAATAAGATAGAGACAGTAAGAACTCGAAATGTAAAAATTGCCAATGTATGACAGTAACACCCCTCCTTATGTTACAGGGGAGAGGATTTTTGAACCCACGGTATTCCAGCTCCAGGATGTACCAGGCTGCCGACTGCATCCTACTATGTTTACTGAACCTCGCAGCGACGGCGAATGCAGAGCCGCTGTACAAGACACATGACGGTGTTTACTTCAGACAGTTTATGCCGCAAATTCAGTATGCAGCCACGGAGCCACTGCGATTTCCGCTGCTATTGCAATAACAAAGAACATCGGTCAATATAGAAGGAAACGCACTGTAATATTCGATAACGATGAATTTGTTTTTATTAAAGAAATGTAATTGATGTGTCAGTTAAGTGCAATGTGTGCCCATTTTTTTTGTTGCAGCGCCAGTGCCCGGGCAAATGGATGGCGATCAATGCCATGGGCGGCTATGGTAATAATGTACTACCAGGAGTGCCAACACCAACAGTTACTTTTATTTAAACTTTACTAATCTAGTGGCTTTAGAGTAGGCATTTTGATGCAAAACAGCTATCACTCACTGAAGGTATATCCTTCTACTCTATTAATGATATAATTAAAAAAGACTGAAAATTTTTGCATGTTAATTTGCTCACTGTACAGTTTGTGTCCAATAAGAATAATGCCTTGTCCAACTATGTGTTCTCACTCATGTCTCAAGAACACTTTTACTACACCAGTTCTTAATTTACATATGGTGTTACAAGTAACAATAAATTTGCTTTACTATAAATTGATCAGGATATCCATTTTGTTGGAAAAAGCCCTATCAGTTAATGGTTATCACAGTTAAGAGTCAGTTAGCAACCACTAAGCGCTTACAGCAGAGTAAGAATAGGGAATATTTTCAGCGCAAATAACTGATTAACCAGACAATGAAATAAATATATGTGCACGCTAAAAACCATAATGCAACACAGGTATGTCCCCAGCTAGTATGTCAGATCTGTACGACTTTAACAGGCTACAAAGTGTTCGCCCGCCAACAAGGTGATCGCTGCGATGACAGTGCATTCTCTTAGCTGACCCAGTAAACAAGTCTTGCACAGCAAACCGTCAGCACTATGAACAATAGGTTTTGCCAGCAGCCTGGTCTGCGGAAATTTGGTTTAGATTTAAGCGCTAGATCACATTACAGGTAGGAAACCACTGCACTGTGTCAACGCCATAAAAGTAAAATTCATTTTGATTTAAGAAACATCAGGCCTATAATATGTAAATATAGTTTTCAAGTACAATTACTTGCAAACTAAGCGTGGCCAAACATTGTTAGCTTAGAAGCATAATTTTCATGTACAATTTTATAACCTAAGACTGATACATAAACTACTTTAACAATGTTTCAATATCGAGGATACGTTCACTGTTTAACTTACTAAGATCAAAATCAGTTTCAATGGCGCTATGGCGGAGTTTATGTCATACAATCGTAGATGTGAACCCCTTTTCCCTAATACCTTCGGGTTTGGCGCCGAGGATTTTTCTACTGTTATTTAAGGTGTATTTTTAATAGAATACGGAGCTGAGCACACCTCCCATTCCATGCTATGATTTATATGAATTCATAGTGGCTTACTATTACCGTGGCGGCACATACGCATAAAATTGTTGAAATGTAAATATATGTTGATATTTTTTTAATATCTACAACTAGACTAAATGAATGAAGATAATATTTTCCAAAATACTTATAAGTGTGGTACTAATGTGCAAACAGATAGCTCAGAGCTTAGTAAGAGATGTGATTTTTTTGGAATTAGATATTTTCAAGAAGGTCGAAGTATAGGCAGGGGAATTGTCCAGCCATATAGCCGTACGTCAATACGTACTAATCAATGTATATAAGGGTATAATTAGTTTCGTAAGTAAAATATGTTTTATACCTTCACATGTGGTAATACTTATAGTGAAATAAGTACAAAAAGAGAAGTTTTACGTTCCATGAGGCTTAAAGCACTGTATGTATAGAAAAAGTCTATTTGACTTATTAATTAAGGATAAAATATATAAAATGTACGAAAAATGGGTATAAGTTTTCACTATGAAACAAACAAGATTTTTAAAAAGTGCTCTTCCTTTTTATAAAATGTGAACATTATCTTAACCTCACGACTGACAACACCTAGGGGAACCAGTAAAATAAGTGCGCGATGGACACTGATTAATTAAATACCCTACCGGCTTCCGAGTACTAGAGGGACCCCTTCCAGTGTCACCTCACGAGCCACTACTGATGGTATCTGGTTCAACCCTCTGCCGCTGAGCCGTCCGAATGTTCTTCGGCCCAGCCACACTCAATACCTTCCAATCGTCAGATTATACACTTTTATCATGCGTAGACGCATGGATTTTATGGAAACAGGGAGCCTTGGTGAGGTCACCATTAGCCAGGGCTGGCAAGCAATGCACGAGACTCCAGGATGGTGCAACATCAGCGAGCCAGCCTGATTGATTACAAAACATCCCCCGCCAGGGAAGGTATTGAGGCCGGGCAGGGCCCTATATAAGGCTGGAACGATGGTGGCTCGCTGCCATCTTGATTCCGGAGGACGACAGGACGACTTCCAGACGGGACCATTAGGCCAATGGTCCTACTTCGACTCCAGCTACTGCCAAAGTCGAGGACGTCTGCACGTTGGCGACGAGACAAAGCCAGGATAATTATAATCCCAGTGGGGCGCCCTAGATCGTGCAGAGTTAGGATCTTAGTATAATCCTTAAGACTCCCTCAAAGCTATGACCACACTAATTATAGTCATTGCAATCGTTCAGCAGAGTCTATTAACAGTACTGGATAACTGTGGCGTAGAGATATATGGTTAATTTTAAAGTAATACAGAGTGCAAGTTATGCGTAGTATTGTATAGAAGCTGTGACTTTAATAAACATAGTATTTTGTATATTGAGTGCTCTATTCGCCTAGTTACGACTATCTCTCTTCCTTGTGTGGCCTGCTTCATCCTCAGAACAGGTCACAGCAATATGCCTACGAGCATATTTATATAACATATTGTTATGTAAGTGTGTTTTCTTCCAGGACGAACAAGTATTTGAGTTTTCTCAGTGTTCCCACAAGGCAAAGATGAATTGCGAATATGAAGAACTGCCTTTTGACCTCGACGATCATGGAGCCATGAACATGCATCATCGCTAACTAGTTGCCGCCAGTGCCGATTCTACGATCGAGTTTTAACCTATGTTCAAAAATGCATATCGGCATGAGAGGGCGGTCCATACATCGATAACTTTTTACTCGACGACTACCAATTTGGGAAACATGGAGGTGTCCTGTCATGGTGCGGCATTGTTCAGTATAAAGTCCGTGTTGCGCATCGACAAATAGCAAAGCATGGTGGGAGCCTGCTATAGTTCTGGCCACTTTTATTGTAAAGTGTAAAAACAGTTTACTAAGGTTGGGATTAAATATACCGAGATACCTGTTTATGTACTTTTTTAAATAGAGATTATTAAATAAAATGTTCGCATTTCAGCTTTTGGAGGTAGGATCATTTAATTTAATTTCAAAATACATGGCAATTTTTTTACTTGCGACCCACACACACACACACACACACACACACCGCACTTACCATTACACTTAGCACCACAATCATCATTTACAATCAGCACTGTAATCAGCACCGCAATTAGTACCACAATTAGCACCACAATCAGAGCTGCAATCACAATCAGCACTCCAAATTGCGCCACAGCACCATAATTAGCACTGCAATTAGCACCGCATCACTGAAATTAGCTCCGCAATTAGCTCTGCAAATAGCACTGCACCCTCACAATCATCACCCCAGCACTGCAATAAGCACCGAAGAACCGAAATTATCAACAAAGCACCGCAATTAGCTCCACAGCATCACAATTAGAACTGCAATCAGGGGTCATTATGGGTCAATGGGTCAGTGGGGTCAATGGGTCAATGGGTCATGGGTCGGGGATTAATGGTTCAATGGGTCATTGGGTAATGGGTCAATGAGGGTCAGTCGGTTAATGGGGCCAATGGATCAGTCTTGTAAGGGGCGATCCGACAACTGGAGTCAGTTGTCTACTTTAAGTGTGGCCATGATTTATAGGTGAGCGAGGAAGTCTGGAAGAAACTGCGAAGATATAACTGGATGTTTAAGTGAACAAGGAACTAGCATCTAAAGCCTGCTAACTATCTATCTCTGTGTGTGTGATGTCTCAATGCCTGCATGTGAGCATGTGATTTGTCAGCTGCAATCATGTGGTAATTCGGTGATCGTTTGGTCGGTGTCTGCACAAAATATTAATGGTGTAGTACGATGGTTCAAAGTCAATATAACATCAAAGGGTGTTCATATGTGTATGTTATAAACAGTAAGGAGGTAGGCTGTAAGGCTTAGTGTGACAACGGCTCTTGTAAATATACATTATCTCGGCTAGCTTTTGTATATTTGCATAGATTTCTGTAGAGTTTTTGTTTCCAAGGTCATGGGATCGAGGTCAAGGTAGTTTGCATATAATAGAGTGGTAGGAGTCTGTAATATATTATGCTTGCTGACTTCAATATATTTTTTCTCGAGTTTTTTTGTTTTCAAGGTCATTAAAGGTTATGGGTTCAAGGTTGAAGTAGTCTGTATCTAATATGGTGGTAGTAGTCTGTAATGTCATATGCTTGATGACTTTCATGTATTTTTTTCGAGTTTTTATTCTCAAGGTCATTTAAGGTCATTGGGTCAAGGTCGAGATAGACTGCATTTAATATAGCGGTGGTAGGCTTTAATGTATTATGCTTGCTGACTTGTATGAATTTTTTCTCGATTTTTGTTTCCAAGGTCATTGATGTTTATGGGGTCAAGGTCATGGTCATTGGCTTCCAATATGACAGATGGGAGATGCCTGCCAAGATGTTGGTCGCCTACCAAGATGGTGGCCTCGAGGAATGTATAAACAAATGACGAACGAAATAACAAATATGGCGGCCTCCAGTAGCATGTAAACAAATGGCGAACGAAAAATCAAGATGGCGGAATGAGTAACGGTGAGGGGAGTGGGTGCGAGGGAGTCAGTCTTCTACTGGATTTGAATAGAGGCGAGTAATTGGTTGTGTGTGGGGAGACCTCAGGAAATGAAATTTTTTAAATTAAATTATTTATAAATTTTTTGAGGGAAATTTCTTAGGCAATAAGGGAAATTTCTAAGTAAAAAATGGAAAAATGGCCACAAGGGTTAAAACATTTATAGTCAAGGATTTTTTAAAATAAAATTATATAAAAAAATTTGTAATTTTTTAAAAATTTTAAGACAAATTTCAAATTAATTATTTTAGTAATACTTTTTTTTAAGTTTTTAAATTAATTTCTTTATATTATTTTGAATATTTGAATTTTTGACTTTTTGCTTCTTCCAGGTCAAAGGTCAAAGTTCTAGTACTAAGGTCAGAGGTAATGCTCTCCTAACCCTTGGTCACTGATCTCTGTTTCCTGTCTAACTCCGGGTCACTGATCTCTGTTTCCTGTCTGACTCCGGGTCACTGATCTCTGTCAGCATTTATGAAAAAATGGGTAATTTCTGAGGATCTTTTTAATAATTCTTTTATAATTTTTTAATAATTTTTAATAAAAAATATTTCTGAATTTTTAGAAATTTGTAGAATTTTTTGAGGAATTTTGGAATTTCTAAATGTTATTTAGTTAAGTATTTTTTGAGGTTAAAGATGTTAACGGTCAAGGTTAAAGTTCACATGGGTCAGGGGTGAAAGGTTAATGACATACAATATGGCGGCTGTGTGACGTAACAAGATGGCGGCTCCCTAATCTTACGATCCTACTCCCCAATCCCTTGTGCCAGAATCATCTAAATTCTACTACTGCCATCATAAGAAGTTTGGTCAATTGAGTTCCAGAAGCGAATTCAGAGTCTAGAAAGTCTAGCCATGCAAGAAGAGGCCTTTGTTTTAATGTTTTTTTTTTTTTTTTACCAATCCTCTGAAGAAGATGCAGCGGACGTCGCCAGGCGCAATAGAGGCCATAGTAATGATGCAGTTTCATTCATGTGACGCCAGCCAATTTACTAGGCCGGAAGGTCCCTTAAAAAAACTTTAATGTTCTATCGCGAAAAGTTTACGCACTTACCTTAGAAGTTCTGCAGATTCAAAGTGTTTTAGGGCATATTTAACGAGATATACCCAGTGGCCCAGCTCTTTGACTGTCACTATGCTGGACAAAACAAATAAAACTCTGAGAGGAGAGCATTATTTAAATTAAGATTTTATAGAACTGATTTCATCTAAAAGTATTGTATTTTTTTAAACAATTAGTAATATTTTCGCTAGCTGATTTTTATTTGAACTTAATATTACATCAAACCTACGTGATGAGATTTAATTGCAAGAGGTGATTTTAACTGGAAATCAATTTACATCAGCACGAAAGATATTTTTTATTTTATTTTCCTTCCTTTTACTTTGATTTTGAGTAATGACTTGTTAGAATGGTGGTTATTCGGGCGTAATTGACTGTTTATTGAATTGCATTGCAACCAAATTTGAATATGAAGTTATTCCACTCTTGAGTCAGCACAGTATTTTCCAATGCAAATTTCTTTTTATTATGATCGAGATATAATACAATAAGATATCGTTTTAATGAAAATTATTTCACATAACTATCAATTTGTGTAGTTTAGTGTAGTTTTCAGTGCAAGTTTTTAAATTATTAAACTTGTCATTGATGATGTTGAATTTGTTCATTCATTGTCGCAAAGTCGGTACACATGTCTCACGTATTTTCTCGCTCACACAAATTAATTCATAATTTCACACTAAGGCACAAAAGCGGAAAATCCTAACACTCTATTGAAGAATACGAAGCAAATAAAGCTAGTTATCTCTGGTGTTACTAACTACTGAGATTTTTAGGTACGGAATTCACTTGTGGAAACATAAAAAAGTATACTCCTTCATATCACAAAACTACGCGGCAGAAAATACACAAACGTCCAACTTTTAAAGAAAGTATTGTCGCTAGCAGCTGTTTATTAAGCATGTTATAAAATTGACTTATGGCCAATTCCATAGCTGAAAGGAGCTTAGGGAGTAGCTGAATATCTATTCATGATTAGGTAGAGCGCAACAGTAAATTACGGGGTTTATTGAACACGATTATCATTCAATACTATTTATGCGAAAATTAATCGGAGGATCCCAAATGGAATATGATTATGTTAATTTACATCGTTATGATTAATTTCCGCGCGCCACTACAATTACACTCTAACTGGAAAGTTCCCACCTTATTCATGATGCCGGAGGCTGTTTCTGGTAGGCTGCTAACGACGGCCGGACATACCCATATCTGTGCTCTTCTCGTTGCAATGACCCGATGAAGAAAGGCGACGCGCCCAGTGTTACAATGGCCTGTATCGGGCGCGTTGTTTAACATATTTGGCCCCGATTACTGGTTGCTGGAGGGGGTTTCTGCAAGTGCCGTCGTGAGGTGATTACTGCAATCACACTCGTGCCCTGGTTCAGTGTTTGAAGGCGTGATCACGCAGGCCGCCCACCTATGGCCTGATAACTTCATAATATCGCCCCCAATGTTCACTAGCGAGATGCCCTCATTTCGCCTTGGAGTCTGTGTGAATTATGTAGATGACGGGTAGTTGCGTAGTTCATATGGCGGCAGTAGGAATATGAATTAGGTCGAAGTCCTCTTCTCTATGGTAGGAAAAGTTTTGAAAGTAAATAACAATAATAGACGAATGGGTGAGGTATAAGGAACTGTCAATTGCTATCGAGCAGTCCTCAGGCAAGGTGTGCCATACAATTGCTGTGTTGTGTGTTTGCTGCGGCCGTGTGGGCCTTGGACTTCAATTCTGCTAGGCTGGGTAAAGTATTTGTGTAAAATGTTATTGTTACCTGCAGGGTGTAAAGTGTCAATGGTGTATGTAAAATATTTACGCCGTTGGTTACCTGTATATAGTGTTACGACTCGTGAGCTGGCTTAAGCAGTAGTGCTGGTGCTGTAGTAAAATTTGCGCGCCTTGACATTGGCACGTGTGTGACGTCAGAACAGGTGTCGTATTGGCACTGCTTGTGCATCGCTCTTGTGACGTCTGTGCATCGCTCTTACGTTGCCCTTACGTTGCCCTCTGGAGGGACTTCGGAAGAGATGTAACGTCATTGCTGGTTGCTGTGTTCGGAAACTTACAAGGGGAATTATCAATAAAAATCATTCTTAGTTCGTTTACACACCTTGTCCGAATTTTAATTTAAATAAATAAGAGGGCCTTAATAGTTTATGAGACGTACAGTTATTTAAAATTAACTTGTATTAATTATGTTTTTATTACATTTATAGGTGTTTTATATTTCTGGGTGTGTTATATCACTGGGTGTGTTATATTGATGGGTGTGTCCGAACTTAGAAATTGATGTAATTAGACTTGAATTGAAGCTCAACTTATTTCTAAATGGTGTTCGTCATTCCTCTCGAGTAATATTTTACTGCTAACTTAAGTTAATGTTTTTGATACAGTTCTTAGTTAATGTCTACAAATGGGCACAGTTATACAATTAACTATTTGCATATATAAATTTTTTCTCAGAAAAATATTTTATTGCCGTACTTGTGTGTGCTACTGAAACTTTTAATTAGTAATAAATTATTATTAAAAGTGGACGACAACACATATTGATAATACAATGGCACAGACTAAACAAGGTAGTGATAGGAAATAAAATAGTAAAAGAGATACAAAGAGACGAAAGGAATATACTACATCCACACAAAGGGTTAGCCTGGTAGAGGGGTTTTCTGCAACTTCCGTCTTGAGATTATTACTGCAATCACACTCGTGCCCTGGTTCAATGTTCGAAGGCGTCATCAAGCAGGCCATCCACCTAAGGCCTGATCACTTTATAAGAAGCAGAACCTGCAGGGCTGGTTGTAGTCCTAAATTGCAACGCTAAACAACACCTTTCTCGTTGAACCGTCCCATTGTTTGATCACCGTACTTGTATTCACGTGGTTCGGCCGCACTGTAATCAGCTTCGGTTGCCTTAGCCTATGAACGCAGACGTACTACGAAAAAAAAAAAATTCTGGAAAAAAGAATATCTGGAGTTGAATGTTTTGTATCTGTAACGTGTATAGTAATTGTATATATAATCTTTGTTCTGGCCATGAATAAACCTCTGCAATTTATTATTAGGATGTTGAACGCACGTGAGCAGTTGTATGTTTACTTGCAACTAAACTAGATTTATCTCGACATAAACTAGTTGGGCTGCAAGTTTCAAAAATATAACGCATTGCTGAAACTAAATTTTGTTAAGTAATTTAAGAATTCTGTGCGTAAACTAGCGAACTAATAAATTTTTTTGTAAACGTTTGGTGATTTTACATGGCGAGTATAATATCAAACCTTCACCAAGTGTCTACGGTTTCCACATTGTCAATCGCACTGCATTACGTAGAAATCAACACTGTTATCAACATAGTTATTATTAACCCTGTATTTATTACGTGACACTGTGAAATTATAAGAAACTCAAACATACTATTTTGCATATTCTCACAACATAGCGCATATAAAATAACCCATTTTTTCAGCCACGAAACAAAACATTACTCTTATGAAAAATCGCCCCGAAAAAGGACTTCAGTTTCTAATTGGCTGCCAGTTGGCATTTAAGTTAAGATAACTACTTATACGGGCAGAGTAACGTCTGATGTTTGGATTCAAAAGTGGTCGCTTTGCTCTGAACGGACTGTATTTCTGGCGATACACTTTTCCGTAGGATGCAGCCTGTTGTTGTTCGGGGCCCGCCACAGCGCGTCCTTCCAGCGCCAAGGCGGGACGCAGGCTATGACAGAATCTCCGCTAAACAAGCGAGAAAAAAATATAAGGACGGAAATCTCCCTCCGCCTTGCCTGCGCCGAGCGTCTGTGCAAAGAAAACCTCCCTAATCTGAAGTAATAAATATTCCAGCCCTTCCAAGCCGACACCCTCCCTCCCCCCTTCCGTAGTCAGGAAGACTTCGGAAAACTGATTCTTTGTCATGTCTCCGTGTACACGCCGTAATCGTTCATCCCCGAGTTAAGAGTTATGTGTCGTCCCCAAGAGAGACGTCGCAGAAGAGACGATGGAAAAAGAAGTGGGCGAGAGAAAGAGACAGGCGAAAGATGGGCGAGAAACGAGAGCAAACGTGAAAAAAATATCTCTCGAGCGTAACAAAACTTGTTGGAACTAAAGGCTTGGAGTATGCAAGAACTCTTTGAGATAAATACGCTGCTGGAATTTCGAATTGATGTGAATGTATTACAAAAAATATATTTCTTTGGGTCAATACAGTTATTTGTTGCAAGAAACTAATTTTTTAGTGCCTGACTTTGCCAAAATACTATATTAATTTTTGATTCGTTTGTAATTTATAAAGTTGTAAAGATATGCAATCACAGGGGATAATGCGATCTTTAATTATTTACATTAGAGTTGCCAGCAAGATCAATTTGAACTCTAATTTATAATTATGATGTTATCACTTTTCCACTCCACTTACGTTCTTCGACGTGTTCCAATATTCTCGGCAAAAACCCTGAGATAACTTTGGTTTCAGTGTCTCCTGTGTTTTCGTTATTAGTTGTTCTGCAGATATCCTTTGCCACATTTTCAAAACATAGTATTCATTCCTCTGATGGTTATCACAACTGTACAAGAAAAAGGATTACAAACAATGTCATGTTTTCTTTTTATAGCGACAGGTGTCAACTTTGAAACTGCAGTTTATTTCCTGCGACCGCAATAATGTGACTGGTCATTTGAGGAGATGATCCCATCGTTACTATGTGATAATGAGGACATGACTATCCAAACAGAAATAACGCATGTGCTGAATGTGACACATGTTCCTTATAAGCCAACACTGCTCGTTTCTAGAATGTAAGAGACAGTATAGTCACATGCGCATTCAGAGGGGACAGTGGCGCAATTTTAGTGGTCGGAAAAGTACCAAAGTCGTAATGCAAACATAACTGTCATTATTAAATTTCTAATGTTTGAGGTCCTTCGTTTCCTGGAAACGTCGTGGCCAAAACAGTTAATGCGTTAACTTCGATCTAAAGGTTCCGAGTTTGAATCCCTGGTAAATAAGGTTATTATGTGTGTTTCCAAGCGTGAGCCTACACGAAATCCCGCCGCTGACATCTGAAAATGATAATAAAATCAAGGCGTTAATAAACTTAGATTTACATGCATTAATGCCCTCTTCAAACACTTCAAATTTTATCATTAGAAAGGCCTGACTTACGGTATGTTGTCTACATAGGAACAGCTCGAAACCATAGTGTTAAGACTTCCGTGATGCAAAGGTTTCCACTTCTGTTTCATGAAATAAATCTTGATCGTACGTAAGGACTAGTCCTGCCTATATTTATTAACAGAGTCGCGGTACAGATTAGAAAACATTTCAATTCTGGTGAGTAAGATTTATCGGTTAAAAGATACATAAACATACTGTCACACAAACCAGAAAATGAGGATTTGCTAAGCACCAGTTTGCCAGCTCTGTTGATCAAGTTGTCTGGACAAAAATGCGTAACATTTGCAAAAGGTTCACACAATGTCTCAAGCTCCTCACAGTCACATGTAGGTGACTATTTCAGCGGAAGAACATATCATGTTTTTATTTCTTTAAGTGGCTAACGCGTCTGAATGTCGTGAAGGATATATCGAAGTCCATCGTGTACTACGTACCTAAGGATGTTTGGGCATGCGGCTCCGTTTTTGAAATTAAAACCCGCATCTTCGGTTTTAGTAAGTGGTAAATGTGGTGAACGTCGTTGTTTTCTCACAGTTATTTCAGGGTCCTCCCGTTTCTTAATAGTGTAGTCCATCTCTGTCTGATCTATCTTCAGCTCTTCACCCCCAACGGTTTTAAAGACCTCAACTATTAATTACTTCATGAATTTCCCTGTCTTCCTCTCTCTCTATCTATCTATCTATCTCTCTCTCTCTCTCTCTCTCTTTTATCTATCTATATATATCGATTGTTGAGATATGTGGTATTAAGGTTGATTGAAAACCAGTCATGTGAGAGCTTGTTATGCATTAACGAGCACCAGCATTACCGACAAAGCATATATTCAGAACATTTGTAGGGCAGACTTTATGGCGTATCTCTAAGTACTGTACTTCGAGTTTGTTTTAAAGATTCTTCTGAATGTCTTTCTCATCATATCTGAACAGCTGTTTACGTCATTTTACAACTAATGTAAGTCGTTCTAAGGTGCACAACAAGGGATTACTGTCATCGTCACTACTGTGACCATTAAAAAAAGCTGTTCTTAGGCGGACGATAAGAACACTCTCACATTGTAGCCATTTATTACGAAACAAAACACACTTAACTAATCGAACAGTCGAATAGTCGAACTGAAACATCGCGGTATATCGCAAGTACTTTAAAAAGAACTATCACGCATCTTTGCGGGTCAAATTCCCTCCAAAAGTAATAGTATCCTGTTGTAAAAATTGTTACGAACCTCAAAAATATGTCCGAAATAAAAATCGCATTGTCAAGGGAGGGAGGCAGAAAAATGCGTAAGTTTGTATCTTACAAAAATACATACGGGAATTGTGTGGAGATAGTTTAACGAAGTTTCGTCACGTTTTACAGGATATGTTTTGAGAAACAATTTTCCGACTGTCTTGTGTCGAGATTTCTGTTCCAGCGAACGTGGAAGATAGCAAGAGACAGTTCGGGTAAAGGAGAGATGCTGGAAACAGAGACAAAGACTGAGATTCCTCGACGGTGTGACCCAGTGACACGTCCCCAGTTCGTTACGAGCACAGCGATGCCCCACGGAGTGCCCGCGCCCCCTCGTCGGTGCCGGAATATTTCCGGCGCGTTGCACCGCGGCGAATATTTTACGTTTATTTTTTTCTCCTTTTCCGTAATGAGAAGGTTCGCTTCTCCCGTCTCCAGTCCGGAGTTAACGCAAGCCAAACACCGCGGCAAATATGCGCGGGTTATACCCCCCCTCCTCCCAAATCTCCGTCACTCGCACACCAAACCCCTCGAGGTGACATGCCACGTTGGGAGGGAGGGGGTAGACGGATGCAAATGAGGGACGTCTTGCAGCCTCTCTCCGGCCGCCCGTGAACTGGTTTTAACCGGATTAGCAGCGCACCGCCTCGCGCGCGCTTTCTGTTGGCGGCGGCTGGTAGCTCCAACAGCTAACCGACGTGGCACGGCGATGGGGATCGCCGCAAATTGAATTATTGTGTGTGTGTGTCTCTCTCTCTCTCTCTCTCTCTCTCTCTCTCTCTCTCTCTCTCTCTCTCTCTCTCTCTCTCTCTCTCAAGCCCGCGCCTTATCAGCCGCCGCGGATGGTGTTGATATTTTTTTGGGATGTGACGCCGCACGTGTGGCATAGTTGTTAAATTTCTGCCTTGGCCGATAGTTTCATTATTTTCCTCTCTGTGCAGTGCGTTCGAAAACCTGGCAACTGTTGTTTTGGTGCTCGGCGCGTGCGATTAATTTCCGCCCTGGACGTCGGCGTTTGCTGTAGAACAACAATTCGCTATTGTAAGGCGGCAGGAAACCAGTGTTTCCTTCAGAGTAAAAAGTATATATAGATTGGGAAGTTACGGCGTCGAATGTACGAATGCAAGTACATCCTCATGTACAATTTTGAAAAACCACAGAATTTACATGTAAGTAAACTTATAGACATTAATGGACTTAATATATACTATTATATAAAGAGGTAATGTATATTGTGTGTTTTTTTTTTTCTAGAGGCAATCTCTGGAACTAGTAATCCCATTCTTATAATTCTTTCACTGTTGGAAAGTTGCATTCCTCCTGATGGATACAGGCTACGTTTAATTTTAAAAAGAAAATAACATTAAGTGATGTGAAAATTTTTGACAAAAAAAAATAGCTACTTGGCTGCTTTCTAAACATTCTCTACCAAAACTACAGGACTTATTTTTACAATAATTTCACTGTGAGAAAACTACGTTCTTCCATATGGCTATAGGCATAGTGGGGCTATAGCGGCACAGTGGGTAGAGTAATGCCAAATAGAGCCACAGAAGCCAGTGGCTAGAGCGATCCCAATTGGGGCCGTAGATGCCCAGTGGCTAGAGTGAACCAAGTGGGGTAATGTGCCTCAGTAGCAAGAGCAATATCAAGTGGGTCCGTAGTGTCTCAGGAGCAGAGCACTCTCAAGTAGGGCCGCAGCGTCTCAGTGGCTAGAAATATATCAAGTGGGGCCTCAGTGGCCCGGTGGCTATAGCACTCCCAAGTTGGGCCACAGTGGCTCAGTGGTTATAAATATATCAAGAAATATATCAACTCCATAAAACCTGAGCGAAGCGATGGCGAACTGCTTTAACTTTTAATTTTAGGCGAAAAAATTATATGTACGTAAAAATGTCGAGAGATTTTTTTTAGAGAATTAAATTTGCTACTGAATTATAATATCGCATTTTTACCATAACTGTATTAGTTTACCAAGAATTTTAAATTTTTACAGTTGCTTTGAAAATGTAAATTTGAACGTTTGCAGAATTTAAACAAATAATTTTCAAAATATATCAATGCCCAGCGAAGCGGGAGAGTGTACAGCTAGTTTGAAATAAAACAGGAAGGCAAATGTGAAGTAATTGTTTCAGTAGTTTTTCAACGACGGAACTGGAGAAACACGCCGGTGAAAAACACTATTGCAGTCGGCCAGAACTGAATCCACAACTTACAGAATACGACATAGGCAGGCATCGCACAAATGCATTCGACAATAGAGAGTCACATGAATTACTATAGTAAAACACGGGTGTCGAAGCTTTGTTTTCCGTAAAAAAATTTCAGGTTTTAGGCTCATCTGAGATGAATATTAAATTGCCGAAAATAATACGTAAACGGGAAACATTTGAGAAATATAAGTAATCCAGAAAAAGAAGATAACTCGAAAGTATAGCAATTAATGTTGGTTGTGCAGTCATGGGTAGTGAGCCGCTTAATACATGTTGCACATTTTGTGGCTGCGGTGGCATAGCGGGTAGAGCGCTTTCTCTCACTGGGGCGAACTGGGTTCGATTCCCAGCAGGATAGCTAACGGATTTTCCCACTTGGGAAACGTGTCGAACGATGCTTCTGGTCATCGGGTTTTCTCGGGGATATCCCAATTTCCCATCCTTTGAATTCCGTCGCCACTCCTTTTCTACCTCGCTCACACTCATCGGATCTCAAGACTTCGTTCTTATGAGCCACTCAAATATCTCCACTACATTGTTCCATATTTATGTTATGACAAATTCGAACCATGCGAGGCTGATTCTCGGCTACTATACCTACCTGTAAATACACATGGAGGTCGAATTACGCAAATTATTCATGTTGCTGAAGGCTGGTATAGGCTTATGTTATATTTCAGGAATATATCATGAAAATGCATGTTGAGCATAAAGTCTTTCCCCGATTACAAGAATTTATTGCTAATGAACTATAATCGCAGTAGGGGCGGCGGGGATTAATTTCACTATTGGTTAATCGGATTATCGACTTGACGTCAAATTTATATCAAACTTATTGATCGGATTAAGCCTTAATCCGATCTAAATCTGATCGAAATTTTTTAGTTAATCCTAATCCAATAAAACGCG
The DNA here is from genome assembly GCA_029891345.1 of Dryococelus australis. Classification (NCBI taxonomy): domain Eukaryota; kingdom Metazoa; phylum Arthropoda; class Insecta; order Phasmatodea; family Phasmatidae; genus Dryococelus; species Dryococelus australis. The sequence continues at coordinate 154,267,668 of CM056996.1, forward strand.
AGTGTTTTATCAAATTTCTTTGATCAAAGAAATTTGATGGAAAAAGTTTGAATAAATTTCTTTGATAGATTTATTTTTAATTTTGTGTATTATTTGATGTGCATAGTTTGGGCACTTTATTATTTTTTTTTTGGGTGGGGAGCAGCTCTGGTAGATGTTCACCCTTGGAGGCCGGCATTGTACTGAGGTGTTGGTGTGTTGGGGAAGGGATGTAAATAGGAGAACGATGTTCACCCTCAGAGGTCCGGCGTTTTACTTAGGTGGTCTTGTGTTGGGTAAGGGGTGTATGTGTGTGTAAGTGTGTGTGTATACATATATATATATATATATATATATATATATATATATATATATGTGTGTGTGTGTGTGTATATATATATGTGTGTGTGTGTGTATGTGTTGAGAATTGTGCAAGAGCGGCATAAGTGTTCATTTTTTAGGTTTGGAGTGATATAGCTCGTAGATGGTGGTGGGAGATAGGCGAATCTGAAAGATAAGATTTACGTCCTGTATGCTATCAATAACGAATGGAATGTCACATTTCAAACGAGCACAACTAAGAGACGCTCCTGGTTTTAAAAAATAAATAAAGAAATCACGTAACGAGTTATAGCTATCAATATAAAAAAATTAATTACACGAGAGAACTATAACAAATATAACAACGGATTTGAAAACTCGTATGAATAAATGCAATCGTACAAGCAGGAGAAATACCTCCGTTGGGTCGGGAGATCACTGAATGAATGACATATAAGTTGTACTAGCGCGTCTGGCAGGCGACTGAGGTAGTGGTGTGTTTTTGCGAAATGGATTTATTAGGAAAGATGATGTATTTCAATTAAAATTAAATTAATACGGCGACTAGACTAACCGGCCCTGAGTTAGCATATGATTAGATATGTGAAATGTCAGAAATAAATAAATACTTGAATCATGCATTTCCAAATAAATTAAAATGAAATTAAACTGCTGGCGTTACACACGAGAGAAATTAGGATAAACGTCGCACAGGAAAAATTATAACGAATGGCAAATACAAATTTCAAACAGACCGCAGCTATCCTGGTTCTTGTAAATAATAAATAAATCAAGTAACAAGTAATAGCTATCAATATATAAACTACATTACTTTAATTAAACGGCAGTATTCCTAAATACGTACAAATTACACTACTTGACGCATACGCCTATCAGTTCTATATGTACCTTAAATTATTTTAATATACGTCCGTTCGATCGGGAGGTTGCTGTAGGAATGACTTCAGCATAGGATTTGCGGAGACTATAAGCTGCGTGTCAGGGGTACGACTGGAGATATATATTTCGAGCGCTGGTTGGCAGGCGACTGAGCTGAGAAACTCGGAAATGAACGAAAAGAGAGTTGAATACGATTTACGTGGCAAATTGATAAAAATTATGTTTACGATACACATACTAGATGAAACAACGAGGTTTAAAAAAATATGAAGAAATATTTCCCTACAAAATAAATTTTTAAAAGGAGTCTATTTCCACGTCGAGATGAAAACTCGCTTACCGCCCATTCTGATAACTTAAAGATGGAATCAAACGACTTGAATAAACCACACTTTCAAAATACGCAAACTTACTAACGAACTAATTGAATACACTACGTTCTACAACAGACAACGAAACCATTTACACACTACTCATATGCATCCTGAATTATATCTAGAAAATTAAACAACGTACAAATAAAGATTTCACAATAGCACGGACAAATTAGTATTGGGAAAAACTTACCCATAGTTTACTGCAAACGAATACAATTCCTCTGAAAAAAAATTATTTCCGTCACAAATCAATTATTTCAAATAGAAGTTAACCACTTCCAGTTAACACGGAAAAATAAAGATTTCACAATGCACAGGCAACTCCTCACAATAAAAGAACGTTCAAAGACTTGGTCGTAGAATAACTATAAATTAATTAAAAATAACGGATGCACTATATCGATCCGAACAATTTTCAACACGCTTTTCGTTCATGTCTCGAGAGACCAGTTTCGGAAATCCACATCTACTATTCCTAGCTGAATGACGCACTCATTATCTAAAAAAAAATTAGTAGAAAATATTTCTCTACACTTTAACCTATCACAATAAAAGTTTAGCGACTTCCGTAGTTAACACCCGTAGAGAAACGTTAATCGACGATTATGAAAAAATAAATTATTTTCTTAACACGCAAAAAATATTTCCCAATAATAAAAATTTAAAAAAATAATATTAAAACGCGTTTATAATATCGTATGTAACGAGATCTGAACTCTGAAGCAGATATTATCAGATGAAAGCCTTTAACTAGTGTTGAAGCCCGCTGATCGAAGTTTGCTGTAGGCTGGATCGAAACCCCGGGTCCGCAGAAGTCCTATCCCTTGGTCGTGACACGGGAGGCCGGCAGACGTTGGGTCGACCTGTGAAGTGGGAATGAGCAGTGAGCGGTGGCCAGTGGTGTGTGTACCCAGAGGGAGGGTCGTCGTCAAACAAAAATTGCCCTGGACAGTGAGCACCAGTCCAGCGCTATGCGCCCCCTCCCCGACCCCCTCTCCTTTCTATCCATAGACCACAGCACGTCTTTGTCCAACGTGAGGTTTCATCCAAGAACTGGCGAACAAATAACCCCCAGTGTGGCGATGCACCATCTTGTCGATACACTCACTACCCATGGTTGACATTCCTGTAACTGAGGTGCAACGTAAAGTTCCAACATATCCTGGTAGACTGTTGCCGTAACGGTGGGCTCAGTGGAAAAGAATGGTCCAATAACTTTGTTGTGCATTAAGCCACACCAAACATTCACTTTCGGGCTGTCCCTGATATGCTGTACCACGACCTGTGGGTTCTCCGATCCCCAGATCCGGACATTATGCCTGTCTAGTTTCCCGGAGATGCGAAACGTCGCTTCATCGAAAAAACTAACTTTTTTAAGGTAGTCATTGTCTGCATCGATTCGTTACAATATGTCTCTAGAGCAAACTCAGCACGTCTGGGCCTATCAGCTGGCTGCAACGCTTGCAGGAGTTGCACTTTGTATGCATGGAAATGCAGGCGTTTGTGTAAAATCTTAACCACAGTGCTCTGAGGTGTGCCTGTTTCTCTGGAGACACGACAGGTCGATTTCCGCGGACTGCGTAGAACCGCTGTACGCACGATATCAACTGTTTCGTCACTCGCCGTTGGTCTACCACTTCTTGCCTTGTCACCAACACTGCCAGTCTCTTTGAACTTTTCATACTATCCTTTCATGCTCTTCACATCTGGCGGATCTCGACCATAGGCATCTTTGAACTGTCGCTGAACTGCAATAAGCGACCGTGTTTCATGAAACCACAAAACACATTGCGCTTTCTCCTGCATAGACGCCATTGTGACAGCAGCACTTCTAAATTACTCTACATGTAACACAAGAGAAAGGACAAAGACATCGGATGCTGTCGGAGGACATGCCGAAGTGTAACCATAAAAACTTTCTGAGTTAAGCTACCATTTGTAACAAACCTCATAGCTGTATCTAACATAGTACTTTAGAAATATATTCTTGTAATCAGAGAAAGACTTTACTCTCACTCTGTATAGTTGAAGAGTTTTGCGGTACACTTCAAGTATGGTTGGGTTTTCAGCTGGTTTATTACTGTTCTACTATAAGTTAGATTTTAGACAGTGTTATCATTGAGTTATGCACAAAATCTGCCATGTCGTTGAAATGATTTACGAATGCGGCATGCTACGATCTGTGGTATACTCCATACTGGCATACCAATGCTTGGAGATTAAAGTATGCATGAGAAGAAAAGCAAGTAAAAATAATAGATTATCCGAAATTTTAAATAAATGTCTACGATCCATAAAATCTTCTTGTTTGTGCAAAATCAATGAATAAAATGTAACAAATCGTGTTGCATAAATTGATGGATGATAAAAAAATATATGGATATTCACACTTGATAACGAAGAACTGTCCGGAAGAAGTGTTTGCTGGCCCTGAAATTTGTCTGTTGATCGCAATGGGCATTTCTTAAATAAGCCACTCAAATGGATATAGGAACGGCAAAAACTATGCTTTGTTATTACATTTATAGAGTTTTCTACCTTCCAGTGAACAGTGGTACAAGAGGGTGAAAATATTCTTCATCTTCGCACTAATAATATTAAAATAAGAATAGAATATTTTCTGAATTTTCATTAAAATGCGTAAAAATATTTTTCTACGCGTAGTTAAGTAATAACGTGTTCCATATATCATTTACGCACAATTAAAGTATTAAATAGAAACGTAATTTCGAAATTCGGTAAAACATATGTAAATAAATTTAATGTTTTAACGAAATATTGTGTTTTAATGAAAACAGAATATTTGTTGTGTTCTTATAATTTCGAGTATCATTTGAATAAAGATAATAAAAAGAAATTTTGTGACAGTTAAGAATTCTACATTTAGCTTGGATGTTTCCGGAACTGCTGCCAATCCACACACCAATGTTAACATACCCTGCAGAGCGAATCCCGATCTGACTGCCTCGTTCACTCTCATTCTTGCTAACTAAGTAGGAACCTTTAAATTAAAACAAAATTTTATTAGTGTGAGTGTATAAATGTAAATGAAATAAATAAATGAGCACATGCGTTTAGAACCTCGACAGCCAATCTTGAACGTGGATACCTTCGTTGATACAATCAACACGGACCCAACCAAATGTTATACGTTATCCTGAGGCAGATTTTTCCAAAATGACTGCAAATTATTGCTTCAGGTCAGGCGTATGTCGACATGGATGAAGATGGAGACCCATTTGGTCTCGCAAACGTTCGGCGGGCGAAAAATGAGGTTCCTAAAAAAAAACAGGGGAATTGTTGAAACAGCATACAAACATCCCTGTGAAACCATAGCTGCGTGCGGGCACGCGTTATCTTGCTGAAAACTTCTAGCGGGCACTCAGATAGGGAAGTTAGCTCATACGGCAACAGCATATTTTAAAAATACGATTGTGTATGCATTAACCTGTGGTCCTCCAAACTTTGACAAGGTGATCACCCGTTCCGTAAATAAAGCTTTGTTAGTCCCTCGAGAAGCAAAAATGGCTAGTCCACAATATTTTCTTGTTGCTCTGTGGGGCCGCAGTGGTGTATTGGTTAAACTACTCACCTTCCACCTAGGCAAACCGGGTTCGATTTCCGGAGCCGTCGCTCCCAGATTTTCACATCTGGGAATCATGCGGAATGAAGCCGCTGGTCGGAGGATTTTCTCAGAGATATCCTGTTTCCCCTGCCCTTTCATTCCCACGCTTTTCCATACTCGCCTCGCTTCACCCTCATCGGCTCTAAGACATCGATGTAAAGAGCCGCCCAAATGCCTTTACTTAATTACTTGTTGCTCTGTACTAACACTACTGAAAAAGAAAGTGATGACGTAGAGTTGTTAATAGCAAAACCCGGAAAGTTTATCGTGGTCGCACATGTGCCTGTGCTAAGTGCCGGGAAAAGCTTCTCGCAAAGACTCGGTGTTATATAGTGAAACCGACTCTACTTGTCGCTTAATGGTGGGCAAGGAAGCCACTGGCTCTCTTCGTGCCTGGCAATTCAAATTGTCCCCTCTCTTGTAAGGGTCAGCTGGGTTTTCCCAAACCGTCCCACCATGTGAGGACAGCTTCACGTGCCCGATCCTCCCAAATCAAACTTACTGTGAAGTCCGAACGGTCCAAAATAAGGGCAGCTAGGCGCGCTGCCCACCCTACATCTCACAGCCCTATAATATAGCCTCTCTTGGACTCCATCCCTTACTTTTACAGCCGCATCTCACGTCTTGTCTTTGTGTCCATCTCTCATTGATCACACCTGTCAGGGTATCGCGCTTGTCAAGTCACTTGCGTTTTTCTCACGTCTGGTCTTATGCCTCACACGAAGGCCGACGGTAGCGCTCCCATACGACGAATGTACATGATCCATCGCACGAGAATTGATTCATTTTCATATCGTAAATATGTATGTATATTTGTAACACCTACACATAGTATAAAACAATGTCGCTCGACCGCGTGTATCTGTATATTCGGCTGAGGCTTCTAAACTACTTAATGCATTTTGATGCGGTTTTTATCATAATTTAGAGCATTTATTGAGGAAGTTTCAGATATACAAAACAATATTTAAAGTAAGGATAGTAGAGAAATTTTGACGTTTTCTAATCAAGTCGGAAAAAGCCGCTTTTCGGGCGCTTACATGGCTTACGCTGACTAAACCATAAGAGATACGCCAAACGAATGTACTACAGAATTGTAGAATAAGTCTACAAAAAAGTCCGCGACAGTATCCATTTTTTTTTTTAATGTTCACTTACGAAGAGGTTTTGAAAAACACAGTATGTTAGTTACCTTAAGCATTTAATGTGTATACTCGCAATAATCCGAAACAACACCATATTTGCACATCGCACCCGGGCGAGGCTGGGGCGGATCGCTAGTTAATTTGTAAACAAGTTGTTTTTACAGAGTGCAGATACTTTTTTGGAAATTATTGTCTCCTACGCTTGAGGAGGAGGAATTCATGTAGGGAGAATGACATTCCATAAGGTAACAGCGAATGAAATATAATTTAAGGCGATGTATACAAACAAAGTATTTGGCGGAGGAGCTGAAATCACTGGTGGGGTTAGCATCTTAATTGTGCCTTCTCGTACCAGGGATCAAATCAACACGAGTGAACACTGCGAGCAAATAGCTAATGTTCAGATTTTGAAACGAAGTACTAACGCGACTAAAGCGATGTATCGTAGTCTCTAAAACATGGAAAGAGAAATACTCATCGGTTGCGTAACTAACACGATGACCGATTCTCCATTGATGCAAATTATATTCGAATTTCGCCGAATAGAATTTGGAATTTCAGCAAGATGTAAAATTCCAATATCGGTAGTTTTCACACGATGCTCTCATTTTCAGATAATGAATACCCACGATACTTCACTTGACGATTTTATTTTACGGCGCGCCTTTAGCGGCGACAGTCGTGGAAGGGGATCGAAACTAAACAACGCCGTCACTTAGGTGACTTATACCATCAGCACGAGGGCGAGTACTGTATCTCCATTCGCAGTTTACTAATTTACCGCGAAGTCAGTGACGTAGTCAGGGTAATTTGGAGCTGTAGTGTAACCTACTCTGCTACCTTCACCACGCGTTTTCTCCGTGGGGGTGACCTGATAGTGCAGGCCGGTGGTGGCTATTGCGTTCATGCCTGTCTTTCTGCGTGAATCGGTACGCAAGCACTGACTTCTGGGGTCTCCCTTTTCCCTGTTTATTAACACGAAGTAAAATCCAAGTTTTAACTTTGTTACTACCCCTGACAAGGAGTTTGGGGGAGGGGGGAGCGTTGTTATTTGAAGTTCTTTGCTAGTACTTGGCGTGGCACTTGTGCCGGGTACTGCAGGGACCGTGGTGGGCGCTCCACAGTCCAAACCCTCTCTCGCCCTCTCCACCGGCTGCTCCTACCCCACTCTCTTTCAGCCCTCCTCAAATGTTTCATAATTGGTGTCATTTTCCCCGAGCCCCGCCACCGCCGCGTCTCATGAATATTCAAGGTCGGTTCTTGGAGCACCCCCACGTGCCTGCTCGGACGAAGGATGGGTTTGGCGGGTTGGATTGGCAAGTGGGGAGGGTGCGATGTTCGAGCCAGCAAACACGCTGCAAATATCCCCGAGTTTTCTACCCTCCTCACCTTCGGTCAGGCGACTGCCACCCTGTCCACCTCTCTTTCCAGCTCCTGATTGAGCCGGAAGGTGGCTCCAGAACGACGAAATTTCCACATTCCCCTTCCCTTTCCGAACTCCTCCTCCAGGCGGCTCTTTCACCATTCGTGTCTCTTATCGCGGGGGAGATAAGTGGCCTTGTATCCGCCGCGTGAATTCATCTTTCTCGTCGTGATGACGCAGGAATGCCCTCTCAATACCAGCCAGACTCGCACATGTGGGAGTAACAGCCACATGCGAGACGAATCAGAAGAACAGCCATGCGTGGCATTATACCTACCACGCTCCCTAGATTTTTATTGAGCTACTGAGACCCTAGAAATCTAAGTCAATTTAACGTTACCGCGCTAACATTTTTCAGTCACTTATGCCAAAAAATCTTGACCTGATGCTGCGAGAAACCGAATAAACATCATATTTGAAAGAGGAAGTCTACTGTTGGAACGAAAGGAGACGGTATAATGATCGTTGGTGAGTGGATACTACACAAGAAAGCAGTGTTCAAACTGGAGGAAAGTGGAGTGTCCAGAGGAAGAATATAATGGCATGAGCATGTCAGAGCAATATATAAAACAGCTGGATTGTAGTTAATTGAGCATTTTCAAAACAATGTTTTATTGAATACGCATTTAAAGTATTTATTTTGATACACAGTAAGACTGGAAAGACTACGATAACGTTGTCTGCATACTTCAAAAATAGTATACACGAAGTCATATTAAAAGTGTAATATCCGTGTTTTAGGGTTATGCAACGAACTGAAGTGATGTGAACATATTAATTTAGCTACAAAACTGAAGATTTTACTTGATCGTACTAGTCATTATGTTAATAGCAATGCTGATTGATCGTGCGGAGGAAGGACACAAGTGGTCAAACAGGAGGAACTTGAAAAACCTCTCAGCGAACCAGATGTAGTCGGCATGCACGTATTGTTCCGAAGAAAATCTCAGGATGCCAGAGATGGCTGGGAAATACTACGGGAAGACTGGAATTGGCCTCAGTGGCGTGCAAACTGCCATGGAAATACTCTATTCGAGCCCATGTGTCTCTGAGTCAGGACCATTCACATAGGGCAAGAAATATGGCGGATGTTGCTGATAGTCAACGGGTTTTCCTGGAGTACTCCCATTTCCTTCTCCACGACATCCTGTCGCCGCTACGTGATACATTCTTTATCCTCTGTCTCACGTGATATGTCTGCAGGAGTTATCAGTTTGGACAGTATGCCCAGGATACTTTCATAATAATGATAATACTTATTCCATTTCTACGCTTATGCCAGTCAGGAGATTGAGATTTATTGAGTAAAGAATTAAGAAATGGTTTGATATGGCTCTGTTTCACTTACCGTACAAAATTTTTTATTTCTTGCGAAAATTATAATATAAAGCTAAATCTATTTACCTTATTCAGAAATACTAAAATTAGCCATTAGATCTGTAGTATCCTAACACAGCCTTTTATTCTACAAGTATGTTCACACTTTTTTACAAAATTAGAAATAATGCAGAGTATACAGAAAGTACTTAGGGATGTAGAGGACACAAAATATATAAAGTTTTCATGAAGAACTCATGTCCGGAAATGTATTGCTGAGGTGCTACAAGGATGGCAGGAATGGAGACTTCAGGACTCTAAAGGATGAGCAACATCACTTCACAACGGGTGACATATGACGTCACCTGATACCACTTGTTGTTTATTTATAATCGGAAGTACCGCTTCGACCGTCCCGTCACTTGCCATTCAGTCGTCGATGAATGCGGCATAGTTCAATACTGCTTCATACACATTTGCCGAGAATGTTGATTTATGGTAAAGATCAACGTAACGGTAGAGCTGCTGAACTCCTGTATCGGGTGCATTTTCCACATAGTGTGACTCCATCACATAAACTGTTGGCCATATTAGAACAAAGGCTGCGGGAAACAGGTACTTTCTGAGACAACTGCATCTAGAACTACGTGATTCTGTTGTCTCCTGTCCGCCCCCATTCAACCCAACCAACACGACAACGTTCGAAGTTCATTTTCTGCGCGTGCGGAAAACTACTGGAAGTTGAAAAATGTGATATATTGGACTTGGTGGAATATATTTAAAACTACATATTTGCAAACCTGTTTGCTGCGCGCTGAATCTGGTGTGGCCTGGCGCCGGCCGGGCGGATGTGACATTACGTGTGCCCTAGTTAGCGCACAGTTTGAAATGGCGATCTTTCCGCCGACGAGTGACGCAGTGTCTACCATATTAGGACTTTTTTGAAGAAAGCGACTGTGATTGGCCGTCTCAATGAAGATCCCTCCAAAGTTTAACGAACTTTGTAACACTCCACTACCAAGTGAAAATTATGTTGTCTACTTATTTGGGCAAATGCGCCTCTATTGGTGGATTCATTTAAAGGAGAATAATTCTGTGTTATCATTCGGAATGATTTGTATTCACCCCTCTAACACTTCATTCAGTTTATTTGGTATATATACTGTTTTCAAATGCTCGGTCGAGATCAGACGTTCGGCGTCGAGGGAGCATCCATATAAGTGGTAAATATATATCCTTAAAATATTAGGCTCTTCAAGCGATAATAGGTCATTGCGTCACTTTGACGTAAAGATATATGCCTGAAGCGGCTTAAATTTTCAAAGCACAAATGATTTTGCAAATATCTTTCTAATTGGAATCTGACAAGAAAATGACTTCCAGTTTTTAGAATTATTTCTAAGCAGTCGTTTTTGATCAGGAACTTGATGATTTTCAAATAGGGAATTTTCCTCTGAAGTTAAGGCTCGCTATTTGTGAGCAGTTGCTTTGTGTAAGTGGGACACAAGGAAAATTTTAAAATAATGCTTTATGAGGTATAACTTTTGAGAGGCAGGCATGTCCACCCAGCCTGGAGATTTTATATTTTTAAAATGTTTTACTGGTGCCATACTTTGGGAATGCGAGATATTAAATGGCGAATTTAATTGTGATGTAACTGTTAAATTTAATTGCAAGATGGAATGGCAATTTTAAATAAATGGGTTTCAACCAAAACATGTACAGGATAGCCAAGAGAAATAATTCAAGGTGAAATATTCTTAGCATTGCCTTTGGATGGTCCGTTAGCCAGAAAAATAAATATTGCCACATGAAAAATATAGCACTTGTTTCCATGTTGGAGTTTCACTTGTAAAAAATGTGTTTATTTGGCATTGTCTTTGAATTGCCTGTTTGCCAGAATTTTAAAATGTTGTGAAGTCAAAGACATATTAGACATTTAAAATGGTTTTATTCGAATTTTGCTTTTGTGTGGTTTTAACCAGAAATTTTGTACTGGTTGGTTATTCTGAAATTAAATGTACTTGAATTGTTCAGTGAGTTGTAAAGTATTAAAATATAGCTGCACGTGGCATAAAATATTGCGGGTAATTTTCTAGAATATTTTGTAACGATATTTATATACATATACCAAATATTGTATTTTCTCTTTAAAGAGATTTATTTGCATATGGTGTTATTCCCAAATAATGATAATTTTTTGTTGGGACAAAAAAAGAAAAACACGAAAATAATAAAAGACAAGATTTTTACATATTTCATGAGTTTTCATAATGTTTTGAACTTTTCACATAATAATACTCCTGCGCTGCTCAATGGATGTTACTCGCTGGCATTTTGTGCCATTGTATTGGTATTCGTGGGAATTTTTGGGATTGGGGTAATTCCAGCCTTACTACGTCCTTGAGTTCAAGGGCTTCGCAAGGGTCTGACTTCAAAGGCAACAGGGTCAACTATGGTGCTCCACAGGGACGCCACGCCCTTGACTTCGAAGAGCATGTAACCGAATTGAAGATAACCTGTCGACGAGTACTCGAGCCATTGTATGTGCCAACAGCAGTGTGTGGCGTATTCTGCGTTAAATCCAAGTTGCCTACCTACATTTTTTCCGTTCCTGCAGGGAGTATACGCAATGGGTACACTGGATTATGCGCCCCGTATCAAATTCTGTACGTGGTTCCTACACCGTAGTGAGGACGTTCCTGATTTTCCACGGCACATTATTTTCACCAGTGAAGCGCATTCCAACAGGAAACCTGTTTTCAACCTTCGAAATACCAACATTTGGGATGAAGAAAACACTCTTGCCAAACATTTAAATGGATTTCAGCAACGATTCGAGATCTATGTACAGGCACGTATCATAGATTGTCGTGTGATTTGACCGAACATTCTTTCTTACTGCCTAACGGGTCCCACGTATTTTACATTCCCGCAAAAAGTATTGGAGGAGTTCTTGGAAGATGTGTCACTAAGTATTCGTGAGCAAATGCGGTTCCAACATGATGGTTCACTAGCAGAATTCATGGACCATCCGACAACATCTCGCCCGAACATTCAGGTTAGTTGGATAGGTCAGGGAGACCAATCGCTTGGCCACCGCGATTTACAGATTTAATTCCTCTTGAATTTTTCGTGTAGCGCTACATGAAGCATCTTCTTTATGAGAAGTCTGTGACGTGAGAGGAAGATCTGCTTGTACGAGTTGTGGTTGCGGCAGAGGACATTTAGCGCACATCAATGGCCTATAACACAATTCTTAGAAGTCCTACAAGTTGTAAGTACAACTCAACATTTGTATATTTTTGAAACAATAGCAAACTTCTAGCTACCAGTGTGGGACTAGTAACTACAAGTGAAACTCCACCATTTTAGACCATTTCTGTAACACAAACTTAGAAACTTGGAAGTTTCGTTACAAGAAAATCCACTGTTTTGATCTATTGTCTACAAGTTGAGACCCTGGGTAGTTATTGTTTACAACTACGTTCTCCAGTGATTATATACTGTATTTTTGAGTTTTAATACAGGTTCTCATGTTTTTTTGTGATTGCGGTAGCTTTATATAATATTGACATAGGCCTGTGTGAACTTTTGTGGATAACGGATAAAATGCTGCACGTGTAAGATAGTCGTGTTGGTAGTCACCAAGAAACGAGTTTGTGGAAGTCAACGACATTGAATTTAAAGAGAAACTAGGTCAAGTATTACACAGTTTGAAAATGTTTTGTGTGAAACAGCCGGATTCCTTGAAAACCAATCTAAAATATTTTTTTAGTTTATCAGGAGAACAAACAATCCAAATTGGTTTAGATTGGCTCGGAAATGGTGGGCAGTACTATGGAATAGCAAAACAAAAAAAAATCGCAATTTACAAATTTATGAAGGTATGCTTGTAAGAGTTGTTAACTAATATTGTAGTCCATCTGCAACTGTATAATTAGAATGGGTTTTTGAAAGTATCGCATTTCAGCTTGTGTTACGTGTTTTGTTGCTACCAGTATACAAGTCGACAACTTATAGTTTTGTTGACTTGTAGGAGTTGTGTTATATGCTCCAGGTGTTTATAAGTGTGTGCGTGGGAATATGATTCGCAGATACAGCATGTACAACGAACGTCATGGTCACCTCATCGACCAGCTGTTGTAGTGCTCGTTGACCTAGATGAGACAGGAAATTTGAATTCCTGATTCGCTGTCATCCTGTTGGGGCAATCCATGCATGCCACACAATCCATCGGTTCTCCCTCGGTGTGTTTCGCGGCGGTCTCCCAAATACAGAAAGAGTATAAAAGAATACCCCAACTTTGGAGGTCTATAATATAGAAACCAAACACCCTACAACCTTGGTTGACCAATAAAATGAACAGTGGAACCGTGAAATTTGTTTACCAATTCTTCATAAAAGTTCAATGTGACCACACAAGTGGCCTCAAAGACATCTACGCGATACTCAAACTCGTCCCACGCTCTTGTCGACATGTCCGGTGTTATGGTTTGGATGGCGTCCGTAATTCTCGTTCTGTCACATTTCTTTGTTATGGTATACTACGAATACCATCAATATGTTTTGGAATCATCGAAACTTCATTTTATGAAAATATAAAGCCCATATATTTGAAAGATTTTTTTTCGACGCTGAAATTTTTCTTTGTTGAACTTAATTCCCCAAGTCAAGAGTACTTTCCATTACCTATCTAAATATTTCATCATATTCCTCTAATATCGTTGCACCTATAACGAAATCGTCATATACTACAATCACGCCTTCAACGCCATCAAAAGCCCTTGTTTTATTTTTCTGGAAAACTTCTGGAACAGAGGCTATTCCAAATGGTGTTGCGAAAGTACAAAGATCTGCTAATTCTTCATCAAGAGGAACATGACAAAAATCTTCTTTCATATCCACAGTGGAATAACATTTCTTTCCTTGCAATGTATTCTTTGTCTTTTTAATTTGGCATGTGTGATAGCTCTCGTGCAATAGCTAAATTAAAAAAATTTGGATCCAAGCATATTTTAAGGGAAGCATTCTTTTTTTCGGCTATGACTAAGTTGTTAACCCATTGTGTTGGTTTATCTGCTTTTTCAGTTATTTTTCTTGAGACTAAATCGTCTAATGCTTTCCAAAGCCGACCTTTCAATCTTATATGAATCCTATATGCTGGTCGAATCACAGGTTTGGCGTCCGGTTTTACAGTTATGTAATGTGAAAATGGAAATTTCCCCCTAGACATTCAAACACATCACAGTATTCGACAAGAAACGAATTATCAGACTGACTGGACCGTTTTCTGGTGAAGAATTAACATCGAATTTCTAGTGTCTCTTAATCCTAGTATTAGTTCAATAGGAAAATCGACAAACAGATATTATGAACTTAGGGAGAAGTCATGTACCTGTATCTGAACTGAAATATAACCAAGAGGTAATATTCTTCTATCTCCAAGAGATATCAGCATTTTCTTTGTAGGAGCTAAAGATATTTCCCCATTTTTGACAAGTTCTTCGTAGATAAAACGTTCACCTGGGATCCTGTGTAAATTTTTACTCTAAATTTAACCGACTGTATATTAATTTCTCCAAACCAATTGTCAGATTTACTAGCGAGACATAAAGTTTATAGAATTACTGGTTCTACGTCACATTTTTGTCTAACACATTTACAACAACTTTGCTCCGACATGTAGATTGAAAATGACACTTATTTCCACATTTATGGCTCGTATTCTCTTGAGCAGGGCACTTGCCGTGGATATGTGAATAACCACATCTTTAACATTGCATTTCTTTTCTATTTTTAAACACTGGCACATATGTAGTTTTTTTTTTTTTTTTTTTTTTTTTTTTTTTTTTTTTTTTTTTTACCCTGGAAGGTTCCGAATCGGTACCAAATTCTTCTACTCGGCTGAGCTTACTTTCATTTCTAAACTCGCAATGCAACTGAGACTGTACCACCTCAGAGCTGAGAGCTAGGTCCTCCGCACGCTCGAGTGTCAAATCAGGTTCTCGCAGTAAATCCTTCCTTACTGAATCATTTGTTATACCAAACACAATAGAATCTCTAGTCGTATTATCAGTGTTAGATGATTCACGTTTTTCTACCTTAACTTTTAATCAGTTCACAAAATAAAGAATTGTTCCACATTTGTCTGCACCGTCTGTCTGTAGCGATACCTTACCAACAACATTGTTAACAAAGTACTGAACTACAGCTTCTAGTTCATGTTTTTTTTTTATATTTTCTGGCCAACAATTATCAAGATTAGTGGCAATACTACCAATATAATGGAAAAAAAGTGCAACTTTTACCTTTTCTTCAGCTATGTCATTGAGTAAAGATATACACTAGCGTGGCCATGGGATATAAAAAAGTCTGACCAGTTTTATGTGTTAATTCCGCTAATGAGCCAGAGGAGCGCTTGTGTACTCGACTACGTCATCCGTGCGATGTTGCCAGTTCAACAGGCGGAAAAAGTATGCCATAACCCTGGCCTCGCCTCACCCACATGTTCGTTCCCTTACCAAAGGCGAGCCTGTCACATGCGAGTTACCAGCCTTCGTTGTAGCTGTGATTACCCAACTCGTGATTTGCTAGTGGCGACCATGGCACGTGTTTCGTTTATGTCGTAGAATTATATGTTGGCAGATATTTGCAGCGATATCAACTACTGTTTGATTTTATTTACTTCTGCGAAAATGAGTTACCATAAATAATAACGGTATTTTTTTTAAATTATAATAAATTATTTTACTATAGTTTGGGTGTTCGTGATAAAATACGAGTAGTACTGTTGCCACTTACAATTTAAAACTTCATATTAATCATGAATGATGTCATACATCATAGTAAACTTTTCATTCTGTTCTTATGTGAAAGGAAATGGGCAGGAAATAATTGTTCAGTTGTGGAGAAATACGTACGACGGTCTACAATTGAACGCAATGTTTACAGTTTGGGGTTGTGATCTACTACAAAGGTAACTGTTTGTACAAATAATCAGTACGTTCAATGCGTCAATTCAAGTTTCATTAAGGTTGTGTCCGAACCTAGGAATGCACTTATGTATATAAGCATACTCCACTCGGCTCGATACGTGATACATTCCGATAGACATACTTATTTGCATCCCTCACAGCAACTAGTTAGATGATAAGATTCTGAACAAGCATTTTGACGGAAAACAAATACTGAATATGTGCTGGAATGTAGGCGCATATCAACACATTAAGAGCTGTAGTTGGAAAGCGCACGACAATGAAAGTGTTCCTATTAACGAATCATAGACATTTTTACAAGAAAGGAATGAATATACATATGAGTCAGTCAACTCAGTTATCGATAATGTATCATTAAAACTGGTAACAACTAGAAGTAAATTTGCTTTTAACACTAATGTTGGAATGAATAAAAATTAAATGTTTGATTTTGATATAACGTTTTCACTCATCTATGCCTTGCCTTATAAAAACATTGGAAGTGTTCTCACTGCTCTGCATATCAGCTGTAAATTCAATGCCACGCCCGGTTTATAACAAATCACGAAGAAAACTAGTTATGTTCATCCCGCCTCTTCAAGATCATTAATTTTTAAAGAGTATACATCGTTAAGAACTTTGTTCAGTGGCGTTTCTCGAAAGTTAACCTTCCATTCCACTCTTTATAATAAGAAATATTAGGAATAACATTTATGAACTACATATAAATCGATTTCCAAAATAGTAGATTATGTGCTGTAAGAGCGCGAGACGTACACACATTGGTTTCTGTGTATGTGCGTATGTCATTTCCCGAAACATGTAAAACATTTACGTACGTAGACGAATACGAACCCTGTATGAGCGTGCATCTCATTAAGCAGAAACCTTTTGCACACTGCGGGAAAAGGACATTAATGATAACGTTTAAGGCTCAACTCTAACAGATGTCTGTTTCAAAGCGGCAATACCAACTTTCGTCTCTGTAAGATCCAAGTTTAGAATAATGATGTGCATTAGTGGATATTGTATGAAAAGTTGGCAGCTATGTGTGTTTACATTTACACGAGTGTAACACAGTACTCTATCGTATATTCTACACTGAAACCTCGGACTCCTAACAGTGCGAGAAACGTTGACACTGAAGTGTTTATCAGTAGTTAATGTTAACACTAACGAACACATGAAAACTTGACATACCAAAGAGAGTGGCAATATTCTACTTCAGACTAGGTACATTACAAAATATAACTATTTCTGCACTAAATGTCGGTTGAATGCAATGACCCGGTACCAATCACTAATAGTCAAGCTAAGGCCGTGCCCGAAAGAACAAATTCGTTATTTTATAATTTGTCATTTCGTAGGTTTTAATCCGGACGTTGTCGACAGCCACGTGTTTAGCACTCGTGGCAACACATTCTTACATTAAGAGTGAAAATTTGTGTTTCAAAAAATAAATGCTTAAAGTGGACGTAATATTTCTACAATCATCCCTGGGATGCTTTGAATATGTTAATAAACAAGAAAATTATATAATTTGCAATAACGGCTTAAAATTAAACATTTATTGCGAAACACATAAACAAAGCACATCTCTTACTCCCTTTTTAAAATATGTCTAGTGTATTTGTGAACAGTTATTTGTTTAAAAAGACATTTTAAGTAGGCATTCGCACATGTGTTTTGAATGTCATAACCAACATGGCGATGATTTTGTCATTTTGTATTTGGTAACATCCGCTATAACACAAGATACGAAATATCAATTTACCAAATAAGTCACAATGTTTATATACAAAATCGGGTCACGTTATCATGATGTCAACACAATCTGCCATTTCGGACACGGTCTACGTTTAAAGCATAAAACTTATGCATTTATAATAATGGAGTAGGCGCTTATCTATCATACAGGAACACGTCTTCTGTATTTGCAGTTTCCCATTAATATTTTAATTCTTAATTCCAGCGAGTGGAAACAGGCAGCAAACCTGTCTTGTTTACTTTTGTTCCTAACATAACCTTGTATAAAACAACTATATTGAAGCAGATCATACTTTAAAATCGACATTTGCTGTCAGATAAGCTTATTTTTGTGAATATAAAATCTTCAACAAGTGCACATACACGCCTTCGTCATATTGTTTTATACTTACATTACTGTGAATAATAGTTTCCCGCCAACAACACCGAATGCTGTGTACTGATTGGTCATAGCCTCGAAATATTTTCTAAAGATATAAAAAGCCTAAAACTATTTCTTTCGATGCTTACGGAAATCCCACCAACGCACACGACCTGATAAGTTCCACTGGGAAACAAAACATAAGAGAGCACACATTCGTTTCATCTGTACACATCTTAACGCAATAATATATTGCTTAAATATTTATATTGTAATTCCAGCTTTACTTCAGACGTTGCAGCTTACGCTGTATTACGGTGTGCAGGTATGTATAAACGCAGTCGAATCAATACATGCCTCTGTTCATAGTGTACAGTTGTTACCAAGAAAAACAAAAATGTTATTAAATATCTTGACTGTGTCAAACTTTTTCGTGTATTCTGGAATTTTTGTCGTCTCCTAGCCTACAAATGGATAATGACAACAATTTACGAACAGTATGTACACATTGGAATGAATTGTGACAGTAGGGCATTCTTGTGTGTTAACTCTGTGGCATATTTACATAATTATAATTTACTTTTCCTAAAGTAGTTATGTTCTGTGTGGTCCATGTTTTGTTGAAAGAATAAATACCTTTGTCGTTAACACCACTCATTTTGTTTGCACGATTATACTATACTAACGAAATATATTTTATGACATGTACGATCATCTTCATAACAAGGAGTGTTAATCCATACAGCAAGTGTAGATTCGATTCGTTTATCGTGGGTATTTTCTCCTGTTTACTAGCAATCCACTACCACTTAGCAATGTTAATTGTAATATGTTGTATAATACTAGCAGTATATAGAGTATAATATTTGCAAAACAGTTTTTCTTCCGATATTTAAAAAGGATTTAAAAAGTTTCTGGTTAATAATTCGGCGAGAGGCATGGGTCGTTTAAGCCAGCCTTACACGATACCCAATTTCTGCAACTTTCTGTTATACTCATTGGCAAAAAAGAAGGCATACAAGTTTGTATAGCAGAAGGGAAGAAAGGACGCATCCATTCATAGCCACGCGTTACCTAAGTGCTATAAACATGAAAAAGGCAGGCAAAACAACTCGCAGGGGACAGGGATATAAATGCAACCAAATTTTATATAGGTGCTTTGTGGTGCATCCAAAACGTACGACGATTATTTCTTGTTTCCCCTGAAGACTGAATTGGTTTAGATTTTAACGTACAAGTATGCATGGAAAATTATATGAGTAAGAGGATTGCTTATGTATGGAAAACAAGGTACTGTATTCACATGTATTTACGACGGACATTTACGCCACTCATTAAAACATTGGCATATAATTTAAACAAGGGCGTAGCTAGGAATGTACTCGGGACGGGGAGAGAGAGATTTCATATTTCTATTATTTAGCAAAATACAAAACCTGTATTATGTATTTATTTATAATCAATGGATTCGTGTAAAGATATGGAACAACAAAATGCTATAAACATTCTTCATGTTCAAGGAAGATCACATATTCCTTGAATTAAAATAAAATACAAATTGTAATTTTGTTTTCAATTTTATTTTCATTTCGGTGGGGGGATGTGTCCCAATATATCACCCCCCATCCCGGCTACGCCACTGTTTTTAAATGTGTATATTTAATGAGCATAATAATCAATATTGTGCTCTCCATAATTAAACACGCTTTTACTGTTATACGGCCAAAAAAAGACAGAAATGTTACAATATTAAACTTCATGCGTGCCTGTTAACATTAGTGACGCTATACAGTTCAAATTATCTAATTTAGTAACCAATCGATGTGATTAACAAACAACCACTGCTCGTTGATTGTATTGTGTTGGTACTTGCGTATTATTACTTTTAGACAAATATATATTGGAAATAAATATTTTCTATTAATAAAATAAGTTATAAACAGCCATAAATGTGCCACATAAAAACTCGTTATCAATCGGAGGTTTGAACACTAATAAATACAATTATTTGGCGCAGACCTACACATTATTACCTCACTTTTTTTTTACCCTTCATTTGACGTTGTTGTGACATTTTTTTGACGTCTAGTGAGACCGACTAGTTGACGAACTCCCGGTGCGGCGGTCGAGCTGAGCGTCTGCCGCGTCGGAGGCGCGGGGCCGCGAACCCGCGACCCTCCGACTACAGGTGGGCCACCCTACTCCTGAGCTATGAGGCCAGGGCATCTCACTGAGCTACACAAACAAATCGTAGTTTGTACCTGTAATAAGGTGTATATATAGGACATAAACCCAAAATTATCGCGTATTTAATAACGTGGTGTTTATTCTTTTATTATGATCATGTGAGTAATATGCAGCGTTTACCGTTACTTATGCGAACATTAAATTTCATTTCGTACATACATACGTTTTACAGAACTTGTAATATTTTCGTAGACGGGCATATACGGCTTTGAGTTAGAAACTTGGGAGTCCGCCATCTTGTATGTCCCAGCTTGTGGGTACAGCAGACATTCAGAACACGTTATACTGTTGCGGAGTTGGGACTGGTGGGACAGAGATAGAGTCTGAGAGAGAGAGAGAGGGCACACGCCACGAAAATAGACTAGCTCGACGTGGTGTTCATCCCTCGAAATCCCTGCATTTGTTCTGGAACTCGTACCGACTGTGCCGTTATTCGATATAAATATTTACATGATTAAATAAAATTAACATACTTTTCCAGTTGCATTCAACTTTACTCAATTATAGCCATGCATTTAAATTCAATACTTTTCTGTCAATATCTGTCTTGTTTCTCTATAAATACATAAAGATAACAATCATATCATCACACTGTTTCTCTAGAAGTGTAAGCAAATACACGATAACAATAAACAAAAACAGGTTAATGTTCACAGAAAAACAAATATATGTATGCCACAGAACTATCACTATTTTACGATACAGAATTCCTGAATAAAACAGGCATATGCTCAAAGAAAACAAATATTATACATGCAACAGAAATATCACCATTGACAAACTGATATTCTCAATACTACTAAAAAATGTTTCTGCAATATTAAAATATATTGCTAAGATATTCTTCATTTATGTCATCAAAATCAGACTGGAGGTCTTCTGCACAGCCATCTTCTTCTCTTGTAGATGGATCACCAGTATATGATTTATAATACTGGAGAGTTGGGCTATTCGTTCAATATTCTCCATAATGGGCACACAGAAGAGCAGCAAAATATTTTTTTGCCTCTAGCAGATACTCCAGTGTTAATTAAAACAGGTTTGAGACTAGTAATTGGCATTCCTCGTTTGAATAGAGATTTAGCCACACCAAGATCACTGTTGCAGTTCACTTCGCATTGTACTAGGATATATTCCGTGTATTTCTTTTAGTGAGTATGAATTGTTCTAATGCAGAAAACTGGAAATGGTACATATTTGGATGTTTCACGACAGATTTCACAGCTATCTTCCCATCACACACAATACAGTCGCCATCAGCTTATGACATTATAAACACAGTTATATTTCACTACTAAAAATCTCTATGTACTCTTGCAGTGCTATTAGTTCAGCTTCTTTGTGAATACGTTTTTCAAGGCGGCTAAACACACTGCCAGGTGGCACAAATGAATGACCAACGATAGGGTAGATACACATAATATTTTTAAGGCCTTTGGGTACCTGGCTGCCAAACCAAATGCATACAATTCCTAAAATTATCTGTTTCTTATTCTATCCGCCTCACCCATCAACAAACAGCTGAAGAACGTGGATAGTGATCAAAACTATTTCATTTAAACAGTGAAAGAAGCAAGATGATATTTCTTTGGAGCCTTTCTTGTGCTCACCTTCAAGCCAAATGTAGATGAAGTTGTCAACGGTTTGTGTAACTTTAGAAGAGTCAACACAAATAGCATTGTTTATGTACAATTGCCGTAAGTAGTATGCCTTCTGGCAGGTAACTTTGGACGGACCTGATTCTTTTGACTGTCGTGTGAAATATTAAACACTCTCTCTTGTTTTGTTTTTAATAATCTATAGCATTTTTCAGCTTTTAGTTTGTATACATTTAAATGTGTAGTTAACATTCTTTTTACATATAAATCCGGGGTGTTTTCAGTATTTCCTCTAGCTGTATACAGATTGAGCACATGACAAAAACAATACCTGTTAATGTAAAATGTCACATTTTGCCACTTTACGAACTTAATGGTGACTAGGTAAAGCTATGCGAGATGTATCAGATGGAGTATATTCATTATTTATTGTTTGGAGTTATCACCTTTTGCAAATGGATGACATAGTTGTGGTAGTTAATTTTGGTTCTGTGATTGTGTTTTGTTTTTGCTTGGATAATTTTTTGTTTATAATTTTAATTTTCCCATTTCCATTGCGAGTTTTTGGTTGTATTTTTGCATAGTTTGGGTAATTTTCGCGTTACCTCACGGGGTTTCCGTTTCCGAAAGTATGTATTTTCTATGACGCCAGATAGGTCGCTGACCTTGTTGGTAAGTATGAAAGGCTTGATGGGACGTTTGAAGGTGGCGGATGCTAAAAACGTTGCCGGGATTGTAATCCATTACTCTCCGGCGCCATGGTAACCTTTGTATAGTTATGTCCCAGCCAAATTCGAGTACAAAATTCAGGAAGCACCGACACGTTTAAGAATAGGTCCGAGGTCTTAGGACGATAGGAATTATTTGAAGTGTAGCAAATATCAAGAAAGAGGAGCCTAGACCAGCCACTTTCGCTAAGTCTGATGCTGAGTCGTTAGTGATGTCAACTAGATTACACAGCCAGAGGGGCTGGTTGAGTATTGCGCAGTGTTTTATTTTTGATATTTAAACAGGCATTAATTAAATTTTATAGTGTTACCTGATACTTCAACTTAATCTATCTGCGATATTATGAAACAGTGATCTTGGGATACGCTCCCGACTGAAACTAGTACATCTTCATTAAATTTCTGTTTTTATCGAGACTGGGTCAGACACTATTTTGAATTTAAGAAACGTTTGAGTAAGATTAGCTCGAATTTACTTTACTTTACATTTAATTTTTTGCAGATCGGTTTAATTAATGTGTAATTCTGGTCTACCTAGTAAATTTAATTATGCAGTACATTATACATATTTCAAAGAAACATTATATATTTTCAGACGAACACTTAAATTTTATTTTTTAAATATTAATATTTTCTTTTGACTAACCCCCAGTAAATAATTTTTGTAAGCAATGTAGTAAATTTGAAGTAATTGATTCTACTAGCACATTTTTCAACTGTCAGCACCATTTGAACTACATAATTTTATCCTGATTTGCTTACAGTACACTGAATATTTTCATACATTTTTCCTAAAGTCAATTCAATTTTTAATTTGATCATTTATGTGTGTTTTTAGTTGTGAGTTTTTCTAGTATATCTTCTGAATATTTCTTGGGTGTCTTGATATATATCCTTTTGTATCATTCTAAGTGTAAGTGCCATGTTTATGTGGTATTTATGCCAGCATCACGTCTAGTCTCATACTGAGTAAGTAAGGTAATCCAATTATTTGGTCACGGCGCCAAGAAAATATTTCAACGTTATTTTTATTTGAATTTAATTTAACACAGAACTTTCCCTACATTTATCCTTAGTTACATACATGTGAATAAATATAATTATATAATTATCATAATTATCAATTCGTCTCCGTGTACGCATGTGCACATATTTAATGGCACGATCGTGGTTAGATATGCCTAATAACACATTTTAAAATCTTAATAAAATATTTCAGATCCGTTCATTTACATGCAATCTCAGATAAGGATTCAAACGTAACCGAAACATGTGCAGACATGGCAAAGAAAACTGTACTCAGTAGTCATGATTTCCTAGCACTACAATTTAACTTGTAAAAAGTTCTACGTAATGAAAAAAATTCTCTCTTGTTGAAACGTCAATATAAAATAATTAAATTATTTTCATAGAGCTTAAAATTAATTAACAATTTCGTGAATACAGAATATTGTAACTTTTCCAATAATTACATGTTTATTTCCTGAAAAGAATTAACTGTTATATTTTTGAAAGAAATATTTATTTGCGTCCCAAGTACTTTACTTGCTATACACCACTTAACTAACTTCGATAAGCATACAAAATATCAAACGTGAGTAAGTGTAGACTTCTTCAAGGAAGTACTTACGACAAAGTCAGTTACTTCGCATTTCTTAGAAAACAAATTTCATATTTTGGTATAAACGTATGTGAAAAGACAATTTTTACGTTTGCAATGATAAGACGAGACTAAATACTGTACATTTTGAGAAGAAAAAAAAAAAAAAAAAAAACCAGCAGCTTGTGTATGAAATTGATAGAAAATATTTTATACTGTGTTTTGAATTGTTGAATATGTAGTATGAATATGTTTGCATCCATAATTTTAGTCAGTTAATTAAAATTAAAAACCTATGGAATTATTTTAACTGACCCAGCACTAAATCTCTTTAATTTATTATTGTTTTAACAGTTTTTTTTTGTAAATCCAGAAAATATAAGATTATAATTGAGAGAGTGAGAGCGAGAGAGAGGTAAGGAGAGAGAGAGAGAGAGAGAGAGAGAGAGAGAGAGAGAGAGAGAGAGAGAGAGAGGAAAAGAGAGAGTTGACAGGTACTTAAGCAATTTCTGATAACTAAAAATTTAACTTATTGTCTATTCGCGGTTTCTGCACACTTTTTGAATCAAACCTTGGAATAATCACGCTAAGTATGACGCGTATAGTTGTTTCTAAATATGTAATGTGTCACAAGTTTTCTTTACTTTTGTTAAAATAAGTACCTTATTTTTTTAAAACTTGAATTGTTATATATGTTTAATATATAAATTAAAAACATTTCATTTATAATTGATATGAATAAACACAGGGAGGAAAAATGTGTGTTGGTAATGCCTAGTAGTAAATAGGTCTTATGCAAAATATTATTACACAGAGTGCGCACGAACGCGGTGCATTGTCAGTTTTTGTAATTTCCTCGACTCGTTCCAGCTTTGTCCGCGTGAGGCGGATGAATATCCTGGAAGTAGAACTTCAAGAGGGCTTCAGAAAAGGTGCAAGTAGCCACGAATGCACTGTAGTGAGGGTGCAGCTGAGCGCGAGAGGAATGCTCAGAGGGCGTGGGCCCGCTGGAGGAGCCGCGCGCGCACCTCCCCGAAAATAATGACGAGCGTCTGACAAGCGCCGGGGAGAGCGCCCCCTTAGCCACCTACTCGACTGCCGTCGAGGGCAGCTTTGCTTATTAATTACTGGGCGGGCGCTAACAACCCGACAATCACCGCGCGCCTAGCGACGCACTCATTAACCCGCGCCGGCGCCTCCAGGAAGGGTTGTGCAGGGGGGAGGGGAAGGGGGCGTCTTCCGCGACACGACCCCTCGTTCTCGCCCCGGCAACTGTGACGTCACTGCCGCCAGCTCTGGAATGCGTAGCAGCGTCGTCCACTCAACACTACCTAAAGCTTTTTTCCGCGTTTGAGGCCTAGAAGTGCGGGAGCAATAAGGGCGACTCTGCCACGCGTGTCAAGTGCTACATCGCTGCTAAGCGCAACGCTGGGAGCTGGCGTGCAGTGTTCTTGTCGCACTGAGTCGGGAACTATGCGACTTTCAGCGGTGACCCTATTATTTTATTGATGGAAAGTCTGCAAGAAGGTTCATTGTTAGGCCCTTGAGTAGTTCTGTATGTATCTGATTTGCATATTTTGAAATATAGCACTTTTAAAAAGCCGTTGTTTTAGTCAATTTTGGAGTACTTTGAAATGTTATCTTTAATGTACATGACATATTCAAAGTACTCACAGCCATCGTCTGAAGTTTGCGTTCTTTTCGCAGATAAGCTAATTGGACGCACGTTTGACAGCTTCATCGAAAAAATTGTACATAGTTTAAACATACTGCAACGCAGTTCAAACCAGGCAGGCGGGAGTACTGTACAACCCCCCCCCCCCCCCGTTATTCAGCTCTCGAGGCACACAGCAATACGGGCGACAATAACACGCGCGACCAGTGCCCCGTCGCTCCTACGCGCAAGGCGCTGAACCTTCATGCAGTGCTTCCGCTGTTATGCTTTCCTCTGCACATGAGATCTGTATCAGTGGGATTTGATTACACGCAACGAAAGCTCATTGATTAAAATATCGCTGCACCGTTTTATTTTTCTCTTACATGTTAAGGAATCTGCGCGGGGAAGCTCTAAAAATGTGTTTTTTTTTTTTTTTTTTTCGTGATTTTTTTCTTATAATAAACTTAACTTGAGATGATGATATTTTCATCTCCGCACGTGTAGGCCTATATTAAACGTACTCTATACTAATGTTCGAAAGCGAACCGTCCGTTGCAACTACGAACATGGTTTATCGTTTTTTTTCTCTGTGAGTGGTTAATGCCTGTGGGTAAAAAAAAAAAAAAACAAATATATCGCTTGTATAGTACTGCCAGTAATTAATTTTATCCGACAGAATTAGTTGTTTCATTAAAAGAAATCCTCATGCATAATTACCGTCAAACAATAAACGAATAAAGTCCACCAGTAGAGTAGTTAAACACCTCTTTCCTAGTGGGTTAGCGTGGAAAATTTGTTGCGCAGGAACTACGGAGAAAAATTCCTCGAACAAGACCTTGTTTCCCCTATTTAGTGTTAAGCCTTTGTTTCCATGTCGAATGATGTATATATTATTATTTGTGGCTGTGTGGTCTACGTTGATACGGTGGAGGGGCCGGGAAAGAAGGTCCGTGGAGAGGGAGGGATTTGAAGTATCTGTTGAACGGCTCGTTCAGCCGGCAACACACAATATGGCTGCGGCTTATGCAAAAAGGTAGAAAATAAAAGCTGTCACAGGGAACGCGCGAGGCAGCACCGTTGCTTGCTTCTCTTCCCACGGGATATTAAAACTCTCCGCCGTCCCCTCTCTTTGCCTTCCCCTTTATTTTCCTTCGCCTCTCCCCCTCTTAATTCATCATCCTGGCCACCGCGTCTTCCTCCGCGGTATCGGACGCGGAGAACGCGACGCCACATTATGCCCCAGAATAAACAGTCGGCGTTTCACATAGCACGCGTATTCGCAGTTAATTACGTGAGATCCAAACCACATTATCTTCAGCTCGGGGTTTTTGAAATGCGTTATTCCCGGATGGCTAAGGGGGAGGAATTGGGGAACCACCTATCACAGGGTCAAGCTCCTTGTCACGGTGGCGACTTAGCAAGTATAGTCAAATGGAAAAGCGGCCCAGAGACTGGTGCCATTTTGCTGGAATTACGTCTACTAAATGAACGATAAATTAGAACCTACTGTTTTTATTTGTAATAATAGTGACGCCAAGTGGATTTCATGGGTAATCATTTGAATTTTTAATATGTGCTAAAAGAAGGCAAGACCAAAATTCATGCCATCGCTGCTCCTCTACGTTCGGGACGCTGAAACTCACACGCTGTCATCTGAGTTGTGAACATGTCTTTGTGTTCGAAGCAAAGGCATAATTTGTTGTAACGACGAAAACGCAGACATAATCGGAGAACATATTGAAATCTTCTATCTAGGAAATGCACCTACTGCGTCAGCAGTTAAAAGAAAAATTAAGTTATTATTGTAAAAAGGTTCAATTTAACACTTTAAACCACTAGGATGTCCCCGTAGTTGAAAGTCTCCTAACAACCATCGCTGTCGTGACAAAGTGTCGGTTGTAATGCAATAAAATCGATTCGCAGACGTTCACAACAAATATCCATTCCATAAACACCACGCAGCCAATTCTCAAAAATGATCTGCACCTGAAAATTTTCAAGACTCACTTGACACAACAACTCAAGTCCATGGACCATCTGACGGACCAATAATTGGCCAGTTCTTTGTTGTGTCATATTTAAACAAAGCATTTCCAACTAAATGGACACGTAAATAAAAAAAATTGGATTTTGGGCACAGAAACAACCATCCACCTTCCTATTATCCTACCGAGTGATTCACGATAAAATGTTGCGTATACAACGAGTCGCTGTGCATACTCTGGGCCGCCAACAGTGAAACTCGCTCGCACATTTTTGAAAATGTGGTAAAAATGAGTGCCGACAGTTATCGCAACGTAAGAGGAATGTTGTGCTGTGGCATGGATCTGGAAAACAAGTTGTTCCAACAGGTCGTCACCTTTCACACTTCGTGCAGTACAGCTCACTTGTTGACAAAAATGTTTGCTGCACATTTAATTTTAAGTAAAAAACACCAGAACAGGATACAGGTTTTGCGGTATGACACCATACAAATGGAGTGTGTGAAATTGCATGTTATTACAACAAACACAATTTTTAAAAATCCGAAGTGGAGATTCAACGTGTCATGACGAAACTTGGCCATGGCTGTTCTGGAATGCCATGAACAATTTGATGAGAAAGAGAGAATATGCCAGCAGATTTGAATGTTATATTTTTCTAATGTTTTCTTCCCAAGTGATAACGGTACCTGTGTTTCGCCCTAAAATAAAATAATCTACAAAATGTCAACGAATGATGATTTCGTTATGAAATTAAGTTCACTTTTTTTGGACACCCTTCACATCACAGACACAGCATTGCACGCTGTTATGAGCATTTGCATAAGTAGCCTTTTGAACTAAAGAGAATGACATCTTGTCGCATTAATGCACTATTGAGGGGTACCCGAAAACACTTTTACTCCTCCTTTCACCTCCTTAGGAATTAACTTCAAAAAAATCCTAAGATTAGTTTTCGGTTTTTCTATAGTAGCATTTTGAAGCAAAGATAATAACGATATCTTATTACGTCAATGCGTTATTGAGTAGTCCTCGAATACACATTTTACTTCTTCAAGCCCCTTAGGAGTCGAATTAAAAAAACCTAATATTTCTTTTTAGTATTTATATGGGCAACATTCTGAAGCATAGAGCATAACGATATCTCACTGGAGTAATGAAAATTTGGGCAGTCCTATAAAAACACATTTTAAGTATTTTCGCCCTCTAAAGTGATGAATTAAAAAATATTTCTAAATTGTTTTATACACACTAATAGTTCATTGGATAATGGCCATTGAGGAATCCTCGGAAACACATTTAACACTTCCTCACCCTCATAGAAGTCGAATTTTTCAGAAATCAGTTTTTAGTGGGTGTCTGCACTCTAAGAGGAAGCCATCCCTAAATTTTCGTAATTTTGTATCCAGCGGTGTTTTCTGTACGTTGATGAGTGAGTCAGTAAGTTAGTCCGTCGGAAACCTCATTTTATTAATGGAGATGACTGAACTTATGTATGGAAATCGCAAGAAGATGATAATGGTCGATTCTAGCAGGGCTAGAATAGGTTCGTAAACTTTTGAAAAAGCATTAATATTTTCTGAAAAATCCAAACAAAATGTAAAATAGACTAAATAAACGTTACTGTTGTGCTAGTTTCACCCATATCAAGATTTGATCGGAAACATCCACATAAAAAAAATAAAATAAAGATTGCCAGTATATTTCTCTTTCAAATGTCAGGAAACAGCATTTTTTTAAATAAAGATTAAATTTTTTGCTTAAAAATTAAGTGGGATATATAAAATATATGTGGGTGGAATGAGAATTTCACAAAAAATTGAGACATAACACAAAAAAAATTGATATTGAAATTGAGAAACATTAAAGTAAGTTGGGCGAATAAAAGATGTGGGCGAATGAAAACTTCACTAAAACATAAACACCATAAAGAAGTGGGACGAATATAAAAATATGTGGGATGGAAGACACAATTCTAAATTTTAGCATATTTACTACAAACACTGATTCCAAATTCCAGAAAAAATCTTCGTCATGAATATCTGAGGTAGAAAATATGGTACTATAAAAATCGAACTATAAATAAAACAATTAAGAAAAATAAGTGTTCTGCATTTATCAACCATTTTTACATTAATTTTAAACATTTATATCTTCATTTAGTATGTCATCTATTTAATTTTTTTAAAGTATTTTTATAAAATAACTTTATCTAACAGTACGGGAATATAATTTTATACTTCTCCTCGAGGTCCGTCGAGTCTGTAGTCTTCTGATTAAGTCCACGCAGAATTGAAAGGGATGATCAACAGCCATTTTTTAAGATTGAGAACTCGAGAACACACAATATTCCGTCAAATAACTTGCAATAATATTTTGGGACAATGAGATGGATTCTACCAAGGCTAGAGAGTGTGTAAAAAATTCCAGAAAATGTAGTTCATTATTATTTGATGCAGAAAGAATTATTTCTTATTTTAACCGAAATGAAAACATATTATCTTTCTTTTTACAAATTGATTTTTCTAACGTTGAAGTGGTTTTTCAAGCTCTTTTTAGTTACTTAAAGAGGTAACAATAAAAGCAACATTAATCTTTAAATTCTTGAGAAGGGATTCCATGATGTATCTTTATTTATACGCAAAAACTTGTATCATAAAAATGTATATGAAATTTGTATAAATAAAAATAAAAGTGGAAAAAGAAAAAATAACACAAACAGACAGTTCGAAATGTGCGGTGAATAAAAATACTTAGATACAAAAATATACCAAACACAAACATGTTAGTAAATGTAATATTTGTGTAATTTATATAGTAAAGTATATTATGAAATAAACAAGTGTAAAGATCTTGAGAAAGTACTTTGTGAATGTGGTGAATGTGGTGAAAGTATTTGTAATGACTATTTCCAAATGCATAAATAAAAATTACATAATATTCGAAATCATTACTAACAAATAAGTGTAATTATTGTGAAGAAATTATTTCTTGCACATAGATTAACAAGAGGTAAACACTTACATATGTGAAGTGTATCTTTAAATGAATATATGAGAATATCATAACATAAAAGTAAGCAAAATAAAAAAAATTATATATCAATTGAATAAGATAAAAATTGCGCTAATAGTGATACTAATTATAATGATTTTGTAAGATCTGCCTTGTGAGATGGGACCGTGTGGCGCGCATGGACGAAATTGCTTGGTCAGCCTGCGACATTACAGATTTTTGGGTATATTTACATTTAGTCATAGACATTATTATTTTTACTAAACATAATTCAAGAGTACACGCCTCTGTTCTCATTAATTTTGATATCTTTCCAAATTACGTTTTAATATATGAGTTCACAGTATATCTTTGATTTATATTAATAGTTATTTGCATAGAGAGTCATTTGTTTATTGTGTTACGGGCGCAGGAACGAGGCAGCTAAGAGGTCTCGTGGTAGCAGCCAAGGTGCGATGTTAGGATGATGAGAATTAAACAGAGGAGTCGATAGGAGGAAAAGGAGGTTAGTGGGGCCTGTATAAAAGGAGGATGTCACAAGGTCATTCCTCCCCCCCCCCTCCCTCCAGGACGCCTCGACGCCGTGCGGTCCAGGACGACGAGGCTAGCGGTGTCCTGTGCGGTCGTAGAACGTCAACAGAAGACCCAGTGGTATAGGCCGTTCACGGTAAAGTGGGCACTTTTTAAGGCACTTCCAAATGTTTCTTTTAAGCCAGTTTTTGTGTTTGAGCCATTTTTTTAATATCAACATTGTCCAGTGACTAATAAATACAGTGTATACTTTCACCGCTCTCAAAAGTTAATGTCTGAGGCTGCAATAAAACACAGTTTGCCGTGAACAGCCTACTAGCGCAAACCCACGCAGACGTGAGGCGGGGCGCAAATAGTTTCTGTTCTTGAAAGCCGAGTCAATCCAGAGTCACGGAATGTAACTATTGGCGGTTGTGACTAATCTGATAAGTTGAGAGAAATTGTCTTATATGCATTAGCCGAGTCCTTAGAGGTTCGAGACAATGTATGTAATTTAATAAATGTGTTCTATATCAAACGTGTAGCTAAATGTAAACGGAATAACTTGTTGTGTAGATGAGAGAAATAAAAGTAAAGGATTAGTGTTTTTGTAACGGCTGTTATCTTACTGAGTATGCAAACCCGTTTCCATTAAGTACTGTACGATCCATTACGGGAGGCGTCACAATAGCCAGTATTCAGTATTAATGTTTTTTATATTTCATTTCTTCCTAGAAGGTATAAATTAGTTTAAAAATTTATTAAACACCAAATTATCCTGGTTGTCTCTCTCCTCGCCATTGCTGATTGACTGAGAAATGTGCCATGGTCAGACGGCAGTCACTCAGAGGGCATGAGACAACATGAGTACGGCTAATAGCAAATATAACAAATTATAATGATTCTCACCACAGACCAAGATGGTCGTGTGTGATTTAAAATAATAATAACTGAAGAATATAATTAAGAAAGGGGAAGGAAATTGATGAAATATGATTTTTAAGTTGACATTATTAATTAAAACGACAGTTGTAAATGACAAGTTGTAAGAAGTAATAGTTTCCTGCAAAATGTTTCAATATGAATACGTGTGGATTTTTGTAAAACAATTAATTTACATGAGAAGAATATGGAATTATTTATATAATGGAAGTGGTACGTGTCTAATTTTGATGAAAACATAAACGGATGGTTAAAATTGTAAAAATAAGATATTTTACCGTTCTATGTGTACATAAGTGCTCTATGTCTAATTCTACCGAAATGTAACAAGTTGCCTCCACGAGCGTGCGCTCGCGGGCGTTCAAATTCTGTTGCGGTAGGTAGTCTTGGTTGGAATCAGTCGTTGGCTGGTATGATTAGTCGGTATGGCCCCCTGTTATGACCAGCTAGTAATGGACAATTGTTTGGACTGTGATTTTTCTCGAATTTTCAAGTTCAATTTCCTTGGGGTCAATGTCAAGGTAGACAACAACTAACATTGTAGCTAAATCGACTGCTCCTCTGGCGGCGAAATCGATATTCAATACAACACTGCTGGGGGTTAAGCGAACATAAGTAATCAACTAATGAAAAGCATTTGTGGAGGGGGGTAGAGGGGGAACCGACTAATTTACCAATGAGAAACATCGACGAGGGATAGTCGTCTGCTGAACTTGGTGCTTAGGGAACTTCCCTAAGTGTAAGTTTTTAAAATATACTTTTTTTTGTAAATTTTAAAATAATATTTAATAATTTCTAATTTTTTTATAATTTATTAATTGTTTAGAAATATATTAGGAATTATTTAGAATGTTTTGGGAATTTTTAGAATTTTTGTGATTCCTTGGTCTTATGTCAAAGGTTGCTGGGGTCAAGGTCAAAAATCAAGTTCGATGTCACTTGGATTAAATATGGCAGCTAATATGGCTGATGTAACCAAGATGGCTCATGTTGAAATGTGACTTCAGACCCTGTGTATTTATTTGTCATTATGGAGGGCGCCGACAGTACCACCTATATGTTAAAAACACATAAACAAATATGTATCCCACCTGGTGGCTACAACAGCTCGCCTAGTGGTGATATCGATTATTAATACACTAGCTCCATATAAATGACCAACGACAAAACCAAAATGGCTGCATACGATAGAATGAGTATGGGTGAGGAGGGAGGGGAATGTTAAGACAATCTGATTTATTGGAGAGGGGTCAATCTTCTGCTGAATTTGGTGCTTGGGAAATCTCCAGAAATGTATGTTTTTAAATAATTTTTAAAATAATAATTATTTAATTATATTTTTTAAATAAATATTTATTATTAATGTTTTTAATAGTTTGTAATATTTTTTACTACATTTTTGTAAGTGTTGAATAATTTTCTTAATATATTTCTATAAATATTTTTAATTGTTTGGGATTTTTGGGGTTTTCAAGGTCAAAGGTCACCAGGTAAAGGTCATCAAACATGGCGGACGATATGGCCGCTGGGAGACTGGAATGAGAGAGCATGAACAGCTCCGGAGCGCTGATGCCAGACGCTATATGTGCCTCATTTGAAATACACTGTCCCAAACTCCCCAAAATTATTCTATTATTATCTTCATGAAATGTACGTTATAATGCCTGATAATGCCATTGGTAGACCTCGCAGCGATTTAAAATCGTATATTTTACATACTTCCATATTTGATAACAGCGCTGTCAACAAAAAATTAGACATAAAAACTGAAACAACTTTACATGCTCTTTTGTTTGACCCCGTGTGGCAATGCTAAGTATGATGTGTACACACACAACCATTATAAAAATTAGTTGAAACAACTTGAAAATCATTTTGTAATCGGGACATTTAATAAATAGGAACATCGATAGATAATACGAAAACGATTAAAGTTTCTTGGGATGGCGCATGTACTGTACATACACCGTACGGGCGCTGGGGCCACTCTTCGTATTGCATACATGAGTAGCCCTCTGGAAAGATCTTGTGACATGGAGCGTACGATATTTGCCCGGCGATATTAATGCCGGATAGATATGCAGAGAAGATGCACGAGACAGTCTTACGAACAACTGACTGAGTTTGAGAAAGGACTGAGATAGAGAGAGAGAGAAAGGGAGGGGGGGGGGGAAGACGCGCCGGACTATCATCATTTGGGCTGCCCGGATGTCACAGTAAAATATTGTCGGAAGCAGTGTAGGCTACATGTGAAAGTACTCGTTCACACGACGTAACCATCCTGGACTATCCCGACTGGCCACAGACAGGTAGAACCGTTTCATTGTCAAATAGCACGAACACACCCTGCGACTTCCTTGTCCAGCCAGGCACATGGAGAACTTAACTGGAGCACCGTATATATATATATATTTTTTTTTTTACCAGAAACACTTCTAAGTGCATATCACACGAAAATACAGTCTATGTTAGTTTAAAAGGGAAACATTTCTTTTAGATTCTTTATATCTACTTCATATACATCACTAATATGTACCTCATAATAAAGTAGACATTCAAAGCTTCGTTTTGTTAGTTGAATATTACAATAATAATATTTAACTCTCACCTTAATTAGATCATATTTCTCTAAATTATGTATATGCTTTCTATTTAATGATTCAGCTATTTGATACAATTTTTATTTTATCTCACTCAATTTTGGCCCTACCAGTTTGCCTTCTACTTACTAAAAAAATTACAAAAAAATTAAATAGATTATTTATGTACCTACAGTATGCAAGAAAAATAAATCGATTTATTTATTTTCTCCACATAGAAACCACGGATAGACATATAACCATGTTAAAGTAATTAGTCTTAATAAATATAAGAAGAAACATCATTGTGCTCGAAAGTTAAATAAGTTAATAATAATAACAATCTGGTTTATTTCATAATATACTTTGCTATATAAATTCACACAATTTTTACAATTACTAAGATGTACGTGTTTGGTATATTTATCCTTCTAAGTATTTTGTCCTCATTCACCACGCATTTTTAACTGTTTGATTGTATATTGTTACGTCGAGTGACATTTACAAACTATGGTGGCCGGGAGGGTAGGCAAACCCTATCTCCAGACTCATTCGCTCGCTTGCCTACTGCTTTAGGTACTCAAAATAAATGCCAGAGAAAATCACAAAATTATTCAGGGAACTGGAGCGAACACTAAAGGTCCCATGGAGGACCTCGCTAACGGTTGACTCATCCTTAACATTGTCTACTTACTAAGCATACTCCAACACCATTTGGGGGCAGGAAGATGGGTTCTTACCTCAATAAAATGTAATAATTACTCTCCAGATAAAAATTTACAATGACAAAGTAGTATACTTATTTTCGTTTTGGCACAAGTGTTAAGGCGAAGTATTCAGGATCCCTCCGCCATATTGGATGACGTCAACTCCTACTTTATCATTCCGGTAGGCCTGCCACCATCTTTTCTTCCATTTTATCGCTAGGATCACTTATTTTACCCCAAAAATCACTTCTGAATTTAATTGTTTTACCAAAATAAGAAACACTTTCACTAAACAATTTCTAAAAAAATTGTAAAAGTGAGGAAAGCGAATCCGAAACTCCTCTAAGCAAAGGCAACCGAGCCAGAGGATTCGGGGCCCTTAGAGAAATGAAACACGTAATACTCAAATCAGTAAAAGAGGATTCGAGTCTCCGAGCCAGGTCCAGCGGACTAAGATCAGCGGACATGGCCCCTTCCCCCAACTACCATCTTGCAGATACCACGTCTGCAGCCCCCTACCACCGCCCCCACCCCCTCCACCTCTCATCATCTCACCACTTCCCACTTCAATCCTAGCAATTATTATAAAGACTCACAAAATATCCAAAAAATGTCTAAAAAAATCGAATAACGTGTAATGTCACACTACCCTATCCCTCGCTCATCCCACAACCCTCACCTCACCCCTTTTCCGACCACACTACCAAGCAATTATTATAAAAAATCGCAAAACATTTTTGAAAAAATTCGAAAAAAATCGAACAACATATAATGTTCCACCACCCTACCCCTCGTTAATCACGAAAACCCTCACCTCATCCCCTCTCCACACCCACCCCTGACAATTATTATTTTATCAAGAAAATGGAAGAAAAAATCTAAAACTCGAGTAACATAAAATGTTAACCTCACACTCACCACACTAACATAGCCACACCCGCACCCCCTCACCACAAACCACCTAATAATAAAAAATCCTAGAAAATATGGGAAAGAATTGCATTGATGACTCTCCGGCCACCATGTTTGATGCCAGTGACCTTGTCCACAATGACCATGAAAAAAAATCTAATTTTTTTTTAAATTTAATAAAGTCATAAAAGTCGGTTAACATATTACATTACTGACTACGGCACCCATGTTGAATCTCGTGACCAAGACCTTGACCTTAACTTTGAGAATCCCAAAGAATCCCAAAAAATTAAAATGATTATTAAAAATATTTTAAAAACTTACAATTCCGGATGTCCCCCTCTCCAAGCACGACGATCTGCAGTATACTGACCTCGCCAGGATTTGGGAAGCTCGCTATTGGAGGGAAAAACTGTGGCAGCCATATTGGTTTTTAGGCATTGGGCATGTGAAATCAAAAATTTTGAATTTATTATCTAATTTTAAGAATTTATTTTTTATTACTGAATTATTTATTAATTTTTTTATCTGTACTGAACTCGTTCATAGAGTATTGCGGAAACATGCAAAGGTATCCTATTCAGTTATTTCATTTCCAGTTCGTCTCTTGAAGTCTAATTATTATATGATGTCAGAATATGTAAATTATTTATTGTTTCGACTGTTACGTAGTTATAAATATGCTACTCAGAAGATTTTAATATGTGTATACATGACCAATCCAAACCATTCATACGAGTAGCACCCACTTGTCCAAGTCATGCTATAATCATGGTATGGAACAGCATCTAACAACACTTTTATATTTAAACTTGGTGTTAATTGAAATGCCAATAGTGCTTGGCCCTTGAGATATGGCTTGATGTGTAGATTGCTATGGATTGGTGTGTGGATTCATGTGTGGAATGAGGGAAAGATTGATGGATTGATGTTCAAGAAGAGCATAGTAGATAAACCTGTTTATCACCCTGGTACATTCCCAATCTCAAGGGCCAGCACTATTGGTATTTTAATCAACGCCAAGTATGTCTATAAAAGTCTTGGTAGATGCTGATCCATACCATGATTATAACATGACTTGGCAGGTGGTTGCTAAATATATTAATGGACTGGATTGGTCACATATACATATATTTAAAAATTCTGAGTAGCATATGTGTACCTACATAACAGTCCAGACAATGAGTAATTGACATATTCTATTATCATATAATAATTTGACTTCAAGAGACGAGACTGGAAATGGAACAACCTAATAAGATACTTTTGCATGTTTCCACAATACTCTATGTACATTTTCAGTTCAGATTAAAAAACTAATTAATAATTTTTAAATTTAAAATATATTCTTAAAATTAGATAATAAATTGCAAAAATTTTTATTTGACATGCCCAATGCCTAAAAACCAATATGGCTGCCCTGTTCTGCCCTCGAAAATGGAGCCTCCCAAATCCTGATGAGGTCAGCCGACTGCTGGTCGTCGTTCTGGGGGAGGGGGAACATCCGGAATTGTAAGTTTTTTAAAAATATTTCTCAATAATTATTTTAATTTTTTGAGATTCTTCAGGATTTTCAAGGTCAAGGTCACGATATTCAACATAGGTGTATTACACAGTAACGCAAAATGCTCGCCGACTTTATGGATTTATTCGATTTAAAAATATTTCTCGACATTATCTTTTCGCTGTCATTGTGGACAAGATCACTGGTATACAACATGGTGGCCGGAATACTAACATGCGATATGTGTGGTGCAACATTTGGTAGGAGCGCTAATTTAAAAGAGACACTGTGGTACATGTAAATATAACGCACCTTCACTTGACTGGAGACAACATACACTGACTTCGTTACCTCCTGTTTAAACGCTACATCGAATGTTCACATACGACGAGCGAACTCGCATGATGAAGTAGTTACGTCAATGGGCACATGCAGTTTATGCAAGGCAATACTTTGAACAACTGGACCAAGATCTGCAAGGATTAGCCTTTTGAGAGCCAACAAATGATATCAATAGCCCATTTTTGCGTCGATAGGTGCTGGTCCCGGAGACGACTATGATGAAACAGTTGATGCTAATGATGGCATGATAGAACTACGAGCGTGGTAGAGTCAGTATGTGCGGGATGTACACTTGTAAGATGTTTGCGTGGAGTCGTTAAACCTCAAAATAAACGGTCATTAGCTCCATATACTGACGATGAACATGCGACTCCTACAAAGAAAAGCAAACTTGATATCGCGAATGAAACAAGAGTTGAAAACGTACATGAAAACATCATTGGCGATAATGACTATGACGACAGTATTGATGAAGTATCTGTTGAGAAGGACGATGATTCCCTCGATGTTCCCACATGTTTTATCAACGAGTGTCCTTCGACAAGTGGTGTGAAGAAGGCAAAAAGCGTCAAGAATGCTCTTTACATATTTCCCGAAGACCCGAACGAACTTGTTGAAAGACTCAGATATTTGATTGTCCGGCAAAAATGAGGAGATATCAAACACATTGTCTAGATATCTTTAATTATAGATGAACTGAGGGGTCAAGGTTATATCAGAGGAGATTGTTGGCTACCATCCATGATCTGCAAACATCTGAGAAAATCGTTTAAAATATAAATCGTATATAATAAGTAAGTAAATTAAATTTACATACACATAATAATATGTGTTTAATTTCTTATACAGTCCCTTCTGCGTCTCTAAAAGACTTATTAATTCAGTGGTGAAATATGGGGAAACTTTTTGAGGAATGTTTCGCAACTAGTTGGTTCGCCTGGTCAGTTGGCTTGATAAGTTGGTTTGATCCTTTGGTCTGGTCAGCTGAGGTACGAATGTTTTGCGAAGATTTTGTGCGAAGAGACTTTTTTCGAGATTGTCCATCATCATTTGTATAGGTGGGTGGTATGGTAGGTTGGTCCTGTCGGTTGGTCTAGCCAGTTTTGCAAGAACTGGTGTCGTCAGGAGGTAGTCTTGTACTCAGCTAGTCTCGCCAGGCACCAGTCTCGGGTAAGTCAGTTGTTGGGTGATATGATTAGTCGGTATATCCTGTATTGTGACAAGTTAGTAATGGACAATTGTATGAACTGTGATTTTTCTAGATTCTTGAGTTCAATGTCATTGGGGGTCAAGGTCGAGGTCGACAGAAATCAACATGGTGGCTGATTCGACAGTTCCTCTGGGGGCGAAATCGATATTTAATACATTAACATCACCTAGGTAATTAAAATGTAAACAAATGACAAACGAAAAATTTAATATGGTTGATGGTGTACGTACGACAGAATGAGCAAGGGTGAGAGGGTAGAGGAGGGGAATTGTAATACAATGAGAAAAATTGGTGGTGGGTCGAAGTAATCAACAAATAAAAAACACTGTTGGGGTTAAGCGAACACAAGTAATTAACCAATGAGAACCAATTGGTGGAAAAAGGGGAGCGAAGCCGACTAATTTACCAATGAGAAAAATTGTGACGAGGACCAGTCGCCTGCTGGACTTAGTGTTGAGGGAACATCCATAAATGCATGTTTTATAAGTATAAACTTTTTTATAAATTTTTTAATAAATTTTAATAATTTTTTTTATTAATTTCATGTAATTTATAAATGTTTTAAAAATATGTTTAATGATGTTTTATAATGTATTAAGAATTTTAGAATGTTTGTGATTTCTTGTGTTTAATGTCAAAGATCACAGCGGTCAAAGTCAAAAATCATGTTCAGGGTCACTTGTATTCAATATGGCGGCTATGATGGCCGAAGTAACCAAGATGGCTGACGGTAAGATCTGACTTTTGACCCTATGTATTGATTTGGCATTATGGAGTGGACAGTATCACCTATATGTTTTAAAAAAACATAAATAGATATGGCTCCCACCTGGTGGCTACGACAACTCGCCTAGCGGTGATATCGATTGTTAGTACAATAGCGCCATCTAAGTGATGTTCAAGTACACACATCAATTATAAGATCGCGGTATACAGCAATGTCTAAACAAATTACAAAAGAAAACACCAAGTTGACTGCCTACGATATAATGAGTATGGGGGAGGAGGAGGGTAGGTGAATATTAAGACAATTTGATTGATTGGAGGTGGTTCAGTCGTCTGTTGGTTATGGGAAGGGGGCGGGGGGATCTCCGAAAATGTAAGTTTTTAAATAATTTTTTAAATAACAATTTTTAAATATTTTTTAGTATTAAAGGTTTTAACTATTATTGTCAAATACACTTTTATTATTAAAATTTTAAGTACTTTTAAAATAATTTTTAAGAATATATTTATCAGTTTGTTAATAATATTTTTTTATTATTTTAATTTTTTTTTGTATTTTTTGGGGTTTTCAAGGTCAAGGGTCGCCAGGTCATGGTCAAGGTTGCCAACTTCCAACGTGGCGAACAAGCTAGCCGCCGGGAGACCGGAATGACAGAGTATGAACAGCTTCGGCGCTCCGACGCCAGATGCCATCTGTGCCCCATTAAAAATACATTGTCCCAAACTCCCCTAAATCATTCTACTGATATTAACCGTCGAATGTCTATTTAAGGTAGACATTTCATGATGGATGTAACTTTTTAACACTGTTCACGATACGTGTAGGACGCCTGATATAATTGTTGCAATGGATTCCGTTAAAAGTTAGTTTTTTTTTTAGTTTATTTTATTTTTTGGGTGCCTTGACCTCATCATGAATAAAATTAAGCATAAACTTTGCTGAAAAGTTTATACTTAATTGTAAACTATCTTAATGCAGCTATTTTTCTCCTCTTTGTGCCTTCATCTCTCTATCTCTCTTTGTTTCTCAGTTGATGAACATGTGTACGTTATATATGTCTCATATGTGATTTAATTGTACCATAAATAATTTTTTATTCTGATTCTTGTCCTGTTTTCAATCACAGCTACTTTTCAAAACATTTCATTGGTATTACCAACTTCCAAACATTAAATATGACGGCATATTAAAACTCGTGTGTGTGGTAACATATGGTGCACCATCAGCAGTCGGTCAAAACAAATGATTCGTCATGATTCTAAGAACTAATGAAAGTTTTCCTTCATTCTTTCGTTATTAATCCTTAATTCATTTGAAACCCTAATGTAATTTTACACACGTTCCCTATTGTTCAGAACACTCATCATTTATCATAAAGCTGGTCAACTTTCTTATTTCAAAATCCTGAATAATTTATCGGTGAATAATTTAGAACTAATCTTTCATACGAACAACCGTTGCCTAAGCCGTGGCGATAATGTAATAATGGGTCTAAAAAGTGTTTGAAATAATCCTTATCATAAATTTCTTTAAACTGTTTTTAAAACAAAATGTTTAATGTTGTTTGGGGATGATTGGAATACTTACGGTGTTTTTATGGTAGACCTCTTTCAGTAATTGGAAATAGCTTGAAAAAACAACTCCAGTGTTCGCAACATAAATGTGTAAAAAGAAATAAAATAGGTTTTCATATCGGCTAAAATAATAAATATTCCTTTCTACATTTGCTGGAACTTGCGCACACTCTCTCTAGTCTTGGCAGAGTCCATCTGATTGTCCTAAAGTAATACTGCTAACAAGTTAAGTTATTTGACGGATTAATGGGCGTTTTCGTATTTTTAATTATAAAAGAAACTATTGTTTAACCTCCATTTCAATTCAGCGTGGATATTATTTAAAAAAGTCAAGATTATTAAAAAAAAACAATTTGGCTCTTCGTGCCGACCTTGAATTCGCAGTTATCAAGTTCTCCTTAAAGCACAAATATTTGTTTCAAAAGGAAAAATCCAATGCTTGCTTAGAAACATGATACAATAATGTTCCAAATATTGCTTAGTATTTCTGTCAATGGTATGGATATGTATGGGGCGAGCGACCTGTGCCTTTAAAGCTTTCTCACTTATGAAGTACTTCAATAACATACTGCACTGTAGTTTGATTATGATGCCTTATTCTCAACAGCAACATTATTTACGTGTAGATGCCGGTAACTCCATCATGGACGTCGTTGAAATTCTGACAAGTATTAGATATTAAAAATATCATTAACCTGGTGAGTATTTTAAAAATTTGTTTGTTTATTGAACCTAATTATGTTTTATTGTGTTTGCAATTAAGCATTACATAAGAGCGATGCTTACAAAGTTAAAAAGTTGGAGAACCTCTGGGCCCAATAAAGATTTGGTATTTCAGATTTACAAACTTTCTGCCATATTTTTCAAACTTACTTAAAATGTGTAATTTTACTGGGGCGTAGAAAAGGATTGACGAGATTGTCTGATTATCAACTGGCAATTGCTGTAAGTAGTCCTAATAACTAATCACTACCAACAGATATATACGTAAATGAGTTTTCTAATTTCCAACCAGCTAAACTAATTATTTGTATAAATCTTGTGACAAAACACCAGATTAGCATGCAA
Source organism: Dryococelus australis (assembly GCA_029891345.1). NCBI lineage: Eukaryota > Metazoa > Arthropoda > Insecta > Phasmatodea > Phasmatidae > Dryococelus > Dryococelus australis. The sequence goes on from CM056996.1 coordinate 154,310,762, forward strand.
CCAATTTGGCCCTAAACCATTACCCATAGAGAAAGTTACTAATATCTTTGGCTGTAACAGCAACATTAAAAGTTCTGTAAGCATTTCGTTCCAAAATGGCCATATTTTTTTCATTCTGATAATCTGAATATTTTTATTGGAACATTATAGAGACGTCAATAAATGTAGTGCTTGACGAAGTTTCTTTTTGTATAATACCAAAACATACTCAACTTTAAAAGAAACTACTTATGACGCAGTGGAGTAGTAATAAATACAACTGATGAGCGGTAGTTCATTATTTGTGGGCCATGTGTTGAACAACGTGCCATGACCTTATAAAACGAATTCTAATAACGTATGCTGAACCAAATATATGACTCAAAAATTAATATATGATGGCATTCGTGTCTTAACACTTACCATCTTTTTAAATAAGTCCATATTTATAGTGATTGTTTTATAATATGCATTTAGCTGCGCAGAATATGGCTGTTGTCCAATTATTTTCACCCGCGCTGAATAATAAGTGCTTGTCACACAAGATGGTAACACAAGATATTTGTACCCATAAAATAAATGGACGGGATTATTTTCACTCAATAAAAAATAAAAGTATATTGATATAAATACCATTTTTGGCACCAAAGGCCCTTGCAATTCTGTTGAAACATTTTTAGCATCCTGAAAAGAGACGGGGTAATTTTATTGACGCGCGTTTAAAATGAACGTGTTTTTCATCTTGGAACGAAGAAATCGCTCCAGTTGTTTGTCAATTAATTGTTAAAATTATTGGATATTTCTGGCGAAAGTTTATAGGGCGTCTGACAGCGGTGATCGCTAAGGTGTCGTGCTTAGATGACGAGAAAGTCGAACCTATCAGTTAGAACTGGAGATATGCAAAGCCCACTGTAATGGCGGGGACGTGCTGTATTTCATCTTCCTGCACATAGCTGCTGGAACGTGAACATAGTATGTGACACTGGTGAGCAAGCGACGTACTTTTGTAAATATGGTCACGTTAACTTTCTTTTTTAATAATGGCGAAGTGGTGATGCGATGATGGTGGAACAGGCTCGCGAGGCTTCAGAGGAATGACACGCCGCGCCCTCGAGCGACTGAAAACAGCCCGAGGATGAGGCGACAGAGGGGCAGCCATAAATCGCAGGGCAGCGTCGCTCTGCCCTGCCGTAGGGCCGACATGCCCCTGCAAGCGTGCGTGCGTGCGCGCTGACAGGAACAATGCCACCCCCGTCAACCTGCTGCCACACCCGCCCGACGCAAGCGCGCAGGTCTCCTAATTGTCGCTCTGGCTGCAGGTCCGCTACCCCCAACCCCTCGTCTAACTCTCCTAATCTCTCGCGGGGCCGCACAAAGAGTGCCCAGCGCCCGGGAGTATTTCCATTTTTATTGTAACTGGCCGTTATCATGCGGAACAATGCCGGAATTGGGTCCCATTTTAAACCGGACGCGCGTGCGGCTTCCGGGGTGCCTCAGAGGTCGCCCTACCCTCCCTCCACAACCCCCTCCCAACACACCCTGTGCGAGCAACAGTGGCCTAAGTCCCGCGACGCAGGTTTTCTCCCACCTTCGTCCGCGACCTCCTGCCATTTTCTCCAGGAAAAAAAAACATTTGTCTTCTCTCCAGCACGTAACAGCCCTGTTCACTCCTCGTGCTCTTTAAGCGGCAATACTCGTGAGCAGGCCCTCCTAGTTGGTGCTGCTACTAACTTCACTGCTTTGCGTTGCAAACACAGCTCTTCATCACTTTTCTATGTACTTGGTTATTTCAACAATTGTATGGTCCTTGAATAATACAGGCAGAATATCCCAGAGTTCACCTACCATTGTGAAACACGTGTAGTATGTTAAAACAGAGGCAATATTTATCGACGTTACAGAAAACCGAAAGATACATGTCTGCAATTTGTGACAACACACACACAGTAGAATAATTTCTTGAATATTGCTCCAGTGAGATGACGTTCGTCCAGGTTCACACATTCACGCGCTCGATGCAGCAGGTTTGCCATAACCCGCAGCAATGCTGCTGCCGGTATTGCGTTAATTTCCACAGAAATCCTCTGTTTGAGTGTGTTCAGATCTGGCGGGCGTGTTTGAAAAACGCGAATTTTGAGGAATGCCAACAGGACATAATCGCAAACCGACAGATCGGGCGAGTGGGCAGGCCATGGAATGCCTCCAAAGCGCAAAATTATTCGATGCTGAAACATTGTTCGTAAAGTGTCCATTGACAAGCGAGCGGTGTGTGTTGTGGATCCATCTTGATGGAAATAAACGTTTTCAAGGTCGATGTTGAGGTCACATAATGCGCCGTGTGCAGGTGACACCGCTACATGCTTAATAACAATGGCATCACTCGCTGGACAGATCTGGACGTATCACGCCTAGTACAGGCGAGTCAAAATGGTAGGTGAACGCTAGGATATCCTGTACTTGCAATGGATGTACAAATGATTATTGAAAAGTTACTTCGCTCATACACTACTGCAGAGCTATGTTACCAAGTAAATGACAGGATGTTTTCCTTAGCAATGCAAGTCCCAACAAATTTTTTATGTAATTTAATTATAATTTTCAACACTTTGCTTAGTGTCACAAAACCTATTTAAAAAAAAAACTATTTTTATTTAAGACACTGCCAACTTTTCAAGTGCCTGTGATTTATATCTTATAAGTGAGGTTATATTTCATAGTTAATTTGTAGACCACAGGTTTCCTATTGTTTCGTTTTTAAATTTCTCGTTTCCCCCAAATCTCTGAAGCTTCCAGCGTCTACTCGACCTTTTTCTCGCTACTTTCGTGACTCTCGCCCTCTAACAATTCAAACAAAACATCACATTTAGTGAATCTCTTCGGCAAATTCCGCGTAATGTTCCCTTGCCAGTCCCTTCTTCCTTACACATCGCAACTATATTTTTGATATATTTCTCGCATTACTTCCGAAATATACCGGTCAGAACATTCTGTATTCGCCTCGTCATCCATCCGTCTCCCTCTCTTCATTTAGATAACTTACTCCCTGACTTGATGGCGGTGGCATTACGCCCGAACTAGGAATTAAAGTAATCACATTCACCAACTCCTTAACAGTCAGGTGAAACTCATGCATAAATATTAAACAGGGAGCGGCTGTTTCCTTCGTAGTATAGGCTGTTCACGCTAAAAGGAGCACTTATCTAAGCCCTGCTTAGAATTTACTTTTATGCACGTTGTGTATTCCTTCACCTTATGTAAAATTAACATTCTTATTTGCCTCACCTCTTTATTCATGCGTTGGTCAGGTGAAATAGTGGAATTATACGAAAAGAAAATATGTTGCAAATCTGATCATTTTTACACTTCGACAAAAAAAAAAAAAAAAAAAAAACAGGAAGCGAAATAAATAATTTAAGTTATCACAAATGATTACCTAACTTTTTTTATTCTACATTAAGTTGTGGAACAATTTTCCATCTGTCATTGTCAACTTCACTGGGCGCATGTCACTCAGTGTGCCCGCTAAAATATATGCAAGCAAGGGCAGTGACTTTTTCAAAGGTTGACTTTAAAAGTGCTCACTTTATCGTGAACAGCATTTAAATATAAGTAACTCACGGTCCTTCTTTGATGTGAACTATCAGACCGACACATGGGAGTACCAGAACAGAAGCGGTGATGTAACTTTTGCAGGGTCATTCATTCCGACAATATAACTTTATGACTAACAACACTATTTATAAAACAAACATGGCTTCGTTCAATGGAGTATAAGATTACGACGCGAGTTAACGTCTTTCAAAACCTTGCTAATTTCTTCTTTCTGCTCTCTTGTGTCTTCCTGCCTAGTGAAAAAATGAGCGATAATGCCATGCATCGTCCAATAGACGTTTAAAACTCTTACGAACACTTTTTCTTTTATGAAGTCAATGATTGTTCTGTAGCTCTTATAGCAAAAAAAAAAGTCACAAATTAAATATTACTTTTCTGATAGTATATGAAATCATATAACTACTTCCCTACGTCTGCTGCTAACGTTATTGTGAGATCTCCACTTGGTGTATACATTAAATTATGTGCATTTACAGGTAATAATATTTTTAAATATTGATTTAAAAAGTTTTCGTTTTGCCATATAATCGTAATAAACGGAGCTGGGTGTTTCAGTATCCCTACAATAAAGTTTTTGTTTGTTCTTACATATATTACCAAGTATTGGTAAGAATAGTTCAGAATCTTTTAATGATTCTGGTTATTCGGAAAAAATATATACATATTATTCTATTTTTAGTAAAGTAAAGTAGCTTAAACCTTGGATTGTGTTTTTGGTGATGGTTTCTGATGAAATTATATTTTGAGCTAAATACTATTCTCTTAAATTGTTGTAAAAATCAGTATTTAAAATATTATCTATATTTCAGTTATGTTCACAATTTAAGAAAACACTGCGAAAAATGGAGATTGCGAAAATTAAGGGAAGTCATCTAACATTAAATAAAATAGCTTCATGATTTGTCAATGAATTATTGATGTACATGGGTCGATAATAATTATATCGCAAATTAATACATTTTAAGTAATTTTCCTTTTGGTTATTTCCATCCTGTAAATGTAAATCTGGCTGCCTGCGTGTACAGCTGTTTAAAAATAATGGAATAATCCGAGTGATTATTCTCTGTTTCACTGACTTGACTGTTACATAATTATATTCCGGAATGCTGAGGTGCATTGTCAGATACTCCGTTACCAACGTGAGCAGTAAGGTAAGGTGGACGTATCAACTAACCAAGTACTACGTACAAGTTTCCCGTCAGTTAATGGCTGAAACGTGTATATGCATTATATAATATATTTAAATTATAATGCTATGTAATAACGGTATACGTGATTTGTTTTAAGTCTTTATATACGCCAGGAAGGAACGCTGCTTACTGTAAGGCGCATGTTTATGGCAGTGCCTTTTTACCCTCTCAATTTTTGATTCGTACGTAACACTGGGTCTTACATCTGCGTTCCAATTCGGATTTTTTTGGGTCTCCCGAAATCCCGGCGCTGACTTCACCTCAATGAAGCACTGGATTTCTGGAAACAGTCGGAAGCGAATGCTTCCTTGGCTCTTTCAGCAGAAAATCGGAGAGATTTTAACGAACGCGTTGTTAGGTTTTTAAACGGGTGTGGCTTTCATGTGGCTAATTATATTTTATATTAAACGTACATGTTGGGGTAAAGTTTACTCAGTGATGACCTCAAATATATTCAGTTTCGCCTCTGTATTTAAATTCTTATCAGATTGCATCTCGTTACAATATGTTTTACAACTCGTTACAATATGTTAGTTACCCGTTAAATCGGAGGATCTCTCATTAAGTTTATTTGGTTACATTGTGTTAGATATTAATGTGATTCGTTATTAAATTACTTGTTTATATAAAAGGCCACTCTGACTAATTTACTATGGTCCGACTTCACGTTGTCCATGATGCCGTAGGCTGAAGACTAGACGTATGTCGGCGGACGGCACGCCCCCATCTCTGGACATCTAGCTGGTGCAGTGTCTCGACGACAAAATCCTCGTTCGCCGAGTTTCCAGCTGTAATATAATCGTCGCGCTTGGCCTGCTTGGAGGGGCTTGTTTAGAAGCGCTCAAGGCTTCGTTCCATTTCTTCGCAATATGTTTGTGCTACCGCAATCAGGCTAGCGTGCTTGCTGCTGCACGTAACAGTGTGCAATATTTTAGCTGGCAGTCCGGGGAAGCAATTGCAAGAGAGAATTATGTATTCGCCGCTGAGACAGAGGCTGCAGCAAGTCACTGGCACATATTTCGACGGCGCTTTACCACTAACTTGTTTAAACCCTTACAGGTATGATAGTCTACAGATTGGACGTTGCACAAAAATTGGATTGAATCCCTTATTGGATGCACTTTTCTTCTGTGTATTGCCAAAAGTGCATCCGGTTACAGAGATTCCTCACGTAGTTGACTGCGTTCCACAGTTTCTCATAAACATCTGTTTCCAGCAACATCAGACACAAAGACGTTTCTGTTAGTTCCGTCATATGGCAGAGCGTTATACTTATACTAGTAAAGTTACAAACATTTTGTTCGCTGCCACGCCTAAAATTACATTTTTACACACGCCTGAAAGAGACAACGCCATTAATGAAGTATATGACATAGTGGGGGAAATGATGAGTAGTCTGGCCACCAAACAGTCCTTACCGTAGGAGGCAGTGAAATGATAGGTTATAACGAGACTATTTGCAAACGAAAATTTTACAGCAACAAAGAGTTAAATAGGGGAACGTGGAGGGGCGGGGGGCGTTTTATACTAAAAATCCTTACATATCAACTTTGATGTGTTCCTTGGACCCTTAGTTACAATTCTCATAGCATAAAGTGAAACAAAAATTGATCTGTGGTTTTTTAAACATATTTAATTTAAACAGTGAGTTTGCCCCATTCTGCCTCACTGGGCGGTGTAAAATGGGGCACATGTAAAATTAACTTGCAAATTGTTAAATAATGCCACATAGTTACTTCCAACTACTGTAAACACATCTGTATTGCAGCAACATATTTTTGTAGCATTTAGGCCTTAAACCTATAATAATTTGCTATTGCCTACTGTTTTATAAAATAATGGAACTCATAAAGCAACAATTCAAACTGAAAAAATAGACAGTAACACGTTGAAAGTTCAAGCAAACATAGCCTTAAGCCAAACATATTGTAATTCCTAAGCTCAGGGCACCAAGGCCTATTTGCATAAGTCACAGACATGAATAACGTCATCGTCGTCACAGTCCAACCCAGCACAAGAATTGTGTGCCCATTTTTTGCAAGATGTACACATTGTCCAGCCTTCATTTGATGTTGACCACCATTCTTCACAATACAAGCACTGCGCATATTCTTCTTCTTCCTCGCTATCATGGCAAGGGCTCCTATTGTGTGTAAGCTTAGGCCTACTTTTATTGAGAGTGGTGGCTTGGCGAAGTTTTACTTATGAGTAAATAAAGTGCAAAAGGAAGAAGAGTCAAAAATAGTTTACCAAATAAATAATTTTAAAATATACATTGTAAAATAGGGGTAAGTGTTATATCTAAGAGCCAAAAATTCATTTATTGTAATTGTAACTATTTGCAATTTAAATTTTAAAATTTGGCAATAAAGGGAATGGCTTATGGCATGTTTCAATAATCATTCAAGTTTATTCAAGTCAAATTTTTTTGTTTACTGTAATTACGAAAATAATAGCATTATGAAGCTAATATCTTAAATATGTATTAAGCTTTTTGCTATGTCTTAACATCGCCAAATTTACAATTTAGTTGCAAGTACTTAAACTTTTGAAAAAAGGAATTTCTATTTTTGGATGGAGCACTCCCCTTTTTTAAAAAACAAGATCGTGTGAGGGTTCCTTTAAAAAACCGCTCTTCACTATACATTAAATATCCTTGGTTCGTTATTACCTCTAAGACCTTTAATATTTGCAGGATTTAATGTTGTATTAATTAACGGGGGTGGAATGTGGGTCAGAATGGGGAAATGGGGCAGAACAGGGTACTACCCAATCCTGCCCCACCCCATTATGCCCCACTAACCGTGTTTTCGGACAACGGAGCACTGATACAGTACTCTGAAATGTACAATGTTAATACACAGTAAATGCGAAGAAGAAATAATACAGTAATAAGTACTTACATTAACTTGAAATCACCGAGAATATTGTACTCCAATAATTCGTTAGCAACTTCCCAACCTACGAGGTCTAGAACAGATTCCAAGATGGCTGGCCCAGTCCCGCGCATTCTACCTCCACCAGGAGAAGAAGTTCACTGCCGGTCCAATAGATTGCAGTACTTATCAGCCTAGATATTTCGGTAACCCGTTTGAACTGCATTGACCTATCCCATTATGCCCCATGTTCCCCTGTCCCGCAAACGTATTTCACCCGTGTGTGTAGTACTCTTAGTACACTCTGAAATATACAGGCACTTATTTGAATTGATATTTGGAAATTTCGTTACTCCACATGAACGTCCTTGATTCATTTCGAGGCAACTTACTTCTGGTTATTATTTTCGCAATGAACGTGCGACGTTCAAGCCAAACTTTAAATTTTTCTGCTTTACACTAAGAGTATGTGCGTCGTGGCATTAATTAAGGGAATGAAATAATCATGGCCGTGATAGAAGCCATTTCTGCGAGGACACCCTTGAAACGTATAAGGGTCAGAGATTTTCTTTCCGCTTTCGAGGCACAGCAACAAGGGCGACAATAACACGCGCGACCAGCGCCCCGTCGCTCCTATGCGCAAGGCGCTGAACCTGCGTGCAGTGCTTCCACTGTTACGCTTTCCTCTGCAAATGGAATATGTAACTGTGGAGTTTTCATAACACGCGATGAAAGCTCATATATTAAACTACAGCTGTACCTTTTTATTTTTTCTCCTACCTATCAAGGAAACTGCGCAGCAGGGATGTAAAAATGCGATACTTAACATTTTTACCATATTTTTCTCTTAGAATAAACTTACTATCGTAGAAATAAAACTGTACGGGCTTTGGTAATTATGTATTTTTTTTTATTTCCAAGCAAAAATACATATTTCCAGGACCTTTATTTGCTACGATACGCGTAAACGGGCGAACTACGAATGCACAGAAACTATATGTCCGGACAACTAATTCTTAAGGCCAGGCTTCACCATGCATGGACGTATAGGGAATTAAATGTTAAATTCGGACAAGGATTTCACAGTCGTTTTTTGTGGTAGTATTTTCAACTAAAGATTTCTTGTTAGAGATTAAACGCATCTAAATTTGTAAACCGTTTTAATTTTAATGTTTTAGTTTTAAATTCACTTTTTTATTATTTATAAAATGCAACAATTTTATTTTAAAAAATGAAAAAGTACATTTAGAAATTTAAAAAAAAAATATTTTGGAAGGTTTATAAATCTAGATGTGTTCATTCTCTAACAAAAAATCTTTAGTTGAAAATACTACTACAAAAAACGACTGAAATATCTTTGCCCTAATTCTGCATTTAATTCCCTATACGCCGATGCATGGTGAAGCCTGGCTTTAAGAGAAAATGGAGTCTCACCCCCGCATTCTTTTGCAGAACACATTCCATTGTTTAAAAATGCCAGGAACTATTAATACATTTCTATATGTAAGCAACGAAATGTTATTTTATATTGTACGCATAAAACAATCTTTACACGTCCCAATAGAATGACATTGCACACTGCATGACTTCTTGTCTAAGTTGTAGTTTCCCTAATTTGGCTCTACAAACATTACTTAACTTTATTAACCATTAAATGACACAAAGCATTTTCGGCACAAGTTATCGAGACAATACAAATTATCCATGAACACAGTTTCAGGATTGGAACATAGATTATTTTTGCTGAGAGTGTAGAGACAATTCAAGCTAGGAATATGCAGTGAAGGATTTTATACGTCGTGGTGTACATTAAAGTCTATTTGCGTGTAACTATCAGGCTGAATGTACGAATGTACAGTGTATGTTGAAACAGTATGACTTTGACTAGTATGGTGTATTTTAGAGATATGGCCTCAGAGTTATGGATGAAAAATTTTCCGTATGGTGATCAATAGCTTCGAACAGCGCTTCATTCATTATAAGATGCAGCGAAAAAGTCGCAATATATAGCACCACAAAGTTCAAGTAATTATAATTATAATCCATCACATGCAAGCAAATATTAGGTGGTACTGAATAACGGAAGATGAGATAAGATGATTGAGTAACTATCTGTGTATTTTCCTTTATGAAATTTGATTCGGTACTAAAACAAATCTACTCAAACTAAGAAGTTACGACTTAAACTGAATAATTTTCGATAATATTTTGCAGAATTGTTTTTCTGCAGAATGTTGTAATGGTAAAGCGGTTTTACTGCCATGCGCTACTATTTATAAAAAAAAACCTTAACCAGTGTTACATATATTTAAATAACACTCTCTGATTACTCTTGCAGGTCTGCTAAACTTCTGAACTAAATGAAAAATCATTAGTGTTGTAATTAAGAGCTCGTCGTCTCCGAACCACGGCGTTGGTAGAGCTGAAACTCTCTGCTCGTTACAGAAAGCTCTAGTTTCCTTAACTGTCCAGCAGATGTTGCCGCTGTGTCTTCTGTGAACAATTATATGATAGAAGAACAATATATTCTCCACAGGAGTCATCTGTATATTCTTGTTGGGACAGTAACGTTACTGAACACTTCCAGTATACCCAGTTTTGATGAAAAATGGTGACGTGCGTGTGCGTGTATATATATATATATATATATATATATATATATATATATATATATATATATATATATATATGTGTGTGTGTGTGTGTGTGTGTGTGTGTGTGTGTGTGTATTGATGCAAAATATTGGCTCTTACGTTGAAGGTCCCGATAAAATACAACAGTGTTCCGTGAGTTGTTACCAATCTTTTTCACAAATACTATTTAAGACCTCATTTTGTAAGAGCTCAGACCTCCCTTCATATTCGTTTTAGGTATAAAGTGTCACATATGTTTTCCTTTTAATTTTCATGAAGAATCACCTCCCGAAGTTTGTCGGTCTAATTGCGAATCAGCCTGTATATATATATTATATATATATATATAATATATATATATATATAAATTTTTTTTAATTACAGGCGTGCGCCAAACGAAGAACCACGCATCTATTATTAAAAAGCTAGCCTACACGACAATCCTTTATGCGGCGCGCGCTGCTTACATTGGTTGTATTGAATTGTATTTATCTAAGAAATGTTCTAGTGGTTCGCTGCCCTTGTATCTCTAAGCGTGACTCGGAGTGCATCTAACATTCCAGTTCACGGCTAGCAGAGTATAAAAAGCACGTCGCTCCTCCGAGCTGCGTAGCTGTTGACTGGATGAGTGACTGAGTTCCAGCGATAGACGTCGCGGCGGGAGAAGAGACCAGCGGAAGGGAAATCTGCGACTGCGAGTATCAAGCAGTGAAGGGCGTGTCTGGCAGACTGGACTATTGGGTTAGATATGTGAGAAATATTACTAATTTTGGCAACAGACAGCCTGAACGTGTATTAATTATGAGTATGGGTTAGCTGACTACAACGAAACAGCGATATTGAGAAGGACGTTCTAATTAAAGTTGAGATAGATATTAAATATAGCGCCCCCGAAAAAATAAAATTGGGGAGTAGAAGTAAATAATTTAATGCGGTAAATAATAGTTGCGCGAATAAATTTTAAATCAGATATAGGTCTTTTATTATTATTAAGACCGCCATTCCTCACGAACTCAGATACGCCCCTCAGGCGTCCTTGTAACAATTTGGAACTATATATACATATATATAGTAATAACAATTTGGAACTATATATACACACATATATATTAATTTTAATGACACAAATTTACTAAGACACACTAGTTTATTTGAATTCCAATTACAGTCAAATTTGGTGGGAATCAGTTGAGCATTCGCCGAGGTATGGTAAAAGCTTCAATTCGTGAAGGTAAATTAACATGTATTATAAGTTTCTGAATTCAATACTGTCAACTCATCAGATTAAGGTTTAGATCGGTAAACACGTTTTTGCTACATGGCATAGCACCCAAAAATATTTAATGGACATTATTCAGAAAGAAAACTTCTGCCATGTTCGAAAACAATAACATCTGGGTTTTCTTACAAAGTAGGCTACTTACTGTGCGTGCAACGAGATAAGTAAAATTGAATAAACCAATCTGCTAATCGTTCCCTTCGGAAAGTTGGCTAAACATATTACATTGAGCAGAAGAAAATTGTTTAAAAAAACACTCCTGTATTAAGTAATCGGTATTAAGTATCTAATTAAGCACAAGATTGAGTTGCTGTTATTACTGACGTCACAAAATGTACTTTCTAGTGTAGAGGAAGTAAACATGCGAAAGAATTAAATCAAAGCAAAGAATTTTTCGAACGCAGTGTGAACCTACGGTGGCTGAGCGGTTAGCCTGCTGGCCTCCCACAAAGCGAACTGCAAGTGAATGAATGAGCGAGTGAAGAAATTTGGGCGGCTCTTAACAAAGTGGCCTTGAGAGCCGATGAGGATGATTGAGGTTAGGAGTGGGTAACGGCGCCGGAATGAAGGGGCGGGGGAAACGGAGATCCCCGAGAAAACCCGCCGACCAACGGCATCGTCCGGGACGATTCCCACATGCCAAAATCCGATGATCCTGCCGGGGATTGAACCCGGATCACCATGGTGGGAGGTGAGCAGGCTAACCGCTCAGCCACCGCGGACCCTCGAACTGTAAGAAAGCAAAGTTTTAACAGGGTGATCAGATTTGGCTTTATAGGAAGCTAATTTGTACAACAAGTAATATGAAAATATTAGGCTATATTGAAATTGTTAATAATCCTTAAGGAATATAACTGTATCACGTATAATGTATTTGTATAATCATATGATGTTATGTACAATAAATGGTTATGGAATCTACAGGAACTCTCAATATAATACCAGCTCCCGCACCCGTCAGGCACATCCCCTAGAGCTACCGGGATGTGCCGAGGTAACAAACCGACCTTTTAGCCTATACAGTTATAGGCAGTTCACGGTCGAATGAGCACTTTTGAAAGCCCTGCCTAAGATATACTTGTATGCACGTTGTGTAATCTTCCACCATGAGGAAACAACTTTAAGGCAATAGATCAAAATGTCGCACAATTTCCCCGGATTTTTTTATCAGCGAGTGTACGAGGTGCCATCTTTTTTTCCCTCCTGAGGCGACCCCGTATCCTATAAGACACCTTTGCCCGCAACGCTGTTTCCCCGACCTTCTCCTATAATCTCCCCTCCCATACCCACTGTCACCCTCAGCTGCCGTGCGGGTTTTATAAAAAACATTATAATCGATGCACACGTGCGTATGTGCTTGTGTCGGCGCGTAACGTTAGCTCATTCAGTTTCTCCACCTGTGCGCAATGAGCTTCAATTGTTTTCGCGCCGTCGCTCTGTTGTGGCTACCCTGTACCCTGGGGGACGAAACAGCGACTCTGTATATCCCTCCCTCAAGCCTTCGACAATTTGGTTTGCAGTGCCACTGGTTTTTAGGAGACGTTTCCACCCTCAAATATTTTTCAGATGCCATAATTTTCCCTAGCAGCCATACGTTTCTTAAGAAATTCCAATGAGTTATGTACTAAACTGATTATTTCTTAATTTGCTCCTTAATTCTTTATCTTTCGAAGCCTACTAAGTTAACATTGCCATACTGAGCGGAATACTGGTATAGGATATTTACGGTAAAGTGAGCACTTCTTAAAGAAACCTTTCAGAAACGTCACTGCTGGCAGCTCGAAATTTAAATGGCAAATCCCTTGTTAGCGAAATTTCGTCTCTGTGCGTTAATTTTAAAGATACGCGTTCCAAACAAATGCTTCCCGAATTTTTTCTAGAAGAAGTTCCCTATAGCGGAGATGTTTTCATGATATGTATTTATAGCCCGTTAGCAATAAATTTTAAACATTTTTGTTTTACAATAAAAGTACATACTTCTTATCTACAGGATGATTTTCAATTAGACCGACAAACTTCGGGAGGTGATTCGTGATGAAAAAGTAAGACGAAAACACATGTGAAACGTAATACCTATACCGGATATTGAGGGAGGTATGAGCCCTTAAAAAAAACGGGATTTTAAGCCGTATTTGTGCAAAATATCGGCTCTTACGTTGAAGGTCCCGATAACATACAATAATGTTCCGAGAGTTGTCATTGTATTTTATTTCGTTACAGATATTGTTCACAAATACGGTTTAAAACCTCGTTTTCTAAGGGCTCATAGCTCCCTTAATATTCGGTTTAGGTATAAAGTATCACACATGTTTTACTTTTACTTTGTCATGAAGAATCACCTCCCGAAGTTTGTCGGTCTAATAGCGAATCATCCGGTATATTGAAAATATGAGCTCGTAGGGACCTTCACTTAAAAATTTCGCGAAGAATACATTTAGTTTGAAACGCCTATTCTCTCAAATTAACGCACTGAAGCGAAATTTTCTAAACAATGGCATTTGACATACTCGTAGCTGCCATCCGGTAGGCAGTACCCTTAACCCTTCGAGGACGTTACAAATTTACTGGCACTGAAGACAAAGTTTAAGTGAAGAGCTGCCTATATTCTCCACTACAGCAAATTTGGTTGAGTGGTTCTCTGTATCTCTACTTACCATCGTCGTGTTTGTCCTGGCTACACCGGACACGCCTATCGTACTCTGCAACGTTTATCATTGGAGTTACGCGTAGACTTTGTACCAATTAATGTGTCGAGACATATGTAACCGGTTTTACAATCCATCGTTTTAAATTGAAAAAATATTATAAAGGACGATTTCAATCTTACGAACTGAAATCTTAACTAGTTTTTTTTTTTTTTAACTAGATTCCAATCATATCCAGCGAAATAGTAAAACTATAAAAATGTGAGTTTTGTTTTGTAGAGGAAAGAAATTTTTTAATAACACTAGCCCCGAGTATATACGTGCACACTCCTCAAAGGGTTACACAACGGCATGCGGGCTCAGGATCCCTGTTAAGTTGGCGGAGAGTGAATAAGCACAATTGTTCGCAATTGACGTAGTGCGAGTGTAATGTTTTAATTTACGGCCTATGGAGGTAAAGGCTGTTCACGATAAAGAGAGCACTTCTGAAATAAACCTTAGAAAAATGTCACAGACCCTACCTGCGTATATTTCAACGGGCTCACTTGGTGACAAGCGCCCTGAAAAGTTGGTAACGGTGGATGGAAAGTAGTTCCATATTTAAAGTCGAATAAAAAGTGTTAGGTAACCATTTGTGGTAACTTAAATTATTTATTTGGCTTTCTGTTTTTTAGTAATAGGAAGTGTAAAAATAACCAGATTTGTAAAATATTTACTTCTGTAATAATTTCAAAGTTTCACTTGACCGACACATGAATAAAGTGATGAAATCCACGGCAATGTTAATTTTACATAAGGCGGAAGAAAATACAATGTACATACAAGTAGATATCAAGCAAGGCTTTCAAATTTTACCATGAACAGCCTTTAGTGTTTCTTGTTTCATACACTTGAGAGAACGAATTTGCATATATGTAACAAATGTATAGTCCATTCACGACTGGAACAGACTTTTCGGAGCCCTGCTAAATATCTACTTGCAGGCCCATTTTGTATCCTTCCTCCAAATGTAAACAAACATAGCCATATGACTGCCATGTAGCATCTGTCAAAAGCAATGTTTACATTCCATTGTATGTTTGTGTGTACATGTGCTTGTATACTTTCGTTACACCTAAACATAATAAACATTGAAATGTGACTTCTACTTTTATACCTGTAAAATGCGTTGTTTACTGTTAACAGCTTTTCAAGGAATTCTGTCATATTCCAAAAACGATTCCGTATGAATATTCACAGTTTAGGCGTATAACATTATTTAGGCCAGCTTTATGACGTTTTAAAAAAGACTGAATTGACGATAGTTCTTACGGTTATTTTACATTTTTAACATATTTGTTTTCCACGACACGGCACATTACACGTAATGCACGTTAATAGTATGCGTCGACTGTATTTTACACTGTTACAACTGCGGTGTAAACAACTGTAGTATTTAATATCTTGTTATTGATATGTGTTGGGTTATTTCTTGTAAAAAGACGGCCTCAGTCGGAATAAATATTAAAACGAAGGAACAACCAGTCCAACTAAAAATACACATTAAATTCAAGCACGCAACTCGTGTCGCTTGTTTTTTGCCGTGCAATATTAAAAGATTGCGGTGAACATGCACACAAATAAGCCTAGACCTACCGTAACTTTTATTCCGCTCATATTTTGTATGTAATGCTACGTACTGTTTATTAGGTTTATTGAAATTTATCGGGCTGGGATTAGTATTTTGTTGGGATTGTGGCAAACCATGTTCCATGACTGTGTTTCAAACACCTAGGGCAAAGGTACAATGCTGTGATAAATAAACAGACGTGGATGTAAATAATTAACTTCGTCATAAAACAGGCCACAGTTAAAACGTATAAATAGTGAACGTCAAATTTTTGATATCACGCACACACACAGGGCCAGCGTAACGACCACCACGTAGCAAAGCCACGCGATTTCACACGCAGCAATTAACGAAACACACGTCACAGTATATGTATTACTACCGTGGAAGCACAGATTTATCACAACTTCGTAACTTGTCTAGGTAGGGTTAATAAAACACGTCTACAAACGTGATGTAATTTGGAGTATTTTTCGGAGTTAGTATAATTTACGCCTCGTTTGGCAAAAATCAACACGCTACGTCATGGCTGGCCATATCATGGCTCGCCATGTCTGCCAACTTCACAGCTGGTATACGTCCCGCAATTATATATATTATATTTAAAATAAGTATTCAGACATTGAAATCTCTTTTCAGTTGTAAATTACGAATTCCAAAATCATTATTTGGCTGTAATAAATGTGAAATAGGCTAACAGTTTAAACATGTATATTTTGTCTACTACTTAACGAGGAGAAACTTCCCGAAGGGGAGAGAGAAAAAGTGAGAGAGAGCGAAAAGCCTCGCCTAGCCGACAGTTGCTTCCTCAGTCGATAAAACAAACACAGTGTCACTAGGGCCTACGCACGATATTTTTCGCTGTTATTTTAAACTGTAACAATGAAATATGTTGCCATCGGGGCAAACGAAATATTTCAATATTTCAATAGCCTACGTTTAATTTACAAATTGCATACCACAAAAACCAGGTTAAAATTATATTTTTCTGTGAACTATTTCGTAATAGCCGTTGCAGACACGTCGCTGCTCACGCTGTTGTTAATTCATATTTAATACGAAGGAAATATTACAAGTTATAGAATATATTAAGGTAAAGTTTCATTTATTCAATAATAGAGTATTCTTAAAGTTAATGACAGTGTTATATATATTTGTTGAATACAGGTTATTAAGAAAACAGGTCGACATGGTACGCCTAAGATGATTTTTCAAAGGCTCATTTTCAAAAGTCTGTCCCAGTCGTGAATGGACTATATATTCCTAACAGTTCCGTGGCTTCACTTAAAACGGTGCATGAAAAAAGTGATCAGAGGGGCTCATCCAGTCGCAGTCACAAGGAACATTCTTCCTCACTCCCCCTCCTCAACGCTCTATTTTACATGAAAGTGTCCTGTGAATGTTTGAAAAATTAACTGAAATAATACCAGAAATGTTAAAATACTGATTGTGTGTTTATTAATCTAATAATGTTTTATAAAATGGCGATGAGACATTGTCCTTCTCCCACGTTACGGCTCGGAAGTCTACACCTGCACCGCACAACACGGAAGCGACCACTCCCCCCCCCCCCCTTTTTTAACCCCTTCCAAACCAAAAGTTTAGATCCACTCCTGTTGGCAACGACTATTTTACATATGGCAGAAGGATACTAAATGAGAAGAAAAAGTAGATTCTAAACAGGACTTCCAAAAGTACTCAATTAACAGCATATACCCTTGCGTTTGTTAATTGACTCCGTGAAACATTTATAAAATTAAATATGTTAGTATTATGCCAACTGGTAACCCAATATTTTCGTGTTTCTTTGCCGATGTTACTAATATTTCCTCAGTCCACTTTTACATTAAAATAAATGGGCACAAAAGTCAACGTTTTTATTTTAATTTTAGAAGAGTTTAATTGACCGTGAACCGTGTATCATCTGTTATTACAATCCGCCAGGTATCGTTGAAATTATTTTATGATTTTGATGGAAACTGAAGCTAATATCAAAGTTTGTAGACGCTACCGCCTGTAAGCATCAGTGATGAATATTATTCTGTCCTCAGCTAGATCAAATTTCGTAAAAAAAAAATATTGCTCCGCGAAACAAATAATGAACTGAGCACAATGCAGAGACTGTAATATAGCAAACGCCCCTTCTTCTTACAGGGCATAAAAACGACGAATGATTAAGGCAATATGGATTAGGGGAACAAGTTTCTTTTTAACGTAAGTGGACGTGCTCGAGAGGTTTGGAGTGGCGTGGGGAGAAACGAGGCTGCGAGGAAATGAAAAATGATGGCGGCTGTTGAGCGCGCCACGCGAGAACAGGTTATTAAAGATGTTCTTCTGGCAGATGGATCGTGCCTCCTCGCCAAGCTGTTGGCTCTCATCGCGCCACCGCCAAGGAGTTCTGGTTAGGGCGGGTAGATAGCGCCACGTCAACGTCGTAATATCCTTCAGTTAGCGGCCAACGTTTTCCGCTTCTCTTCCCTCTTTCATTGCCTCCTTTCCTCAGACGGCGACGAATTGGCTCATTTGTTTTTTATTCCCAGCCGGCTGCACGCATTTTTCCTTCAATTAAGGCAACTGTTAACAGAAAAAGCAGAAAAAAGGGGAAACACCGGGGAACGGATTCATCACCCCTCCCCTCCCCCTCACTCACTCACTCTCTCTCTCTCTCTCTCCTCTCTCTCTCCTCTCTCTCTCTCTCTCTCTCTCTCTCTCTGGAAAATGGTGAGGCAGCGGTAGGTTAGCGGTTAGACCACCTCGCGTCAGGCCCATAATTTTTCCATGTGGGAATCGTGCCGAACGATGCCGCTGGTCGGCGGGTTTTCCCGAGGATCTCCCTTTTCCCCCGCCCTTGCATTCCGACGCTGCTCCTTACTCACCTCGCTTCGCCCACGTCGGCTCTCAAGCCACCCTAATCTCTCCACTCATGCACTTACTGGGAGAGGGTATTCTTATTTCGGGAATGTACTGCGGCACATGGAATGTTAACTCTAGTTACCTTCCGTTTCTCTCAATACCCCAAGTGCAATTATCTAAATAAATGTTTCCGAACAGTAAAACAATGACATCTGGTACTCGCCTGCTTTCATAGACATAAATAAGAAACTACGTTATATTAAATAACAAATTTTGAAATAGCATTTATGTGAACGGAGGTGTTAAATGTGTACATTTTTGTCTGGTAATATAATCCCTCTAACGCTAGTAGAATTGGTTCAGATTAACAAAAAAGTCTGCCTTGTTTTAACGCTGTCAGACCAACGGTTCTCTTTGAAATTGACATTTCTGTCTAATGTTGAGTTATCACGCCTTGCAGCTTTGCAGCCTGCTACACATAAGCTTAGCGGTTTATCTACCGCGTGGGCGCAGTGCAAAGTTAACTAATCCAGCGCACTTCTGTTGATTGTATGAACAGTATGATCATTGCGAGCCTGCTATCTATAACCTTGTGTTGTACACGAATGGTAATGTACGCATGAAAGTGTTTTGTGATAGGTGCAATGGAACAGTATCGTTACACAGTTAGCGTATGGTACTGCTCCTTGCCACGGCAGATCAGCGGCACGGCTGTGAGCAGAGAGGTTTCCGAAACGTCATCGTGTTGGCCACCAAATGTTCCAAAGACTTCACCAGTGGCTTTGGGACACCAGTTTATTACAGGCAAAAAAAAAAAAAAAGACAGAAAATCGTGTGCGGACTGCTGGGTCACCTGCACTTGAAGACAATGTTTTCAAGGTTGAGAATAATGCGCCTTCAACTAGTACACGTGCAATAGCAAATGTTGTCATGGCGAGTCATGCGCCAGTGTGGCGCATTCTCCACATAGTGTGGTAGTACATAGTACGGGTGATATCACCCGCACTATGTACAACCTTAAGTCCCCGAATGATTATCCGAGACAACTTCAATTTTGCGTGTAGTTTATGCAGCAATGAGCATTGACACCTCACTTCGAAAATTGGGAGTTGTTCACTGACGAGGTAACTTTCACACCTGACGAGATATTCGATAGCCACTCAGCACACATCTGTAAAATCCGCATGCTACGTCTGCACGGTGCTGCGGGCGCTGTCAGCCAGGGTTGCCAGGAGGCGCGCAAACGTTGGCTGTAGCGCGGCCTCGGCAAGCCAACCCGTCCAGTTATGTCAGCATTTCCGGGGGAAAGGTAACAAGGTCGGGCCCGCCAGTATATAAGGCCGAGACAATGGCGGATCGCGGCCATCTTGCTCCAGCCCGCCGGAGGCCCTGCCGGATCGACGTCTGATGGGATGGACAATCAATTCAGTGGTCCTGGGCCGTCGCCATCTTCAGCCGCCATCGAGAGAGTCTCCACGCAACCACCTTTGTTACCCCAGGGTAAATATACTTCCCGATAGAACGAATTAGTTTGCGTGAGGCGACGGGATAGACGGAGGCCAGTCATTAAGCTCCTTAAGGGCAAGAGCTCCTTAAGGTCTCTCATTTTTGGCTTTTTAAAGTGAGTTAGAGTATTTCTGCCACTAATCGATGTTTCTGTATTAGCTCAACCGCATCTTGCTCAGCGGTACTTGTATATTGTCTTAGCATCGAATAAAGTAGTGTTTTTGTAATAACGAGTGCCTTACTTCTGACTACGAATATCCCTCCTTAGAGTGCGAGACATTTTCTTTCTGGAAGGGCCACAGCAACAAGTACATCAGGTGAGATTCTCAATCAACGTGTGTTGTGGCTTCATCAACGACCACCTCGAAGGACCAACTGCGCTTCCTAATCGGTTGACAAGAGCTCTGTACTGTTACTTTATATCTGAGACATTGCCTGTGTTATTGTGAGATGTAAGCCTACCGCTTGCTGTCAGACGTGACACGTGGTTTCAGCATGATGATGCTCCAGTACATAGCAGCGCCACTGCAAGGGCAACAGATTGATTGGCTATCGCGGCCCCGACGAATGGCCTGCGCGCTCAACCGACCTACATCCACTTTATTTTTTCATGTGGGGCCATTTAAAGAGTTTGGTGTACGAAACCCATGTGGAAGGACCAGAGGACCTTTGCCGTGGATCATGGACGCCTGCAACTTAATTCGAATCACACCAGGCATGTTGGGTAGAACCCGACAATCCTTTCCGCGGCGTTCCCAGTTATGAGCTAACATCCAAGGTCACCTCTTTGATAAATTACTGTAACACGTCTTGTTAAATGAACACAATAACATTACGGATGACTGTAGTAAAACTGGCAGTTTTAATAAACATCTGTAATGTACTGTGTCATTTTGTAATTTCTATAATAGATTTATTATTACGAATTATTAACATCGGTTTGCAGTTGTCACTCGGTGCATGTATGAGTGACATGGCATACAGGGCCTAAATCCCGACTCAACAACAGTGCAGTGGAGTAGGTAATTTTGTACTGCGCACACACGGTAGAGAAACCAATTAGCTTAACTATTACAGGTTGCATAACTCCCAGACGTTATACGGTATCTCAACAATTTTTTTTGTTAATCTTAACATGGTCGTTATTAATTCGTCAAAAAATATCGATTAAAATGCGAATTAGAATTTTTCTAGCATTACAATAATGTCACGCCCATTAAAAAAATGTTAAAGGGATGATATTATCAAACGAAGTTGCACACATTTAAGAGTTTCGTTCACATAATTGCTACAACATAATTTGTAATTTAATATCATGTAGTTTCCTTTTATGTTATTTCTTAAACCTCTTGCGTTGGAGGTGCGTACCTATCCTCAGTAATCACTTTATGCTATAAGTAGTATTATGTTGTTGTCCGCATTTTTTTGTATAAAGAATCACCACACGAAGTTCATAGAATTTGTTTGTCGGAAACAACCTCTATATATATATATATATATATATACACACACACACATATATAATATCCAGAACGTTATTCATAAGTGGTGATATACCTTCTTACATTTACTTTCCATGGCGTAATTAAGAAGGAAAATCATTGTTTCCTGTTCCTGCTAAATATTCTACTTCGTGTGGTACGACATGCCTGCACGTTGCAATAGGCCAGTCTTTGTTACTCAAATCATTTCATCACTAACAATATTACCAGAGGAAACCATGTTGCAGAACATTTATATTAGGGTACTACACGTTTAAGATACTGAAAATGTTTTAAACTTAAATTTGAAAACTGAACGTTGTAAATAATTTCCTTTAAGAATTATATAAAAAAAAAGTGTTAACTCCTCTGGTGTCTAACACTAACGTATTACCGACTCTAACAACAATCGCATACTTTGACAAGAGGCCCATTCGTTGTACACAGCTTACAGGAATTAATTATATCTGCTCCATCTTAAAGTGTTTTGAACACTTGATGGTGTCTATCTACTACTGCCCTTAAAAAAAAAACATAAGTTTTTAACGGTACTGTAGTTTACTTATATGTACTTTGCTAGGAAGTGTATAGTGTAATAAATAGATATATTTATACAATATATGCCATTAGCCTCCTGATTATCGTAAAGTCAGGATAGCCTATTGTCGATACGTAATAATGAATGCCTTATCTGACATTTCAACAAACAAACTAGAATACAGCTCTGTGAAGTGTCGGGGCCACGGTGGTTGAGCGAGTAGCACGCTCACCTCCCACCCAGGCAAATCGGGCTCAATCCCCAGCCGGGTCATCGGGTATTTGCAAGTTGTAAGTGTGCCATACGATGCCGTTGGTCGTCGGGTTTTCTCGGGGATCTCCCGTTTCCCCCGCCCCTTCAATCAGGAGCCGTTCCATATTCACTTCAATCACCCTCATCGGCTTTCAATACCTCGCTGTTAAAAGTCGCCCAAATCTCTTCACTCTTCGCTGTGAAGTATCCGTCATTTTCAAACAGTTAAAAAAACGGTTGTTCCGTGACAGGTTGTATCTGCATTTGGATGGATTTCTAAAATATTTTGATACTTATATAGGGCATTATTTCCTTGATACATTCCAGGTCTACGATGAATTTGGACTGCTATTACTGTATGAGACTGATTGATTGTACAATATACAGCGCACGCCATCTAAGTTGGTGGTTGACGAGTGGGGAATGGCGAAGGGAGGAGCAGCTACCTCCCCTCGCGCGGCCGGAGGTGTACTACCCGCACAAAACGTGTAGCGCCCCGAACGACACGTGTGCGGCGCAGAAGTGGGATGCGACTGTTGCAGTTGTGTGTCCGCATCGCAGTGACGCGCGTGTGGCATGCAACCTGTGCAATCCAAGCCCAAGCTGTGTGTACTGCCCAGCCAATGCACCGGAGGTTGTTTATAACGCATTGCAGTAACGTGCGTGTGGCATGCAACTTGTGCAATCCAAGCCCAAGCTGTGTACTGCCCAGCCAATGCACCGGAGGTTGTTTATAACGCATTGCAGTAACGTGCGTGTGGCATGCAACTTGTGCAATCCAAGCCCAAGCTGTGTACTGTCCAGCCAATGCACCGGAGGTTGTTTATCCGCATCGCAGTAACGTGCATGTGGCATGCAACCTGTGCAATCCAAGCCCAAGCTGTGTATTGCCCAGCCAATGCACCGGAGGTTGTTTATCCGCATCGCAGTAACGTGCGTGTGGCATGCAACCTGTGCAATCCAAGCCCAAGCTGTGTACTGCCCAGCCAATGCACCGGAGGTTGTTTATAACGCATTGCAGTAACGTGCGTGTGGCATGCAACTTGTGCAATCCAAGCCCAAGCTGTGTACTGCCCAGCCAATGCACCGGAGGTTGTTTATAACGCATTGCAGTAACGTGCGTGTGGCATGCAACTTGTGCAATCCAAGCCCAAGCTGTGTACTGTCCAGCCAATGCACCGGAGGTTGTTTATCCGCATCGCAGTAACGTGCATGTGGCATGCAACCTGTGCAATCCAAGCCCAAGCTGTGTATTGCCCAGCCAATGCACCGGAGGTTGTTTATCCGCATCTCAGTAACGTGCGTGTGGCATGCAACCTGTGCAATCCAAGCCCAAGCTGTGTACTGCCCAGCCAATGCACCGGAGGTTGTTTATAACGCATTGCGTGTCATGGAAAGGGACGCAGCTGAGCTGATAATGCGCCGTCGATACCTCTTACAGAGGCTCGACTGCGAACCGCTGTTGCAACTGGGGTAGGCGAATGTACTCTGTGCAGCGAATCAAGTGGGAAGGAAACGATATGTCGGCAGAAGGAACTTCTTTCACGACGCCAAACAAAAAAAAAAAAACGAAAACGTGATGAGCTTGTGACCAGCTTGGACGACTTTGACCTAGGCGTGGGGTGAAAAACAGTGTACGAACTGTATGCCAGCAATATATTCATAAACAACATACATCGTACTTTTCTGACTATTGCGGTTGTGTGTGCACTACTTTTGAATGCGTTCTGCATGGTGTATACGAATTGTTTCGAAATAACATTTTATGTTACTCCGCACAATAAAGAGTTAGGGGTTTATGATTGCTGATCCGCGATAGGGGCTGTAGCCTGAGGTGATAGAGCACTAAGGAATAATTAACTATAAGAATATCTGCTATAAAGCTGGGTTATTATTTTGATAACAGAACGTTACAATGACGTACATGAGGCACTGAATGAACATGAAGCACTGAATGACCGGGGGAGCAATGAGATATTAATTGCTAATTGACTATCTGTTTAGACTCATGTCATAATACTGGGTTTGTCCCACCTTGCGTTATACCGGCAGGCTGTTGTACATGGCAGTTACGGCGATCGGCACAGCTGGTCTCTGGAAGGGTTCGTCACGGCAGGCGATCACGAGGAGAAAATATGACGCCTCCACTCGGTATTATCTGCGTCGCGTGGTGCAATCTGGCCGGATTTCTGGTTAGTAGTAGGGAGTTCCTGCTTACTGTAATTTGGCAATGTACGCCTTGCTTGCTGCAATCGCTGTGCTGGAATTTACTAAATGTGAGCGGGCGTTTTCAAACGCCGATGTAAAAAAACGACGCCTTCACACTAGTGTAACAGAAAGCAAGCTTGCATCCAATACTGTGCTGTCGTACATGCATGTAATATTGCTACTGTTTCCTATTCGCATGCGTAATGTACTTGGGGGGTCGACGTTTTCATTCCGGTTTATACCAGGTGTTTGTGCCGTGGCCTGATGCTCGACTTCCTGGAAATTTCCCTTCTTCGTGACAACTGCCACCCTCTACCTTACGTGGCGCGCGTTGTACGCGATTTAACTGATTGCCACTCGTGTTTCAAGTTGCTTTCAAGAATAATGTCCAAAAGTAAAATTTGCATAGAGACAATTGAAATTTTCTACTTTAATGGCATTTAAATTATCTTTACTGTACTATTAAAGCGATTATTAGATTCTGGCAAATCCGCACATATACGATTCGTAGATGTAAGATATCCTGGACATGTGCCTATTGTGATAGTGATATGAACACTGTTGTATTTTTTCCTAACGAAGATCACACAGGGTCATAATTCCCTTTAGCCAAAGATAAATTACTAATTCTTTCGATTCGCCTTTAAGATATCGAGCCAAATACGACAACATCTGAAATTGATTCATAATGATGTAGAATAGAACTAAATAGTTCGGACAAAGCTGACTACTCAAATAGTTTGTAAATACAGGAAGATTTAGAGTGGCGGTAGTGTTTAACGTAATGTTTCATTTTCAGAAACTTTCTGAGATCATACCAAATCAAAACGTATTGAACGTATCCGTCGAACCAACTTCTCACTTTCCGTAAAAGCGGTCTTAATTTCGCCAGAAGTTCTTGCTTCATGTTCCGGCGCATTTGCACAAACGACTAAATAGTTGGGATGAAATTAATTTCTTTTCTCCATTACATCGTCAAATGTTCAAATAAACTTTTTTAATTCACTTTGGCCATTGTAAGAATCGTCTAATAACGTAATAACTTCATTTAATTATGATATAATAAATAATTGTCTGAATTTCAGATCTACATACTGCCACAGCTAATATATTTACGCCTCAAACATTCTGTGTGTTCACTATAATATGTGTGTTAGTATCTCCACCTGGCCCGAGGATAAAAAAAAAAGTCGATGCATTAATCTTATGTAAAATAGTGATTCGTCAATTTTACATAACAAAATATTATGCTTTAAATTCTCAAATTGTTATGATATTTATTGTGAGTGAAGTGATTTGGGCGGCTCTTAACAGCGAGGTCTTGAAAGCCGATGAGATTGAAGTGAATCTGGAGCAGCGCCGGAATGAAAGGGCGGGGGAAACGGGAGTCGCCGAGAAAACCCGCCGACCAATTATGATGTTTCGACAAAGAAATTACACTGAGCAACAGGCAAAGACGATATTTTCTTGGTCATATGGAAACAATGGTAACACTCATCGCCTAACATTAACGAATCCTACACTATACATTTCGCGCTTCCTTGGAAGGCAGTCTGCGGATTACTGGAACTGTGGTTTCTACGCATTAGAATGCGCGTTTTCAACTATCAGTTCCCTTCTTAATTTTAAAAATATTTATACTGGAGTTCTAACCCTGTTTTCCCTGTGTTCCTGAAAGATACCTGTCATCTAGCTGGCGGAAGGCTCAGTTCTGTCTCCCGCCACCAGGTCCGCACAGCCCGACCATTGTTAGCAACTCAGCTCCCCCCTCACACATTTCATATCACCCTACTTCAAACTCACAAAAGTCTATCTTCGCTAACTAACAACTACCCTATTTTCTCCTGCCCTAGTACAGTTAAAGGAATGTATATTTTTAACCATTCGTTTTATAACATTGTATGCTAATCAAACAAAGACCCTCCTCCCAAACTAACCTAGGAAAGGTTGTGAATACGTAGTTTAAACTAACCTGACATAAACTAATAAATAATACTAGTTGAATATATTATTCTACAGTTAAAAATATCGTAGGACAGTAGGTGAATAAGTGTCTGGTTTTCAAACTCGTGTTTGCAGTAGCCATGGCCATCACTGTCCCCAGACATCTGAAGAAGATATTATCTGATTTTTGGCTTAGTTCCAATGGAAATATAGGCTTATACAATGACCTGTATGTCTGAAATGTATACCCCACTCCCCCTCCCCCAAATAACTTAAAAAACCCATTAACCGAATTTCACCAGACTCGGCCCACATACAGTATTTAGTAAGTACATCGAATTTTTATAGTTTAATATCACGCCGTGTACTTATTTTCAAAATAGCGGCCATTTAAAAAATTACATTGTTATGTTATAACTTGGGAACCATTTAACTGATTAAAACCAAATTGGTACGTTTACAGTGCATTATGTATGTATTGAATTCAGAAAGCGACAATGTTACTAATCCATCTTTTTGGAAGATAGTGCAAGATTAAAAATAAAGCATTTACGTTATATCCCTGTATAGACGACAAGTTCCAGTTAAATTTGGAATATAAGTAATACTATTATAGGCCATGTTAAAACACAATTTAAATTGATAAGGAACTTATTTTCAAAATGGTGGCCACATAAAACGTTTATTTCATATGCTATATCTACCATACCGTTGAACCAACTTGGACAAAACTAATGCTGAAATACCTATTACGATACTCAACTGTGTCAATACAAGCCTCTTTTGTCGGCCATTTTTTAAGATAGTGCTACATGAAATATGAAGTTCTTGTCATATCTAAGGAAACGATTACTACCAAATTTGGCAGTCAAGTAATTCTGCGGTAACTCATGTAAACTGACATTTTTTAGTTGGTCAGACTGTTATTTGAAAATGGCAGGAATATAAACATTTCACATTGCTATGCTGTATCTAGGAAACCATGTAACGAATTTCATTTTTATTTTTCATTCTGCAGTGTCTACCCTTAGCCTCTTTTGTCCACTATTTTGTAAGATAGTGCTACACGAATAGATCAAGTTTTATCATATCTCGGAAAACTATCGACTGATTCCCGCAAAATTTGGGATTACAAGTAGTACTGCAGTAAGCCACGTAAACTGACATGATTTTGGTGGACTAAACTTTTATTTTCAAAATGGCGGTAATATAAACTTGCCTACATCTACGAAATCAAATAAAGAATTTCAATTTTAGTTTTTATGCTGACAGTAAAATTTACAACAATAAAATGTTTCTACACAAAGCTTCTTTCGTTCGCCAATTTGTTCAATAATGCCACATGAATAAATAAAGTATTGTCTTATCTCGGGAAACGATCAACCGATTTCTAAGAAATTCGGAAAACAAGTAATACTGCCGTATGCCATGTAAAGGCAAATGGTTTAAGTGGGTCTGACAATTACTTTCAAAATGGTGGCCATATATTTTTTGTATGCAATATCTACGATAAAACGAGATTAATTTCAACTTTTCATAGTGTGCTGGCAGTATATATTACAAAAAACAAATATGTCTACACAGAGCATATTTCGTACCCCATTTCGTAAAATAGTACAACATTAATAAATCAAGTTTTTTTTATATCTCGGGAAACAGTCAACTTAAGTTAGCAAAGAACTAAAACTGTACTGTGGTAGGACATGCCAATTAATAGGCTATTTTAAGAGGACCAGACAAACACATTCAAAATAGCGGTGGCATAGCATACTATGAAACGCTTAACAAAAATTCTACTCAACTTTGAATGCTCGTAGTATAAATGTAAGCATCAAATGAGATAGTACATAAATTTAATTTTCCGCAATTCTGGAAGATAACACCACATGAAAAATTAAGCTTTATTTGTCCCATTTCAGGAAGAAATTAACTAATACTTACCAAATTCAGGAGACAAATTATACTTTTGTAGATCATATACATTTTTATGACCTACGAAGGCTGTCATATATTTTCAAAATAACAGTCATGTAAATATTTTGTTAGAATACCATATGTCCCAAACAATTTCAACCGAGTTTAATATGTAATTACAAACTTAGAATTTGCTAATACATAACAGTTTTGTTCTCCAGTAATGAAGGAAGCTCCACATGAGAAAACAGAGCATTTGTGTCATATGTCCGGGACCAATGAACCTATTCCCACAGAACTTTGCACTAAATAAATGCTACATTAGGCCACGTTTTAAATGTGTCTGGCTTTACTTGCAGTATGACTGCCATTTCAATAATTTAGATAAGTTTGTCATACCTATTAACACAATTCAACGTATTTCAATTAAAC
This sequence comes from Dryococelus australis, assembly GCA_029891345.1. NCBI lineage: Eukaryota > Metazoa > Arthropoda > Insecta > Phasmatodea > Phasmatidae > Dryococelus > Dryococelus australis. The sequence continues at coordinate 154,339,713 of CM056996.1, forward strand.
TTTTTATGATGAGAATATACATTAGAGGCATCAAGTATGCGAATAGAGATCCTCTTTTGGTCTATTTTTATTAGATATCGTTATACGATAAAATGTAACATTCATGCTATATCTCGGGAGCTAATAAACTAATTTCCAGTCAAATTTTTCACACAATTTGTACTCAAGTAGGCCATTTAAAATACATGTTTTAAGCGGGTCAAAAATTTTATTTCAAAATGGTGCAATATAGATTTTATTAATATGTTTATAATATCTATTAAATAATTTGACAAATTTCAACCAATATCTCTATGATAAAAAAGTATCTAGGCAATAAGAAACATCAGACATGCTATGTAGAGTCTATTTTATGCCTTTTTCTACGATACTGCCTAATCAGAAACCAAAGGTTTAATACCATATCTCGGAAACCAGTCAACCTATCTTCACCAAATTCTGCACACAAGTAGGGCATAGTATTAGAGTAGAGCATGTAATCTAACGTGATTTAACAGACTTGCCAACTTACTTTTATAGGCTATGCACGGTAAAATGAGCACTTTTGAAAACCCCGCTTAAAATATATACTTTGATGTAAATTGTGTATGCATCCGCCTTGTGTAAGATTAACATTGTCATGGGCCTTACGACTTTATTCATCCGTCGGTGAAGTAGAACCATGAAATTATTAGAAAAGTATATATTTTACAAATCTGCTAATTTTTACTCCTTGACTCATTAAAATCACTAAAGTGAAAGAAATAATTTAAATGATCAGAAATGGTTTCCTTAAGACTTTTTATTCGACGTTAAGATACGGATATACTTCCCATCCATCGTTACCAACTTTACTGGGCGAATGTCGCTCAGTGCGCCCGTTAAAATATATGCAGCAGGGGCAGTGACTTTTTTCTAAGGTTGATTTAAAAAGTGGCTGCTTTATCGTGAACAGCCTTTAATATTATGTCCCTGCTAAACTGATTACAATCGAAGTTGATGCTTTGAATCTTACCTCCTTAATGTAGTCGGTTTCATGCCAGTTTAATTGACTTAAGGCCAATTCATACGTGAACGGGGCTGAAGGCATAGCTGAATATTGAGTCATGATTAGGTAGAGCACAACAGTAAATGATGGGGTTTATTGAACATGATGATCATACAATATCAAATTACGTAATTGTTAATCGGGGGAAATTATATGGAATATAATTATGCCAATATCCACTTTTATGATTAATTACCACGTGCCACCACAATATCAATCTAATTGGAACGTTCCTACTTTATTCATGATACCGGAGTCTGTTTCTGGTAGGTGGCTAACGACGACCGGACATACCCATCTCCGTGTCTTCTCGTTGCGATGGGCCAATGAGGAAAGACGCCGCGTCCAGTATTACGACGGCCTATATTTTCAGCCACGATTACTGGCCTGGTAGAGGGGGTTTCTGCAACTCTCTTCGCGAGTTGATTACTGCAATCACGATCGTCTACTGGTTCAATGTTTTAACGTGTGATCAGGCTGGCCGTCCACCTAAGGCCTGATCACATCGTAACAGTACGAGTCCCAGGCAAGGCACGTGTGTATTTGTATTTGTTACTAGTATTGAAGTTGTTTCTGGTCCCATCTCTAATGATATCACTGCCAACGAGACGACAAGACCAACATACCATCAACCATTTTAAGAACTTTATGAACATTAATTGCATCCATGTAGAGGAAAGTCGGCTCATTAGTTACATAGGTAACTTTAGTTCATTCACGATTTCTTCGGATGTTTTGAAAGGAACATTTGAAAAATCACCCGAGGAGTGACATGTCAACCTGCGTTTTAAATAACTTCTGTAACACAAGTATATAACACTGTTATTAACTTTAAAGTATTGTATTCTTGAATAAATGAAACTTTAACTTGTTATCTTCTACAATTTGTAACATTTATTTCGTATTAAATACGAATTAAATACAGTGAGAGCAGCGATGTTTTGGCAATGGCTATTAAGAAATAGTTCACCGTTAAAATATTGTTTTAACCAATTTTTTTGGTATATTATTTGTAAATTAAACGCTGCCTATTGAAATATTTCATTTTTCTTAGCAGTGATGGAAAAGTATTTTATTGTTATAGTTAAAATTATCAGGGAAAACTACGGTGTGTAGTCCCTAATGACATGGTGTTCTTTTTTTTTTTTCGTCGGAGTAAGAAACTTGAATAGGCGTAGCGGAGCTCGTCGCTCTTTCTTTCTCTCTCTCTCTTTCTCTCTCCCTGGAAATTTCGCACTGCTAGTAGTAGGAGAAATTATACATGTTTTCAATTTTAACACAATTTATACTTATCACAGTAAAAATACTGATTTTTGAATTTATAAACTATAACTGAAACGAGATTTTATTGTTTGAATTCTTATTATAATGTATTTAGATGTGATGGCGGGACGGTTACAAATCCGAAATTGGCAGAAATGGCGACTGGCGACATGACATGGCATGATGTTGAACGAAGTGTTAATTTCAAATTTCTCTTCTTGTGAAAACCCTTAAAAAGTACCACATCAAGTGTGTACACGTTGTGTATTTAAACCTACCTAGGCAAGTTACGATGTTGTGATAAATATGTTTTTCCACGGCAGGAATACATTGACTGCAATGTGTGGCCTTACCGCTGTGTGTGAAGAGTATTGTCTACGTTACGCTGGACCAGTGTGTGCGTATGTGTGATTGCAAATATTTGTCGTGCGAAATTTATTGCTTTTTAACCTTAAACTATTTTTATGGCGAAATTAATTTGTCAAAGTCACGTATATTTATTAATATCGCAAAGTATCTTTGTCCAAGGTGTTTGAAGTACAACTATGTAACGTGCTTACGTTTCTGTGATTTGAATGTTTGTCACAATTCTACCAAAATACTAAGCCCAGCCAGATAAATATAATAAATAATGAAACTAATCTGGAAATCAGTAGGTACAAATGCACAGAAATATGAGCGGAATAAACGTTACGATAGACCTATATGTGTGCATGTTCACCATTATCTTTTAAGTTTGTCGCTGCTGGGTACAAAATATAAGTGACACTAGTTACGTGCTTGAATTTACCGTGTCTTTCGTTGGACTGGTTGTTCCTTAGTTTTAATATTTTATCCCACTGAGTCCAATTGAGGTCGTCCTTTTAAAGAAATAACCCAAAACGTATCAATAACAAACGATTAAAAACTACAGTTCTTTCCCCCGCAGTAGTAACAGGGTTAAACATAGTCGGGGCAAAATATTAAAGTGTATTACGTGTAATGTGTTATTTCGTATATAACAATTATGTTAACAATGTTAAATAATAACTGTAAGAACAATCGCTGATACAGACCTTGTTAAAATGTTATAAAACTGGCCTAAATAAGGTTATAGGCCTAAATTGTGAATATTTGTACGAAATGGTTTTTCAAATATGACAAAATTATTTGAACAGCAGAAAACAGTAATCAAATAATTCGACAGTTAAAACGTAGGAGTAAAGTGGCATTGTTTATGATTACATGTAGCGGAAGGATACGTAATCGGTAACCAAAAGTAGAACATTACCAGGGCTTCAGAAAAGTGTGAAGTAACCGTGAATGGCCTATACTCGTTTAATACTGCAATGTTCACCACACAGAATTAATTTTGTTGTGTACTCTTTCGGTTATTTCTCATTCAAATAAATAAATTTTCTTGTTGCCGAGATAACAGGAGCAGAAATTACTTTTTAACGAGGGTGAACTGCTTCATTTCTGTTCGTGTTAACTTTCTAATAAGAAGATCATCGAATTAAGGGTAAATACAATAAATAGTATACAGCAAAATTAATTTGTCGTGGTAAACATTGTATGTTTATAATGTCACCTGTAAAATACTTAAAATGTTTATCTGTACTCAATTTATGGTTTCCAGAAATATTTAGAATTTAAAGACCACGCCCATTTCATTAAATGTAGCACTAAGTCGTCATATGTTAGTTTTCTTTGTTGTAGTCTTGGGACTGAATTGCGTTATTACATGTGTGAACAAAACTCAATGTATTTATATTTTTCCAGCATTCAAGCAAAACTTATGCAATTAAAATTACTTATTTAGTGAAAATATAATCTCTTATTGCCTAGAAGTTGCTGGATTTGTAAACTCACAGAATCCCCGGGCGTCTAGTATTGGAATCTACGTTGTAGCTTCAATTAAAACATAATTTAATACAATCGCGGTTTCTTCAATCATTCAACAATGATCAGCGTATTTGTGTGATTGATAAAATTCGGCCTACATAACTCTATCAAAGGCTTCATTCTATTTTACGCTAAGAAAAACGTGAGGATGATAACGACCATCTTTCTATGCGATTCAAAATGATGTTAGGGTGGGTTTCCCTTAGCACATAGCTGAGCCTGACCAACGTCCTTGGTCCTTCTGTTTATACGAAATTTTGCTTAGACGAATTTATTTTATGCGATTTATCTGAACCAATAATTTCTACACTAGCTTACGTACATACACTGAACTCGAATTATATGGCTGTATACTACACATGCGCTCAAGAGGTATTGCGTTTGATCCTGATAAACCGTAATTAGGACGAGAGTTTGTTTTCCGTTCCTACTATAAGGAAATGTCGGCGGAGTTCCTTAAACTGCCCTCCTCCCAATTATTCGCATAATTTTATAACCACTTTCCAGCATGGAAACCAAAATAATAAGAAGTTTGTTTACCTATATTTTATTGCTGAGCTTGTTAACGTTTATTGCGTAGTGCACAAATACATATATAATTTGGTGAAAATTCGTAAACTCTGGGATACATTTTCAAATGTTACGTTATATGTACAATGATCGTTTAACAATACTGGAATTCGTGCAACAAGAGATTAAGGTAGCATAAAAAATTCCACATTAATTTGTAAACAAGTTTGAAGTGTCGCTGTCACTTTTATTAGTGCACGGTTTAACTTTTTAAGCCAGAAGTATATTAGGCAAAGGCCCTTCCCCATTGAAGTTAGGAAATAGACAACGAAATAACCCCATCTAGTGAAGCAAATGCAGGAAGTTTGTGTGTGTTTATATTGTCGTAGGAGACGATTACTTTTAATGGTCTTCCATGTCAGCGAAGTTACAGATGACAGAAAACTAAAAAAAAATACTGCGTGGTATTAAAACCCTGGCGAAGTCGTTCGCAACAAGGGTTATGTCTGTGCGAATACAATGGGCTGGCACGAACGTGATGCAAGTGTCCGGGTAAAACTTTTTACGAGACCTCATTTTCGGTAACGAGATCGCGCCTCTGGCGGAAGGGCCATGCAGTGTGATAGCTGCTGAAGACTTGCCTGGCTACGAGCTGAACACGAGAGGTTTCTAATTCAGCGCCAAATAGGGCTCATACTGGTTGGTAGGTAAGGGTGGGTTTACGATTGACTTAACAGAATAAGTGTGCCGGGTGCTTAGGGTATGAGTCAATGTGTTCAAGGGCATTGGTTTATGACTGTCGTGTGCGGGACGTGTGCGTTCTTGGCTTGACTTAAGATATCGATATATTAAATATCTTAAATGTAAATCAAGACGAAGTAGCTAAACGTGGCTCAGTGACATTTGTTGTTGGCAGGAAACCGTATTTACATCTTGGATTCGGGTTATGTCGTTTCGTGAAATCGTATGCAATGAATTATATACTTCTTTATTTAACTTAGTGTTCGAGGTCATGTTTTATTTCTTGGAAGACGTTAGTGAATTCGCTTTATTTAACCTTCTGCAAATCTATTGACGTAAATGCCCGTTGTTGGCATCGTCATTCCCTTCTATAAAATACCAAAACTTTTTCAAAACGATTGCACAAGCAGTAACCACAAATATTTAAATATATGTAAATAATCTTCCCTTTTGCCGATTTGTCCAGGTTACGTCAGCTGCTTTGGTATCCGGGAATCCTGATTGGCTTGACTTAACAATTGCCATATCAATCATAAACTGCAAATAATATTTTCCGTGTACTTAACAAGTCATAAGTATAATTGTTAATTCTTCAGTATTTAATCGTCGACAGCGAGGTCACTAGGGACTGAGCAAAAGTTGCTTGGGGAAGAAGTAATAGGGTAAGAATATGCCATATCATGTATGATGGAAGCATCCCAGCATTCGCCTGGAGTGATTTCGATAAACCATTAACAAACCTAACTCCTAATGGTCAGACTGTATATCGAACACGTGTCCTCGCGAATGGGAGTCCAGCAGTTTGCCACCTCACTAGGTTAATATACGAGCACAGAGTCAGTGACCACTCAATTTTTTCGAAGGCTACTATAATCAATCATATACATCAGCTTAAGCTATTTTTCCTCGCAATGGTGTAGTGTGAAGCCATATTTAAACTTCCCAGGTGAACACAAATACACAGTCTAGGAGCTTCGGTATTCGAATCTTGTATTGCGCTGATATTGCCGTTGTCCCCATCACCAAAGCTAACAATGTAGCAGGTGTGAAAACGTTTACAATCCGGTACGCTCTGAACTTGAATCGATGAGGATTCGGCCAAATCAGTGAACACTGAGAGTTGAGCTACTGATGTTCAGTACCTGATAACTAATTAATGCAGTAGTTAAATTTCACTGATTCAAATGTGATTTCTCACTCCATGTCAATAATGTAACTGCTATAAACCACCAGTTCCCAGTTAATTTTCTTGATTCGTCGATCAGCAGTAGTTTATCTACTGACTTTCAGTGAACGTTATTTCCCTGATTGATTTCACTGTATCGGATTTAAAGTGTAGAAAATGTATTTACCGTTGAAAATTATTATTACACTCGAGTGAATGTCACGCCCGTTGAATATCACAAAAATGGAAAGCACGGTGGAGAGCCGGGAAGCGCCCAACTTCAACTTACCGAGCAAAGTTCATAAGCACCCGGGGCTGCTGACAAAATGCGAGAACACACAAGAAATTAGTCGAAGGAACTGAACTAATATTTATTTTTTAGAGAGGTCGTTATATCAAGAAATCGCCACTTTGACTACATTGATCCGTCCAGAGGTGGAGTCATGTCAGACCGCAGTAAGCAAATTGAGAAATATGGTACACTGTTTGGAATGTTTGGTCCAATTTAAAGACAATTATTTGAAAACTAATTGCCAAAGATTTCCTCGTAACGCTACAAGTACAGTATTGTTTTTTTTACAACATTATTTTATTTAACCTTCAAAACTGTTTATATATGTTTATAATTAAATTGAAGTCTGCAGTGTTTGCTTGTTAAAATTAAAAACATATCTACACATTGCTATAATTTACCAGTAATGTTGTAGAAATAATATTGACAACTATTTTCCGAAGAGTTGTTTGCAAAAAAATAACATAATAGGCATTCGAATCTCGGGGTGGAGTTTAGTTGAGAGTGTTATATCAGCGAAGACTTGGGTTCCCGATGTGCCCGGGGGAGGGGGAGGGGAGCGGCATAGGAGTGAGGTAAGTGACCGAGGTTGCCCTGAGGGGGTCCGCCGAACAGTGACGACGTCTGTCACATTTCTCACAAGCGAAGATCCGTGTTTCCCTTTCCGGTACTTGAGCCCCGTTCACGTCGGTTGGAAGCGGGCAGTCTGGTCGCCACACTACCGTGACACCCCCCCCCCCCTTCCCGGGATACAGTAGTCAGCGGGGATCTACAGCAGCGTCGTTATGAGCGAAGACTACGACAAATCCCGCTTGGCTACTTTAAGAGTGATCATGTGTACCAACAACCTTGACCGACAGGATGAGAGGGTAGCACTTTGTCTGCGTATACCGGAGATAATGGTTTGACTCCCGGTGAGTGTACACTTTTTAATATTATTCTTATCACTGTACAATAAATACTTATTCATTTGCTTTGAAAATAAAAAAAACAGAAATAAAGTTTTTTTTTATATAAATAGTTTATTGTTCGAGAATTTTTTTTTTCTCAGTAAATAATTTTGTTCCAAGTTTTTAATTTTATGCATGAGTAGATATGTTTGGTTCCTTCTGGCGCAGGTATCATGTATAGGAGCCGCCAGCCACCAATCACCTTGGGTGTCGAGGTGGCCTGGGATGGCCATGTTGTGATGGCATCTGACCAACATATTGGATCTCGGGGGCCGTAACCTAGACCATGTGGTTGTGACCCTTAACGACCTTGAACTCTAAAACATTTTAACAATCGCAAACAATAAAAAAAAATATGCATCGAGAAACATATATAATATTATCCTACCCTACCCCATGCTGACCCAACCAAACTTCACTTCAACCCCTCCCCATTACTCACATACATAGAACAAAATCTGAAAAAATTGCAAAAAATTCTAAACTTTTTTTAAAAAACGAGGAACTTATAATGTTGAACTCGCACTCATCCCACCACCCTCACCTCACACCCTATACATCCCCACTCCCTCCCAATTATAAAAAATCGAGGAAAGTCATAAAAAATTCATAAAAATTGAGTAACCTATAACATTAGACCCCTCATCGCTTGCAGACCCCTCCACCATCAACCCCTTGCCCACCCCTCAACAAAAACCAATCACCGGCCTTACATAACAAAACTTATCCCTCCACCCATTCCGATCAATCGTATCTGCCCATTGGCTATTAAGTTACGCCTTTAATACATATTTGTCCAGTATGGTTTACTATAAGCAATTTGCTAGATATTTCTATTTTATCCTCTACCACCAGAGAGCTCCCATGTCATCCATCCATTTCCCAACTTTTATTGACTAATCCAAACATAAAGTATTTACTATTTTACTAATAATATTATATACTTTAAGGTCATTCTTTTGAAAACAAATAGAACAAAAATATATTTTCTGAAACATGTGAAAACACATATAAATATTTTTAAAATGTGTATTTTACATATTGTTTTGTGTATTACAAGGCACTATTCCCCAGTGTGTCCTGATTTCCATGGGTAATCGGTATAATGTTTAAAACACTGTTTGGAGACATGAACTTTGTACCCATATGAAGTAATCTGTAAGTTAACCAGTCATGAAAAGTTTTTACGTAACAATAATGCGAAATATATTTCATTTCGTCTTTTACCATCAGAAGATCAATATGTTCAGGTTTCTCATTTTTAGTAACGCATGTTGACGCCACTCTCCCCCTAGCATTCAGCGAGTACACGTTTACAGACACCCCAGGGTTGTTGTCCTGAAGGCCCTTATTGATGTAAAGAAGATGGAAAATCCAGTCTGCTAAAATCAAACTTTTTTTCCATCTCAGCATACCTTTTGTCCACACACTGTGGAAACGATGACTTAACACATTCGGCAAACATTGACCACTTGAAACATTGGTTCTCATAGTTGTGGGGATTGATTATTGCACATTTGTGTTTGATAAAGTCCGGAAGGTCAACCTATGTCGATATCTGTGAATATCCATTCTCTATGATATATGGAGAAAGCCCCTTGCACATATGCATATGCACCCTTAGACCATCCATCCTTGAAATCGACACACCACACTTTGGACCCATGTACTTTATTGGAATAGGCCTCTTTGTACAGCCACTCTTCTCATGTCGACGGTCACTGCTGCTGCAAGTGGTCTTTTCACAGGAGCGGAACTATCGACCCGATATCGGCAGCGAAATTGTTCATACTGTCACATGTGCATCCTCACTTACCGATGGTGTCATCATTGCACCATCAATTATTGTGCTGGGTATCGATGTCATGTTTACATAATCATCATTACACACTGCATTACTGACCAGTCCATCACACATTCCTGGCGACAGTAATATACCTTTTTGCTTTGTGAGTTGAGGAACAAGTCCTTCACATATTTTCGAATATCTATATAGATTGTTAGTACAAGCAAACAGGCGAAAACCCTTTTTCACACTTATATGCAATGAGGGAGGGGTTTATCTTACATGAATGCTTTTCATGTAATCTAACTTTGCTGCTTTTCGTAAAGGCTTCATTACAGTACATGCATCGAAGTCTTGACACCGTTGGCTCGGGCTGCAGTGACGATGGAGCTCGTGAAAATGGCCCACCCAAAGAGGTCAATGGAGATGCTACTATAGGCCCCATGCCCGAACAAGGCGGTGGTGCTAAATGTAACAAGTTCCTGTGGAGGTGCAAGCGGTCACGAGAGCACTCATGGATGCCTGGTTCAGGTCACCATACTTCGTAATCAACACTTGTGGTAAGTGTATGATATACATTACAGTGATAGTTTCTCCCCGACGAACTTAACAGATGTATTTAGTTTTTTTTCTCTATGATGTGTACAGTTCATTTGCACATGTGTGTACTTCGTTTTGACAACTTGTCCCATTTGCGCATGTGTGTATCTGTATCCCGGTCATGGGGTGTGTGCTGCCATACCGGAAGCAGGTCCCCTGTAGACTATGAGCGAACACCCATAAGGGGGAGGCATGACCCTGCCCACCGAACAAGATAATGGTGGTGCTGCTGTAGGCAATCCACAGAAAGTTGTCGGTACCACATCTGAAGAAAGCGATGGCGATGCTGCTGCAAGTGGTCTACCCGATGGCTCTGGAGCATCGGAAGACATTGTGGAAGCAAAATATGATGTCTAATATACAAGTTAGATGAGACGATCTGCGCCTGTACTCTTTCATCGAGGGCCTAGCAATCGCCAAAAGGTGCCATCTCCTTTATTCATACCAGTCAACTTCACATACTCCTCCCCCTCTCCATCCAAATCTGTTTATATTCCCTCCACAACTCTCTCCAACACCTCTCTGCCCCCTTACCACACATTCCTTCTTACCCTCTCACACCCCCACATCGACATGCTATCTCAACCATTCACCCCAACACCCACCATCCTTCCCCTTCGCCCCTCACAGCCTGTTACAAACTGAAGAGATGTGTATGTACATCCCGACGTCCATCTGTACGAACTCCTCCAGGTGTCTCTCTATTACCGCACATAGATTTTGTAGCGATTCTTTAAGTCTAACAAGCAAGGGCAAAAAAAATTTTTTTAATTACTTTCGTATACAAAATGTATTGTAAAGATAAATACAAAAATTCTGCCCGACTTGCACTGGCACACATTGTGCTCTACCTGATTTTGCTTCACGTTCTGCTAGTCCGACTTTGATATTCCCATCCTTTCTCCTCACCTCTTATCTTTGGTTATTACCCTCCCTCCAGCATGTGCCCACTGGCCAGCTTTCTCCTCCCTTGATGTTGTAAGTTCGTGGGAGCAAGTGTAAGCTCGGTCTATTCCCTACTGAGTCTTCGGTAAGAGCACTTGACTCTTAGGTGGTTGTGGGGTGTGATCATGCTTTGCACGATGTCGATCAATGTTCATCACAAGACAAGTAGGTTTAGCAGCTGACAGTTTTCAAGTTGATTAATGTGAAGAGTTGTCATGGTTGATTTAGGGCTAAAGTAACATTAAATTTTTTTTAAAGTAAAATTTTGTTTAGATTGCCCGTTCAAAATTCTTGTTGGATTAACTTCTGTTAAATATTTTTGAACCTTTTGCATTTTCTGTCCCCTACAATTTGTTTCGGTTTGCATTGCCGACATGTTGAATATAATACTGTTTGATAAATCCTCCCGACTTAGGATTCGGTTTGAGGTTTGTAGAGCTTGACGATTGAGAGCGCTTTTGACTGCTGTCTCATGTGTCGTCGGGATACAGAACTACGTCTCGATTATTAATTGTGGGTTACCCAAAAGTTTCGGACATGAATCATAATTTTGTAGGCACATTTTTGGTAAACATATGAAAGTCAATCAAGATAGAATTGAGCGAATGTTTGGTTCCTTTGCATGTTTTTTGTAATCTGATATTTTGGATTCCCTCTATGTTGGGAGAATGTTTTATAATGGTAATTTTGTATTTTAATGTAAATGTCCTTGTCTTTTATTAAGAATTGTACGGATGCCTTTGATCGACCTTGGGTAAGTGCGCATCCTCGATTCCCTTGCTAGTATTCTTTTAAATGGTCTTTCCTTCTCGGCCTTAGATTGCCCCAAATGGGTGTGCCGAGCTGGTGAGTGTTCGTACTTGTATTTGTCCTCAGTCATTTTAGTATATTGCAGTCAAAGGCATAATGGTAACACGAATAGTTTGAGTGTTATATGCGTACTCTGAGTCAAGTGGGTAATCGTGCCTGATTGCAGAGAATTCATGAGTTTAAATAACTCCATAACATTTGTCAACAGAATACATCTGCTCATTTGGAAATTTAGTAGGGTAGTATTTTTGTAGCCAAGACCCTTAAAATTGAAATGTTGTTTCGAGCAGTCTTAAAGCTTTGCATTTTTTCATACTTGTAATTAACTGGAGCTTTCCATATGGCAATATTTGTGACATATTTGTGTTTGAGTATTTTTATATTTTGTGGAATTTAAGGGAAATAAACTGTCCAGGTTTTTATTTGTTTTTGCTACTGTAAAGTTCCTTTTGGGGGCATACCACAGTGTTTTAAACAAATTATTGGTTTCCGACCCTAAAAAGTGTTGTAATATAAATAGTAAAAGTTTGTGGGCTCAAGGAGACTCCACAATGCAATTATACGAAAAATATTAGGTCTCAGTTCATGGATTAATTTTTAAAATGTTTTTCGGAAACAATGTCGGGGTGGCTGCTTTGACAGTTTTAATTCATAGATTTAATGTCCAAGGACCAGTCACACCATTTCCGAAGCAGCTGTGTGTTCCTCGACATGCGTGCCCAGTCAGGTTCTGACCTGTCGCAGTTGTGTCGTTGCTGATGGTCGTAAAGTTTCAGTTTCGTCAGCTTGCACAGCGAAACGCAGCCATACTCAAACTGCACATCGATGATTTCAACTTCGATTTTGCACAAGTTGCTCAACCATTTTTCTGTTCTGGCCCTGCAATGTAAATCGGCCCTTGCAGGTGCTGCTTCAGCAAGTCGCGCAGCATGTTTCCCACTAGATGGTACAAATCTTTCCTTTGTTCCACTTCAGTTTGTGGTGGTACTTGGTCAGACAGTCGTTTGTTTGTTTTCTTGGTCTTCTCAGTCAACAATTTTCACAAATAAGGGGGCCGGAAGAAGCGTGTGCACGTTTTGGCATCGTCGTCGTATGACACTGCTATCTCCTTGATCATGTAGCCACTCTGGCCCTGGAATCCCATCAGATTACAGTACACCAGGTTGCTGTCTATGCTCGAAGTCGACCAAAAGGATATCGCTTATGGCCGATCGTATTGATATCCTCTGCGGCATTCACGAAAGTATCTTTATGATTTTGTCTAGACAACAGCATGATGCGAGTCGGTTGTGAAGTACCAGGTAAAAAGTGTACATCTGTGAACGGATATTTCCATGCATAGTGAATTCGATCCTGCAGTCGATTACAATGTAGATAATATGCTTTTACTGTTACTCACATCGAACAACATGAGTGGGGCTAAATCCTTGAAGGTATCTGAGCTCAGTATCAGCGATTGGATGCTTCCATAACATGCATTTTGGAATTGAGCAGACATTCGATATGCAAACAGTTACTGTCCATTTCCAAAGTTCGTGTTTATGTCCACATAGAGATAGCTTTCACTATTCAAATTTTCACATTTTGTATTTGACATGTGTCGAACCGCGAATGTCTCACTCTCACGTGGTGCTACCTTCTGGCCTGTAGCCCAATGATAATGAACCTCAGTTTCAGTGTGGCAAAGTTGTACTTCACCAGCCTGTTGATGCGCTGGCTTACGGGCAGTCTGGGGTATGTTTCGAAACTCCACATCTTGAAAGCCACATATATGTTTTTGCCATCTTCCACATTCTTCAGCTTCTTGATACGTTTTCCAGTACACGAGGCCGCATCCATTCAATAGAAGGTATCTTCAGTTCCACTGTCTCCATGTTTTCTCTCATACCCCCAATAACATCTGCCGGCATATTGACTAGGAGTAGTACCAGTCCATGCTTCGAATTTATGATAATTTCTTTGTAGTCTTTGGCGAATCCCAGCAACATTGCTTAAGAGATGCAAATATTTAAATTCCCTTCGGGGTATATAGGAACACTGTAGTCATCTTCTATCCCCCAGCCTATCAGCTTACTAGTAGGTAACTCGTTTGGCATGAGCAAGAGGTAGTTTTGTATTGTGGTTGTTATTCCGACATCTTTTGTCTGGTCCACCTCGACACCATTGAGCAAATAGGCGAGGTGGTCGATAAGTTGGAGAATACCATTGCTTGTTATTTTCGTCGATGCTGGGTTGGATCCATCTTCTTTCATTAGTGTCTCTCTGAATCGCAGGAATGACTGACAAGGAAGAGTGCAGATATCTAGGTGTTGGACAGCTATCCAAACTTCCGATGGTAGTGTGTATGGCCTGATCAGGAATGGCTGGTATGCATGCAGTTCCACTTTCATGATGCTGCCTTCAACCACGACATACTCGTCGAAAATTTTGTAATCTTCCATGGCGATCGAACTCGAAGCCAAGACTACGAAGGAGCATTTCATTAGCAAGTGTTAATGCCTTGATGACCTGCAGAGTACTTATTGTCGATTTAATGTGTTGCATTGTTTTAACGCTTCTGGTTGCCATAAAAATCATTCCCATCTTCTAAAATGAAAGTGTAGTGTGAGATCTTCGTCTCGAAAGTTCACCAACTCTCCACGCTGGTCGACAATCATTATTGCTACCTCGTCTGCTCCCTTCGCGATAACCAGACTGTAAATGATGCTTTGCTGTACCAAGACCAGTTTAAAACTTGGAGGGACCAACAGTGAAAACTCGTGACGCGTATTGCTCGGCCTATCGCTGAGATAAATGTTTCTTCCCAAATTGCAGTTTATTTGTATCACATTAACAGGCAAGATGTTTACAGGTAGCGACGATTCATGGATTTTGCTGGCTTCATACATGTGTGGCTGGACAGAATACAGTTTTGTAAAGTCGATATCTTTGCTGCCTCTGACGATGCTCTTCAAAATATTGGAATTTCCATGTAGTTCAAATTTTGTGTCGGGAGACAGCAAATTTTCGATGTACCTTGCAATATCGTCTAATTCGTTAGAACCAATTTGCAAAGTTTCTTCACAAAAAAACCTTTACAATTTTTTTCATCGATGTTCGGTATGGCATTGTAGGTTTTAAAATCGACCAAACCTTTACACCATTTCCCCTCCAGGTCGAATGAGGGGAAGTGTACACCACACAGCTCGGAGTTATGGCCTGTTAAGGAAAGCATTATGGACAGGACTGATGGTTTGTGGTCCATGTATGGCCATTTTATTAAATTTGTTGTATGAACGAACAAGGACGTGAAGACACAAGAGTCTGCATTTCCATGTGTTTGGCATCTTTTCCATCTCATAGTTGTTAGTTTGCAATTTTTCAGGTACCACCGCAGTTTGGGTGGATGACACAATTTTCCTCGACTATTGTTTTCCACATTTTACATAAGTTACCCAGTGAGTACCAGGCTGGCTGTCATGTCCAGGTTGATTATCACACATTTGTTATGTTTGGGTTTAGGGGCAAAGCATCTTGCATGAACACTCCGTGAAAATTAGGTATCATCAATTTACGGACATGCAGTTCCCAATCCACATTTGTGAGTTATCGTTTTGACAGAGATTTGATTAGCATCTCTTCCTGATGCATCGATTTTGCACACATCCTCCTTGTACTGAATATGGCTTTAGATAGAGGACCTCACTGTTATTTACCCATGGCGATAGCTTTAATATCTGCATTGTGCTTTTGAGCCTCGGACAACTGCTTCTGTTCGTTCGATGCTGTTTTGACAGCTCGGACGATGCCACTCATATCTCCGATTAGGCCCCTGAGGGCCCCGAGTGCAGGCAGAAGCAATGAAAAATCCACCGGTAGATGTTTTATTTGTCTTAAATGCTTTTCTTCCCTTCGTCGCCACTTTAGATTTCACTTGTACATTCCGCTTGCTCTTCGCCCCCATGACCATTTTCACCTTGGTCTTCATCACGTTGGAAATGCCTCAGGCCACAATCTTCTCTCAGAGCCCAGCGCCTGACGATTTTCTTATCTTGTCAGCTTTTTGCGCGAGTATCTTGTCTTCCTGGTGCCGAGATTGTAGATATTTGTTCAAGGTGTAGGTTATGTCATGTTGCTTGTATGCCTCATCTAGTGTTTTGATGCATGTATCACTGAGAACCAGACTCTTGGCTATCTTCATTCCCAGACTGCAAAACTTGTATACAGGAATATGTAGCTCGAATGGTATATTGTTGATCAGCGTATCGACAATCCCACTTCCAGCTATGGTCTTACTTCTTCGAGACATCGCCGTAAACTGACCTAAGAACTTATAAATTGACCCCTCTTATACATTTTGGTTTCAGTTTCATTGTGGCCTTGGAACAGCAGGTATGTTAATTGCTAATGATGCACCTCGTTTGTTGCTTCTATATAAAGTGTTTACAGCTTTGCAATGAGACCTTCAAGCATGACATTTCAGTGCAAACTTTGTCAATGTGAGTTTACTCTGTGTGATATTTTGAAGAGGCATTCGAAAATTTGCAGGACTAGTTCTCTGCAACTACCACATACACCAAAATCACCTACTCACACTCCACAATCAGCTTCTTACACTCCCCAATCAGACCCTCACATTCTGCAATCAGCTCCGCAATCGCTCCGCACACTACATAATAAGCTCCACAATCGCTCTGCAAATGCTCCGCAATCAGCTATACATTCCACACACTCTGCAATCAGCTCAGCAATCTCCACAATATGCTCTCCACTTTCCATAATCAGCTACACATGTGCTGTAATAAGCTCCTCAATCATCTCTACACACATCGAAAGATAGTAGTGGTAACATACATGTTGCCAAGCAAGATGTTACTCTACCAATACACATTACTGCTGAAGATGAATCCATATCCCGCGATTCCTTGCATGGAAGCCTATTTCCGAATAAAATGAGGTGAATCATAACATCTCCTTCAAACTGTAGGAAAACATGTGTCCTACTGAGCCTGCTGAAAGAAGAGAATGGCCTTAGTTAGAAAATGTGTAGGTGTACTCCAAATTGATCCAGCAACCGAAATACCAACGACTGGCACTAGTACTGCAAGCCATAGATGGTGTGGGTTATTTCCCTTGCAGCAATAACAAAATCAAGTCAACAGTTGCCAAACTCAATGTTTATTGTCGATGATGTAGCATGTGAGAAACAGACTTGCATTCAAGACTACTTTAGCATTTGATGGTGATCGAAAATGGATTTCATGTACCTCGTTCAGACTTATTCGTGCATACCCAGACAACTGCTTTGTGATAATGCGAATGTGTTGGTGCTATTTCGCATTGACGATATGAATTTGCGACATCTGTATGATAACCACCCCATGTAGCAAAACACATTTGCAAAAAGTTGGCCTGCAGCTGGCATGCACCTGGCACCATTGCTGGTCCTAAAGTGGTGCCACTACCTAGCCATACTAAGCCAATAACTGGCCCAGGTGTGGTGAACACAAATGCCCCAAGCATGGCAACATGCTTACAATAGCAATGACCCATAAATGTATCGTTTCACAGTCATCAAATGGCCTACATATGCCCACAATTTCAAGAGCAATTAGTATAGGTTATATGCGACCATTGGTAGAATACAGTTGGTAAGCACTTTATAGGCCATTAGAGTTCACTTACTCTAAGCCATCAGTTTCATGTCCATCAATATTCCATCAGTGTGCCATAAATGGCATGTCAAATGTCCTGGTGCCAGCAGTTAACCATAAAAGGGCCAGCTGTGTAGACCCGTAAGTTTTTTGGTCTTGCAGTAATCCAGCAATGCCACCAGTAAAACCAAAGTCGGCTGACTGTCTCTTGCTATGCGTGACATCAATATGTACATGATGTTATCCGATTTCAAGGTCCTGTGTTATTTTTGCTGGAAAGACAAGTATGAATTTTTGGTGATCTCTTAGAATGGCAGGTACCGATGTTAATTCGTACAATTCATCATCGACAACCGAGAATGAGTTACAGCATATCGAAATTCAGGCTGAGTAGCCTCAAGCTGCGCCTTGATAAATGCGAAGATGAATGTTGTCTTGTACCAAGAAATGATGGAACTTGCTATACTGGGAGAAGAATAATTCGAAATTTTTGTGAACCCGAACAATCCTAAGAAGCTGCTACTAAACATTTCGTCCTCGAAAGTGCTAATGACTTCATTTCGGAATTGCGTATTGTGTTGTCCGAGCAGAACAAATGCACTCGCACTTACTTTTCTGAGCATGGGATGAAGATGAACTATGTGATGACAGAGATTGTTCGCGATTTGATGGAAATGGACTTGCACATAACGAGTGTTCAAAGGCAAATTACCGACAGACCGAATGTGGCATTTGTGCAAAATGATGAGTATAAAAAAGTGCTTAAAGATTCCACAGAGCACACATTCGCTACCTCGATTTCCCATGTCGCGACGAAAATGGATGTTCGAAAACATAGCAGGGACACATGGATGCCTGCAGCGAACATCTAGAAAGTATCTAAAATAATTTGTCGGATACACAGGAATAAACCTATAAAAGAGAGCAATAACGATTTTTATATAGTACGTTGTCTGACATTGCTAGTGACCTGGATCGAGTGATACAGGCGGTTCGGTCGAAGTAATTACTTGTCAAGAGAGCTAGACTTTTGCATGCCATTATAATTGAAGATATCTTTAAACCCATTACTCGATGCCTCGATGTACACAGGGAGAGTGATGGAGCACCTGTAGCCATAAAGACTAGTCGACGATACTGCTAAGCCTACAAAGAAAAGGAAAAATGATGATGATGTACAAATGTATCACCATGATGGATCTGATGTGGATTTAGCACACAAGGAAAAGGTATGGAAGAAAGTCCTGAAATCCAATACTCTGGCTCGAAAGTATTTACATCGTACATGTCTCATAATAATGATACGACATATGGTGTACACAGGTATAATGATAAATGGTTCCTCGGAGCTTATAAAATAAAGATTCTACCAAGAGTGATTGTCTAAGTAATGATTACAAGACACTTGGAACACCCGGGTTCTATGAACATCTATTTCGCAAAGAGCCCAGGGAGTTTACAGATTCCGACCAGCTGGAATACAAGATGTTGCTTTAACTCATGCTCGCACTATACCAAGGTAATTATCCCAATACTGGTGCTTATGAGGACAAAGATTTAAAAAAAAATCGACATTCTTGTAGACCTACTCAGTGGCCTAGCACTGAAAAGTGGAGAAGGTATGAAGAAGATAGACTGTGACAAGAACATCGACTCTGTGTTTTGGGAAGATCCGAACGAACTCGCAGGTAGACTACGACTACTGACAGCTTCACAAAGGGTTGGAAATTACTCGCACACCAATGAGATTATATCCACAACTGAAGAATTGAAGGAGGTAAGTGGCATACGATCAGTCGGTTGGGAATTGCCCGCAAACTACATGCGTCCACCAGGCATAACTACTGCCATCGCAAGGTCATGATTTGCACGATGAACGACCTGTTTCAAGTCGACGTCGTTGAGATGATACCATATGCTCGGGTCAAACAAGGCCTGCAAATATATATTGACAGTCATCGATGCCTATAGCAATTCGCCTAGGCCAGGCCAATAAAGTCGAAGAATGAGTCATTTCACCAAGGCCATGGTGGATGTGTTGCATGAAGAATACATACCAATAAATTGGCAAATCGACCAAGGCAAAGAATTCTACAAATTTAAGTTCAGGGCTCTGATGATAAAACATAACATGAATCATAATTCCTCATACAGCAACATCAAAGCATCTATATTCGAGAGGTTTAACAGGACTCTGAAGGGCAAGATGTGAAAGCATTTCGCTACGAATGGCAACTAAGTCACTGAAACTACTGCGAAACTCAGTAGTGAGTATAGTTCTGCCATTTATTCTACCACTCGCACGAAGCCCGAATACATCGAGGATGACTCTTTCCTTCAGACTGTGTACACTAACCTCAATAAGCGGGACCCCTGCAAGCCTAAAGCCAATATCGGCGACCTGGTGGGCATCTCCAAACAGAAAGGCATCTTCGAGGAAGGGTTCACAGCAAATTGGAGCCCCAAACTGTTGCATGCGCGATATGTATGCAACTATGCTCTGGAGACTTACTCTCTCGAAGATCTGAACAATGTACCCACCCATGGAGGTTTCTACGCCGAAGAGATCCAGCCGATGAAGTTTCCAGATGTGTATTTGGTCGAGAAGGTGCTGAAATGATGTAACAGAAGGGTGTATGCAAAGTTGTGGAGTTTCCCTGCCCGCTTCAATTCCTGGGTCACTGAAGCGGACATCGAGAGGTGAACATCCTGTAGTATACCTACAGTACATTGCATCAATTAATTTTCGTAGCACTGCTGCTGGAATATACTTATTGTCCTAGAGACATCATCCCCACTTGGTAGGGTCTATTTCAAAGCAACACTTTCTCCAGACACACATCTGGTAGTAAACTCTGAAACAGTGATACTTCGCCGCTGATGTGTTGGAGGAAATCTCTCCAGTTTAACAAAGTTCTTTGATACCATAACCGGCAGTGGCAGTCATCCAGACTATCACTAGAAGATAAACCATAACACTGAAACCAATTTGTTCAACATCACTTTGTGTAATACCTGACGTGCAGAAGATATTTCTCTTTTAATTCTTCATTTTTGTTCATATTTTTTAGGGTTTTTCTGTTTGCCAATGCTGAATATTCGAGATGTGGTATCACATTCTGTGAAGGCATGTACGAATAACAGTATTTTAGCAAATGTGTTGTAGTGTGTGAACTGGGACGTGAACAGATATAAATTATTATTTAAGTTAAGTTGTTGCAATGGTGTTGTGGTGTTCAATCTGCCTTCCACACACTAACATACATTCACCAAGCTAGCTTAGAGTAGATAAGTTCGAGATGACTCATTCCAGAAATAGTTACACCAGTGAGCATAAAACACAACTTTTATGATAAATACCAAATTCTTACCGGGATGATAGTCGTACACCAACTCAGTAGAAGGCTAGAATACCATACGGACATAGCAATTTAGTCAAACTCAATAGCTTAGCATTCACAGATTCGGTAGTAACTAACTACAAGTATGGAGTCCAGAAGAAGATTAAAATATTTAATCTTTAATAAAACCTACTTGGATCTGGCCAATATTAGACATTCAGTTGTTTGAAAAAAATAGTTAAACTCGATAGCAGTATTATTAATAATCTTGTGATGGCGTGCATGTATCTTTAGTGGCCATAACGGAAGCAAGACGCCCTGTGTGTTGGTACGAAACATAATTTAATAAGTTCTTAGCCCTTTTTAAAAACAAATAAATAAAATCTTCTTTAAAAAGATTATCTATTAATTTAAGCTCACACCAAGTAAATTAGGAGCAGGGCTAGTAATTTCGGATATTGATTTGTAAAATAAAGTTCAAACACCGGCATCTTATGGCAGGAAAATAGGTGTCTGCCTTAAGTTACTTTCCAAGACTAAACCATCTTACTTTAATTTCTTACTGACTTTATACGTATATATTGGGGTGTCTCACATGACAAATATGTGTCATGCAGATCGGGTACAGTCATGGAATGTGGTGATTCTCTTCCGGACGAACATGTTTCCCTAATATTATAGCCAATTGGCTATGGTATGGCGAGATACAGTCCAACATGGCACCACTCGGAATGTCGTGGAAGGCTATCTAAACTAAATTAAATCGAGCACTACTAGTGCCTCAGACCCTCTTCTTCTCTTGCTGGCACCCCGACAATCTTCTTTTGTTCTGGAAAAAATATACAAAATCACTCGCGGACTGCCCTAACAGGGATAGCTCTATCAAGAGATCTGCTGCTATTCCAGACCATTTCTTTTCTTTCCGCCTGACAACATGCCCCCTTTTCATGAACTTAACAAAAATATCAGGATGTGTTTTCTCGAGTTTTATCATATTTTGTAAATGCAGATAAGCTGCCATAGTGTAGTTGAAATGCCCAGTAGAGGCAAACACAAGGAGAGACGCTGATATTCCTTCAATGTGCAATGGGAAAGATCCAGTACTGTCTGCTGTGATTAGCTTCCTGACAGAAGATATTACACTTTGATAGTGAATCCAGAGCTTACATGTCCTTGATATCAGCTTCTGCTCCGACTTCTCAGATTATAGAAGGCTGTGTATGTAGTTAAGACTCTCATGTGAAAATTGACTGGAATTACTATCCTGTATCACTACTCTGTCATATATCTCGGCAAGTCCTTCTCAGTGACATCGAGTAGTCTCGTCTGAATTTTGTAATAACTTCTCCAACAACAAAGCATTCAGAAAATAATCTATCATCAAATGTGCATGCACTGCACGAGAATATGCTTTTCCAGACAGGATATGGCTGACTGTTTTTTCAGCATAGATTAGCTCCAGAATTTCTTGTTCACCCGATGCACTCATAATACTTCCAATAGTATCTAGCAGGTTCATCACACTATGAAATGCACCGAGAAGCAAGCAAACATGATTCAACTCTGGGTACTACTGAATAATATTTGAAGCTTTCCAAAACAGTGTTTGATCAAATGTTATCACTTGAATGACATTATGCTCTTGGCCGAGATTTGACAGAAATTTCATTGTTGACAATATGCATGTTATATTGAATGGCTGCAGGTCAATGATCGTTAAATACTTCACCACGGACTTAGACAAAGGAATTCATCTCGGTCATGAAGGATGTGCATCATACCAGACCAGTTCGGACGATCAGGTATCAGCATAAGGGAAATCTGCCACAATATATCTACAGGAGTGACTGTATTGGCAATATGTGGAAATTCGCCAAATGTCAAAGGACTATGCTCTGATCTGTGTTTATATTGGTGTAGTTTTGGGCAGCCAACCTCTAAAATCTCAGCATCTGTGACCTTCCTTCTAGGAAGTTTAAACAAGCCATATTTCCCTGGAGTTAAAGCAGCTATGATCCCCACTGGAATTATTGTGTTCCTACCATCCAATTTACAGAAGTTGTGATCAATATTAACTGAATGAACATCACAGATGTGTCTTCTTCAGTTTGAGGCAAATTCGTGGAAGATATCACAGCAGCATTTCTTACAAATCGTAAGATTTCCTCGTAGCTTTATGTGTACCCCAGTTTATGCAATGTTTCAATGAAGAATTTGGATCGGTAATGATTATGCAGCTGTACACCAAGTCCTACTTGTAGGAGTGCCACAATTTTACGAGGGCGAACAGATTGCATGATACACTGCCATATGGATGCAATTTTCAAGTCACAATCTGCTCCTAGAAACAGTGTCTTGAGAAGCAGTTTTAGATTATTTGGGAGGTAAGCTAGGCTTTTGCCGATGTCAACCTCTGGTGAGAAGGGATAATGACCTTCCATTTCATAATTTACAGATTTTATATAATTTTTCATTTTTTACTTCCTGCCTCAGTAAGCAATATTTTCGGGGAATCTATATCTCTGTCCTTTGGTTTCTCATAGTACTCACCCAAAATATTTTCAGCTTGTCTAGTAAGTATCACAACATCGTGTTTTCTTTCTTGGTTAAGTATTATTATGTCACTGCCATGCTTTTCATATAACTTCTTTTTCATATATATCCTGTCGTATGCTGATTCCTCACTATCCTTCAGTTCATCCCCCATGACAGATAGAAGATCCAATATGATAATTTGCTCCTCATCATTATTTTCAAAATTATTACAAATTTTAAGAAAAATGTACTACTAGTAATTAAAACTAACTTGCTAAGCGACGCATAGCGTAGGGCATATAAAACGTCAAGAAAGGCTGATGGTTCGGACTGCACACCGTGTGCGACGGCCGCGAATCACGGGCAAGACACTTTGCATGCTCCTTGGAAAAAATAAACTAAGATCAAGGTCATCTGCCGTTGAGTACTCAGCACAAATGATCGGTTGCCTAACCACGCTACGACGCGCGCCGGTGGCAGTTCCTCACACATTTTCCTTTCATGTCACTATCCCTTCGCACGTTAAATATTTTATCCATAGCGAAGAGGACTTCACCCCATCCATTTTCCTACTACCAGAAGAAGATGTAATATTTACATATTTGGCCAGTTAAATATTCAAATAAATTCACATTACCACCGTCCATTATGCGTGATTAGGACACCACGCTTATCAAAGTAAGGGGGTAATGTTATTCGCAGCAACAGACGTGCTAGCCTGATTGCGAGAGTACAATCGTACCATGAGGAAGTGGAATGAAGTCTTGAGTGCTTAAAACAAACCCCCTCCAGGCAGGGCTGATTGTTACTAAACACGGGCCAATATTACAGCTGAAAACACGATGAATGAGGTTTTTGTGGTCGAGACACTGCATCAGGAAGTCGTCCAGAGATGGGGACGTGCCTTCCGCAGATATACGGTTAGTCATCAGCCTTCGGAATTATGAATAAGGTGACAACGTTCCCTATGGGCTATTTTATATGGCGTGGCTTTGAAGTAATTTAGTAACTAAAAAAAAAAGTAATCATTAACACAATGTAACCAATTAATATAATAATAGCTCCTCCGGGTTGAAGTCTAACTAAAAGGTTTGTAAACGAGACGTAATTTATATGATTTCAACACACGGTCGATAAAGAGATAAATAGTATTGACCATGGATTTACACCTATTCCCAACTTGTACGTTATTATAAACTAAAAAGAATACACCTTTTTATAAAACGTAACAAGTCAAACTGTGAAGCCGTGGATGAAGGTCTTCAGGAGTGACACCTCACTGTATGTGATCTGACACTCAGACGGACGTGTGTGGAACTGGCGGGTTTCTGGAGAACTTCATTTAACTTACTGTAGTATGTAATGTTGACAGTGCAATTTGGTAGCGAATATGTAATAGCTAGGAGCCGTTTCTCTTGGTTTGGACTTAAGCCTTTACTTTTAATCGACGGATCAATGAACGATGACATACACCAAGGCATTTCGGAAAACAAAATGTTTTCCACGCTGTCCAGTAGTTTAGAATAAGCATTTTCCTGAATGAGCACAGTAATTATCTCGAGCATAACGCAAGATCAGTTGCGTCGTGGTTTGAAGACAATCAGGTGAATCTGCTTAACTGGTCATTGAAAGCCCTGACTTGGACCTAATCTGAACATAAGCTGAATTTTCATTTACGTGCCAGACCCACTAGACCAATCGTTCTTAAACTTCGGTCCGCAGACCACTAGTATGGGCAGTGGCTAGATCCTAGATGGTTCGCGAAACTTACATGAGTATGCAATTAGATATTTTCACTTGCTGTATAGTTATTAATTCTGATAATGGTACAGTACTTACATATACAATTTTCTATTGTTCTATTTATTTCTTTACTCGAAGTGAATTTTCTGTTGGAACCAATTTCTAAATAAAGCATAAAATATAACGACCGAGAACTGAAACCCCTTGCATAATTCCAAAGGCTAATTATGTAGAAATCGCACCTCCAGGCTTTCAAAGCCAACAGGCTGGTGTAGTCATATTTTTATTTATCTGTAGAATATCTTACTTTATTGCACTGTGACTCTTTGTGAATATAATCAAAGCTTCTAGAAAGAACAGCCTCATTCAATCATTTTGTATTATGCTTATAGCTCTCTCATGTTTGAGGTGATTTGTGAGCTAGAGGGTTTCCCTATATTATTCATACTTTTCTTATTCTGTATAAGGGGTTACACAGAAAAAACAACACAAATGTGTGATTATAACAAAAGAAGACGAGTTAAACTTTTCGGGGTGCTAAGTATTGGGTTTTCTAATCATTTTACTGACTGTTTCAATAGTCTATAAATCGGAGAAGTAAACGCGGTATTATAAGGTATTGCAGAATTTTGGTTTTCATTATTACAGAGCAATACCAAATTCTAGTTTGTTAATGGACTTAGTAACCTTGAACTGGCGTTCAATAATGTGACGCCTTAAAAGCAGATGAAAGATTTACACAATGTTATTTGTTATGCGGTTTGTTGAACGACAGTTGAATGGAGTAAGTGCGGTTGTTTTTATTGTTCAATAGTAGATTCAGATTTCAAGTAACTTTCCTCGCAAATTTATTGAAGTCTTGAAATAAATGGAGACGTCAGCACGGCTAATTTACTAGCTACTTTAGGCATTCAAATTTATATTTGAAGTCATCAGATATGGAAGAATTTTGATGGTGTTACATGCTTT
The DNA here is from genome assembly GCA_029891345.1 of Dryococelus australis. Lineage (NCBI taxonomy): Eukaryota > Metazoa > Arthropoda > Insecta > Phasmatodea > Phasmatidae > Dryococelus > Dryococelus australis. The sequence goes on from CM056996.1 coordinate 154,365,907, forward strand.
CTTATATTTATGCGTTTATGCCAGTTATATTGACGAGGAGAGAGTTTATATAGTAAGGCAACTTTAACTTACTCTTAAAGAAGCCTATCCATTGGTCCAGTGGTCGGAGCGTTTAATTAGTAGGCCAACACCACAGAAACACCAAGCCCACTACATTTAATGGCTCCAAAAAACCCTTCGAGCTGAAACCCCTATCATAATTCCTACAGACGTGTCAAGCAGTGTTTTAACTTGGACACAAATATATATTCTCACTTGATTCGTTTAAAACGTAATGGTAATAAATATCGTCTTAACATTTAATTCTACAGAACTATTGGTCTTTGGGACCTGCCAGGGCAATGTTGATTTTTACACATAGCAGGAGGATACACGGTGGTAAGGCTTATCTACTCGGATTGGGAACAAATAGAGATTATGCTAAATTCTGTTTTGCAGCCGAATTATAGCAACGTGTCAACATATATTGCAATATTGACATACAAAACGGGTAAAATCTGGTACATATGAGACACCAGTGCTACCTGGCGGGAAAGAATGTTCATGCTGAGATGTTCACATTGAGCTTACCAACCTGAGTAGAATAAACCCTAACAGTGGCCAAAGAGGAGAAATGAAGCAGTTATTTCGAAAGTGTTCAACATAGGTACCGTGAACCAACTAGAGTTTCGAAAACCCGCGTGTGTATGAACAGCTGCATCGTTGCCTAATGTTTAAAGGGATGCGTGTGTATGAACAGCTGCATCGTTGCCTAATGTTGAAAGGGATAGGAGGACTGAGGGTTGAACAACAAGCTACCCCCGCAAGACAACATTCGTCCCTTCCCTCCCCCCAGCTTCTTTCACATAGAGCGCGGCGTCTTGCCAGGCATTGTGCACGCGCGTCCCCAACTCCCCCCCGCCCCGCAAGAAACCAAATTCCACCCCATCACGCGGCGGCAACCTGTTACTTCCGCGCCGCTACGCGCGTGCCAGCGCACTCCTGCGGCAGCGGCTGGAACCGACACGGCTGGCGGCTCATTCTCAGAATAGCGCAAATAAAGCCAACATAGAACACGGAATCGATACAGAAAGTCAAGTCAATGCAAAGTTGAGAAGAGAGCGATGACAGCGCCACCGTGGCAGTGGCGCCCACTAAAAGATAGGATCTACATTTCTTTTTTGTTTTCTACTTTGACGTTTAAGAATGTCGATACAGTTTTTACCTTTCAAATGCAGATAATAATCGACTTTACGAACATTGTTTATTGTTTACATGTTAATCGTTTCTTGATAGTTACTCTTAGAAATTTACCATTCGTCATTCGTTATGAAATTGCCGACGTACAAGAACTTCTTCCAATAAATAAGAACACCTTTAGGAAATATCCGACTCAAAAATCTTTCGGAAAAAAAAAAAAAAAAAAAAAAACCTACCACAAGCACTTAATTGCCTAACCTCGCTTACTATTGCTCGATATTAGTGCTTTCATGTTCACAGGGGACTTAATTCAAACAAAAATTATTACAGTTGTGAAGTTTTGAAGGGATATTATTATCTTTGATTTCACTTGGTTAATTTTGTCAACCCATGCTGTGGCTAGTCTCAGTGAGGTTACTAATATCAGGGTAAAATGCAGCTGCTGCTACTGCAACAAATGCTTGACGCATTTATCCCTTCCTCGTCCCGATATTCTGCAGAGCCTGTTATCAACTATACTTACTGTAAAACCCGTAGGTTTGCACTGATACAACTATTGGGTAAAGATATACCTAGTGTGGACTTCCCCAGGTTAAATTTTCTGACCACTCCAGCAGGTAAGAATCTGTAGTTCGAGGGATAAACACCACGTCACGCTAGTCCATTTTCGTGGCGTGTGAGTGGGGCATGTCGGCGGCGTTGCCACATTGACATCTACCCTCTCTTTCGCTCATACTCCATCTCTGTCACCCCCAGTCCCAACTCTGCAACAGGTAGAACGTGTTCTGAATGTCTGCTTTACCCACAAGCTGGTACAGACAATATGGCGGACAACCGACTTCCAAACTCAATTCGTATATATCCGTTTACGAAAATATTACAAATTCTGTAAAACATATGTATGAACAAAATGAAACTTAATGTACGCTTAAGTAACGGGAAACCTTGCGTATTACTTTCACGGTTATAATAAAAGAATAAACATAGCCTTATAAAATTCGCGTTAACTGTGGATTTATGTTCTATCTATACCTTATCACACGTGTGTCTAGTAAGTGGTTTGTGTAGCTTAGTGAGTAAGTGCGCAAGTCTGTCACATTATGGCTGTTTATAACTTATATTATTGTTAGAAAATGTTCATTTCCAAAATATATTTTTCTGAAAGTAATAATACGCAAGTACCAGCACAATACAATCTACGAGTGGTGGTTTTGTTTTAACTACAACGATTGTTTTCTAAAGTATATCATTTGAGTTGTATAGCGAAATAATGTTAACAGGTACGCATGAAAGCCTGAAGTTTAATATTGTAACATTTCTGTCTTCTTTTGGCCGTAAAACCGTAAAAGCTTGTTTAATTGCAGAGAGCACAAGATTGATTACTATGCGCATTTAAAAACAGGAGCATAGCCGCGATGGGGGAGGGGGGTGATATATTGGGACATATCCCCCCACCGAAATGAAAACAAGATTTGAAACCAAAATTACAAGTTTTATTTTATTTTAATTCGATGAATATGTGATCGTCCTTGCACATGAAGAATGTTTATAGCATTTTGTGGTTCCATATCTGTACATGAACCCACTGATTATAAATAATAATGTAACTGTAAATTTGTAACAATACAGGTTTTGTATTTAGTTAAACATAAAAATATGATACACCCTCCCCCTTTCTCCACGCAACCTCACACACACCGAGTACATTCTTAGCTACTCCCTTGTTTAAATAATATACCGATGTTTTAATGAGTGGCGTAAATGTCCGTCATACATACATGTGAATACGGTACCTTGTTTTCCATACATCAGCAGTGCCGTTACTTATATCATTTCGCATACATTAATAGTACTCGTACGTTAAAACCTTAACCAATATAGTTTTCAGGGGAAAAAAGAAACAATCGTCGTACATTGTAGATGCACCAGGAAGCATCTACATATAAAATTTGGTCGCATTTGTACCCCTGTCCCCTGCGAGTGGTTTTGCCTACCATTTACAAGTTTCTATTAGAACTTTAGGTAACGTTTGTGTACGAATGGATGCGTTCTTTCTTCCCTTATGCTATAGAATTTTGTATGACTTCTGCTGTGCCCATGAGTATAACAGAAATGAGTAGAAATTGGGCTCGTTAAGGCCGGCTTTAACGACTCACGCCTCTCGCAGAAATTAGGCACTAGAAACTTTTTAAATTCTTTTTAAAAATCGGAAGAAAAACGGTTTTGAAAATATGATACACTACATTCTGCTAGTATTATACTACCATATTACAGTTAACATTTTTAAGTGGTAGGGGAATGCTAGTAAAAGGAGCAAATACCCACGATAAACAAGTGGAATCTACACTTGCTGCACGAATTAACATTCCGTGTTATGAAGATGATCATGCATGTTATAAAATATATTTCGTTAGTATAGTATAATAGTGCAAACAAAATGAGTGGTCGTTTACGAAAAAAGTATTTATTCATTCAACACAAAATGGGGCACACAGAACATATCTGCTTTTAGGAAAAGTAAATTATAATTATGTAAATATGCAAAAAAGTTAACACACAAAAATGACCTACTGTAATAAATCATTCCAATTGTTACATATTTGTCGTAAATTTTTGCCATTATCCATCTGCAGATAGGAGACAACAAACATTCCAGAATACACGGAAAACTTTTAACACAGACAAAATATTTAATAATATTTCTGTTATTCTTGGTAACAACTGTACACTATGAATAGAGACATTTATTGATTCTACTGTGCTTTAACACACATGCACACCGTATTGCAGCGTAAGTTGCGACGTCGTAAGTAAAACTGTGTTTACAATAGACATATTTAAGCATTATATTACGCGTTAAGACGTGTGCAGAAGAAACGAATGTGTGTTCTCTTATGTTTTGGTTCCTAGTGGAACTTATCAGGTCGTGTGCGTTGGTGGGATAGCCTTAAGAGTCGGGGGGACTTGACCCAAAATACGTGATTTTCTCACCGGAAAGATACGCGGTACATCGTGGTTGTTTATACATTTTGCACGCCGGCTGTTGAGAATTAGTGTAGCACCAGCGAGGGGTATAGGATGGAAGTTTTCATCTTATTGCTCTAAACATCAGCTTGTCTTCTCTGTTCCCGTAACAAAGAGAATGATAAAGAGACGTGCCAGAATCCCACTTTCTGCTACAGATTTGATGTTTGTCAGTCTCAAGTTACGAATTAGCGGGAATAGTGTAAAACGGACCATTTCCCTCTAAACGGTTTTCAAATTCTTTGATATTTGTTCTAAAATATATTAAAATGTGTACTCATGTATTATGGAAAATGTTATGCAATATATTCTTAAGAGAAACTTTTATTTTTAATTTTTTCAATTACTTTAGTATAGATAATTTCTTTTAATATAATATTACTTTTAGTATATATAATTTTTAGTTTAATCGAAAAACATTTTAATGGCTTGTTTGTATTTGAATAGCGTATATAAATTTTACGTATTGGTGGGGCGTTTGAGAGTGGGACAGAGGGTCTTGGAGAAAATCAATATAATATAGCCATAATAATTACAAGAATTTTTTTCTCAGTGATGAAAAACTTGACTTTTGGCCGTTTGTAATTGGCTATATTTCTTTTTGTAACAAAATAGTTATTCATAATCTTATTGTAAATATTCCAGAACATGAATAGCAATCACGTTATCGATATTTTGCACTATATAAAACAGCGATGCTAATAAATAATGGATTTATTGAATGGAATAATGATTAGGTGACCCGGTTTTGTATAGAATCATTGTGACGTATTTGGTAAATTGATATTTCGTATCTTGTATATAACGGATGTTAGCAAAAATACAAAATGACAAAATTAGCGCTATGTGGGTTCTGACATTCAAAGCACATGCACGAATGCGTACTTGAAACGTATTAAAAAATAACTATCCATAAAATACACTAGACATGTTTTTAAAAGGAAGTAAGTATTGTGCTTTGTTTATATATTTCGCAACATATGTTTTATTTTAAGTCGCTATTTTATATTATATCATTTTCTTGTTTATTAACATATTCGCAGCATTTCAGTGATGATCGTAGAAATATTACGTCAATTTTAAGCATTTAATTTATATAAAACAAATTTTCACTGTTAATGTACGATTGTGTTGCCGCGAGTGCTAAACAATTGCCTGTCGACAACGTCCGGACTGATACCTACGAAGTTACGTTACAAAATACCTAATTTGTCATTTCGGACATTACAAAATACCGAATTTGTCATTTCGGACACGGCCTTAGCTTGACTATTAGTGATTGGCACCGAGTCATTGCATTCAATGGATGTTTATTGTAGAAATAGATATATTTTGTAATGTATCTACCTTCAATGTCAACGTTTTTCGCACTGTTATGAGTCCAAGGTTTCAGCGTAGAATATTAAATGGTGTGCTGTGTTACACTCGTGTAAATGTAAACACACACAGCTGCCAACTTTTCAGACAGTATTCACAAATGCACATCATTACTGTAAACTTGAATTTTACATAGACGACAGTTGTATTGTCGCCATAAAACAAACATCTGTTAGAGTAGAGCCTTATAAGTGATCGTTAATGTCCTTTTCCCGCAGTGTGCATAAGTTGTAATTATAATTGTAAATGGCTTTTTAACGTCCCCCAGTTTTATGCAGGAAAGCTTATCAGAGGACGGCTTACAGACTAACTTATAACCTAACTTAAATTTACACCCATGTCTTACCCAGGATTCAAACCTAGAGCCTCCTGCACCCCAGATCGGTGGCGCACCAACAGTGTGCATAAAGTTTTCTGCTTAATGAGATGCACGCTCATACAGCGTTCGCAATTCGTCTACGTACGTAAATATTTTACATGCCTCAGGAAATTACATACGCACATACACGAGGAAACAATTGCGTGTACGTCTCGCGCCCTCTACAGCCCATAAGCTACTAGTTTGAAAATCGATTTATATGTAGTTTATAATTGTTATTCCTAATATTTATTTTTATAAAGAATGCAATGGAGGCGTTAACTTTTGAGAAACGCCACTGAACAAAGTTATTAACAATGTGTGCTCTTTAACTTAATGATCTAGAAGAGCCGGGATAAACATAACCAGTTTTCTTCGTGATATGTTATAAACCGGGAGTGGCATTGAATTTATAGTAAATATGCAGATAATTGAGAATACTACCAATGTCATTACAAGGCAAGGCATGGATGAGTGAAAACGTTATATCAAAAACCGGCCCTTTAATTTTTATGAATATAAATATTAGTGTTCAAAGGAAATTTACCTCTAGTTGTTACCAGTTTTAACAATACATTGTCGAAAATTTGCGTTTACTTACTCGAATATATATATTCATCAATTTCTTGTAAAAATGTCTATGATTGGTTGATAGGAACCCTTTCATTGTCATGCGCTTTCCAGCTACAGCTCCTAAAGATTTGGTAGTTCTAAATCTATGCGCGTACGTTCCAGCACATATTCAATATGTGTTTTCCCCTTCAAAATGCTTCTTCAGAATCTTATCAGCTAACTAGTTGCTGTAAGGGATGCAAATAAGTATGTCTGTCAGAATATATCACGTATCGAGCCGAGTGGAGTATTTTTACACACATGAATGCATACGTAGGGTCGGACACAGCCTTAATGACACTTGAATCGACACTTTGAACGTACCGATTATTTGCGCGCGCGGTCACCTTTGTAGTAGATCACAACCCTATACTGTAAACATTGCGTTCAATTGTAGACCGTCGTGCGAACATATATTTCTCCACTATTGAACAATTATTTCCTGCCCATTTCCTTTCACATAAGAACAGAATGAAAAGTTTACTATGATGTATGACATTATTCATGATTAATATGACGTTTGAAATTGTAAGTGGCAACAGTACTACTCGTATTTTATCATGAACACCTAAAATATAGTAAAATAATATATTGTAATAAAAAAAAACCGTTACATATTTATAAAAATTCATTTTCGCAGAGGTAAATAAAACCAAACAGTAGTTGATATCGCTGCATATTTCCGCAAACACATATTTCTACGACATAAACGAAATTCATTCCATGGTCGCCACTAGTAAATCATGAGTTGGGTATTCACAGCTGCGACGAATGCTGGTAACTCGCGTGCGACAGGCTCGCCTTTGGCAGAACTTGAACGAACACGTGGGTTAGCTGAGGCCAGGCTTATGACATACTTTAACCGACTGTAGAACTGGCAACATTGCGCAGATGACATAGTTGATAACACTAGCGCTCCTCTGGATCATTAGCGGAACCAACACGTAAAACTGGACAGACTTTTTCCTATCCCATGTCCACTCTAGTATATATCTTTACTTAATGATACAACTACGTTACAATTTTCATTTCAGTGACATACTGTCAGCAATTGCCTACTTTGCACACACAAGACAGCTTTAAAGTGAATATTCTGAAAAATTATTTAATATGGTATAAAAATATATATTAAAAAACATTTTAACTTAGTGCACGGGTCACAGTGGTTTATGATCATATTACTCACCTCTATTATGGCGAATGGGTTTGATCCCTGCGGGACCACTACCAATATATGCATATTGCCAACATGGCAGAAGTGTAACCGTTGGCAGAGGGATTGTTCAGAGTATTCACATTTCCCTCGCCTTTGCATTACACCACATTCATGTCACTTCATTCTAGCTAGCACTAGGACTTTCAATGTTATGCACCGCCGAAATCTCTCACTTTAACTTTGTGCACACCACCACCAAAATGCCCCAAACAACTGTGTACAATAAAATTACTAGAACTTCATGACGAAATATCACAATCGCTTGGGATTCAGCATTATTTTTGACATCCAATAGAAAAATTACGTACAATATCTGTGGTGGTAGAACTTGACATGGCTTATTTTACAATTAGATGCACTGTACAGATTTCTATATCTGAAATTTGACCACCTTCCCAGTGTATTAAGAGAATGTTTTCTAACTTGTGCATAGTGTCAATAGAAATAGAGGTTTACATATGGCTATGCTACTAGCTTCATTAACTACATTACTTTGAACAGCAGGAAATTACAGCAGTGACATTGCAGAACTTTAAAAATAAAATGTGAAAAATTACTCACTTTCAAATTTAGTACCTGAACACTGTACTAAAATAAGACATATTCCTTTAAATAACCATTATCACAGTCACTGTGGTTTTTATTTCCATTTAGTTGGTGCTGTTCCATGAACTGAAATTTAATTTCTATGAAGTTGTCATACATGTCTTGCAGGAACTGTTTCTTCATGTTCAATTTTTTCTTATAGGATCCCATTTCTACATTCTAATATTTATTGTATCATTGTGACTTCGACTTTACAAAAATGTATTGCTACCACACCCAACATTGAACTTCTGCAGGAGTCTTTTATACAAGAACAACTATCTAGGTTGTTATGGTTAGGAAATAGGTTAGTTGAAAATACATTTATTCTATGGGACTATAAATTTTTTCATTTTTAAATAAAAATCTGCTGAAATAACATGCCCTTTAAGTGGCTTTAGTATTCCAAAACTGCTACACGCCAAAAGGACATTTTGTGTTATTCAATTTTAATTTCTCTGGATGCAGCACACATTTGGTGCCCAAAATTTGGGTCTCGATATTTCAGAGGAAGTGCACACAGAAAAAGAATTACTTTGAAACCACTGTATGCTAACACTTCAGCAAAAGTTGGTAGGAAAGTTAACTGAACAAAACTATAGTACTCTGTACAACCTATTATTCACAAATCTACAACCACAACTGTTCCAATGTATGGTTCATGTAATAAAAATAGCATAATCTTAAAACTTCATCAGAATCAAGATGTTTGCGATCCCTTTATAAACATCCCATTATCTCAAACCCAAACTTAATTATGTACTCCCTTTACTGTTGTCAGTTTTCGTGACTCCATACATCCCATCACTTCTCCATTATTACAACTACCTTCACATTAAATTACACACTCACCTCGTAGCTTGGGATTGAATGAACTTGGTATTCAAACAAAATTATTTATCATATTGAATATAAATAAATTACACTTCTCCCAAGGCATGCCATTAAACTTATACCAAACTGACACGAAAAAAACGAAGCGAAGGATACCAATTAGAGCAACCATTTCAATATGTTTTAAATTTTTTTGAAATGAAGATCTTGGGAGAGTTGACCTTAGTGAGAGTGTTTGTGAATAATTTCGAATTTCACAGTATGAAGTGTTAGGATGTAAAAAGTAAGCGTAAGTTCGAGTGTGCCGGGAGTTGAGATTCTTTGAATATGGGTTGTTAAGTTACCTATTTTTTGAGTTACAATCAATGCCTGACCTTATATTTTAGAATATTTAATAGATAATGGTGTTGACAGTAAATTAATTGGTCGGAGACAGTGATAATTTTCCATCGCAACGGTCTTACAGAAGAGTTTCATTTTGGTTCAGATGACTTTCGTCCAGCTGCATGATTAGAAAGAAGTTGTGTGTTTCCTTTATTTTTAAGCTGACAAACGCTTGTTTACTTACACCGTACCAATGCAATGCAATGACCAACATGGTCGAATATGTGATTTTTTCTCTGCATAATGTAATCGACGTTCGTGCCGTTTTTAGTCGCAGGTTAGTACTTAAGTGTTTTTGTTGACGAGGTCGGTAACAGTAGTAAGTACAACTGTTATGATTTTGTACCGACTGCCAAGCAGTCCCAGAATACTTAATCCACTCAAAACCTGCACCACTGTGCTTCTTGGAGCACAAGCGATAGCGATCACAGAGGACACGCCTATTTACTTGTTTAATACATTTTTGCCTGCTTCATACGTATCTGTTAACATCTTACGAAGCAGGTAAATTGGCGTGTGCCCTCCCACAACGCAGCCTACAGCATACATAGAGTCAAGATGAGGTATATCGCTTATTAGTTTTCTGCGGATTTACACAACAATGAACTACCCGAAAGGAACACAACTGTCAAATGCACATGGTCAACAATGATGAACATGTTTGTTCATATCTTAAATGATAAGCACTATTATATAAATGAATTACTTTTACTCATTTTAATTTAATTAAACTGCCCAACAAATTGGTTAGAGGAAGTATAAAAACATCTCAACGTACTAGTTTACTAATCAGTGTTGTAACCTCAAATCCAATCTATGTAGATGTTGGAAGTCGTAATGGCATAAAAACCATTCAATGTTGGGACACGGAGACGGGTTGTGCGCAGCCAGAGAGATCGCTCTACCTCATATTAAGTTATGGTATCACCTTTCCCTTTCCAATACTGTTACTGATAAATGGTATTGAAGATACTCCCCATCTCTAGTACCCAGAGACAAAATGGCATCAGTGACGTTACTAAAGGCGACAGGGTCTACATTGCTCCCTCCTTAATTTAGTACTGTAAATGGCCACCTGAACTGTTTTTGTTCATCTTGGTGCGTTTAATATAGCTGCACTGAGCAGACTTCAATACATGCCAGAACGACGTCAACTGGAGTACCACATACTGGCATTGGCCTTGGAGATATGTTTCAGTAACCGATACCTGCTACATACCCACCATGGCCAACTGCAAAACCGCACGAAGCGACCAAAGGGGTCAGTGTAGGAGCTATGGTAAGACATTGTGCCGATTTCCCACCTATTTTTTTAAGTATTCCGCGACGAAGCACTCTACGTAATTGCGGCCAGCTTTTTCACCGATGCTATCGCCGATACCGAAGTGCGGCAAGCAGTGTTCCTGGCTGCACCCTATACCTTGTAGAACGCCCTGGCCCAGGCACTCGAGGTGGGGTCAACAAGACAAGTGTTGGCACCCCGATGCCCGATACAGTCAGTGATGCTGAGCGAAGACGATGACAGCATCAAGAATAACCTGAAGGAGATGAAGACGACCACGAGGGACATTGTCTCCAGGGTCTTGGCTACAGAACTTCGCCGCCCCCACTCAAATGGCCTGAGTGTTGGTCATGTGAACAGCTGCAGCCCCTGCGAACGTACTGCTCACAGCAGCAGAAGCGGGAAATTAGACAGCGAGAGGCAAGGGAAAGTAAGACACATTCGGAAAACTTGTAAACATCGATCTTAGAAGCGGAATGTTGGTGACTGCAGGATGAAAAGCCCCAATGTTCTTACAGGCATGTTAGGTGTAACATGATTTGGATGCTGTACTGGTGGAGAGGAACCAGAATGATATTACTTGTCGGATGGTCATAGCCACTGGAGCTACCATAACAGTAGCAATACCAGACATTCTCGGGCCTTCTCCCAGTCATCACCTGATAACAACATGGACATTGCTATCCGAATACGGTAACAGGCGAGACCAAACCAGTTAAAGGTAAGAGAAGGGTGAACTTGAAGCATTCAAACTTTAGTCTGGAGCACGATATTTACTTAGCATAACAGAGGATGAACGTGTTTTGGGACTGTAGATACTTCATACATAAGCTAAGGTGCTGTGTCGATACTTGACTTGGTATAAGAATGTTGAGCCGTACCGAGTTAGTGGTATCAACATGGCAAGATTTGTCCTCTGTCGTATGCTGTCAGTCTGCTTTGCTACCCGCTTCCAGCAAAATTGTCACATAACTGGCAGATGTCAAGGAATATGAATCACACATTTGGTCTTATTAAGCTAGCAGAGAAGTATGGCATCCAGCCAGGCATTGTCGTTGTAGCAAGAATTTTGGTATCTTCGGACTCTGATAGTTTACTAGTTACAATGAATAATTGGTCCGACAGTGCTGTTCGTCTTGAGGAGGGGGCCATAATAGGAGCTTGCAAGCAGGTCACACAGGTCCTAAATGTTCCAGAAGTTTCTAGAATAAAACAAATCCAATGCCCTCTACCAGAAGTACTAGATAAATTGCTAGTAAGAACAAGAATATACCTCAGTTGGCGACAGGGAAAGGCTGTATCTGAATTACAGCAGAAAAATAAAGATGCCTTCTCGTAAGGACGAAATGACCTTGGAAAGACTAATGTAACTTGCCATTGAATTGATACAGGACGTGTTCCTAAAGAAACCACCAAGAGGACTACCATTATCTTGATGTGAGACAGTAGAAGGTATTCTGAAGGAAACAAATTAGTGGAATTTGATAGAACCATCAGAAAATCTGTGGTCTTTATCCATTGCACTCGTTATGAAGAATGATGACTCGCTAAGGTTTTGGGTTGATAATGCCAGCTTAATAATGTGACAAAAAAGACTCTTATTCACTTCCAAGGATAGGCGACATACTTAGCAGCCTATCAGGTTCGCGATGGTTTTCTATTTTGGACATCAAGAGTGGGTACTATCAATGTAAGGTGGCCCCTGAGGACCAAAAGAAGACTGCGTTTTGTGTCCAAGGGAAAGGAATCTGGCAATTAAAAGTTATGCCTTTTGGGATGTGTAATGCTCCTGCCACCAGCGAACACCCGGTGGAAAGTCTTCCCTTTAGAAGCCTCTCAGGGTTACCTAGATAATATTGTTGTGACAGGAAGGACATTTGAAGAGATCTATAATTGTTAGATTCTGCATTCCAGAAAGTGGCCGCAGTGAATCTGAAACTGGTTCCTAAGGAGTTCCACCATTTCCAAAAAAAAAAAAATAATAATAATTTCTTGGGACATGTGTTGGCCCACAGAGCAGAAACAGACCCCGAGAAGACCACATCAATGAGAAATTGGCCAATACCAATCTCCCCCAATCCTGGGTTTTCCATGAACAGCGAGGGCATGTTTATTTTGGATACTCAACCTAATGATGTAGGCATTGGAATTATGTTATCTCAGATTCAGGATCGGTAGGAAAGGCCAATAGAATATTTCAGTAAGATACTGCACAAGCCTGAGAGAAATTACTGTATCACATGCAGGCAGCTTTTGACCACAGGAGAGGCAATTTCACACTTCCACACCTACCGTAACGTTGCATAGCACGATGGATACAGCATCTTCATAAATACGACTTTGAAATACAGTACCACAATACTAGTGTTCATTCCAGGAGGCTATGTAAATCATTCTGTTGTCATTGCGAATACCAGGAATAAAGGAGTGGTGAATCACTGAAGGTATGAAGGGCAAGAATTTAAGGTTCTGTAGGTTGTGATAGGTCACCTACATGGAGGGATGAGAGTATTATGGAAGATCAGCTAAATGATCCCACTTTGCATCCAATAGTTAAGTAGAAAGAAGCTGGCTGTCGGGAAGATGGGAACAGATATTCAGCCTGAGCACAACAGTTAATGCATACTTAGCACAGTGGAATTCCCTCATACTGAAGAATGGAGGTGCTTTGCAGGAACTGGGAAAGTAATGATGGGAACTACGCCTCCTTAGTGGCCTGCTATTTGGTCGGCCGATAGAAGAGGAAGCTGTCTTTCCTTAGTATGCCAGAGAATTACAGCAGAGACTGGTAGGCAGTCACAATTTTTCCCGATAGCACCTCACAGTAAATATTGGTGTATGACAGGAGAATGTCGGGCGAGGTGTTTCAAGATGGACAATTAGTGTGCCTGTGAAAGCCACAAAGGCTAAGCGTTTGCCTACGTGCGCCAAATATGTTTGCAATAGATTGTACCCAACTGGACCGACACTAACATCAGCTGCCGCCAGCACTTTGTGGCACACACAGTATAATCCATTCACGGTTACTTAAGACTTTTCTGAAGCCCTGCTAAATCTCTACTTCCAGGATATTCCTCCACTTCATACAAACTAAGCTTGACTACGTCTGGAAAATTACACCAAACGACAACGCACCGCATTCGTGCGCACTCAGTGTAACAGTATTTTGTATAAAAACTATTTATCACTAGGCGACGCTACCAACACACATGTTTTATCACTGTTTTTTATTCAAATAGTTTTTAAATGAAGCATTATAATTTATAGATAAAATATGAATAACATTTCAAATTTGACAGAAAAGAAATAACTTTTATGAACACAACCATAAAACACTTCTGATATATGGCATATGTTGGAAATAATTAAACACTTCATACATGGAGAGATTTTTCAAAGGTTTGTTTCAAAAAGGGTGAAAAAACCGCGAATAGACTATAATAAGTGTTTACAGTAGATATATGTATTATTATTGTTCTAAATAAAGGCTTTGTGTATTTCATAGCGCTATAACTAAATTGATTTTTTTCATTAAGACATCTATTTCTTACGAACACGGATACTACCTTGACGACTTGTAAACAGTATTCATGAAAGTTTATGGTTACATTCCACAATTCTTACGTGCCAGTTTAAGTTCAAGCATTTTTACGTATTGACGATAGAATTATCACAGAGCTGTCGCGTATCTGTGCACAGCTCTATTCGAAGCTAGTTTCTCTCGCAGCGTCCCAAATTCAGTTGTTTTCCATAAAATCCAAGAAAATAGTTAATTCAAAATACTCCGAGTGTGTTAGTGTTTGTATTTTGCAATTGAAAACTATAACAAATAAATACATTAACTCTTACATTTTACGCTTATCTCCCGTAGTTTATGGAGAACACACTTGTTACTAGCATAGACGTAATTATTTCTATAGCCTATTGCAGCACTGAGGCATGAGCATTTTATAACATGTATAACATAAATAACATGTATAACGTAAATAAGTTTAAAACATTCCATGATGGCCCTCAAGAAAGTAAAATAGAGAGTAAAAAATTTAAGTAATTACAAAAACAATAATTAAAGCTTTGAAATTTGTTAAATAAATATGTATCTCAAAAGTTTGGGAAGCACGAAGTCTCTTCCAGACCACTCTAGAAATGAGTGTATTTGAAACTACTTTTAACTCCCAGTTCGTAAGGCGAGTACTGTTAATAATGTAATGTCTGCTCTACTAGTGTGAGCGGTAGTAGGCCAAGCTTTTGAGATTATGTTAGAATCCTCAAGTACACTTAGATATATTGTGTGAAGCCTACCAATGTATTTTCCAACTTCCCAAACTACTAGTTTATTGCAGAAAGATATCACTTCACACGAGTAATAGTATCCGCATACTTGCTCGGCGGTTTTTATTACCCCCCCCCCCCCCCCCAATTTCCCATCGCTTGTTTTGATTGCTACCATGGATTTGGTGTATGAGAAGAGTTTATAATTTAATTAAATTTACTAGTACGTCCACATTGATATTTGAATGTTAAATGTGACCATATTTTTACTTTCCTTCCTTATGATCATTTTCCGATGTAGAAATTATTTTCCCTCCAAAAATTTCGGCAGTTCGAGTAAAATTGTTTAGAAAAACACCCTAATGGTTAAATAGTAACGCATATCGAAAATAGCCTCCCATTAAAACGTTTTACTTCGGCGAAATATGATCCAGATGTAAGCAAACGGGGGTAATGATGAGTGAGGAAATAGGATCCTGCGAGTTTGTCCCGCCATCAGAGCTTCCAAGTTGGCGACAGATAAGGATTAACATGCCCAGAAAATACGTAAAATGGGGGAGGGGGGCGCATATACATATACCGAAGTGGCCGTAGTTATTTTATTTCGCAATTTTTTTTATTTTTTATTTTTTAGGAGACAAGAATGTGCATGCAGCGCTGCTGAATTAAAACGCGAAATGAAAAACTGGCTTATCTGTTGTGACACACCGGGGAAGTTCGAACGCTCTCTGTCTTTATCTTCCTTTTTGCCTTCGCCTATCTCCCGCCTCACTCGCAACTTTTCAATCTTCCGGATGCTAGAGACGTTCTCCTGAATATTTCACTCGCGCGACTTGTTTATTTCTGCCTGCACACATCCCTCCCACCCCAATCCCCCCCCCCCTCAAATCCAACCCCTTCTTGCTTCCTCTAACCATCTCCCACTCTTTCCCATTTCCTGCGCACGGCTGTTCGTCTCTCTCGCTCTTTTTTTTTCTGCACGTATCGTCCGCCGGCCGGAAGCAGGGCATAAAAATTGCCAAGGACATTGATGACACAATAATCCTTGACCGTCGCGGGTACAAATTATCGCCTGCCTCGAATTTCTCCGGAGGGGGGGGGGGGTGGGGGCTGACGACCGTTACGTAGGTACGGAGAATTTTTTTTTAATTTATCGCGCCCTGCATGTACGTTATTGTGAGAGGGTTTTAGGGAGGGGGTGAAGTTTCCCCTCCCCGCCCAGCACCATTTCCTCTCCCCCGCACAGCCTAACACTGGCGCTACTCGTCAGATGCCTGGCCTCCCACGCGGCTGTAGGACGGCTGCATTGTAATACCGGCGATGAACGACGGCACAAGGCTCTTCCGGTCAAAGCTGCTCGCCTCCAACCCCCCCCCCCCCTCTCTCCCCGACGACCCGCTGGCGCAAGAACAAAAGCAACCCCGTTCCCGCAGCCCTCCCCGTCGACAGCCATCTTCTCTCCCGCAATCCAATCCCCGGGCCGGCACCGCAGTTTCCAAGCCCCCGCGACGCGTGGTCTCCTATCCCCTCAGGAGTCCTTAGTTCGGAGCCTACTTGCTCACTAACAGCAAAACTCTGTGTTTCCAAGGTTTATTATACTCCAATCGCGAAGCTCAATGATGACAGTTCGGCAATTACAGTTTTTCACTTCCAGGTAGCACTGATTTTAGTGTGTGTCCTGGATTCTCTTCTTTCTACAGGCAAACAAATAAGATAATTCCAATTTTCATTAAATCAACATAATTTTTATAGGCTGTTGACGGTAAAATCAGAACTTTGAAATCTCTTCTTAAGATCTACTTGTATGCACGTTATATATTCTTCGGCCATATATAAAATTAACATTACTATGGGCCGGGGAATTTTTTTATGACAGTAAATACTTTCCAAGTCAGCTAATATTTACACTTCGATGCATTAAAAAAATAGCAAGGGAAATAACATATTTAAAGCTACCGCAAATGGTTTCCTAACACTTTTTATTCGACATTAGGTTATGGAAGTACTTTATATCCTTCGTTACCAACTTTACTGGGCGAATGTCACTCAGTGCGCCCATTAAAATATATGCATGCAGGGGTATTAATTTTTACTAAGGTTCATTTATAAAGTGCTTACTTTATTGTGAACAGACTTTAAGTATTCCGATTGGTATTGTTAGAACGTACGTAAATAATCTTTCGTCTTCGCACTAGAGTGGAAAACTAGCAAAATATACTCGCGTGGTATTTAATATTCAGTGATAAAAAGGATTTAGCAAAGCGCTTTACACAATTAGGTACTTCAAATCATATGTAACAACAATATAGAAAAATTCCTTTTGACGACAGCTATATTCATTTCGCTCGTAAATTTTGTGACGGTTTTCTCTTAAAATATGGGTATTTACGAAAACTCAGTGCCAAACGCAATAATATTTTTTATTTTTAATCTTGAAAACAGAATTGAATACCTTGAATAATAGTTACAAAATAATAATAATACTTACTATTTCAAAACGGAAAAGTTATATAGGCCTATCAAAATTCAAGCCAAACACAAATTTTTGCATTTAAAAGATATATAATTTCTGAGTTTACCGTCAGCTAAAACGTGACCTCTTTGGAACACCAGTGCACCTTGCTTTGGGAATTGCCCTATGCCAAACTGTCCAATACGCAAACTCGCTTTGTTTCTGACATAAGTAGAATTAGGGTAAAGTAGAAACCGAGATTTCTTATGGGTGAGTGTAGTATGGGGATATTTTCCCCCGTGGGGTATACTAGTGATCCTAAGTGGCCTCTTTCAAGTTGGTGGTATACGGTCAAATTCTTTATATTTGTGTGTAGAATTTTCTGTGTTATCCAAATAGTGACATACTTGCTCGCGCCAAATAAATAAGTATTAAATGTATTTCGTAACTATTATGCACCCACTCTAATGGCGTTCAAAAACATAAATGGTAAAAATATAAACGTGTATTCGGTACTAGCTTTCGTGAACATAGTTATTCTGGCAAAAAAAAAATTCATATTTTAAGGAAGAAATAAAGATAGATTTCATCAAAAATTATTGTCCAATTCTATTGACACGTTTATTTAAAGTAGTTGTGTAATACTATGTTTTGTTAGACACAGTTTTACGACATAATATGAAAAACCGTTTGAACATATTTTATCAAACTTCTACTCTAATGCGAACAACAAAGTTTCTAACACTATAGAAACAAGAGAGTTTTTAAAAACTGTATTTATTTTATGAAAATTGGCGGCGAAAAGTTTTTGTTCCCAAACTGTCAGCATTGAGCTTCCCACCCTGAGTAGAATAATCTTAGTGTTTACAACTTGGGGGGTTTCCTCCCTAAATTTAGGAGGAAATCGCTCGTCACGGAGAAAATACGAGGACTTGAAAATTTATGAATATTTTTGAAGGGGAAAACATTAATTTTTGTTTTAAGAAGTTTTATAAATTCTGCAATTGAGTTACAACACCGATGTCACATACTACTGTTGAACATGTTTTTTCTTTGTTCTTCGTAAAAACCAAACTGAGGGACAAATCGTTATTCGAAACTACAAATTGTTTGTTGATTACTAGGTACTGCTAAATGAGGAGAAAAAATATGTTCCCACCAATGTTAGCACTCTCAGGAATAGGATCTATGTACTGACAACAAATTTGCGGTTCTAGAGGAGCTAGGTTCGGAAACTCACGCGAAACATGTCGGCAGCTGATTCCTTGTGGAAAGTGAAATAGACATATGCAATCTTTGAATTAATAGTGCGATGGGGGTAATGACTTGATGGAAATTTTTGGACATTCGACATTGCGATGCAGATGTCGGTCATGGAAAAAATCTCCATCTAATCAGACATGTGCTATGTAACTTACTAGACTAGCTGAATTCGTAAGGGCCATATACTCCCTTGAGTATCGAGTATATTAATGGCATTTTTTAAAAACAAAATATATGTAATGGCGTGAAATTAAACTACGATTATCTGGATAATGTGTAGTGTTATCGAGTTCTTCAACCTATGAAAAACTGGCTGTATTACCTTTCGCCACCATTAAATTGATTGGAGTGTCCACCGTCCAAAGACATACAATAATTCTGTTTTCAAGTTTTGTGGAATCTAGATGCCGTCTTAGTGAGCACTGCGTCCTACTTAAAAAAATATACTTTTGTTACAAGTGCTTATAACCTACAATTTTCCTTTTAACACACAAATTTCTTAGATGCAGCGATACAGTCCCTGACACATAGGTAAAACTTCGAGCACAAGAAGGAAAACCCATCATAAGTAACCGATGTTGGGCCGACTATTCGTAAGTGGACTTACGTGGGACGTAAAAGGAAAATGCACTAAAGTAACACAATCGCGTCTTTTGCATACGTACTAATATGCCTTGTCGCTGTGATCTCTCTTGGACATAGTATGAATGTTCAAATGAGTCAGAATGAGTCAGCAAGTGACAAGCAACTGTGAAGTACAATCATTGTTATGATGATGCACGTACCTGCCTCCCTTATGCGTTGGTCAACTGCAACAAACTTCCCATAATGAGGACTCAGGTGGTTTGGGTATTTCTGTGGTACAAATGACATGGCCTCAGAACACTGCAGCCAGTCGCACCGTACAACAAATGTGTGTCAACTAATTCCTGCCAAGTAAAACTCGACAAACTATATATACTGCAGTTATACACACATGTGCATAAGCCCAACACACGCTGTCTGTCTCGTTTCACATATGCTATCGGGAACAATCGGTCAGCATTCGGTTGCTTACGATGCTTTAACCCCCGCGTGAAGGACGTATTGCCTATGTGCCAGGCATTGTATCGTCGCTACTGAAAACTTTGGGTGCGTTTTAAAAGGAAACGATTAGTTTTAGGCACTTGCAACTAGAGGACCTTTTTTTTTTATAAGGTGGGCGTACTGCTCAATTACATGGCATCGAAATTCCATGAAAGTTGAAGGCGACAAAATTGTATGCAATTAGATGATGGGCACCCCTACAATATAATGGTGGCTGGAGGTATGTCCATAGGATAAATATCTCGATATCACGAAACATTATCCAAATAATTGTGGTTTAATTCCATCTCGTTTCTGAAATTTTGCAGAAATGCCAATTCTAAACTCATTTTTCAAGAGCATACACTTCTCTTATGAATTGAGACAGGCTATAAGTTTCATTGAGTGTGTCTACCTGATTTTCCACAAGTTATCGCCTCTCGAAACATTCCTAATGAGTTTTCGAATAGTCTCTATACCTATGTTGTCAATACGTTGTGTTGAGGTGCAAGGACAAATGGAATCAATAATTGAAGTAATTATATTTTATTTTGTTAAAACAATACTTGCCACTAATTTTAACTATATTTTACACAGTTCAGGGTAGATTTTTGTACATCGGAGTTTCCTGTGTGTGTTTGGAACATGTGTTAAGTTACGTCTCAAGAAATTGTGTGTGTAGGCCTACACATATAATCTATGGTCATAGATACAATTTCGGGGTTTTTCATATGATTAAGGGGGATTTGATGTGGGACCTAGCGGGATCATATGATG
Organism: Dryococelus australis; assembly: GCA_029891345.1. Taxonomy (NCBI): domain Eukaryota; kingdom Metazoa; phylum Arthropoda; class Insecta; order Phasmatodea; family Phasmatidae; genus Dryococelus; species Dryococelus australis. The sequence continues at coordinate 154,386,587 of CM056996.1, forward strand.
ACTGGTTGGCAACACTGAAAACTGTGCTAGGAGAGGAGATGAGCGTAGGTATAGTGCTGGCGCTTCTTGGTTCCGCGAGTGTAGCTGAGAACAGAAGATGGTTCGAACGTGAATGCAAATAAAAAGAACAGTAAGCAGTCGAGGCACTGGGGTGTAACGGCATGTTGCCGAGGCTCGCCAGGCTACGGCCTGTACGAGGAACACGAGTGTGGGGTTCAAAAACATGCGCTGTCAGATTACGGCGCCTTCGCTTGTCGTCCAGATGTGAAGACAAAGCGTCGTGAGACAGGCTCTTTGTTATGTAGGTTATGAAATTCAGCGCACAGAAATTACCTCTTACTTGATATGAGAAGGCTGAGTTAGCTGGCAAAATGCTCAGTGACACCGTTAGTTTTCGCCTTCACTGTTAAGTTAGTAAAAAAAAAAAAACTATGACATTTAACTTTAAAAACATTTAACTGAAAAAATCTTAAAAATTGAAAAATTTTATAACGTCTAAATGAAAATAAGAAATTCGTATTTTTCAAGTTGAATATTATTTTCGCAATGTCGATTTTACGTTGGATAATGTTGACCAGTTTTCCCGGGAAGTATGCTTTGCCTTATTGCATGTAACAATACTTGGTTACGTGTCTCGTCCACGGAGCTTAATGTAATATGGTCCTTGGTAGCAATTTGAATTACGCTTAAAATTTGGCATCTGGATTCCGACAAATAACTGCTTTATATTCGTGCCTTGTAAGATCTAGAGAATGAACTTGACTGATATTTTGTCAAAGAGTTTCTTTCCATAAAATGCATCCTCTGGTTTGTGATTATTACAAAACATATTTTACCTAGATTAAATGTTCCAACATATATTACCTTCATACCGTGTGTATAATAACTGCTGCTTCTTTACTCAAGTTGAAGGAGATAACGCTGCGTCCAAGTACGCATCCACGGCATGATAAATTTTTACTATTTATAATTTTGGCCATTCCCATTCTGCTAGTCGTGTCTACGAAATGTTTTGCATTTCCTTCTTACCTTTAGAGAAGAAAACATTTCGTGACCCTCGATAAGCTTGACTGTATTCTACATTTTCCTCCGTGCAATAATTAACCTATTAGAAGGAACTGTCGAAATGAGTAATCTTGCGCAGTTTATTCATTTCTGTGTTACCAGCAGTTCTTGTGAATGTTGTTACGACACGCTGATGTCACTTTGCACAAATTACTTCCTTTCGCGTCAGAGCCAAGTAATATGAGTTCTTAGTCTGCGAGCCGATCAAGGCAAGTAGAGAGCACGTTCTTAGTCTGCGAGCCGATAAAGGCAAGTAGAGAGCACGTTCTTAGTCTGCGAGCCGATAAAGGCAAGTAGAGAGCACGTTCTCGGTGGAAAGTGTACCAACTTCTGGATTTATTTCCCTTCCAAATGTTCTTTATCTTTCTAGATTATTGTAAACACGTAACTTTCGTTTTATGTAGTGTTATTTCTGCCGTTTTCGCTGTGCGCGGGGGCCGCAGTAGTGTAGCAGTCAGACTACTCACCCCCGCCTAGGTGTACCGAACTCGATTCCCGACGGGGTGCCCCCCCCCCCAATCCCCCGGATTTCCGCAAGCCGGACTCGTGCCGGACAATGCCGCTGGTCAGCGGGTTTTATCGGGGATATCCCGTTTCCCCCACCCTTGCGTTCCGCCGCTGCTCCATACACACCTCGCTTCACCCTCGCCGGATTTCAATACGTCGATGTCAAGATCCGCCCAAATCTGCTCACGTACTCTGTGCGCTGTGCGCGTGAGTTTCCTCCTGGAAGTTGCTGCTCTACCGCTGTACGTCATGGAAGACTTGTCAAGATTGATGTGAAGAGCCCCGATTTCCTACCGCATGCGGCTGTTCCTGGCATAAATGCGGCTTGATTTTTTACTTATCACTACGGGTCCCAAGCTTCACGTAAGAAAAACATGTTATCATTTCACACAATCGCCTGCCTGAACCCGGAGGTCCTATTCCAGTGCCATTGATCACTGGACATTTTACTAGGCTGTTAATGGAGGATATTATGACGACTTGAACATTTGTTGTGCTTCTGCGATAGAAGTGACAAATTATTTACAAGACTGATGTTACGCTTCCTCATTTCGTGACATTACAGATGAAAATTGTTTGGCGCCGTACCGAGAACCTGCCTTGGCCGGCGCATAATACATGAAATAATGTGGCCCTCGCACGGAAGTAAATAAGTATATGACGTGACATCGGGTGTCGTTAAGGTAGGCGCACACTAGTCCACAACGGACGGAAGGTACGCATCTTACGAACCGGATGTAATTAGCGCCGCAGTGCGCACGCTGCATTCCAAGCGTCAGCATTTCCGAAAGTGGGCCTTCGCCATTCTGGAGGCGACCTTCAGAGCAAGCTGCAACCATCTCGTATGATGGTCGGTAGTTTGAGACCAAAGTCGATTATACTCGATTGCTGTTATAGACGCCGAGGAAGAATGTGGCGTTGTCAGTAGTTAACTGGCAGAAGAAGAGGAGCCTCGTGCAACAAGTATATTTGATCACATACGCTCTAAAAGCTTTCCTTCGCAAAACATTTTTTATGACCAGTTTGGTTTTCAACATTTTTAATTCCATATTTATTCGCAGAGTAAAAAATTACAAAACAGGTTATTTTCAATGCATTTTAATCAATCCTATTATATAAAAATTGTAACATAAAAGAAGTTGGCAATAATTTACTTTTCTAACATTGTTCCCCCACATGTCGAAATTAATTCACAATACATTAATTTTAGCTTAAAATGTAGCTGAAGGATAAAAAATGGGCAGAAATTTATCTTAGGGAGGGCTTTCGAAACTACTAAATTAAATGTAAACCTCATATAGACTTCACAGCCCTATACACATTCTTAACATTGGTGTGTTTTTTTTTTAAATCTCTCATAACGCGAAATTCTTTTACTGTCAGGCACATGATCCACATGTTCTATTGCTTACTTTATTACTTGCTTACAGTTTACAGAAGGCAGTCATATTAAATTTCTGCCTATTTTATTATATGTTTTATATCCCGTTGCATGAACAGTGTGCACTGAGAAAAATATTTTGTAGAATCTAAAGAAATTTGTTTGAAACAACCAAATGGTATATTTGTCTACTGTCAATCAAAATCATTGCTTGGCGCAACAAAATTATTCGTTTGATATTATTTGGTTGTTTCAATAATGTTATATTGCTGTAATAATAACCGATATACACTGCTGAATCAAGTCAGTTCACAGGTTTGGCAGAACCACAACAGTAGTTTCTTTTAACCAAATAATTCTGTTGAACTTCAACATGTCTGTGTTAAAACAACCAAGCAGCTGTTTGGCTTGACACACAAGACAATTAATTTTAACCAAATCATTTTGTCGAACCAAATATATGACTTTGTTAAAAAAAAAACGTGAATCTATTTGGCTTCGCTACTAAGATATCTTTTTATTTTTTTACCAAATCATTTAGTTAAACCAGACGTGCATTTATTCGACTTAATTATTAGTGTTGCTTCTTTAACCACACTGTAAATAATAGCTTTAAAATAGAATTAAATTAAAAAATACACGGACGATTAGAACTGTTAATTTTTTTTACTACCTATATCCTCTGACCAATTGTAACTGATATATTAACTCTAAAATCCGCCCATTACACCACAATGACTACATGGTAATAGAAGTGAATATTAGTGCGTTACAGGATTGTTTCTTCTGCCCGTCCTCCCACTTAGTTGTTACACCTACTTGTTTCTGGGCGCTGTTATTTCGAAATACGCCTCGGAAACGCAATAAAAGTAATTTTATTACTTTAAATCTAGGTTATGTTTATAATAAGGTCATTATAGCATGAGTTTTTGAATCACTATGAAATGCCACTGGAATTAATCCATATTGACGATAGCAACGCAAAAAATAGAAACAAAACTTCCCCAAACCTTCGAAAACAGGTGTAAATTTTTCAAATCCCCATGAAATTACGAGCATTCTTGTTTCTTGGTCTGCCATCTTGAACTCGCTCACTACCAACCAAGCTCGTTGTTCAGACGGACGTATCCAAATGGTTAAATTTACCATGTCAAAATAGTTTGACAAAAATATAGTTGATTTCAATAAATAGTTTTGTAAAAGCAAGCACGTGTAGGCATTTTAAAAACAAATATATGTTTTTTTGCAAAATTTATATATATATATATATATATATATATATATATATATATATATATATATATATATATATATATATATATATAGAGTTGAGCATACCATACATGAGAAATATGGTATAGTCAGCAAAACATTAGTTTGACTTGAAAAAATACACCAACATAATTATTTGTGCAAGACAAAAAAAAATCACTATATTTACTTCAAAAATCCAGTGTTTGTTTTAACAATAGTTGGTTTGAAACATCAAAATAAATGTCAACATTATTTATTTGGTTGTTTAGAAAATTCCTTTTTCTCAGTGTGATGTTTAGATTTGTTGGTGCTGATTTCATTTCATATAGTTGATTTGTTTGATGCACTTAATAGTGATAATTGGCATATAAGTAACACCTTTGTGTTTCTGGCAATTCAACTAGTACACTTGATCGACGCTTGAGTTAAGTGAGTGAGTCGACGACAACGTCAATTTTACGTACAGCAAAAGGAATGAGCAGAAAAGAAAATCCTAGACGGCGCTTAGGAAAGAGCTCAGTTAACTCACATTTATATGAGAATGTAACTCCACCAGGATCATTCTTTCGCAATGGAACAATGTGTGAGTTCTCTTAGGGCCGTAAATTTTTGACGTCCATAATCACTGCAATATGTCAATAAATTAACACTCCGAACTGCTGAAAACATAAAATTGTTAGTGCTAATTTTATTCTTACTCTTAATTTTAGAACAAAGAAAGTAATTTAAGCGGCAACTAATTAAATCATTTGACTTTCATATAGACATTAAGACTTCTGCAGGTTATTTATACATTTAAACAAGGCTAATAACATTACGGTAGATATGTCAGTCAGTGTTTAGGTTTAAATGTATTGTCTGTTCGTTGTGTCTTCACGAGCTTTTTTTTATCGAACCTTTTAAAAATCACGCCATATATGAGGTGCTCCGTTGTTTTTTAAATATGCCATGTATCACAACCTTTTTACACTCGTGTTAACGTAAAAGGAACTTATTTTTGGTTAAATTATACTTTCACATATACTTTATCTATGAATTATAATATTTCATTAATAATTAATACGAATAAAAACAGAGAAATTATTGGTGTGTCGCTTGCCCAGTAAGAAACTGTTCTCATGCAAAGCATTATTAAAACGAGTCCCCAGCGGAGCGTTGTCTCTTTGGTGCAATTAGCTAGACTCGGTGAAGCTTTGTTTGCATCGGGCAGAGGAATATTCTGGAAGAAGAACTTCAGCAGGTCTTCGGAAATGTTGGAATTAACCGTACATGGGCTATATTTAATTATTGCAAGCGATTTTTTTAATTTGGTTTCAGAAGATTTTAATCATTCGGGACTAGCTGCATGAAAATGCTGCTTTCAGCTACTGCGTGAAGACGAGCACAGTCGAACGGCCGTTCTCCGTGTTAAATAATTTTAACTTGTCCAAGTACAACGCATCCCCGTGACGCGGACGTCATGATGTCGATGTAACATCGATAGTGCGCAGTATCGAGACGGCAAGGATGTCTCGACTGCCACCCCTACATCCCCTCGCCTATCATATTGCCCCCTGATCTGCTGCTCCTAATCGTCGCAGCTGTGGCCCACAGTCGGCATAATGGGTTTAGCTGGACCATACAATGGTTGAGGGGGAGGTGAGGTGTGGAAAGTGAGGAGGGAGGGGGCTTGCCCTGGCGGTTTAGCGGCTAATAGCGCGGACGAAGAGAGGGGATCGGGAGGCTCCATACAGCATCCGCCTGTCGCCATGGTGATGACACCGCTGCCCGGTCGCATTAGGATACACACACGCACCACACACAGCCCATCACCGGCCAATTTAACGACGCCTGACAGGCATGCAACCCTACAAGACGCGAGCCCAGTACGGAAAAACGACCCTCCACCTGCTGCCGTTTGGCGTTTTTAAAACCACTACATCAAGAGACCGGCATGGGCTACGTTAGTCTACGCCTTCAGGCATAACACTAGGGGGCGTTAATTGGTCGATTGGAAAGGGCTTATTAACGTCCCCCGGTATTATACCTGAAGGCTTATCAGGGGACGGTTTACGTAGTATTCGAACCCATAGCCTCCCGCACCCCAGACCCGACTGCGCCACGGAGGACTGGAGGACGTTAATAAATCCTTCCCAAGACAAGCAACGTTAGTATGAGTATCGATGGCACCGGAACCTTTCCAGTGTGTGCTCTCCGTGGAATACCGATGTTTTAAGCAGGGGACATATTTGTCAGTGAGAAGTTTGTAACAACGGTACTGAGTGCGTCGCTTGTCTGATTGCATTCGCTCGAACATGAGTTCATTTTCTGCTATAGGCTATTCTCGGTAAAATGAGAACTTTTCAAAGCCCTGCTTAAGATCTACTTGTATGCAAGTTGTGTATTCTTCCGACTTGTTTAAGATCAACATTGTCATGGGACTCACAATTTTATTCATGCGTCGGTCAAGTGAAACTGTGAAATTATTACAATAGTGCCCAAATATGTTACAAATCTGCTCATTTTTTCACTTCGGTGCATAAAATAAACAGAAATCGAAATAAATAATTTAAGTTAACACAAATGGACAAATAACCCTTTTTGTTCGACGTTAAGATACAGAACTACTTTGCCATCCATTGTTACCAAATTTACTGGGCGCGTGTCACTCAGGGCTCCCGTTAAAATATATGCATGCAAGGGCAGTTACTTTTGCTAAGGTTAATTTCAAAAGTGCTCACTTTTATCGTGAACAGCCTTTAACTGCATTACACTCTAAATTCGAATCAGTGGAAAACCCCTGATTCGTAGTGAAATTCAACTACTCGAATCAGTGAAAATGGCTCCACGTAGAATCAGTTGAAAACAACTGATTGTTTCAGTGAAGAAAATTTCACCGCTTGAATTAGTGACGTGAAATTATTTCACTGATTGGGTAAGTGAAGGCCGACTAGAGTGGAAATTAAACCTTGCTTTTATTGAATGTAGCGAAATAATTACGTGAAATAAACACATTTACGGTAAGTTTACTATTAACATTGCGCAATTTTAAAAAGTAAAAAGCATTTCGGAGGTGGCCGGGATTGAACTCACAAACCTTTCGAGTCTAATCTGTCTCCTTGCGATTTTCTTTTGCCGTTGTTGTAGTAGTCGTTGATGAGTTCAAGTTAGACTGCCTTGTTGACGTATTCCCAGTGCGATAAGCGAACTGAAGATCTACCGCGTCGGAGGCGCAAAGGCACGAATCCGCGACCCTCTGACTACAAGTCGACCACCCTACCCCTGAGCTGTAAGGGCAGTGACCATTTGCGCTACCACGCCAAGTTGAAACAACGAGAAGAAAATATATGTGTTGTAGTTTCGACGCGAAACTGTGCAGATTTAAATTGTATGCTCTTACTTTTCGTTTTTGGTGTAATTGATACCGTTAGGATAGTTAAAACGAATGGAGTATATGAGTGCACTCTCTTCGCCACATTAGATGCAATTTAAACCACTGTGACGATTAAATTAAAATGAAATGAAAAACGTAAAAACGGAATGAAAGACTGTGTGTTCTTATTACCTCATAAGATGGTGGTTTGAAAGACGAAACACATTTTAGAAAGTATTGTGTATTTGTTTAATTAGTTTATTAGTTGTTATTTCACTTGATACATGTTATTTAACGGCCATTTTTAAACGTTGTTTGACGGTCATTTTTACAAGCTGTTTAACATTAGCCGAAAATAAACCACTGAGTAAACAGGGAAATAATTACTGACGAACCATTGGGAAATGTCACTGAGTCAATAAGTGAAGGAAATCTGGCACTTTTTCCCTGATTCATCAGTTAAACTGAAGTGACTGTTGAATCAGTCAGATACGTTTGACTGATTGAAACAGTGAAATTCTCATATCAATGATTCAGACTTAGAGTGTAGGGCTTGGTTTTTGGTCAAGTGGTTTTGCATCCCCGTTCCAGTTGATTCTGGTGAAGATCCTTGAGGTGATGATTCCCAGTTCCTCGGTTACATTCGAAACCTGTTTGGCCGATGTCCACTAAAGGAAACAACGATTACAGCAAAGTTCAGTGCATTCTCACAAGCAAATTTCATGGTATTCAGTTAGTGAATACTGTGGAAAAATAGTTTCATTCTTCGTTTTACAGCTTCGTAATTATGTTTTCCATTAGCAGGGGATCTCTGAATTCATATTCGCGTGTTTCTTGACGTGCGAATTCTCTTCGTAAGAGTTGGCAGATGATTTTTGATATTTTATTTCGGTAGGAAACATGTCTTTCATACCTAGTGCACCACAGTTCACGTTTTATAAACTTTCAAAAATGTCCATAATTATGTAAAAAAGTATTTACATAAATTCGCTTATTTCTTCGTAAATTTACGGATACTTCAGTTATGGAGCTAGAATTAACTCTGTACGTTTGGGAAAGTTATTGCCAAACATCACGGAAATCATCTTTCATCGAAAGTAAAGAACTTTTTATCTATTTCCGGATTAAATGTTTCACTACCGTCGGATATGTAATGTGCTAGTTAAAAAAATATGTTTATGTATTAGTAATGAATCTATTACGCTGGATAGAAATTATTAATAAAAACTAAATTTGTGACAGATCTCCAAACACGAAAAAGAATTTCGTTAGGTCCTCTCTTTGTCTACTGAGTTGAAATGTTTACAAACTGAAAACACAAACAAACTTCCAGTTTCACCTCACATGGCCATGCGTGTTACAACTTGGCTAGGCGACGAAGTTTACTGATACTTTTTATCCGGACTTTGCGAGGAGTCTTGTTCAAAGTCAGCTCCCACGGACGACTGGCTCCGCTTAACTCCATCCTCTCCTCATCTCTACAATATCGATCCTGTTACACGCACGAAACACGCGAGCATTTTGATTCATCAAGGGCATGCATATTATTTTCGCGTGACATGTCAATAATGACTGAAATTCAAAACCCCCACATGGCGTCAAATATTTAATTACCTATAATATTTCTTCTCAGAACAAATATGTTTAATGTACATATTATGCAATAAAACGGTGAACTAATGCTTATAAGTAAAAAGGATTTCTAATGCGTACCTGTGCAGTTTGTCCAACTGATTATAGCATTTTTTCAGGTTAAGTAGTTACGGAATCTTTACAGAATTATAATATAACCAAGGGAATACGAACATTTTAGTATTCTGATCGTATTCAAGCTTTTTCTAAACACTGTTCAACCAGGTAACTCGTTTATTTGTGATCTGCAATGTTAAAAGGAGGCTCGAAATTTGTGACTTCCACAGTTCTCTAGGGGGCCGCGTTGACTGAGCGGTTAGCACGCTCGCCTCCCACCAAGGCGAACCGGGTTGAATCCCCGGCCGGGTAACACTCCCGGATTTTCGCAAGTGGGAATCTTGCCGGACGATGCCGCTGGTCGGCGGGTTACTCGAGGATATCCCGTTTTCCCCGCTCTCTCGTTCCGGAGCTGCTCCATACTCACCTCGCTTCACCCTCATCGGCTCTCAAGACCCCCATGTTAAGAGCCGCCCAAATCTCTTCACTATTCACAGTTCTCCAGATTTACGACAAAATCACTAATGCCTAAAGTCACGTTCAAATGGCAGTTAAGTGGAAATTAAACATAATTTAATTGGTTCCAAGTGATGCCCCTCCTTTATACCTTTTGGGAAAAAGATAAAGAGGGTAACTAAAATACCAAACAATACCTCAACCCACAGCTAAAGTGGAGCATACGTAGTGACGTACTGTGAATTTAAACCCACAACCCTAATGGACCGAGAGTACCGTCCCACTGGTCTCGATCACAGATGTAGCCAGGATATGCCAGAGTGTTCGCGTCATTGTTCACGGAGAGTTCCCGAGTCAGCACAGTACAACTAAAGTCTACACAAATAGATTAATTTTTTTACAAGTTATTCATTTCATATTTGTAGTAATTTAAAACACCTTCAAAGCACCGAAAACATATAAAAAAATTATTAGCACCAACACCGTTCCTGATTTTAATATTACTCCATTTACATTGGTAATTAAATGTTAACTAGTTTATATCTCTTGCCAGAACTCTGATAAAGTCAAATGTGTATTACAGCATGTACCCCTTGTTCAAAAAGCGAATAGTACTAACTGTGAAATTAAGACAAAAATGTCTTAAAACAAGATGGTGCCAGACTTATTGCCTTAATTCTTGTATTGTATAGGGCTTGTTAACGTCCCCCGGTTTTATGCTTGAAAGCTTAGCAGCGGACGGCCTGCAAACTAACTTGTGACTTAACTTAAATTAACACCAGTGCCTTACCCGGGATTCGAACCCAGAGCCTCCCGCACCCCAGAGCGATGGGCACCAGCCGACTGTGCCACGGGAGGTCAGCGCCTTAAATTTGTATTGAATTTTATTCTGTCAAAAAAATTAACACTGTAAAAGAACAGCAAAACCTCAAAATAAGAACTCAATTTAAAAATTCGTCTATATAGTAAGATATTTTCAAAACCTTCTTTTAAATAGAGTACCGTTACAGACTTACTGAATTATTTGACACCATCTCTGAAGTTATGTATAAACGTACAATATGGCGTAGCTACGTTGGTTTAAGTATACAAAATACTCGTAAATGGGTGGCTACCACCGCACGTCTGTGCTACAGAGAAAGATAACAAACGTGATTAATTTGTGCTTAAAACACTAAATAAAATTAAGTAAGTGGTGTTGAAATATAACTCAAAAGGAACAATTTATTTAGCAGATGCGGCTTTTGAACAGCCTAAAATTGCATGCATAAGTGGTACCTTGTACTTACACTATCACGAGTACCAACGCCGTTTTTGTAGTTCTGTGTACACTCTGTCACTCACCAATCCATATACACAAATCTTTAAGATGAAATAAACGTTGATAAAACGTTTAAATTAATATCTGATGAAATCATTTTCGTGACGAAACTTCAACAGTGACAAAAATTATACGTCAAGCTAAAACGAAATAGCTTTAATTTTTTTGGTGAGGGGAGAGGGAGCCAAATCCTAAGGCTCGATCTAGCTTTGAATTTAGAGTTGGCCACCTTCCTTGCAACATTTAATTAAGCTTTAAAAATGTCTTTAATTACATACCTAATTTGGGTAAAGTAAATACAGCGTAACTCTCAAAAAATTACTGCTTTATGTTAGAGGTAACATTCAAATTATATTAAACTAATTGCGTTACTCAAGCTTGTTGGTATGTGTACAATTTAACTGCTACATTTACATCATTATTGCGTCGGCGGGATCACAGCGGCAGAAGGTAAAACTATTCTGCTGCTGTGTATCTACGGCACCGCAAAAAAAGAGTTCTTACCATTTCTTCATTTGGCTGAACACTTGAGGGCGTGGTACACAAATCAACACTGAATACACAGATAAATATTTACAGGTTTTTAAGAAATGAATATAGGAAAAATACGAAACGGCAATCCTAGATAATAATTTACCCAAACTCTTTGAGATGAAATATTTACTAGCGTGACACATAACCGACGAGCTATATGTTACGCCGTAAATCTGTGTTTCAGTGCAGCGTTAAGATATAGCACTAAATAAATGTATCTGTTTGTCAAAATATTTGCTCACAGTGTAGCCGCAAACTACTATTTGAGGTCAGCTTTTCTAGATGTTTCTGGCCTGACTTCCAGAAACCTGTTGACAGCAATTAACGTGTTCGGAATTAACTTATGTACCAAGCCATCGTAAGAACTTACGAGTCTTGATTTTTCTGCTAGCTTTAACATCTTTAATCTACTACTCCTGGAAAGGCGCGATCGACTAGCGACGCTTCGCAAGCCACAGGATAAGCTTCTGACACCTACATTTGTTGAAGCTGCTTTGTGAGCTAATTTCGCGCTTTTGAGGCCCCTTGTTTCATGTGCACGCTGCCTGACTCTTGAGACCGACCATTTTGGTTCCTTTGGGTAATTACATTTCATGTACGGCTCAAACAACTATGCCATTCAAAAATTACATCCTTTGAAAATATATCTGACAGCTGCTACGGCGTAACCAATAATGTTCCTGCAGCTATTTAATGTTACCAGTGAGACTTTTCAGCACGACTATAATATTTCAAAATAAATAGATACTTAGTAGTTAAGAAATGTGGGAACCAAGTACTTGCACTTTATTATACTAAGACAAACATAACAATCCAAAACCCGGAACAATAGTTTTGAACAAGAACAGTTAATGCTTCAGTACTTTTAAATATACTTACTCTAATAAATAATGGAGGAATGCAGTTAAATTAAAAAAATATTATCCTGGAAAACTAACCATAATAAAATACAGCATTTCGTGATAGATAATCAAAACATTCAAAACAGTTTAGCAATTATATTTCCGTGTAAAAGAAATATATAACATACCCTAAGTTTGTGAACGCAATTGCTGCAACAGAAACTTGAGTACTTGACTGCGTATTTTAAGTCCTCCATCTTTCCAAACATGTATTCATTTTAACATGGCAGCGTACGTAAGTCAAATACGCTAGCCGGTCTGATAAGTCCATAACCTTGAAAAATAAAATCCCAACCATGCTCAAATCACTGAACCGAATACGGTCAAACAAACTTTAATGACATCACAATTGCTCCAGCAGCACAATAATGGCAAATAGATGCAAATTTGCACACACAATAATAATGTCAAATCAACAACAAGTAACAACCAAATACAGTATGGCACATTCTTTATATTGGATCATAAATCTCAAAAAATTACAATACACCGCAAGGGTGTATTCCTCCTAATGAGTCCCCTTCGCGAACTGTAATTTCTAACATTGTTAAGGATACATATGTGTGCTACTTGGTCCTGAAGCTGCAGCAGGCAAGGTCCACGCGAGCTCGAGCCGCCGACTGCGAAGCACGCCTCCCTGCCTCAGGTACACAGCTCATACAGAAATCATCCTCCGTCCGCTGTTTTTTTGTCGGCACGTGTGTGCGCGATCCACACACAACCCCTCTCTCCCCTTCCAGGTCTCTATATATTTTCTGAGGCCAGCTCATCAAGTATAATTGGCCGTGTATTGATTGGACGGCATCGCCGTTGCTCAGAGGACCAAATCCCTTTCGGCGCCCGGGGGGAGGAAATTCCTGGGCGCCGATATTTCCCCCTGGGGCGTCGGCGAAGCCCGCTACGCTTGCTTTGGCACAACCTCCCACCCCCCCCCCCCCCATCAACACACACGTGCGCACACATCGCCCCCTTTTATTTTCTCCTTTCCCATTCCCTCCAAATTGCGAAACTCTCTCGTGTCCCCTCTCCACTATCCGGGATATGTAGCGGCTCTCAATCGAGCCCTCATGGATCGCTTAGGAATGACACAATTTGTCCGCCACTGCAGGACGAGAGCGCACACAGATCTCGCAGAAGTTGCCCGCTGCCCCATGAATAAGTTACGGGTCGCACGGATGTGGAAGTATGGACAGACGTAGACACTGGAAACACACGACCTCGGGTCGCGCCCACAATATTCCCTCTTCAACGTTACTCTTGCGCAGTGCCGAGTCTCGGCTTACGTTCGCACTGGAACACAGCTTGTTCGGAGGTGTGGAGATGTAAGTGTAAGTAACTCGTATTGAGAAGCTCGCGAGTTTGATCCCCACTCCCGTTAAATTTCAGTGAACAGCTTTAATGTGAGCATTTACAATTGGTACACAGTAATGCAATAGTGTGTTTCTCTTCCGAGAAAGATACCTGCCAACAATATGAACTAATCGTTCCTTTTAAGACAGTTAAAAGGCTAAGTTGCTGCTGCTTTAGATTTTTCTTAGAAAAAAAACCGCTTAGTTATTCATATAGGCGGAGTTTTCATATAATTCCTAATGCGGCCACACATGCCATCTTAACCTAGTTTCGACCTGTTTAATTCAACCAATGTCAAACATGGGTGTTGGCATTTTATAGGTATTATCGCACCCGAATAATACCAGGAATGAAATGGAATTTCCTTAAAATATGGTGAAAATACATTGTGTAAATCTAAAAGTGCAATGTTAAATTTTATTGAGTGTAACCACACCAGACCAAAAAAAAAAAAATTCATCCGTGAATGAAACGCACCTAGTAGGGATTAATACTTTCCAGTGGCTACGATTCGATTTGGTATGCACTGGGAAAGTGTCCTCATGTACATCAACGAAGGGCGCAGTTCGGCCAAATTGATCTGATATCTTCCCTGGCATCTTACTTGTTGTTCAGTAGTTTCGCAGATTTTTGAAGAGGTTAAGGTCGTATCTTAATTTGGCACAGAGAGCGTTCTCTCGTGCTCTCGCTCTCGCGACCACGTCATTACGACGTCAGAGAGAACGCTCTCTGGTCGCCTCAATTCGTCGGAGAGAGTGCGAAAGAGCGAGATCACAGAGAGAGCACACAGTTGTGTACTCGCTGGCGCTCTCTTGACCATGCGCCATATTTGTTTATATTATTTTGAATACATTATACATACATTTTGTATACATTAATTTGAATAAAATTATATCAGCTTTCTGAGCCGAAACCTCGTCGCATTTTACCTGTAAGTGAATAATTTCAACTCTTTTAAACAACGAAATAACTTACGTAACAGGTACTATTTATAAAAATATAAATAAGGATATCTGACAAAGTCTCATTTTTTTTGTCTCTCTGCTGCAACATGACAGTAATATGTAAAACAAAAATAGTAGTATTTTATGCAATAATAATTGTTCTGGTAGTGTTATAATCATTTGTAAATTACTTTGAACACTTCTATGTCATTTAAAATAGCTATGATTACGATTTTAGCTTAGCATGATTTCCCGACGTTCGGCATCAGCTGTTTGCATGACTTCGGATAGAAACGAAAGAGTGGCTGTTTGAATTCCACAGAGCGAGAACGTGAGAGAGCACGAAGCAGTGCTCTCGCCAGGTTGTGGGAAAGGGTGCTCTCTCGAAAGAGTATTCTTTAAATTGAGACACGGCCTTAAGATCTGGGGATTATGCTGGCCATTCCACATACGCGAATGCTCTTAAAATGTTTATCGCGCTACTCCGTCACATTTGTAGTAATGTGAACGTGAGAATTATCTTGTAGTACAAGTATAGGAATAGTGTGTTTCTCAGTAAGATAACGGACATATGTAAGGCAAAGCCCAATTGCCGAGCAGATTATAGTAGACATTGATGTTCGAAAACCTCCACAACATGAAAGAACCATCTCCAACTTAACTACACCCTGCACGCAGTCTCGTTGAATGCTTCCTACGAATAACATTAAGTCTAGCACCAGGCAAAAGCGAGATTCATCTGACCAGGTGATAAGCTTCCAGTCACGAACAGTCCATTGTTTGTGTATTGTTGCCCATTGTAACCGCGGGCAACTTTATGAGTGGAACTGAGCAAAGGCATCTTGCATGCTACTCTCGTACATATGTTCACGTAATGCAGCTCCCTGCGGAGTCTTCTTTCAGATATTGAATGTGAAGCACCTGCTGTCTTCTGGTGACCATTATAACCTGTAAGCGAAGCGATTTTTATTCACAAGTCGTAAAACATCCCCTACTATCCGAGTCCTTCAGTATTGTTTTCCGACCACAGTTTAGACTAGAATAGATTGTACAGAAAATTCTTTGTCGTTGAAGGTATACTTGGGCCGTAGCCTGTACTAATTTAGCTGCTGGAAAGCTCCTTTATAAAATACATTTTTGAGCGCACAAGACAAAGGAACATCAACCATGCACCTATTTCGCCACTGGTTGAAAATAAAGATGGAGACTGCACAGTATGCAAACAAACTTCGCTCACCTTAAATATTTTAATATGCGTTGTATACGAAAAGTAGCTTAACCATACTGAAAATCACACAAATGCATCTTCTAAAACATGCCTTCGCTAACACTAATGACATCGTTGAAAATATCGTATCATTTCAAACTAACAGGTGGCATTCTCCCGCCAACAATTCGTGCCAACCTGACTGCAGTGTCTCGTATTTTTATTGAAACATTTAAAATAAAATTAACTCACTGAATCGAATGTTACAAACTTAGAATAGGCTATTAGATAGTTTGTATTGAACTTCTTGTTACTTTCAATTGTTTGTTTCTTTACATCACATGAATATGTTAAATTCCTCGATGATAGGATTAATTAATTTCTATCAATGCCAGAAATACATTACAGAGGGCACGAAGCGTTTGTGCTCCAGACCACATGCAGCTGACACGTGAGATTAGCCTGAAGTAGAGTGACGTATAATGTACACAGCTGCACCTCTAAACAGGTAACGGAACGACATGTATGCGCATTCTTTGCATTGCAGATGTAACGGAATACGAGACCTTGTATGACCGTACGCTTCAAAACACCTGATAATTCGGCTACTTCATTCAAACTATGGCTTTTGGTGCGCCCAAATGGAATCACTGCATTTTGCCAATCATTATAATCTGCTTTGCGTCCCATTCTTCAAAGATTTAAAGAGACATGCAGTGCACTGTACCAATTCTTCCAGATGAGCCTACACTCTCCCTGATTTTGTTGTATGCAGGTGAAAACCTGCATCAGTGGGGAATCTGTTCAAAACTTTTATTAGATGTAGTTTTTTTTTGTGCACTGTAAAACGTTATTTTGAGTACATTTAACACAGTCTGCTTCATAGCTTTAATAGCACACTGGAATGCAATCTGGAATTCCGAGAAACAAGACTCCGACCTTAGGCAGGGATCAACGATAGCCCATACACAGTATTTAGACGAGTTATTAATAAGCCACTACACGTTCAATTACTGCCTGTAATGCTGCTGAGCAGAATAATGCACGCTCTCTTTTCACGTCATTTAGGCCTGAATTGTATACATTTACAATAAATACTGGCCAATATTACGTGGACCTTTACTCGTTTTATTTATTGCTTTTCTTGATACAAGCAGTACTGATATCATTTTCTGATTGTTAAAACACTTCCGCTAAATGACACACTTTAAATTTAATTCATGGACTCACATGAGTACTTGCTGGGATCCCGATCAAAATCAATCGCCAAGGAAATGGAGAGGCGATAGCCAATCAGTGGCGTTCTACTTGAACGAAATTACGAAACAGTAAATTTACTGACCTCTCAGTGTTCCAATTTTAAAGGATTCCTTTGTTGTTGGTATGGGGAGGGCAACCAGTCACAAGCAATCAGTGTACAAAGTAGAAGGATCCGACCACGCAAGACTAGCTGGTCTAAGGATGCCTCTGTTATGTTACATTCAAACGCATAAAGTCTGTTCAAGATTAAGTGAGCACTTTTGAAATCAACCATAGAAAATAGTCATTGCTCCTACCTGCATTTATTTTAATGGGCGTCCTGAGTGACATGCACCCAGTAAAGTTGGTAACGATGGAACGGAAGTAGTTCCGTATCTTAACGTCGAACAAAAAGTGTTAGGTAACCATTTGTCACAAATTAAACTATTTCTTTCACTTTTTGATTTTTTTTATGCATCGAAGAGTAAAAATTAGCAAATTTGTCAAATATTTACTTTTCTAATAATTTCACAGTTTTAGTTGATCGACGCATGAATAAAGTGATGAGGCCCATGACAACGTTAATCTCACATAAGGCCGAAGAATACACTATGTGAATAAAGTAGATCTTAAGCAGGGCTTTCAAAAGTGCTCATTTTAACGTTAATAGGCTATACTTTCAAGGGTTTCGATTGAAAACTAGTTGAAGTGAGAAGTGTTTAGCCTATGAAGGGTATTCTTGGGCAGAAATAAAGTGTTGAAGGAAAATATTCCCGAAATTCTTAAGGTGTAGGACGGCTGAACAAACCACGTCGTTGTGTTTGCGTTGATTAGAGATCGTATCGATTTTACAGTATTTTTTAATTTTTATAACAATTAATTTTCTGTTACCTTTTTGGGCAATGTCGTACAATTTATTTTTCTGTATATCTGTCATGATTAAAGGGATTTTTCTAATATATTGTATCTTCTCATTTAAGGTAAAATGAAAAGGGAAAGGAATGGGATATTTAATATTACCACTATAAGATTGGATGGTTATGGCAGGCGGTCCAAACAAAATACTTCTTAATTACTACTGCTGTAAATCTTAAGATTAGCAAGGCAAGAGTAAATAATGCTATAAAGCCTCTAATTGCCAGAAGTACTTTTATTGTCGATGGCTGCGAAGGACTTTTTTTTTTAAATATCTCTTACTCTTCTCTTCTTACTTATTCTTAACTGCTTCCACGAAAATTCGCAAGTGTGCTTCTTCGAAACACGTCAAAGTTGTATTGTTCTTCTCGTTTAAAAGCAGCGTTTTATTCCCTATTGTTCGCTCAAAATCGCGAAGTATGTTTCTAAAGTTTTGCAAAAAACAGCGAATCAATACGACTACGGTCTAAACATGGTTGAATTGTATTCTTTATACTGAAATTCTTTGAATTATTGATTTATTATATTTATCTCTTTATATTACTGAAGTACATGGTACTTTTTAGAAAGAGCGTCGCTTTTCTGATGAAGTAAAGCAGTGAAGGTCAGCTTCAATGTCATTATCATTAGGCAAACTAAATGCTCACGGAAAGCACATAAACATATTAAGTGAAACATGTTTTTCAACGTTACTGAAACCAGTGCCTGGCACCGATAAAACATGAGAGGAGAGTGTGGTTACTTGTGAGGTGCACCGCTGTTGTGCACACAAACGGTTCTTTATACCAATTTGCACGTTAGGAGGCCGCGTTTGTGTTGGTATAAATTCATCAGAAAGATATTCCTATTAACAGTTAGGGGTATTAACCGCAGCGAGAATGATGAAGAGAGACTTTGAGAGTTGCAAGCTAGAAGATGCAAGCTGTTTGGGACGAAAGGTGTCTGAAATGGCAATTCTCCTTAATTTTTCACAACCACAATATTGAGAATGTATCATCAAGAATAAAATAAGTAGAATAAAATATCCCGCAATTAATTGATAATTCTCTATAAGATTTTCGTGCGTTGATAAAGGTAGGCCACAGAAGAATGGCCTGATGCAGACTGCATGATTTGGGGAAGGGGGGGGGGTTCCTCTTATATTTGGGGTTGGGGGTGGTGCTACAGCGGCACATGCTTGATTCACAAATACCCATAAACTCATATTTGAGTGTTACAACGTACCACACGTAAATATTGTTGGCGACAAAGATCTTCCACTCATTTTCACAGTTCGTTCTCAAGTAGAAGGTTACTTCTTTACTCATTATTGACGACGCTTCGAAAAATTCGAGGTGTCGACTGGGTCTTCAAGTTCCTAGTCATGCTATGTGCAAAAGTGCAATCGTCGCCGATATGGCTTTTCCGTTGCCAATCGGTGTGGAACCCACCACAAAGCAGGACCGGTGGGAAGGTGCGCAGGATGCGTGACAGAGTCCTTCCTCGCGGTGGACGAAGTAAAGAATCTGCGACGTCAAAAAGGATCAGAGAGAGCAGCAGCCGCGAAAAGCGCCAGAATTTGTGTTCGAGATGTATTTTATTCCTTCCGCAGATTGACATCAGGCTTGCCCCTCCCCCCTCCCCCTGTCCTTGTCGCAAGCCCGGGGCTTGCTTCCATAACATCCCTCTCTTTCTTCTCCTCCCCCTCCAACAGGATCCTTCCTCTCCTCGCCCTCCTCGCCATACAAGTTCTCGCAAATTCCACTTTAATTATCCGGCGTTTGCTCGCAACGTAACATCGACTCTGAAAGGCCCGAGCTCTAGCGGAGAGTGGGGGAATTAAAAAAAAATCCGGTGGTGCCTAACAAATGAAGGGAGGCTTCTCCCGAAAAAAAAAAGAACCCTCCCCCCTCCCAAGTATATATACACACGAGCACGGGCGCAGAAAGGAGGGAAGGGTAGAATGGGGATAGGGTAAAAAAAAAATGATCTGAAGCTGAAACAAAACACGCCAGCGTTTCTATGAAGTCATTCTCTGTTTTTCTCTCCTTCACGACAATTTCCCTTCTCTCTTCCAGCTTAGTTGTGTGATTACTGTACTGTCGTATTATTCTGGAAGAATCCGTGCCTGCCATGGCTCCCAACAATCGGGCGGGAGTTTGGGGCAGAAGAGAAATGAAGCTTGGGGTTGGCATCACTGCCAAGGCTTGAAAAAAAATCATTTGCAATGGGGTGTGGGGGTGAGATGGAGGGTGGTTGCGGATTGGAATCTTGGAGGACTCGGGTACATTGTAAGCGATCTCAGCAATCACAATCCATCCATTGTCCTAATTCCTCCCCCCCCCCCCCCTTCCGCTTGCAGTGTCGAGTTGCTGTGTCCAAGTAGCAGTGCTGTGCGCGAGCGATAGGTCGCAGCACGGGCGGAAATGAGATCGGTGATAAATTAGGAAGTAGCTGACGGATTGTGTGAACTTGCATGGTTCAAGAACAAGAGGTTGGCGCTGAAAAGCAACCATTGCGTTATTGAAACTGAGTGAAAAATTGGTGAGAAATAAGCATTCATATTTAAATTCAATTAAAACGCTGCGTTTTATACGAAAACCTTCAGCACGTTCCTTTTATTTTAGAGAAAATTCGAGGCGGAAATTAAAATGTCGATGGTTTTCAATTCCTACGTAATTTCACGTGTACCCTTTCGCGAATTAACATTTCCGGCGTAAATTTTTTTAAATGCCATATTATAACATCATTTATTTTAAAAATAATTTAGCGATTATTTAGCGAGCAAAATGTTCATTGTTCATTTAGAATCATACCCGATTAGTCCTAAAATTTACTATATAAAAGACAGCTTATGAAATATAAAATCTAATTATATTTTGGCATATGCAAAACTGGCCTCGAACCAGCAACCAAATAGGTACAATGTTACGGCGTTCTGACAGTCATTTGACTGCCGTCTGCTATTCATTATGTATTACAGAACAGCGGGAAATGACATTCTGAGGAACATTATAACTTCAGAAACTGGATTGGTGAGATTTGGATGGCTCTTAAAAACGAGATGTTGAGAGCCGATGAGGGTGAAACGAGGTGAGTATGGAGCAGGGTAGGGGTGCAAGGGTAGAAGAAACACGATACCCGCTATAAAATCCACCGACCTATGGCAAGATTCCCAAGTACAAAAATCCGCGAGTGACCGCGCTGGGAATCAGGTCTGAGTCGCCTTGGTGAACTGTAGCTATTTACTGCTGCCAACTATCTGGAGCCGCGCTACGTGAGTTGTTCGGAGCAACTCGCCTTTCACAGATCACAGAAATGAGATACAATAGTGAGAGGAGAGAAACATTTTAGCCATGCCTATCTATAATGTTTCAATAGCAAATTTTTATCATTTGAAGTAGTTAGTAAGCAATGAGATTCAGTTATCATATTCATGTAGAAAGTTTATAAAAACATATTTCTTTCAAGGAAAGTTATCTTGTTAAATTTTGGCATTAATAAAGCGTAGTCACTGTAAATTACGAAAAGGCACTAGTCTAAAAGTTACTAAAATCTACGTGAAATTCTAGAAATTTATTTTAGTAAATATTACTCCGTGAATTTCAGAAATCTTTGTGTAAATTTGAGGTGCTTTCTGTAAATTATTTAATTTTTATATTGCAAATAAATTAAAAGGTTTTATTTGCCGAATCGGTACTTGAGCAAGGACCATTATAACAATGACAAATGATCATATACTTTCACATAACATATTTATTTACTATAATGTGACAAAAATATTTTTATTTTCCCTAGTTGTTGACACTTTTGAAGGGTTACTGTATTTTACAAATAGTTAATATTAACTTCTAAGTTTTAAAATAGTAGTTAGTGGTTTAATTGTCCAGACTGCTGCAGGAGCAATCATTTTCATGTTATGGCGGCATTGTATGTCCTCGATAAACTATAATGTATAGGTCCGTATTTTATAAGCAAGAAGATCAGTTCCGATTTTCGTCATTAACGACCGAACTTCCATACATTAACTGCTGTAAATTTCCGTAAAAATCTCCCTTAATTTAAATAAATGTTCGTGTTCTGCAGCGTAACTAAGTACATGTTGTGCTTAGTTGACCAACCGACCGTCACAAAGTTCCAGGCTTTTGTAAGGAGTCCTTGTAGAATTCTCTTTACGACGCACGAGGAAGGGTGAAATATCAGCAACATTCACAAAATTGAAGGGAAACTGGATTTTGTAGGTAACCCTAGTATAGGTTCTAGGAGATAGCCTCGCTTGCAGACACCGTCCTGGTGAGATGTAAGGCATGGGCGTCGCTAAGCAACTAAGGTCTCTGGCGCTGATCGATATGACGTGAGGTGGAGATGAAGTTGCAACGGAATGTAATGGTGCAGGAAACATGACAGCCCCGAGAAAACACACCGACTAAAGGGAACTTCCACCTCATACTCTGCGTGCAAGAACTCGGTGCATATCTATATCAACACCTCGGTAGAAGTATATATATATATATTATATATATAACCTACATTTTGCTGTGAGCATCACCAGCAAAGGGTTGCCAGGCCGAGCTTACTGCTGGCTGGGTTGTGCAGTATAAATAATGCGAGCTCTGGAGGCTCGCGGCCATTTGGATCCAGCCGACGCTGGAGGACCGCCCGAGAAATCTTCACCGTGAGGACCGCTAGGCTAGCAGTCCGGGTTCGACGCCAAGGGAGAGCTGCCGTTGAGATGAGCCAGAGCGTTGTCGTCCCACAATAGTGGGTAATTATCTCTCCCGTTAGGGCGTCCAAGTATCGTGAGGCGAAGGCGAGCAAGACTTTGATTTAACTACTTTAAGGAAGCAAGATGTGTACTTTAATTGGATTAAGTATTTGGATAATCGAAGCTATAACGTAGATTTATCAGAGTAAAGTAACGTCTATTATAATGTCGTGTACTAATTATGGTTCCAATTAAGTGCTCGTGCCTTACCGAATAAGCCTTCCCCTTAATAATTGGACCTGTTAGCTAAAGCGAGAAAATTACTACACCTATTTTGACCTTTTATTTACCTAGTTATTTCCATTTGTTCTATGCATTTATTGCAAGTCCTTGTTTATCTGTCAGTGAAATTCGCTTCTCCTAAAAGTTTTATGTTGGTTTTGATGCTCACGGTCGTATGATGATAAGCGTTTTTCATTTTTAAATGAAACACTTTTTCTATAAATTCGTATTATTTTAATTGTACTACTTAATTTCTCTATAATTTTCACGCGCACTAATAATTATTTTTATTTAAGGAATGACGAACTAGCTCGACGTAAAAAGAGAACTTTCATATCATAAATATATAACCTAAACTACTATCATTTACTCTAAAATAATTAATGTGTTACAAATATACTTCGAATAGGAGTATTAGAACACTAAGTGTACAAGAAGGTAGTCACAAATGATAAGAATTAAGAAAAAAACTTGTTATTTACGTACAAAAATAATATTTCGTTAAAAGAGAAATCTTTTGAATAGTACTACGAAAATCTTTGAGCCAGTTACACAGTAGTACTTTAACCCCTGAGAAAGCAGGAAGGTACTTATTATGTAACTGCAACGTGTGTAGTTTGCTTGCGATAGACATAGAGAACATCTTTACCACAGTTGGCTGTTTTCGATCACACGATATTTACAACTAGACGTATGCCTCCACTAACCATGAGTTTTTGAACAGTGAAACAATAAACTATTTGCGAACAACTGCCTGCATATATATTTTGACTGTGGATGCATTGTGCTTATTACCCACAAACTGCCTCTATGGATTCGCCTGTAAATTTTAATCAGTATAAATGTTCTACATACCACTCTAGGTTGCCTAGTTCGTCACCACGCGAAAGACTAACAGTCTCTCAGAATCGCAGCAAAGCCCAATGCTTATATTGTATATATTATATACGTCCTCCACTTCAACTCCTCTCCATGCCAGTCCCTCTGTAAATTATAAAAGGTTTATACAGCTATGAACTTTTATAAATGCGTGCATTAACAAATAATCAATTTTTCTTAATTTATATAATCATAGTAACGATGTGATTTTCATAAAGTCAGAGCATGTGTTCCTCTCATTTCAGTAGCGTCGGCATTATTCCATTCATTTATTAATACAACTTCTCCTCTCCTTTTTTACGTCACCCTTTTTCTTGCTACCGATGCTTTGTTCTCTGCTAAAGCGAAGTCCCGTGGCCCGCCTGCAGCTGCTCTAATGGATCTGCGGTCAAACGCCACCGTTGCATTTCTGTTTTACTTGTTACATATCCTTTTAACCGAATGCATTACGTCCCTCATGTTGTAGGTGCGTATTTGCAATAATATACCAGGTATAGTTAACAAAGGCAACTGTATCGAGAGACCAGCTTTTTAAATACTACGTTGAATACAGGTTTAAACTAAGCAATAATGTATGGGACAAAATTTTGCAATTGTTTATGATCATTGCCATACATCCATATTTTGTGGATTTGTACTTATTCTGCCAGACTACGTTCAATGTTTGGTAAAATAAACATGTTTAAATTTAGTACGCGCAGGCGCTAAATAGACACTCAGATTGTGAACATAATTATGTAAGTCATTATTTGCTTTATAGAAACCAATTTTATACAATTTTGATGAAAAGCACTTAAACTATTCACAAATTTTTAAATAAGACCTTAAAATATTTTGAGTTAAAACTACATATATGTATTAATTCAAAATAATCTCAGTATAAATTTTTTAACCTACGTTTTACTTTAGTATGCAAAGAGTTCTGTAATATTTTTAGAAATATTTTACACTGAAATGATTATAATTTATAGTTTATTTATTTCGTAATATTGTGAAAGTAAATTAAGCCATAAAGATTGAATTAGGTTTTAGTGATTTAAAAGTATATTAGACCACTCCAGTTCCGTATATTTCATTGCATTCGGAATCATTTAAAATTAATGCATCGTACAGTTGCAAAGTGGCTCAGATACAGAGGGCACTTCACCGGCTTACTCACAGAGAGAACAGTTTTAGCAAGTTATCTCTAAATGGGTTTCGTTAGCGACTGTCTCGTTGGTAGATATCTATATATGTATGTTGTATAGATCAGAATATTGGCCGAGGTACGATGGGTAGGTTGGGCTTGACGTCTCGGTGACAACGATGTCTATGGCCTATAGGCGGAAAGATTCGCCAACTGACCCAAAAATAGTAGGCGTTGATAATAAAACAGCCAGCCTTAGCTACACTCACAGGCAAGGCGCATTTTTCAGGTGTAGTAAAGTACAACTAGCGTAGTTATACTTGTGTAATTTTGAAATGAACTTATTTTATATGTACGTTTTCTACGCCCTATCTGCATCATCACACGTGGAATTGGCTAAACTCAGATCGCGAGGGCCTGTTTCATAAAAGTATAATGATAAGAACTAGACAGTTAACCAGTGCAGACATCATTAGAGACAAGTACTTGTAATTTCTGTTTTTGAAAGATTTGGACAAAACTTGGAGGAAAGTTATTTATTGGCGCATGGAGTAGTCAGCTGTGATCGCTGTATTGGGATTGGTTTAGAATGGCTGGTAGCATGTACTCAAAAATGTCTCTGTTGCACGAAATTAATGCTTAAAAATGGGTTGCCACTTGGTGCATTTTCACCAAAACGCATTCTGGCCAAATGTGAGAAAAAAAAAACATGGTGGTTTCTCTTTTTATCAATAGTACATGAGCCCTAGTTTATATGAAGTTTAGGTACTACTTTATTAGCAGTAGCAACCTTCCAAGCATAATCTTTTATACATGATTATAAAGCTATCAAGAGTTCTTGTTTAATCAAGAGAGTACAATTTCTACGGGAATTATGCCATTCATTATTTGCTAGGTTCTTTAAGAAAATCTTAAGTTCTTTAGGTTGCATCTGAAAACGTTTGTTAAAATCATAAACACGTTTGAATTCGTTGCTTGTTCTTAATATAGAAGTTCTGCTATGTCTAATATCGATGTGTTATTCGTTCTCATTGTCGAGGACAATTATTTTGCAAATTAAATTCTTGTTAAGCTGGTACTTTCAATAGTTTATATTTATTGACTCGTTACTTTAAACCTACGTAGCACTTTTTATCTACAAGTTCTCGAGGGTTTGTGAAACACGTTACCTTCTCAAACTGGTGTAAAACTCTTGTCCAACTGATTAGTTTTGCTCGTCACAAGTCACTTATCCTTAAGTTTTTATCATACCAAGACTTTTAAAACAAGAAAAATTACTTGTTTTTGACTAGTATTACAAGACCTGTCACGTTTATGTAACAGAGCCTCAGTAAATGACTTCAAAGCTCTGAAGAAAATTGTATTACTAGTGAATTTCAGTGTGAATTTGAAATTGTATTAAAATACATAAACATGAATATTGAAACTGCAATATCTCACAAAAATTCAATATCTTTGGACAAACAAGTAACCTTATTTTAAGTAACATAATTTGTTTGTGAAGTGAAAACACGAGAACTTAGCACTGAACTGCGTTATGAATTGCAACATGGGGTTCTGCTGTGACCCTGTTTTGTGATGATCATTACCTTTATTTTTTAAAATCATATTTCTATGGTACTTAGCTACTGCGATGAAAATTACTGGATAACACTCCCCTATGTAATATATATTATTATATCAACACAATGGCCAAGCCATGAACAATCACAACAATGAGTCAACGATTAAATTTAAGTAAATATACGAAAATAATTTGTAAATGCACATATAATATAGGAAAACAGCGTCCATAATGAGGAGAAACGGCGCTGCTCTCTCCACAAGCTGTTTGCAATTTTTTCAGCTGTTTTGAAGCCCAGCGTAGTTTGTTCTATTAAAACACTGCATATTCATGCGTCGCTAGTCAATATAGCCATTGCCACGGGACTTTCGCTTAACATATATGTTATATTATTCGAAAATCTCTGTAAGTAAGAAACGAAACACTTCATAGCTACAGTGGTTTATAACATAAATACGTACAATTTAGTTTCATTGAATAATTATTTCAGGTTTTCAATACTATTAATGATAGTGATTATATTAATTTTGTAGTACTTCCGTTAGTCTGCATTCCGACCTTCTTCTACCATGGAGAAGTAGATATTGGAATATCGTAATGAAATAAATTAAGAAGGAACGGTACTTGAAAGTCCTAAAACACGCCGAAAATTCTAACTGAATGACATAGTGGAGGAAGCGAGATTACTCCGAGAAAGCCCGTCGGCCAACAACAACGTCGACAAAACTTGTCGCAAGCGAACAAGTCCCTACCGGGTCGCTGTGATGTAAAATGGTAGCCCTTATCAAAGGGATAATTGCAATAAAACGTTTGTGTAATTCATGGTTTGTTGCACATTACTACGATATACTAATTTTAAAAATAGTTTTGCCAACTCAGAACTGAATACTGAAGCAGTAACGGCCGGTACGACTTACTACCTGAGTAGCTTATACAGAATATTATAAAAACTTTTAATATGAAATTTTTCGTAAAATCAATGTGATTATGATTTATTCTTGGTTTCTTTTTAACCGCAAACATATTTCAAGCTGCGTGATAAGTTATTGTGGCATTCATGCTTACGTCACAGTTGGTTATCAAAACGGTGATAATTCGCACTGACTTCCTAAAACTCTAAATAAAAAAACACATGGCAAGAAAGTGTGAATTACCTCGCCAATTTGAATATTAGAGTCTTCGCGACAAGCAAAGAAGTAAAGAATGTATTTATTTTACGTTCGGCAGTATCTTGCAACACAGTATAACGCAGAGGATATATTTTTTTACGTGGCCAGCGACACGGGCGCGACCTCTACAACTGTACCCTTTTTGGGAAATGCAGGGTAGTAGGGGTATAAGTTATCCTTTACTTTTACTGATTTTTATTTTGCCTATGGCTTCCTGTTGTCGGATCACATTATTATTACTTTTTCCCCAATTTATTAGGCCTACACGCATTTCACTCCGTAAGTGGAAAGTCATTTCTAGCTAGTTTTACCTTGTAGTGGCTGCGTTGGTGTCCGGCGTTATGGAAGTGGAGCGGCTGACCTATCATTCACCTCCATTCCCCACACATCAAGGGGACTAATGTATAAGACAAGATAAGTATTTACCAAGCAAGTGGGGCAGCGGTGGCGAAGTGGCTAAGGCGCTCCCCTCCCACCACGGCGATCCGGGCTCGATCCCCAGCGGGTTCACTCCCGGATTCTCGCATGTGGGAATCGTGCTGGACGATGCCGCTTGTCGGCGAGCTTCCTCGGGGTACGCCCGCCTTCCCCGCCCTTGCATTGCAGCGCCGCTTCATCCTAGGGTCTCACCTCTTGTCTTGTCCGTCAGTCGGAGAGTGTTGCCTCGCCCCGGGTTCGCTCCCCACTCGAGCAAGTTGGGCACACATTCAGGAGGACCGGGGTTCGATTCCTGATCCAGCCATCCTTATTTTCGATTATTTTACGGAATCGTTCCAGACATTCTGGGATGGATCCACTGCCAATTTCCTTCCGCCCTTCCTGTCCCGCCAAACAACTTGCTCCTTCTGTAATGACTACGCCGTCGACTATACATTAAGCTTTTCCAACGGTCGCGTTAAGTAGGCGGGGTATGCATGGATAAAGGGAGTGTGGAGTTGGCTGCCCTACTCGAGTGACAGACCTGCCGCACTGACCACCCCGAGGAGTATTGAGATAGATGTGGCGCAGTAGCGAAAATGGAGACGGGGAAGAAATCGAGAGTGCCCAGCAAAAATCCTTAAGTAAATCCCCCTCTACAATATTTCTCGCCCGCAGAACCCTGTAAACAAAACGGGGACTCCACCGGCAGGAGGCTAGCGACTAGCCACTATGACAACAGGACAAGGCGCTGTTTATAATTGAAAATAACTGTATTCCCAGCTATTTTTATTAAACAAACAATACATGGTTAAATTCATGTTTACTCACTCAATTTGCATGTTTCCGGATATACAATATATCATGCTTGACTTTATTTTCTGGCTTAAGAAATATTCCGAAGAAAGTGTAGGCATTCGTTTTAGTGTAACGCGGTTTATACTTTGAAAGCTACTGTGGGAGGCACTTACAAACCCTAGTAATTATAATAGTTTTAGTACGCATTCAGTATGCCACGGTTTCTCTCCATCTGAAATTCTGACAAACCTCCTAGCTGAACAAACGCCCAATTACACACATTTCGTTACAAAAACCTGAGTTTATATACAACGCCCGTTAAAAATTAGTGTATTATAAATTGATTCTGCTTCTTTGTGACGGTCTGTTCGGAAAGAAGGTAATATTTATAACTTTTTGTAGTGTTATTTCTTCTTGAAATATTATTTACAACATGTTTCCCAGATATTAATTCACGTCAAGAAACCCCGAGTTAAATTAGGGTGAGATATGTTGATTTGGTCACAACACAGATATAATGTAAATTCTGTGCTCTTAGCTAGGCAATACGCAGACAAAAACCAAAAGTTAGTGTTTTAAAATGCGTGATTTTGCACAGAAGTCAAGTATAACGGGACCTTGATATTAAAGTTTGCTCCAAACCTCTTGTACACACTCGATGCATGTTATATACTGGCATGCCCAGCGACAGAGCACCTTGCCTCAGGCAGAGTCATCGTAATAGGGATGGGGGAAGGTAGCACTGTCCTTCTTATCAGAGACGTATAGGCTGTTCATGGAAAAAGTGAGCATCTTTGACGCCCTAGTTACTTTTCCTTTCAACAAATTTTTTATCGTTCAATGACCTTTTTAATTATATATTGCTATGTAAGTAATAAAAACATTTATATTGTATTGGGCTTTTTAACGTTCCGCGTTTTTATGCTTGAAATCTTAGCAGGTAACGGATTACAGACTAAATTATAACCTAATTTAAATTAATACCCATGCCTTACCGGGATTCGAATCCAGAGCCTCCCGCACCCCAGATCGGTGGTGCACCAACCGACTGCGCCACGAGAGGTCTGCGATATTATATCAGGACTATTTACAGCTTCAATAATTTGACCATGTATCGAAATTTCTATTCTTGATAATTGAAATGAAAAACTTAGGACATGCATATTTTTTTCATTTTCTATATAAGCAATATCATCTTTTTTCTCTGTCAAAAATGTTCTTATATATAATCATCATTTGGAAATGGAAAACAATCGCCAATATAAAAATCAATAAAGTTTTAGACTTTTAAATTTAAACAAAGGAAAATATTTTTAAACATAATATATAACAATAAGAATTTAATACCAAATTTAGTTCGAATAATAACTACCACTGGAATTAAACCAATAACAAATACAAAAGTAACTAATGGCGGTGTAATTCTTATTACTTTATTTGGATAATAGAAATAATCATACATTTAGCATAAGTGGCGAAAGACATAAAAGTGTAATTGGTGATTCAAATGTAGATTTGGATAACGACCATATAATAATAAATTAAAATATAAAGTAACTGATAAACTTTTAAAATTTATTACATGAAAATAAATACAGGAAAAACATTATTGTCCAAAGTATGATTCTAATAATGATAAATATTTTAATAATTGTGCAGAAATTATAATAACTGCTTGTTCTAGTAGACAAAGCTTAAATCCAGATACTAAACAATATAAAAATCCATAATCATCAAATACTGATAAAAGTTAATCTATAACTTAAAATATTTGGAATCAATCTAAACATGCTAGGTAACTTCAAATACTCCTAAAAAAAATCGGCGAATGAATAAAAATTGACAACAATATTCCCAAATAATAGATATGATTAATGATGTGAGATAGCCAATTGAGAGATAATTCTTTATTCATGGCGAAGCAAATGCTGGAAATAAAAATTATCATAATGATAAAGTTAGTATTATGAATATGCAAAATAATACATTTTATGATTTTATGGTAAAGAATTCTTAAGGAAGTCGTTACTTAATACATGAATTAAAGGTTTTCCTCTTTCATTTTTATTGAATATCATGGAAAAGGAAAAGTTAGTTGGGCTTTAAATAATTTATATTACCAGAAAGGCATTCACCAAGCTTTAATCATTGTGGTCAATTTACAAAACTAGATTAATAATTAGCCCGTGGAGATCAAGGAATTAATCTATTAGATAAAGCTTGTAAACATCATGAAATTGCTTATAAACAAAAACGTATTTAGTACTAAGACACAAAGCTAATAAAATTTGACATAAATTGGCTTATGACAACACATTTAATAATCACTAATTAAAAGAAAAACTAACATCTGCAGTTCTAGCTGGAACTATGTTTACTGAAAGAATATTATGTTAGGGAATTATAATGATTAATTAGACATACAATTTTATACATAATAAAATTTATTATTAATTTGAAAATACTTGTGTTTATATATATAATTAATAACTTTTAAAAACACTTATAAGATATTAAAAATGTATATATATATATATATGTATATATATATATATACATAAATTTCTAAAAAAAACTCAGATTGAAAATAAACATAAATATTACAGTAATGTCAAACTTAAAACTATCATTATCATTAACAGCATTACAAAAAATAATTCTGCTTAAACTGGAAATGGATAAAAACATGGCGAATTTTTAAGATTTATAGCACCATTAGTAGCTGTTATTGCTTCTTTAATTGGTGGCAGAAAAGTTGTATATGAATTAGTTAAAAATAATAAAGAAGAAAGAATTTTTATAAAAATGAAAAAAAAAAAAATGTAATTTAACAATTGAAAATAAACTAGTTATTTGTTTCTAGAAAAGAAATTTAAAAAGAGGAAGCCCTAAAAAGATATTTTTTAAAATCCATTATCATATGTTTATTTTAAAATTTATGTTAATATTAAACAAATCTAAGATCTTAATATGATTGATTAATTACATATGCAAATTAATGCATATGAATGCATAATTGTAATTTTTTATATTTCATTAAATATAAGTACTTGTTATGTTTGTTATCATAAGAAGAATATGTTTTATTTTAATTAATTTTGTGGTAATGTACCTATAAATTGATGCACTATATAAAAAGAATTAAAATTGATTACAATAGTATAATATAAAAATTAATTTAGTTATATGTAGACATTCATGTTTAATGATTTTATTTGTTTTTAAAAAATTATGTATATGCGAAAATAATTTTGTTAATTTATATGATAGATATATAAGAGAATGCATTTACCAGACATTGGGAAAATATTTTGGTACTGATCCAATGATTGATAATCAAATAGCTAGTATTAATGAATGTATTGTTTCTGCATTATAAAACCTATTATAATAATTATGTAGAAAATAAGAAATTAATGATATTCATGAAAAACTTAAACTTTAACATAAATATCAAAATTATGGTTTTATATAACAGTTGTAATAGTTTAAATAATTTTTTTATTGCTGTCACAAATAAAACATGATTAAATCAAAATATAAAAAACAAAAATTTTAATAATTAAAATAATAGTTTCTGAAACGAATTAAATGGTTATACTATAAATGAAAAGTTTGATTATTTTGCTGAAAGAACAAAGAAATATCATACAAAAATATTAAATGATGTTATTCCTAATAAAATGTATTCAAATATATCTCAATATAATAAAACAATGAGATCTTGGTTGAATACATATACTTTAAAAACAGAATTGAATAATTGTTTTAAAAATGACAAAATTGATAACTTTTTTAAAAATTTTTGTTTTAAAAATAATTAAATGATAATATTAAAAATTATAATTTGATTTATTTTACGAAATATATTTTAAATAATCCAATGAATATACTACAAATGAAAAATTGGATAATTTTCAAGAAATAACTAGGAAGTACCATGATAAAATGATAAATTATAATAACAAAAAAATTTCAATAATTGAAAAAAAGAAAAGTAACTGAACCAAATTTAATTAACTGGATCAAAGTTGTTATTAATGTATATGAAACAAATGTTATTTTAAGTTGATAAACTAAACAATTATATTAGTAATATATTTAATGACTTTACTTAAAATAATAAATTTCATACTTTAAAAAGAGCTGCTTTAAAATTTTAATTGACTATTATGTTAAAAATGAAAATTTTAATGAACAAAATGAACTATTTTAACATAGACAGAATAAAACTAAAAATAAAATTAATGTATGTTCATAATGGAGATAAATTATGGGAATTTTAGTAATTTATTACATATAATTTAGATAAAATAATTGATTTAACTGATAGACTAAGTAAGTTAGAGAATAAAATAATTTTTAAATAAATAATTAAAAATCGAATATGTTTAAATATACAAGGGGTTATTGTTGGAAAATCTATTTTATTTCATTTTATCGAAATATTAAAATAACGATAAAAATGAATTTTATAAATTTTTAATATTATAAGATTATTGTAAGATATTATTAAGATATATCAATTGTACTAAATATAAAATACTAAAAGATGTTCCTAATCCTATTGATCCTTATGATGCAGATAGTTAAGAATATTATTAATGGAATAGGATACAAACAATACATTTAACTGGAAAATTAAAATAAATGGAAAAAGAAAGCATTTTAAAATTATACACAGGATTAAGTAGTTGTTTCCTCTGTATTCGAATTTACTGTGTTTAGAGTTTTAAAAAATATCTGTTATCCAACTATTTTAATAATTGTTAGAATAAAATATATATATATATATATTCATTCCTGAAGCATCAAAAATGAATTGTATAAACAAGTAAGAAAACATTTTCTAGGAGGAAATTGGAATTACTGCAGATACGTATGAAATCATACGTTTAATACAGAGAGAAATGAAAAGTTCGTGCGGCACACCTCGAAACGATAAAGGTGGATGTACATTAAGTTCGACTGAAACAGTCGCTCGTATGAACACTATATAGAATCCCCATTCGCCTTTCTTCCAAAAGCAAGTTGTGCGAGAGAGGAAAAGAGAGTTTAAATGAACGATAATCGTGCACTCTAGAAGGTCAAGGTTACAAAAACCAAACTAAGGATGAGGTGTTGAAAGTGTGAAAACTTTTCAAGTATCTGAGACCAGCTCACTGAAGTTGGCGAAGCTTTGGGGAAAGCATAACTATAGCTCTTCGTAGCCTTGTAGGCTATTTCACGAGGAGGCAGCAAGGGTTGTATCACGATCTGGGAACCTTTTAATCATGTAGTTATTTCAATAAGTAGAAATATTGTGCTCAATCTTTATTTAAAGAGCTGTTATCTACTGGGGTGAATCAGAAGAATTCACAGAGTGTTTACTGTCTGGCCGGTGCAATTAACTAGGAATCAGTATAAATCAAATTTTAATCAGTGAATACTTACCAGCAACTAAAATGGTCAGAAGAATTTCACTGATTCAAGTGAAGCAGTTTCTGCAGATCTGCAGCCAAAGTCGCTGATTTGGAGCAGTTATAAATGTTTCGACTTAAGAGTGTAACGATAAATGTTAAACACCGAACTGCTGGTGAGCAAACGTTGTGAACTGAACCATATTGCGAATACATAAATGAATGCTAAAATATTGTAATATTGTACTTTGCAAACAACCTGATGATATCCTCGTCACTTTATTAGAATGATAGAGAATTTAAAAAGCACAGCTGTAAATTTTTCGATAAAATAATATTAATTAAGTGGTTTAGTTTGTTTTTGTACTGAAATAAGTCGAATGTGAACGATATTGTTACTCGCTCAGCGCTTTGCAACCCGCGCGAGCGAATGTAAGAGAAGGACAGCAATTATATTCTGACATTACAAAAGTCATGAGATAGCACTATGTAACTGAATGACTCGTGGCGCCACCGCTGCAGAACGATGCTGCACGGCCTAAACCGGTCTCGGTTGTGAACAAGTGGTCGTGTTGTTTACATACTCATGGCAATGCGACGTGTGTTATCAGAGTTCGCACGGGACATTCTATTTCAGAAGTTATGGAGACTTTCAGTATTCCACTATCCACGTTGTCATGTGTGTACAGGGAATACCAAAATCAAGGCATTACGATCCACCATGGACAATGCGCCTCACTTGGGCTCGTGAGGTTGCTAATTGGACCCTGGAGGACTGAAAACATGTCGCCTGGTCCGATGAGTTACAAAACAGGTTGTTTCGGACTGATGACAGGGTTCGGGTATGGCGCAAACCCAATGAGGCCATGGATCCCAGTTGTCAACAAGGCACCGTGCAGGCTGGTTGTGGTTCCCTTAATGGCGTGGAGTGTGTTCACATGACATGGGTTGGGTCCACTTGTCCATGTACCCACAAAACTCAATGGTAACTACTACAAAACTCTCATTGGTGACCATTTGCAGCCGTTCGTGGAATTCAGTTTTCCTGACAACGATGGGAGTTCCAACAGGTTAATGCGCCATTTCATCAGGCTGCGGATGTCCAGGATTGGTTCGAAGAGCATTCTGAAGAGTTCCAGCGAATGGAGGGGCCAGCACGTTCCCCTACATGAACCCAATCGAGCATTTATGGGACGTGGTGGAGAGAGCCACGCGCACCCAAGATCCTGCACCTATATATACCAGGGAACTTTGGACAGCTATTCAGACAGCATGGCTCAACTTCTCTCCAGAGGTCTTCCGTCCACTTGTGGAGTCCATGCCATGTCGAGTTACTGCACTTCTTTGGGCTAGAGGGGGCCCTACACGTTATTAGATGGGTATCCCATGACCTTTGTCCCATCAGTGTATGAAAGTGGCGGCGGCAAGGCAATTAATTGTTGTCAATTAACAGGCGAGCCGTAGGCCGGTGACCATGTACCCGTTACAAAAAGCGAAGCGACACGATAATATATTTTGAGGTGCACACTGCTGACCCTGGTTGTATTGATTTCTGCGTTTATTTGAAGAATGCTCTGGATTACTGACCTCGTTCTCTCAGTGCGACTCGGGGTAAGTTGAACCTTCCAGATGGTCAGGGCGAACGGTATACATATTTCGACAGGCAACCGGGCCGCGAGTTGAGTTGAAGTTTATGAGTGAATGAGTGGCTGAGTTCCAAACGATAGAAGAACGAGCGGCGAGAGAAGTGACCAGCAGAAGGGAAGTCTGCGACTGCGAGTATCAAGCAGTGAAGAGCGCAGCTGGCAGGCTAGACTGTTGGACTGGATGCGTGAGTGAAATACATTATAAATGATGGCAACAGATAGACTGAACACATGTTATTAATGAGTATGAGTTAATATTGAATGCAACCAATAGAGACAATTAGGAAGTACTTTAATTAGAGTTGAAATATACATTAAATATTGCGCTCGCTGTTAAATAAAAAGATTAGAAGTGGAGACCGATAATTTAATGCTGTACATAATACCGGAGCGAACAAATTAGAAATCAAATATTGTTTTTTTTTATAAGGACCTTAATCCCTCACTAACTCAGATTCGCCCCTCAAGTATCACATGTAACAATACCATTACAGTGACCTAACAGTGACTGTCAGTTTCATACTATTTCATAAACCTTTAAAGTGTTGTTCAATTTCGGAAGAGTGGCTAATAATGCCCTACTGTTTTCAACTATTCGCAAATAGAAACCAGCTTTGACATATTACTTTCCTCTCTGATTTTAATTGCACAAAAAAACTTACATCTGATGAGTTTTGAAATCAAAAAATATTCATTCCTCGCGGACACCGCTGAAAATGTATTTAAATTCGTGACAATAACGGAACACTTTAATGATAATTGCGTTTTGAAGAAGGTACCAGAGAATCGGCAGAATTTTTTTTTTCCGTGTGTTGTTTCTCATCATCGGTCAAGATAAGCACGCTACCGTTATTTTACCACCGGCGCACGAAATGTTACACTGCTCTTTTTTTTTTTTTTTTTGCGGCTCTTCAGCACGTGAATTATCGCAGCCCGAGTCGTCAGCGCTGAGCTTTTTGTGTGTATGTATATATGTTTCTGCGACGTCGGGCAGTGGCGGCGGCTACGGGCGTCCCGGCGCTCTCCAATTACTGCTTGGCTGGGGACGTCGCGTTATTGCGAGGTACTGAACCGTGTGGCCGCCCCCTCCTCCTCTTCCTGGCTCGTCATCGTTCGTCAAAGAGCAAGGCTATGGGCACAATGTGTTATGAAGTAGTGATGGAGGCATCCGAGCGAGCCCTTGTTTCCCAAAGAGCTGTCGCTGCAGCTGTCTCTCTCTGGCTCTCGTTTGCTATCTCCCAGCGTCAAGCCCATCGTACGACAGACACACACACACGCGCGCGCTCTCGCAGGGTAAAAAAAAAAAAATGTAATTTACATTTTGGAGGGCCCGATTCTTTTCCCGGCACTCCAGCCCTCCACGACTGAGCACTTTCCAGGCGGCGGTGAAGTGCGAAGGAGGCACAGGCAGCGCTGCGCTGCGGCGGACGGGAGAAGTTTGTTTTGTTGCAAGAGGGGGCGTCGATGGCTCACTAGCGCACTC
Source organism: Dryococelus australis (assembly GCA_029891345.1). NCBI lineage: Eukaryota > Metazoa > Arthropoda > Insecta > Phasmatodea > Phasmatidae > Dryococelus > Dryococelus australis. The sequence continues at coordinate 154,424,150 of CM056996.1, forward strand.
TCCCTCCTCTTCTACAATGACACTCGAGTGTTTGACAGCCAGCCGTAGCGGTACCCAGGAGATCCTTACATCCCCCCTCCCCCTGCATACCTCATTCCACTCAAGGCCTTCCCTGAGCCATCGCAATCCTTTGCCACTTCGCTGGTGTTATTAAAATGCCAGCGTCACCGCGGCCGCCAACTTGAACCGGACAAATTGCAAAAACGTCTACTCTGCTGCTTTGTTGGATGGGGAATTAGTCTTCCCGTAGGTCAAGTGGAGCTCCAGTAAGGTTCTCTGCTCGTCCGAGAATGATTAATATTGATGTTTCGTTCACCGCCAATTTATTCGCTGTCTTACGTCTACATGTTAAGCGGCATAGACAGTTTGGGTTCAATTAAACAGTGTGTCAATCACAAAAGAGTTTGCGGCTCTGCTAGATTATTTGGAAATATTTGTGACCACTCGATTAATTGCTCTCTAAATAATATTAGTTGCTTTCACTGTGATGGTAACACACTATGTATAGGCTGGTAACGGTAAAGTGAGCACTTGTGAGGCCTTAGTTACTCTTTCTTTCAGCCATTATTTATCCTTTAAACTCCTTTTTAAATAAATAATGTTATATAAGTAACAAACACAGTATATATTCCATTGCACTCGGAAGTTAATGTCTAAGGCTAAAAAAATATATTAATAACTATAGTTCCAAATGAAAGGGATTTCAATAGTTCTCACTTTACCATGGATAGCCTATAGTATACAGTGAGCGTCCTTACGAAACATTCATGAATTCGTACGAAATCACGCACAACGCCCAACTTTTCGTATCTAATGATTACACTCTTCGATCACGAGGTGTTTAATATCCATATCGAAGTAGCTGCAGAATATAGATCATTTTATTGACTAATGTACATAACTAAATGATTCAGATATCAGTACCATACTTATCAAGAGTCTGTCAACCACGAGGAAACACTATTAATTGTAGACACACATATTTTGCAGAGGGATTGCGAAGGTGTAGTGGTGAAAGTGCCCCTACTCTCAGGATTTTAGAAGACAGATGAGAAGTGAGTCATTTACACTACTTCCCAAGTAGCAAACAAGAAGCAGATAGTAGTTGGCCAACTGTTGGCACAGGTGGTACATGTTCGCCCACATGACTGTGTTTTCTTATGTGGTACACAATAAGACCATGTGAACAATAGTAACAGTATTTGTTTGGGAAGTATTTTGATGTGGGCCATTAAACACTAAATGATCGACAGAATTTAATGTATGCCCACAAGCAAACATCAGTGAAACACCCACGGGCATCTAAGAGTATGCAAATAACGTGTGGCTGATGTATGCCAAAGAGTACGATAATAAGATCATGTTTGCGCATAAAGCTCTCGCGTGGTAGAATGGTTCATTTCTGATAGATGGGCATAATCATGTAGAAAATTGTGGGCCATTTAACACAAAATGACTGACAGAATTTCATATATGGCGCACAAGCAAATATCTGTGAAACATCCACACGCATCTTAGATTAGACTATGTAGAGAATGTGTGGGTGATGTTTGCCAAAGAGTACAAAATATAAGATCATGTTTGTACATAAAGCCCTCACGTAGTAGAACAATTCATTGTTGATGGTTGGGCATCATCATGTGGGCCCCAAGTAGCAAACAACAAGCAGTTAACAGTTGGCCAACTGTTGCCAGTGGTGACAACATTCGCATTTATGACTGTTAGCATTTCTTATATGGTTGACAATCAGGTCATATAAACAAAAGTGACAGTATCTATTTTACAAACACTCGTAATGTGGGCCAATGCTCTCACGACGATTGTTTAATATTCACAGACGCACCACTAGCAGATGATAAGGAAATGCTAACTGTTACTCACTGTTGGGAAAATATTAGCAGCATGTTTATGGGCCATTTACGGCATGCCAACTGTTGTTCACTGCTGGGGACATAATAGCAGCATACTTATCGCCTTTTGTGGTACCCAAATTGTTCCTTATTACTGAGGAAATATGATCGGCAAGCTTATGTTCCATTTATGGCATGCCGACTATATGTTGTTGTACAGTAGCAAATAGCATATGCGTATTCAATTGATGTTTTTATGAAGTAAAATTACCACGTGGAATTGCTAGTAATAGTAAAAAATAGTTTTAGACCAGAAATCTGCAAAGCATAACACGCAAAAAATTCATTATTTTTCAATTTTAAATTCTACCTGAAAGTAGTCCGAAACTAAAATACTAGTCTTTTAAACAAAACACATAAATCCCAGTGTTGGCACGTGATACTAACATTGTCGATATAGCAAAGCTAATAATGCATTATGTATGTGAAGTAATTAAGCCGACTTATTTAAAAAGTCGTAGTAAAGTCGTTGATAGCATACTTGACTGTAGACTGAAGGTTTGTGAGTTCGAGTCCAGGTTTCTCCGAAGAAATTAACTAATTACTAAATAAAGCTGAAAAATACACATACGAATATAGTAAATACATGAATTTTATTTGGTTTAGAAACAATAACTTTTTGGTTTTGAAAATGCATGGCACGCTGCGTGTATGTGGATCACAAGTGGCCAATAGCTGGGCCACAAGTGGCTTACCAATAGTTGGCTAACAACATGTGGTTTACTTACGGCAGGCCAGAAGCAGAAAGTCGGTAGTGGCCCGCTTGTGGTTGACTTATGGGCAACTCTTGTTTTGCCAGACATCTGCTGGCAGTTAAATAAAAGTATGTGGCCCACGCGTAAACACATCATACCATAGTCATCATTCATCATGTGTGCCACATACATCTGCGGGTGCATTCCACTTCTTCAGTGTCTGTGGATGCCGCATGTGGGCTGTTATTCAAAATCAGATCTGCACTTGTGGGCCAACTATATTTTACTACCTGGGTTACTGTAAAAATGCTAACTTTCTTGCTCTGTAAGTTCAGTTCGTCTCGAAATTAGTATTTAGTTGTTTTAGTATCAAAAATGCCATCCATACTAATAAAAAGTACATATTCATTACATACCAGTGTTGATTACAATAATCAGGTGAGAAAGGAATATTTTAGAAACGAAAATATGAAATTATCGGTCAAATGTCAAGAAATAATCACTTAAAAAATAATTGAAATTAAATATTATAGCTTCTGTCATTAGTTATTTTCTATGTACGATTATACTACGGAAATGGAAGTTTATAAAAAAAGTATTGAATTCATATTTTTACGTTACTTAAGCCAATTGATTATGTTGGCTTAATTTTAGTTGCAAAAGAGCAAAGGAGTTTATTTTCTTCGTGGAGATCACAATAGGAGCGCTACTCCTTTGTGGTGGTACGAAATAACAAGTAAATGTGATTACTTATCTTCTAGTAAAGAACGGGATGATAGGACACGAATGAAGTCTAAATAGTAAAGAGCTAGCAGGCAATGATTTTTGAACTGAGTTTGGCTTGCTGGTTCAACAACGAGACTCCTGCATCCGATCCTGTAGGTATGGCGGGGGACAACTTCCTGAGAAATTGAACACAACAGTACGTACAACAGTGCAGCACAAGTAATTATCCAGACATTCCAAGCGTCACAACTTGTCACCTCATGAATTAGCTCCATAGCATTCTGTTGTGCAGCACCGGCCAGACATCTCAATCTTTATCAGTCACCAGACTTATTAGGCACTAAAAGTGCGTTAATTGGCTGCAGTTGCATGCACCCTGATAGATGGAGATTGCGTTCTTCCAATGCTAGAAGGCACTCAGAAACGAGATTTGATTATGCCTGTAAGTCTGTAGTATGTTAGCAACTCATGTGCAAAAGTAATGATATAAGGTGAATACCACCAGTCACCGAGTGGAGAACAAATGGCAATAGCTCAAGAGAAGGGAGATCAGGTGTGGTTAACGAGACAACTTATTGTACAAAACATCGACCAGAATTCATCTGCCAAACTCCGGGAGGTTCCTCCTTATGAAAAAAAATGTGGGATATATATTGACCTACACTATATCGTAGGGGATATTAAGAGAGATACGCGGCGTTAAAAATGGAGGTTTGAAATGTATGATTATAAAAATATTTGAAGTACTCGAGATGGAGCGAAAAAAAATGGGGTTCGTGTTTCAAGAAACGGAGATCGTAAATCTGTTAATCTGTTGTTGGTCAAATCGTCCCCTTTCATTGCTTAAGTAGAGGTAGTCACCCTATTTTCGCAGGTAATTTTGGAACTCTAAGGATTATTGAAATGTTCGAGGTAAATTATTATTCACCATGGAAAAATGAAGACATGGGTAATCTCGTCCAAACTCACACCGCGTTTTCGAGAAAACGCAACTCAATATTTCGAAGGTGTGTTGTAGCACTGCGGGGGTAGGCAACACATCTGTACGAGAGCTACGTTGTGTGGACGTAAGGAGTAGTTCATCTGAGGGAGATAGCAGAGGGAACAAGAAACAGAGTGCAGATAGGAGGGACGCATGACACATATGTACGTAGTACATTCTTATTGATAGCAAATGCAAACAATTTCTTTCAACAACTGTAAGAATTGCCATCCATCAACTTCCACACACGAGCGGCCACGGCTGATCAGGTCGACCTGGACCCGTGCATAAACGTCTGGTACGGCATGTACAGAACCAAATGCGGCTACCGCAGGTGGGGCGAGATCTTCCTCGCTAGCCAAAGGCGTCTTGTAGACATTACCCCATAAAAAATAATCCAGTGCAGTCAGGTCTGGAGATCTGGCCTGTAACGGGCTCCATTGAGGCTGCCGGATAGAAAATAAGGCCCCAACAAGTGATTGTTGACGACGTTGGCCCACATGCTGACGTTGTAGAGCACTTGGTTGCCCTTGGGGTGCGTGTGGTGGGGATTAGCGTGTGCCCAGGCGTGGCTGTTACTCCTGTTCGTGATACCATCCCTGGTGAAACGGGGCTCGTCTGTGAAGAGCACAGACGATGTGAAGTTTGGCCGAAAATTGTTTTCTTGTAGGAACAATTCACTGTAAAATTACACGTGGCACGTAATCACGTTCGCTAAGAGCGCGAACCTTCCTTGCGTAGTAGGGCTTGCTTTCGATTTTCGTGCAGACCTCGCAGTATCGTTGAATGGCCAACACCCACAGCACGGCTCACAGCCTGTGAGATAATGGACGGTCCCAGCCGCATACGACGAAGTACATCCTCGTCAAATACTGCCGTTCGCATTGTCCATGCTCCTCCAGCATTCGGCCTCGTCACTATCATTGTACCTTCATACTTCAATCTCCGATGAAGCCGTACAAATGTCACACTGGATAGCGCAGCTGGTACAGCTCGACTGCTTGCCTTGCATTTGTGTTGGCTGCTCCTTACACAAGGTGCGTACACAGTCGAATCACACCGTGACCACCTGCTAGAAGTCCCATCTGCAGCACGTAGCCCATGACGTATGGCCCGTGACGTGGGCTAGTGAAGCGGGTATATATTGCGTCTGACAGGCTGTCTGTACACAATGCGCTTCCTGTTGTAATGGGTAAGGGAAGCGATTTAACCGAGTTGCAAAAAGGGATGTTCACCGGCATTCGGGCCAAGGGGGGAGAATTTCGGAAACAGAGACGTTTGTGAACTGCTCACGTGCCTCTGTGATAAAAGTGTATCGTGAGTGGATGAATGGCAGCACTGGGAATAACCATAATGGAAACTGCGGAATTCCACTCGCCATTGATGTCCGAGGTGAACGTCGACTAGACGGCACGTGAAGGCCAACCGATAGGCTACAGTGGAACAGCTCAACCGTACAAATGAACCAAAGGACATCCATACACGTGTCTACCGCAACAGTCCAGCGACCCCTTCTGCAATCGGGGCTCCGGAGTAGACGGAGGGTGACTGCACCCATACTGCACAGTATGGTGAGTGAACCGCTGCTGTTTGGCGACGGGTAACCTCCGACGAGTTACGTTTTCAGCTGCATAGAACGAATGGATGTCAGCGTGCCCGGCAAGAAACGTCGAAGAACCAACATCCTGCATCCTTTGCTGGATGAACATAAGGCGTTGGGGACTGTGTTGTAGTCTGGAGAATGTTTTCGTGGTATTCTCTAGGTACCATCATCCGTGTGGAAGGCACTTTTGATCGATTTGTTTATGAATCCATCCTCGGAAATCACGTCCACCCGTACATGATGATTGTCTTTCCTCGGCAGGACGAGATCTTCCAGTACGATAATGTGCCTTGCCACACGGCTAGAAGTGTCCGCACATGGCTGAAAGAGCACGATCAAGACTGAAAAGTTCTTCCCTGGCCCCCAAACAGCCCCAATCTCAATCCAATTGAACATCTGTGGGATCAGCTCGATCGTGTTCACTGTCTGTCTCCTACGCCACGCACCCTTCAACAGTTGTGGGACGCACTGCAGACAGCAAGGCTATCAGCACCTGACTGAGTCACTGCCAGCTGGTCTGGCTGCTGTTCGTATTGCGAAGGGTGGTTACTCTGGATACTAGCAGGTGGTTATAATAATGAGATTCGACTGTGCATGTCGGCTATCTCCGCGCGTGTAGAACGTTCCATGCTTCCACAACCAGCTTCAGGCACATACTGACTTGTCATCAGCCAAGCTGACCTCCAACACGTCCTTATATCCTCACCCGGTCCCTCGGCCACGTGCGTAGCGCGGGTGGTCGTAGTGTTGCCTACCTCCAGAGGGCTTCTCCCCACCTTCGAAAGTTTGAATAGTGTTTCCTCGAAAATGGCTTATCGAAACGCGTTCGGAAAAATAACCTTCTGTCTCCGCTTTGCCATTATTAATAATAATTTGTGTTCCAAAGTTATCTGTAAAATAGGCACTTAATTACATAATAATGGCGAACAATATATGACCTACTACATTTAAAAGATTTATGATCTCTGTTTCTTGAAAAACCATTTCATTTTTGTCACTCCATCTGAAGTGCTTCCAGATAGTTTCTAGTCATGCGTTTCAAATTTGGGTTTTCAACGCCGTAGACATTCCTTAACATTCACCACACGGCAGTGTTGGCTATGTATACGCCACCTTATTTTCCATAAGGAATAACCTCCCAGAGTTTGGCACATGAATTCTGGCCAGCGCTGGATAATAAAGGTATCGGGAAGTAGGTAGAAGAGCCGTTCAGGAAAGGGTGACTCCAGTCTGCATGGAACGATTGAATACTTGCATGTGAATTTTATTTATTTAGTTATTTATAGGGCTAGTTAAAAATGCATTTTCCGTTCCAGAAGTAGGTCGGTGTAACGCTTCTTACCGAAAGCAGTATAATGTACACTTCAAAACGACATACATCTCTGGTTTATCCACGGTTCTAACTAGGTATCTCGGGACCCGGGGCTATACACCGATCATGGACGTTGCCCAGAGACTATGAGCAGTGATGGTGAGAGAATTAGAGCATCAAGTAAGCAAAGAAAGCGGGTAATGCATGTTGTCCTTGGCCACGATGGCGGTTCAATCGCTTGCTCGTGCTCCTTGTATTATTACTGAGGCGGTACTCAGTAGGGGGCCAATATCATACGCACTGCCCAAAAAAAGTTCCCCTGAAAATTCTATAAAAGTGCTGGGGAAAATCCAGAAATATCTCTAAAATTGAGTACATATAATTTTATTTATAACAGACTTTTGATAAAGTCACATAACATTCCGTATTCTCACAGTACCTGTCCATAAATTTGTTAGTTAGATTTACTCTATTTCGTGGCTATAGTATGAATTGTAAAAATATATTTAAAATTGTAATTTTTAATTTTAATGTGAGGGTATTTGATTGAATATAAAAAAATAAGTTTGAGCAAATTAAAATATCTGGTCTTCGAACTTACAGCCCGAAACTCTTTCTGCTCAAATTGAACATGTTTTTAAAATATTTTGAGTATTATTATGTTCTAGGTGAACTGATTAACGTAAGAGTTCAATATGTAATACTGTTTGAGTGCCTGAAGTGTTGATGTTACAGGTGGTAGGTCTTGTTTTTTGACGTTTGAAGTAATTATTTTAAGCAGCGTGAAATGCTACGGAAATGACCTTTCTCTCGTTACAGTACCGAAGAAACCTTCGTGTATCCTCGACATTGTCAGTACCTGAAGCCAGAAGCTATAGGAAATACTGAGTGGTTTAGTATTTGGTATGTACAGAGCTCAATTACGTTCTTTCGTCATTACGTAGCGTGTTTCTGACTATATGTACATATAACACGAAAAAACTGACTGACTGACATATCAACTCCCAGCCTCAGCCATTATTGCTTCTATAAACATTACATTTTGACAAAAGATTCATTTTTTAATGTAGGTAGCCACTAAGAAGGGATTTTTAAAAATTCAACCTCTAAAGTGGTGAAATTTGGGTTCAAAATGTGTATGGAGAAAAAATATATAGCTCTAACCATTGGTCCTATAAACACGAAATTTGGAGAAAACATTAACTACCGAATCTATAGACAGCCCTTAAAGAGGGGTGAAATGGTGGTTCAAAATGTTCATGGTGGAAAAATATACAGCCTCAATCATTGGTCTTAGCACATCATGAAATTTGGAAAAAAAAATTAATTATCTAATGCAGGCAGCCCCATGAATTTGGAGTGACCATTCATTGTGTAATGTAGCAGTCAGTAAGGGGGTATTGTTTCAGGATTCAACGCGTAAAGGGGTGAAATGGGGGTTCACAATTTGTAAGGTGGAAAAATTTAAAGCCTCAACCATTGGTCCTAAAAACATGAAATTTGAAGTCAACATGTATTATGTAATGTAGGCGACCACCAAGGAAGGATTTTCAGAAATTCAACCGCTAAAGGTACGAAATGTTGGTTCAAAATTTTTATGGAAAAAATATATACAGCTTCCGCCATTGAACCTAGAAATATAAAATTCGGATGAAGCATTCATAATGCAATTCAAACAACCACTAAAGAGGGATTTTAGGAGGAATTTTTCAAAATTCCGCACCTAAAAGTGTAAAATGGGGTTTCAAAACTTGTATGGAGAAAAAATATTTGATGGTCCCATTAATACTAAACTTCATAAAAGTACTATAAAATAAATAACTAACACATGGTTGACAGTTTCTTAGGAATAAAGCAATGTTAAAAAGGTTCTATTAACTAGAAACTTCATAAAATCAGTCATCTGTTACAGACTACTGAAACCATTCGAAGGGGAAGAAATTGCATACGATTCAATAAACACGGGGGTAAATACGGACAAAGCAACTCATTACCCAGTTGAATTTTCGAACACACTATATCCACCGGGTCTCTCCTACCATAGGTTTATACTGCTTGTGGGCACGTCTGTTATGTTGCTCATAAATTTGAAGCCCTCGAAACTTTGTAATAGCAATAATCTGCAAGTCAATGCTGTACATCGCAATGTAGTCAAGGCTACTATTTTAACTGGATGGGCTCAGGGAGAAACAGTGTTTGTGCCACGTAATAAATAGATTCCCAATGAACTCCCTTTCGAATTAAAGAGACTGCAGTTTCCCCTCAACGTGTACTTCAGAATGAGGATAAACAAGTCGCAGGGGCAAACCAAACTCTCAAAATCGCGGGAGTTTACTTGAGGCAGGACTCTTTCTCCCTCGGTCAGTTATACGTGGCGTGCTCAGGCGCAAGCTCACCCATTAGCTTGGTTGTTTTAATGCCACCCTCTAATATTGTAGAAAAAAATTGTTTGCAGACTAGATTTGTAAAAAGACTAACTTACATGTTGACACTACCGATTGCAAATAACTCCAAAATTAATGGCCAAAAATCCCTTATTTTTGGAACTGCATTTCAATCCACTTTCTATTTTAAAATAGCTGTTCTATTTTAAAGACATACTTACTATTTAAAAATATTGTAACGAAAACTTGAATCCCAAGCGGTCAAAGTCGCGGGAATAAGCTAATAACTGTTTGTTTCTGTAAAAGTGTCCAAAGGTTTAAGAGAACTAGCTGCCTAATTATCTTGTAATCAGCTTGTAATAAATGTGGAGGTCAGCGTGGGATACGAGGATCCTGCTTGCTCGGATTACGATTAAAAAATTCATTTTTTTATTATTATTATTTACAGCATGTTTTTTACCATGCAGTTCATTCACATCGTGCTTTAAAGTGACTGTGGAAGTGTTGTTTCAAAGCAAGTGGTGAATGTTCGGATTTGAGTCTCTAAAGCAATACAAGTATACTTTCCCCATAACTTGACAATAAATCTAACATTTTACTATTAATTGGTGTGCAAGGTATGCTCAGGAATGGCTGACTGGATAAACATCTGTGTGAGAGTTGGTAAGTACATAGTAAAATAAATATGTAATTAGTTTAGCGTGAAATTACATATATTAGAGGGTCAAAAGATATTTCGACCCCTTTAGGGACATATTACCAAATTAATGGTAAACTTTTATTGGCAAGTTATGGGTATGTCTCACACTGTACGATGTAGCTTCGGTAACTGTGATTTTAATTCATTAATGTCATCTTCGCTGTTTTCGTTGGCTGTGAGTTTTTATCGAAATCTCTAGATATATAAGTTCTCCGAAACAGTAAAAATATATTTGCTGCCTGTACTTGATTTTCACGTTTATGAAATTGATATCTCTCTGCCTGCGGCTTCGACAGCGTGTAGTGCACGAAGCAGCTGCTAATATCCTTTACCAAAGGACATCTTAGTAATTCAACGGAGGGTTGAATTACTAATTACACCATAGGGCAGAGCCACTAATGTGGCTCTGCCCTATGGTGCCAGGATTGTAAAGTTGCTAGGTGAGCTTACTTGGTGCAGGCCTCATAGAGATGTCCGTGTGCGAAGCAGTCCTGCTTCATTTCTCTCCCTGCCACACTTAGCGATTGTCCCTGGGCCTTATTTATAGTCATAGCAAAACAGAGTTTGAGAAGGGGGGGGGGGGGGTAGTTGTCTCTCGAATTCGAAAGAGTATCTCCCGGGGATCTCCCGTTTCCCCGCACTTTCATTCCGGCTTTCCTCCATACTGTGGCGGACGCTAGGGGACCGCACACGACTGGTTAAGGTATCATGGACTATACATTTTGTGCGAGCCTCCTGTTGCCATAACACACGTCGATTGACCCATTGCCGGCAGACTATAAAAGGTGAGCTCGCCGCGCCAAGCCCCCCCCCCCCCAACCCGCTGACGTGAGAGACCGAAGAAGAACGGCACGAAGTTGTCGGAACGATAGCGAAGACGAGGGAATCTCGATTTCTAGGCCTGGAGGAGCTCGGGGCCACACATCATCCTTCAGTATATGGTGAGTATAAGTTCGGCTTGGCAGTTAGGCGTCATCCTAGCTCTCGAGGTCCCGTTAACCATTCGAGCAAATGATCATTAATTTCTGGCAAGGCTAGGGCTTAACTTCTACTCATTGCTAGACGTTTTTACTCGCTAATATTACCACTTCGGTTAAGTGTCATTGCAGCATGTTGTTCTGTGTATTGTTGATTGTATTGTTCTATATGAAATATTATTTAACAATACAATAAACGTCTTTTATATAAAGAATTCTTTAACGATTAGAGTAACCACTGACAACTACACACGCCCCTTAGTGTCTCCCAATCCTACAGTGTTCGTAGATATTGAGCTCACTTATTTGCAGCCACCAGACAGGAGCAACAGTTTAGCAGTATAGGATAAGAGAGGAAATGGAGGCGCTACAATACTCATCTCAATATCTCTCATTGACTATCAAGACTTCGTTGTTAAGAGCCGCTCAAATATTTTCACTCACTCACTTATCCCCCCACCCCCTTCTACTGTGCATATCCAGGGAAGACTGTGGCCTCAACTACGTATTTTTACCAAGCCTTCACTTGGAGCCTATTGTTATTTCAGAATTCTGGGGCTACCATTAAAGGACTCCCAACCTTGAAAATAAGCTTGCGTTATAACAGGTCAGGAGGTTAGATGCTGTTGATGAACTCCGCAGACTGTATCGTCCATTTTTACCACTGTGTCCACAGATCTGTACTCCATTTATACTACTTTGAATTACTTAAACTATGCTAAAGATTTATTGCAATGTTATGTTGTTAACGTTGATCAATCCTTGTAATATCTACTTCTATAGCAAATTTTCTTATCTATTTGTCGATTTACTTCAAAACTACAGAATGAACTTTGTATAAACTGTTTATCTCCTGAGCATTTGTTGTATTGCTAAAGTTGTGTCAAATATTACTGTAGTGAATAAAAGCACTGTTTTTTTTAATAAAGTGAAAACAAACGGCTTCGTCATTCTTGTGACATGTGATTTTGACCGTTTTCTAAGTGATTGCAAGTTTATAGTTCTGACAGTTTGGTTTGTATCACAAAATTTGTTACTGTGCAGCTGGAATGAGCTCGATGACTCAATTCACTCAACATCGAAAATGACATGAAATTGTTAACCGCGGCATAAAATGTGATTTAAACACGTAATGAAAAGAACATAGCGCTACGTATTTCAGTGATTGCAGTGATGCACTCTTTCCATTTGATAAGGTTTTACAAAATATGTCGGTTCAAATGTTGCAGGCATGGTAACGATGTAATATAGATAACATATAATCGAAAACGCATTCAATCCTCCTCCTCCCCCACCACCGCTTATGGATTTGAGACAAGAAAATTCCTGAAATTACTTTGTAGGTATTTACAAAGCCAGTATTTAAAAAATAAGAATAGCGATATCTTATCGGATTAATTGTTTATTAATGAGTCCTCGAATGTAAATCTGACGTCTTTTCACCCTCTAGGAGTCGAATTTCAAATTTTTTTTTTTTTTTAGTATATTCTGTTTCATATAACTTCAATAAATTTTGACAATTCTCGAAAAGATGTGCAGCCACGATGTATTCCTCCGCCACAGCTGTTCTGTCGGTGGATAAACCGATCTTTGTAAACAAACTACGAATATAATGACAAGCTGACAATTTCTGTCCAGTAATTAGGCTAGTATAGCTGGTTGCCATTTCCAACTGTTTCAGTTTTGTTATGATCACATAATATACTAGTTAGGGTTCTGTTTTATTTTGTTGGTGGGGTGGTGAACTATAGTTTCAAGTTTTTCGGGAGACGTGAATTTTTTTTTTTTTTTTCTGTGGTTCTTCTTATGAGAGAGTGGCCCTAGGAACTTGCATTGTTTTGATGATGCATTGAAAAATTTTGTTCGTACGGAATTAGCAATCAATTCACTATAACTCAAAAGTTTTAACTTCTTCGAAACAACTAAATGCAATAAGTGTATCGCCGTTCGTACCGAGGCGAGAAATGCTCAACAGATAAATATCATTGCATTTTTTATATAATGAACTACACTAAAAGGGCGCTTATTTAGGCCACGTACATTTGAAAACCTCCCGCAAGAACAAGACGTAATAAACACATCACTGTTAATACCGATGTGCGAAATGCACATTGTAAACGTGTTAAGTAAACTTATCTTCTACGTAAAAATCGTTAGAGTTTCAATCAAATAAAAGTCCCAATACATTAAAAATATTCTAACAACAATTTAAGAAAACATTATTTTCAAAACACACAAACTTACTGTTCACTTCGTAATTCCTAAACACGTACCGAACTTTGGATGATTAATCACGTGTCGGCTACTGATACGAAATAATTTTTTAGTGACTATTCAATTAACAAAACACTTGAACTATTTCTTGAAATCAACAAATTCACACTTTACAACGAAACTAAATTTTCGCTCGCGCTTCGCGATGGTCACAGAGAATGGTGGACCACAGCACACAACAAACCATTTTACAATGCGGCAGACACGTGTCGATAATTCATTTCACTGAGGAGACTTTTTTTAAATGGTACCTACGACGAACTACACTTAATGAAGTACGTAAATACAAAATTAATTAACTGCATATATAATACTCCGACATCACCAGCAAGGAATTCTCGCATATTGATAAATTATGAAGGAAGAGAGGCAGAGCACAATGGGAACAACGGCTTTTCACCGGGCGGGTGGAGACCATAGACAACAGACTCAACGGAGATTGGTGGAAACCTTTCACATAAACGTAATGTTCGCATGCTCTACCATAATATTTCTAAATATTTTTAAAGCCCTTGCTCTATAACTCAGAAAAATTGCGTATTTTTATATAAGCATAATTTTAACCATAAATGCTGTAACTATAATTAATTTTCCGCATTACAATTTTTAATTCCGAATACCATTTTCTTTTAGAATCATCGCCAAGAGCACCAACATAATAACACACATCCTGCAACAACCATAAGCTGGCTCAGTAATTTGTAAATGAGGGCGTTTACTGTTTACATGCTGTGTAGATTGGTAACCAGTCAGTCAGTCCGGACACTTCTTTTTATACACATAGATAATATCCTTAACTTTCGTTTCGAAGACCTTTGCAAGTTTTATTGCGCCAAATAACCACTGGACATGTTAATGTATAATTCTTCAACGCCCCAGTGTAATGGGGTACGGAAATTGATTTCCTTCTCTCTGAAAGCTGAGGTCAAGATTAATATTAGTGATATATATATATATAATTCATTATTTTATTAATTTTTTTACTAAGATGTATTTTTTTCTTTACACTGCAGTGTTTTCTATGACTGCATTAGAATACTGTGATGACGTATGTACGTATTAATATTGCAGATAAAAAGGCACTTTACTTTAATGCAGTAACGTGCGGTCCCCTTCATGCACAGCGCACGACTAATAAGACTGCATTTCCACTCTACATAGTCAGGCAATATAAAATTTCACTCAGGTTGTGAATAAATATCTGAATCGTAAACTACTTCGTTTCCTTTAATTCTAGGAATAACTTACATCGGTAACGCCAAATTTTATTCTTGAAAGGGAAGAAATTTGTGTAGTAATGATCAGGCAACGTAAGACATAATAATAACAACAATTGAAATTTTCGATGATATTTACATGGTGGAGAGGGTTGGGTACTTTGGTCGAGGATGGGGGCGGGGGGTTGTCTAACAGCGAGGAGGCAAGAAAACGCACTAACAGCGGCGAAAACGCGCAGAATTTGTAATAAGCAGAATCAGGCTAATAATTTAACACCGAAAGTTTAACCTTGGCCTGAAACTTGCCGGGGTGCATCATAGTATATTCAGTGAAATAGTTTTTGGCTTCATGAGTTTATGATGAGAGTCCAACATTTTGAAAGCAGTTATGAGCCCTCGATTATCTGCGCAATAACAAACTTTATTAACTACACGCACTCTCCCTACAGATTTATGCTGAGTTTACTCGTAAGGTTGTATTTGCGCTAAATGAATAATGCTACTGACACACGAGGGCTGCTATCATAGTGGCGTGGCGAGGAGAGAGCAATAATAATGTGATCAGAGAAAATGTACTAAAACATAATAATGTCATGCATAAGTTTGTATTGGAACGGTGAATATAGCGATAAGGAAGTAGGTTTATGACTAATAGCGGTGCGGAGGGAAACACATTGATTTCTTTTCGCATAGCGGTGACCAGTGCAGTCAAGTGAGTAACAACATTTTCCAGTTATTTTTATGAAGAACCTATAGTAGTAAAAAATAGTGAATTTAGGCACATCGGCCATTTTTAAATTTCCCCTTTTCCTTCAAAATCTATGAAATTCCCCTCAAAATTTCCCGTTTTACCCTTAAAAAACCACCGATCCCTCCAGTTGCAAAAACGACCCCACGAAAGGTTCTTTTCGATCCACGTATGGATTTGTGGGGAATCGTTTTCGAGGGCAGAGTAGTGGCGGCCATATTGATTTTGTAGGCATAGGGTATGCAGAATCGATACACATGATCCAGGAACGGAGCCGGAGCCGACCGTCAGCCATCTTTGTTCTGTCGGCCATTTTAACCACTACGTTGGATGTCGGTCACCTTGACCTGGACCTTTGACCTTGACACACACACATAGGCTACTAGTCCTCCCCGGAAGGAAACATGCAGATATTATGTATAACTTACATAAATATAAAAATATAAAACTATTTTATTTTAAATTTACTTTGTACGTAATTAGTTAGAGGTATATAAATGTATTAATAAGATTTATTTTAAATTAACTGTATACATAATTATGTACATATAAATATAGGAATATGAAATTACTTTTAGTGTCTATATTTATATACACATATGACTACAAGCATATTTAAATAACATATTGTTATGTAAGTATCTGCGTGTTTTCTTCTGAAATGAGCTGGTAGTGGATTTTCTCAGAGTGCTCCCATAATTTTTACATACAAATATTATGGTAGAAGTCCTTTTGTGGGCACAAGCTGGGCTCTTAACTGTAAAAAGAACACAATTATTATAGGAAAAAATGACAGTTGACGTTCTGACACATTGAGGTGAGCATCTAATTGGATGTTCTGTCTCGTCATACGCCGAAGATGAATTGCGAATACGAAGGCTACCTTTGACCTTAACGATCATGGAGCCGCGACATGCATCATCGCTAACTGGTTGTCGCCAGTGCTGATTCTGTGATCGAGTTTTCACCTATGGTAAAAATGCTCGTCGGCATGAGAGAACGGCCTGTACAAAGAGTTTTTTTCGTGCGATGAAGCATTACGACATTGGTCGCATGCAGTTTGTGTAAGGCGATAAATTGAAAAAAAATCATACCGGTATATGCAAGGATTCGCCCACTGGGAGTCAGCAAGATTCAACAGGCGATTATGATGAGACAGTTAATGCCAAAGACGGAATGAGTGCAGTACAGTCGGTTTGTGTGGAATGTACACATGCAAGACTTTCGCGTTAAGTCGACGAACTTCAAAATGAATGGTCGTAGGCTCTAAAAACTGATGAGCATACAACTCCTGCTACAAATGAAACCAAATTTAATATAGAATATAAAATAGGAGGTGAAGATGACTATGAAGAGAGTATTGATAAAAATGAACATGAAGACAGTGATAGTGCTGAAGACGATAATGACGATTTTCTCGATGCACTGACACATCCTTCTAACACATTTGCTGCAACAAGCGACATGAAGAAGGAAGAAGAAGCCGAGAATACTGGCTATCTGTTTCCGGAAGACCCTAATGTACTTGTTAATAGACTCAGACATTTGATTGACCTTCAAAAACGCGCGGATCTCACGCCCATTAGGAGTCGGAGGGACTTGACCCGAAATACGTGATTTTCTCACCGGAAAGATAAGCGGTACATCGTGGTTGTTATGTCAATTTTGCACGCCGGCTGTTGAGGATTAGTGTAGCACCAGCGAGGGGTATAGTATGGACGTTTTCATCTTATTGCTCTAAACATCAGCTTGTCTCATTGCTGTTCCCGTATACCTGAGAATGCTAAAGAGACGTGCCTGGATCCCACTTTCTGCAACAGATTTGTTGTTTGGTAGCTTCAAGTTACGAATTAGCAGGAATAGTTTAAAATGGTTTTCAAATTCTTTGATATTTTTTCTGAAATATATTAGTACGTGTACTAACTTACTATGGAAAATTTTATGCAATATATACTCAAGAGAAATATTTATTTTTCAATTTTTAATTACATTGGTATAGATAACGACTTTTATTATATTTAATTTAATATATTAATCTAGTATATAATTTCTAGTTTAATCAAAAAACGTTTTAATGGCTTATTTGTATCTGAATAGCATTATAAATTTTCCATATTGGTAGGACGTTTGGAAGTGGGACAGAGGGATCTTGGAGAAAATCAAGATAATATAGCCATATTTATAACAGGAATTTTTTTTCTCAGTGAAGAATATCTTGATTTCTGGCCGTTTGCAACTGACCGTAATTTTTTTTGTAACACAAAAGTTATTCATAATCATATTATAAATATTCCCGAATAGAGACAACAATCACGTTATCGATATTTTGCACTATATAAAACAGTGATGCAAACAATGGATTTATTGAGTGAAAAAATTGGTAAAGTTTTCTCAACAACATTTTCCCTTGGTATGAAATCACTTTTTCATAATTCAAATATACTGTATATTTCGTTTCAGCAGGCTGTTTCTAACTTATACACACAGGTGAAATTTCTCATTCAGTTCATTCGTGGAAAAAAATGTTATCATATTAACAATACTGACATAACGAACGAATGTTGGCTATTGTATTTTAAATTTAAATAGCATAACATTAAGGACATAAGCCTATGTGATTAATTTTGTTAGTACAGTACATTTGATACTAAGACATTAGAGATTAGGCATTGTAATCACATATATGTACTGTAGCATACGGGACTTATTGATGCGCTATCAGAATATAATTATTTAAAAACCGACATCTCGCTCCATGCCAACATGATTTTATCTAATGGGAAACAATCAGAAACGACAAACACCACACAGAACATATTGCAACTACAAAAATTTAACCAGTACAATTTTATTGATTCTACACTTTGAGACATGCGTTAAAATTAACAATAAATTTATCAAGATGATGTGATCTATATGTTTGGACTCATTAACGTTCCCCAGTGATATTCCTGGAGGCTTATCTGGGGACGGCTTACAAAGTAGCCTCGGTCGAATCCAGAATCTCCCGCACCACAGTCCGGCGGCTCACCAACCGACTGCGGCACGGAAGGTCGGCGATGTGGTCTATAATCGTAGAATTTACTGGGAAATATTTATAGCGAAAGTAACAGCAAGTCACTCTCCAATTATTCATAAATTGATCTAGAACAAAACATTTAGTCTACTCAGATTATTCCATATAGGATTATCCTATTATACAGTAGGACGATCTCCGCCTGTCTGCCTGTCCGTCCGTCCGTCTTTAATACTTCTAAGTCCCTTGAAACTCAACAGAAGTTCTTTAAATTTTGTAGAGCGAATACTCAGTGTCAAATAAGGTCAAATTCGAATTTCAGTAAGATCAGATTACACAATCATTACCCTTTACCCTAAAAACTCATTTTTAAATGACTTTTTTCCTATGAAATTTTTGTATTAATGAATAGACATCATTGCATAAAGATATGAAGGTAATGGAATATCATTTTTGTTTACTTTAAAGGGCTTGCTTCAATGTTGAGTTCATTTCCAAGTAGGGCCACAGTGGCTCAGTAGATAGTGCGATTCTAAGTGGGGCCACAGTGGCCAAGTGGATATATAAATATCAAATAGGGCCTTGGTGGCTCAGTGGAAAGAGATTCCAAGTGGGGTCGCAGTGGCTCAGTGGAAGCGAATCCAAGTGGGGCCTTGGTGGCTCAGTGGATAGAGCGAATCCAAGTGGGGCCTTAGTGGCTCGGTGGATAGAGCGATTCCAAGTGGGGCCGCAGTGGCTCACTGAATATAGAAATATCAAATGGAGCCGCAGTCGCTTCAATGCTGAGTTAATTTCACATCATTTCATTATTAGGTATATGTATCTATATAACATTTTTTTTTCAATCTTTGTATGATAACCAACATTTGTAACATGGTAACTATCATAAGCACGTGACATTACTAAAAAAAAAAAAAAAGATCACGGGCTGGGCCCGTAGTTTAAAATTACTAGTAAATGCTGTGATGTAATCTGTCTCAACTTACAGTTTCCAGTTTTGACATATCGTATCAAAGTAGCACCCTGTAAACAGACTGACTACATAACCTTCTGCAACTATGTGATTTCCTCTGGAATCTCGAACTATATGAACTAGGATAATTTATAGTAAGCATATTTTTAATTTAAGATGGGGTGTTTGTGTTTACTACTGGGGTGTATCTTTAACCATAGGCAAAAAATAGTTTTTGAAGTTAATGATGCCAAGCTACCCAGCACTTAGCCACTCGAGACCCACTTAAATGGTGCTCTAGCCACTGAGCCACTGCGACCTCACCTTTGGTGCTCTAGCAACTAAGCCACTGCGGCCCCACTATTAAGTGTTCTAGCCACTGAGCTACTGCGGCCCCACTTGAAGGATGCTCTAGCCACTTAGCCACTGCAGCCCAACATTTGGGTGCTCTAGCCACTGAGACACTGCGGCCCCACATGAGGGATGCCATAGGCACTGCGCCCCTAATTTTGTGTGCTCTAGCAACTTAGACACTGCGGCCCCACTTTTAGGTGTTCTAGCCACTGAGCCACTGCTGTCCCACTTGAAGAGTGTTCTACCAACTAAACCACTGCGACCACAATTTTGCGTGCTCTAGCCACTGAGCTACTGTGGCCCCACTCAAAGGGTGCTCTAGCCAATAAGCCATTGTGGCCTCACATTTGGGTGCTCTACTCACGGAGCCACTGCGGCTCCACTTCAAGGGTGCTCTACCAACTGAGTTTCTGTGGCCACACTTTTGGGTGTTCTAGCCACTGTGTTACTGAGGCCCCACTTTGGGTGCTCTAGCCACTGAGCCTCAGTTGCGGCCTCACTTGAAGTGTGCTCTACACACTGGGCCACTGCTGCACCACTTTTGGGTTCTCTAGTCACTGAGCCAATGCGGCCCAAATTTGGGTGTTCTAGCCACTGAGCAAATGCGGCCCCAATTTTAGGTGCTCTAGTCACTGAGCCACTGTGGCCCCACTATTGGGTGCTCAAGCCGCTGAGCCACTGCAGCCCTACTCTTGGGTGCTCTAGTCACTAAGCCCAAGTGCCCCCCTTTGGTTTGCTTTAGCCACTAAACTACTGCGGCTTTTTTTGTGTGCTCAAGCCACTCCGTCACCGCGGCCCCACTTGAAGGATGCTCTAACTACTGAGCCACTGTGGCCCAATTTTTGGGCGCTCTACCCACTGAGCCACTTTGTCCCCACTTTTAGGTGCTCTTTCCACTGAGCTACCCCACTGGAAAAAATTCTCTCTAACCACTAAACCTCCGCGACCCCACTGAAAAAAAATGGCTCCAGCCACTGCACCTCAGCGGCAGCAATGAAAAAAAAATTCCCTCTAGCCACTAAGCCTACGTGGTCCCACTGGAAAAAATCGCTCTCGCCACTGAGCCTCTGCTGTCTCACTGAAAAAAAAATCGCTCTAGCCATTAAGCATCTGCGGCCCCATTGAAATAAAGCGGCTCTAGACACTGAGCTTCCGCAACCCCACTAAAAAAAATCGCTCTTTCCACTGAGCCTCCGCAGCCCCACTGAAAAATTGAGTCGCTCTAGCCACTGAGCCTCCACGGCCCCACTGAAAAAAAAATCGCACTAGCCACCTCAGTGACTAGAGCGAATTATTTTTCAGTAGGGTCGCGGAGGTTCAGTTGCTTGAATTTTTTTTTTTTTTTAGTGGAGCCGCGGAGCATCAATGGCTAGAGCGATCTTTCTTTCTGTGGGGCCGCGGAGAATCAGTGACTAGAGCGAAATTTTTCAGTGAGGCCGCGGAGGCTCAGTGGCTCGAGAGCAATTTTTTTTTCAGTTGGGTCGCGGAGGCTCAGTGGCTAGAGCGATTATTTTTTCGGTGGGGCCGCGGAGGTTCAGTGACCAGAATGATTTTTTTTTTTGCAGTGGGGCTGCAGAGGATGAGTGTCAAGAGCGAATTTTTTTTCAGTGGGGCCTCGCAGCCTCTGTGGCTAGAGCGAAATTTTTCAGTGAGGCCGCGGAAGCTTAGCGGCTAGAGCGATTATTTTCTCAGTGGGGCCGCGGAGCGGAGTAGTTAGAGCTAATTTTTTTTCACTGGTGCAGCGGAGACTCAGTGGCTAGGACGATTTTGTTCAGTGGGTCCGCAGAGGCTCAGTGCCTAGATAGATTTTTTTTTCAGTACGGCCGTGGAGACCTAGTGGCTCGAAGGGTTTATTTCAGTGGGCTTCAGACACAAGCATAATAAGTACTAATAATAGGGGGCACGGACACGCGATCGCTGACCCCTGCTCTCAGCTCACGCGCATGTCGGAAACATAGCTTCGGCTAGCACAAATAGTTTTTTGCATTATTTCTATTCTTAGGCGTGTCGTGCGGCGATAAAGATTTCGCAGTTCACGACTAAGAGTCGGAGGATCTTGACCCGAAATACGTGATTTTCTCACCGGAAAGATACGTACTACATCGTGGTTGCTACGCCCATTTTGCATGCCGGCTGTTGAGGATTAGTGTAGCATCAGCGAGAGGTATAGGATGGAAGTTTTCATCCTATTGCTCTAAACATCAGCTTGTCTCCTCTGTTCCCGTATACCTGAGTATGCTAAAGAGACGTGCCTGGATCCCACTTTCTGAGACAGATTTGATGTTTGGTAGCTTCAAGTTACGAATTAGTGGGAATAGTGTTAAACAATTTTCAGATTCTATTGATATTTGTTCTGAAATATATTAGTACGTCTACTAATTTACTATAGAAAACGTTATGCAATATATACTTAAGAGAAGGTTTTATTTTTTTAATTTTTAAGTACTTTAGTATAGATAATTACCTTAAATATAATAATAATAATAATAATAATATAGTATAAATCATTTTCAGTTTAATCGAAAAATATTTTAATGGCTTATTTGTATTTTATTGGCGTTATTAATTTTCCGTATTGGTTGGGCGTTTGGGAGTGGGACAGGTTTAACGGCTCGAAGGCCGGCACACCCTCCATCCTCCCGCACTGCAACTTTACTCGGATGAGTAAGACAGTGCACGCAATTTTCTCCTCTTCTGTCTTAGTGCCTTGTGCTTTCTTTCTTGGTCTCACACGGCTTTCTGTCGGTTTTCTCAGTTAAACCTGCCTCCTCGCCAATCGGTCATACCCTGACTTTAAACATTAAAACCTTTACCCGAGCACTCCCTCATGGGTCATCGGAATGCTCCAGTTGTCATCTGTCAAACTCCTCAAGCCATTTCCCAACTCTTGTTGCAAATCTGTTCCATAACTTTTGGAGTTCCTGATTTTCCATAACTCTTCTAATTTCCAACTGCAATCCTCTTTGTTCTGCCACTCCTTGCAACCAGTCTCCTAGATCTTCAATTTTAGGGCAGTCCATCAATATATATAGTATCGTATCATCCACACCACATATCTCACATAGTGAGGATGTATCTAGCCCGAGACTGTGCAGCTTCGCTTTAAAGTCGCCATGACCGGTATGCAACTGAGAACTATAATAGTTCATCGTGATCCATTTATTTTTCATCCTCTGCTCCACACTTGGTAGGATCTCATAGGTGATCCTCTCCTTGGTTGACTGACCCCATCTTCTTTGCCACATCTCCAGGGCGTCCTGCCTGATTAAACTTCGTTCTTGAGGATTCAGCCTTCTAATCCTTGATTGTTACACGATCAGTCCTCGCTTTCTCACAAGTAGATCTACAGGCAGGACACCCACCAATACAGGGAGTGCCTCATTGGAAACCGTCCTATATGCTTTCAGAACAACCAGCAGAGCCGCCCCCTGGGCGCCGACAAGCTTTCTCTTGTGCCACACTAATTCAGCACATGTGTGCCACATTGCTGCAGCATGTGCAATTATCCCTTCAAATATGGATCTGTAGATTTTCCTAAGTGTAGGAAAATCCAAGCCCCACTCAGAATTTCCCAATGCTCTTAGCTTATGGAAAACAACAACTGCCTTGCGGGACACATACTGCATGTGTTCCAAAAAGCTCATCTATTCATCTAGGATGACTCCCAAGTACTTATATTGATGGACACCTTGGAGAAACAATCCATTGAACTGTACCATAGGAATCCTGGCCAATCTTCCCTTAAGCATCATAGTCTTAGTCTTGCTGGCGGAGAAGCTCAACTTAACGGTTGCCGCCCAATCTTGTATTGCTTTCATAATGAATGCGGCCTTCTCTTCGAGTTGTCTTCTTGCCGACCTGCTGACCAGGACTAAACCATCATCAGCATATCCGAATATCCTACAACCCTCCAGAAGAGCCATCTCCAGCAGTCCATCAAACAGAATGTTCCATATGACCGGTCCAAGGACAGATACTTGGGGACATCCCTTTGTTAGCTTCTTGTAACCTGGACAGTTCTTGCAATATACAATGTCTCTCCATCCTTATAATAATCCAATAGGACCCTGTATATATTTGCAGGGCACTTTTATAGCTTTAGTTGCCATATCACCTCCGGCCACCAGGCATTGTCAAAGGCTCCTGCTATGTCGAGAAATATGGCCAGGACATATTTTTCTTGACACCTGGAAACTGCGGTCTTGACATGATATAATGCAAAGTCAGTTCCTCTTCCTTTACGAAACCCATTTTGGTGTTCACTTAATGTTCCATCTGATTCCAAGGCCACCACCAGTCTGTTGTTCAGAAGCCATTCATAGACTTTGCCCAGCACCATAAGCAATGTCAATGGTCTGTAGGATTTGGCCTCAGCCTTATCCTTGCCTTCTCCTTTGTATAATATCCTTATTATACCTTTCTTCCATGGTCGAGGAAACACACCCCCAGAGAGACAACCATTCTAGATGTGTAGTAGCTGTTCCTTCATTCTTGAGAAGCACCTCTTGACGATTTATACACCCACTCCATCCAGTCCAGGAGCTTTCCCATTGTTCATTCCATAGGCTGTTGCTTGCAGTTCATCAAGAGTAAACTTAGGAGTATCCTCTTCCTCTGGTAACATCTCATCTCCATTTGGTATCTCCTAAGTGCATGCCCCTCGCCCTATCCATCTTGGGAGTCATCCGGCAACAGGGTGTGGAGCAGGGCACTCATATTCTCCTTTAAATCCGTCACCATGATCCCATTTACTCTGATATTAGGCAGTGGATTTGCCTTCTTCATCTTATTAGATTATACCACCCCAAAGGGGTCTTTATTACCAACCCTGTTGACGAACTCTGTCCAAGACTTTTTTTCTTCTGCCTGACCCTGTTAAAGTATGCTTGTTTCGTCTTTTTGTAGGCACCTGCCAGAGCTTCTCTCTCTTCACCACGTGACCTGTGAAGTCGCCTTTTTCCCTTCGCAGGCTCTTCCATTCTTCTTCCAACTCCTGGTCCCACCAGCTGAGATTTGGAAGTCCTGGCCTTGTTTTGCGAAGAGTCTCTTCACAAGTGATTGTATTGGTGATTCCTTCTATTTGCTCTTGCAAGTTCCCACATTGGAAGTCAGCATTCATCTCTACCATTCTTCTCAACAGGTCCAGATCAAATGACTGCCAGTCCGCATTATTATGCACATGTCTCACTTCAGACACCTATTCCTCACTTCATTGTGAGTTATTTTCAATTCCAGTTCCAGTAAGCCTCGTCTCAAAGATAATGAGTCTGTGATGACTTGGAGCTATTCTCAGTGACATGCCAGTCACTTACATTATAATTGGCTCTTCTAGTTGTGACCGTAATGTCCTAATTGTCCTCAGAGCCATCTCCCTGCGAAACATATGTAGGGAGTACTCCTTCCTCATTCTTTATCTCCAATTCATTAGTCAACAAATATTGACTCGCGAGATCTTCCTTTTGTCACTCAATGACAAAGCTCGGACTTCGCATTCACATCCGCCCCAATGATCACAGGTCTCCCCTGAAGCACATCCAGTATCACGTCCCATCTGTCGAGGTGGTCTAGTGTTTCCTCATTAAACTGAAAATAGGAGGACACAAGCCAACTAATACAATTCTCCACTTGTACTTGTGCACACACATGGTGTGTATTCAAAAGGCTTGACATCATCATAATGTCTATCTCCATGTTTGTCCTCACTATTCCAGCCTGAGATTTTCTGCCAGATGTCAATACAAATACCTTCAATCCGATCACCCCTTCAAACGGTGCATATGGCTCCTGGAAAAAACCAAATCAAGCCCCTGCTCCACCACAATCCTGTTCAGCTCAGAGATCACCACTGTCGACCTTTGCAGGTTCACCTGCTCAATTCTCAGCCAAGCAGCCATAGTCAATTCGAGCGAGCTCCACCGACAGGGCTCTTTGATCTGCAGGGCAATCCCTTGAATCTAACCTGTGTACATGATCCAACTGCTGCCTCTTACAGTTAATATTTTTTCCTGGCAATCCTTATCGGTTTTCTGAGGACAATCCTCAAACTTGTGAGCCTTTTCGGCACATCTGGAGCAGGCAAGGTCGGCATTGCATCTCTTGACTATATGCCCCCAAGCCTGACATCTGTAGCATCTCGAAACAGATATGTAGTCACGCATTCCGCAGTTATCATAGCTAAAAAAAATTGCGTCCCTCTTTTATCAGTTTGCTCCTGATGGCCGGGTCTCACTCCACTACAACATTCACCCTGCCGGTGTACTGCCTTCCTGTTCTATAGTCGATATTCTCTTTCCTCATAAATTCTTCCAGACTTAGATCTGAGGATCTAAAGTTCTGTTGATAAATAGTCTCGATCAGGTCATTATTATCTTGTGACCTTTGTATATCGTAGATGATAACCTTTGGCCCCTTGTTTTTCGGGGCTTTAAACTTCAACACAAGTTCCTTTATTTTCTGCTTGATTCATCAGCCTCTCGAGGGTTTCATCATCCCCTGCCTCGATCATGATGCCTCCTCCTCTTAGCTATTTTATATTTCTTATTTTCAGCCCTTCTTCCTTAGGGTCTATATTCTTTTTAATCTTTTCTTTCACTTGCAAGCTGGTGGTACCGTCACCCTCCATGTACGCTAGCACCACTTTCTTTGGAGGCCTGTATTGAATCTCTTCGCTTCCTTTTGTATCTTGAGCATAGCTCTTAATGCCCAGTATTGCAGACGGGGCAACTTAGTTACTTCCCTTTTCCACCTCTTTCACAGTGTTCAGTACCTTACTTTGTCCTTTGATTATTCCCACCAGCTAGGAATTATCCATTAAAGTGGTTCCCAGCATCTTGTGAACCTTCTGGATCCTGGGCAGTATCCAATTAGCCTGGGTTCGGTACACTTGATTTTTTTTGTTCATCATCCAATCAGTGAGTGCCATTACTATTTGAGCAGCCTCTTCATGAGACTGTCTAACATTTTTCTCTTTTGTTTCTAGCTCATCCTCAGTGTCAAACGAGGCCACTCCCTTCCTTGTTAAGCCTCAAGGACCGCCTGATACGTTACCCCTCAGTCCACCCAGCCTTCTTTCTTCTTTGCATATTTCCAGCTGTGGCTGAAGATGGACCCGGCACCTGCTCAGTGGCGAATTGCACCTTCTTTAAAGACTTGCCACCTTTGCCCACTGTTATGAACTTCTTTGCTTTCCTACTTAAGTCGCGTAGGTCTTCTCTCCCCGAGTCATCAACTCCGACTTCTCTACGCTCCATGTACAGTGGGTCCTGTTCTGGATCCTCTCCAATATTGCTTCCTTCGTCACCAACAGCACCTTCAACTCCTTCTCCTTGGTATGTGCTAGTGCCGTCCCTAACCAAGCTGTTCTCCTCATCATATATTTCACACAACCATAAGTACACCACAGCCTTCTCGACACCATATATGCAATACCAAATATTTTGGTGCCATTTCATATTTTGGGGGGACAGCTCAAACTCTTCCCAATTGAAATCTGTGTCCCATGGTTTATCTATGGTTGCCTTAACCAAGGCTCTGGGCACATTTCCTTGACCAACTAGACTTTTAAATTCTTTCCTCTATTGCTTCAGAGGTCTGGGTTCAACCTGAGGGTTCAGCATCAGGGTGTCCATCATAGTTTGCTTGGACTTCTTAAATTGAGAAGTTTTGGAGGCCATCGCGCCCCGACTGTGCGCCTATCTCTTGTAGGCCACCACACATTGTACTTTTCCAATAGCTTCACTGAAGAAGCCACCGAAGAAATCCTTCGCCGCAGGCTTAACTGAAGAAGTCCTTCACCACAAGTTCTTCTTTCACTGCACTATGGTTTCATGGAAGAAGTCCTTCTTACACCTTTTCAGTAGAGAGTCTCTCACTGAAACAATAAACACAGTTCATACAAACCCGTATTATACAAAGTCACTCTATTTACTACTAGGTAAGTCCTTGAGGTCCCAACCTCTAAGCCATGAGCCAATGACCTGTGGCCGACTTCTTTCTTGCTCCTTCTTCGCCGTCCATGGAGGATCTCAGACGAGAATTATGGCCACTCGGGAGTGGGACAGAGGGATCTAGGAGAAAATCAAGATAATAATAACTACATACATTACGGGAATTTTTTTCTCAGTCATGAAAAACTTGACTTTTGGTCGTTTTTACAGGCCATATTTTTTTTTGTAACACAAAAGTTATTCATAATCTTATTATAAAAATTCCCGAACAAAAACAACAATCACGCTACCAATATTTTGCGCTGTATAAAATAGTGATGCAATTAATATATTTATTGGCTGAAAAAATGGCAAAGTCTTCTCAACGACAATTTTTATTGGTATGAAATCACTTTTTCTTCATTAAACGGTACTTTATATTACATTTCGGCAGACTGTTTCTAGTTTATATACACTGGCGAAATCTCTCATTCCGTCCACTCCTGAAAAAAAAAGTTATATTAACAATACTGAAACAACGACCGAATTTTGGATATTGTATTTTTAATTTACATAGCATAACACTTAGGACATAAGCCTATGAGATTTATTTTGTTAGTACAGTACGTTTGTTACTAAAACATGACAGATTAGGCATTCTACTCATATATCTGTACTGTAGCATACGGGACTTATGGGTATGCTATCAGAATATAGTTATTTAAAAACCGACATCTAGCTACGAACCAACTTGATTTTATCCAACGGGAAACAATCAGAAACGACAATCACCAAACAATACATAATAAAACTACAAAATGTAACCAGTAAAATTTTATTGATGTAGGCCTACCTACTTGAATTCTACACTTTGAGACATACGTTAAAATTAACGATAAATTAAACAATATGATGTGGTATATTGGATTGGGCTTATTAACGCCCTCCAATGTTATGCCTGAAAACTTATCAGGGGACGGCTTACTAAGTAACTGATGACCTAACTTAGACTAACACCCATGCCATACCTGTGATTCGAACCCAGAACCTCCCGCACCACAGACCGGCGGCGATTCAACCGACAGCGGCACGGGAGGTCGGCGATGTGGTCTATAATCGTAGAATTGATTGTAAATTATTTATAGAGAAAGTAACAGCAAGTAATTTTCCAATGGTTCATAAATTGATCGAGGATAAAACATTTTGTCCACTCAGATTACGCCATAGAGGATTATTAAAAAAATAACTAGCAAATGCAGTGATGTAATCTGTCTAGAGTTTCCAGTTTTGACAGATCGTACCAAAGTAGCACCCTGTAAACAGACTGACTACATAACCTTCTGCAACTATGTGATTTCCACTGGAATCTCAAATTATATGAACTAGAATAATTTATAACAAACATATTTTAAATTTAAGATGGGGTGTTTGTGTTGATTACTGGAGTGTATCATTAACCATAGGCCTAAAAAATAGCTTTTGAAGTTAATGATGTCAAGCTATCCAGCATAAACATTATTAAAGTTACTCTACGGCGTTAACGGTATAAAATTATTTTTTTTAAATCAGTTTTAGTGCACTGTTTCATTCCCGGATGACTTATATAACAACTCAGCGCAGTGCAGTTCCACATTACAAAGACTAATGTTGACCGTTATAATACTTACATACACAAAACAAGTTCAAGAAGTTGTGAATGAATGTATTTTAATACCGGCGATGGTTTATTAGTCATTTGACTTTTGTACATACTGTTTGTATTTATTTCCTTAATCCAGTGGCCTATAGTTAACACAAGTAGCCTACATGTATGTTTCTTGCTTTCATACAGCCAGGTAATTTCTTAATAATATACGTGGCACAATGTTACTGACACTCAGCAAGAGTGCCATGCATTTCTGTCCAGCCTTTTGTTTGGCACGAGTAGGAATATGGATCTATACAATGGCCTTGCTTAATCTAGAAGGCGGAAGTACAAATTAGTAAATCTGGGAAAAATCTATTTATTTAACTAAATCTGAAAAAAAAAAACAGATTATAGTTTCTTTATTTAGCTAGATATTGAAATTTAAGTATTCTGGTGCAGTTATATAATGTCCACTACAGCCATTCAAATTTTGTGCGCGAAAAATTATTAAATTATTTTGCACTACCTATATGACGATTCTTACGCTGCTAAATTCAGCAAAATTGCACCCCAATATGATTTTATAAAACTTGTTGAGAAAATAATAAATTCACGTGAGTGTATCCTGTAAAAACCGGGAAAAAATCGAAACATTATACCTGCGATGGCGATTTACTTGCACTGTGTTGCAACTGAAGTTGTACACACTATAATATTAAGCACTGTAACAAAATTTCACCAAATTTTTAAATATTTTCAAATCTGACGCAGACCACACTAAATCGGACACGTAGACACGAAGAATAAACGCTCACGCAAGCAACAGGCCTGAACATTCGTTTCCGTTGCAAGAAGATTAAGATAAACAGTTGAATTTGTGATAAATTCCAATATGTACGTGAGAAAATTTGAAACTAATACGACACTGCAAAAGCTAATACTAAATTGTATAACGTAATATAATATTACATTTATTCCCAAATAATTCGCTATTTTTTATTTACACTCTGGGTATTTTATCCCCCACTGATGGCAGACAATGTTTTACTCTAAAATGCTACAATTACTTCGCTTGACAATTAGCTGACATTTACTTATATAAAGTGAGATCCCATTCTTAAAACACTACTGCAAAGAAGTTACTTTCTGTAGCTATTTAAAAGCAATAACAGGCCATTTTCGTGAGACGTTATAATACTCTATTCGCAGTGATTTAAATCTATTTTTGGAGTTTAAAATAAATATCTATTTAATAAAAATTGAAACATTTTGAATTATTTGTGAAATACTCTATATGTGTCAGATTAAAAGTCTAGTCGAAACTGTATCAGACAGCATGTGCGTACAAGAAATGTTCAAATGTATTTTATAACAGTGAGGAGATATGAAAATCTTACCGAATGGATGCCACCTTCGTTGCCAGGAGGCTTCAGACCACAAGGTTTCTAGTTCGAATCTCGCTCTGGCCACTGACGTGTGTGGGTCGTTCGCAGGTGTTAATTAAGGTTAGTGTGAAAGACTGAATTTTGATATTTCAGCTGTAAAGTTTGGCACATGTATTTAAAGTTATAAAAAGACTTCGAACAATATTACTTACTAAACGCAGTGTTACCTTTTTCTGTTGTAGTATTCTTGCAAATGTTTCAGCTTCCTTATCTTTGGCTCAGCAGTACACTTCACACTTCCCTTCGTACTGTATCAATGCTCCATTTTTTATTTATTTATTAACATTACAGTGCCAACACTTGAAATGAGGTGATACTAATATTTTTCATGCCTGAACTGAAAATACTCTTCACAGGCTTCTGTGGTCGCTCGCCACAATGTGTCAAGCTGTCACGCGAGACGAGAATTCCTGAGACAATGTGAAATGCTCTGTAGTTCAAAACCCACTTATGTCCAAAACGTACTTTTCAGTATTATACATTAAAAGATATTTATTTAATTTAATTAAAAAGTATTAACATTAAGCCAACGGTGAATAGAGTATTCAATCACAAATAAAATTATTTACCCAGCTATATAGAAACATTTACTAGGTTCTGATGGGCACACTTTTTCTCGTATAACATGTCTGTGCAGAAAAAACTGCATGTTTTAAATGGCAAAATTTAATATTTAAAATGATAATTTAGGCTTTTCAAAACTACTATTCTGAAAATTTTAGGTTCCTTTTGTGTATCCAGAAAACTGCGTTTCAAAAGAGCCTACAGTTCTCTTGCAATTTGCTGGTAAAAATTTTACATTGGTTATAAATGGAGGCAAAATTACTCCCACCGACGCTTAACGA
The DNA here is from genome assembly GCA_029891345.1 of Dryococelus australis. Taxonomy (NCBI): domain Eukaryota; kingdom Metazoa; phylum Arthropoda; class Insecta; order Phasmatodea; family Phasmatidae; genus Dryococelus; species Dryococelus australis. The sequence continues at coordinate 154,455,842 of CM056996.1, forward strand.
GATATCTTCAATCATTAGTAAACTGAAGGATCGGGGCTCGCATGATGTGATGAACTGCTTTCTTCTGAAATTGTAATATCAAAATAATAATAATAAATTATCATTAGAAAATAATTGGGTTTCCTTTATTTTTGTTTGTCGTATCCTTCCTTTCCCTCACAACTTTAAAGTGGTGCAACGAACACTCGACTATTAACGCATAGATCTGCATATAGAATGACAATAAAGACTTCAGTAAAAAAAATGAATTGATAGTTGACAGCGTATAAAACATTAATACAGTTGACATGTACAAATTTGGAGACAGTTAACGAACGAATGTAATTGCTATACATTGGGTGGAGGATAAACCGAAGGATTAATCGAGGGATCTATCGAAGGACCTGAATTAATCGAAGGATTCGGATTGATCGGAATACTTGGATTGATCGAAGGATTATGATTGATCCAAGGATTGGGATTTATTCAAGGATTGGGATTGATCCAAGAATTGGCAAGGGTCGCTGTGGATTGTGGAGGAGGATTGCGAAGCGGATGGGGCTTGATCCAAGGATTGTGATTGATCGCAGGATTGGATGGATCGCTCTGGATTGCGGAGGATGATTATGGAGCAGGTGGAGCAGGTAGAGTGATTGTGGAGTATGGGGAGCAGGTGGAGCGATTATGGAGCAATTGTGGAGAATGTGTAGCAGGTGGAGCGATTGTGGAGGATTTGGAGTGGATTACGAAGGATTGGTGTGAATTGTGGATCATGTGGAGAGATTGTGGAGCGGATTGCGGCACAGATCGTGGAGCGGAAATTCTGGCGCGGATTGTAGAGCGGATTGTTATAATTAGGTGCAAGTGGACCGATTGTGGAGTGGATAGCGAGCAGATTGTAGAGTGGATTGGGGAGCAGATTGCGCAGTGGATTGTGGAGAATTAGGAGCATGTGGAGCGGATTGCAGAGCAAATTGCGAGGAATTGGTGGGACTGGTGTGGATTGGTGTGTGGATTGGTGAGGAAGATTGCTGACTGAGGATTGGTGGTGAGGAAGATTGCTGAGGACTGGTGAGAATTGATGGGGAGGATTGCTGAGGATTGGTGAGGAGAATTGCTGAGGTTTGGTGAGGAGGATTGCTTATGATTCGTGAAGTGGATTGCTGAGGATTGCAATTACAATTGGTGAGTATTGCTGATTTAGGTGCTTAATGTGGTTCAAAATGATGAGAAAATTGCGAGATTGATCTAAATATTGATAAAAAAATTCTTCAGTTAATTTTTTTTATATTTTAATATTTTCTTTGGAATTTTTTGAATTTCATAAGTTTTTAGAATTTATTTTGGATGCAAGTTCATCCAATGTCATGGGTACGGGGTCAAGGTAATAGATACGAGGTCATCCAGATCTAACATTATAGTTGGAGTCATCAGTGCAACCTTTGTGTTGAAAATGTAAACAAATCACAAATGAAAAAAAACAATATGGTAGGTGGAGTGCATTCGACAGAACGAGCAAGGTGAATGGGTAGGAGAGTGGAATGTTAATCCAGTGTGATTGATTGGAGTGAGGTTAGTCGTCTGCTCGACATGCTGCTGTGGGAGACTTCCAAAATTGTAAGTTTTTAAAAATAATTTAAAAAAATCAATTATAGTAATATTTTATATTTTTGTTATTAATTCATAGGAAATTTTTGGGATTTTTTGACAAATTTTGGGGTTCAAGGACGAAAGTCACTGGTTTGGTCAAATGCCAAGGTCACCAGGATCCAAAATGGTGTTAGTAGTCAGTAATGCAATATGCTCACTGACTTTTATGAATTTATTCAGTTTTTGCTATATTTTCTCGAGTTTTTGTTTCCAAGGTCATCCAAGGTCACGGTTATGGGGTCAAGGTCATGGTGGTTGAGTGACGTCATATCTTAGTGACTGGTCAGTTCCAGTCCCTCGTCCCCTTAAACCAAAAACTTTAAATTTAATTTTTTTTTATTTTAATATACTTTTGAGAAAATAATTTGCTATACATATTTGGGGATTTATTTGGAAATTTTTGGGATTTTTTTGAGAATTTTTGTATTCAAGGTCAAAGGTCAAGGTTACCGACTTCCAACATGGTGGTTATAATGGCTGACAGAACCGAGATGGCTGACGGTCGGCTCCAGCTCCGATTCTGGGTCCTGTGTATCGATTTGGCATACCGTATGACTATAAAACCAATATGGCCGCCACTGCTCTGCCCTCGAAAACGATGCCCCCAAATCCTTCCGATGGATCGAAAAGTCCCTTTCGGGAGTTCGTTTTTGTAACTGGGGCAATCGGTGCTTTTTTTGAGGGGAAAAAAGATAAATTTTGAGGGAAAAGGGGGAATTTCGAAGGAAAAAGGGGAATTTCTAAGATGTCGGCGGCCGGCTCCGGCTCCGACGCCAGAAGCCGATGTGCCAAATTTCATTTTTTCTCTTCTAGTACATATGTTCACAGTTACATATAAATTATATTATTTGCATATACAAACGTTGTAATAATAACGGACACTGCATATTTTTGGATTCCTTTTAGATGGCGATGAATAACTCTTAGCAGTAATGTTAGGCATCCTGTCAACTGCGGTAGCAACTGTGCTCCTTGGTTATTTTCGGCAACTGTCGGTGTTTGTCGAGCAGTGCCTCGCTTCACTGACCACACTGCTCGTAGATCTAGCACCTCCCGACTATAAACAATGCATACTCTGCGTGCGCTCTCGCTCTACCTATCTAGCTATATATCTATGTATCTCTACTCACAGCTCGTCGTACAGACTGTACCTCGCAGGTTGCAGTCGCCCTGTCGCCGCGCGCAGCGAGTTCCATCCTCGCCCGCGCGGGGCCCATATCCGGTCCGTCGAGCTGTCGATAATCGCGGCAATACCGCCTCGCGAGATGAATGCGCCACCTCCCTGCCGTCTCCTTCTTTCTCCGCAGGGGAGGACGTAATGATGATGATGATGCTGATGATGATGATGATGGTGCTCTCTCTCCCTTTGTGTTCCGAGATCGCGCTGTCTATCCGCGCCACCCAGGATGTCTCGTTCGACGCGAGTCATTTAGCCAACGCCATGTCATCGAGTTGGCGGCTTCCGGTACAAGTGCCATCTGTTAAGTGGACCACGACACGTCCAATATACTGATGCACTTCAGTTCAAAATTCTCTAGCTGTTCAACCTGAACTCGGCTCAACCTGTTCCAGACCACCACTAGCCAGTAGTCAACGATAATTCAAGTCCTCCCTAACATCTAAGATTTTGAAAACGACATTAAAAATCATTTGTACTCATGTAGATTAAAGTAGACTCGTTAGTTATATCAGTAATTTCTTGTTTTATTAAGGGCTTAACGTAGAATGCACAGCGGGGTTATAGAGAGGCTCTCTCTTTCCAGTACATGTTTTCTGTCGCTAACTCTGTCCTTGTTCCTACGTGCACTGTTGCCTGATGCGTTATCTTTTTCCAGCCTAAAACAAATGCCACTTTCGTTGCTTACGCGCCATGCAGTTACAATGATAGGGTTTCTCACAGGTGTCACTTTCAAAGGAACCGTTTAGCTTTGCGTCGAATTATTGGATTAAAGAGTTGTCAGGGAAGTAAACAGATAAAAAAAACCTCTTAATCAGGTCATTTTCTTCGCCACCCATTTGTTACTCAGCCTGCCTATCACGTTGCAAAGCTGGAGTATCTGGCAACAGAGCGCGCCATTCACTCTGTACGGCAATCTAAGAATGTGACGCACTATAGCAAAGACATGACCAATTTATCTTGTCAGTGAAGAGCGGAAAGTCGTGGTCTATATAGGCTATTCACGGTAATGTGAGCTCTTTCGAAAGCTCTCTCGTTTGGACTAATAGTCAATAAACATATTTGAGTTTAACCTTAGACTTTAACTCCCCCGCTTTGGAATATACACATTATGTTTATTACTTATATGGCAATATTTATTTAAAAAGTTGGTTAAAGAATAAGAAATCGCAGAAAGAAAAAGGTAACTAGGGAGTCAAAAGTGCTCACTTTACCGTGAACAGCCTATAGGACACCAGCTAGGCTTTTCATTGACTCTGCTAGTAACGAGAATTTTCCAGATAAAGTTGGTTTGTTTACGGAGTGAATTAAGCTGAAGGTGAAACGTATTTTGGATGTGCAACAATATTCTCTAGGATACGTAAGCCAATAATTCTCTTTACAGCTCGATCACAATCCCCTCCCTGCTCGATTATCTTTTCATCTTCTTACTTAAACTAACATTACATGTATTCCCAGTATGTGATCTTTCTTTTATGTCCTAGCATGGAAAACACACCCAGCATGCCTATCTTCATGTAGCTCCTCCTGCGGCGTCGCAGGTTTACCACCACATTCAAGCCGATATTAGACGATACCTGCTCCTGCCCTTGCAGTTTTTTTAAGCTTTTGTAAGGACTGGTGCAAGAGTCTGCATACCAGCCGCTATGGGAGCAGGCATGGAATATTCCCATTGCACGACACTAGTTGGCGCACTAGACACTCTCGGCCGGCGAATATGCAGATAACGTAACCTCACTCGTAGAACTGCTGCTAGCCAGTAACTTGCGTAGGCCTATTAAAAAAAAAACTAGCACATATGAATATTGCTTTATTGCTGTTGGCCGTTAGAACAATTTAATGCTTACTGGCGTATTTTCAGTGTTGGAAAATTATACTGCGAAGTAATGAAAGTATTTTATTATTTAAGTGTACAAGTAATTTTTAATATTTTTAACTGCGCAATAATTACTTAAAGTAAAGTTTTGAAACATATGCAGTAGTAAATAAAGTGTGTCACACGGAGTTTTGAAACCAGGCCCAAAATTGTAACATATTTTAACGAGCCGCATTTCTACCACTACACTCTACGTTATTTAAAAATTTACCATGTCAGCGTATACGTACAGTGACAAAGAGTGAATGGTAAATAATTTTTCTATACGTGTATGGTAACGTATCCTACAGTTGCTCAGGAAACAATAAAATGCGTAGGGAAGTTCCCAACTTTGTATTATAGTAATGCTAAACATCCTCATATTTTCAGCCTGACATACAGTGCACACAATGTCTATGCACTGTTTAGGAAGTTTACAAGAAATTTTTTTACAGTGTAGTCTGGAACTGCAATGTGATTGGCCGGGTATGAAAACTAGTATGTATATGGGACATGGCACAGAAAACGGGACATGTTCTATCACCAAATCTGGTATGAAATCCGGTCGTACAAGGCGACAAATGTCACGACGATTGCCTTACTAGATGGTATGAAAGCTGCTATAAAAGACCTTGTTCATGCTCTTGAGGAATCTGGTAACGTGTAATGTGGCCTTTGTCGAGTGTAGGTTTCATTTGAATGTGAGGAAAGCGCTAGGACACAAATGCTGACTTGACACTTCTGGACTTCACAGCAGACCGACCGAACCACATTCCCTTGTATGACTCACTCACTGCATGAGTAGATATAATAGAGCCTACAGGCCGCAGGACTGACAAGCCCCTAGAGGCAGTTCGCGATAAAGTGAGCACTTTTGAAATTAACCTTATAAAAAAGTCACTACTCCTACCTGCATGAATGTTAACGGATGTTTACCGGGTGCACTGAGTGGCACGCGCCCATTAAAGTTAGTAACGATGGAGAGAAAGTAGTTCCAAATCTCAACGTCGAATAAAAAGTGTTAGGTAACCATTTGGGGTAACTTAAATTATTTCTTCCGATTTCTGTTTTTGTTTAATGCATCGAAGTGTAAAAATAAGCAGATTTGTAAAATATTTACTTTTCTAATAATTCCGTAGTGTCATTTGACCGACGCATGAATAAAGTGATGAGGCCCATGACAATGTTAATCTTACATAAAGTGTTAGAATACACAACGTGAATACAAGTAGGCCTAGATCTTAAGCAGGCTTTCAAAAGTGCTAGTTTACCGTGAACAGCCTATAACACCTTTCCTTCCATCCAAACACCTGTAGTTAGATACTATTACATGTCGATGGTCTGCGCCGTTCCTTTGCCCCGACACGCTCGAAACAAAGTGTTAAAGGCATTGTGGTAAAGTGAGGAGTGCGTGGAGATTTACAAAGGAGTGCCGCTGTCATAATAAGCCTATCGGAACTTTTGTTTGCGGCCTTTCGTCGTTCAAACGATTGAAAGTCGATGGTTATCGTTGCAAGAATGTTCTGGTACTATCCCCACTTCTCTCGATGTAACTCGGGGTGCCAGAAACTTTTTGGATCGGGCCAGCGAGACTATCTAAGCCGGAACGGGCCTCCGAGCCGATAGTCTATAGAGTTTGGAAGCTTGTATGGCGTTACGAGCCCGGTGCGCGAAGACAGCGAAACGCGAGCCGTTAGAGCGTCGGGCAGCGGCGAGAATGTCCAGCGGGAGAGAAGTCTGCAAACTGCGAGCATCGGTACAGTGGAGAGTGAGATTGACGGACGGGACTACTGAAGTGGACGCGTGAGTGACAAACATTGGGACTGGCGGCAACAGAGAGATTGGATACGTGTAAATGTAAAAATACGGCGAGTCGGAATGTATGTTTTTTACCACAGCTTCTCAAGTTCACGTCCTGTCACACCTCCTCAGCAGAACTTCAACTTTTAACGCAGTAATTTAAATCGCATTTGCCTACATCCGGTGCTTCAAATGACGCTTTCGCGCCGGCTGACGCAAATTGTCGCAGACGAAACCTGCCCCTTCAAATACTACTCCGGGAAGAAAGAATTTCGACGATAGGGGAAGGATGTGAAGCGGGTGAGCCGGCCCTCTTTCCCTTCTCCCACTCGTATTTCAACCCCCTGCCCTTTCAGGCGTGCAGCTCCGCATTCGTCGAGACGCGTGTCGTGCATGACGCCCTTCGCTATATTACCTGAAGTCACCCTCCGTATTCTATCCTCGCTTTTGGATGCGAATTTCGCCTCCCCCGTCCTCACCCTAAGGTGTGGGAGCAGGGGAGGGGGAAGGGGTGGGGAATCGTATAGATACGTATCATGAAGAGACGCATGAACTGCCGACAAAAAGCAAGGAGAGGCGGGGAGTGGTCGTGGGGGATGCTCGACGACGCGCCTCCTCTACGTGGATGCGCCCGAGTGTTGTGTCGCGCCAGCCACCTCGTCAAGCATGTGTCGCTGTTGCATCTCGGGGAGGGGGGGGGGGGTTGAGGTATGATCCTCTGCCACCCCTCGCCTAGCGTCGACAGCCCCCCCCCCCCCCCCCGGGCACCACGCAACAACCTGTCGACCAAGTAGTTCGGTGGAGGCGTTGTAGTCGCGGGCTCGTTGTTGCGCAGCAAATCAGATTATGTCGGAGCCACCCCGGGCGGCTGTTGAGGGTGCGTGGCGGGGCGTCAAGGCGACGCGACATCACAAAGGCGCTGCGCCGGTGGAAGACGTCTGCTGCGAGCGACGAGCTCATACACCTGCCGCTTGTGTGCATCTGCAGGAACAATGGCGTAGAGTGCACGCCCGACGTGCGCAGGAGCCTCGCACTGCCCCTACATCGGAATGCTTCTTTGAACGACGCTGTTGTTAGGATTTTTAAATTGTCTAAATTTTAATGACCTCTCCTAAAGGCTGTTCACGGTAAAGTGAGCACTTTGGAGGCCCGAGTTACTCTTTCCTTTCAACCATTTTTATCCTAAATTTGCCTTTTTAAAATCAATATTGCCATGTAAGTAAAAAATATATGTGTATATTTCACTGTACTCGGAAGTTAACGCCTAAGCCTAAAATTAAATATATTTACTGACCTTTGTTGCAAATTAGAGGGCTTTCAAAAGTGCTCACTTTACCTTGAATAGCCTATACCTCGTTGTGCAATCAATTAGATATAACTATAGAAAATAAATCTTAACATCAGTTGTTTAATAAATAAAATAAAATGCGTTTTGTTCTACACGTTAAAAATTTAAAATACTGTTGAAAGACTTCAAAAAATATTTTTTTTAAAAGTAATTTATGACAGTTGTTAGTATTTGTGATTAAAACAATGTTAATGTAAACGCGTACTTTGAGATGTTTGTGTACTTCATCTATCAAATTTTAAATAAAACTGTATTAAATTCAAATTAGTAAAAGTATTGTATTCATTAAAAAGGAATCGTGTTTTGAAAATTAAGATATAAACAAACACGTTCAACACTGTTGTCCATGTGACTTTGGTGGATGTATTGTTGAGGGGAAGATCGTTGTCGGGTACATACGGAGACGTCTAACTCGTGTTAAGTCTATGCGTGTGGCGTCCACAACGACACGCGCTGCGAACACCACAGCGCCTTTCTAATGGTCCATTCATGTTTACTGCCGACTTTTTTTAAGCCCTGATCAAGTTCTACTTCCAGGCTATTCCTCCACCTCGTACAAACACAGCTATTTTCGATCTGTTTTTATTCGTATTAATTATAAATGAAATATTATAATTTATAAAAAGAATGTAAGTTAAAGTACATTTATACTAAAAAAAAAGTACTACATTTAACAAATCTTTGTCGTGGACTACATATTTAGGAAACAACCAACTGTCATGCATGGGGTGATTGGTCAAAGACTTCATTTTAAAAAATATGAAGTTACTACGCATAGACTCTGCAAGTGTTAAGACAACGAAGCGAAACATACATGTGAAGCTGAAGCAATGTATTTTTAATGAGAGTGTGCGACTTGTGTAGCTTGAGCTAATTTTGAATAGGAGGAGGGGGGGCGGTCCGTCGGTGTTGACCTCGGGGGTGGGGGGTGGCGGTCCGTCGGTGTTTGCGTCCGGAGGGGGGTGGGGGAGCTGTCTTCGGCTCGACTCGGGATTGCTGGCCTACCCGAAGTAGCACTGCGGTTACGTCCAATAACCCTTCCAGATTATATGTATGATTCTAGTATCCATATTACTTTTATAGGCATAGGGTATGCCAAATCGAATATCTGTATTTATTATCCTATCTTAAATATTGTTTTTTCATATGTCGGAGTACCTACGCATAAAATTTACACTGTGTAAATTATTTGATAACTATAATTATCAGATTTATCAAGCAAATATTTTCTTTAAAAAAGTAATGTAATCGACAGGTAATCAGCCGATTTTTAAAATTCGTTTATGCATCGACTTTTGCGAAGATATGAAGGACTATTTTCCCCGCTCTCTATTTCCCGCTGTCTTCCTTTTAGCTTCTCAATTCACGCCAGTTTACCATCAAAAACATTTATTTTATTTTAACAATTTTAACTCATTGAGTTGCCATTTTTAATCAATGATAATTCGTGTGGATTTTTTATAAGTAATGATTGTCGAATTAACTTAAAAACAATTTTAAAGAAACATCATTCACTTTGTTAAAAAAATGTCAACGATTTTAAAGAAACATCATTCAGTTTGTTACAAAGTTTTAATGATTTCAAATAAATCTAATCCTAATTCTAAAGACTTGTTTAACAATTTTAAATCAATTTCATTCAGTTTGTTAAAAGTGTAACTATTGGTAAGAAAGTTAATTATTTATGGAGTGAAATGTTGGAAAATTATAATAAACTTTATTATTTCAATTATAAAATGTTGTAGGGTTTTTTCAGTCATAACAGGAAATGTTGTGATTATTTTTACAGTATATTGATGTAAGATGGTGTTTTGGTTAAAAAGTCAGAATGGCTTACATACGTAATGATGAATATGTTTAATGCTTTTCAGTTGTTACATACTCTGATGTGATTATTTTTACAGTTTTATTACCTAATATGGTGTTTTAGTTAAAAAGTCAGAAAGGCTTTCAGTGGTAACATCTTGATAAACTTCTGTAATTAATTGTATTATTTGTTATGTAGCTTGCACGGTACCAATATTTTTTTAAGCTTATAAGGTTTTCAATAGTAACATTTTTAAAGTTTTACGATATTAATGTGTTTGATGTGAATATGTAAAGAATTTGTTGTACGAATGTTAACTAATGTATGTTTTATGATTTTTTAAGAAAAGAATTTTTAATAAAACTTTTATATGTTATAATTGAATGCTATGACTTGTTATTTATTAGTTTGAAAATTTCCCTGTGTCACTAATTTGTGAATGTTTTGATGAATCATAAGTACTTGTATATCAAATCAAAAAATGTTCTTGAGACAAGAAGGTGATGGTAAGTTGTTTGTTTGAATTTAAAGTAAGGTTATATGTTTGCTCCCTTTTTCAAAGAAAATATTTTACAAGTTGTTTTATTCCAACTTGATGAGGGGTGAAAACTAAAATTTCAATTAAAACACGCTCTCAGGAGCTGAGGAGAACTTACAAAAAATATTGGAGATAATCAAACATGTTGGAATGAATGTTAAATGTAAGGAACAAACCTTTATATCGAGAAAGTTTTGCTGGGCCACTGGTCAAGTTCAAGAGCACTAGGTAATTGAAAAAAAAAAAAACGAAAGTCACACAAAGACCTTTTCAGGGCCAGATAGAAAGAGCCCTTAGCATCACAACACAATGTTTCCCCACTGTCCTACAACTTGGAGAGTTCAACCAACTTCTACATTTTTTTTTCTCACAGCAACAAGATTAAAACTGCTGCAACTGAAGAATCAACACAAAGACACTGGCTGGTAAAAAACACAGTCATACTTTATACAAAAATCAGAAAACCTAATTGAAGGCCTTTTAAAAAATTCTACTCCATCACTAAAATTAAACTTTCACTAAAACGTTACCGTTTCATTCCCATAGTTGTAGGACGAATAGCATAATAAAATCGTTAATAGTATCTTTGTAAAGGAAATAAGTTCTGTCTGTCTGTCGTAAATTTCAACTCGGCTGCTTTCCACGTGTATATATATATATATATATATATATATATATACAGCTTATAAGCAGGTGCACATCATTCATTGGCTGACCTCTGAGATAGATGGATGTGTTTTGGGAGAGGTGCGATTTCATTGTGTGTTTTTCTATTATACTATTGTGTCTGTTTAAAATTCAAAATGTGAGTTTGGGAATCTTTATTTGCCCGTGTAACTGGAAGTGCTAAATCATTTTCTGTGTGTTTTTCTATTTAAATTACATGCTGTTAACACTAGTTTGATAGAGATACATTTTTCTAGACATAATTCAGGATACATATGAGTAGTATCTAAATTGTTTAGTCAATTGTATTCAGAGTTTTTTTTCCATAATTTCAACTCGCCCACAAGCTCTATGTATATAAGTTGGCGCACATCATACACTGATGCCATTCCTTCACTATCCTCTGGGGCAGATGGATGTGTTTTGGGAGATGTGCGATTTCATTACATGTTCGTTTAATTTATTTGGAAACATTCGTTTTGTTTAAAATTTCAGAGTGTTTCACCTCAGTCTATAATCAAATGTAGGATGTGTTTGCTCTCAACGTAGGTTATAAGTTGACGTAAGTCCTATATCCAAGTCAGTGCTTCACTGAGTGAATGGATATATATTAAACGTTTTCTGTTTTGAGCATGTAAATCAATTAATTTTATTAATGTATGGATTACATTTCAGAAGTTCCTCACAGGTAGGTGGATGTGTATTATGTAAGGTATGTGCGAGAGGCATCAAGCAGTGCTACATATATCTTGTTATTGTGTTTGTTAACCGTTTAATTTACAGGGACATTTTTTGATTCGTTAATTCCAAACTGCACACTCACATAGTTGTCGACACTAGAAGTCATTCATGTTGTTGTATTAATTTGTTATACTTCTCTCATGTAAATTATATTTCTAACATATAGCTCAGGGTAGTAAAATCACGTATTCATCTCTTTACATATTAATTTCATACTGGAGAATCATGTAATTGCACTAGTTTCTTTATGAGACCAGGAGGTAGTTATACTTCTCTCTCTTGTGTTATTTAACCATACGTAGAACTCGTTTAAACATTCATCATTTCTCTTGTGCAACACTGTTATTCATTTTGGAATAATATTATTTTTCAAAGTCGCCTATCTACCAACACCGTCTATAAGCAATATCACTATCAAACCAAAAAAATACACTTAGGCCACTCTTTCACAAGACTCACCACATATATATACCCTGTCCCCAACACGCCACACCTTATTCTAGTGCCAGAGCTCAGAGGGTGAGGTAGTACCAGAGCTGCTCACCACAGTAGAAAAGAAAGAAGACGCTTAGTACACTCTTGCACCAAACACTAAAAATGAAAAAATGATCTGATTAAAAATTAACTCTTTCAATCCACTTAACCCTTTCAATAAATTGAACCCCTTCAGTACATTTGATCAGATTAAGATCGGATTAAGGATTAATTCAACCAATAAAATCAGTTATCCACCAATTAATCCCAATTAATACCAGGTGAAGTGAAACCAGCCCGCTCCTACTACTGGGGTGCGTAACCCAAGAATGGTACGTGACGAAATATCATTTCACTATGTAATTTAGTTTAATACAATTACTCATGTCATTTACAACATGTTAAATACATATCTTTACAACAAGTTACGTTAAAACCGAAGGAGTTCAATATAATAATTATTATTTAATTACCGAATTACTTTAAGTTTAGCCACGCCATTATCTAAAGCCTTTGATCCCTGCATAATGCTATGGACTGATATCACCTTGTCTGTTGCCGAAGGCTGCTTCACATCTCGGTTACGGCGCAGTTCACTGTACGCCCTACGTCGTGCCATCTCCTTGGTTGGCGGCTGGTGCAGAAAGACCCCGCTTCGTGGCACTGGCAGCGCTTAAGTATTCCCGCACGGTTTACTAACTACGCAGCTGTTTTCCAAACCTCTCGCTTTGCGTGGCCTCGCCCTGAATAATGTCGTTTGTCGCCTCGGCGTGGAGTGTGTCTGGCAAGCGTTAAATATATTACTTGACTACACCTTAACAATCGTAAAAACCATAAATCGAATATAAAAGAACTTCGCAACTAAGTAAAATTTTTATCTTTTATTATACACGTAGTTAACAATTTTAATTAAAAGTTACTTTTTGGAACACTGCTCACCTAGCGGCGGGAATTTTTCCTATGCCAAACTCTTCCATAATAAATCTCGTTTTGTTTCTAACCCGAGCAGAACAAACCTTATCCTTCCACATGAAAAAAAAAATGTTTTCATTGTGATAGAAACCCTGGCAAAGTAACTTCTCGGAATCGCTTGACCTTTTGATTTCCACTTCTCCGCCGAGCTTTGAACCTCAGCCTCGCTCTGCTATAATCCAGTCACCGATACTTCAACCTTTTCTGAAGCCCTTCTAAAGTTATACTTGCAGGATATGCTTCCACCTCGTGTAAACTAAGCTTAACTACGCCTGGAGAATTACATCATAGGGACAATACCTATTTTCTTCCTGTTTTTAATTAAAATTATCTATAAATAAAACATTATAATTTATAGATAAAATATGAATAACATTTCAATTTAACAAAAGAAAAGTAACTTTTATGAACACACGAGTGTAAAACGCTTGTGATACATGGCATATGTTGGAAATAAATATCACGTCATAGATGGGGAGATTTTTCAAAGGTTTGATTCAAAAAGGCCGAAGAAACCGTAACTGGACTATACGGTGAAGGATTTAGTGCATATTATGAGCGGCAAAAGGTCACCCTAGTGGCAACCCCTCGCTGCCTCCAACAAACCCCCGACAACGTCAAAAACGCACCTGACCGTGAAACGTGGCAGAGTGCTGTGGTCCAGTGAGGACTGTGATGCTTTTCGCGTGTGATAACAAGCAGACGAATTGCAAGGGACGTTTAAAGCGCAGAGCGTAACAACTGCCTCCCGGCTGCCTGAGCCCCACGCTCACTCGCTCGCTCGCTCTTCATTGTTTTTAATTTCGCTGTTTCCATTGCCTCACTCTAAACCCATTCATATATTATCTCGCAAACAATATACGCCAGGAGACATAGAACATTTTTTGCCATTTTGTTTTTAAAAGCTCGTTTATAAAAATAGGCTTTCAAGTTAAACTCTTTTATTGCATGACAAGCACTGGTATTATTATTAGTAAAAAGTCACAGCGTTTACAAAATAATTTTATGGCAACCAGAAACGCAAGTTTCTGCTTTATGAGTCTCGTTGCTTTGTTCCTCGTCGATTTCCATGTGACATACCTAACATGATCCCCTCGTCAGGCGAGTTATAGTTTGGGTTCAGATAGTTAGATGTTTAAACTCAAGTATTTAGTTGTTGTAACTGGATTAGTGCGAATAGATAAATTAGGATGATAACTGAATTTGTTGGTCACACGGTGTTATTAGCAGAGATGTTTCACGATAAACTGAGCACGCTTGAAATCGACCCATAGAAAAAGTCACAGCATGTAACTGCATGTATTTTAACGAAAGCAATCACCGCAACACTGTGCTCACAGTTTAAGTTGGCATTTAACAGCGAGAAGAAGTCCGTTATTTTGATGTCTTACTAGGAATCGAGTTACCCATCTTTATCATTTGAAATTCAGTCTAATTTTGTTGTGTACAAATAAAAATAAAATTTTACGTGGTTGTAACACATCCATGTTTTTAACTCATCCGCATCATCACTTGACAAATGCAACATTCAAGTTAGCTGATGCGTTGTTTTGTTTTGTTTATTTTTTCCCAGTTCACGCTTGTGTATGAACAGAAGAGCGGTTCACGACCAACGTGTTTTAAAGTCTATTCGTACATAATAAATAAAACATTTTCTGAACGAAAAGGCATTATTTGATCATGGTTTCTGCTGTAATTCCACGTACAGAAATATGTTAAAACAGTGGTATACGTTCGTCTGAGTGGCTTATTTCATATCAGCCGGTATATCAAACAGTAATTACTCGCTTCCACGACTAACCTCCAAGGTGTGGGTAATTGAGGAGGAAAACAATATTTTATGTTAACACGAGTATAACATATTTGCGATATACGACATATAGGATTCTGTAATAAATGTGGGGATGCAGTTTAATGAAAAAACATCGTCATAAGCTAGACATTGTGTTTTAACTATCCTGGTGAAGTTACGTTCATACGAGTGTAGGCATTTAGCTTTGATAAGCGAAAAGCGATTTTTTTCGTAAGCAAAACAGTAGGTCTTAGGAAACTTTTTTTTTTTTTTTTTTCCAGTTAAATCGAACTTTCACTTATATTTTACCAATATATTTTATTATTTCGTTTACAATTAATAAAAATTTAAAAAATAGGAATTTTATTAAAGCTGATGAAACGTTAATTTGACATTTTTGCTGCTATCCGGCGATAAAATATCCCTTCCCGTAAATGTTTGCCTTTTTACTTAAACACTGACTGTTGTTTCAAGAACAAACTTGTATAGTCTATTCGGGGTTTCTTCACTTTTTTATTTAGCCTTTGAAAAATCACCCCATTTATGAGATGTTTGGTTGTTTGTACTTACAACTCGTAGAAACGATGTGAGGTTTGTTGTTGAAAGCCGGGGAGGTCATGATTAGTAATAGTTCACCGTTTATGAAGGCATGCACCCTCGTGTATTGGTTGTTCACAATAAAGTGAGCACTTTTGAGATCAAACTTTGAAAAATGTCACTGCCCAAAACTACGTATATTGTATTGGTCAAGCTGACTGGTATGAACCCAGTGACGTTAACAATGACGGATGGGAAGTAGTTCCACGTCCTGGCGTTAAATTCGTGAATTCTGAAATGATTAATTTTAATACATATAAGTGTATGAATTAGTAAATTTGCTAACTATTTACCTTGCCGATAAATTGACAGCTTTATGTAACCGACGCATAAATAAAGTAATCAGGCCGGCGGCAATGTTAATTGTTCGTGAGGTGGAAGGATACGTGAAGTGCAAACAAGCAGATATTCAGCAGAGCTTCCAAAAGTGCTCAGTTTACCGTGAACAGCCGATATCTACGCGTGATCGTCCGCGCTACTGACGCGGGGAGATGAACTTCGCTCCGCCTTTTTGTCTTTTTCTCCGGTGCGGCGGCCGACAGGACTCGGGGTTTGCGCTCCACCGCCCCCGCAGGGGTAGTTGTGGCAGGTCCACCCTCTGTGCATGGGTGCTGAGGGCGGTTCAAGGAGTTGCCGGTCCCAGCCGGCAGGCTGTTTGGACAGAGCGTCTGCCAAGTTGGAAGCGGGGATCAAGGAGCACGCAGATACCGCACGCGGCGCCCGCGGGCGACCCAACCTGCTGACACACAACCCCTCCCCCTCGCCCCTCTCTCAAACGTAGCGAGCAACTATAGTACTGTCAAGACGAGCAGACCGCAAGGAGCTGTCACTTGCAGAACTCCAGTCTCGAGGGAGAAGTGAACCACCCACACCTTCGTGACACACGCCACTGACATTACGTTTCCTCATAGATAGGCTGGTAGTCACCTGTTCGGCTTCCTTCCCTGAATTGACATTACAACATTTGAAATAAGTAAAGGATATTCACAGATTGAAGATTGTCACACTAACGATAAAATAACTCGAAACCAGCAAACTATTGCCCCAGCAGCTATATTTTAATTCAAAATATCGGCTCTCGAGACGTCACTGTTAAGAGCCGCCCAAATATCTTCACTCACTCAATCATTTTAGTACATGTCTTTTTAATCACTACTTCAAGTTTACACCATCACTCCGTTTTGCCAGAGGACATGAAAAAACACGTATTTTGATACAAAAGTGGAAACCTGGACGCTTTTTTCCTTCGGCAATCATTTAATCGTTTGTAATATATATATATATATATATATATATATATATATATATATATATAATATTCATTTCTACGTTAGATATTTCGTGGAAATTTTCGTTCCGGGGAAGAATGTATATGTGGGTTTTCTTTCACTTTACTGATACACCTGTAAGCCAAAATTCTTTTGCGATTGTGTGTTTGTAAAGTTCGAAAGCTAGAACCACGGACTCCTTATTCAATTAATCTGCAAATGTCATTATATTATTTCCCTCGCCCCCAGCCCTTTGTGTTACGACAATATTTCGGTGAAGGATTTGGAGGATTGTTGTTTTATCTTGCATTGCCCTCTGCGATTGAGATCGCGGAACTATATATACCAAAAATGGTAGAAGGACAACATGGGAAACTAAGGCGTTTTAACATTTTCAACATCCGAGACACACTACAACAGCCAATAGCACCCCTAGCGACTTGAACTGACGAATACCCGGGAAATTCAAATTTACATGGCTCGTTATGCGCAATTTAAGTGCAATTATCGTCTCGTAGTATTAAAACATATTGTTTTGCCGAATGAAATATAATAGTGGCTTATTCATATTACTATGCCATATTTTAAAATGTACTTAAAGCATAACTATAGTCACTTCAAACAAGGACAATCAATTATAACAGAATCATGTTACTGGACACAGACTTAGATGTTGCAAGTTACAAAGGACAACTGTTAATCAATTATAAGTAAGAGAATGGAATGCCAAACGGTATTTCGTTTGTCAGATACATAACCGACTGCATTTATTCAAAAAATTCTTAAGAATGGTTCTGTCACCAAACTTAAATTTATGCAAAAAAATCGGGAATGAACATAACCAAAAATTTTTTGGACAGCAAAATCTCCACAACTTATCTGTGTTTTATTAACGCAAGATTAATTAAAATAGCTCTACTACAGTTATTGATTTTACATTGTGGTTTTTTATTAGCCCTATAGGCAGTAATATATTGTAGGTATTTAAGATTAACCTCGCAACTAACTAAGTTGCCGAAATATTAACTTCCTGCTTTTTGAAGCTATTGCCATTAAATTAACAACAAAAAAAATTGTTCACAAATTTATATTGCTCTGCTTTCTTCTTTCATAGAAGGCATATTTTGGTTGGAAATACATTTTCAAGAGAAAAACATTTTGGGGAAATAAATTTTTACGAGATGAAAATGTATACTGAATTATTGTTTAAGTTATAACTTCCTGATTTTACCACCAATATAAATAAACACATATCCAGCACGTTGATTTTATTTCAAAGTGCGTATTCCTTGTCTACAGAATCTCGCCAGGAGGTGGTAGTCCATTCGTCAAAAGTTAAAGTTTGAGATATATTTGATGAGAAAAAAAACGTTGCCCTGCGATTGGTCGAGGATCATGTGACCGCTTGACGGGTGCGACGGATGGTTACGAGTCCACCTTTACTCATATGAATCTGTTTTGTCGTGCAGTTATGCCAAAACTACACTGCCTCAAGTGAAACACAGGCAGCTATGTTTAGCTCACAAGGGTCCAGCTACCAACACTGGCAGCCATGCTTCAACCATAAGTAACAAACAGTTCAAACCTCAGTCACTTCTTCATAATGTTAGTAGACCAGTTATGAAATTTTGGGGGTTGTAACAAAAAATTATGGACAACTGTGGTTTGGCCATATCTAATGCATGTTCATCAACAAAACAAAGTATCTTCGTAGTACAGAGCAACTCGAGATCGGGGGAAATTTTAATTGAAATTGGCGTACTGTCGAATTTGTAACTGTACTAAATGCACAGTTAAGTACAGAAGGGGCACAAGAGTATCGCCTCCTCCTCCCGCTCATTTCCAAATGCTGGTTTCATAGACACTAATTGATCACTTCATCATTTAGCAGGTTTTTATAAATAATGGTAAACTGCTCACCTCAATCCTTTTAAAATGTTTACACGCCCAAACATACCACGCATAGTGAGACTGTGTTCAAAGTTACCATTCAGTACAATAGTATTTTAATATGTAGTAGCGTTCAGTTCAGATGCTATTAGGTCACTGTATAGAAGTGGTTGCGATTTGGTAATTTAAGATTTTAGTAAGTTCCGTTCCATAGTAGAATATAAAATACGTCATTATTTTACTTGACTAATTCAGGTCACGTTACCTCTTAGAATACTATGCCAGTGCCTATGGAGAGTACCCAAATAAATTTCGTAGAACTATTAAGTTTGGTCATTAATTTGGCCACGACACATGGTATGTTCTCCAGTACATACATGCATTGGAACACAACTTCCTATTTAAGACATCCATTTTCTTGGCTAGTGTAGATAATCCATGGATGAAGCAGCAATATTGACTTCAAAATGCTTACAGCTTTCAATAACACAATGGTACGCCTATACCAAATATGAAGATGTACCATCACCTCTGCTATCATGTCACTTAAGTGATATTTGAGAGATTATAGACGAGATAAATATTTTAAATACTACACAAATTACAAATAAGGTCTACTATAATAAGGAGAGTATTAACATAACTAGATGGCAATCTATAAACATTTTAATTAACCCCCCCTTTTTTTTACTAATGCAATTTATGCAGTACATGGATGAAAATGCAATTGGTCATAATATTTGATAGTACATACTAACATATGTACTCAAGTCATTCAGCTTATTTACTTCACCTCTCAAGTTTTGCATGCTTTAAGCATATTTAATTTTGTAATTAACTTTCAAAAACAAAGCTTATTTCCAAATTAACGGTAATCAAAATAATTTTATAACATTAAATCATCATGGACAAGTCACTTCTAATAACCTACTTGAATACATGCTTTTTGCAATCAATTTTACCACATATTTTATATGCTTCATGGCAAGAAGACGGGAAAACGTATTGCAGATTTCAAAAGCAGCTGAACTGAAAATAACTTGCCTATCTTATGAATTTAACTTACTTTCTGTTCAAATTCATAGTACTTGTAATTTTAATGCAATTTGCAAGTACTTTCTCCAATACTACGATCACCACAAACAAAACTGTGTAGGTGTATGCACAAAGTTAAAATACTGAGTACTTCAGGGAGTAAATAAGAGGAAGAGAAACAAAAAAATCCTTATTCATTTCTAAAAATTTATAATAAATATCACTGAAATGCAACGATGACTCTCAGGAGCGAAATATTATATAGTTTGAAAGTTTTGTACACAGTTGTGTAAACAAATGTGAGTATGGCGGGGAGGGGTGAATGTTGCTACTACTTGGTTTTGACGGTAACCCTCACTCGACAGCTGGTTCACACACTGCGATATATACACTGACTTACCAACTGCAGACAACCTGATGACATCTCCACTGCTGCAATTAAGGTGGTGCCTGGTGTGTGGTGTCAGTACATGGTGTTTAACATTATAGTTGCACAGTAATGATTTGTAGACCTTTGGGTGTGTAAAGGGCAAGTGACTATCTAGAAAGGAAACTATTACAGTTTTAATTTAAGTTCTTTAATAAATCATCTAAAATATTTGGTATTTGGTGCAAACAACCCAAATAACATACAAATTGATATTCAAATGCATAGTTTCCCAAAAGTAAACAATAAGATTCCAAAGTACGAAAATACACTGAAAAAGTACATATACAATACGGATATGTACATAAAATAAATATGCTGAAAACTGGGTAATTCTTAATAATATAAAAAAAATTTCGGAAAGTGGTAAAATTGATATAATTCCATTCCACTAATTACACAGAACACAAATTTACTAAGGGCATCAACATTTGACTAATAGGGACCCCATAAACGATGGTGGGGGCGGCTATGAATATCAAGGAAATCGTGGGGTAAAATGGGTGAAAAATATATAAATAACATAATATTTATTTATGAAAATACATTAAATTGTAAAAAAAAAAAAAAGGAACCATACATTAACTAAATACACAATATTACCAATACAAGCTACAAATACGATAGTGGAAAGGGCTCTGAAGATCAGGGAAATTGTGGGGTAAAAAAAAAAATACAAAACATGTAGGCTACACTTTCATTATAAACTTTTACCCCTCAATTTCCCACAAGTTCATAGCCCTACCCACTATCGTATTTATTAATTGTATTGGTAACATTGTCAATTTAGGTACCTAATGTCCAGTTCAATCCTTTTGCAATTAAACATGTTTTATGAGACAATATTACAGTAATATTACAAATACTACAGAAATATGTTAAATTGCAAACCACGAACACATTGTTTCTCAGTACAAATAGGCTACACATGGCAGTCATTTATGGGGAAACTCCCAGCTTCGCTGATGAGTGACGCTTCGCGTCACCGCCTAAAAAAAAAAAAAATGCCGGCGTGCCTTGAATCACTGTTTTGGGGATTTATTCCCCTGCTGGCGGTGGGACTCTGTCTCGTTGTTCAATGTTTGTCTAATATGAAAACACTGTACGAAAAATCACTGACACAAATATGGAAACACTATTTTGACGCAATTAATCAATGTTATACCTAGCTCACTTGGTGAACTATACAAACACTTAAGAGGCCCCAGCCAGTTTAATACACGAACACTGGTTATGTAAACATTGTACGAGCAATCACGACACACATGCCTATGTAAACAACTTTTCTGAGGCAATCAATCAATTATATCCCTAGTTCAACTTGCTGAACTAAACACACACTTTAACAAGATACTTCAGTTAGTTTAAAAGAGACGAATATTGAATTTGTAAACATTGTTTACTTTTATTTTTCGAAGGTGTCGCTCCATTAAAAACAAACCTGCTCCTTTCAGGTTAAGGGCCAGCAAACTTCGCAAGGCCCTTCAGTGTACAAGATTAGAAATATCAGCTACGACACTCAAGTGACTTCGTTCTTGGTCTTGTGGAAGCAAATTTGGGTTGCGAAAATCCTCTTTTCTGAGAAGGTTGGAACACACTATTCTCGTGTAGGTATAAAGCGCGAGTACGTTTTTCCTTTATTACATCCAGGTCTGCTCTTACATTTCTGCACCCATTGCTTGCACCTAGGAAACGACAAAAGAGTATTTAAGTAAATTAAGGTTTGTGTGAATGGAATTTGCATTAAAAACACAGATAGTAATAACGCTAATGGAAAATGTTATCCACTACAGTTCGTGTACTTGCCGACATGCATACTTTGAAAACCTTAAAAAAGGACTTGATGTTGTTAGCAACGTTGTAATTATTGCAGCCAAAAATTACAGAAATCTTTCCTCCAATAAAAATAACCACTCAATCGAAAAAAAATTTTAATAAAAAAAAAAAAATTCAAACTTAATATCTCGACAATAATGGCAATCACTTGCTATTTAAAGCCAATATTTAAATAAACGTTCGTCGCCTAAACAATATTACTGCTATCAAATAGACAAAATTAGTCACTAGGTTTATATCTATCTACAGTTTATTAAGACATATTGAATCACTGTAAACCGGAGTTACTTTTCACCACTCAAAATTTTGTTTAGGTGATATTTGGTAAAAGGGTAGCAAGCATTTCCTAGGTAGATAACATTCAAAATTTTTAATATATAGGTATAGACCTCTGTTTCTTTGCCAATTTTCACCAATACGAAAATTCCGAGCGCTGCAAAGTTACCCCTGCAGGTGCAAAAAAAAAAAAAAGTCCACAGTACTATTCAAAATTATTGATATCTGACAGTTTTAGTATTTACAATCAAGTCTGCAGCACTCAACAATTCAATTTCATCTTGTTTTCAGTCCAGGTATCACCTATATGTCCTGTCCGGAATGTTGTAGGGTGCCCCAACCGCTGCCATCCACAACAACGCTCCACTCGAGGGATATCTCCTCGACCGCCACAACACTGGCACAGTCTGCGGCCACGCGCTCTCTCTCACACAAACACGTGCACACGCACACACACACACACACACACACACACACACACACACACGTCCGTCGCAGTCTTTTACAGCTTCATTCGTCGCTTATCCTCATACAGGAATTATTAGTTTTAATGTCTTAGCAAAAGAGACAGGGTCATTACTGAAAATGTTCCCTTATAGAAGCATTTCATTTTCTGTTTATGTGTACATTTTTGTACCTGATTGTTAATCCGTTTTCCCCGGTTGTCATTGAAAAGTGAGAATTAATTAATACATACAATTTTTACTAAGCTGATTGCTATATAAATATGCGTTAGAAGTTTATATATTATATCTGCAATGCTGGGAAAAGTAATAAGCGAAGCTTCTATTACCGCATTCTTAAATAAATCCTCCTAAATTTAAAAACAGGATGAAATAAATAAAAACATTTCAATATGGTGGTTGACACGGGCAGCTTTTACTGGCCCGAATCTCCGTTAGCCACACTTAGCCATGACGGCTACCACATACTACCGCTCATCCTAATGCCGCTGTATTTGTAGTGGTAGGCGCCCTGACCCAGAACCTTCTTCACTCATCGCGCCACGCCGAGGGAGGAGATGTCCACACAAAGTTCGTACAGTAGTCTGAAGCCTTGCCCCTTCGAGAAGAGGGGGGAAGTGGGGAGTCAGTGACATCAGCTCAGGTCAGGTGTCAAAAATCTTCATTTCCCCCCACTCGAGACTCTTCGCCCAAACGGGTCTGCCTGGGGACTTAACGTCGAATAAAATGTGTTAGGCGACCATTTATAATAACATAAATAATTTCTTTCGCTCTGTTTTTTTATGCAGCGAAATGAAAAATGAGAACATTAGTAAAATATTTACTTTTCTAATGATTTCACAGTTTCACTCGACCGACGCATGAATCAAGTGATAATGCCCATCGGAGTGTTAATTTTACATAAGGCGGAAGAATATTCAACGGGCATACAAGTAGATCTGAATTAGGGCTATTAAAGTGCTCGTTTTACCGTGAACAGCCTATATTATGTGTGAATGAGTAGAGGGCACTATACTCACAACTATATGATAAATGACAAGATCGCATGGAAAAAAAATCCTGATAATTTGCTTCGAAATAATTATTTAATTTTGCTGACGTGAAGTGCTCTTTTTACTACAACACTGTTACAAAAAAAAACTGGAGTTTCTATTGTCGGTATGACACAAGCTATTGGCTAGCTTTTTCGCATCTTCTGTAAAGAACACGACGCCACATTTGAGAAAAGAAGACGACAGCCTTATCAAACAGAAAAGTTGTCGCAGAATTACAGTAGGAACTACAAAGTAACATACACCCACGCACTAAACACTGCACTCAAAATGTACAATACTGGTTGCGTCAGTAATTTATAATATGGCCTCCCACCGCTCGTGTTCTTAGTTCGATCTCAGGCCCCGACAGGAGAAAAAGAGAAGGGAGTTGTTTATTGGCATGGGGTTCTCACGGGAGGAGTATATCGAACCCTGTCTTTGTGTGAAGATTTTCTCCCGGTGCACCGTTTATTCCTCCATTCCCGTTTCGCCGCTGGGTACGCGATGGTGTAGCTGCAAACGCGCTTTCCTCCCGCCAAGGCTAACCGGGTTCGATTCCTAGCGGACTCGCTCCGAGATTTTCGTACGTGGGGATCGCTCCGGGCATTACTGCTGTTCCGCGGCTTTTTTTTTGCGGAACTTCCGTTTTCCCCGCCCTTACATTCCTACGCTGCTCCATGCTCACCTCGTTTCACCCTCATCGGCTCTCAAGACCTCGATGTTAAGAGCCGTACAAATCTCTTCACTCCCTCAAGTAACAAATAAAAGACTCCATGGTCATATCACCTCCTTAAATTTTATCATAATAGACCAAACCCACATTTTTTTAATGTACTTATAAGTTATGGGTTTTATTAGTTTAAGTATTATTTCATTTGATAGACCTTGTTTAACTGATGCATCAGTCCAAAGAAATCACTGAAAAACAGGGAATGAAACAGTTGATGAATCAGCGGAAAATTTCGCTGAATCAATAAGTGAATTAAACCTTGCATTTTTCACTAATTCATCAGTTGGATTGACTGTTAAATTAGTCAGGCGATGTTGACTGATTTATACAGTGAAATTCTCACTGATTCATGTCTAAAGTACTCTGTAATAAAGGAATCACTAGCTGATATTTTAGAACTTTGGTATATTACTCTTGCAGATTATGAAATTCGTCGTCTCACCAGGGGGAACGAATCATCGCCCATCTTGTCCAACATGTGAGCTTCAGAAGAGTAAAAATAAATACTAAAATAATATATTTTTTACATTCTCTGATATATTCGTTTTAATTGACAACGGATGTATAAGAATAATCATTATATTGGATTGTTCTATTTCGTATGGTCAACACATTGTGCACAAGTAGATATTATGATAAAAAAACTACTCAGATAGGTAGGCTATATGTCAACAATAAATATTTTTATTAACGTGACTGTGAGTTGCCACGTGACTTCTTAAAATCTGTGTAATCAGGTTTTTTTTTATCTGACAACCATTTGTAAAAGCGTTATAATTTAAATATTAACCCTTTGAGAACGTCACAAATTTAATGGCATTGATGATAAGGCTGAAGTGAGCAGCTTATATTCTCCACTTGAGCAAATTTAGTTGTGTTGCTCTCTGTATCTCTACTTACCATGATCCTATTGGTCCTGGCTACACCGGACACGCCTATGGTACTCTGCAACGTTTATTATTGACGAACCGTCGGCCAATGGAGTCACGCGTTGATTGTGTACCAATTAATGTGTCGAGACAGATGTAACAGGTTTTACAATCCATCGTGTTCAATTGAGAAAATATTAAAAAGAACTATTTCATTCTTACGAATTGAAATGTTTACTAGTTGCAAAATTTTGCTATATTCCGATAATATCCGGCGAAATAGTAAAACTATACAAGTTTGAGTTTTGTTTTCTAGAGCAAAGAAATTTTTTGAATAACACTATCCCCGAGTATATACGTGCATAGTCCTCAAAGAGTTAACAGTCCTTGAAATTAAAGAAAAGTATATTACTTAAAATATGCATGCAAGTGTTGATAACGTTGCAGTGAAAAATACTGTTGACAGCTCGATTTATTTTGTTGCTCTTACTAATGTCGTGATAAGTAAAATATTAAACTCTATAGTAGTAGAGAAATGGGGAAGTCGGGCAAAAGGGCGTGGTGCATAAGCACTAGGAGCCGGCCGGCCGCCATCTTGAAGTTCCCTTTTTTCCCCCTTTTCCCCTCGAAGTTTTTTAAAAATTTTCCGTTTTTTCCCTAAAAATTCCTTTTTTTTTTCCTCAAAAATTTTAGTTTCTCCCTTAAACACCGATACACTTTTTTTAGTTATTCAAGTAATTCGAGAGGCGCATCAGGAATCTTGACTCAGGACTCAGGATTCAGACACTATATCTGTGACCTTAAGTGACCTTGAAAATAAAAACTCGAGAAAAAATTGTAAAAATGGAATAAATTCATAAACGTTAGTGAGAATATTATGTTACCGACTACTACAGCCATATTGGATGCAGGTTACGTTGACATTTACCCGTGATCTTAGATAACCTTGAAAACAAAAACTCGAGAAAAAATGGTAAAAATTGAATAAATTCATAAAATTCTGCAAGCATATTACGTCACTGACCACTAACACCATCTTGGATCCAGGTGACCTTTGAGCTATGACGCATAAATTACCAATACGTGACTCATTATGACCGCTAAATTACACATAAATGACCCACAATAACACATAATGACCAATTTCCTCCACAAATAACTTATTTTGCTGCACAAACGACCCATTTTGCTCCACAAATAACCTACTTATCTTCACAAATAACACATTTTGCAGCACAAATGAACCATTTTGCTTCACAAATAACCCACATTGCTCCAAAAATGACCCTTTTTGCTCAACAAATGACCGCTAATAACCCCTAATTGCGGGTCTAAGTACGGTGCTAAGTGAGGTGCATGTGTGTCACAAGTTAAAATAAGTCCCTTTATTTAAAAAAAAAAATGATCTACTGCTACCTCCAAAACTGAAAGGTGGGTATTTTATTTAATAATCTCACTTTAAAAAGTATATACCCAGCTCCCTCGGTATATGTAATTACTTCATGGGTAAACTGTATTTGCAATTTGCGCTAAAATTACAGCAGGCCTAGAACTACAGCAGGCTCCCACCACACTTCGCCATTGGTCGATGCACAACTTGGACTTTGTACTAAACAATGCAGCACCACGGCAGGCCCTCATCATGCTTCCCAATTGATCGTTGCGCAACTTGAGCTTTGGAGGGATACCAGGAAAATAGTTCCAAAAATCTGATATAAGCTAGAAACGCACCTGATTCGTTCTATTCTGCCTTGTGAATTTGCTGTGTATGGTTCCGAGAGCCTCTCCTCTACTGTCATCTTGAGTCTATCAACAAGTTCATTCGGGTCTTCGGGAAATAGGTAGCCAATATTCTCGGCGTCTTCTGCCTTCTTCCTGTCGCTCATTGCAGCAAATGTTTTGGAAAGGAGCATCAGTGCATCGAGAATATCGCCATCATCGTCTTTAGCATTATCACTGTCTTCATGTACATTTTCATGTATGCTGTCTTCATGACCGTCTTCAATTCCTGTTTCATTTTTAATATAATATTTTCTTATCTTTGTTGCAGGAGTAATATGCTCATCAGTAATTAGAGCCTACGACAGATTATTTTGAAGTTCGTCGATTTCACGCGAATATCTCGCAAGTGTACATCTTACGCAAACCGACTCCACCAAACCTCGTAGGTCTTCATCATTGACTATCTCGTCGTAATTACCTAACGAATCGGTTTCCATCGATGCAGTAAGAGATACTGCCGGAAACACTTGCTGACTCCCAGTAGACTTTATACTTGAAAGTGATCTTGAAAATCGTGTAAATTGCTTTCGCAAAAATCACGTGTTGTGACTGCGTTTAATAGTTTCGTATTTATAAAAACGCGCATTTCAAACACGCGATGCATTTATAACTGCATGTAGGCGGGCGGCTGAAGCTTTCCTTTTTCTCCTTCCTGTCATAATGTTTTCGCTCCTATTTCCCTTACTGTCGTACAGGCCCGCGACTTTGCCTCAGATGTTTAATAATAATAAACGGCAATCTCCGACAGGTGGTAAGTCACGCGGCACAAGTGTTCTCGACGGCTGTTAAGCCATCACCACCTATCAGAATAACAGAAGCTGGTCCATTGTCCACATGCGAGACAAAATTTTGTTCGCGCAATTTGAGAAGAGAGACAGTTATTTGGAGTATTTTGGTACCAGCTAGGATAATTAAATTTACTTTTAAATGAAGGCTCATTTCATTAACGTGTTTTTTATAAATAAAATTATTAAGTATACATTAAATTGGTGACTGTAAAGCCTTGATTTTAAATGAAGAGTGAGGTACGACGTTAGCCTTAATTCATAGATAGTTGCCCCAAATCGTAAAAAAAAAAAAATCTTATTTTAATACAGCGATCTGAAATTCAAGAATCTTGTGCACTTCGTCGCCCATGGTTGACGCCCTGATATACGCCCGATTAACGCAGTGGACACCCAGCAAGCACGCCAAACGACCGGTAAACAAAACCGCTAGCTCGTGCCGTCACGCGCCTGCAGCGTCCTACTACGTCATCCTGACACCCTATGCTCTCAGAACTACCCGGCTTGCATGAAGTCCTCGCCCTTAAGTTCTGTCCAGGAGCGTCACTTGGAGAGGGATTTTCCTCCTGGATATTTTCCCTAGGATATGGATTACAATTACTGCGACCTCAGTTCAGCCTCAGGTGATCTGTCACAGAAGATAACCTTTGGTGAGACAGACCTATAGTTCCATGTCACTCCCTACATCTCCAAGTAACACTGAGGAAAAGGTTTTGTTGAATCAAATAAAATTTGTTTGGTGCAACCAAATTATTTATTTGTATAGGGGCAATGTAATATTTTGTTGCTGAAACCAAATTATTTTGTTGT
Source organism: Dryococelus australis (assembly GCA_029891345.1). Taxonomy (NCBI): domain Eukaryota; kingdom Metazoa; phylum Arthropoda; class Insecta; order Phasmatodea; family Phasmatidae; genus Dryococelus; species Dryococelus australis. The sequence goes on from CM056996.1 coordinate 154,484,444, forward strand.
TCTCATTTGGTTTCCCCAAACTGTAAGATTTGGGTTGTGCAACTAAAGATTTGTTTGGCTACACGTACATTAAATAGTTTGGGCCGATATAAAAATAAGCTTGCAAGATCGACCGCGTACGAACCCAGATCACCTGTGTCGGCGCGCTACGCCTTAATAATTTCAGCTAATATGACAACTTATGACACCGGAAAGTTTTTATATAGACAAAGTACAAATTTTGGGAAACTTGTGCAAACAAATATTTCAAGTTTTACAGCTCTGTTTGTTTTATTAATATGTTTATACTGATTGTTAAGCATCAATAAATTCACTAATAAACATGATTACTATCCGAATTGTCACAAAAAATACAAACAAACTCTCGGGCTGTATTTTCAAACAAAATATTTAGTTGACAGTCTAATTGTTTGTGGCCCAGCACAGAGATCTTGTTTATTCAGACACTAGCGACCCGCCCCGGCTTTGCACGGGTGCAATTAAGATAAAAAAACTGCTTAACCCGGCGTTAATTAGGTTGGGTAAACTCTCCTAAAGCATTAAAAAAAGCACATTATAATTTGATAATTAATTAAATAATTTATAATTTAAAGTTTTTTTGCTATTTTTATTTGATATTTTTTTACTTTTTTATAATTTTTTATATTAATATACATTATATTACAATGCAATTTATCTGAGATAGAAGTATTTAATATGTTATTGGCTAAGACATTCTCTGTAGACAATGTTTGACGTCCTGTTATTGTTTGGTAGCAAAATGTACTGTTTCTCGGGACTTCCAACTCGTGATAAACCAACATATAGTTGGCCATGGGAAAAACACTATTTTCGTTGGTCGATTCCAACAAAAGAGAAAGTTTGACCCTGGGACTTATTAATAGTAATCGCGAACGATGTTTTTACGGGAAATTGCAACCGTTTGAAAGATATTGGCAAATCCGTGGGAATCATGGGAACCCTCGGGATGTTTGCCAGCTGGCCGGCTGCTGGACCGGTGAGGATGGTCGCGACAATCAAATTTTCTTTCAAGTCTTTAATGAGCAATCATGTGCCATTACGCATGTTGGGAGGGCTTATATTCCTTAAAAGCATGATAGGAGTACCGACATTTAATGATAGTTCGTGAGGTGGCAAGCCAGAAGGATTAAGTGAATTTAGAAAATCTTGAGGAAAGTGGACGAAATCGTCAACATTGGTGACTGTGTCAATCGACTTATAGGTTTTGACTTCGCCGGGAACTCTTTGTATAATGAGATTGTTGATTTCATTGACAGTGTCGTTCCTAGGCGATACTATTGCCCTGGAACACAACCAGTGAAAGTCTCTTTCTAGTAAATTTTCGAGGCCCGGATATACTGCTTCTGTAAGATGCTGCAGACTGTGGACTATCTGACCTAATGTCTCATTTAAAATGATTTCAGCAGAATTAGTGCCCAAATTTAGAGAAGGAAAAACTCCTTCAAGTCTGAGCAATTGTTGTGGGAAATCTTTATGCGTGTCTCCACCAAGATAGGCTCTCATATTCGTTCGCAAATTTAGGAGTTGAATAGAACTCCATAAGGGAGATGATTTAAGACATGCTTTGATGATATCTGCACGCGTCCCTTTTGTAACTACAGCGAGTGTCTGCCGAAAATCCCCAGCAAACACAAAAGTAACTCCTCCCTTAATGGCAGTAGAGCTTCTAAGGTTGGCACCGTACGCAGCACACAGCACGTTTTATTTTCCGAATCTGTCCGTCCTGCAAAGCCGTAGTACATTATTTTGTTCTATCATCAATAGTTTTCGCAGCGCACGCAATGTAAGGAATTTTATAGGTCATTTATTACACTTTGGGTTACATTATTGGAGTTTTAGTAGAGATCCCTATTGATTTTTAAAATAAAATATAGCCTATGACACTCAGTGATAACGTAGCATTCTACTGGTGAAAGAATTTTTAAAATCGGATGAGTAGTTTCGAAGATTACCTCCTACATCCAAACACACAAACACACAAAGTTACAAACACTACCTCTTTATATATTTTGTTAGGGCAACTAAATATATATTTTTCCTATACAAACAAATATTTTGTTCGATTTTCTCAGTGCACGTGTGTTTTACAGCGGCCTGTCTTTTTCCGAAGTAGTGTAGAGTCTGGACGTTAAATATGCGATTAGGGGCACGATACGCTTTCACATTCCGCTCATTTGCAAGGAAAATGACACACTTCCTGCAGTCATCAAATTAGAAATATGCCATCATTCTCGCAAATGGGCGATTTGTCTAATGCGTGCGTCCAGTTTCGTTGACGGGGCTCACCGCTTGTAGCGGAGTAGGGACTAGGCGTTATTCAAATTATGCGGTTATCCTGTACATTCCTTTGTTTCGCGAGCTGCTCTTCGCTGACTGATTCCACGGTAAATACCATGCTCCCTATGCGAGACTATCTTTTCTGACCAATCAGGGAATAACACTACCTTCTTGTTCAGCGTACACAGACAGTCGCGAACACTCGGATTACAGTGTGGCGTCAAATGTAACTAAATAAACCCTTTGATTGTAATCTGATTGCTGGTAAATATGTGTCTTTCACGAGTACTTCAACAGACGTGTCCGCTTTTGATTGAAAAAGGATTCCCTATATTAATGCTGCCTTATATTGTTCCAAATTAAAATCAATATTAATATTATTGCACTGACTGAGTATATTGCCCATACATTTCTAAATAAAGTACAAGTAACTTTGTCTATGCCGTGTTCCCATTGGAAGTTTTGTGTGCTTGCAGCTCCATTTTGTACCAATGTGGGATAGCTAGACGCATAAAACTTTGCACCACATTTTCTAAGATTATTTTTCAAATTTTTAGACGCGTTGCATAGTTTTATATAGTACGTCCTATCATGATCGTTAATTGGTCCAAATGTAATGACGAGCTATTATAACCCTTTAATACCCCTTCTGCACCATCAAAACCATAAAATAATTTTTTTTATGTTTTTCGTGTTCTAAAAATGGCATTACTACTACTGTGATAAAAACACTCACTCGCTTACGATAGCAGTAAAAATTTCACAGTATAAAAATCCGTTATTTTACGGAAAGTGTTGGTAAAAAATTCTCTATAAGCCTAACTCACTGTAAAATTACGGGCACATTTGTTAAGTAATGGAAATATCGGTGAATTCATGGAAACGCTCCTTAAAACTGCTATCCAATTTTTATCCTCTTAAAAAATATATATATTATAAAACAAAATTTAATTTCCGTTATGCGGGCGTTTTACTGTGTGTGCAGGAAAATTATTTTAAAATCTTTCTTCCCAGCTATATTCGAACGTTAGGCTTATGGCATCTCTTAGATATTGATATCACCAGGGAGGAAACCAGAAGCAAATGCAATGCCAGTGAAACAATTACAAATACACACGTACCTTGCCTGGGGCTCTAACACATAACGCCTGGTACCATAGGCTATCGTTCAACCAACTACACTACAGAGGTAGGATTCGGAGCATCAACTTCGGTAGTATTTAGTCCAATATTCTGGTAGACAGGGGCATCATTATGAAAACAATTTTGCGAATAACTTAAATCATGTATATTTACATGGTCTACAGTAACACTAGACCTACTTGTGTAGAGAATTGGGTGTTAATAGGTTGACTAGTTGAAATATGATATTAACTCTTTAGTTCCTCATTTAGTGATCTAGTACAAAAAGGCCTCAAAACGAGCCCTGTATAGGCATATCTGATGCGACTAATAGATAATATCAATTTAAAAAGTTTTAGTATTAATTCGTCAAATTCATGATGGATATGATTAGATAATTTATCTAAATTCTGTATATTGCACCATTTTGAAAAGAAAAAAAAAATCCTGACCCACTTAAATTATATAAGTTAACATGGTCCACTGCAGTTGAGTTGAGACATTTGAGTAGCTCTTAACAAGTTCTCGAGAGCCGATGAGGGTGAAATAAGGTGAGAATGGAGCAGCGCTGGAATGCAAGGATGTGGGAAACGGGTGATCCCTTAGAAAACCCGCCAACCAGTGGCATCATCCGGCATGATTCCCACTTGCGAAAATCCGGGAGTAGCCCAGCCGGGGATTGAGCCCGGTTCATCTAGGGGGGAGGCGAGTGGGCTAACCACTCAGCTACCGCCGCCATTCCACTGTAGAACTACTTGTATACAAACTTTGGTGGGGATTCGATGATTGGTTAATGAGATATGGCATTAATGTTGAATTTTATCACCTGACACTATCTTAACAAATGTAGGCAATAGATGATCTCTGTAAGCATATTTAATACTACTAATGGCTACTCTCAGCATGCTAGGTTTAATTGAAAGCGGTTAAATTGTTTATTATATATGATAAATTTATCTAAACGATTTAGATGGCTGACATACTGTAAATAAAGCCAAACACGCTTAAAACATGGGCTATTGTAGCACTACTTACGTGTAGAATTCGGTGGTAATCGGTTGGTTGGTCCCAGACATATGGCATAAAAGCACTAGTTTCTCATGCGGTACTATTTTCATTACTGTATTAGCACATTCTATGTTTGTCATAGATACTGCTACATATTAATGTCGGTTGAAACCGTTCAAGACATGTGGCTTACTAAGCTAAAATATTTTCATGACTGTTGTTTTGAAAATATGTGACTATCTCCTTAAACGATATAAATTTAGATGGAGTACAAAAGTATAACTTGTAGTCTGAATTTGGTGGGTATCAGTTAGTTATTTCCCTAGAAAATAAAAACGAATATTTCATTTAGTACTAGCTTTCAAATGGCGGGCTAAAAGCATCAAAGGTTTCTAAATCAATGTTTACGTCGTGCACTTTTAACATACCAAATTTGGTTTTATATCGGTTATATGGCCCGTGAGATATAATGGTAAACATTTATTTTTCCAATTTGCGCTACCTTCAAAATAGCAGACCATTTATATTATAGCTGTCCTATTTCAATGATTATATCATGCACTATGAACCTACCAAATTTGGTTGATATCATTAAATAGTTTCCACAATATGTCCTCCGTATAGTATGCTTAGTACGCAAATAGAGCTTCTTCCACACTGCGATAAGGAAAAAGAATTTCAATACATAAAGTTTTAAATATTGTTAAGATATCGTAAAATGTATTCACCTTTCATAATCGGAATTTCTTCTTTGACAAGGCAGATGTGATAAGAATGGAGATACTTTTCATTGTTTCTACCATGTGAAACAAATGGGAATTGATTATTGGTTACCTTATGAAAATGACTACAGAAGCGATGACAAAACAAGTAATCAAACAAATGTTTATAAAATATAATTAAATGAAATTCTATACCCTAACAACATTACATTTTCAAATGTAATGTAAAACATATGTAAAAATAAATAAATTCAATATAGCGTGCAACTCTCCCCTTGAATAGGCATCCGAGTGACTTCAACAGGAAGACCGTCAGCCATCCGGTATCGTTCAAGTTGCATTACCCTCTCTGCATGCCACATAGTAAAGGCTGTTCACGATAAAGTGAGCACTTTTCAAATGAACCTTAGAAAAAAGCCACTGCCCCTGCCTGCATATATTTTAACGGGCGTACTGAGTGACGTGCGTCGAGTAAAGTTGGTAACACGGGATGGAAAATTGTTCCATATCTTAGCGTCGAATAAAAAGTGATGAGGTCCATGACTATGTTAAGTTTACACAAGGCGGAGGAATAAACAACGTGCATACAAGTACATCTTAAGCAGGGTTTTCAAAAGTGCTCATTTTACCGAGAGTAGCCTTGACCTCCTGTTGTGTGTATAAATTAAACCGACAAACTCCGGATGCGGGTTAATCGCGTATAAGGAAGGATAAAACTTACTGTATATACGACTTATGGTCTAAAGTGAATCCTAAAGGCAGTACACATCTTTGAATTTGGACCTGAACACCAATTTATGCAAATGATGGAGGAAACTGTTAAGATGGAACGTCCAGTGCCTGTATAATGTGTAACGGAGCAAAGCACTTTAAACACCACAGTGTCTTGTCACCAAATTATTTCGTGGAAATAGTCATGGTCACTATCCTTATTTCGACTTAATCTCCATGACGCTGAGGGCATGCTTGTGATTTAAAAGATGGGTTATTAACCCGCGTGGCATAATTAACTTTACACATTATCCAGACACCCAGTGTTCCATGTAGTAAACTAGTTCTTCAAGTCCAACTTCAAAGATATGTACCACCCTGCGGATTCGCTTCAGGCCATACGTCGTACATGTCTTCAACTTCTTTACACATTATCCAGACACCCAGTGTTCCATGTAGTAAACTAGTGCTTCAAGTCCAACTTCAAAGATATGTACCACCCTGCGGATTCGCTTCAGGCCATACGTCGTACATGTCTTCAACTTCTTTACACATTATCCAGACACCCAGTGTTCCATGTAGTAAACTAGTGCTTCAAGTCCAACTTCAAAGATATGTACCACCCTGCGGATTCGCTTCAGGCCATACGTCGTACATGTCTTCAACTTCTTTACACATTATCCAGACACCCAGTGTTCCATGTAGTAAACTAGTGCTTCAAGTCCAACTTCAAAGATATGTACCACCCTGCGGATTCGCTTCAGGCCATACGTCGTACATGTCTTCAACTTCTTTACACATTATCCAGACACCCAGTGTTCCATGTAGTAAACTAGTGCTTCAAGTCCAACTTCAAAGATATGTACCACCCTGCGGATTCGCTTCAGGCCATACGTCGTACATGTCTTCAACTTCTTTACACATTATCCAGACACCCAGTGTTCCATGTAGTAAACTAGTGCTTCAAGTCCAACTTCAAAGATATGTACCACCCTGCGGATTCGCTTCAGGCCATACGTCGTGCATGTCTTCAACTTCTTTGTTCTTGATTAACCTGCAGTCGTAGTTTGTCGGTCTAATTTAGATACGTCACGTATACCGACGATAAAATGAGAAGTCTGCAGCGCTGGTGACGTCACTATGTGCAAGACAAGAGTAGCCACACGGCGTCAGCGCTACCATCCAACGCGGTACGTAACAACAGCAACTCAGCCAAATGTGAACAAAGGGACTTTTGACTAAGAAACAATGACATGTTGGTTTCTGCTCAAAAATCCTTATCATTTTCCTATATATTGTGTACGTTGAGACTTTTGCTAAATTATGTATATCTGTGTCAAGTTCCTAGTAACAGCTTCTTTGTGTTCTACTAGGTCACGTATTCTACAATTGTCTGTAGATTCCGTACGTATCATTAAGAATTCGACTACACAACAGTAATTTACCAGTGAGTAATTTCTTTGGTTATCTCAAAGTGGTTGAGTGCCTTTAGCCAAGCTTATACTCAGAATGACACTACTCGTACATTTCCGAATATTATATCCACACATATTCTGCTACTATGCATCATATCATCCATTTCATATACGAAGTAGCTTCGTTCTGGAAAGTATTTTTGTAGCTGCCGATATTGCGTCTGTTCTGAACACTTTCAAACTACTTACTTTCCGCTGAAAACGATCTGCATCTGGAGGTTATATATTTATTTTTCTTCTGGTTATCTATGCATTCTGTAACTAACACGTGCTGCACAAAATTCTCTAATAAACTTCTGATGATGGCGGAAAACACATTCTGTTCGGAGCAAAAAATAATAATTCCAATTTTATTCTGGAACAACTACCGCGAATGCGTTTTCTGTTACTCAGGAAATGACTCCAGAATTCAAGGCGTGTGAGTTATCAAACCATGTTATTATACATCGGTGTGTTTATATTATTTTGCATCTTTAATAAATTCACGTATAGTCATATTACTGTAATTATAAAGTTTATTGTATTTGGAGTTCTTCTCTGCGCTTCCGCTCACGGCAAGCTATATGAATGCGATAATAGGACATTTTGTGTATTGCTTGACACCCCCCTAATCTTACACTGTTGTCTGTGCATTGTTTTTCAACGCCGGACTACGTAGTACTATCTTACCAGTAAGGAACTTCTCTGAATAGCTTGAAGAAATTTAGTGAAACTTTGCCAAGCATGTTTTCTGATTAACAGAGGTGAATTTACATGAAGATCTCAGTGGGCCAGTTGCCCAAGCTGCCAAAGTCTGAGGGGCTGCAAAATGAGAGTAGTGTCATAGTTAAAAAAAACCATCGTTTTCCTTTTAAAAAAAGTTAACATTATTCACCTCTGAGTTAATCTGCAAACAAAACATTTTTGTGTAACATTTACTGCGCCTTTTCAGTGGATGTGCAAAACTTGTATTGGTAAAACGCTGCTGTGAAGTTGTACCAAGCTCTGATATAATGTTTGAACAATAAGGTTTAACGTAATGCGAAATATTTTTCAAAACATCGCCACGATAAGTGACGTTTCTTTTATTCAAATTTTAAGTTAATATTTTCTGGGGTTCGGTTTTTGAAGTGCAATCCCGTAGGCTATAAGCATCCATTAATAAAAGAACAGGCTTATTTGTATCATTAAATTGTATCTATAGGTTACATGCATATTCACGGGCTGTTCACGGGAAAATAAGCACTTTTGAAAGCCCTGCTTAAGATCTAGTTTTATGCGCGCTGTGTCTTCTTCCGCCGTATGTAAAATTAACATTGCCATGGGCCTCATCATTTTATTCATGAGTCGGTCAAGTGAAACTGTAAAATTATTAGGAAAGTTAATATTTTAATTATCTGCTTATTTTTACACTGTTGTGCACTAAAAAAGCAAAAACGGAAACAAATAATTTAAGTTATCACAAACTATTACCTAACACTTTTTATTCGACGTTAAGATATGTAACAACTTTCCATCCTTCGTTACTACTGCAGGTCACTCAGCGCGCTCGTTAAAGGCAATTACTTTTTTCTAAGGTTGATTTCAAAAGTGCTCACTTTATTGTGAACAGGCTTTACCGTAAATTCCTTAACACTGTGATTAAAACATGGCATTTGTATCTATAGGCCATTCACGGTTACTTCGCTCTTTTGTGAAGTCCTGCTAAAGTTCTACTTTTAGTTACTGATTGCATGTCGTTCCGCAATATGTAAGCATATACACTGCCATGTGATTTACACGTTTCAACTGCCAAACGTTTCTTTGCGGTTTTCAGTTGTCCAAAGAATCCTGTCAATTATTAAAAAAAAAAAAAAAAAAAAAAAAAAGCATTAAATACGAATGTTCACAATTTAGGTCTATAGCACGACCTTCTGTAGTGGGAGGTAGGAGTGTCAAACTTGGCAACACCGCCGAGGGTGCAGGCCGGGTTCGAGCCAGGCAGCGCGTAGTCTGGCCATTGAGTAAAGATATACCTAGAGTGAACTTCCTGGGTTAAATTTTCTGACCACTCCAGCTGTAGTTGGAGGGATGAACATCACGTCGCGCTAGTACATTTTCGTGGCGTGTGCGTGGGGAATATCGGCGGCGTTGCCACATTGATGTCTACCATCTCTCTCACTCATACTCAATCTCTGTCTCCCCAGTCCCAACGCCTCAAAGTGTTCTGAGTGTCTGCTATACCCACACGCTGGGACATACAAGATGGCGGACACCCAAGTTCCTTTCTCACGTCGTATATATCTGTTTACGAAAAGATTACAAGTTCTGTAAAACATATGAATAAACAAAATGAAACCTAATGTACGCATAAGTAACGGGAAACGTTGCATAACTCATGCGGTCATAATAAAAGAATAAACACCACTTTATAAAATACGCGATATCTGTGGATTTATCTTCTATATAATATATTATCACACATGTGCACTGTAAGTGGTTTGTGTAGCCTAGTGAGCGCCACGTAATTGTAGGTTTTACCGTTCGAATCACCAACGGGTATAGAGTTTTTTTTATGTGGCACATTATGGCTGTTTATAACTTATTTTATTGTTAGAAAAGGTTTACTTAAAGAATATCTTTGTCTACAAGTAATAATACGCAAGTACCAGCACAGGTTGTTTGCTAATCACAATGATTGTTTTATAAAGTAAATAATTTGACCTGTATAGCATGAGCAATGTTAACAGGCACACTTGGAACCCTTATTTTTAATATTGTAACGGTTATGTCTTTTTTTGGCCGTATAACCGTAAACGCGTTTTTAACTACGGAGAGCACAAGATTGATTATAATGCTCATTAAAGATACACATTAAAAAACAGGGTTGTAGCCGGGATGGGGGATGATACATTGGGACATATCCCCCTCCCCCTAATCGAAATGAAAATAAAACTTGAAGACAAAATGACAGGTTTTATTGTATGTACATTCAAGGAATATGAGATCTACGTTGAACATGAAGAATGCTTATAGTATTGTGTGGTTCCATATCTGTGCATGAAGCCATAGAATATAAATAATTAAATAATTATGTAACTATAAATGTGTAATAATACAGGTTTTGTTTTTTGTTCAAAAATTTAAATAAGAGATTCCCCCACCCCCCAGCCCAACCGAGTTTATTCCTAGCTACGCCCTTGATAAAATAATACGCCAATGTTTTAATTAGTGGCATGTAAATATCCTTCGTACATACAAGTATAGGCTGTTCACATTAAATTGAGCACTTTTGAAAGCCCTCTCATTTGGAATAATAGTTCATAAATATATTTTATTTTAATTTTAAAAATTAATTTCCGAGTGGGGTGATATATAATGACTGTGTTTATTACTTACATGGCATTATGTATTTTAAAAAAATTGTTAAAGGAATAAATATGGCCGAAAAGAAAAAAGTAACTAGGGCTTCAAAAGTGCCAACTTTACCGTGAACAGCTTACAAATACAGTACCTTGTTTTCCATACATAAGCAGTACCATTACTCATATCATTTTCCGTACATTAATAATACTCGTACGTTAAATCTAAACCAATGTAGTCTTCAGTAGAAAAAGAGAAATAATTGACGTATCTTTTGGATGCACCACAAAGCATTTATATATAAAATTTGGTTGCATTTGTACCCCTGTCCGCTGCTATTTGTTTGCCTGCCATTTACAAGTTTCTATTAGCACTTTAGATAACGTGTGGGTATGAATGGATGCGTTCTTTCTTACCTTATGCTATAGAATTTTGTATGTCTTCTGTTGTGTCCATTAGTATAACAGAAAGTAGCATAAATTGGGCATCGTGTAAGGCCGGCTTAAACGACTCACGCCTCTCGCAGAATTTAGGCACCAGAAACTTTTAAAATTATTTTTTTATGTCGGAAGAAAAGCTGTTTTTTAAAATATGAAACATTACATACATCTAGTATTTTACTAACATATTGCAATGAACATTGTTAAGTTGTAAGGGAACGCTAGTAAAAAGGAGAAAATACCCACGATAAACGAATCGAATATACACTTGCTGTATTAATTAGCACTCCTTGATAAGAAGATGATCGTACATGTTATAAGAATTATTTCGTTTGTATAGTATAACCGTACAAACAAAATGAGTGGTCGCTAACGAAAAAAGTATTTATTTATTCAACAAAACATGGGGCACACAGAACATCACTACTTTAGGAAAAGTAAATTATATTTATGTAAATATGCCACAAAGTTAACACACAAGAATGCCCTACTGCCACAAATCATTCCAATTTGTACATAGTGTTCGTAAATTGTCATTATCCATTTGTAGGCTAGGAGATGACAAACATTCCAGAATACACGAAAAACTTTTGACACAGTCAAGATATTTAATAATATTTCTGTTATTCTTGGTAACAACTGTACACTTTGAACAGAGAAATGTGTTGATTATACTGCGTTTATGCACACCTGCACACCGTAATACAACGTAAGCTATGACGTCTAAAGTAAAGCTGGATTTACAATAGAAAAATTTAAGCATTAAATTATGAGTTAAATTGTGTGCAGAAGAAACGAATGTATGTTCTCTTACGTTTTGGTTCCCAGTGGAACCTTATCAGGTCGTGTGCGTTGGTGGGATTTCCTTAAGCATTGAACTAAATAGTTGTATATTATATTTTTAGAAAAAAATGTTGAGACTACGACCAATCAGTACAGAGCAGTCGGTGTTGTTGGCGGGAAACTGTTATTTACAGTCATGTAAGTATAAAACAATATGACAAAGGCGTGTATGTGCACATGTTGACGATTATATTTGTTCACAAATAATAAGCTTCTCTAATAGCAAATGTCGGCTTTGAAGTATGATCTACTTCAATATGGTTGTTTTTTACGAGGTGTTGTTAGGAATAAAAGTAAACATGACAGGCTTGCTGCCTGTTTAAATTCACTGGAATTAAGAATTAAAACATTAATGGAAAACTGCAAATACAGACTACGTGTTTCTGTATGACAGAGAAGCACCTACTGCATAATTCTAAATGTATTAAGTTTTGTATTTTAAACGTAGACCGTATCCGAAATGACAGATTGTGTTGAAAAAAAATGATCATGTTACTCGACATTTCATGCAAACATTGTGACGTATTTGGTACATTGATATTTCGTATCGTGTATATAGCAGATGTTAGCAAAAATACAAAATTGATAAAATCAGCGCCATGTTGGTTTTGACATTCAACACGCATGCGCGAATGCGTACTTAAAACTTTTTTTTTTTAACAAATAACTGTTCATAAAATACACTAGACATTTTTTAAAAGGCAATAAGTGTTGTGCTTTGTTTATATATTTCGCAACACATCTTTTATTTTAAGTCGTTATTGGATATTATATTATTGTCTTGTTTATTAACATATTCGCAGCATGCCAGTAATGATCGAAAAATATTACGTCCATTTTAAACATTTAATTTATAAAAAACATATTTTCACTGTTAATGTAAGAATGTGTTGCCACGAGTGCTAAACAAGTGACTGTCGACAACGTCCGGATTGAAACCTACGAAATGACAAATTACAAAATAACGAATTTGTCCTTACGGACACGGCCTTAGCTTGACTATTAGTGATTGGCACCGATTCATTGCATTCAACCGATGTTTCGTGCAAAAATAGTTATGTTTTGTAATGTACTTAGTCTGAAGTAGAATATTGCGACTCTCTTTGTTATGTCTAGTTCTCATGCGTTCGTTAGTGTTAACATTCCTAATAAACACTACAGTGTCAACGTTTTTCGCATTGTTATGTGTCCGAAGTTTCAGTGCACAATATACGATGGTGTGCTGTGTTACACTCGTATAAATATAAACACACATAGCTGCCAACTTTTCAGACAATATCCACTAATGCACATCATTATTGTAAACGTGGATCTTACAGAGACGACAGTTGTATTGTCGCTTTAAAACAAGCATCTGTTAGAGTTGAGCCTTAAACGTTATCATTAATGTCCTTTTCCCGCAGTGTGCAAAAGGTTTCTGCTTAATGAGATGCACGCTCATACAGTGTTCGTATTCGTCTACGTACGTAAATGTTTTACATGTTTCGGGAAATGACATACGCGCGTACACGGGGAAACGAATGTGTGTATGTCTCATGTCTTTACAGCCCACAAGCTACTATTTTGAAAATCGATTTATATGTAGTTCATAATTGTTATTAGTAATATTAATTTTTTATAAAGAGTGGAATGGAGGCATTACGTTTCGAGAAACGCCACTGAGCGACGTTCTTATAGGCTGTTCACAGTAAAGTGAACATTTTTAAGGCCCTCCCAGCAGCCATTAACCACTAATAAATGTATTTTATTGCAGCCTCACACGTTATCTTTTCAGTTTGATGAAATTTATACACTGTGTTTTTTGCCATAAGGCAGTTTTTATATTAAAAAGTGGCGGAAAGATAGAAATAGGTTGAAAGGAAGATTTTAGCAGGGCCTTAAATAGTGCCCACTCTACCGTGAACAGCCTATAACAATGTATACTCTTTAACATGTAATGATCTAGAAGAGCCGGGATAAATATAACCAGTTTTCGTCGTGATTTGTTATAAACCGGGCGTGACTTTGAATTTATAGTTAATATGCAGAGCAATGAGAACACTGCCTATGTTTTTTACAAGGCAAGGCATGCATGATTGAAAACGTTATATCAATATCCGACATTAAATTTTTATTAATACCAATATTAGTGTTAAAAGGAAATTTACCTCTAGTTGTTACCAGTTTCAATGATATGTGTCGATAACTGCGTTTACTGAGTCAAATATATATTCATTCCTTTCTTGTAAAAAGTCTATGATTGCTTAATAGGAACACTTTCATTGTCATGTAGTTTCCAGCTACAGTTTCTAGTAGATTGATAATTCTAAAGCTATGCGCCTACGTTCCAGCACGTATTCAGTAAGTGTTTTCCGTCAAAATGCTTGTTCAGAATCTTATCAGCTAACTAGTTGCTGTAAAGGATGCAGATAAGTATGTCTATCGGAATGTATCACGTATCGAGCCGAGTGGAGTATGCCTATGTACATAAGTGCATTCCTAGGTTCTGACACAACCTTAATGACACTCGAATCGACATATTGAACATACTGATAATTTGTACGAACAGTCACCTATGTAGTAGATCACAGCCCCAAACTGTAAACATTGTGTTCAATTGTAGACCATCGTGCGTCTAACATATATTTCTCCGTTATTGAACAATTATTTCCTGTCCATTTCCTTTCACATGAGAACGGAACGAAAAGTTTACTGTAATGTATGACACCAGTCATGATTAATATGACGTTTGTAATTGTAAGTGCTAACAGTATTTGTATTTTATCATGAACACCTAAACTATAGTAAAATAATATATTATAATTAAAAACAATGACCACTATGTATTCATGATAATTTATTTTCGCAGAGGTAAATAAAACCAAGCAGTAGTTGATATCGCTGCATATTTCCGCAAACATACAATTCTACGATAGAAACGAAAAACATGCCATGATCGCCACTAGCAAATCATGAGTTGGGTATTCACAGCTGCAACGAATGCTGGTAACTCGCGTGTGAGAAGTTCGTCTATGACAGACCTTGAACGAACCACGTGGGTGTGACGAGGCCAGGGTTATAACATCAGCTGCGGAATTGGCAACACTGCGCGGATGACGTCATCGAGAACACTAGCGCTCCTCTGGATCAACAGCGGAACTAACACATAAAACTGGCCAGACTTTTTCCTATCCCATGGCCACTCTAGTGTATATCTTTACTCAATGGTCAGGCAAGCGTACGATCGCTAAGTGAACGTTATTCATCTCGTCCATATACGAGAACTAACTGAGTTATCCTTAAGTCGCTGCACTATAAGTGACAAGTTATTAGTGTATTTAAATCGTAGAGTGAACTTTCGGCTATGTTGACTTTGATTGTAAATAATGTATAGATTTATTTTCTGTTCTACAAAAACTCAGTATTTTCAATTGCTTCAAAGGATTTTAAATATTTTTGACAAGACCTTATTTAATTCGTTAGCTTTAGGCATATATTATCAGTATGCAATAGGATACTTATTAAAGTTTACATTTTATTTTGAAACCGCCTGTCACTGATAGAGCGCAGTAATCTGGTTGCAATTTTTTACATTTATAGTCATATTTTTAATATGCGTAATTGTCTGTTTTACTAATATATAGGTTACGTAAAAGATTCTTAATTTCTCTTATACAGATGGTACATTGTCACTCCGTTGAGATTTTCCGGTTTTTCCTGTTAATTGCTTAAATTTTTCTAAATAGGCTAAATAAATGTTGATCTTATTTATTTACGGTAATTTTGCAGTTACGAGTTGATTAAGTTAATTATACCTGAATCAAATAACATGTTACGACACATAGTATTGTAAGCAAAATATTACATCATAACAGAAATAATTGCAACCAATATAACGCAATAGATACAGATATATCTACAATATTACGAAATTTCGCTTCGTTATTTCTTGTCGCACAGAGTTAAATTTCTCTTGTTTACTGCGTGTGTAATCAATCCTACACGCACAACAGCAGCTGAAGTAATTCTTGATCCGCCTCTGTTAAGTTCGTTAAAATTTGTATTGCCAGTAAAATTATGAATGAGATATTTTGTAAAACAACCACAACCGATACGCATAGCTAATTTGTGGTAAGTATAAACACAAAGAAAGATAAGGCTCTTTTTTTACACTACCGAGTTTGACATCTAGGAAGTCTTGTAAGTTTTCAGTTGTGTAATTTGAGGAACAAGATGAACTGCAGGTATCAGAATAACGAAAGTAAATCTTTGAAAACTTAAAAATTAAATTTTACCTGTCCGTATCAGGAAGAATGTAACTCCAAGAGACTTCTAACACGAAGTTTATTCTCTTACTCAGTTAACTACGGAGCTGAAATGTCATGGGGCCGCGGTGGCGCAGCGGCTATAACGCTCGCCACAGCGAACCGGGTTCGATTCCGGCGGGGTCGCTCCCAGATTTTCGCACGAGGGAATCGTGCCGGACGACGCCGCTGGTTGGCGGGTTTTCTCAGGAATCCCCCATTTCCCCCGCCCCTGCATTCCGGCGCTGCTCTATGCTCACCTCACTTCACCCTCATCGACTCTCAAGACCTCGATGTTAAGAGCCACCCAAACTTCTCAATCCACTCCACGGAAATGTTAATTGTTCCCTCGTGATTTGGAGCTATTCACGATAAAGTGAGCACTTTTGAAATCAACCTTAGAAAGAAAGTCACTGTCCCTGCTTGCAAATAATTTAACGGGCGCCCTGAGTAAAGTTATTCCAAATCATAAAGTCGACTAATAAAAGTGTTAGTAAACATTTGTGATAAGTTAAATAATTTCTTTCGCTTTCTGTTTTTTTAAGCATCGAAACGAAAAAAATTAACAAATTTTAAAATATTTGCTTTTCTAATCATTTTATATTTTCACTTGACCGACGCATGAATAAAGTGATGAGGCCAATGACAATGTTAATCTTATATAAGGCGGAAGACTATACATCGTGCATACAAGTATATCTTAAGCAGAGCTTTCGAAAGTGCTCATTTTACTGTGAACAACCTAAAGCTGTCTGTATTGGCACAGTTGGGCTTACAGATTGTTGATGTGTAGCTTTCCTGTGAGAATGTACACAGTCCCTAAATCATGAAGTGAATACCGAATGAATTCTACCACAACTGCTGGATTGTGGAGAGCAGATTTTAATGTATCAGCAGTTAAACAATATAACTTAAAAGACAGTGATTTCCAACTATCCAGTCAAGATGCTAATTACTGCAAATGTATTATTCTTTCTTATTCTCGCTTGTAAAGGGGCGAGATGAGTCCCTTTTCTTCAGAATACTTATGAGAGAGCTTTTCTATGTTTACATAATTCCACCACTATTTCATTATGTCTATAAAATCGGCTGTTCTCTCAGAAACAGGTTTCTAGTTTTTAACGCAGCGAGATTTGACACTGTAAAATTATTTTGAAATAATTGAACAGTTTGCTTTTCAATACCAGTATGACGAACTTTTAAAATTTCGTCATGTGGCTGAATTCACAAAATAAGTGCATTATTATTTATACCAGCAGGTTAGTTACCTCCTTAAACTTTGCTCTAAGGAACGATTTGCCCTTGCGTGCATTAAATTCTTGGTGAATGTTCTGCGAAATTATTAAACATGTATTTTTTTTCTGTTGTTGTCAGTAATAAGTGCGACTACAGTCAAGCCACATGCTTCTACTATGTTCCAGACGTTCGACTGTCAAGTTACCTTGTCCAGAGCCTGATGAAAATTTTTCACTGGTGAGAGCGCAACGATTTGTTTGAGACTGCCCGAGAGCTGATGACACCATGCATGCGGCAGCAGTCTTCGCTTCTTGTGAAACATCGTTACTAAAACGTTGGTTAGTTTTCCACATTTGTAACCAACACCGGCATTGGCATATATTCCGTCACATTGTAAAACTACATGCTTCTCCCGCGTATCTAGACCCTTAACTATCGTGGTTGGTCAGTGGTTATTTTCATTCCCCTCGTTAGGAGATGCCACAATTCAGAGCGATAAGTTATTTTTGCTGGTACTTACGGCGTGGGAGAACGCACAGGCTAGTTATTCGATCCGACAGCGCTGTAGCACGCACATGACCTGTTGTATATCAGAAATGCACGAGCTTATGTGCTTACACAATGTTACTTTTTTTGATTGCAAAGTATGCTTGCAGAAACTCTATCTGCGCAGTAGTTGTGTTACATCAATAACTTCTCGTAATGAAGTTAAATACGTATGTGTATTCTCAAGGAGAGTATGTACTGAAGGAACAGGAGTAATTACTTAAATACTTGCACAAAATGTGTTCAAGTTGAGACGGCCTTTAAAGCCTTACGCAAATTACTTCGCCTCTTGTGCTCATCATATTTATCAAAGCGTCGCATTATTCCTTAGGGACGCCTTTTTAAGATGTCTGTGGCTCTCTCAAGTAAGACGGTGGTAAGGTAAGGATGGTCAAATTCTAGGTACCGCATTCTGTTTCGAAATGAGTCGATTTCTAAGATATTCGCAAACAAAACCATTCTTACATCTATAAATCACAATCGTTGACATTCCACAGTCAATAAAATGTTTATATGCACATATGACGGAATGCGCTGAAAGTACACTGTGTACTTTGCGCTGAAAGTACACAGTCTATAAGCTGTTCACGTTAAAATGAGCACTTTTGAAAGCCCTGCTTAAGATCTACTTGTATACACGTTGCGTATTCCTCCGCCTTATGTAGAATTAACATCGCCATGGGCCTCATCGCTTTATTCATGCGTCAGTCAAGTGAAACTGAGACAATTTTAAGAAAGTAAATACTTCATAAATCTGCTTATTTTTACACTTCGATGCATTAAAAAAAACACAAAGTGAAAGAATTAGTTTTAAGTTATCAGAAATGGTGACCTAATTCCTTTTATTTGACGTTAAGATACAGAACTATTCTCCATGTATCGTTACCAACTTTAATGGGCGCATGTCACTTAGTGCGTCCGTTAAAATATATCCCTAAGATTGATTTCAAAAGTGCTCACTTTACATTGAACAGCCTATAATCCACTTTAACTTTTGCTCTTAGGCTTGCGGAAACGAAAGTACATACATTTACGTATCATAAACTAGATTCTGAGGCATAGTTGCTGACGAAGCTAGGTCCACATAATTTCCTCGACATTCTCTTAACGAAAAATTAAATAAATACAACTTGTAGGGAAATGTTTGATTAAAGCTCACACCTGTATAAAACATTTTGGAGGCACCAAAACAAACAATAGCCGAGGAAGAGAACGAAACAAACATGTCGCACCTGGCCGGACCGACCCACGCAGGTGCTAGACCGGTGCGGGCGCGACGTTGCCACATTTCAACACTCTGGCTTCCCACCAAAAACGGCCGTGCCTATAATCATATTTAGGTAAGCTTTATGACGTTGTAGTAATGTACGTATTAACGATAGGTAGTTGTTACGGTAATTATTTTACATATTGTTAACTTATTTACGTTGTACACGATATAGTACATTATATGCTATTCACGCTAAAGTTTGGCACTTTAAAAAGCCCGCTCATTTGGAATAACAGCAATCATAATGCTTAATTTTACCCTTAGACGTGTATTACTTATGTGGCAATATTTATTTAAAAAGTGAAAAATAAATTAAGTTCAATTATTTTGTCAGAAAAAGAAACATTAATAATGAAAAAAAAAAAAAAATTATGGTAGGCAGGGGAATCTGTCTCATGCCCTGAGCGCTTCACGCACTCTACTTCATGGAACCCGGTGCCCTACAAACTGCTCTACCCTTACATCTGTATCTATTTTTCATATTGTGGATATTGAATTCAATAAAACGCAAAACTACAGTTATCTTCCGTTATGTGGAGATACTTTATGCTCTGGAAATATATGCATATTTGGCACATGTGAATTGCTTTTATAGGCTTGAGAGTTGATCTAAGCTACATTTGGGTCTCATACTATGCTTTAAAATTTAAGTACAGGGTTTTTATTTTACGTGGTTATCGCTGTTCCCTACTAACCGCCAATTTTACAATACCAAGTCGGAAGAACCTTGTGTTGGTTGGACATTTCTTTAATGTGGCAGTAACACAAAATATTTTGTTCTTCTTGTTTATTTCAGCGTAATACAACTTTTGGTTGCGGCAACATTGCCTACAGGCTTTGTCAACATTAACACTTCAATAGTATGTTTGCTTTACAGTAATATAAGACTTTGTAAATAGTTAGCACAAAGTAACTTTGCCACAGAATTATAAATGTTACTACAGCATAAACGATTAAATAAATGCCTCAATAGTAATTTTTTTTGTTGCAGCCACGTTAGACTTCTTTTTGAGTGAAACGGAAGATTCAACTAAAGGCTGTTCACGATAAAGTGAGCACTTTTGAAATGAATCTTGTAAAAAAGTAACTGCCCCTGCCTACATATATTTCAACGGGCTTTTTTTTTTTTTTTTTTTTTTGTGTAAAAATGATCAGATTTGTTAAACATTTACTTTTCTAAAAATTAGACAGTTTCACTTGACCGACGCATGCCAATGTTAATCTTACATAAGGCGGAATAATACACAACGTGCATACAAATAGATCTTAAGCACGGCTTTCAAAAGTGCTCATTTTACCGTGAATAGCCTATAAACGACAATATCTAACAGTAGGACGACAGGCATGCGAGCGCCCTCTGTTCTGCATGACAGTCCTAGGCGTGGGCGACGTGTCACTCTGGCGGCACAGGCTACTTCTCCGTGAACTCGCGGCCGGGCGTATGTTTTTAACGGAGTTGGCAGCGTCATTACCGCGGGATTTGTCATCTTTTTAACACGATGACAGTGATGGATGGACCCTGGGTTGGATGTCTCTCCGTGTCATCCGCGCCTCTGGCCGCCTCAACTTTTTGAAATTAAAACAAATCACCTGTTAAAAAAGACAGCAAGAGAAGTTACAAAAATAATGTATTTGCCACACTTCACAAAAAAAAAATTCTGTCCACGCCCTCATGATTGTATCGGAAAACCAGAGTTAAGTTTTTCCACTACTTTGTAAGTCTATGTAAAACGGAGGGGTAGCGTATGACGTAAGCTTCGAGCGAGGACTGCTTGTGACGTCACTAATTGTTAGCTACGCTACTGTATGGCGAGTTCAAACACGCATCTCTGTCAGCTGGCTGGTGAATAATTGTTGTATAAGAGCTTCCATCATTTGCTTCAAAAGGAGTTGAAAATTATTTTAAACATGTTTTTGCATCGAACCAACAAACGCCTCATGTCAACAAGCTGCTGTAACAGTTCCTCGAATGTTTTGAATGACCTCATAAACTATAAATTTATTTCATATTATTCGATACGAAATACTATTTAACTTGTGAAATCTCACTTTAGTGAGATGTTCGGTGTGTATCCACATTCCTCAAACACCAAAAAAACTTATGCTTTGTCCTTGGAAAACAAAACTCAATACTGGACTCACGTCATCCATCCTTGATTGTATTTGGTCACATTCGATTGGTTGTCTCATTGAATACACAGAATAAAATAGAATAAATGCAATCATTGAAAATTTTCTTAAAATTTCTGGAACTAGTTTTTTATTCGTACTAAATGTTCGTGCCGACCTTGTACTGGAACACAAGAAATTATTAAAACACATCACTCCGTCTCTATGAGTCAGAAACATACGCCACTGGAGCCTGCCATAACAGAGAAGAAATCGCATTTCATATTGAAGTTAATATGTAGCTCGTTGCGTTAACTTTGCGTTATTCTTATGTTCACGTATATTGTTATGCAGCTATTTATTAACACCGAATTAAGAGTGACTTGAAGTTTCCGTGACAGAAGTTGAAGCAACATAAACATAACTTGAAAGTATCGTATGCGAGTTTTATATATATATATATATATATATATATATATATATATATATGCCGAATCTGGCGCAATGTATTTTTAATGGGAGTGTGCAGCTTGACTGACTGATGGGGAGGGAAGGGCTGTCTTCGGTTCGACTCGGGTTTGCTGACCTACCCGACGGAGATCAGCGGTTATGTCCGATAACTCATAAGCATATATGCATGTTTATAGTAGTCATATTACATTTATAGGTCATAGGGTATGCCAAATCGAATATCTGTATTTGTTATTCTATTTTCAAAATTATTATTTTTTCACCTGACAGAACACTTACTAAGAACACTTACTAAATATGCTGTACATGTAAATTTTTAGCTAACTGCAATTATCGGATTTATTGAGTCAATTTTCCTTTAAAAACTTAATGTAAGTTAAATTACGTTTAGATTTTTTTAATAAATTATAATTAAAGGGTTTTTTTTAATTCGCATGTGCATAGAATTTTTCGAAACAATGGGGGAAATATCCACTTCCCTTCTTTGGTTCTTATTTTTTCTTTCTTTCAGGTTCTAAATTCATGCCAGTTTACCATCAATTCTATGAATTTTACTTAAAAAATATTAATTCATCGAGTTGCATTTTAAATTCGTGGCGATAGTTCGTGTGACTTTTTTTTTATAAATAATGATTGTCTAATTAACTTAAAACCTACCAGCTCTCTGCCTCGAGTCGCGCTGTAAGCACAGTGTGGTTCCCGATGCCCCCGTCTGTCCAGATCTGCATGCTCAACATTAAGAATCTTGAAAGGAGAGCACAAGCAAATTAAACAAAATACGTAGCAGTCTAAATCAAAACTTTTTTTTAGTATCATATCTTCACACATTAGCACCTAAAAGATAATTTCCATGCATTTACACTACTGGCAGCGAAATGTCACTAGCAACCATTGCACTGTAAAAGTAACCCCGTCGATTATTATTTTTAATCCAAATAGGAGATAAAGAATCATGTGCAAATGCTTTGGGATTGGCACTTCAGTGAACATGCACACTGAGAAAGTACACTAATAAAAAAGTACACTAAAAAAAAAGTTTATTTCTCTTACCCCATTATTCCATGCCAGGTTTCCATGTGGTGGTAGAGTTTGTCGTGTTTAATGAAGGGGAAAATATACAATTTACTTTAAGGTCACTATAGCGTAACCAAGTGTAACCACTGTAAATGATGTCTTTTCCAAAACGTATTATTTCAACTGTGAATCTTTCTCTCTCTCTTTCTCTGGGCACAAGCAGCAGTAGGGAGCTAGGATCCAGGGCATCGAAGGCCAGCTCCTCGGCTATGTGACGTCTGTCCAGCATAAAATGACCATGCGAACATGCATGCATGCACACTCGCGCATTTATGTTATAATACTAGTCCGACTGCTACAGTTATCAATATTTGTAGCTTGAATGCGAAAAAAAATTATGATGACGTCACATTTGTTGCTTGTGAAATATCAGGTTCTACGGATATGTAAGGCGATTAGAGTTGCCCAGCTTCATAGTTAATTTGATGCGAGACCGTCTTCCGTTTGTGGCCTTCGTGGCTATCATTATGGTTAGTTATTTTAAGCTACACTGCTCGGCCACGTGTGGCTGTTAGTCACATGAATCTTCGGACTCAGCAGGTATATAAGGTGGGCAGAGTCACCATAACTTCACAGTTTTTCGTCTGATGCGGCAGGTGACACATCGTTTTCTCTCTCCTAACCTTCTTAGCTCTCAATTCGGTAAGTTATTTTACACCACAATGCTCGCTCACGATTGGCTGTTGGTCATGTGACAATCGGGTTGAGCAGGTTTATAAGGCTGGCAGATTCGCATACTGTCTCAGTTCCTAGTCTGATGCGACAGGTGACAGATAGTCGTTTCTCTCCTAACCTTCTTAACGATCAATTAGCATGCATGCTGTATTTAGTCGTGCTCTTAATTACTCATACATATTTTCGCACCAAAGTAAAAATCTGCTAAAATTTCAAAAACCTGGCCGAGCCAGCGAACCATTGCAGCAAATATTCCGTGAATTATGACATTGAGGCTTCGTAGTTTAAAACAATCTTACTGCACCATTATATATATATATATATATTTGTATACTGGACCATTTATTTAGCATCCTATGCTATGTGTGTCAAGTTAATTTATTACGTAGCTCCCGAAACATATTTACATATTAACTTCGTTGTTTTCCCCCTAGAGATCAAGATGAAGCGTATGTTTAATGGTGTGCCTGCGACCGGCGTCCCGACTTCGACTTCGACTTCGGCTGTACGATAGCTCGCTCCATCTGGACTGCCTATACGTCGACGATGTCATTCTCTCCTCTATCGACTGGGTCTGCAAATGCGATACATCCATGTCGCCTCTGCAATAAAACCTTCGTGTTCAACCACGATTCTCAAAGGCACGGGAAGTATGGCAGAGCGAAGAATGCAGTTCGAATGGCATGTAAGTATAGAAATCGCGACATATTAGCTAGACGCGATAATATGCAGAGACACGTGAAAACCTGTACTTTTACAGGTCCTTCGCTTGCCAAAATGCGTCGTGTACAGGCTCGTCGTCATTTCAAACAATATCTCGAAAAGATACTTCGTCATTATGTGAGCGTCAACCACCCCCAAGAATCATGACAGGGTATGGGAAAGTTAATGCTAATGGTTTTGTGGAAGCCGAGACAGCTTTCCGGCGCAATTCAAAGAAGTATGTCTTGCACAACAAGAGCAGATCGTCAAAAGACATGCACATTTTTTGCTCGCATGATGAAAAATATTGTTAGACAACTAACTGAAGACGTACAAGAGCAATGCCCAATTATATTTAATGTGTGGCTTGAGTGTGAAACTGTGTATGATTGTGCGAGACTGATGAAATAAAAAAAGTCGCAAATTCCTATATAGGGAAAATATACAAAGAATAAATGTACAAAGAGCGTGGTTCAGGGTGGACGTTGTTAAAAGTAAACCACATACAGCTCCGAATGAACAAGCTGGATTCCCTATGTGCCTCGTCTTACATCGAGCTGCCTGCAGCGATCAAGAACAGGAAGGCGGTGATTAACCTGCAAAACACCAGTGACCGCATGCGTTTTAAGTGACCGATTTTGGCACGTTATGTTGTACGTTCATATCCCCAACGAGTTGACGACCGCTGCAAAGCCTTCGAATCATGATTTGATTTTTCCGGACTGGAATTCCCGACACAGCTGTGTTAAATCAGTCTTCGAAAATATTAACCCTATTGTGTCAATCAATGTGTACTCTCTCACCGACGAGGAGAAGGTCGTGCCCATACGAGTTGAGAAAGAAGAAAAATAAAATAATTTTGACCCGTTACTGCTGACAACCGAAGATGGGAACGCCCTCTATACTTACGTCAAGAATATTGAGTATTTGGTGATCTCACAATTGACAGCCCACTGCTACAAGATCCAAATATGTAAGCGGTGCTTTGCATTTTACCATTACCTGCCACGATATTCCGGGCTGACAGGGCAGCTATTGTTTAAAACAACAGATGAAATACTGCAAGAAAAATTTCCACTTCATGCTTAAATGCCGCAGCCGAAGCAAGATGGACGGCCGCTCATATTGAAATTCAATAACTACCATCACACGAATAAATTTCCGATCGTCGTGTATGATGACTTCGAGGCCATGCTCAAACCAGTTTACATCTGCCAGCTGGATCCCAACCACTCATACACCTGCACCTATCAGAAGCACGAGTCGTACAGTTAATGTATATATGCGCTAGTAGATAATAATGTAATTCCTGAATCGCTCACCTCGTCACTGCCTATACAGTTACAGTAGACCTCTCGGTCTTGTATTTTGTATTTTTACGCAGCGCTCAAAGCCTTACGGCCTTACCGCGCTTCGGCCTCCCAATAGGCGGGGAAGAAGAATCACGTGCTCTCACCGCAAAGAGACCAGGATTAATGCGACCGTTGGCCAGACCCAAATCCAAGCCTGGCACGTCCGCATATCCCTGACCCTTCTACCACAGAGGTTCTGAGACTCTCGCACTCAGAAACCAAGCGTGTGGTCTTGTCAGGGTTCTATCCATACCCCTAGTGCCTCTCCAGGGTGCAACCGGAGCAGGTTGCTGCTCACAGCCCGGCCTGTCAAAGAGAGTGGGAATCTCTCCAGACCTCGTCCAACATGCGGAGTCAACCACTGCCAGCACGAGTCCAACCAAATGATCGGTCACCAGCGAGAACCTCATGGTGGAGCCAACCGATCTTCACTGCCTATACAACCGGTACTGTAAAAGGGTCTGGATGCGGAGAACCACTTCATGGAAGCAATAGTGGGTTTTGCCAATGCGGTCAAAGATATTTACGCCACTTCAAAGCAAATGCTGCTGCTCACACCAACTGAAAAGGCAAGCTACTTACAGGTGACGAGATGCTGCTACTGCGAATTAGCAATCACAGTATACATTTATAAAGTTTGTGATCATGGACCATTTTACCGGGCAAGTATATAGGGTTGCGTGCACCAGCTGCAATCTGCTGCGCCGAAGACCAAAGAAACTCGTCGTTTTCTTCCATAACCTGGAATATGACGAGAATTTCATAATCAGGTAGCTGGGATACAATACGAAAGACATCTTCATTATTTGCACACGAGCAGCTGGGAGATAGATTTTCATTGCAGTTGGTCGATACATTCAGGTTCATGGTCCGCAATTTATTATCCTTGGCCAAGTACCCGCCGCCTTCAAAATTTAGCAACTCGAAGAACTTCTTTGGGCCTAACCTAGTGTCACTATTTGAAACGCACAATTAAATGAAGCAATAATATCTATAGCCAAGGGATCGATCTCGAAGAAATAAATATACATAAAAAAGGCATACCTACACATAGGGGATAGTTGCCTAGTTACTGTTACCCGGAACAACTACAGGAAATATTATACAGAATCTAAAATAATTACGGACTATAAGGGACGGTGTTCCGCAAGCAGAAATGAAGTGTTTAGATAGAAAAGTATTCGCGCATAAAAGAGAAGTCCGAACTGTTTATGCATCCCAGTTATAGTATCGTAGTGATCTGGTATGTGCCTAACAGTGTGTGTGAGACGAGGTGTGGATGAAGCTGTACCGAAATGACATGGTGTAGGAAAATAAATTATCGCATTAAAACCATTTGTTTCAGCTTTCCTTTTTGTCCCATAACATTTGTGGCTCTCTTGCTGAGTGTACGAAGTGTGAGTTGAAGAAGGTCAAGAAAGGTTTTAGTTTCATTCGCAAAAAAGTTTGCTTGGGATTAAGATTAATTTTTAATTTTCGTTTTGTCCACTTTCATACTTGTTTCACGTAGAGCGATAATTTTCAGTTTGTTGGGTAACGTATTTCAAAATAAAGCCACATCTTTGACTATTCTACCACTCGCTTACTCCCAATAAATAAAAAGTTTTTTAATTAAGTTCTTTTTGTTAGTTAAGGAAATCCGATAAACATTCATAGTTGCAGTATGGCTCGGATATTAGGCGCATACTAAATAAGTGCTAGTGCGTGTCATAAATGTGGGAGCGCAATTCTGATTCGAAAACATCAATTTCTCAGTCATATCCTGTAGTTAATGTCAAGCCAAAGAAAGTAAAACACTTTCTACGGAATCGTAAAATTATTACTTGCTTACAAAACTAGAAATGTTTTATATATAAGTTAAAATTTTCAAAACGGTAAGGAGTAGTTCTTTTGTCATAGTTTCTGGGGGTGGAGGACAGCCCTGGCTTAACGAAAGGTCTAGAATTTACTTATCACATTTATTCATAAAAACACCACAGACGGCTGAACTTACATGGTATTATGTTTATGGCCACCTAAATAACTATAGTTGAACACTTTAATTTAGTCACCTTAATAATAATACATTTTATTCCTAAACGTAATTGCCCATCCGCAAAATCGCAAGTTTCCGATAATCGTCATGAACCCAACATCTTTAATAATGCAATCTGCTTTATATTTTCAGAATTAAGTTGTTGTTTCTCAGGGCTCCCGCCTACAGGCGACTGAACTGCGCTGCAGAGTGTTTGAAATACACGTTTTCCAACGAAACTAGTAGCCATGCATCCCATGTACTCATCTACGAAAAGAACACATACTTCAAACGAGGGCAGTTGTATGCTTTCAAGTCGTCACGTAAATTAGAAATACAGTTTCAGAGTACCCCAAAAATGGCTAAAAACGGCTTTTCCAAAGCGCTGTAGCTCTAAATATCAGCAGCAAATACATACGAAGTTACTCAATGTCCCTGCATTGCAAATTCCTACAGACTTTCCACCAATAAATCAACAGGGTCACTGCAGGAAGTCTCATAGTTACACGCAGTGTGACGAGAGCACTGCATGGCAGTTCAGAACCATGCGCTTAGTGGCGATGGGGCATTTTATGCGCGTGACAGTGTCGCCCTTATCTCTCCCGCGCTACTCAGTCGCTAACGCGGAAAAAATCTCGAGGTAAGCGGGAGCGTTAATAGCGATATTTTACGAATATCACAATACAAGCGGTATATCTAAATATCTGGCCGCCAGAAGGAACGCCTGGCATACACGTTGACAGGTGTGCCTGAGATCCTGGTCATCATGAGTAGAGTCGTGACGTCACGTTGCCGCAGCTGTGTCGCAGACGATTATCCATTCGTAGGAGGGAGACGCGTCAAAAGTTGTTGCGTGCGGTGTAACCACGCGGCCCCCTCCAGCCCCGGTCGACACATCGCGGTACTGAGTGTGAGCATGTCGGCTCGGCAGGTGTCGCTGCTGCTAGCTCTCCTGCTGGCGGCGCCGACGTGGGCTGTCACCTGGCAGGACCTTGCTGCTCGCCGCTACCGCCAGGGGGAGCCGCCGTCCTTGCAGGACCTCGACATCGGCCTGGGAATCGGCGTGCCCGACGCCGCCGCGCCTCAGAGGGATGTCGACGGGACGTTCGCTGACCCCAGGGCCGCCTTCCGCAAGCTCTTCTCTGGCGCGTCGTCGCCCTACCTCGCGCCGTACCACGCCCGCGAGGAGCGCCTTCTGGTGGACGCGCAAGGAACCCCGCTGGTGACGGCCAGGAACTTGGGCGTGGAAACTGCTCAGAGGGAGGTCAACGTCGGAGTGTTCACGAACCCGAGGAGCTCCTTCCGTAAGGTCGTCAGCCTGTTGCCGTACCTGCCGGGGTCGGAGCCACTACCGTACCAGGCCCGTGAAGAAAGAGTCCTGGTGGACACACGTGGAAGCCCGCTCATGACGGCCAGGGACCTCGGCGACCGCCAGATAGGCGCCTTCCGCCTGAGGAACGACGCCGGCTACCAGGTCACTGTGAGTGTATAGTCCATTCATTCCAACTCAAACTTTACCAAGGATAGGGAATTACACCAAAGGGACAACGCACCGCATTCGCGCCCTCAATTCAATACTATTTTACATGAGGACTATTTCTTACTAGGCATTACCACCATACTATCTTTCTTCATGTTTTTATTCATATAAAATTATAAATTATATTATATATACATAAGATACTAGAAAAAGTTAAATTAAACGAAAGATTGTATACTTCACAGAAGTACAAAACAGTTGTGGTACATGCCATATTTCGGAAACAACGGCACACGTCACACATGGGGTGATTTTGCTAAGGTTTGATTCAAAAAGTGTGATGGTAAGTAGAATGCTATTGCCTATCCTGGCTCACCTCAATAAAGTGGGCAAAAATCAAGCAAATTGTATCCCAAATCAAGTAATTTTAATGATTTCAGACAACCACACTTATCTTCGAAAACTCTCTTTCTCTAAAACATGCAAATCTAAGCGAAGTCAAGCAAATTTAAGTCTAAATCAGTCATATTTGCCCTTTTCTCAAAAATTTCCGAACAGGGTTTTATTTTGAAAGGTATCCACCTTTGGATATTTAAGCTAAAATAAAAAAATCAAGCAAATTAAAGCCAAATCTGCAAGCAAAATCATCCAGACAAAAAAGTACCACAAAAGATAAATTAGATGAAAAAAATCAAGATATTAAATGAAAATTATAGAACTGAAACCTTTTTAGACAATTCTATATCTCGCATGAATTTTTCATTTTAAATTTCTTTTAAGCGTTTGTATGTCATAAAAACTCGTTTCTCATTTATTATTTTCAAATTATTTTTATCAAATATTTTTCCAAAACGATCTCGTAATGTAACTTTATGCTTACCATTTAGAATACAATTAATTTTTTTACCAAAATTAGATTCATAAATTTCAAATTCTATATCAGCATACTTTTTATTATTTTCGAGATCTTGTAGTTTAGTGAATTCATACGAATTGTTTAACTTGCTGATTAGGTATTCCATTTTTATTTATAAAGAAATAAATTTACGATGAAATTTATTAAGAGGAATGAAAAAAAAAAATTGTTGGTGAAATTTAAATCACCAAAAATATAATTATTGGATTTTAGCTTAAATTAGCTAGGCAAATGCCTTGGGAAAAAACCCTGCTCGGAAACTTTTGAAAAATGTTAAGTTTGATTGATTCTGGCTTAAATTGGCTTGATTTGGCTTAAATTTGCGTGTGTTTTTGAGAATCTAGTTGAAAAGATAAGTTATGCCTCTAGAAAACAAGAAATTTACTTGATTTTGGTTGTAATTTGATTGATTTTTAGAGGATTTATTGAGAGGAGAGCCAGGATCGGCATTAGCATTCTGCTATGGTACCGCGGACATACTATACACACGAGCCTGACCTAAGTCCGTTTTGTTACAGCGCGCGTTCATTTATCCCCGACCACCTGGGACTCCATCGCATCACTGGATAACTGTCGAGACAAGACCCACAGCCCGTGATAACGCTTGTCACATCGTTGTAAAGGCTGCTCACGATAAAGTGAGAAATTTAAAAATGAACCTTAGAAGACAATCATTGGCCCTGCATGCATATATTTTTATGGGCGCACTGAGTGACGTTCGCCCAGTAAAGTTTGTAACGATGGATGGAAAGCAGTTGTATACCTCAACGTCGAATAAAAAGTGTTAGGTAACAATTTGTGATAATTTATGATTATTTCTTTCACTTTCTATTCTTTTTTATTTGCAGAGATGTGTAAAAACGAGCATATTTGTGAAGTATTTCCTTTTCTAGTAATTTCCAGTTTTTCTTGACCGACGCATGACTAAAGAGATGAGGCCCATATCAATGTTAATTTTACATCAGGCGGAGGAACACACAGTGTGTACAAGTATATCTTAAGTAGGGCTTTCAAAAGTGCTAATTTTACCGTGAACAGCCTATAGAAATTATGTGTTGGCGTATCTATGTTTTATACGCATAGACATGAGTTCATTCGCACACACACGCCGAGCGAGGTGTCGTGTTGGTAAGCCTTCTGACTCGCGTTTGGGAGGACACGGGTTCTATTTTTTGCCCGGTCATAATTATCTCGGTTTCCCGTGGTTCTCCGGGATCACTCCAGGAGAATGCTAAAATAGTTTCTCACTAGGTCGGCGCCGAGTCCTTCCTCGCTCCAGCTTTACTGAACAACTTTCTCGTCCCTGTTGAGCGCGCTGTCGACGAGACGCACTCAGTAAAGAAAATGTTGTGTCGAATCAATCAAAGTTTGTTTAGCGCAGCCCATTTAATTGCTTATATAGGAGCAAGGAAATGTTTGTTGTTGAAAACAAATTATGTTCTTGTTCTTATTTGGTTACACAAAAAAAATTTTTGTTGGTGCAACCAAAAATTAATTTATGGCTCTACCTGCATTAAGCAGTTTCGGTTAATAAACATTGCAAATATGAATCAGTGAAAAATCAGTTTATAGTATCTGACTGATTCAACACTCACTTCAGTGAATTTGACTGATGAATCAGTGAAAAAGGCCAGTTATCCTTCGCTTATTGATTTAGTGACATTTTCCACCGACTCATTAGTCATTATTTTCACTGTAACGTTTAAAAAGTAACGTTTAAAAATGGGTGTTAAACAACGTGTTTCAAGTGACACACTAATATAACCAATACAAAATACTTTCTAGAACGCATTTTTCTTTCAAAACACCATTTTACTAGGTATTACGAATATTTCGCTTTTCACTCCGTTTTTTTTACGTCTTTCATTTCGTTTTCATGTAATCATCACAGCGGTCTGTTTAAAGGTTTAAACTGCATATAATATGGTGAAGAGAGTGCACTCATATATACTATTCGTTTTAACAATCCTAACGGTACCAATTAAACCAAACACGAAAAATGAGGGCATGCAATTTAAAACATGTTTTCGTAAAGAACTATAAGATATACAACATGTATAGGACACATGTGAACAAACTCGAGCATGTGATTTGTGACCGGAAAAGAGGAAGAATGATGCAGGACACCCATGGTCCATCTTATATAATAAGGGATGTAGCACCCCCTAAAGGCGGTGGGCGATAAGGACATTACGTGGGATACTAGGCAAAGTACTTGGGTTAGGAGAACACAAATTGGTATATGGAGCAAGTAAACCAAGATCTTGGATAAACGGTAGGTATGGATCGTCGTGCACACACCCATCATGTAAATAATAGTGGTTGGCACTATTTGATTGCATGCAACACGTACACCGTGAGGTTAAATCGATTGTGTATACCATGGGATGAAGCAGGATGACGTAAGTAGCAAATAAGTCCCCCTTGTTGCAACTCTCCAGGACCCGCCGTTTCCGGTTAGATCTCAAACGAAGGGTACAGTGGTAGCAACAGCATGGCCTAGTGAGTAGGTGACCCTTAGCGCACATGGAAGAATTCAGCGGGGAGTCCCCGCCGAATGTGTGAAGAGAGTGTGGCGGCACGTAATGGCGAGTTCTTGAGAGCCGATGAGGGTGATTCAGGTGAGTATCGTGCTGCGCCAGAATGAAAGGGCGGGACAAACGGGAGAACCCCAAAAAAACACGCCGACCAGCTGCATCGTCCGCCACAATGCTCACATACGAACATTCGGGGGTGACCCGGCCGGGAATTTAACCCGGTTCGCCTCGGGGTTCTCCCGTTTGCCCCACCCTTTCATTCCGGCGCAGCTCCATACTCACCTCCATCACCCTCATCGGCTCTCAAGAACTCGCTGTTACGTGCCGCCACACTCTCTCTCAACGCATTCGGCGGGGACTCCCCGCTGAATTCTTCCATGTGCGCTAAGGGTCACCTACTCACTAGGCCATGCTGTTGCTACCACTGTACCCTTCGTTTGCGATCTAACCGGAAACGGCGGGTCCTGGAGAGTTGCAACAAGGGGGACTTATTTGCTACTTACGTCATCCTGCTTCATCCCATGGTATACACAATCGATTTAACCTCACGGTGTATGTGTTGCATGCAATCAAATAGTGCCAACCACTATTATTTACATGATGGGTGTGTGTACGACGGTCCATACCTACCGTTTATCCAAGATCTTGGTTTACTTGCTCCATATACCAATTTGTGTTCTTCTAACCCAAGTACTTTGCCTAGTATCCCACGTAATGTCCTTATCGCCCACAGCCTTTAGGGGGTGCTACATCCCTTATTATTTGAGATGGACCATGGGGTGTCTTATATCAATCTTCCTCTTTTCCGGTCACGAATCACGTGTTAGAGTTTGCACACATGTTTCCTATACACGACACAAATTTAACGCAACGGGCACAATGTTAACTTCAATTTGAATCGGTCTTGAGCACACTGTCTGGCTGGAAGTATTTTGCATGTCCGAGGCCTATATGCATGGCAGCACTAAGAGCGTTCTAGGCGCGAGCGTCGAATGTGTGGCCGCCTTTACGCGCAAGATATTGAACTGAAGTGCAGTCTTTCTCTCGTCGACACGCCTTAGGACTTTCATTGGTGACTTTTATAATTTTCTGTCACAGTCATAAAACTAAAGTATGCTTCATATCCTTGCACCATATAAAGTAGCCTGTACTGGAAATGCCATACCTAAAAACTATTGTGAAAGACTCGTATTAACCTCGTTTCACTTTGAAAACAATACACACACAGAGACTGAAATAGAAAACGGAAACTATTATTCGGATGTGACAAATTTCTTGAATGCTATGCGTAAGCAGACGCCGCTAAAAACAATGGAATGTTTTTTTTTTAATGACAACTATATGAATGAAGCTACTTTAGTCCAGTCGCGGTTACTTCAGACTTTCCTGAAGCCCTGCTAAAGTTCTACTTCCAGAGTATTCCTTTGTGTCATGCAAACAAAACTAATACCAAGTTTAGAAAATTACACTAAAAGCACAGCGCACCGCATTCGTTGCATTCGTACTAAGCGTTATCAACATACCTTGTTTCTCCCTTTAGCATTCACACATAGGTAAAAGTGATACAAAAATAAGGTATTTCTAGGTTAAAAGTTGTATAAAATGCTTGTGACACGTGGCATATTTAGGAAACAACCACACGAGACACATGGTGTGATTTTTCAATGGTTTGATTCAACAAGTGTGCAGTAAGAAGCGTGAATGTGCTATATGAGCTGTGGTCTTTATAAACCTCCGAGCACCCTCAAGACTCCGTCATGGTACCACTCGGAGCACTCGCGTTTGCGGTCCTAACTCCGCATGTGGCATAATCGCGCTCCTACTGGCACGGTATCTGAGCAATGCACGTGCGTGTACTAGAGTCAGCCACTACGTCTGTATCTTATGTTGTGTACTACAACCAACCACACGTTGTTCCCGCAGTATCGCGGATGACAGGAGGAGGAGTCGACAAGAAAACAGGCTGTTTTCTGCGGAACGGACCCCGAGGTCCCGGCCAGCCGGAGGTATAAACACTATGCAGCGGGGCTGGACAGCCGTCCGAATGCAACAGTGGACGCAAGGGGCGCCGGGAAACAATCCCGGCAACATCCACAGCACTCCTACATACGAAGATCCCAGACCCCGCCGGGAATCGAACCCGGACTGCCACACCGTGGTGCGATGCCGACATATGTAAAATTTTTAATTATTTTCACATTTATTTGCAGTCACACTTGAATAGAACTTCTCCAGTACAGTGAAATTTGATTCGTTGCCCTCCGAAATCGCGCGAAAGCTATATGTGTTCGCAGATGTGAACATATCTTCATGTAGTTTTGATCGCCGTTCTCTGGAGCGCTATGAAGACCACGGCCTAAATGTTTCTACGTGGCTAGTTAACTAGCATCTAATCTGTTGTTCCAGAAATTATTACCGTTATTTTTAAAGTTTACAGAGAGGGGAAAAAGTACATGGGAATTATGGAACTGTGTGATTTCTCCAAGGCTCCAGTGATAGGATTTGACTATTCTGTACATGTCTGTTTATATGTTTGTAAATTATTTATTTGTATACACTTTGATATACTTTTCTTAGTTTTTGGGATTTAATTTTTGTTCTGAAAAAAAAATTAAATATTAGTAACAATAACTGTTGTTTAGATAATATAGGATGCGGTTACCGCATTTATTACATTTAATTATTTGCAACTTCTGGCTGCTTTACCTAGAGGGCAAGTTAGTGTACGACGCAAGTCCTCACTGACCGTGCTTGATAAGTAGTCTCTCATGCATGTTACGAGAAGGTGGGACCAGTGAATTTTTCCACCAAAATCCCTTTAAGGCACAATTTCTAACCACTGGCTCTGCTATAATAAGGCACTACAGTGGCAGGGATAGTTACTTTCGGTGCATAAATCTACGACATGAAACCCTAACATTACTGCACCACATTTTTGTAGAGCAGTCCCGAGTTGGACCAACTTTGGTAAAGCGATTTATGGCGAAAAATAACCATTAACTTAATGTTGTTATGCAGATTTTGAGTGCTAATACTTTAAGCTCCAGTTTTATTGGCACTGTAAACGAGCTAAACTTATGAGTTAATATTAGGGACAACATTAAAACTGAGTGCAACAGCCAACCAATATGTTCATACCGGTATTAAAACAGTACCCTATTATGTTCCCGAGTTGTCTGTGCGTACAAGTGGTGTCTCGGTAGGTCGCTGCGAACACAGTCGGAGACAGATAGTGTAAGACGCTGCAGTAGATAGGAAGGTAGGTATCTAGGGCTTAAGAGTACATGGGCCTGAGATATGTTTGACGTAAACACGTCTTAAATTTGCAACCATAGTGGGAGGCAATCCATAAAATCCGATGATAACAAAATCGGGGGATAAAGTTAGCATTGCAGCTCCGAATATGTAGTCTACATTCAAAATTTTGTTATACCACTCGATTGCCAAAGGATCAAAGAATATGTTACGTTGAGTGAGGATTGCGAAGCATCGCGCGGGGGGGGGATGCAATTTTGAGTTCGTTTCGCCGCGTCTCGTAACTTCCGTATAATATAACTTTGACTAGGAGAAGCTACGACGCTCGTTTAGGTTTCAATCGACAGCTCTCGTCACGATCAATCGATTGTGTGTATAAAACATTTGTGTGGCGTGGTCATGATGAAATTGTATGCGTTTAATATAAAAAATTAAGAAAACTTAACACAATTTCGGTCTATACTCGTCAAAACGTCAAATCGAAATACAGAAATGGTATACGGTTGGAAAGAGCATCTCAGAATCAATCCAGTGATACCCATAAAACCTCATATGATCTAGTGAAGCGGTGCCGGGAACTTAAAAAAAAAACATCAAGGCTTCCGAGCGCGTCAACGTAGATGTATTCACGCAAAGCAAACGGTCGTGTCCCCAACACAGCCAAACCCAATTTTCTTCGCGTTCGAGGCAAAGCGATACAGGCGACATTAACAGACGCGCCCAGCTCCCCATCACCCCTACGCGCAGGGTGCTGAATCTGCGTGCAGTGCTTCCGTCGTTACGTTTTCCTCTGCAAATTAGACACTAAACAGTGGGTTTTATTATACGCAATGAAAGCCCACTGATCAAACTTAAAATATGACTTTAATGTTTTACTTTTCTCCTTACTCTTAAGGAAACCGCGAAGGCAAGCTCTAAATATGAGATTTTGTTTGCCATGTTCACAATTTTTTTCTTTTATAATGCACTAAATATGATAGAATCGAAAATGTGCCTTAGATATATATATATGTTTTAATCTTTTCTGGCAAAATGCCATATACCCAGTGTATCTATTTTTTGAGTAAACTTAAACGAGCAAACCTCTCTTACGGATACTCCCTAGAAAAAAAGTTTGTAAACTCAGTGTTTGCGCGAATACGACTATCTCAGTTACTACACTGCTACACAATAAAACTTGCGCACGCAGAAATATGCATTGAATGGTATAGGTTGTTCACGGTAAGGTGAGCACTTTTGAAAGCCCTCTTTAAGATCTACTTGTGTGCACGTTATATATTCTTCAGACATAAGTAAAATAAACATTGTCGTAGGCCAAATCACTTTATTCGTGCGTAGATCAAGTGAAACTGTGAAATTATTAGTAAAGTAAGTATTTTACAGAACGCTAAATCAATAATTTAAATTATCACAAATGGTTACCTTAACACTTTTTATTCGAAGCTAACTACCATCCCTCCATCGTTACCAACTTTACTGGGCGCATGTTACTCAGTGCGCCGGTTAAAATATATGCAGGTAGGAACAGTGACATTTTTCTAAGGTTGATATCAAAAGTGCTCAATTTATCGTGAACAGCCTTTAGGTACTGAAACTTTATATAAGTAGTGATACAGGCAAGTAATACCGTAGCCACCGTCAGAAGAATGCCAAACCACGAAAGCTGGAACAGGTTTTGGCTTCATGGTTTGACGGCATACCACTGAAGTTCCTGCGATGTGGGAAGTCCTGGTTAAGAAAGACAAAATGCCAGTATTGTCAGTGTAAATGGCAGAGATAACAGCATTTGTAGGTGGGGTTTCACCAGTAGTAGGATTTATATGTATTATTCGCTGCGTGTTTTCATAGCGTCAATGAAAACGCCCTTAAAGTGCAGTGATTCACCTTATGGGAACTACCATACTGGCCCGAAAGTGGCCGTATTAAAAGGTTGAAAAGGGATGACGGCTTTACACAAGTACATAAACATTCAAGAGTGAGTACATATTTTACAATTTTTTTGTGGGTTTTTCCAAATGCTCTGTACGATTTTTGTAAAGATACGTGTTTAAACAGAATAGTATATGCATTTTAAAACTATGGTGTATAATATTTATAGGTATATACCATTCACTTACGGGCAATTTGATACTTAATAAATCTTAAAACATTTCCCCCAGAATTATAATGAGCTAGCTAAAAAGCAGAAATTTAAAGCCTAGAGTTCAAGAGTTTGTTCTCTAAAAATACTTAATTAGATTAGTTTGCTTTGATGTAAAACGTCGGTTAAATAAGAGTGTTTATGCTTTATTTTATTTTTGTTATGAATAGCTATACAAAGTTATAATTTTTATTCAACAGCAGTCTTTTTTTTAACATTTTAAAATGATTAAAATCAAAATGTGTGCAACTCTGGGAAACACACAAGACATTTGTGACTACAAATTAATGTGCCGATGTGCTGAAACGATACGTTAACGTTACGAAACGTTACGATATTTTATTATGAGTTTTATATTATTTAATTGTGTATTCAACCAAGAATTACTAAGTTAACATAGTCACAATGCAAAGCTTAATATACAAAACATTCACTCAAGTTTTGAAAATTCCATGTCTTCGAAAATTTCCCTTCTTTAAATTGTCATTGCTAATGTAGAGTTAAACCTTGTCAGTGTTTCCACCAACAGTTTACTAATTGGTCACGTGACTCGATCAAGTACATTAAAATGATGATACACTGCCAGTTAAATATTTAGGTTTTAGTATGTGACTAAAATGGCTAAATACTACGTAATTTAGGGGCTACGGTGCTTAGCGGTTAGGCTGCTCACCTCCCGCCAAGGGGAGGTGGGTTCAATCCCCGGCCGGTTGACTCCGAATTTTCGCAAGTGGGAATCGTGTCGGATGATGCAGTTGGTCGGCGGGGTTTTCTCGAGGATATTCCGTTTCCCCCGCCCTTGTATTCCGGCGCTGCCCATACTCACCTCAGTTCACCCTCGCCGGCTCTCGAAACCTCGATATTAAGAGCCGCCCAAGTCTCTTCACTCACTCACAAGGTCATTTACCAAATCTGAAATTGTCATCATATTTGCTTTGAACTTTACACATACGTATATGCGTATATGTCTGTATATATGTATATATATATATATATATATATATATATATATATATGTGTGTGTGTGTTTATGTGAATTTTATATTTGAATATATACATACGTAAGTATATAAACTGTAGGCACATGTATAATCCCAATGACTCGTTGTGGACTGTGATACTTCTGAATGTAAGTGTACCCGGAAAGTTACTGTACACAAGTGGTTTTTTTTTCGTAGAGATATTTATTAATTGAAGAGTTCGGGGGAAGAAAGTGCTAACCCACGCGTGCATAATTGGGAGATAGTAAATATGTAAGATTTGTCTTAATCTGTCAAACAGGTTTATGTCAAAGACCAGAACGTATTATTTGAAACGATTGTTTGTGCTAATGGCAACCACAATCACTTGTTGAAACAAAAATATTTTGTCTATAAATATTAATAAAATAAGATGATATTCACTATTGTCGTGGGTTAGTACTGCCTTCCTCCAAAAATAAAAAAAAGACTATGTTTTTGAACTAAAAGTTTTTTCCTATTTTATTTTATACAAAAGGGCATAATTTACGTCGTATTAATGCACTAGAATACATTGTAGGAACTGCTACTTGGCTATAGTATTACGTGCATTTTAG
This sequence comes from Dryococelus australis, assembly GCA_029891345.1. Lineage (NCBI taxonomy): Eukaryota > Metazoa > Arthropoda > Insecta > Phasmatodea > Phasmatidae > Dryococelus > Dryococelus australis. The sequence goes on from CM056996.1 coordinate 154,524,020, forward strand.
AAAACATGTTAGGCCTTGTAAACTCTAACAAAACTTTTTCCTGGGTTGTTCCTTTCTTCCTCCACGTCTTCTTCTTTAGGGTTTGCTCGAAGGTTGTTATAATAACCATGCTGTATCGATGGTATGTATGGAAGCAATTCCTTTCTATTGTCAAGTTTTTCCTGGGTTGTTCCTTTCTTCCTCCAAGTCTTCTTCTTTAGGGTTTGCTCGAAGGTTGTTATAATAACCATGCTGTATCGATGGTATGTATGGAAGCAATTCCTTTCTATTGTCAAGTTTTTCCTGGGTTGTTCCTTTCTTCCTCCACGTCTTCTTCTTTAGGGTTTGCTCGAAGGTTGTTATAATAACCATGCTGTATCGATGGTATGTATGGAAGCAATTCCTTTCTATTGTCAAGTTTTTTCTTACTTATGTAATTAGGACGATCATACTTCCTTATTAGCTCCAGTGATATCACTTTTCCTCTCTTTTTCAGGGAAACGTTAAGAAACGCTGTAGTCACCTGATGCTTTAATCTTCATCGTCATTGTTTTTTTTATTCAACTTAGTACAAATAACTTTTTTGAAATCTATGTCGCAACCTTCATCGCTTTTTTTCTCTTTTGTGTTTAGGATTTTTTCGTGGTCTGGAAAAGTCAAGAATGTCTTCTTTAGTCAATGTTATAACTGTAAACTTCGTTTTCTTTCCTCATTTAGAAATCACATCTCTCCACTGGTCTGGGGTGTAAAAGTAGGGCCAATTCTTTTGATATTTCTCAATATTTGCAAAATCCCGATCGATGGTAGACACGTATGTCCCATTATTTGGTAATTAAGTTCAATTTTAGTGGAGATACCTGTAGAGATAAGATAGTTGAAAATGCTAACAATGTTGTAATTTTTTTTGGCCTCCATAGCTGTCAGAAAAATAAACCAGCTTTTCAGCCATCATGTCCATGCTACGAATATATTTGAACAAACAACCAGTTATTTCATCAGTGCCTCTTTTAGCAACATTCTCATCCCACGTGAACATGAATCCCACATCAATGCTGCAGTCATATATGTCCACATTGTAGGTCCAAATCTTTCGCTGATAAAACGTAGAATGGCAGGTCAGTTTTGGTGTGGTCATGGTCTGTTGCAAATCAATAAAGAAGGCGAAGTATCATATTTAGGTAATTTAAACCTAATGTTGTTGCTGTCACAAAATATTCTTCTGTATTTGTTTTCTGTAACAGGTTCGACATGTCCTTTTTCACAGTATTTAAGGAAATAGACTCTGTACAATGATGTTATATTTAAGTCGTTATCAAAATACACTCATTTCGGATTCTGTCTGCGGCTCTAGTACGTCTACTATACAGGTATGCTTCTAACGTGTTCATGAACAACCTGCACTCTTTCGTCAGGAATAGAGTTTTTACGATTATCTCGTTTACTCCTTTGGTCGTTTTGGGCGCGGATTCAGATTTTATTTCGGTTCAATTATTTTTCAAGCATTCCCTGTTGTTTTAGAGGCCATGAACAGCCAGAAATGAATCATGTTTCCATGACCGTACGCCTCTATTAGGCCAAACAGATAGGCATTTTGCTTTTCAAAGATAGCCAAATTCCAAAAAAGCATTAACTATTTTATTGCATATTGGTAGCAGTTTTTATTGGCATTTTAATGCACACCCACACAATTCCCCAGTAGAATATTCAGGAACTAGCTGCCCTTGACTGTTTCTGTAGGACGTACATTATTTTTTGCTTTGCTTGTTTCATTTCTTTTTACTGGTGTTTCTTTTTCGTTTTCGACTAGACAATGGCCACTCTGGAGATGGCTGCGGTGATCTACTTCGTACTTCACCTTCCGTTGGTGCAGTTTGGGAAACGACATTGTCCTGCAACCAAACAATTATACTATTAGATTACAATAACTATGTTGCGCCAACACTTAAACCACTTTTATTTGGTCTCAAAATAATGCTAATCCTCAAAAACATTTTGTGCCATTATTCGTTACATAACATAACACTGAAGCTAACTTATACCACAGTTAAAACATGCTTCTCTACACAGTGCATGAATGTTTGACATATGTACGGATAATATGTGATCATAAACGTGCTAGAATGCTGAGCAAACTAACTTTGAGGTTACTCTCGCATCAATATAATGCTAAGCCTCGCTTACATTATTTTCACATTCCTGGGTATATTGTGATGAATGGGTTAGATCAGCATCATTGTCTTCCCCAGTTCCATCACAATCATTTCTCCAATCATCGCAGATGAGATCTAAATGTTTTAAATCAGATATTGGGGCCACGGTGGCTGAGCGATTAGCACGCTCGCATCCCAGCAAGGCGAACTGGGTGCAATCCCCGGCCAGGTCACCGGTCCTTCGCAAGTGGGAATCGTGCCGGACGATACCGTTGGTCGGTGGGTTTTCTCGGGGATCTCCCGTTTCCCCGTCCCTTCATTCTGGTGCTGATATATATGTATTTCAATCACCCTTATCGGCTCTCAATGCCTCGATGTTAAAAGCCGCCCAAATCTCTTTATTTATACCAGATATTTTTTAATTTGTTTATAATATTTATTAAAATATTCTGTTTTAATTAAACTAACTGGGTATCGAGTCCTGGATGTGACGCCTACCAATATGGTGGACGGCACCGGCCAATATGGTCACCGGCCGCACCTACCAAGATGGCGTACGGATCCGGTTCAGACATCCTGAATCCCGTGCCTTCATAGTCCCATAAGCCCACTACTGGCAACAACCCTAGCTTCTGTATAATGTTGCAGATGGGGGTCCCGCAAGTGCCGTTGGACCAGGAGGCTGGAGATGGCATTCTGGTGATGGAGATGAAGGCCACTGTGTACCGTCCAGTGTCGTGACGACCCGAGAGCTGGGAGGAAGCTGCTTCGCTGGTCGTCACTGCTAAGAACTTTTATCTGCAAAATGTCTACCACAGCTTCCTTTTGTAACGCGTGTTCAACCAAATACAAATACGTGGCATTTTGTGTAAGATGAAAGCAATAAAAGCACCTTTGCACCATGTTACCTAAAAGCGTAAATTGCTAAAACAATTTGCACTCCTTTTGTTGAACCATGTAAAACATAATTAATTTCATGTTCCAACTTGTTAAATATTATCTCCATATCACAGATTTGTATTGTATTCCCCTTGGGATGTTTTGGAATACACCATCATTTTTTGTGTGTTGTTACAGGCTGATATTTATTCATGCAGAAGATGAGGGACCAGACTTGGCATAGGAATTTAAATGGCTAATTTTCCTACTGTATGAACAAGCCCTTTGTGCGTGAATTACTATAATAATGTTCTCCATTATAGTGTTTCGTAGATAATTATTTATAAGGTAAAAGTTCATGGATGTAGAGATATGGACGCCTGTTCATATGTATATTTGAGAACATCTACTTAGTTCTATTCAAGAAAAAGTATGAAAAATAGATTTATCTTCAGAATCATCGGCTTAAATTAGCACGTTTCCTAGGATCATAATTGCAGTAACTTGTACCAATATTCCTGCAATAGTTCAACCTTAAGATAGGCTCTGCCTACGGAAAGTACACTTAAAAATCGAGTTTTTTAACTTTTATAAATAGACAGTTCTAGCACTACGCATGACAACAGATTAGAGCTACCATTCAATCTTAAAATTAATAATCAATAGAAGAGCAAAATACTGCCTGCTGTCAACATATGAGAAGATAATAATATGAGTAGAGGTCTATTGCAGATATTGGCGCAACTCAATAATTTAACTAAAATTCAACCAATTCCAAGCTAAATTCAAACAAATTTCTAATTCCCGTCAAATTTTTCAAAGCACAACTCAAAATCAATCATATTTGGAGTCAAAATCAAAATCAATTTTCAACTTGTGTTCACTCTTTGTGTGTGGTTCTTTAAAGACTCATTTTCAAACTAAATCATCATATTTTTTAGGAAATTCCAAGAATTTTCATACTTTTCTTGTGATATTATTTTTGATTAATTGATTTGGCTTTCCAATTTAAAGTAATTATTTGCCTTTTTGACCTAAATTTAGCCTCATTCACCCTGAAAATGGACCACGGAGCAAAGAGTGAACAAAGTATGTTTTTAAAAAAATGCGCTTGATTGAGAATGTTGTCTGAAAGTGAGAAATTTGCGTGAATTTTAGTTAACTTATTGTGCTGCGCCAATATCTGCAATAGTCTTCAGCTGATTTCTAAAAAAAATGTATACATATAAACACAAGAGAAGGAAAAAAATTTCACTTAGATTAAAAAAAAAAAGATTTTTATTCGATAAAACAACTCAACCAAAAATCTAAAAAAATTGCATTAAAATATCGAAACAATTTCTTGTTTCTGTAAAATCGTTTACATTGTCCATTTAATAAAGTTAAAAATGTGTATATCTTCAGTGATATTTTCTTTCAAATAATCGTAAGTTAAATTTTGTTGGCTAATTAAAACAACATTACAAATTGCATTAGCCTCAACGGCTTTTTTAAATCTTCACTAATTTTGATATTTGTTTTATCATTAACTACTGCTGTTTTTCTATATAGGCAGTCAACAACATACAATGGTCTTCGTCCCCAAAATGAATAATAATTGATAATACCATGATAGTTTGTAGTTGGCTTATAATAAAGTTCATTATTTTTGTATATATTATCCAATTTTGGCTTTGAATTTCTAAAATCATTAAAAGCCAGAAACATTTTAAGACAAAGATCATTTTCAATATCTATATGCCAATTTTTCTTTGGAAAATTTTCTTACCCCCGCCCCCATTTTTAACATAAATATTTCTCACATTACAATTATCAAACATAGAAGCGTGGACATATTGCTAGGCGCGATTTTTTCTATTAGTTTGAAAGCCCTCAATTACAAAATCAGGAATGTCAAATTGTTAATTATTAAACTGATCTTTTATATAAAAATTAAAAACAGTTGTCCCAGCAGGAACTTGTTTTTCTAAAAATTGCCAACACTTTAAACTAGTATGAATTGTAGGAATTGTATATATTTTTTCTTTAATTGCAATTGATGTGTTAGCTTTGTATTCAACAATAGGCCATGAAATTTCTAATTTTTTAATAAAAATTCTACCTGGATCAGCATAAGTTTTATCAACTGAACCATCTGCTTTCTTAGTTTCATTAACAAATAAGCAATTGTTATCAGACGAATTTCGGAAAAAAGTGATTTTATACCCATCTTTCCAGTAAATTTCAGTGTTGTCTCGAATGAAGCCACACAAATATCTTAATGAATACATTATTTCATTTATTTAATCACTATGAACATATTTTACTCGAAATTTATTGTCAACACCAGTAGACTTTAAATAATTTTGTTCACCTAGAGGATCTTAACAAAATATTCATAATTATCAAAGTTATTCCTTGATTATCATGATTATTGATTTCTAAGGACAGTAAAAAAGTGCGTCATCATGATCATATAAGTGGAAAATGTACTAAGCTAACATGCAACAATTGTAATTTACAATTAAAATTACCAAATTTTGTACCAATTTATTTTCATAACTTAGCTGGTTATGATGGTCACTTATTTATTAAAGAGTTCGGCTATGATGAAAAAAAGATAGATTCACTTCGAATAACGAATAAAAGTTTATAACTTGGGGGGGGGGGGGACAGAACATTTGAAGATGCGATTCATAGACACGTTCAAATTTATGGCTAGTAGTTTAGATAAATTATCATCTAATTTAACTAAAGAACAAATAAAACACCCACAAAAACATCATCCAGGATATAAACTAGATTATGTTATTAAAAAGATATTTACCCATATGATTATATGGATAATTTTAAAAAATTTATCGAAACTCAACTTCCCCCAAAGAGTGAGTTTTATATTAAACTAAACGAGAATAGTATATCTGATGATGAATACGAACATACAAAAATATGTGGAATCAATTTTATATCAAAAATCTTGGTGAATGCAACGATTTATATTTAAAAAGTGATGTACTATGGTTAACATAAATATTCGAAAATTTTAGAAACACATGTATAAATTCTTATGGTCTATACTCTGCATGGTATTTTACAGCACCAGGTTTATCGTGGGATGCAATGTTAAAAATAACTAAAGAATCACTAGACTTTTTACATGATAGTATGATTTTAATGATTGAAAAAGGAATTCGGGGTGGTATTTCACCATGTTGTAAGCGATATGTTAAAGCAAATGACAAATATTTGGAAGATTTTAACTCAAATCAAGAATCAAATTATTTAGCTTATCTCGATGCAAATAATCTCTATGGTTAGGCAATGTCTCAGCATTTACCATATGAAGGTTTCGAGTAGGTGTACTATGCATTAAATTATTTCGATTATTGGAGTGAAAAAATATTAAATTTGAAAAATGTTTCTGAGTTTGATTATATATTAGAAGTTGATTTAGAATATCCACAATAACTACATAATTTACGCAAAGATCTTCCATTTTGTCCATAAAATAAGTTAGTTCCCGGTACCAGTGAATCTAAACTATTAACAACTTTACACAAAAAAAGAAAAATATATATACTACATTATTGTAGTTTGAAACCGTGCCTAAATAATGGACTGAAGCTTACAAAAATACACAGAATATTGACATTTAATCAATATGATTGGTTGAAAAAGTATATGGATTCCAACACATTAATGAGGACTAATGCCAAATATGATTTTGAAAAGGACTTTTATAAACTGATGAATAATTCTGTCTTTGGTAAAACAATGGAAAATATAAGAAACAGAATTTATATAAAACTTGTTTCAAGTGAAAAAATTTGCGAAAAATTGCAAAGCAAAGACTGAAAAAAAGCGCGTTTTTTTTTTTTAATGAGCTTGATTGAGAATAAAGATTTGGGTCAAATTATCTTGATTTTGGGAGTGAAATTGAAGAGATGAATCATGTTTTCAGAAGATATTGAAAAATTGTTGCTCGGAAGTGAGAAATTTGCATGATTTTTAATTATTGTGCTTCGCCAATATCTGCAATAGTCTTCTACTAATATGAATATGATGACTGCCTAGAAAATAAAGTACAGGTGTTCACATGCTACGAAGTCCAAGTGTTTTATACTACATGAAATATACGATAGAAATGGCCAAATTGAATTCTTATCCCGCCAGTGGCCCGTAAATTTAGGGCTGCTGCGACGAGGCTTTGGGATGTTATGTTTAATGAAACTCTCTGTATATGGTAAACCCTTTTATTATACTTTAAATCTCATATAATCACATACATATATAACAACCTATTGAATACATATCAATGATTATAAACCAATTCTGCATAACCTAATATTCTCATATTACCACAAGTACCTGTTAACTCTCTATACATCATATAAATTTGATCACCAAAATTAAATTTCATTTTCTTTTCTGAATACATAACAGAATTTCCAAACGAACTTATTATAGAAGTACTACTTATAACACCTATTAACTGGGAATGTTTTCCAACATTATTTCCAACAATATTGCATGTAGTTCTCAAACACTTAAACTTTGTATCATATGAACTGTGATGGCCATTTATCAGTTAATGTGTGTTGAGAACTTATCTCTTGAACTATGTACTCTGTACTCTGCAACCTTACAACTCTGATAAGAGAATATATACAGACATGTCTTCGCAACCACTGGCCAGTGTTATATCTCACTTGAAGGATATCAGATTACAGTGCGTAATATAATAGGTGGTGCTAACTTTCTCAAGTTACATTTGGATTCTGAGTTCTTATCTTTATACCAGCTTCAATATCTACCAGCTGCGACCGAGCGCCACTCTGCTGCAAACCAAGATATAGTGAGTCCCAGCGTAGCCATGTGGGGCACGCAAAAATACTTATTGCTTACTATACTGATACATTCAAAAATACTTACTGAATACTTACTGTGACCATTAACAGTGACCATTTATCCCCTTTAGGGGAATTTTAGGGACAATACACTCTTGTGGTGTATTGTGGTTGTAATTAAGCATGTTCTTGTTTTCCAGACTTTACAACAATTTTGGCAATTATGGTCAAGATGTACGTTAGCAGGTTTCGTAAGTGTCTACGTTCTTATTTTCCAAGGAAGGTGTTTCGTAATATACATTCTATTGAAAAGGACGTTAACAATAATGATACTAAATGGACTGTACAAGTTGTGGACATACAAGAAAGTTATATTTTATTGTCGTTGTTATTCAGATCTGGACTACAAGGTATTACTGCAAAAGCTGGCTCTGGATTCTTAGAGTTATATTTTTTCAGACGAGCAAATAATTCTAAAGACCCAAAACCAAAAGACGTCAGTGAAATCGATTCTCGAGAAATAATTTGTTGGAAAACATTCCCAGTTAATGAAGGTGTTACAAGTAGTACTGCTATTATTTATTCAATTGGAAATCCTGTTATGTATTCACGAAAGAAAATTAAATTTAACTGTGGTGATCAAATTTATATGTATAGAAAGTTAACAGGTATTTGTGGTAATATGAGAATATTAGGTTATGTAGAATTGGTTTATAATCCTTGATATGTATTCAATATGTTATTATATATGTACATGATCATATGAGATTTAATGTATAATAAAGGGGTTTATCACATACAGAGAGTTTCATTAAATATTCAATTGCCGAAGCCTCGTGGCATCGGCCATAAATTTACGGGCCGCTGCCGGGATAAGAATTCAATTTAGCCATTACAGCCATATATTTCATGTAGTTTTCAAACACTTAGACGTTGTAACATGTGAACTGTGATAATCTTATACGAGATAATATGTGTTGAGAGCTTATTTCTTGAACTATGTACTCTGTACTTTGCAGTGTTGCAACTCTGATAAGAGTTGTTTACAGAACCACTGGCCAGTGTTATATTAGACTTGAAGGATATTAGATTACAGTGTGTAATATAATATGTGGTTCTAACTTTCTCAACTTACATTTCGATTCTGTGTTGTTATCTTTATACCAGCTTCAATATTTACTAGCTGGAGAGGGTCGCAGCTTGGTTTTTCCTAAATATATAATGTATCACACACTTTTTATAGTTTCATTTACATAATAATACCTTATTTTTTATTAAGTTTAACATTTAATTGTATTTTCTTTGTAAATTAATACATTTTATTTATGATTAATATGAATAAAACACTGAGCAAATAGGCGTGCTGGTAACACCTAGTGTAGGCTGTTCACGGTAAAATGAACACTTATGAAAGCCCTACTTTAGATCTACTTGTATGCACGCTGTGTATTCTTCCGCCTTATATAAAATTTACATATTCGTGGGGCCTGGAGGATTATTCTAAGTTATTCGTTTACTGTTCGTTTTCGTTAAGTTTGGAAAGCTCTCGAAACGAATAAAATCTTCGAGTAAGGCGATTTGGTATTCTATGTCATAATTCGTTACAGCCCTCTGAGACTTAGGCATCGTTCAGGTTTTCGTTAGCGAATGCAGGGTGACAACGCTATCGCATGAACTATAACTGTTTTATGAGACTCTGTTTGTAAATTATGAATAATTAAGATTGAAAATATTAATGAAACCAAAGCCGTAAAGCGCTTAAAATATATTGTTTACTTTTGGCGTATTTTAAATATTAGTATTAAATACATGACGTGTTATAGGAGAAAGGTATATTTCGTTCGTCATGTATCAAATTTTCTGACGACATTGTACTATTTTTTAACTTGGCTGGACGTTTAATGCATTACACATAAATATGCTTTAATTTCGTTTGCACTGAGTGGAATTAGACTCGCATGTACGCCGATAAGAGAGAGCAGATATAACTTTGGTTACTACATGCCCGAAGATTTTTCTCAATGACCATTTCGCTGTTTGGCTGCAAGCTATTTACGAACAAACATTTTCCTCCGTTATATTCTATTCACGGTAAAATGAGCACTTTTGAAAGCCCACTCTTTTGGAATAATAGTCAATAACTATATTTTATTTTAGCTTTAGGCGTTAAATTCATAAGTGGGGTGAATATACATACTGTTGTTATTACTTGCACGGCAAAATTTATTTAAACAGATTGTTAAAGGATAAAAAGAGGGCTGAAAGGAAAAAGTAACTAAGGTCTCAAAAGTGCTCACTTTATCGTGAACAGCCTTTAAGAAATAGTTCTTATGTAATATATTATTACAACTAGTGCGCACGGATGCGGTGCATTGTCCCTCTAGTGTAATTTTCATACTTGGTTAAGCTTTGTTTTTATGAGGCGGAGGAATATCCTGGAAGTAGACCTTCAGCAGGGCTTCAGAAAAGTCGGAAGTAGCAGTTGGTGGATTGTAACAGTTTCTGCTTACTTTGTGAGCAAATATTTCGACACAATGATACGATGTCGCAATACCTTAACGGCGATGACAGTTAAATAATGTGTTACCAGACACTGTTCAACGTGTCGCTATTGTAGCTACTTTCTCCTCAGGTAACAATTTTTTAGCTCCCATATTTTTTTGCAAAATAACACGTCGAAGTCAAAATATTACTGTTTCGTGATATACTAATAAAACAAACCAAACTACTTTTTGCAGGAAATTTATCAAGGGCAACAGAAAGGTGTCGTCTTAGTTCATTTCACGTTATGCTTGGGTGAAGTTATTTTACAAAAATTCAGGGCCCTAGCTACAAAAAAAAATGCAAGAACTTCCTTATTCTCAGCGATATTTTCAAATTGCAAACAAATAAATTCCTTGTACGAATTTGCAGACGTCTTGAAGTAGTTTTTGGCATCATATTTCAGTGCTAAATATCTCATTTTCGTATGTAATTTGTTTTTAATAATTTGAATACTTATAAAACAGTTAAATTGTTATTTTGACAAATACTTATGTGAAAACTATGCACCCGGAATTTTTTGTGTGAGGAAGGAGTAATCACTGATACTGTCTAAGAGACAAAGAGTTTGTGGTACAGATATGAAATAACAAAAATTTTCGTGGCCAATGCTTATATCAAACCGCACGGAAGCGTGTGTATTTAAGGCGTAAGAAATAGATCGACAGTAAGCCATCACACTGGCAGAATATTTTCTCATGAATGTTGCGGAAAATATTACCTAGGTTCGCCGCAACTTCGTTTGTTTTAATTTGCTCTAGATTTGTACCAATGTGTTTAGTGTATGTATCGTACCCTCTTGACATCGATGTCTTGAGGAGCGATCAGGGTGAAACAAAGTGAATGTGTAGCAGTGCCGGAAGGCAACGGCAGGGAAAACGGGAGATCTGAGGGAAAATTCGTCGACCAACGGCCATCGTCCGACATGATTCCTACATGCGAGAATCTTGGGAGCGACCCAGCGGGCGAACGAACCCGATACTCCTTGGTGTGAGACGAGCACTCTAGCTGCTACGGTAACCGCTAACTGTGAAGAGATAATGAAGCTGGATTCTCGGTGGCTGGTCAGATAAGCAAGCAGCTCGTCACACAGAAGAAAGTAAGCAACAGCGGAAAAAACTGCAGACGTTAAGTCCAATTGTAACTATGGCTAGTTACAAACAAACAGAGGAGATATTTGTTCATTCCTCTCGAATCTCGCTAGAGATGATCAATATCAAATAATTTTATACGGCCTGGAAGTCTCAGTAATACTTATAAACGCTTTAATGATTCTTACGATTTGAATAATTGGGTGACTTGATTTTTCTATAATTATTAACTACAATTGTAAATGGATTTTTAACATCCCCCGGTTTTATGCTGGAAAGCTGAGCAGGGGACGGCTTACAAACTAACTTATAACCTAACTTAAATTAACACCCATGACTTGCCCGGGATTCGTACCCAGAGCCTCCCGCACCCCAGATTGATGGCGCACCAACCGACTGCACCACGGGAGGTCGGCTATAATTACTTACTATTACTGTTTGTGTACAGTAAAGCTTTGGGCTGGCGTGTTTTCAAAATAGCAGTTCTTTCAGTAGGTAATATACCTGCAATAAATATTATAAATTCATGTCAAAATTCGTGTAACCCATCTACAGAAAGTGATTCGAATCTAATGCATAGCCTACGAGTCACCGAAATCTTAAAACTCTTTCTCGCCTCTTGATGTTGTCATGTAATCAAAAAACATAGCGCCTATTCTGCACTATCCACACAACAAGACTGTAGTTTGGGTTGCGTACTTTACCGTCACTCTTCCCTCCCCCCCTTTTTTTTTTTGGTTTCTCATCCTAGGCAAAAAAATCCCGACAGGCATTGATAACAGCAACAGTACTCTATCTTACATACATACGTACACATTTTTAATTATGAAAGTAATTAGCAGCACCTGACAGCACTACAGCCTCCGGTTTTAAGTCTGTAGCGCAATTGAAAACGGGGTTTCTATTGTTGCCGAGGAGTTCCCCTCCGCTAACCCGCCAATTTTGGGAGCAAAGAAACTTGTAACAAGTATTCACTCTAACTGAATTAGGAATTTTTAGGTGATCATGGCGTGACCCCTAGCCCCTCTACTTTTGGCTGTAGACGTTAAGGCGATACATTCCGATTAAAAGGTTCCGGGTTGCAATCCAGATAAGTACAAGATTACTCGTTATTTTGATAGGCATACTAGATTTTACCCGCGGCTTCGCTCGTATGGAATTTAGGACTTGAAATGACTATTGGGTTCTCTATTCACTGAGATACTGCGGTCCCCTTAATTGGTGCTCTAGCCACTGGGCTACTGCGACCTCACTTGGAGTGTGCTCTAGCCACTGGGCTACTGCGACCCCACTTGGAGTGTGCCCTAGTCACTGAGCTACTGCAGCCCCACTATTTGGTGCTGTAGCCACTGAGCTACTGCGAACTCACTATTGTGTGCTCTTGCCACTGAGCTACTGCAGCCCTACTATTGGTATAAAAAGAAGCCCATTCTGTTGCAATGTAATTCCCTTTCTCTACTTTCCCCCCCCCCCCTTTCAAGGAATGAGATATTTTCCTGGGATAAAAAGTAGCCTATGTCACTCTCTGGACCTCTAACTATCTCTGTGCAAAAAATCACGATGATCCGTTGATCAGTTTTGACGTGAAAGAAGGTCAAACAAACAAACACACTTTCTCATTTATAGTAGTAAGGATTTATACTAGGTATACCACGTAAGTCCGCTATGGTTTGAAAATAAATCGGAATACAGTAGGTATTATGAAGCAGAATTTTAAAACTATACCTTAATTTAAATAACGACTAGGAAATAGTTACGGTATCTTTTTCAATCGTGGTCGCCAAACAGGAAGCTCGCACTGCAACAAAAATGATTGCTATACAACTTATTGTAGAATATTTATTGCACTATAGGTGACTATTTTTTCAATAGGGTACCCAGCCCGAGACCTTTTTTTTATTATTATCACGGGGCTAGAACAGTTACCACGTAAAAAATTTTGGTTATCATACAAAGACTGAAAAAAAAAAAAAATTCATAGATATACTTAGGTAATAATGAAAATATGTGAAATTAACTCAACATTGAAGTGACTGCGATCCCATTTAATATTTCTCTATCCACTTGGCCACTGCGGCCCCACTTAACATAGTTCTATCAACTGAACCGCTAAGGCCCCACTTGGAATCTCTCTATCCACTGAGCTATTAAGGCCACATTTGATATATATACACACCCAGTTGGCCACTGCGGCCCCACTTGATATAGTTATATGCACTAAGTAACTGCGGCCCCATTTGGAATCGCTCTATCCACTTGACCACTGCGGCCCCACTTGGAATCTCTCTATCCACTGAGCCACTAAGGCCCAGTTTAGAAATTAACTCAACATTTAAGCCAAATATTTAAAGCAAACAAAACTGATATTCCATTACCTTCATATCTCTATGCAATATTATCTAAGCATTATTACAAAACTTTTCATACGAAAAAAAAAATTTAAAAATGAGTTTTTAGGGCAAAAGGTTATGAATGCGTAATCTGATCTTGCTGAAACTCGAACTTGACCTGTTATTTTACCCTGAGGATTCGCTCTGCAAAATTTGAAGAACTTCTTCTGAGTTCCAAGGGATTAAAAACGGACAGACACAGACAGAGATCGTCTACTTATTATGTAGGACTAGGGGACCCAGCCCGTGACTTTTTTTTGTATTGTCACGGGGCTAGAACAGTTACCATGTTAAAAAATTTGGTTATCCTACAAAGACTGGAAAAAAATATTGCGTAGATAAATGTAGGTAATAATGAAATGATGTGGAATTAATTCAACATTGAAGCGACTGTGGTCCCATTTAATATTTCTCTATCCACTTGGTCACTACGGCCCCACTTAACATAGTTCTATCCACTGAGCCACTAAGACCCCACTTGTAATCGCTCTATCCACTGAGCCACTAAGGCCCCGCTTGGAATCGTTATATTCACTGAGCTACTAAGGCCCCATTATATATATATATATATATATATATATATATATATATATATATCCACTTAGCCACTGTGGCCCCACTTGAAATAGTTATATCCATTAAGCCACTGCGACTCCACTTAACATAGGTCTAATCACTGAGCCACTAAGACCACACTTGGAATCGCTCTATCCACTGAGCCACTGTGGCCCCACTTAATTAACTCAACATTAAAGCGAGACATTTAAAGTAAACAAAAATGATATTCCATTGCCTTCATTTCTATATGCAATATTCACTGTGCATTAATACAAAACTTTTCATAGGGAAAAAGTAATTAAGAAATTAGTTTTTAGAGTAAAAGGTAATGATTACGTACTCTAATCTTGCTGAAATTCGAACTTGGCCTGTATTTTACTCTGAGGATTCGCTCTGCAAAATTTGAAAAGAACTTCTGTTGAGTTTCAAGAGACTTATTAAAGACGAACAGACAGAGAGACAGACAGAGGCCGTCTACTCAATTATAGGATGTTGGCTTTGAGGTTCGTGTTGAAATTGTACACCTAAACAAAACTCTCTTGATGTCGGTCGACAAAATCGTGCATATTCTATATTTTCTGCGGTTAATGTTATGAGCGAGATTTTAGTGGTTAAAACGGAGCAGTTCTGGAAATAATGTATTCCTCGTAAGATGAAGTAACTTAGATCGGTGTTTTGATGAAGATTTCGTTTGTTCATATTTCAAATGCACTGTTCCTTCATAACCGTCTCGCAAAATCACAGTGGAAATAACATTTTGAGACATTTTATCGATAAACTAACTTTTGTACGGCATTTTGATGAAAATGCAGCCTCGGTTGTATATCGATTTAAATTTTGCTATGCAGGTTTCTGGAAATAAAAAATGTAAAATAAATTAATTTATCCTAACGCGTTTCACCTAGCTGGCGATTGAATGAGAACTTGCGAAATCAACTAACAAAAATATCACTTATATGAAATGGGTATATTTTAACGTAAGTATAAGGATTTGGAGGAGTCGGGCGTAAGGGAACCGGGTCTCAGAGCCGAAGCTGGCCGGCCACCATGTTAAAATTTCTCTTTTCCCCTATGATTCCCCTCTTTCCTTGAAAATGTCCCTTTTTCGCTTAGTACTTCTATTTTCCCTAAAAATTCCCCAAAAATCGCAAACAAGTCATTAAAGTCAGCAAGCATACTACGTTACAGACTACTGCCACCATATTGTATGCAGGTGATCTTGACCGCGACCCCATGACCTTGAATTACCTTTAAAAGTAAAACTCGAGAAAAAATACATAAAAGTCAACGAGCATACGATGTTACATACTAGAACCACCATATTGGATGCAGGTGAACTCGACCTCGACCTTAAACACAAAAAATAAAAAAATCCACATAATTTCCAAATATATGCATCTCAATACATGCAACTTTGTAGAAGTTTGTAATCTTCTATGCATGTCGCTATTTACACTCGTGTTGTCTTTGAACAAAAATATTATAACATTTATTACACCGACGGCGGGTTATGTAGGTAACTACACTTTTGAGGACATTTAAAAAGTCACAAGAGACCTGCTTGCATTAAACTTGGTTCCAAGGTACTGATGAGAAATGCACTTCGCCTTTACAGGTCTTTGCATGTCTAAGTAAACTGTCGCTACGGCTGAACTTCTTACCGCACCTGCACACACATATGACATACGGCAGGGAGTCGTGATACAATTCAAGCTTTCATGACGTTGTACATTGATGTCGAAAGTAAATGTATTATCAAAAAAGTGGCACTGATGACGACGTAGTCGTTCAGGCAAAGACTCGGACGGACTCATTGGAAATGTAGGTACTGGAGCTAACGAAGCATGTAACGCCGGCAATGGTGTTCTAGTTATCTCAGCCGAAGAGGTCGATGGCGATGCTACTATAGGAATGCCGCTCGAGAAAGTAAATGGTACTTCTGGTACCACTCCCGAAGAAGTCGATGACACTATAGTAGCTACCATTATCTCTGGAGTGCCCGAAGACATCGCAGACGCAGAATAAGACTTAGATGCGAAGAGGCAGAAGCTAGCTGAGATAATCCACCTTTCACGGCAGCTGCTGTCAAACTAATCCTCTCAGCTGACCTCCTTACTGCTTATAATATACGAGTATTCAAACCCTATGACGTCATATTGACTTTGAACCAATAGTATTACACAATTAATACATTGTTAGGACCAGCCAATTACGGAGTTACCACGTGATTGCAGCTGACCAATTATGTGGAGGCATTAAGCATCGCACACATGAAGGTAGGTAGGCTTTAGATGCTAGTTCCTTGATCACATCATTATGCAGTTATATCTTCACCAATTTGTTCCAGGCAAGTTCTTCGCTCAGTTTTAAATCATAGTCACACTTATAGCAGACAACTGACTCAAAAATGACTTCTGATTGCAGTGCAGTTTGCGATTGCGGTGTTGATTGCATTGCTGATTGAGTTGCTAAGTGCGGTGCTAAGTGCGATGTGTGTGTCATGTGTGTGTAGTTCCAAGTTGAAATAAGTGACCTTATTTTAAAATATAATAATATAGTCCTACGTCCAAAGCTGAAAGGTGGAAATTGTATTTAATAATTTCGCCCTAAAAAGTATCCAGGCTCCTCGGTATATTTAATCGCTTCCTGGGTAAACTGTATTTGTACTTTGCAATTAAAGTGCCTAGAACTAAAGCAGGCCCCCACCACGCTTTGCCATTGGTCGATGCACAACTTGGACTTTGTGCTGAACAATGCAGTACCATGGCAGGCCAACACCGTGCTTCCCAATTGGTCGTTAGGCAAAAAGGACTCTTCGTACAGACCGCCCTATCATACCGACGAGCATTTGGAACATAGGTGAAAACTGTATCGCAGAATCGGCCCTGACGACAACCAGTTAGCGATGTTGCAGAGAATATATATTTATATAAGTAAGGAATATACATATTAATGTATAGAATAAATATATGAATTTATATAACATAAGAAAAATATGTATAGAATTCATATATGTATTTATATAAGATAAGAATTCATATAATCTTATATACAATATATATGTATTTATATAACATAATAATATACATAATTATGTATAGAATATATATTTATTAATATAAAATAGGAATAAAATTATTATCTATAGAATAAATGTTGTACCTGCGTACTTTTCGGTACGCTAGCCAAAATCTTGTTAGCTAGCTCTTAATGGCATGATGTCCTTTTTGAGACAGAATGTTTGCCGTTAGAAAAAAAGACAATGTCTCACTGTATTGTTTAGGATAACAGATGGATATCACCTAAATTATGTCGGAGTGATTTCTCACAGGCAACTTGTCGCCAATAGCTTAAATAATATTCTCGGCCGATTCCAATACAGCATCTTTGTCTTTTCGGTAAGCTGGCCAACATCTTATTCATTTCGGCATAGTAACGTTTCCGAGACAACGCTCTTTATCACAATAAAAATATTTATCTGATGCATTTTTCCGACAAACTATTGGAAAGATGTTAACTAGTTGTTAATAGCGTGATTTATTTTTTGAGGCCGTGTGTTAACCGTTAGCATGTTTCTTTCGTGATTATATGTGTGTCATGTGGTAGCCCATGGCATTTGTTTACTATGATTTTTTTTTTCATCTGTACAACCATCAGACAGATATATTAAAAACTAACAAAAACTATTTTGTTTGCGAGACTCTGAAGAAATAGTTTTTAAATAATACATGTTTTAAACTTATTTCGTATATTGTCATGGAATTTACACATTCCTTTACAATAATTTGGGCCATGATGTATTTGAAATCACTGAAGAATATCACCAACTTACCTTGTGGAGTACAGGTAAGCATGCTGTATTGTCAACTCAAGGGTCTTGTGTTCGAATCCCACACTCGGCAAGTAAAAGATTTTCATATCACATAATGTGTTGAGAGGTAGATGAAATGAGTATATGTAAAGAGGAAGTAACGATTACAAATTAATTAGATCGAAAAATTAATATATTTCCATACTGATATATTCTGGATATCATGAAGCTGCAGGCACCGTATCGTAACGACATACAGCCAACGCAGGCCCGGCATCGTTCATCCTCGCAGTTCCCGCCTCGTAGCGAAAATCAAGCATATCAAGCCAACCATGACATCGCAACGACGTAACGTCGCAGCATAGCGACATCCAGCCGTCACAGGCCCGACATCGTAACAACATCCAGCCGTCGCAACGACAGCCGACACTGTCGGGCTATATTGGTATTTTCCGTGTTTGCTTGGATACTTCTTATATTAAATGTTACGTGAATTCGTGAATAACACGAAGTGAACAGAAGAAATAAGCTAGCAAAGCTTTCGAAGGCTTTCAGTTGAAGTTAACTAAATTTACTATTGTAAAATATGGGTATGTTGGTGCACAACTAGATATCTTAGGTGTGTGTGTGACAGACAAAGTACAGAGTATGCACCAAAGGACACCGTTTACCTTTGTAGGAAGTCTTACCCTGTAGTCCACAAGATCTGGCGGCAATATTAGGGCGACTTTCCTTGCTTTAAACAGCATACAAGAACACTGATGCTTCAGACCAATAGGAATGCAATAGGTGAAGCGAACTCTTAAATGGAATAATGCCTTATTTGTTTCAGTGTATTCAACTCAAACTTGTGAAATAGGAAGCAGCATAAAAATGGTTCACCTTTGCCTATTGCAAAATAGCAATCTCCCTATCAGGCAGCTGGCAGCTGAAAATCCTAGTTAAGTGCCCTAATTAAAGTGTTATTTTATTAGATGTAACTCTGAAGTAATCTTAACACACAACACAAAGTTTTAGTATTGCCTGCCTTAATGAAATATTTATATCGGTAGAGAATACAAAAATCTTTATCTCTGGTTATCCGTGGTAGAGAAAAAGAAAATAATGTATAGATGTTCACTGTCTCTTACACCTTGACCACCTCGGGAGCACAAAATACTATTACGAAATTATGGAAATCATGTACCATACCTTAGCAGCTTTCAAACCTTATCTTTTCAACAGCCCTCTTCTGTTGAGCCCTCGCTCACTGCGGCGGCTATAATACATTGATTGAGCAACACATTTTGAAGTCGATGCCGTCTTTTCACAACTTTATTGACGGAAACCCAACAAGGGGTCAACAACCCTGGCTGCCCTACACGGTGTCTTACAGAAAAAAAAAGATGGAGACCAGGTTCATTCATAATTATAAAATTCTCACTGCTTATTCTAATTTCAAAATAGTACAGCTGGTATTAGAATTACTGAGTAGGTGTATTCAAAATGCCCTCTTAATTATGACATAGTTCGTCGCTGCCAACTTAGGTGAACTGTAAATGTTAGCAATACGCAAGAACACAACGGAAATTATTAAAGTTAGATATGCTGCGTAAAAACATACTAAACAAAAAAAATAATAATAATACAGAAAATAATAATACAGAAAAATTATATTAATATCTCATACAATAAATATTGCATTAAAATATACACGTTAATAAACAAATATGTAAATAATGCACGAAGTGATCTATGCCAACATGAATTTCAATGAGATCTGAAATAATGAGACGTCACACTATTATAGGCTATTCGCGGTAAAGTGAGCACTTTTGAAAGCCCTCTCATTTGGAGTAACAGTCGATACATATATTTTATTGTAACTTTAGACGTTAAATTCCGAGTTCGGGGGAATATACACACTGAGTTTATTACTTACACGGCAATATTTATTTTAAAAATTGGTTTAAAAAATTTGGTAAAAAATGTCTGAAAATAAAAAGTAACTAGGGCTTCAGAAGTGCTCACTTTATCGTGAACAGCCTATATCGACGATAACTGCAATAAGGGAAATGTACACCACCACACATACATCACGCGAATGCACACTTTCGTTATTAATACATCGATCCGTCTAAGTAATGGGGTAAGTAAATGAACTCCTGCGGTACCAAGAATTATTTTTATCCTTTCGGACTTGATATAAGTTGTGTGCGGAGATTATAAAGGCGAGCGTATTTTTTAATTGTGAGTATTCGGAACATAATCGCTTTTTCGGTCGTACATTAACACGTCTCAAATACAGAATAGACTACCTTCTTAAAAGGTTCAAGATTCTACCTTTGGTAAGTCATTTATATTGTGCCATATTAAACTTTTAAAATTGCAATTGGGACAAGCCAATGATATTATGCTTAACATTTTACTTCACAGTAGCATATTTGAACATAACACAATTGCAGTAAAACAGCAGCATATCGAGTTAAACGAAATTTTTCTTAGCTGACAGCGTATTGTGCGACTTGCTAAATATCACTATTTCGAAATTTAGCACTTATCCATAATTTCTACGTATGAAACTTGAACCATGTGTCAACAGTCACCTTTTTAATAACGCTACGAGGTGAGTGTGTGTTTTAGGCAACTCGCACTACAGCACTGCACAGAGTTTAACTACTAGGAGAGAGAGAGACAGAGATTTGGGGGCTCTTCTTAACAGCAAGGACTTGAGAGCCAATAAGGGTGAAACGTAGTATGTAAGGAACGGAAGCATAATGCAAGGGCGAGGGGAAACGGGAGATCCACGAAAAAATCCGTTGACCAGCGGCATCGTCCGGCGCGATTCCCACGTGCGAAAATTCGGTAGCGACCCCGCCGCCGGGAATCGAACCTGGTTCATTTTGGTGGGGCAGCACTCTAGTCGTTGTGCCACAGTGGCCTTTTAAACTATTAGGATCTCACAAGATCTTAGTTAATATTTTTCCATAATTATATTGTTTATATTAGGAATTTAGTGTTGTTTAAATTCGTGAACAGTTTCATTACACTGTGTAAGTTTAATGGGGCTGTGAAACAAAATTACAGTTCTAAGAAACGAGTATGATAATTTAAAAACAAAACCTACGCTACGAAATTAACACAATGATAACATTGTTCAAGATCGTATTTTAAAATCAACTACCACATATTTCAACAAAACAGCACTGAAAATATAAGATATTCCGTTAATGAAAAATAGCTAAGAACAGGTCTCATAATATTCTAGTTAGTGTCGAGCTCTTGTTAAATAACTATTCCTTAGGATTAACAACAAAATACAGCGACAAGGTAAAGTAAAATAGGTTTACCTAAAAAAAAGGGTAAATTGTAAATACAATTTTGGTGTTAAAAATGAACCTTGAAGGGAACCACTGAGTTTGGGAGGGATGCAGTAATGTTGGCGATATCGTAAAAATTCTAGTCTTGGCAAGACATATATGCGCCTTGCAATAAAGCAGACAGTATGTTGTACTTCTGTCGCCTTCGAATGTGGTTAAAATTAAACACTGCATATAGAAGGCTTCTGACTAAACAGTGTTTAATTGTAAAAGTTGTATTTTATAGTTGCAGGCAGTACTTTTTCGTAACCACTCTGATATACTTCTTTTCGAAACATGACAAGACGTTGCTCTACTTCTCACAATATATTACTGTTGTGAACGCTAGCTAATTCGCTGAAACCAGTGATGTAAATAAGGTGTCATCTTCGGAGCACGATATTTGACGTTCGAATGTGATTTCCAAGTTAAATTTAGTTACACTCGTTTTGGAAAGACGCTCCCGTTTTCCAGTTGGAAAAACGGCACTAAAACTACAGAGTTGGGAAACAAATAATTAAAAATAATTTGTGTATTTCATGCTACCCCATAGAGAGCCCCAAGTCAAATTAACACCACTTAGCAATTTTAAAACTCGTTTTACACTTTGCTCTAAGTAACACTAGTACAAAAACCCAACAAAATTGCTGGAGGATGCTACAAACTTCACGTCATAAGGTTTAAGCATATTTCCTTAAGACAAAAGTGATGGAAGACTTTCTGGAATTCAGGGACGTCAATTAGGGTCACTTTTGAGGTAAAGTTTAACATCATCATGTTAAGGGAAAAAGTTGGTAGGTAATCTGGTAGTGATCCTACAGTTTACTAATTTATGTGTTTGAAGAGATATATATATATATATATATATATATATATATATATATATATATATATATATAACTGTGTAAGCCCTCTGACGAGAGATAATAAGCTTTTCGCTTCCTTTATTGTGTGGAGCGACTCATTGTATATCTGGTAGAGACGGAGCTCGCAGCGATATCGTGTTCCGTGGTTAGCTGTACAGTAAACGCGCACACACGCACCTTTAACCCCCGCGCGTTTCTGCCGGTGGGGCGACGGGCCTGCCCCTGGCGGCATGCTAATTAGGCATCTCTCGTTACGCCCGTCCACGAGCGCTCCATTGTTCTGTGGCGCCGCCCGCGCAGCCGCTGCGCGCGCACCACGGTGACGTCACGCCCACGCCTTTCATACTTATGACCTTGTAATCTGAGACTTGGCTGAGTTATAAATGGGAGTAGCACTAAGTCTTAGCTCTTAAGTTACAGTAACTGAACAATAGCATTGACTGCACGCATATTGCTTACGTTCTAGTTTACCGACGTGAAATTTCCGTATTATCGGGATCGATACTCGGCGCCTACGCCAATGTAATGGTCACTTAAGCGGGCCATACAATTACAAGGGAGAACCGTGCTCAAATTAACTGGCAATAGTCTACTCTACTTGGAAGGACTGATCAGGTAAGCAAAAGAATTAATTAACTGGCAATATGTCCCTTTATGATGACACGATAATCTCTATTATATGTTGTTTACGGTAAAGTGATCACTTTTTAAGGCCCTGCTAAATTATTTCTTTTAGCCAATTTCTATTTTTGCGCCACTTCTTAGTATAAACATTGCTATGTGACTAATAAACACGGTGTATACATTTCAGCACTCTCAAAAGTTAACGTCGGAGGTTGCAATAAAATATATTTATTAATGGTTAATGCCTGTTGGAAGGTCCTCAATAAGTGCTCATTTTACCGTGAATAGCTTATGCAATTATTTCTATTATGCGTTCACTAAATATTAATATTGATAAACACTCTTTTAATATTTATTTAAATATTCAATCTAAGCATTTAACATATTCTGCCAAGTAGTTACAGCACTAAAAGCTCACCACTTATCGAACCCCAACTAGCACCCTGACGGAATCACACTTTCCAATGATATATTTGTGCACGCCAGAAGGTTTAGTGGTCGGATCGCTCGTGGGCTCTCGCAAGATGCAGCTGGTAGCAACCGCCCGATGGACACGGACCCCAGCAGCATGGCGGGCGACGGTGACGTAGAAGACTCTCGCCCCCTCTCGACCGTGTCCTATATATGTGAGGCGCTGTCCTCGATTTCCGGTGCGGCAGTTCTGTTTACCCGCGTGTCTCACTTCTCTCTGGCTAGCTCCATGGCTCCCAACAATCTGTAGAATCTGTTTTAAGACACTTGTAAGCACGTAATGCTCCCATCGACCAATGAAACAAATTACATATACTCTATAATAAAGTTGATACAACAAAAGCCTAAACACTTATAATCAAAATAAAAAATTATAGACTCAGTATGTGTGTAGTTTGTGGACAAATCCAGGAAGACTTTAGCAAGAAGATCTTAATGACTATATTCCAACTTTTCTCATTGCAAATAGCGGGAATATATTCTCTTTGCATAAGGAAGTGAGGTTACGAGACGTAAGTTTCTTTCGCATATCATGCACGACGAGGAAGGTGTAAACATGCTCTTATGAGAATACGAATGACCTGGGCGATTTTTTTTCAATTAATTAATCAGCCAGTTAAGCATAGTGGTTGATTAATGTTTTGCTAGAACTTGGTTCGAGGCTGGTTTCTTCTCAGTGGCAGTAACTTTTAATCGTAGACATATATATATATATATATATATATATATATATATATAATTCCTTATCGTTTTTGGCATTTCTAGCACATCACAGTCTATGGGCAAATTCAAACAGCTTCATCATCGTAATACCATAAGGAACTCTAAGTTCAGTTACTCAAAGACTTCCGGTAGGATTCGAAACTTCAAGGCAGTAGGCAAACATATGGGACGGAGAAAATTACAAATAACATAGCAACAATAAATCCTAATACTAACATAATTACATTGGATAAACAATAATAAACAATGAACACTATATACCGTCTTCCCTATACTCAAGACTCTGCATAAATGCTCTTGGCAAAATCTACTGCTCGTACTATGTCCAAGTTACAAACCAATTAGCAATAGTGGAGTCAACCTTATAACTTATAATTGAACTGTGTATACTTAATACTTTGCCATTGCTGTCATTGATTTCTAACTGTGGTTGCCATAGGAACTCGATATGGTCTTAGTTGAGTTATGTTATACTTTCCCACGGTATTGCCTTGCAAATCCGCCAGTTCATAGCAATTATTGCGTACCACGCCGGTCACTTTGAAAGGTCCCTCAAAAGTTAAAAACAATTTATTCGTGACTCCTTCCCATGTGTGACATGTAGGGCAACTACGTCGTAACACGAGATCGTTGATACTGAACTCCCTCAGCTTGCTCATCTTGTAGTGTTTCTTCCTGTTTTCTTCGGCGAGGTAAAGTTTTCTATTAACTAAATCAAGCAGCTCTTGCCTTATCACTTCTGGATTCTTCTCCACGGTGTACACATCCAGTGTTGGGAGAGCGTCTAAATCTTCTGTAAAACTTAAAATGCATCGACCCGTTAAGACTTCAACGGACGCATGTCCTGTGGTTACGTTGACGGTATGGTTTATTACGAACTCTACTAGCATTATCTTATCTCGCCAGCTTTGCTGTGCATTATGGCAATGTATTCGCAATATGGTTCCGATAGATCTCATGCTCTGCTCGACGGGATTGGACTGTGGATGACGGACAGATATGGTAGTAGTGATAATGTTCATTCGCCTTAAGTTATTCTGCCACAAGTCACTGGTAAATTGACTTCCTTTATCAGACAAAACGCAGAACGGCTTACCATCTTCTTCCTCATATTCCTTCAATTTTTGAAGTAACATTGCAGTTTTAGCTTGCATTATGGGGTACAGTTTTATTAGTTTAGTAAATAGATCCAGCAATACAAAGACATATCCAACGCCAGCTTTATTCCTAGGCAAGGGTCCAAATATATATACTGAAACCAAAGATAACAGTTCTCTAGGTATAACTGATTTCATTTTTCCTTGTAAATTATCAGGAGGAGGCTTCGTCTTCTGATAAAGATCGCAACTGGAAGTGCATTCTCTTATTGTAGCTAGCATATTACACCAGAATCCAATACGTCGCAGATTTCCGTAAAGCTTGTTCGAACCAATATGTTACAGCACATTGTGTGTTTCAACAGCTACTAAATTTCGAATACTTGCAGTAATAATAGGCTTCCATTCTTCTTTGAATTGGTCTGTAGTCTCTCTTTGGAAAAACAGCACACCTTCACTCGATAAACAATACAGTCTCTGAAACCCTGATTCACGTTTTAATGGTTTCAGTTTTTCCTTAATCATCTGACAGTACCTATCTTGTTTTTGCAATTCATTTGGTGGCTTGAGAACTTCCTTTAAGTGTTTACTTGATTTCAACCTCTGCGGGTACACATGTGCAACGAGGAATTCTTTAGTTTTCTTAGATGGAGGTACCCAATCATCACTCGCACCTGGAATACGACTTAGGTAGTCAGCTGCATCGTTGTCAGATTGTTTAATGTATTGGATTTCTATCTGGTACTCTTGTATATACAACACCCACCTGGTTAAATGATCTCCAAAAGCTCTTACTGTGCACAAGCAGGTTAATGCTTGGTGATCTGTGAGTAACCTAATCTGCTCACCCAGAAGCAGATCTCGGAACTTTTGAAGTGCCCAGACGATCGCAAGTGCTTCTCAATCCGTAACTGTGTAGTTGCATTCTGCACAGTTTAATTTGCGGCTAGCCATGGCTACTGTTTGTTCTAAATCTCTATCATCCTTCTGTGCGCAATGGTGTCTCGTGGCCATCTTGCTCCAGCCCGCTGGAGCCCTGCCAGATAGCCGTCTGACAGGAGTACCACCAGTTCAGTGGTCCTGGGTCGTCGCTGTCTTCAGCCGGTGAGAGAGCCTCCTCGCAGCCGACATCGTTACCCCAGGGTAAATATAAGTCGTGATAGGGCGATATAGGTTGTGTGAGGCGACAGGGTACGTGCAGGCAAATATTCAGGATTCATAAGAGCTAGAGCTCACTTGAGATACTATTCAGCTAAACTTACCTGCTGCGTTGTGTTTCACTGCATTGCTATTATCTTATTTGTTTGTTACCTCATTCGAGTCACACCTTGTGCGGCTGACTTGTAATTACTTTAGTCTGGAATAAAGTAGTATATTGTATCTGAGAGTGCTTTACTTCTGATTATGTAAATCCCCTTATGGAATGTGTGGTCCTCCTCCTAAAGGAGAGCAACAGCAATTGGTGGAGGTGCCTTTTGCTTCCGACATTTCATTTAGTCTTGCAGTATAAATTAAAGTAAAGTTCAACCCAACTATCTATATTCAGAAAGACAGGAATTAATGGAGGCACTTCTCGTCCTCCACCTCCTGAAAGGGTTTGCATCCCCTCGTAACTTACAGGTTAACACAATACAACCAGTAAAAGTGTACGACCCCATAGCGAACAGTAGTGGCAGTGAAAAAGTTCATCTAAAGCTCACATTGTGATACTACTCATTATACTGCAGTCGCTTCAGAGCGTGCGAGCACAATTGCCGCATCGCCAATAATGTGACTGTACAATCGCCCATTGTTTTGCTGCTAGCGAGTGTGTATGTGTGTGTGTGTTACTTAACTTTAAAGAATGTAATGCATGTCAAACCACGGTACCACTATTCGGTCCATTTTGCTTCTTGGAATATGCGAATTTCATAGGTAAGGAGTGCACAAAAGTGGAAATTAAATTTAATAAATCTTTTTGTGTGCATGATATAAATTAAGATTACACTACACAATACTACACTGACAAGCAGACATGACTAAGCCAGAGAAGTCTGCATCCAAATCAATAAAGAAAGTCTTAAAAGCCATAACAATTGATTTAAGCAATGCCAAGCATGCACTAGAAGCCAAACATGCACAAAACCCGGAGTTACCCACTGAGAATACACAATTTAATTCGAACACACATCACCCACCCAATGAAATGCTGCACTCGACTCTTCATTTCCAGAACCACAACAACATAACACGAACGAGGCTAGTACAAGTGGATATCTCAGACCCTGCCCTCTCAAAACACTTCAGGCAACCAACCCATTTTAAATTTCAATACCCAGTACAATTACTGACACCACATAACACTAGTACACCAACACAATAACACCATAGAACACCACTATGTCAATGTCACAAATGACACACTTAACATTCCACAACCACCCAACATTACACAACCAACACAGATTATTTTAAAGCACCCAGAACCCATCCCCACATTTACAGGGCAAAGTAATGAAAACATTCAGGAATTCCTGGAAACATATAAAGCAGCTAGCAAAATCAATGTGTGGTCTGAAATCGATAAATGCAGATGCCTAAGATTTTACTTACAAGGCACTGCTAAGCGAGCATATGAAAACCTATATTACACATACACAGGAGAGATAACATGGCAACTTATTGAGTCAAAACAAAAATCACTTTTCACATCCATAAATGAAATTGACAAATGCACAAATTTACTCTAAACTAAGAAACAAAACCCAGGGAAAAGTTGCCAGGCCCATGTGGATGATCTCGCCTTTTATAAGACTAAATGTAAACCTAACTTGCCAGAGCGATATTTCATACAGATTATTTGGCCTATCACTATTACCAACTATAGAAGACAAGATAACGTCATTAGAAAATGACACCCTTGAGCAACAGCTGCATAACTTAAAGAACATCGAGTTAGGAATTTACAGATACAACAAACTCGTGGAAAGCCAGACAAAAGTTGTGGAACACACCAAACTCCAGGGCGAAATTAAGACACTAAAGTTTAAGTTAGCAACCCTAACACAAGAATTATAACACCAAAATGACACCACAAAATGAATTTAAAACACATCGAAACTCACTCCACCGTTAACACGAATCTTCAATCACCAGGCCGCCCTACCGAAGATGACAGCAGGTCGCCTTCAATGCTACGCAGCCTTCCTGTCAGGGTTTATTTAAACTATCGATTTAAGAAAGGTATCGAAAACAGTAATGTTGATTGCCTCTCTCGAGCCTCAATCAACATCAACAGTTACACTGCTAGTGTCATCAACAAAGAAGTGAAACATCTCTGTGATGCTACCATCGAACAAATCAGCATCCCGACTGTAACCTGCCAACTCCTGAAAGAGGAAACGAAAAAGGATGATACCTTAT
Organism: Dryococelus australis; assembly: GCA_029891345.1. Taxonomy (NCBI): domain Eukaryota; kingdom Metazoa; phylum Arthropoda; class Insecta; order Phasmatodea; family Phasmatidae; genus Dryococelus; species Dryococelus australis. The sequence goes on from CM056996.1 coordinate 154,552,766, forward strand.
CAACGGTTATGAAATCCTTACAAGAAGAAAACACCAGTGAACCAGACTACATCATCGAAAGTGGTATTCTTTTCCGTGGCCAACGAGTTGTTGTACCAGCTAGCCTACAGTCAGCTGTTCTGAACGAATTACATCGAACTCACATGGGTATCACAAAAATGAAGCAGCTAGCACATCGGTATGTATACTGGAAGAAAATTGACTCAGATATCGAACATCATGTCTGAAGTTGTTCAGAATGTGTAGCTATCAAGAACAGTCCAGCCAAGGCATCAAGTCATCCTTGGGAGGAACCAGAACGTAACTGGCAACGAATTAATATCGATTATGCCGGCCCTTACCAAGACCATCACTTTTTGGTAGTGGTAGATGCTAAATCGAAATGGGCTGAGATTGTTTCCTGCTCATCAGCGCCTACATCGAAGTCAAGTATCGAAATCCTAAAATTAATATTTTCAAGGACTGTGTTTCCATAAATTATGGTAGCGAACAAAGCAACGATCTTCACTAGTGAGGAATTTGCACATTTCTGTACAGAAGCAAGTATCTTTTAGAAATTCTGTGCAACAGGACACTCAGCAACAAACGGCCTTGCGGAACGCTATGTCCAAATGCTGAACCATCGATTAGCAACACTGTCAAACCAGAATATGCATATTCGTCAAAAATTTCGGGAAATTATTTTCCGTTACCGGGCTACACCCTTGAGAAATGGGAAGAATTCTGCGAAACAGTACCTGAATCGACAGATCTGAATGAGGCCGATAAAATTCCATGAGTCACCACCTCCAACTCAACCAGCACACCAGTTTAAAAAGTAAATTCTTGTATCATCAAGATACTATTCGAATAACAAGGCTAATTGGAAATGTGTAAAGCTCTTGCAGTAACTGGGAAAGCTACATTATTTGGTGGAGTATAATAATGGTTTCCATTTTAAAAGTAACATCGACCAACTACGATCAACAGAGGACCCGCTTCCAGCCAGGAAACAGTTCATTTCGATCCTCAACCCAAGAGCCCTATGAGCGATGATCGTCAGTTGAACGAACCAAACCTGGGTGATCTAACAGAAATCACAGACCCAGATGTGTTGCTAACCCTAGCCGGAACAGCCTGACACGGTCGAACAAGAAGAAGAAGTACCAGTCATGAACTTCAAAATGCCGGAACAGCCAGCCCAACGAGAACGTACCCAACGAGAGTGTCGGCAGCCTGCCTATCTCAGGGTTTACAGCCTTTACTAGCGAGAACTGCCCTATATCGTGGGAAAACTGTAGTGTCGTGTGCACTTCCTAGAGTGCACCATAACCATGCATGTTACTTCGTGCATTACTCTTTTGTTAACAGTTATCTGTGAAGTTAGAGAAAAACACAATGTGTTAGTAGATGACAATGTGAATATATGTAATTCTCGATCAATTATAAGAGTTATTGAATTATCAATGTGTTGTCTCCATTGTTTCATTAATTTTCGGCCACAGTGGAATTACAGTGATTGATGTAAGAGTAAGTAAATTTCATAGTGTACCTTGAATTCATTCTCACATATCAAAGTACTATAAATTAATTGTAACAGAACAGCTCAACAAAGATGTGAACAAAAATAAATTAGCACTTTGAAATGTGTATGAATAAAAAGTACCCAGTAATTTAACACTTCTTTATAAAATGTTTTCAGTTCAAAATTATTTGATGATTGCAACAAGACGAACGAGAGATTGATTTTACTGAATCTTGTGGGGAGTTATTCTCACCACAAGTAGGTAGTTTCATATTGAGAGTTGTACCACCGAATGTTTACTGCACCACAACTAGATAACAGCACTGACATGATAAACTTCTTTCTGTGGTGGTAAAAGTGTGCTTAAGTGCCTCTTCAGGAAGTAGATAAGGAATTCTCGTGTACAATAGAAACTAGACTGAGTAACATTATAAAATGTTGGATTTGGTCTATATATTTACCTCAGATCATTTTTCTGCTCAAATCGATTGTGATAAAACCATAATCTTCATTCCACCATTATGAAGGAATTTCTTTAAATATCTCGTAAGACATGTCTCCGCCAATAAAATTGCTATATATGTGTTTTAAATTTGTGTCATCTTGTCTGAATATACATAGACAGTTCCTATTGTCTCTCAGCAGTGGTTTTGGCACCCTTGAATATGTTTGTGAAAAATAAAATTAATCAACATTCTTGTGTCTCCCCATAGTAAAATATTCCCTGATGAAATCCTGGTTTTCTAAAATAACATAGTCAAATACGATTAGAGATTCGTCTTCACACTGATCTGAAGGAATCATTTCATCATTATTAATAAAATAAACATAAAATTTTTCTTTTACTTTTAATTTTTTTAATACCTCATCAAAATCATTTTGAACCTTTGAACCTCAATATATTTACGTTGGTTTAAACTTTTTGAGCAAATGTACAATTTATTAGAATTTAGCAATCCTGGCTTATAAATAAATATAATCATCAAGTTGGTTTTTGTGCTATTACTAGGCCCAACAATTAAGCCTCTTGTGTTATCAGGCAATAATCCACCATTCTTTTTATTTTTAGAGTTTTCTTCGGAAATTAAAACACTGACACCCCAACTGACTTTTTTCATTTAATAAGAATAATTTTTTATATATAAATGGATAATAAAGTATTTAGATTAACAAATAATAGTTCCATTCTAAGGAAGAAACTTCACTAAGATATAATTCATCAATACAAATCTTTGCTTTGATTAATTTTAATGTGAAATTTTTAGCTCCTAATATAGACAAAACTACTATAATTACAATTGAAAAAATGAGTGCTGCCGATAAAAATGAAGTTATCACTATACCTAAAGGACAATGCGATATTGAATATTTAAAGGGAAATTATAATTTCAATTAACCCATTTTCAACAAATAACATTGAACTGACATCAGACAATGTGAAAATTGAATTGTGTTTAAATCTATATTTGATATTAAATTTGATGACTGATTATTCGATATGCTTGGTTTTGAGATAAATATGCTTATTTAAAAGACAAAGTTGTTGTAGGTACTAAGGCGCCTAATTTTAATTCATTAAAAACAATAAATATTCATTATAATTTAGCCTATGGAATGTTTATCAAATATGACGAATCTTATTATTTAGAAACTGTTATAATAGCTAGTTTTCCGCCAAAAACTATGTTTGGCTTTAGAGATTACATTAGCTATGAAATTAATAACTAAATCAATTCGATATTTTGAAAAATGCTATTAGGTGTGTTTAATTTGTTCTTGAGTTAAATTAGATGATAATATATCTAAACTACTGGTCATAAATTTAAATGTGTCTATAAATTTCAGTTTTAAATTTTCTGTTTTTTCCCCAAAAGTAATAACTTTTCTTCATTATTTGCATTTAAATCTGTATTTTTTTCATTATATTCTAACTCTTTAGTAAATAAATGAGCTTCATATCTGGCTAAATTATGAAAATATATTGGAACAAAATTGCGTAATTTTAATTGAAGAATATAATGATTACATACTGGAGTAATTAATTTTCCAGTTATATGATCATAATGATGTATTTTTTTATTTTCCTCCATATATTCACATTTGCATACTGTATATCTTTTTGATTTCCTATGTGATATATTTTCTTCTTTGGTTAGTGGATGCAATGGTTCAATTTGTGAATATATTTTCCGAAATTCTTCTACTTCCCTTTTTATTGATTGTATAAACATCTTACCTGTATTTAGACCTCGATATACTACTGGTGGTTTATAATCACCATAACTAGATACAATATAATAGCAAATAACCAGATGCTTCGTGTAATTGATATTTCATTGTGTATGATTCGTTATTCAACTTTAAATCAATGTTATTAATTTTTTTCATTAGCAAATTTATATCTTTCTTTAAGTATTTCCTTATAAAGACCATTATCGATATCATCTCCGGTTAAAATTGGACAATTTTTAATGTGGTTAAATTTACTTCATTCTCTTGGGTTTGGTTTAGTTGTTGATATTTTATTTAGAATTGATTGGAAATCTGCGTATATTGTGAAAGGAACTTTCGTTGTATGTTTAATTTTTTTAAATTTTATTTGTTGGCCTTGAAAAGGTAAAGTAATTCTTATTGATTCATTTTTAGAGCAGTCTTCTGTGTGTGTGTGTGTGTGTGTGTGTGTGTATTTAATCTCTGTTGTGAAGTAAAGAATTGAAGACACATATTACAAATATAAGTTTAACTATGCTTATTATTTTCAAACCAACCTCGATAAATCTTTAATCCAACAATAATGTGAGTTTGTATCATTTTTGAAGTACAGTAAATTTATGTTTTTGTCCTTTTTATTTTTTATGAGCTTTAATGGATATAATTTGAACTTATAATCAATAGACTATAAATTTATAGAGGCATCGATTTGATTTTCTATTTTTGGTATTATGTTAATTTTAGTGGGATATTAATACTTCTCTACTGCTTTGTCAATATTAGGGGCCAAATTTTTATATTTAGTTACTCTTTAAGAATCTTTTTCTACTGGAAACAGTGCCGATTGTATTGTCCAAAGAGAGGATTTTTGATAATTATTCTTTACATTTATGTATGCCTTTTTATTCTTAATTTCTTTCGGTAAATCAATATATGATGCACTATTTTATGGATTATACTTATTTATACCTAATCGTATTACAATTATTCTTTCTAAAGTCCATCCTGAGCCTCTTCTTTGAAATTCCGATCATTGTAATTATTTCCTGTTTTATGTTTTTATAAATCATTTTAATTTATCTGTCATTCAATATTGTGTGATTAAATGACTGAAATGTAAATAACAATACTTGATTATTTTCTTGTTTATGACAATTGATATATACTATAATGTTAGTTTTTAACCACCTAAATGTTCTAAGATTATTGTGTATGGTTTCAAAACACTTATTTTTTACTGAATTTAAAAAAAATGGTCTGGGCTTACTAAATTAAAGTTATTTTCAATGTTATGTGTTGATATCTTACCTTGAAAAGCTTTATTAACTGAGTATGTTTTATTGGTTCTTCTATTTCTTTTGCTAACAAACATTTTAGTAGAATAGGGGAATATTTCTTTTAATTCTATTTCATCTTGTTTATATAATTCATTGATATTGACATCTGATAAAAGTAAATTTCTAAAATTGTTCTTTGTTTCTTTCTTTGTAATGGCAGTAATTAATTCAGCTTTTCGTAGCTTGTATAAATTATTTATTTTTAAACTTTTAGTTTATGCTCTTTACTCCGTAACTTTTTTATCATTTAAATAAACCATGGATTTTTTAAATTAGATTTTCTCCTGCTATAATAACATTACACTGTGCAATAATATATCTAACTGAAGCAGCTTTCCTTAAATTGTTCCAATGTGTAGTTTTAAGTTGTTTACCAATAGCTCTCGACTCACGAATTCTCATTTCACTCAAGACACTAATAATATAAGAAGTCCCCATTTTTATAGTTATATTTATATATTAAAAAATTATTATTTTTTTAATTTTTATGGACTGTTTGGTACCTTGCTTTTTTTTTTATTATCAAAATAACTCAAATTTTTAGTTGATGTTAATATCGAATGCAATATTTATTAATTATTTAACTTCTTACTATGATTATATTTCTTCATATATTTCCTCATATATTCATTATAACAGGTTTTACATTTTGCTATATTTTTATCCTTAGTATTTTTATGGGGATAAAATAGTATTAATGATTTAGTCTCATTATACAGTTTACATGTTTTTGTTGGATAATTTTAGTTTTGGGTTTCATTAAAAATATCTAGTGCTGTATTGTGTTTTTTGAATTTTTATACTTTTTGAGAAATACATTATAAATATATTTTCCACATTCGCATAATACTTTGTCTTTATTTAATTCATAGCGATTTGTACCTTTTTCAATGCAACATTTTTTACATATGTTATAAAGTATATTATTATAGTATTTATTAAAGTAAAAATTCTCTTTATTTAATAATTTATTGCACTTTTTCAAATTTATCATCTTCTTTTTCATTAGAGGATGATGCATATTTTTTTATAACTTATTATAAAATAAATTATATAAAAATAATTTTTTCAAATTTTAAATATTAAGAATGCCTCTCTCAAAAGGCATAAAAATTCAAAATTTCACAACACAGCACTAAATATTTTTAACGAATCCCAACATGACCATTATCCAACAAAAACATGTAAAGTGTGTAATGGGACTAAATCATTAAATCTACTAAGATATATTTTTTTAAATTTAAAATATTAAACAAAAATTTTTGTTTTTTCTTTTCTTTAGATAAATTTTTTTTCTTATAAAAAACAAAAATGAAACCACTGCTCAGAAAGTTAAACAATTCATTTGAATTTTCAAATCTACAGGATCTAGATATTGATAAATGGTAAGAAGCTACAGATTTTCTACCTCAAGAATCTAAGTTTGATAAAAAAAATTACTTGCATTTTAGATGGTAAGTATAAATTCACTTTACTAGACTGATATGAAAAGATAAGTGATACAAATTACTTACAATTAATAAATGGAATAAAAGTCTGTATAAAGTATAAAGGTTAAAAAGGAATGAAAAGTGGAATATTTGTAAATGATATTGAATTCCATAAAATTATTTAAATTCTATTAATTTGTATCTTTTCATTTTGATATGACTTAATTAGCTTGTTTTTGTCTTAAATTTGCTTGATTTAGATTACTCACTTGCAAAATTTGCGTTTCTAGAAAACATAAAAAAGTTGCATGAAAGCAAGAAATTTGCTTGATTTTAGCTTAAATTTGATGCTTTTTACCATGACACCAAACCTGCATGAAGATTATTGAAAAACTAATAAAAATGCTTGATTTTGAAGTAAAATTGCTTGATTTTCAATAAAAATTGCTCCTTTTTTTAAATTGGGCATTATTGTTTGTAGAAACAAAGGAAAAGTAGTTTGAAAAACAGAAAATTTGCTTGATTTTTGCTTTAATTTGCATAATTTTGATCGTTTTTTCATGGAGTTTCTGATTTTGAGATTTTAATTTTTCCTTGTACTTTGGTTAAAAATAACATGGAAAAGTTATGTTACTTTTCCTTGTACTTTTGGTGGAAATTGCTGGAAAAAGTGAGCTGCACTAGAACTCCCGTTTTACATCTATTTGTGCTGAAAACTTAAAGTGTTTTATGTGTATGTACGTGTGGTTGGCCCGAACAATCCACATAATATGGAATTATAATATTACAACACTAATATTCAATATTTTATAAGGTGTATGGGCCACCAGAAGAGACACTTGTTAACAAACACCTTTGTTAACATGGCCAGCAATATCCAGATGATCTTCAACAACACGGCTGGAGTGTTGTGCACTGGTAATCGGCCTGCAGCACACTGAGAGCACCAAGGATATTTAAGCTCTCCCAAACTTCCACTTTGACGTTGCTCCAGACGACCTCTGGCACCTACCGGGTATATTTCCACAACATATTTTCAAATCCTACACCTTGGAATGTGCCATGTGCTCCTACCCTAAGACCGTTTGTCCGGCCATGACCTGAAACGCCACCACAACAGAGCAGCGCAAGTGCAAGGGTACGCCGCTACAGAACAGTCAGTGGTTACCATGATAACCAGTGATGCCACGAAGTGGAGGGAAATGAAATAGGTCCTGATAATAACTGAACTTACTGGTCCAGGGCATATATGAGACATTCTTTGTGATGCATATTAAAATATTTATTGATTGTTTTGTTTCCTTTTCTTTATAGTCCATTGTTAACCTGTTATCATATTTCTCATCATGCATCTAGTGTTTTGTGCAATCCACTCATATGTATTTTGTGTTGCAGAGTTCTTTTTATTATTTTTAATATATATGTTAATTTATTAGCATGATGCAAAGTAAAAGATGCAAGCTGTAGCAGAAAGTAGGGCTGCTTTGCCGTGTGGGTAAGCTGAGGCGAGCCTGCGAATTAGGCGGAGAGTTCAGTAAACGAATAGCATCAAACGGAGGCGGAGTTCGTGTTGCGAGCTCCGGCTTTTTCCAGTGTGCCAGGCAGTCTTCAATTTTAGATATGGACATTCTCTGCAATAGACTGTAATGTAACTTGTAACCTTCTTTTCTCTTTCACCTCCTCTTTCCATGGGATTAACATTGCCCCAGGAAACTTCAGCTTTCACAGTAATGCACTGAATGTCGTAAGATGCTTTTTAGCAGTTTCACCATAGTGGCCGGTTAAAGCCAGCAAGTATAATGTCAAGTGCTCTCCTAGAGAGTGGTCTAAATTCATCGGAATAAATATGTCTGTGAACTGAGCGGCAGAGTATTTATTTTCGATTGCACTATGCGTGTCGGGGACAGGCCCTCATAATACCCGCTAAATCAAGCTTAATTCTTTTCCAAGTGTCAGTAAGCATTGTTCCGAACTTTATGGGCGTATGGTTGGCCCTGACAATCCATGTACGCGAGTGTTAATGGCTAGGCACTTTCCCGCCAAGATCAACAATGGTATGTAGTTAGACCGACCAGCTACCATTTATCAACAACATCATTCATCTGGAGCAGTAATCAATGGGGCAAAGGTCATCACCATAATCGGCGAGGAGATTGGTCAGGGCATTTGGCCCACAACCCCAAGGTTAAGAGATTCCACAAGTACATTGACGTCGCCTTGATGGTGTCTGGCACCAACCAGGAAAATCACATCCTAGACCTCGTCTACAAAATTCATTCTTTCCCCTTTTCCACTGTCCCACAGGTGTCAAAATGGCGCCCTTCCATGTGTCCAAATCTCTTGCGAAAAAATTTTCAGCTAGAAAAGTTTCCAAAAATTTCTGAAATTTTCAACGAAGTTTTCCTGAAAAGTAATTTTTCCCACCTTTTCCTACCCGCAATGGTGTGAGGACGACAGAAAGACATCAGCAGGGGCTACTGTAGCATCGGGATGGTCAGAGGATGCCGCATGGATGCTTGGAAGGCTTGTCAACAATCAAAAAGCAATGCCACACTGTAAGCCACACCACGCCACTTCGAGTGAATGAAAACCATACATAATGTCAATGCAGTCATAAGATCAGCCTTCTGAACAGCCGCACCAGTGACGTGTGCGCTAACATAAAGGACATTAGCAGTGAACGTAGGCAGGACAATCAAAATTTTGCAACGCAAGTGAAATTCGAAACTGAAAATTTTCCAAATTATACATTTCCTAAAAACTGTGACCACTTGTTGTGTAATGGCCAGGGTGCCATTGTTTTTCAGAGTGTGCAGTGTGACACGAAGTATAACCAAGAATGCCTCCATGACACGGAACCAGATTCAGTTGTGGGACTTACATTTATTTACTTGTCATTTCACACAACTTCAACAATATTTAGGCAGGGCCCAAACCGAATGCAACATGTAACCACAGACCCCCCACATGTCCAGGCGTTGGACTTGTTAGGAAAGCGGGACAATGGTGTGGCAGTTAATGTAAACAGAATCCTATTACAAATTATAGTGGCACAAGATGGTAACAATGTGACAGTGGGAATGGAACAGAACAGAAGAGTGGCAGCAGAGTAGGGGAGGAGAGCAGCGCGAAGCTTGGACGCCATGCACTCCCACCACACACATGGCTAATGAAAACAAAAACCCTGCTACCAGAACCTACCTCAACACCTGCACCACACACATTCAAACCACCCATATGCCATTATTTCCGCCATTACCACTCATGTTTTCAATGCCTGTTTACTCATCAATTCTACCTACTTACCTGCATAATTTTCCAATTTTCCCTCTTATTAATCCATATGTGACCAACTTCACAGGTACAATAATACTGCAAACAGCGGAAACAGAAAGTTCGACTCGAAGTGGAACTGCTGTGTCCAACCTACCTCAACACTTGCGATGACCAAGCACAGCGAAAGCACAATCCAAGTTCCAAACTTCGCCAACGTTCACCGGGATGCAGATGGAAGATCCGGCAGCATTTTTGGAGGATTGCATATCCCGCCTCACCAGGTACAGGATAAGCAGAGAAGAGTGGGCAAGCTGTGTCGGAGCACAACTCCATGGAGACGCGTGTTCTTGGTGGAACTCTCAACCACTACAGACTTCAGTGGGAGGATTTTCGGGGCTCGTTCCAGTGCAGATTTCGAGGGGTTTTCACCTCTGTACAGGCCCAGAGCAGACTGACTCTGGAAGGTCAGCAATCGGGTTGGACATTAACCATTTTTATCACACTTAAGAATCACCTAATCAAAAGAGTTCACCCACATTTGCCAGAGCGACAAGTGTTCGAAGTAATCGCAGAGGCAGCCGGTCCAGAATTTAGAGTAGCCTTAATAACTTTACTTAATGGGATGTTGGAGGATTTAATGCATGCTACAATAATTTTAGAGAGAATGCATGAATCCCCATGCCATGACACAAATGCAGTAAAATTAAAATGGCGGCACAAGCAGAGGGAAGGTAGTGTAAACAAACACCATTCCAGTACGTCACAAAATTTTTCACAGCAGTCATGTAGCTATAGAGGACAGATGCATGAAAAAGTTTATAATGGGACACTGCATGAGAAAGTGTACCATGGACAATCGTATGGAAATGTGTACAGACAGGATCAAAAGCAGAGCCATGGGGTCCAAGTGGTCAGAAACCACCATACCGGAATGTAACGGGTAATGTCAACAATCAACAGCAAGGATGGAACCTGAATTATCCGCCTCGACATCCATGCAGGCACTGCCCGAATCAACAATATAACAGGCACAATAAATGTCCGAACAATCCGCACATGAGGTAAATCAGAGAAGCAGCCGAACATAAGCAGCAGGGAAACGGTTGTAGGGGTGATGAGGCTGGACGCTTGCGACACCCCGCCCACCAGAATTCAGATGACAAATACCAAATTAACACCACATTAAACATTAGTACAACAGATCAGTAGCAGTAATGCACCATTTATTCGCATTTTGGTTTCCATCTATGGTCAGTTGTGTCACGCTCAAATTGATACTGCAGACTCATATAACTTGATACATCCGCACTTTGTACACAGGCAAGATCTGACATCTACAGGCCATGTGATTCGGTTGGCCACGAATGAGCATTGTAGTATGGCCGTAGGACAGTCAGTAGTAACGTTTCAAGTCCACTAGGAAGCTATTTTGGAAATAGCGACATCAACAATATCATACGGAAAGCACATGCACGGTTTTTTTTTTTGTTTTTGGCATTGTTTGTATCATTCATTTCACAAGTGTGTAGAAGTTCGTTGTAAACATTGTCTCATAAGGATGAAAGGAGTTACAGTAGTAACAGCAACATCTATCATGTAAGTTAACCTCATGTTCATCACATCACTTCAGAAAATACAATCATCCATAATACCAACATTAACAAATAAGTACAGGATGTACATAGCATGGAGGAGAGCGTCTACATATCACATTAGCAAGTAAATGCAAGATCAAGAAGTGATGCAGGAGTATATGTATAAAACATACAAGAGGAGGATGTACATAACAGCAAGCAAGAGGGGAGAAGTAGCATATAGTTAGTAATCAAGTAGGAAGAAAAATGAAGTACATAATCAGCAAGCAAGAGGAGAGGCATAGTGTGTAAGAGCAAGCAAGTAGGAGGCGCCGTATGTAAATAGCAAGCAAAGTGAGAGAGGGGTGACTGCACCGGGTGCCAAAATGAGGTCGGTCCCGGTGTGTCCCGACTCCGTGATGGTGTAGACCACGACGAACTAGGGGAAGAACAGGAGGACATGCCAGGTATGGCTATACTTCAGGGGGAGAGCCCACAGAAGACCCACCCTTGTGCATTGATGACAGACCACAACCAGGGATGGTGCAGGACAGAAACATGGCTGGCGAGCTCCAGGAGGAATGGGACATGCCAGAAAGTACATCGGTACTTCAGGAGGATGCAGGAGGGGAGGTATAGAATGTGCAGGAGTTACCCGGTATCAGTATGCCCCACAGCGAACCTGTAGCACCCCAAATACAATAGCAAGTAGAGCAAGAAGGGCAAGTGCAAGTAGAGGAAGTAGAGCAAGGAGGACAAATGCAAGCGTGTGTGCAAGACAAGCAGGTGCAGGGACAATTGCAGGAGCAAGGTGTTAATGCAGGTGGAAGTCTGTTTGCAGTGACTGTTCAGGCGGGTCTCACCCAGAAATGGCGAAACCAGCAGGACACCAGGAGCGGGGAAGAAGACAGCGAGGGCAGCCAGTTAGGGAGCTCGCTTCGTCTTTGGTGGTCCCATCAGCAGCCATACCCGCCATTGCAGCATCATCAGTATAGGCAGCCAGAGTTGCCTGGAAGGAAGGGGCAACCGCCAGCAGTGCTTCATGCGACAGGGCCACAGGAGCGGAGGAACCCCCTGCAGACACACAGGCCAGCCTGCACCTGTAACTGTTGCCAGTACCATCGGACGGCCTATGAACGGTCTCCTGATTTGGGGGGGGGGGGGAGGTTGACATGTGCCACGTGCTCCTACTTCTAAGACTGTTTATGCGGTCGTGACCTGCAATGTCACCGCAGCAGGGCTGTATGCTCTACTGACAGGCAGAGTGTGCGCCCGGTCGCAGGAGTGATCAGGCGCGCAGAACAACACAAGTGCAAGTGCACGCCAGTACAGAGTAATTAGTGGTTCCCATGATGACCAGCGATGCCGTGAAGTGGAGGGAAATGAAGTAGGTCCTGATAATAACTGACCTTATTGGTCTAGAGCCTATATGAGACATTCTTTGTTATGCATATTATAATATTTATTGATTGTTTTGTTTCCTTTTATTTATAGTGCATTGTTAACCTGTTATCATCTCTCTCATTGCACATCTAGTGTTTTGTGCATTCCCTTCATACGTGTTTTGTGTTGCAGGGTTCCTTTTATTATTTTTAATACATATGTTCATTTAATAGCATGATGCAAAGTAAAACAGATGCAAGCTGTAGCAGAAAGAAGTGCTGCTTTGCCGCGTGGGTAAGCTGAGGTGAGCCTGTGCATGAGACGGGGAGTTCAGTAAGCGAGTAGCATCAAACGGAGGTGGAGTGTGTGTTGCGAGCTCTGGTATTTTCCTGTGCGCCTGGTGGTCTTCAACTTTTAATATGGACATTCTCTGCAATACACTGTAATTTAACTTGGAACCTTCTTTTCCCTTTCACAACCCAGTAAGCCACCTCCTCTTCCAGTGGGATTTGCATTGCCTTGGTAAGCTTCAACTTTCGCAGTAATGCATTGGGTGTCGTAAGACACTTTTTATCAGTTGCTCTGTAGTGGCCGTAGTGTAATGTCAAGTGCTCTCCTAGAGAGAGGTGTCAATTGATCGGAATAAATATGTGTGGAACTGAGCGGCACTGTATATATTTCGATCACACTATGCATGTCGGGGAACGGGACCTCTTAATACCCACTCAAGCCAGCTGAATTCTTTTGCAAGTGTCAGTACCCATTGTTCCGATATTTATGGCCCTCACAATCCACGTATGTGAGTGTTAATGGCTAGGCACTTTTACGCCAATATCAACAATGCTTCGTAGTTGACCGACGGGATACCATTTAACAAACAGTGTCGCCTATCTGGAGCAATAATCAATGGGGCAGGATTTATAAGCATCATCGGCGAGGATATTGGTCTGGCATTCGGCCTGCATACCCGAGGTTAAGAGATTCTGTGACTACATTGATGTCGCTTTGATGGCGTCTGGTGCCAACCGGGTATAATCAAATCCTAGACCTCACCTTTACTGCCCCCAAAAATCATTCTTACCCCTTTTCCACCATCCCACAGGTGTCAACCTAACTGCCTATATTTCACCATTTTAACCCTAGTTCTACTTGCCATGCTCCGTCAGTAATTGTATATGAGCGCAAATTATTAAAATGTGTAAGTATTAGTTCATAAAACGTACGTAGGTTTAGAAATATTTACATTTTAAAAATAAAGTACTTTTCTTTAACATTAATCATATTACACTAGCATATTTACAAATTTTCAAAATATATTTACGAAATCGTACCATTGTTCATATTTTGTATTTTGTAAATATTTCAGATACCACTAAAATAACTTTTATGCTAGGTGCTGGAGGCGTATTGCTAATAATTTATTTATTATTGTGCTGTCAGATTAATATTTAAATAAAGCGGAAAAGGGGGGTGGGGGTAACATATTACGAATTAAAATTAACACACACATTGTAAGCAATGTTCTTTGCTAATAAACATATTTATTAAATGTTAAGCATAAAATACGCGCTTACTCTCTGTACTAAATAGTTACTACTAACCTCAACACTTAAAATATAATTACATTTTAGTGTTCATACAAATTAACCAAGTGGTAAAGAATTTAAATTCAGATTGGTAACTGGTTGCCAAGATGTTGCAATTTAATTTCCGCAATGTCCATCGAATGTTGCCACATAGTCATCAGAGAAAGCTCTGGGTATGCTGGGAAGGGTGCTGAAGGGAGTCAGCTGTAAGGTGAAGGAGAAGGCATATGGCACAATGGTACGGCCAATGTTAGAATATGCTGCAGCAGTATGGGACACGTATGTGGAGGTGGAGGTGCGAGAACTTGAAAAGATGCAGAGAAGGGCAGCAAGATGGGTGAAGTGTAGGGAGAGAAGGCAGGGGCTGGATTATGAGGAAGAAGGGAACTATAGGCCACTAGTGATGATGAAAGAAATGGGGTGGAGCTCATTAAAGGACAGGAGGAAAGTTGAATGGCTTGTCAGGATGTACTGGGTGGTGAATGAAGAGGGAGGATGGGGTGGACTACATTGCAAGCTAAGTGAGGGGGTATTTAGAGGAAGAGGAAACAACAGTGAGAAGCTTCAGAGGGTGTGTAGGAGAACAGATCGGGGTAAGCAGTCCATGCTTGTGAGCTCTGTGAGGGAGTGGAATGTGTTGAGGGAGGAATTGGTATCTGTGAGAGGGGTTGGTAAGTTCAGGAAGGGAGTGGAAAAGGAGTTGGTTGGGTGAAGGAGAGGCGATAGAGCCCGCCACAGGGCGGTAGCCTAATTGCGAGTGTATATATCTACCATTTCGATTGACTTGAAAAAAGTTCCATAATCGCATACTCACTAACCGATCGAAATGGAACTCGATCGAAATCGAAATCGAGATGAGAAGATGTTTAGTTACAGAATCCTAGCACTGAACTCGTTAGGTGCGACATTTTTTGTGTCGAATCTAACATCCGATCTCGGGTCGAGTTCCGAACCACGAAGGCGCAACTTTCCATGAGACCGACAAACATCAAATATATATATAAGAACCGATCCAATCTTCGAATGTTTGTTGGAAACTGAACCCATCTAACTTTCTGAGACAAATACGGCGGCGAGTAGTGTAGTATCCGCCGTCATGTACGGTTCGTATTTTTGAATCTCGACATCATGACCTCAACATCACTATGTGTTTGTGCTGTTTGACTTTTCTGCGAGTTTAATGGACGCTCGAATCTTGGATTTTATGAGTTGTTGATGATTTTATGCCATGAATACTCACATTTTTGTTGTTTTCGACATTTCTTCCATTAGCTAAGTTATCATTTAGATAAGTAATCCAAGGTTTTGGTTCGTTACTGTGTATGTTGGCAATAAAAGTCACAATATTTGTGTTATTATGTCTTATGTTCAGTTGTCAGTAATGAGTGGGAAATGTGTTTTGCAAAATATGTTATATGTTTATGCTTCTTGAGTAATAATGAATTAAATAGAAACTATGGATCAACCCGGGCAAACAACAAATTTGTTCATAAGTATTACTGTCGCTGGTTATAATAATCCTCTCGCAGCTAGCTTAATCTCCATACAATTAATCACATTGCATGAGACTCGGTTTCTTACCATTCAAGATTGAGGTTCGTGCCTGTGTCTCTTAATTAATATTTTTTAATATTTTGAGAATCGAAGGGGGAAATATTTCATTTCACAAATTTCAAGGAATTCGATTCCTCAAAATGACAATAAGCCTAGTGCTAATATTTTATTTCCGATTTTTTGTCATTTCAAAATACAATTTCCACTACTAAAAATAATACAATTTCCAAAACTAATCATCTGTGTCGTTATTGACATTCGCTGGGTTTCCTTGCATTTTGCAAAACTATTCTGCATAACCCTAAAAAAAAAAAAAAAAAATCAATACATATTTTATATAACCTCCAAAACCAACAAGAATATAAGCAAAACATTAGCAATTGATGTTTGAGACACCATTTTAAAGCTTATCTAAAGGTATAAATGCTTGTCTAGCATTGGAAGTGATAGACTGCTTAACCCTTTGATAATAGTTCTAATTAGCAATAACTGGAGGTCGTAATACTCTTTTTTGCACGAGCTGATTGTTAACTTTAACCTGATGTGTAACTAGTGGTCGTAATACAGGCTCTTGTATTAATTAGAAGAGATAGAAATACGGCGGCTTTCATGACTGTCAAATAACATCATACCTGTTTAACTTTATTTGACCAAACTTATTGGAAGCAGTTTGACGGAAAAGTTCGATACTGTGACAGGGGCATTATAGATTTTGAAAGAGTATTCTTAAAATTTCTTGGCTCTGAATTATAGTACGTTGTCTGCACTGTGGAGTTGTAAGAAATACATTTTCGGAAATTTTGCCTCCCTGCCCACTGCCTTTACGTGTAAAATGGCTGCTCGGTTTGCACGGAGAGTGGTGAGTTCTTCCAGCTGATGTACAAAATCTAGTTCATGATATTTACATCCTACTAGTAGTTGTAATTATGCACTATCACAGTAAAATTAGTAAGCAACTTTGACACATGTAGTGTTATTGTGCTTGTAAGTGTAACTACTGCATTTACAGGTCACCGGAGGCCTCCCTTTGAACAGGCTGTACAGCTCTGAAGTGCGGAAGGTGACCATAATTCCCGGTGATGGTATTGGGCCAGAGATATCTGCTGCCGTTCAGAAAATTTTTGCTGCTGCGAAAGTAATTTTCTTTTTATTATCATTTTAGTGTATTGAGATTATGTTTACCCAATGTTGGATGATATCAAGCCAGTGGTCCTTGTACTAGGTTGGATTTAGTAATTTCTGAGATTTTGTGTAGTCTTTTTAGTCAGAATTTTTTTGTAGTAACATTCTAAGGTAAGTAAAAATAAAGAGTTCGGTAAATGTTGAGAATAGTGTTTTTTCTGGGAAAAAAAACACTGATAGTGGTATAATTCTATTCCACTAATTTCACAACACGAATTTACTAGGGGCATCAACATATGACCAATAGAAACCACAAAAACGATCATGGGGAGGGCATTGAAGATCGGGGAAATTGTGGGGTAAAACGAGTGAAGATATTATCTAAATTGACAATATTACCAATACAATCTTCAAATACGATAGTGGGGAGAGCTATAAAGACTAGGGGAATCTGCGGGGTAAAATTAATAAATAATATGTACACTTTCATGATAAAATTTTATCCCACAATTTCCCTACGTTAATAGCCCTCCCCACTACCGTATTTGTAACTTGTATTGGTAATATTGTCAATTTAGGTATTGTTTGGTTACATCTTTTTGCAATTAAATGCGTTTTCCTTATGCAATAGTATGATTATATCACAAATAGCATGAAAATACATTAAATTGCAAAACTATATAACCTAAAAGTACCAAAATTCACAATATTACCAAACACACACACATTTTTCAGTGTGAATGGGCTAGAAAAAATTTCTGAGGAAACTCCAAGCTTCGCTGATGTGTAACCGCTTCACGGTCACTACCTAAAGGAGAGAACCGGTGAGGTTGAATCACGGTTTTGGGGATTTACTCCCCTGCTGCTGCTGAGGACTCTGGCTTGGTGCATAAATGTTCAGCTATGCTGGAACATTATTTGTCATTGCAAGGTGGTTACACAATATCATGCATTATCATAGTAACATTAGTGTGTTGGTGTGTATTCGTAATAATGTGAATTTAAGAATTTTTTGTTAGGTTTTTTTGCAATTTTAACATATTTTCATTATGATAGTGATATAACAGTAATATTTTGTCATGAAAACATGCATAATTGCAAAACATCTAACTAAACAATACATAAATTGACAACATTACCAATAGAAGTTACAAATATGATAGTGGGGAGGGCTATGAAATGGAAGGACATTGCAGGGTACAATTTTATTACGAAAACATACATATTTTTCTCTTTTTATCCTACCATTTCCCAGTTCTTCATTACCCTCCCCACTATTGTAAGGTTAAACTTAATTTTATTAAGATCTCACCAATTACATCGCCATCCACACTATGTATATTCCATTTGACTCTACATACTCTCAAAATCAGCAACCAACTATTGTAATTTCACTATTCCCGTGCATATATTAGTATAGAAAGACTTGTATTTTTGCACAATTATTTGATTTAATACTTCTAACTGAACTAATTGCAATGAAACATGCCTTTAGTCACTCTTTTGCAAACCTACGACTGGTAAAAAAAGTCATTCAGAAACTTCCCACAGTAAAACTGTGGCGTCAAAAATTTAAAAATCTCTTAGTCCTCTGCATTGCGGTTTGTCTAGATTAGGGTCTTTGGTGATTCTTAAGAATGGGGGTTTTTCTGGGGAAAACAATCTCGGGAAGTGACACAATTCCACTCTACTAATTAAACAGAACACAAATTTGCTAGGGGCATCAACATTTGACCAATAGAAACACCAAAAACAATAGTGGAGAGGGCTGTGAAGATTAGGGAAATTGTGGTGTAAAATGGGTGAAAAATATGTATATAATGTAATATTTATTCATGAAAATACATTACATTGCAAAAAACAAACTGAATCAAACATGAACTAAATAGACAATATTACCAATACAAGCTACAAATGCATTAGTTAGGAGGGCTATGAAGACCAGGGAAATTGTGGAGTAGAAAAATATAAAATAAGTAAATTTTCATTATAAACTTTTACCCCTCAATTTCCCTCCAGTTCATAGTCCTCCCCATTATAATATTTCTAAATTGTATTGGTAACATTGTCAATTTAGGTCATGTTTGGTTCAATTTTTTTCCAATTAAACATGTTTTCATGAGACAATATTATGGTAATATTGCAAATAGTACAAAAATATGTTCAATGCGAAATCACAGACGTTATTTCTCAGTGCATATAGGCTACACACGACGATCATATATGTGGAAACTCCCAGCTTTGCTGATGCATGACGCTTCGTGTCACCACCTAAAAAAAAACTGCAAAAATTGCAGGCGAGCCTTGAATCACTTATTTGGATATTTACTCCTCTGCTGGTGTTGGGACTCTGGCTCGGTGCATAATGTTTGACTACGCTTGTATAATATTTTTGCAATTTAACATATATTCATGAATAAACATATTATTTACATGTTTCACTCGTTTTACCCCATAGTTTCCCTGATCTTCACAGCCCTTACCACTATAGTTTTTGGGGTTTTTATTGGTCAAATGTTGATGTCCCTAGTAAATTCATGTATTTTGTAATTAGTAGAGTGGAAATATACCACTTTCCAAGATTTTACTTTATTTTCGAAAAATGCCCCATTACTTATGAATTACTGAAATAATTAGGTTATTCACCTAATACTTAGTACTATGTTGCATACACAATACAATGTTTAGGCTACCCTATTCGACGACGTTCCAGACACACTCACATTACCGAACAAATATTATAATTTTAATAACTCTATATAGGCCTATATATTAACAGACACACCCGTATTTTCACACAATTGATTTAATACATCTACCAGAATGAAATGCATTCAAAACTCGCTTTCATGAACTGTTCAAAACACCTTAAGGACCGTTAACATCCGCCATTAGTTCTGATAATTCCCACAATGCACTCTGACGTCTAAGAGTCAAAAACACTACTGCTCTTCAACCATTGATCCCCGAATACAATGGCAACACACATTGTGTATAAACACCATCTCGGAAACTATAGCATATGTTGAACTATATGTACTTCTTTCATTCTACAAGTTATTGATTATATAGTACACTCCTCTTGTGAAAATAGACACGGTAAGCCTTGAGTGATTCACCAGAATTACGTAATCTTTGACACTGTTTGAGGTGTTGTTTACCTGTATAACCTCAGTGCCGCCACATAATTATACACTGTAAATGAGGTTTTTCACATTAAATATTTGTTTCAAACGGGAATCTTACATATAAAACAATTCAGCGACCCTATATGAATATATTCGACGTAAATTATACATGTTTTATAGCATAAACACAGGATAACCCTTCTCACTATCTTTTTTCTTCTTTTCTTTCTCTCTATTTCTCTCCTTTCCTTCCTTCTAGAAAACTACATGAAGCCCCTCCAAAATTCCTACCAATTCTGACTACTAATAATCATATCTAACGTATCCATGTATTATTTTTTCGATTTTCGAAAAGCCTCTATTCTTATGAATTATCTAATATATTTGTATTGGTGCAAATAATTATATTGCATGTAAGAATACAGTTTGAAATGAATCTTTAATGTATAAAACTTCATTTACAGGGTATATTTGTGCAGACGCCTAGGTTATACAGGTTACAAAGAGCAATAAGTGTCGGAACATTATATAATTGTGGTGAATTACTCAAGACTTAAATTTATATTTCCGAGTATTGTACTACGTAATGTATTATTAGTAGAATAAAAAATTATGCATATGGTAATACGAATCTATGTGAAGAGACAATGTTTATAAATTGTTGACGGATATCACCATTATGTATTCCCTTACAAATGTGCAACCTAATTGGTTTATGCCACAGGTGTATTGTTGGAACGTTCCGAGTTAATTTTTAAGACTGGCAATATACCAGATGGACGTGTGTGATGTACGAGTGCATTTTGGCATGTTTTATTGCTATTTGCTGTGTTTGATGTGTTAAGTGATAATACAAGTGTTTATATGGTATTATGCTGAGAAATGTGAAAAAAAAAATATTTGTGATATTTGTCTGGTAATCTGAATGTTTGTGTGTGTGTGGTGGGGGGGGGGGGGGGGTCCAGTCAAATAGGATACTTAAATGTGTCCTAAATGCTTTGAACTGCAAAAAGACCTAACCGAACAATACCTAAATTATCGTTGCCACCACGTTGGGATGCCATCTGTACTAAAATGACGAATATTTTGTTTACTTTTCTGAAATAATTCAATAGTTAGACCAGTGTGATAAATGGTCGCTCATTCCTATAGCCACGCATTATAAATACATCTGTGATAAAATCTGTAATAGTTTGCTGATATATTATTACTTTAGTGTTATTTGAGGGCTACGGTAATGTGTATGCGGACAAACTAAAAAGTTTATGTAGAAAGAGAATTAAAACCCTTGGAAAGATCAAATCTGACAATACAACACTTGGCTGGTAGAATATTTAAACATACTCCTAATTTTTACTGATTTAACGTCTAGTTGCGAAATTACGGAAGCTTACGTGTTTGAATTTTTTCATAATTTTTTTAGTTCGTATATATTTACGGTACAATGTATTGTCTGCCGTACGGTAAATATTATACTCTTACCAGAAGTTCCCATGCTAGTTGACAATTTTTATATTCTCTGCAAACAGCATGATACATATATACGGTACAGTGTATTGTCTGCCGTACAGGAAATATTTTACTTTTACCAGAAGCTTGCATGCCAGTCCACAATTTCGGTATTCTTTGCAAAAAGCGCGATAAATTCACTATCACGAGTAGTAAAACTCTTGGCAACATTGGAAAGAGAAACGGCACTGTTGTCAGGCTGTCTCACCATTGTGTATTTACTCTGGTCGTCGTGTATTCTACAGTTTGTTTGTTTTAGGAAACGTGCACAGTGTTTATTTCATTGAATGATTCTGAAAATTAATTATTTAGTGCTAGTTATGAAGAGATGTGATTTTAGTGAAAATTACCCTATTGATAAACAGGAGTTCGCGAGGTTACAATTTTGACAAGCAGTAAGTTTGCATGTTTTGTAAATAATATATTTGTAAACTGTTTCTATAATTATTGAAATTCACGTGGCCTGAAAAAGGTACACTTTCAACACACTTGTAGTGCGTGGATAATATTTGTTTTGTCTATATCGCAAATTCAACAAGTGTAAGGTTAACATTGGATAAAGTGTACGTGTGTTCAGCATCTGTTTGAATACAAACAGCGACATATGTATCACTTTTTTCTCATTGAAGTTAAGTTTTCGAAATTACAATAATTTAAATGTTATTTTCATATGAATGAAGTCTTCCACTGTTCCATCAACACAATATGGAACTCAAAATGGCACACACTCGTAAGAACATCAAAACATTGCCATCTCAAGAAAGACGTTAAACTAAAGCATCCAACCCGTCACAGTTTCCTCCTCCCCCCCCCCCCCCCTCAAAATAAATTAAACAGAACACCAACAACGTTAACTTGGCATGCCAACATAACAATTCTTCAACAGAGAGAATTTTCAGCATTGTCCACCCCACTCAAACTGAATTTGAGCATATCTGTCATCCGCAAATTCAGGCACTCTTACCATTGAAGAAAAGTAATTCAATCAATGAGGTATGTTACTAAAAGAAACAAACCACCAAAGAGCTTCAAGAAGCTAAACATGCTACTGTGCATTTCCTAGTGAGTGATAAGTAAGAAGATATGGTTGTATTTTATGTTTTTAACATATCCTGGTGATTATTATGTTGAAATCATTTTTCTGGTTCACCCATGTGCACATATTTTATTATTTAATGCATGTGTGTTGTGTGTGTGCCTATTCAATTTTGTGAGTACATCTATATTTTGGGAGAAATTTTATCGCTCATGATTACGCATATTTTTTGCATATAACTGTGATTATTGGTGGGTGTACAAGGAAGTTGGCAGTTCTGTTACAAGTAAGTTGCAGGGAACAAAATAATAATATTGACGTTTTTCAAACCATAGCCTTGTTAAGAAAATAAACAATAAACCACTGGGTAACCACTATTAGGAAACTCCTTACAACCTAAAGAAGAAAGCAGCGTGCCTTGAATCACTGTTTTGGGGCTTTACTACCATGCTGGTGCTGAGGACTCTGGCTCGATGCATAATGGTTGGCTACCCATGAACAGTATTTTTAATTGCGAAGGAACTACGCTTGAATTATATTATACATATCAACTATCGTGAAATTAACTTTAATTTGATTAGGTGTTTCGCACTTTACATTGCTCGCAGCAATTAACACACACACACACACTCACAATACTACACAAATAAAATCAATACAATATGTATAATAAATTTCAACACTATGCCATATTAATTACGTTACTCACCCAATCAATAATTGCTCGTGCATCCTAGATCATTAAGCATGGCACAATGTGTATTCTATTTGACGACATTCCATACACACACAAATTACCACAGAAATATTATAATTTCACTTTTCCCATGGATATGCACAGAAACATTCATATTTTCGCACAATTATCTGATTTAACACAACTGAATTAATTGCAGTAAAACACTCTTTTAAGCACTATTAAAAATCGACGTCGTTAGCAATTTCCCACAATCCAGTTGTGACGTATACCTTTGAAATATCATCAGTGCTCTGTCATAGCACTGGGTATTCAAAAAATGGGACACTGGCACAAATTCCATCTTGGTACACAAGGTCAACTTACAAGTACCATAACAATGGTATGTCTTAACACATTTCAACATGGGGTTTGATGTAAACAAAGCGTGCGAACCACTTATATATTTAACTATTTTATTTCTAATGTTCTAGTTAATTTATCAAACCCCCCGTGAATATTGAACATGTAAGCCATGCACAACCCATATAAATTTAATTTGTTGGTCTACAACGTCTCCTTCAAGTGAGCCCCTATTAGATGTTAAAACTGTGACAAAAACGCAAGAGCGTAGACAATAACTGTTTACAATATTTTTATTTTTGTATTTTAACTCCGTTCAAAGTTCACAATAACAGTGTGATCATACCTTTTAAACGTTAAAATATTTTAATAGGTGACCCTGGCACCCAATGTCTGTCAAAGCAAGACACTCAAATAAAATGATTAAAAAAATACACATTCAAAATATTGTTAGAATGAAATGTATTCCAAACAAAGGATTATAAATATATTATGAGTTCACTCTATACTCATTTGAAAGCAACAACAGAGATTAATAAATAAATTAGAATCATAATATCTTATGGCCTCTCAATTAAAATAATTCAAGTTGCAAAAGGAGAATCTTACTCTCAAGCACCACTATGGACGTTTAATTCATATTAAAGGAAAAGTTCATGCTTAGAAAATATTAAACAGCCAAACTTTAAATGGATTAAAAAGACTCTTCTGGTCTTAGTCTATTCAAAGCCCATCTGACCTAAAAATGAAACGTTCACAAAACATTAAAAAAATATAAATTAAAACTTATTTAAACAATTGAAGCACCAGCGATCTCAAATGAATGCACTTGCAGGTGGGCTAATTCGAGGCTCTCAAACTAGCACAAGTCGATGCGGTCCCAAAACTTAAAACTGTGTTTAGGTTATCAGAAAACATATTGATTTAAACTTGATTTTAAGGTTTTTGATACAGCAACATAAGTTATAAAGGGAGAATTTTACATTTTTCGTGATGTTAATGTTGCAGTGTGCAAGTATTAAAACAAAATTAAAGAACACACATGTGCCTTAAACGTACAATTGCCAACAGCACTGCATGTAAACAAGAACAATGGTCTTGTGCAACCAAAGCTTAGTCTAAAACTACCATGGTCCATGGATGGCACGTGGACGAGTCCACAGACATTGTTTGCAGAATTGTTTGAACATAAGATGTTGCTGTCCACAATTGTGATGTCTGAAACAGAGCTTGAAAAATCTGTCGCCAGATTGCACTAAATTTTTTTTGTTTGGGACAGTTATCAATATTTATGCATTGAGAAGAGTCTTTTTAATATTGATTCCCCATTTAAACACCATGGCTGCAGGTTTGTTTAGCAGAGCCCATAAGAAGGTGGAAAATGGCATGTCAGAAACATAAAAATCCTGACAAATTTTCAGCATTCTCTATAAATGAACTTTGTGTTATGATCTTCTAAACCTAACACAAAACAGGAACAGTATAAAAGATAGTGATAAAAATTGCCAACATTTTATGAATTCTCAGTAACGTTTCATAGTTTCCTTTTGTTGCAAAAGCAAATGCCTAATTGTAACATTTCAGAATTTCTTGTGTTGCGAATAACGTAAATATCATTTTGGAAATATTAATTTATATAAGAATGTGTATTGTACAAATTAGTGCATATCAACTACATGTTGTGAGTTTTCCAAAGCAAATGCCTAATTGTAACATTTCAGAATTTCTTGTGTTGCGAATAACGTAAATATCATTTTGGAAATATTAATTTATATAAGAATGTGTATTGTACAAATTAGTGCATATCAACTACATGTTGTGAGTTTTCCATCATTGTTTGATAATGAAAGCATCATTTTATGCAACAATACACTCGTGTCATCAGTTTGTGACAGTTACTCACTTCTCTCTGATTGGCTAAAGGTCATAATGCCATATTGCACTATAAAAATCAGCTTTAGAAATTATATTATAAATTATTGTCTGTTCTTTTATTAACCTTTTGATATAATGTATATATTTCTATATTAAACATTGTTCTGCACATCTTTATACTATACATTGTCAGCAACAACATATGTTTGGTGTTACTTTTAAAGTTATAAGTCAGTATTTTCAAATTAAAAATACAGATTGTGTGGGGTGTGTCCCCATATTAATAGGATTGTCTTTTCATTCCCTGCCCATGCCTACTTGTGAGTGCTCAGTGAATGAAAGTGTAGTTACACCTTTATCCCTCAATACAGGTGCCAATAGAATGGGAGTCTGTGGATGTTACGCCGGTGCGGGGTCCAGATGGCAAGTTTGGAATCCCCCAGAATGCCATAGACTCTGTCAACAGAAACAAAGTGGGTCTGAAAGGGCCACTGATGACACCTGTTGGCAAGGGTCATAGATCACTCAACTTGGCATTGCGCAAGTAAGGGCTATGCTTCCTGTTACTGCTTTGCAACTACTCATAGGTTGTTTAAGTTTAAATAGGCAAATTTGTACTCAATCTATGAAAAATGTCACTCCCATCTCCATGTAGGTATTTAAACAAATGCAGTGGCTGATGTGTGCTCAGAAGTTTATAACTAAGGGAAAGTAATTCCATGTCTTAACTATGAATTGAGAGTAAGTATTAGGTAAACATTTGTGAATACTGAAATGATTTCTTTTGCTTATTTTAGCATGCCCACACATAAAGGAAACAATAAAAAATTTGTAAAAATATTTAATTTTCTAATATCACAGTTCCACTTGAGCGACTCGGAAATAAAAGTGGTCAGGCCTATCACTACGGCAATGTTGATTTTACATATGGTGGAAGAATACACAGTGTGCATACAAGTAGATACTAAGCTGGTCTTTCAAAAGAGCTCAGTTTACTGTGAACAGCCTATACTAAATTTGTTTAGCCTTCCTTTCCTGTTTTTGTAAATAATTTATTTTTTATATAGCATGTGATGTAAATTTTTGCATGAGTGAAACTTAAGTATTACAATAATTGAGAAATGATGTATCTGTCATCTCTTTCATGTTTTAAAATATAGTCTAATAGCCAACAAACCAGTATTTAATGTTGTTTGCACTTTCACTTCACTCTCTATCACTGTTTTAAATCATAAGAAATTTTTAACATTTCTTTGGTACTCCTGGGAAGGAAATTTCAAAGCCCGACACCTTACAGTATACCATATTTCCATGGTTAATAGCTGCCCCTCCCCCCCCCCCCTGTCGCAGGCTGCCCTTATTTCAGAAAACCAATTTTGTGGTGATGGGGGGGTTTGTTATCCCACATTAAAATTTTTTTGGCAATTTGTGTTATATATTCCTTTAAAATAAAAGTTAGTTAATGTTTGAGATTTATATTCTTTTACATCACCTTCAATATCATCCATAATTTATGAGACTAAATATTTTACGAAAACAGTCCGTTTATTCAGATATGACACTATTTCATGCACAACTATAAATAAACAGGCAACCATAGATTACTACACACATTCTAGTTGTTAGAGTTCACTTCTCACCAAGCGCACTAGTGCTTGGAGGTGGTTTTGTCGTCAGACTACTGTAGCTTATTTCAAAGTGCATGTTTTACTGCTTGTGTAATCTTTGGAATGTGTTTGTTTACATCTTGTTATACAAGAAAAAAATGCTTAATGTATTTTTACAGTGCCGAAGTAATTTCGCGTAGGAGAAGAGTTCAGCTGTTGTGCATTTGTCTGTATTTCGTATTATTTCACATAAAAAATTGTAATTCGGTGTTATTTAGTTTTATTGTGATTTACCACAAAATTGTGCCTCTAAGGAATGTGTATTAATCAATATATTACGGTTTGTCACTTATTTGTCATAAATTCTTAGTCTGATAGAAAAAAACAGTTCCTTGTACAATCGACTCTCGGTGTATCGTTATTGCATGTATCGATAAATTGCGTCCAACAATTTTTTGGGGTCTCTGCAAAATCCCTACGTAAATAATGTTTACATAAACTTTTTTTTATTTATCGCATGGCGCATCGAACGAAGTATGTTTCTGATCCCTTCACCTAATATTTCCAGCAAATATAGTTTTTCAGCTGGTTGTTTATGCATACGTTTAGTAACTGGATGTGAAAAATGTTGTGTGCCACAGTTTATAACTGCTCTACGGTGCAAGACTGGCTTGCTACTTCCCCTACACGCCTGACAAAAGGGGAAGGTATTACCCATAACAACGATCGTGGCAACCTAGCATAATCTCTCTCACCCTTCTTTCTGCCTCTCGTAACGCACCTTTCTTCCTCCCCTCACATGCCATCAAGAGGGGAAGTTGTCGAGTAAAAGATAAAGCATGTCCTCTCTCGGCCACGCTCGCTTCGCTTGCCTTCCACACGCCGCCCGCCAGCAGCAGAGCAAAGTGTGCGCCTGGCGAACGTAATTTTATCAGGTTATGCGTCTCTCAAAATAGTTGCACCTAACATCACTTGTATTTCAAAGCAAATGGTTTCACCTGAAAATGTTACGCAATACATATTAACAAGGAATTATTATTTGTAAAGGTGTTTTCTTTTATGATTAAAGGTGGTTTTTCCCTGTAAAGTTGGTGTGTTGTATCTTGCATAAAATTAACATGATTTTAATACTTAATATATTTAACTCAAGGGACAGCATCTTCGCAAATAAAATTATATTCCCAGAAACATATACTTGAACTCCCCTTGTCACCAAAATTTTTTTAAACATAGTGACTATTATAAGTGTAAAATTCATTTTCAGTAACTTCTGCGGGGAAATCGGAAGATTTATATTAATTTTTTTCAATAGACACGCGTCTTTTGATTAAACTGATAAAATGTAAGGACCTATTCAACATCTTTTGCCATCTAATAATGGATACGCAAGCACCGAGCCCAGTGCAGTGTAACTTATGACGGAAAATCAGAGGACGTGGTTTTGAATGATTAATTATTAGACAGTAAAAAATCAATTGTAATCACCCTATTAATTTTTGTCTCAAAATTACAAGTTTTCTTTGCAGTAAAATGTAATTAATTACTTTAAAAGACAAACATTTTGTTCTCATGCGCAAGGTTCTGGCACACTGCAACAAGTAGCAGCGTAGAGCAGTAATCCTCCTGCCACCAACTCTCCCTCTGCCATCAGCCGCAGTGAACTCACTGCCCAATCGATAACTTCTCCGTGCCCTCTTATTGGAGGTTTTGAAATTTTTAAGGTCAGCTAGCATTTGGTGTCTGATTACAATCAATTATATACGTAATTTGAGACTTTTTTAAAATTTAAACAAGTTTAGGTGGAATGTTTTTTAATGTATAGTTTACAATAGTATTTTTTTCTAAAATTCCCATTTTTATTGTGTTTATTAGGTAAACTATTCACAGATAATGTACAGCTCTTGCTATACTTAACATAAAGCGTTATAAGGTTAGATATTTTATTGATGTACCTGTCAGAAACCGCAGTTACTGAAATCCTGCATGTATTAACTTTTTTTGGCCATCCCAGAATGATAGATCAATATTAAACTAGTTTTGATTTTCATAGTACATTGTTTTATTATATTTATTAACACTGAAAGTAAATTTTACTTCAATGCATGCAGCATCCCTGTTTCTGAGCCAAAATTTGAGCAATAAATGTGCATCTTGTAATCATGGAAACTGTACATAAAGGTTTTGTAGATGATGTGGGAATTTACTTAGGCATTTGGTTCTCAAAACATTAGCGGTCATATTTTTTCCATTGATACATAGTGTGCTTGAGAGAAAGTAGCTCTGTGTAACAGTTCAATGTTAGAACCTTTGAGGCAGTGGTGCCTTTGGAATAGAGATATGTGTTATTTAACGTAACTGTTATAAAAAACTGTTAAAATTTGGTAACACATTACACAAAGTAACACGTTCGATTGTTTATACAGTTATTTTTGGAACGTCTTGGATTGCATCGATGCCTGACTACTGGCCATGCGTAAAAGTTGTTTTTGGGAACGTCTAGCTTTGTTTACTTTCGTTCCTAACCTAACCTCGTACATCACAGCTATATTTAAACAAATCGTACTTCAAAGCAGACATTTTCTACCAGAGAAGTTTATTTTTGTGAACAAATATAATGGTAAACATGTGCTCACATACACCTTTTAGTATTCTTTATATTAATACTAGCTGACTCCTGCGACTTCGTTCGCATGATATTTTTGTAAAGTTATTAAAATAAAGCCCACCATAGTTTCACTAAGGTTTTATGTTAGCATGATATTTAGGACTTTGAATTGATCAAGCCACTTTTTTATTGGGTTCTCTAGCCACAGAGCTACTGCGGCCCCCTTTTTGGGTGCTCTAGCCACTGAGATACTGCGGTCCCACTATTGGGTGCTCCCCGCATATGTTTAAATTAAGTATTTGCTAGAACTGAGTGTGCGCGTGCGTAAAAGTTCCTTTTTGGAACGTCTTGGTTTGCATTGGGCACGAATGGTATTTCTTGAAGCGCCTAGTCTTGGAACACTGAACAACGTAATCGTTATATTCCGGAACATCGGGACAGGCGAGAAATGTTTTACAGTAACCTGTTACAAAAATAACATGTTCCTGGAATGTGTTACTTGTTTGGAACTGGAATGATGGAACACGTTACACAAAAGTAACTGTTTGGCCCATCCCTACTTTGGAAGGTGCAGTCATCTGCACTGGAGACATCCATAGTTCATGCAGGGTGTTCAGCAAGCAGGAAATCTGGTGTACAGGAATTTCACTGCCATGGGGAAAATACTAGAATTGTAGGCTGTCTTCGGTTTGAGCAATCCACTTCATTTGTTGGTCTTGAATGAATTTGCAATAGTGATTAATTTTAGCATATTTATTTCTACAAGCAATATTTAGAAGTAATTGAAGAGAGTTAGTGTAGAGGTTTTGACGGATCTCAGCGAGGTCTTGAGAACCTGGAATGCAAGGGTAGGGGGAATGAGCAGCAACTTTGTCAGGGAGCCTGCCAGAAATTATTCTGGGCCACCGTGCTGGAAGGTGAGCACACTAGCTACTACACCAATCACGTTTTCTGTGAGTGAGTGATGTGTGCAAGCACATGCATAAATTATTGGGTTTCCTTCATTAAGTTCATTCATGAGGTGTACTTTTGACAGTTTTTGATACTGCAGTGGTTTTTAATGTAATATTTTGAATGTATTAAAAGATTTTAATTGATATTGTAATCCTTGGTTAAAATGGCAGAACATACCGGTGATATGAAAATTGAAAAAAATTGCAATTACGTGTACATAGTTGATTCACGATAACTTCTGCCTTTTCTTAAGCCCTGCTAAATTTCTACTTTTGGTTACTAATTACGTATCCTTCTGCTACACGTAAACATAAACACTGCCATGTGACTTATACTTTTATATCTGTCAAATGCGTTGGTTGCTGTTTACAGTTGTTCAAAGAATTATGTCATACTGCAGAAACCATTCCCTACTAATGTACAATTTAAGCCTATAACAATATTTAGGTCAGCTTTATAACTATTTGTTACATACGATATAGCACGTTACCCATAATACACATTAATATTTGCCACGGTGGTGTTTGTTACAACTGTGGCGGAAACAATTAACCTGTTGTTATTAATATGTGTTTGGAATAAAAATTAAAACGAAGGGACAACCAGTTCAACGAAACTACACAGTAAGTTCAAGCACGCAACTCGTGTCGCTTATTTAATGTACATCGACAAACGTAAAAGATAGTGGTGAACATGCAAACACATAGGCTTACCGTAACGTTTATTCTGCTAATATTTACATGCATTGGTACTTACTGGTTTATAGGTTTGTTTTATTATTTATTTTATTTCATCTGGGTGGGCTTAGTGTTTCGTTAGGATTGTTGCAGACATTCAAATCACAGAAACATAAGCCTGTTACACAACTGTTTTTCAAACACCTAGCGGCAAAAGTACAACGTTGTGATAAACAGATGTATATATAAATAATTGACTTTGTCATAACATCGGTTCATGGTTAAAACATATAAACTTTGCACATATTTGAAATCCACACTCACCTAGCCGGTGTAACGATTACAACGCAGACACCGTGCTCGTTTACACGCTACACAGCGATCACAACACATATAACCCTGCCGTGGAAACACACATCACAACATTGTAACTTGACTAGGATATTTCAAAAACATGAATACGAACTTGATGCTTCGTTCAGAAATACGCAGGGTCATTAACATGTCGCCACACCACTGCCAGTCGTAAGGCACAATAAAAACTGGGAATAATTGCCCGCCATGTTGGGACAAGCACGAGGCTAGGGGAAAGCTAATCAAATTCTAGATTCTCCTTTCCACACCACATCTGCCAACCTGCTGTATTTGTAAGAGTCGTGCTATCACATCTAAATAACATATAATAGGTATTTAAACAATACAATCTCATTTCTGTTGTAAATTACAATTTCAAACATCATTATTGTTGCTGTAATTAATATGAAATGTGCTGAAATTAGAAATAACAAGATTTATACTTTCCTGCTAGACAGGTGGTACGAACTTCCCGAGAGAGAGAGACGAGAGAGTGACACGAACTGCTTTTCTTATTGAACTTTTATTCCGGACGGAAAAAAACCACTGTGTCACTATAGCGAGTCTATGCACAGTAATTTTCGCTGATATTTTTAACTGCAGCAATGAAATGTGTTTCCATCAGCGCTACCGAACAATACAAATATGTCAATATGCAATGTTTAATTTACAAATAGTGTACATAAAAACGAGGTTAAAAAAGATTGTAACTGCGAACAATTTCTTATCTGCCGTTGCCAATACGTCGCTGCTCTCACTGTTCATTCGTATTAATACAAAATGAATATTACAGGGTATAAAAGATACTAAGTAGATTATTAATCTATTCAAGAACACAGTACTGTAATGTTAATCACAGGGTTATATAACTGTGGAATGCAAGTGATTGATCACAATAGGTTGACATGTTACGCTTAGGGTGATTTTTCAAAGGTTCAATTCCAAAAGGCCGAAGAAAGCTTGAATAGACTATAGCAAGTGTTATTTTTATGGATGTCAAATTGGATTCCTCACTATATCCAATTTCTTTGCATTATGAGAATTGTGAGAATCTAGGGTCTGACTACCTCAATCTCAACTCTTATAAGTTATCAAATGAGGTGAGGTGTAACCATAGCACATTACAAGTTATGTCAAACCAATGTACTTACTATTTGAGGTAGAATAACAAATATAAGTTCCCGTGTCGTTATCTAAATAGTAAATTGAGACTCGTAACACTTATATGTAGAGGTGTGATTTTGTGGTAAATCGTGATAAAACTAAATAACACTTAAATACAAGTTAAACCGCAAAATAACACAAAATACATGCAAATGTGCGATCTCTCATAAAATGAGCTTTCTCCACAAGAAATTAATTCCTCTCCCATACACGAATTTACTTCAGCACTGTAACTAATCTAGACACGTGCGAGTCTGCGATATTGAGAAATACTGGAGATGAAAAAAATTCTTGATTTTGTCTCGACCATCCCGGAAATAGTTCTACATGCAACACATGCACTTAAATACGTTACTTTTTTTCCTTGAGTAACAAAATGTAAACAAACACATTCCAAAGACTACACAAGCAGTAAAACATGCACTTCAAAATAAGCTATAGTAGTTTGACGAAAAACCCACCTCAAAGCACTAGCAATAATGCGAAGTGAACACTCACAACTAGGTAGAACGGGTGCAGTAATCTATGGCCGCAGTGCCACATGTTTGTTTACTGTGCTGAAACGAAAGTGTGATATCTAAATTGATACGTTAAACAGACTGTTTTCATATAATCTATAATCTCATAGATTTTGGAAGATGCTGCAGCCATTGTAAAAGACCGGAAATTTTCTATCATGTTGACATTTTATGTAAAAAGAAAGGGCATTATATATATATATATATATATATATATTGGATGTAGATAATTTTTTTCAAAAACTTCTTGAAGTTTCCAGAAAAATGGTTTGTAAATTTGCTAAGATAATACTACTGTATTTCAAAATTGGAGCCTTTTAAATAATTAGTGCTTTAAAAAGTGTTAACTATGATTGCTTTTCGATAAATGTCTTGCACCCAGATATGGAGTGATTTATGTTGTAAATATGTGTTTGCGAGAAGGTTTGCAGATCTGCCAACCCTTATGATTTTCCCGTAATTTTTACGGAAAAGTTTGCACCTTACAATTTTGCTGGAACCTGCATATCTTACTGTTTTTCTCTTGGCCGGATTCCAAAATTCATGAAATAGCTGTGGCCAGGCTTTTAGCTTTTGGTATCTGTGAAAGTGTCATATATGTCGTATTTTCACAATAATTCAACATGGCTACTTAACCGGGAAATTGGGAAATATGGGTAAAAGCCCATGAATTTTCTTGAGTGCTCAGAAAACTTAAAAATGCCAGGAAGTTTTCTTTGAGTTTGGAATATGCATGTGCGAGAGATTTTTTTCATGTGCCTGTGCTGCAAGTAATACATTGTGGATCAGCAGTTGTTAATATTCACTCCCTACGTAGTCTAATTTTGTCTCGTTTTTAGCTAAATAAAATTTTAAGGTGATTTTTATGTTCCTATGTGGTGCATTATTATATTGATACTGGTGCCAGTAACTGTCAAAAGCGTACATAAGTTGGTTCCGCAAAAGAAAAAGAAGAAAAATGGTAGCCTCGAATTGGACTGGGTGCAGCACTTCGATCAATAACTTGCTCAGCATGCATTCAGTCATATGATAACGGAACACGAAACACGGTGACTACAGACCATTGCAGCTAGACAAATGCCAATGTTGTTTGTGTTTATAGACTACAATTATTATTCAGTGTTTGAAAGTCATTAATATTGTCTCTTCATGCACGTAATTTGTGTTAAATAGTGAAAAGTATTTGGAGTCCATACTGCAGTCCTCCCCCCCCCCCCCCCCCCACCTTCTTACACACACACACACAAATTATGTGGCACGAAAAGTCGGTAGATGTGAAGCGTATTCTATTTGTGGTCATGAAGAGTTAAATGTTGAAAATGTTTTTAACGTTACTATAATTGACAGATAATAGCAAGGTTGTGTAAACTTTGCAGTTGTGTTTGCATGTCCACTGCACATTGCACATTTTATTTTTTGGTCTGGGAGTCAAGCATTTCATGCGATGTCGGATTGATGCTAAGACAATGTATTATAAAGTTGATGGGTGTTAATATCTTCTTATTTTAAAATTTTTATAATGATTTGCCCAAAATACATCAGCTTGAGTTTGTCTTCATAGCCTGGTGCACATACATAATAGCTGTAAGATGTGTGGAAAGCAAAAACAATACATTGCAAGTATTCATATCTGCGTTTTTTTTTAGTGTGTGTCTCTGTGACAAGTATTTGTCGTGATGGAAAAAGTGACATTACAAATCATGTTAAAAGTGCATGTTTGTGCTTGGAAATTCTTTGAATGATTACCAGAATTTTTGGGTTCATGTGCTTGATTTTGTAACTTGGCGTAATGTGCGGACAGTGTTGGAATATTTGGTAATTAGCTGAATTTTTCTTTTAAAAAAATAATGTGTTAGGTTACATGTAATATTCTTGTGTTCTTAGTTGATTCATGATGCTCAGAAGTATGTATTGTTCAGGGTGTCCACCTGCACGGGAAAGTGAAGGAATTTCATGCTACTGGGAATTTTCTCCTTGGCCAGGGAAAATTTTGATAATTGCTTTTCTCAAAAGTTGTTAGTTGTGTGGATACATGATTTATTTTATCTATATATTTATTATAATATTTTAAAATTTCAATTTTTAAGTTTGTGAACTAGCAATAATATGTATTTGCCAAGTGAAA
Source organism: Dryococelus australis (assembly GCA_029891345.1). Lineage (NCBI taxonomy): Eukaryota > Metazoa > Arthropoda > Insecta > Phasmatodea > Phasmatidae > Dryococelus > Dryococelus australis. Next base: position 154,588,334 of record CM056996.1, read on the forward strand.
TATATATAATAATATATAATAAAGCAATTACATGTTTGTAATGGTCACAGGCATGATGTCAATAGCGTATAACGCAAGAAATATCGTTGGGCTGAATAAAATGTTGGTTCTGCTTGCTTGGTCTGGTGCAGTGTAATTTAATGCAACGTAACTGATAGCATTTTTGTTTGGTCAGCGGTGGAAAAATATATTTGAAAGCTTCTGTCCTAAAAATATGCTAGGGAAAATGGTAAGATTCTGCCTGAAAAACAGGGAAAAGTTAGGGAATTCCAAAATGGAATTTCAGTGGACATCCTATAGTATCTTACATTTGTAGTTCACAAGAAGTCCTTTGGGACTAGGTGAGAGTGCTGTGCACAGCCATAGTCATCAAACATTTGAATGGCACAAAACTAACATGGTGGCTTTCTATATGTTCATTGACAGTACAGCTCTATGGTGTGGTGCGTTGGATATGATAACAGTGTCATTAAACTGAGATCTTGTCATTAGCACAGTTTTATTTAGCCACAGTATATTTGTGAATAGGGTTTCATAAGTGCTCTGCCATGTCTGGCCTTTAACAAGGCCATGGTAGTTGCGATCACGGCACGAGTATGCAATGGTAATCCGCTACAGCACTTGGCTATTCTTACACATTTGCAACTCATAAGATTGCAGTAATTTTATCGAGAATATCTGTTGCTCAAAATAGTTGGTTATCACTGTAGAAGTTTTCAAATTAGCTCAAAATAGTTGCAGTTATCACTGTAGAAATTTTCAAAGTACTTTTTGATTTGACTCTATTCATGACACACACACTGCAGTTCTCAATAAACTGATGCTCTGGAAGGGTCTATTTGACAGCTTTTGCATGTGCATGAAGTATTTGTGCAGCTAATGTCTTGACCAGAAGTAGAATGATGTAATAGGTACACTGATGTGCATGCTGTGGGAGATCAGAACAACTTCAATCAAGCATTTAGCATATTGGTAGTTTGTTTCACACTGGTGTCACGTTAAGTGTACATATTAACAAAACCAAGAATTGTACTAGCGAGAAATACAAAAACTGTTCAAGTAAAGTATATGTAATTACATTATTTGGAACTGTATGAACAAGTGTATTAGAGCTACTAAGCAGTGCCAATTACAGATTTATTCCCGGAACTGTAACGCAAATAGCTCCAGAATATTGTTTGCACACAAATTTGTGGTACTCTACTTCTTGTAGCATAACTGGAGGAAGCATAGTAGTCCTCATGCATTTACCTGTTTATTGTGAAGTAAGTTAGTTATGAAACAGGTAAATTATTGCAGTCCTATATGCTCACATCATTTGCCTTGTGGGAAGCAGCATGACACAAATCAGTTTGCTTAATATTGTCAATTTTCTTCAATAGACATGTCTTAATGAATCCACCAAATAATTCAGTTTATTTATAGATCCAATAAAAATGTTAGTCAAAATTGCAAGAGGCTACTGAAAATGAACTCCATGCTCAGTAAGTCTCTTGACGTTCAAACAACTTCTGGTGACAACTGGAGATCACGTATACTGTATAGGAGCCATGGTGGCGGCTGAGCGGTTAGACTGCTTGCCTTCTACCAAGGTGAACCGGGTTCAATCCCCGGCCGGGCCACTCCTGAATTTTTGCAAGTGGGATTGTGCTGGAAGATGCCGCTGGAGTGTGGGTTTTCTCAGGGATCTCCCATTTTCCGTGCTCTTTTAGTGCGACACTGCTCCATTATCACCTCATTTCACCGTCATTGGCTCTCGAGATCTCGTTAAGAGCTGCCCAGATCTTTCAATTGGAGGGGTATCGTTGCATTTGGAACGTGCTGCCTATTGAGTAAAATTAATATTTGGTTTTAAAAGCATGTTAATTTTATGCCAGATACAATTAAACACACACTTTAAGGGAAACAAGACTTTAAAAGGCAAAAGAAGACATCTTTGCAAAAAGTAGTTACTGTGTAACATTTGCAGGTGAAACCATTTGCTTTTCAGTGAGGGATGGTTTATACTGGTACTTTGAGCTATATTAAAACCTCATTTCCACACTGCAATATATTCTATGCTATGAAATATATGCATTTTTCTTATACATTGTCCACTTATAGATAATTCTCTCGTGTTATCTGCTACTGTAATACGGTGATTTCCATAGTTTAATATGTTTACTTTCAGTATTTTATGATTTTTAATTAGAACTGTTAATTGGGGTCCACCTAAACAAGACTTAATAGTTAGGTATTCAAATATTTTTTCAGCTTAAAAACGCTCTTAATATTTTCTCTATATCAACAGTATAATTATTTGGAAAATATGTATAAGGTAATTTGTGAACATAATTCAGGGCCAGCTGTTAACCTGTATTAATTTTATTTGATTATGTTAATCAATATTCAAGTTACCATAGAAATGCTTACAAGTTGTTTTCTTTGCTATGTCTCTACTCAAAAATTAAATTTTTAGCAAGACCCCTTCCAATGGTATATGTTGTATTCAAGTAATGTTCAGCAGTGAATACATACTTAAGTGTTGATGATATTGAACATATATATTTATAAGCAATATCATGGAAATCAACAGCTTTGCAGTTTTTTCATACAATAGATGGTAAGCAAAACATTGAAATATATAATTAACATTTAATAATTTTAACTAAAATTTTTTAATCAATTCTTATAATAAAAATAGGAATTCTGGTCAACAGTTTACTTTCACACGCTGACTAAATATTAGGTAATTTTTCAGTGACTAACTGGTTACGCCACAAAAGCTAACTAAATACAGTACACATTTACTTTATTTTTAGTATCTGTTGTTTTGTTTGCATCGTTTAATCCTCTAAATGTATAGTTGGATTAGAAAGGACTTATTAAAGTCCCCCAATGTAATGCCTGAATTCTTACAAACTAACCTATGACCTAATTTAAACTAACACCCATGCCTTATCTAGAATTCAAAACTAAAATACCCCAGAGCAGTGGCGCACCAACTGACTGCGCTACGGAAGAATGGCTGTAGATGTATGATAGTTAAGTACTGTAAATTTTTACCCATGGTGTATTTTTATTTTCAAATTTTGATATTTTCTCCTTTTTTCAGAGTTATCATAAATATAATTTCTTAGTAAACCTGTAATGAAAATTCTGTTTCTTTGTAGAGAGTTCAACTTGTATGCAAATGTGCGGCCATGTCGCTCACTGGAAGGCTACGAGACGCTATACGACCATGTGGATGTGGTCACAATCCGCGAGAACACGGAAGGCGAGTACTCTGGCATTGAACACGAGATAGTGGATGGTGTGGTTCAGAGTATCAAGCTCATTACAGAGGAGGCGTCGAGGCGTGTAGCAGAGTTTGCCTTCCAGTATGCCAAGGACAATGGTCGTCACAAAGTAACCGCTGTACACAAGGCCAACATCATGTGAGTCCACTCTTAGTGAAAACTGTTGGCATTTAGCTGTGTTCATCTCACGATTTATCTGCTGCCAATTATTTTTTCCTCAGTAAATAGTTCCTCATACTATACCAGTTATTTTTTAATGCTCTGTCATATTCCATTGTAAGTATTAAGTGAATATACTCATTTAAAACCAGTACTTTTTTGTTTTCTCTCATTATGGTACATAGTACCATTCTGTCCACGAGATGAAATACATGTGAAGTGTAGGATTACAAAGAATATCAACAATGATTTTCCTTCTCCCCTCCCCACTTGCTATAGACACACAAAGTGGCCCTTTCTCCCCCTCAAATGTTATCTTGCCTCTGTTCATCTATTACATGTAAACTTAAAACAGTCAATATCATACCTGATTTTTCAAATTATTTGAGATTATGAAATTATTTTCTGCAATTGTGAACTGCTGACTGTATAACCTTCAATCTTTCAAATTAAGTTAAATAAAGGCAGTTTAGATTTAGAAGATGAATCATTCAAATGGTTGACAGCAGTAATTTATAGTGTTTATGTTCAGTTTTCTTCTCTGTGCACATAGAGATGGATGGCAAATAGAACTGTTTTTCTCAGTTACCGGTGAATGTATAACGAAACCTCTTATTTACATTATCAGTATTTATGTTTTACTGCAGTTTGCACCATTTTCTTCAGGTCCTGTTTTTGTGCCATAAGAAGTAATGTAACACTTTCCCTCAAATTGTATCACAAAATTTATGTTGCTGCTATTAACGCCTTGCAAAACATATACAAACAGTTTATTTACATCTTTGTTTCTCCATCACAGATAACAACCACAAGGTTTGTAAACCTTTTGAAAACACAAATTTTTACTTCATGAAACCACCATTTCTTTTTATTTGAAACCACCGCTTTTTGCCATTTGTAAACACTGAATAATTCCCATCCCTAGTAATATGTAATTAATTCTTCAAATCACAAAATCTGTAAAGTACATTTCCTTTTGACAGCCAGTGAATCTGTGTGGAGGACCAGAGTTTAAAGAAGTGCTTCTGCTTCCTATTGCTTTTGAGAAGTCTAGTTTTTACTGCCTCACTTTTAATTTAGTTAACCATATAACACTGAATTTAATCCTTCCAAAGCAGGTAGGATTGGTTCTACTTAAAGGATGAACTGCTGTAGTCTACGTGGCAAAACAGTGTGCTGCGACCCAAAAGAGTTTCAGAACTCCTAGTGTAGAATGTATGCTTTCGTAGTATTGCATGTGTTGACAGATGTAAGTTACCAATAATTTGCATTGAAAAACTATGTTGAACAGAAGTGTTGGTGTTTAATGAAAAATGAACTGTAGTTCTTAGCAAGACCTGTGATTTTTTCTAACAGCAGGGTTGCTATTAAATTACAAAATAGCTTCTTGCAGGAAGGTGAGTACGGGGTAATCACTTAGCTGTGGGATGTTTGCAGGCGTATGTCAGATGGGTTGTTCCTGCACTGCTGCCGAGAAGCTGCGGAGAAGTTTCCTGATGTTCAATTTGAGGAACGCTACCTCGACACTGTGTGCCTAAACATGGTGCAGGATCCCAACAAGTATGATGTGCTGGTCATGCCCAACCTATATGGAGACATTCTGTCTGACATGTGTGCCGGTCTCGTGGGTGGCCTGGGGCTCACTCCCTCCGGCAACATAGGCCTCAGTGGGGCACTCTTCGAGTCGGTGGGTTTATTCAAAAGTGAACACTTTTGTAATGTGATTTGTTGGTCATGATCAGGGTTTTGTAAAATTTTAGTGCTAGTTTAGTTGCATGTTTGTTTTTAAAGCTCAAAGGATATCAAATTGCAAATAATTTATTGGTTTCATAATTTTTAATAAATAATTTTGTAAGTTGTTACACTTCAGCTGCACACGTCACAGCTCACAGAATTTCTTTTCAAAATTACTAGCTTTTGCAAGTTCAGTATTGCAGATAAGTTGTGAGGGTAGTTTATAGAAGTAATTAGGGGTGGGAGAAGCTTCGAAAATTCGAATAAAAAATTTTCTATATTCGGCTTCGTATTCGAAATTCAATTTTTGCTTGGAACTTCGAAACAAAAAAATATGTTTGGGCAACTTAAACTATTTATTATTATTCGCCCAAAAAGCAAAAGAAGACAACGTGTGCTTAATAATATCAATGTTTTCATCCCACGTTTGCCACACACAATGCTAGTGAAACGTGAATACATAATCTCAACTCAACAGAATGACAAACAAATTTGTCCAAACTGCATTTGGTGTAAAATAATTGTCAGTATCTAATTTTACTCACAATATAGCAAAACGGAATTATCTGGGGAAAATCTTTTTATATTACTATACACTTTATTAATTTTCCAAACTTAATTCGGCACCTCACATTTTAATCTGTTTTATATGATTATTTTCCTCATATATTTTGCAGTGTGATAAATATAACATTAAACTGCAAGTTCTGCAGACTTAACTGCTGTGAAAAGTATGAAATTGAACCCACTGCTATTCAGATCTCACTTTTTAATAATGTAATTTTAAAGAAACTGGAAATTGTTAGTAAAATACAAGTGTAGTTTCTTGTCCGAAGTATTGTATAGACTCTTTACGTACGCGATTATGATTTGGTGAATCAAATTTAGTCGAGAAAATTGATTTTTCCGTGTATTCACAAACGGATTTGAAAGTTTGTCATATAAGCAAAAAAAAAATTGTACGTTATATATTATGTAACTTGAGCCATTTTGTTTCCCAGCAAAGCACTTCCTCTTTGCAACCATTTGCAAATTAATCGGATTAGGATTAGCCATTAATCAGATTAGCCCTTAATCCGCAAACACTATTTTTAGACCATCCCATCAATGTGTCATTCACATAGAGAATTAGACTACTCAAGGTTCATGTCTCTGGGTAACATCAGATAAGGGGACCTTTGTCAAAGTTGACAGGTACAGTCTCAGCACTACAAAAATACACCATAGGACTCACAGTATTTAAGCATGAAAAGTATTTGTCAAAATCCTCCCTAATGGCATGCCAATTTTGAAGGATTAACTGCTTCTTGAGTAAAAAATTATTAATAGAAGTCCGTAGTAATGTTGTGCATATAACACAAACTGAAATACTGAACTAGCAGTGTCACACATTTATGGTATTTGTGGTCTTAGGTTTTGAATTGAAGATGACCCCTTATTTTATCTATTGCTTTTCTGTCAAAAAAAACCTCGTCTACCTTTTGGGTAAATACGGTACATGATTAAAAAAATATAGATTTTTTTGCAAATCGGTGGAAAACAATTTTTTCCTGCCTTTTACCTATCTTGTAAAAATGTACGTAATTATTAAATTTATTTAAAAAATATAATTGGTGCAATGTATACTTGTCAACAAAACACTTTAAATTGATATTTGATTCAAATTCGCCAATATTTTAACAAATTTGCTTCGAAGTGAAATATCCAGCTTTGCCCACTCCTAGAAGTAATTAATAACTTTGTAAATGAATGAGTGAACAAATCATTAAATAAAAGAAAACCGTAAATAATTTAAAGAATTTTGAAAAATCAAAAATTAAGACAAAATAAATAAATATCTTATGAATAATTGTAAGCCCATTTCATGAATAGTGCATTCAGTACAGTAGAAGCCTACTGATACGACCCCTCGTGGTTTCTGGGAATATGATAGTTAGTTGAAGATAGTTGTAATAGAAGGTGTGGGAAATTTTGGGCCCATTTTGACCCAACCCCAACCCTTGCATTTCAAAATTTGCCATTTCAATCATCTTTGGCACGAAAATGACAAGTCTTTTAAATTGAACATAAACCACGTCCTCCGATTTCCCCTGTCGCGAGTTGCACTGTACTCGACTCTGTGCTTACCTATCCATTATTAGATGACAAAGGTGTCAAATAGGCCCTTACATTTTATCAGTTTACTGGCTTTTGCCCGTGACTTCGCGCGTGTTTATAGGGATAAATAATGGAGTTTTGTGACACTAAGCCAGTATTTGGTTTTCTACCCACTGAGTTACTGTGGCCCCACTATTTTGTGCTCTAGCCCCTGACCAACTGTGGCCCCGCTGTTGGGTTCTCTAGTCCTTGACCAGTAGCTGCCCCACTATTGGGTTCTCTAGCCCCTGAGCTTCTGTGGCACCCTTATTGCGTTCTCTAGCCACTGAACTTCTGCGGCCCCTTTATTCGGTGCTCTAGCCACTTAGCTACTGTGGCCCCACTTGGAATAACTAGCCACTGAGCCACTATGGCTTTTTGGAAGTAAATGTTTTCAGTCCATAGACAACAAAGAAAGGGAAAAAAATGAAAATTTTTTAACAATTATTTTTTTATGCAGTAATCAATCCTAAGAAAAGCTTAATTCAGTATCTATTACAATAAGAATTTTTCTGAAGGAATGAGATATTTTTCTACAGTAAAAAGTAGCCTATGTCACTCTTCGACCCTTCAACTATACCTGTACAAAAAAAATCATGTTGATCCGTTGCTTTGTTTTGACGTGAAAGGACACACACACACACTTTCGCATTTACATAGTAGTAAGGATTCAAAAGAAGTGTGTATTGAAATTAATTAATATAAATCCTCTGATTTCCCTGCAAGAAGTTACTGAAAATGAACTATAATACAAGTCACTTGATGTACAAACAATTTTTTAGTGACAAGGGGAGATCAAGTATATGCTTCTGGGCATATAATTTTTTTCGTAATGATGCTGCCCCTTGAATTATATAAATATTACATTTTAATATCATGCTGATTTTATGCCAGATACAGAGAGACCTTATGGGAATAATTGTCCTTTATTCACAAAAGAAAACATCTTTGCAAATAATAATTCCTCATTAAGTTGTTTAGTGTGACATTTTCAACCGAAACCATTTGCTTTTAAATACAAGTGATGATAGGTGCAACTATTTTGAGCGACAAATAATCGTGTTGAAATATCTACATTCACCAGGCACACATTTGCTCTAGGCCGACGTGTGAAGGCTAGCCTGTGCAGTGCAGCCGAAACTTATTTTTTCCTTTAGGGGGACATCAGTTTTCCCTCTCGGGACTCTAGGCATTTGAGGGTAGGAAGGAAGGTGTGTTTCTGAGAGAGACAGAAAGAAGGGTGAGAGTGAGGACACCAGGTCGCCCTAGGTTCCCCTCTCGGAGGCGTGTAAGGGAAGTAGCAAGCCAGACTCGCATATCGCACCATGCCACAGTGTCAGACAGGCGCTTTGGGAGAACACTAGACGAAGCATCGCAGAGCAGTTATAAAGGGCTGCACACGTAACGTATTTCACATCCAGTTACTAGAAGTTTTCATAAAAAACCAGCTTGAAAACAATTGTTGTGGGAAATATTAGGTGAAGGGACCCAAAATATACTTTGATCTATGCTCCATGCGATAAACAATACAAGCTGTTTATGTTAACATTATTTACACAGTGATTTTTACCGGTACCACACAAAATTGTTTGTGGGTGTGGTTTATCCATATATCGAGAGTTAACTGTAGATTTTTTGTGAATGAGGATATCGTTAGCAACCAATTATCATACACTGGTCATGTCATCTTAGTTTCCTCTGACAAAAATGCTGGTAAATTATTAAACTTCTATTACAAATGCCTTACAGAAAACGGCTAATGCATGATGCTTTTTGAATAAAGTAATTTTTACAACTTCAGCTCCATCCCTAAGGTCCCTTGTACGGAGTTTGAAGGTCCCTTGTACGGAGTTTGAAGGGTAAATTTATTACGTTAGTATATGAGATTATACTGTCTGCCTCGCAGATTGATTTATTCACCGGTGCACCATAATCATGATTAGAGGACAAGTGTGTTAATTTACTCCCTGCTATATCACTCTAGTTGTAATAATACTAGTTTTTTTTTTTTCCCACATCCCCTTCCAGCCAGCGATGTCACAGAGGCAAGTCATGCATTTGTATCCCCCATTCAGCAACCACCCCTCGCCGTAGTGGTAACAGCCATTAATAGTTGGGTAACTGCTTACAATTAGTATAAAAGCTGAGATGGCCCACGTCTCAAATGCCATTCTTCATTCCCAGCGCCCGCTGCTCAGGAAAGCGACTCCCCATTCTTGGTTTCTACGGCCAGTCGTTTTAACACTTAAGTTTTTTATTGTTACCGCTGTTCTAGCACGCGTTGCTCAGAACCTCCCCCAGTACATCAACAATCTTGCGGTAGGGTGGTTACGTCAGTTAGGAGATATCCGCTATATACCCTGCAGCCTTACACCCCCCTGCAGTTATGCCCGTAGCTACAGTGGCTCCTTTCCTATTCTTTTTCAAGGCTAACATCCTGTCGTATCCACTTAGTTTCCCAAGTATGTGTCAGTGATCATACGAAGTCGTTCCTGCAACACACTGCAAACAATGCAAGAGTTTATTCTCCAATAATACTTACCACACATACCTTGTTTTGAGTCTGTCGTGTCTACCGGACAATCTCACTAAAGCTTTCAAGGTTTAAAGTCTGCGCCGCTGGCCCAAATGTACAGGGTTCGTATGGTCCTTAGAAGTCCGTAAAAAGTCCTGGATTGCTGTATTAGTTTTTAAGGGCCCTTAAAAGTCATTTTTTTGCATGGTCCTTAAAAGTCCTTACTTTTTACAAGCTCCTTTAAAGTTCTTAATTTTTCATTAATTTCTATAACAATAGTAGTTCAACAAATAATCAGATTCTTGATGGTGTGAAAAATTGTAAATATTACCTTAATTTCTCGTAAAGAAACATAATATTTAACTGTGTGCTAGTGAAAAAGTCTTTGGAGAAATTGCGATAGTTGCAGTTGAATCAGTTTTTGACTAGTGAGATTCGAGAGTATCGAATGAGACTTCGACTGAGTTTCAAGACATTAAAATGGCGTGTTTTTGTTGTGGGATGCTACCCGTCGGTTTGCTAAGAATTTATTTAAAACTGAATTGTGAATTTTGGTAGGCACAAAAATTAATAACCAAGACTTTTAAATGCGACGTAAAACATGTAATGTGTGAGATGCATTTTTTAGTATATGATGCATAGAATATATTTGTTAGGGATGTCAAAAGGTAATTCCTCGAAACTCTAGATTATTACAGGTATAGAAGAATTGAATGGTTAATTTTTATTAATCCTCGTCCATCTTCACATGATTTTTTTAGGTTATGTTGCACAGCAACAGATCTTTGGTTTTCCAAATATGCTGAACCCGTACCGAACTCGCATGCTTTGACCGGAATTAACTATTCAATGATGGTTTGACTATGAAATAATAAAGTAGAACCTCGATTATCCACGATAATACAGGTGAAGAGAGAGTTTTATAATCAAAACTTTCTGTTAGTCGTTTTTATCTTGATGGCTGCCATGTGGCAGACTGCTATTATCAGTATTTGGCTGCCCAATTTCACTCCGATGTCACTCTGTGTGCTGTGTGGCACTGCTTTAATGGGAAAACTGCACTCTTTTCTTTTTGTGCACTTTCTGACATGATTCAGAGTTCTACATGTATACTGTTGCAAGAATGCTACAAACACATGGATATCTACTGCACAATATCTAAACCTGTAAATGTCTGTGTAGACGAAACACTAAAACAAACTGGCAGTCACAGATGAAAGGCCACCGCCGCACACACTGATACTGTTGGAGATATGTTGTTTCTCAGAATTGTTGCGATCAGCGTTATTTGACAAGCCAGGCACCAGAAGTCGGTGTCGGTCTGCAACTATAGTCCATTCCCCATTGGAAGCAACTTTCTCGGAGCCCTGCTAAATATCTACTTGCAGGCCCGTTTTGTATCCTGCCAAATGTAAACTAACATTGCCATTGTGTGTGTATGTATACTTTCGCTACACCTAAAAATAAACATTGAAATGCGACTTCTACTTTTATACCTGTCAAATGTGTTGTTTACTGTTTACAGCTTTTCAAAGAATTCTGTCATATCTATTTCAAAAATCTTTTTGTACGAATATTCCCAGTGTAGGCCTATAACATTATTTAGGTCGGTGTTATGGCGTTATAAAAATTCCTGAATTAATTATAGTTTTTACAGTTACGTTACATTAACATATTTGTTTTCCATGACATAGCACATTACACGTAATGCATGTTAATATTTTGCCGTGACTGTGTTAAACATTGTTACAACTGCAGGGTAATGAACTGCAATATTTAACTTTTTGTTATTGGTATGTGTTGGGTTATTTCTTTAAAAGGACAGCCTCATTTTGAATAACAAAGAAATAGTCCAATAAAAAAAGAGACATTAAAATCAAGCACTCAAGTCGTGTCGCTCATTGTTTGTCATACAAACTTAAAATATAGCGGTGAACATGCACTCAATAAGCCTACCGTAACTTTTATTCCGCTCATACTTATATGTATTGCTACTTACTGTGTATTAGGTTTATTGAAATTTATTGGGGCTTGGCTTGGTTATTTTGTTGGGATTGGTGGTAAATCACGTTACACCTTGGGCAAAGGTACAACGTTGTGATAAATAAACAGATGAGGATGTAAATAAATAACTTCGTCATAAAACCAGTTCACGTTTACAACGTATAAGTAGATCACATCAAATATTTGAAATCACGCACACACAGATCTAGCGTAATGATCACCACGCAGCCACAACATGTTATTTCACATGCAGCGGTTAATGAAACACACCGTAACAGTATATTTATTATTGCCGCGGAAACACAGATTTTTCACAACCTCGTAACTTGCTTAGGTATGTTTAAAAAACACAGTGTCTACAAAACGTGATGTAGTAATTTGAATTATTTTTTGGAGTAAGTATAATTTACACTCCATTTCGTAAAACAGCAACATGCCATGTCATCATGGCTCGCCACGTTTTGCCAACTTCACATATGGGACAAGCGTTAAACCATGATATTGAAACTATCTAATCAGTGTCTCCTACAATAGATTTGTGGTGAAATGAAGAATCACGCACTGGAATGCTCCCACTTTCCTGGTCAACATACAAGCTCAGCTATTTACCATAAGTTGTGTCAGCTGACATCCAACTGGGGTACTACTCTATTAAGCCACCATGTGAATTACAGTCCAGAAAGCTGGCTTTTAAGTAAAATCAGTTCCATTTTCTATCTTGTCTTAACTACTTCCACATAGAAAATGTATTTTCAATTCAGGATATTAGGAAGCCATTGTCTAGTTTCAGTTTAGGCTGGAACCTAAATTAAGCCACCTTGGGAATTACAGTTCGTAGAGCAGTATTTTCAGTTTGGAAAATGTGGTGCTCATTGTCTAATTTCAGTTGGACATATTCCGAAATGAAACCATCTTGTGAATTACATTCTGGAAAGTGGGATTTTATGTTAAATCAGTTCAATTTTAGTCTTCACATTTATTATAGCCACACTGAATATTTAATTACAGTTTGGACTATTGGGGGAACATTATCTAATTTCAATCTGAACTTGCATCAATATTAAATTATTTTACGATTTTCAGTCCTGTGGAATGTCTTTCGCGTACTCCAGTTCAATTCCGTGTCCGGAGTTAACTGTGGTTCCAATTGCTATTGAAATCCGAAGGGATCTGAACTGAAATATTTTTCCTGATTAATTTTCACATGAATGGATTTTTCCTTTCTCAGTTCAGCAACTCCGGAATGAAATTTAATTCCAGATACATAATTTTCATATCCAGTTCAATTTTGGTGCCAGTCAGCCAGTCTGCTAGGTGAAGTGCACCATGCGAGCAGTTACAAGGTACAGTCTCGGAGGAGGATAATTTTTACCACACCTGGTTTTGGTTCTATGAGGAAACCTACTAGGCCTACTTTGTATAACGGCAAAGTGCCGAGACACAGTTAAGTTCCCCTTAAATTTTTTGACATTTTAAATATCCGTCGCAATACTGGCATCACGTTGGTCAAGTCATCCTCAGTTGTTAAAACCCAATCTACTTACAAACTCATGTCCAGTTCCAGAGCAGATGCTCACGAGGCCCCTGTTTAGTGACATTAACCCAACGTGGTGGACACCTCCTAGCTGGCGCATGTTTTACGTGATATAAATTTATCTTGGGCTCGTGTATGAACTCCGACCCACGTTAGTAATTTAATTTGAACATGAAGTATTGTGTTTAACCCGTTAGCATTTAGATTGGACTTGACTAGTGAATCTAACCTAAACCCTGAGGATGGAATACGACAATAGTTATGCTTTCCTAGGAACTATTGGAAAAATGTATCTTTAATAGGTTGGGAATCTGTTTTCATTGTGTTTCATAGGCTGATACCATAATCTGCATTTAAAGATGACATTAATTAATTTAAATATTTGCTGCATTGCATTTGTTTAAGAATTAGTTTTCCTGCCATATTTATCACCTAGTGTACAATAAATGCTATTGCAAATATTTATGATTATGTGGGCTATAAAATTCTGGACCTCAACGTAAAATTTTTGTTGTAATTTTAATTATCTCATTTTTTTTTATTTCTAAATAATTATTGTTAGTGCTTTAAGAACTACTTTTGGATTCTTAGCAGTAAAGTGCAAATATTTAAGCTCTACTTGGTTACATAAAAAACTACTTGCAAATAATCAAGACTCAACTTGACTCAAACTTATCATCATAATATTCGACTCGACTCGGACTTACCATTATCAAATTCTACTCTACTCAAATTAGACGGATTATTATAAAATTTGACTGTACTCAACTTAAAAATTTGCATACTCGCCCATCTCTACTTGAAACCCATTTCAATGGAAAGAACACTTCCAAAAACGATATGCTACAAACTTATTCTTGCATGTGGTATTATTGATATTTGAATTTGAAATGTATAGAAATATGGAATCGGTTGCGTGGTGATAGTGTGTTAAATGTTTTCTGCGTGTGTTTGAAGTCGACACATTGCATTGCTGTTGGATGAACACATATTTTAGTGTGTAAAATTTGTGTCAATAGTTACATATTTATAAATATGTAAGTTATGAGTCTTTCAGTGTGTTCTCAGGGAATTATGTGATATAAACTGTCAGAAACACTGTGCTTTTCTTTCTCGTCACAGTGTAATACAGTCTGAATTCCCTGTCTGGAAGTCATCTCTTAACACTCTTGTGAGGTGAATGAATTGAATAAATAGCACTAAACAGTAATTTCTCTTTTTTGGAGATGTAAATCGTACATACACATAGCAGTTGGCATTGTAGTTGTTAAAGTAGTAGTTTACTGCTGCAGGTGCACGGAACAGCACCAGACATAGCAGGGCAGGACAAGGCCAACCCCACTGCACTGCTCTTGTCTGCAGTCATGATGCTACGCTACATGGAGCTGAACAAGTTTGCAGACATGATAGAGAAGGCTGCCTTTGACACCATCAAGGAAGCCAAGTACCGCACAGGAGACCTGGGTGGCTCTGCCAAGTGTTCAGAGTTTACAGACGAGATTTGCAAGAAGGTTGAGAGTGCTGTGTGAACCTTCACTGTCCTTCCCCTCTAGTGATGAATAATAGCTTTCAGATAGAAGGAATGAAATAATTTACTCAGTCTAGCCTTTTTTTTTTCTTGTTCAGATCTGAAAATATAACTGGCAGTTGTCCCTGGAAATGCCAAATTTTGCATTTCCTTTGGAAACATCTTGTTTGATGTTGGCGAGATTATACTGTGCCAAAGTTTTGTGCAGCATTTTTTCATTTATCATGATAGATGAGTTGTAGCAGATAGACTGTTGAATTTTGAATTTTTTTTTGTGAATTTTCTATGACAGTGTTGTTGAGTACATATCGTAGACATGTACTGTGTGTTGTGGCAATTATGAACCCTTCCAAAGTTGCAATGCAGGAGTTTGCTGCCGGATTAGGAAATGCCCACAAAAGCATCACGTATACACCTACAACTTTTTCTGTTTTGGATGAACAGACACGTTTCCAGGGTGTCGTAGTTGTTACTGGCTATTGAAGTGCCTAGTTCGGCATGCGCAAGGTGGTTCCTAGACATCAACAATAAACCAAATGATAATGGAGGCAGAAGTGTAGTTTTTCCCATGTTCCACTGGACTTGCAGCCAGAACCGCCCATATTTTGTTTGAAAGTTGTGCCAGTTATGATTTCTCATGTCCCTTTCTTTCATTATTTTGTGGTCTGACTGATTTATATCGGTCGAAGATGACTGCAAAAAAATTGTTTTGCTTAGTAGTCACATGCTTAGATAAAATTGTTTTTGGTAATTTATTCTTTAAAAAGCTCTTTGCTACACCATAACAGCACTTGTTTTATCATTTTGAAGTGGCTGCAATTGATTTGTAAATAAATTTCGTTTAAACTGTGGTAAGGTGTTTGCTTACAATCATTTTGTGTATGTATGTTCCATGTTGCTCCAAAATAAGTTGTATTGCTTCAATTGAAGCACTAGTGATTTGCTGAATGTGTGTTTCATAGTTGTGCAAAGTAAAAGTTGAACAAAGAAGTGCTATACATAGAAGGATAGGGAAATAAGTTGTTGACACTGGCTGAGGAGTAAATTTAAATTTATGTGGGGAGCTGCTAGCAGAAAATTGATATGAATGAGGGTTGCAGATAAATTAAGGACTTTGCTTCTGAAAATTCTTTTCTCTATTTCATCTTGCTGTGATATAATCACTTCCTAACAATATTTTGATTCATGAAGAGTGATGAACAGCTTTTTTGATGCAACATGGTATGTGTAAGGGGAAGACAGATATTAGTTGTTACTTAAATAGACATTTATTAAGGTATAGACGTCTATGAATTTTGAAGTTTTGTCAGTATTATTTTTATAGTATTTCTATGCAAAGTTAATGGAAAAAATTATAATATTTTCTAAGTTTTACAATATTGTGTAAGGTTCTTTTGAATGTTTGTGATTGTATAGCCACAAATTAGTCATATCAATTTTGATGTATACTTTGTGGTGGCTGGATTGTTGTTATGGTGTCATGTGGTTTAGTTGTGGCAGAGTTTCATAGGTTAGCTTTATCACAATTTGTGTAAATTTGCAAACATATTCAATGCTTGCAAGTGGGAACCTAATGCACAGTTCAGAATGTGCAAGGTATGTTGTGCCATTTAGGAATTCTCTGCATACATGTGCAAATGTTTCAAAATACATCATTTATTTTAAACCTAAGTGGAACCATGCTGTATTAACAACTGATGATAAGATAAAAATCATTGCCACTGTGAATTACCATTGTAACCAAAATTTACTGTGCAGCATCATTTCATGCAGAGAATTGCTTTACTGGCATTTTGTATTTTTGAATTCCGTTACGTGCACGGAAATATACATGGTGGTGATAAAATATAACAGAGCACGTTTGAAAGTGAGATTTTCTCCATTATCTTCATTTATTTAAAGCTTTTAAAATTAAAATGAATGATTATAATCGGTGAGTAAAAGTCTGTAGGTGTGAGGACTTTAATGTCAGCAGCTGACAGCTATGTCCGTAGATGAAGCTACTGATAAGCATGTATGCCTATGCTCTTCTCCTGACTGTATCCCCCCCCCCCCCCTCCCCAAATCCTATGTGCTCTCTCTGGTATACTACCTCTTCTAACTTCCATGAATGCAGCTATGCCTGGCAACATGTAGGAGGTAAGGAAAACTAAACATATTGTTTTGATGTCTATGCGAACTGAAGTTAAAAATTAAAACATTTACAGATCTGGACTAACAGAAGTATGATGCTGTCAACAAGTGTATTTATTATAGAACACGGTGGTACATTAAAAAAAATTATTTCTAGAGCAACTGTATCTTTGTGGGGTGATTCCACTATATTTTTCGTGGCAAATTTCAGTTTTGTGTAGCTTGCACACTTCACCCCATATAATCTTGTGTATATTTGATCTGTGTTTATGCAAAGTAATGGGTAAGTTGTCTTAACATGGGTCGAAGAAAAGGATCTGTGATACTGTGTTATGAAAGTTAAGACAGCTGAGAGATTTTTTTGATGGTTTTATTATAGGCTGCTGGAGTATGCTAGAATCTGAATCACATATTGTGGTAAGCAGCAAAGCTTTTGTTTTGAAAAAGTGATAATGTGAAGAGTAAATTGATAAAACATTGTGAATGTGTGTGAACTTCAAAAGGCATTAAGGAAAACTGTGCAGAACCATCCTGGGTTAATGTGGTGACAAGCCATGCCACATTTAAAAACTTCAGTTTATGCAGATATTTTATTTTGTTGTCTTAAGGGAGTTAAACTCCAAAAAATTTATAATTTAATTTTTATACCACACGTTCATATGTGACGACGTTTTCCTCGTATAAAAATTTTTTACACTTTATAGTTTTTGAATAGTTTGATGTTAAATTCAATTTTTTCTGTTTTGCTACAACCGTTTTAACAAATGCTAACTAAGTTGTAGATATGATAAAATTTACAAAGTAAACTAATGCTGTGGGCTACTGCGTGACATATACGTTATCACCAAGTAGCAAGCCATATATATACATGGAAAAATTGTTATATGTAAAAAAAATTTGCATGTTAAAAAAAAATTTCTAATGTATGAACTGTTATTTGGTGATGACATGTCAAACAGTAGCCCATGGCACTAGTTTACTTTGTAAATTTTTTCTTTTGTACAACTTATTATTTGTTATAATGGTAGCAGCAAAACTGAAAAAAAAATTGACTTTTACACTTTATATTTTTTGTATTAATTTCATGTAAAAAAATTTATTTGAGGAAAATGTCATCATACAAGTTGGACAATGTTTGGTACAAAAACAAAAAACTTTTGGGGGCCAACATTGTTTAGAATTCATCCCCCTAGCACACACACTTCAATAAAGTTGTAACAGCACTGTGATATGAGATTCTTCAGAGCTATATTAAACAAAGTTGCTTTTGCTAAAAAGTTATCTGGCAGTACTTGGTTAGTAAATGTGTCTTCGATACCCAAACATATCATTGCAGACATCACAATACATTTACTATTGGATCTTGTACGGAAAGTTGGAAAGATTCCCATGTATGATACAAAACAAATTGCAAATTCTATCGTAAAAACAACTGTTGTGAATGTGTAAGATCAGTCAGATAAATGGTGTGAATCAAAAGTTATAGGCTATTGCAGAAATTTGCATTTGGTTAGGTTTTTACTAGTTGGAGTTACAGTTTTCTATTAGTTTAGAATGTGTGTGATTGTAAAGCTGAGTGTGGTTGAATTGTTGCGACGTGTGATGGCCAGGGAATGTGGCATCACGTCAAGTAGGTTTTTCTTTCCGTGCAAGTCGGTTACGCAGGTAGAGGGCATGACACTGCTGTGGAGGAAACTGGACTATTGCATGTCTGCCTTGCACTGGTCCCTTATTTAACATTGGGCACATAGGTTGCCGGATAAGCACAAAGTCTGAGTGCGAAGTGGTGCCTCCGGGCATTGGGAACATGTGGGATGGCTGGCTTACCATTGGCACTGCGGGGTAGTCCCTGGCTCAGACCCTTTGGCGTTGGCTGCGGCTGGCTCGTCTAAAACGGAATTTCGCCCAGTGGGAGTGGGATCCTTCATGGTAATAGCTTTACTGCAGGCTGGGCAGTTCTGAGAACTCTCTGATTGCAGGTAAAAGTGTGGAAGCTCTTGGGAGAGTCCTCAGGACATGGCTATTGGTAAAGAGTCTTAGCACGACTGATGCTAGGCAAGCAACATGAACAACTGGCAGTGTTTGGTTCCTCAGGGAGGAGGGATTGGCAGAGATGGTTGGTGCTAAGGCGAACTGTCTCGTCACAACTGACGTTTCCATTGGACGCACTGCATTATTCTGCTGGCCGGCATGTCTTATGGCTCACTTAGGTTTTCTTCGACCATCGTCTCTTGACGAGGCGTTGGCAGGGGGGTTGGGCACCTGTGCGCGCAGTATCTGCCACTCGCTTAGGTGCAAACTTTTGCATTCTGGCTGATACTACTGAGCAGGATTACAAAGGGCAGGGGTGACTATGTGACTTTCTTTTACTACAGTGGCACTGGCCTTGGAGACTGCCAGTTGGGGTTTGAATCCCTCAGGGCACATGATGTGGAGTTGAAAAGAAGAATGGATAGGAAGCGTCATGCATTGGTTGAATGAGCCAGCACAATGAGAGCGAGGGAAGCAAAGGTCTGGGGTGTTTTAGCGATAAACAGTTAGTGCTTTTATCACCCAGTAAGAACTTAGTGTCCACTATTTGTACCATACAAAAAGTACACAGATGTAAAAGTATACTGGAGTTTCCACTATTTGTACCATACAAAAAGTAGACAGATGTAAAAGTATACTGGCAAAAGTGAGTCAGAAATAGTAAATGCAGTGGTCAAATGCTGCAAATGGAAGTACAAAAATGAAAGTAAAATGCAATAGTCTTGGATAAAAGCTAAATTTTGTGTACTCAAATAAGTAAATACTGTAATGATTCACTTTTGTCGTGTTTGAGCGATAAGTGCACTAGGCTTTCCTGCGATATTGTTTAGGAATACGTGTGAAGGGAGAAGTGCAAGTTGTGCTGGACTTAGTGAAGCTTGGAATTTGCTTTTTTCCATTTTATTGTCTTAATAAATTTTAAATGTGTGATCCTGTAGAGTCTAGCAGGTCTAGGCTTGCCAGCTGTAGTTGAAGAAAACAGTAGTATACGCTGTTCATGGTAAAATGAGCACTTTTGAAAGCCCTGCTTAAGATCTATTTGTATGTACGTTGTGGCTTCTTTCGCCTTATGTAAAATTAACATTGCAGCGGGCCTTGTCATGCGTTGGTCAAGTGAAACTGTAAAATTATTAGGAAAGTAAATGTTTTGAAAATCTGCTAATTTTTACATCCTTACGCATTAAAAAAAAAAACCGAAAGAAATAATTTATCACACGTGGTTGCCTAACACTTTCTATTCGGCGTTAAGATACGGAACTACTTTCCCTCCATCATTACCAACTTTACTGGGTGCAGGTCACTCAGGACGCCCATTAAAATATATTCGGGCAGGAGTTGTGACTTTTTTCAAAAGTGCTCACTTTTTCGTGAACAGCCTTTACCAAAATCTTAATCAAGGTGGATTTTGTCATCACAGTTACCTAGCTAAACTTTAGATTATGTATTACCACATAAACAGCAATGGAATGGGAGGTACCCATCACATTGTGCTTTTGTATTGGCATTCAGTAGTGGACATATTTTTAGGAGTGATGCAACATAATGTTACAGAATGGGTGGAACTCTGTAATTTCATCCCACTTTATAAATGTACTTTGACTGGTTTTTTTTGGAACTTTTTAATGCATTGTAGCCTAATTTAACATTAAATTGTTGATTTAGATATGTGTCTTATTCTGAAAAGTGTAAATTTGGAAAGTTGAATAACAATAAATTTTAAGCTGTTAACAGTTGGTTTTTAGTGGGCAGAAGAATTGTTAATAGTAAAACCAGACTGTGTATTCTGCCGTGGAAAGATCTTCTGCTGTAGCTGTGATTAATAGGTCATGACACTTAGTGCATTGTTATGTATTATTTCTTGTAATTGTTTTTGTATTTAAATTATTTATTATTTATTTGATTATACCTATTAATTGTTACATTATTATGCTAATGACCAGTTTCTGCAGAACACAATATACAGTACTACATTTTTGATACTGTTATTGTTACATAGTATTACAATACTAGTCAGGACGACATACAATGGCTGTAACAAAGCTGTGGCTCTTTTAGCACTTGTGATGTACCCAACAGTATGTATGTTTTGCTCCCATGGTATTGTTTGTTGACAGAATAAACATTACTGTATTTAATTGAAGTTTTCTTTATAATTGCAGTAGTTGTTCACTTATTCTTTTCACAGATGGGTTTGTTCAAGCTCTGACAACCACTGATCCTGGGTGAAAGGGTCTATACAAGTTCTTGCTCTATACACAAGTATTAAGTCAACCTCACTGCTGCAATTTTTTTGCATGCTTAATTTTTTATTCAAGCGCTATGAACAGGGTCTCTAATAAAAGTACAGAAGTTAAGATATACATAGATGTAAGATTCATAAATATTGATGATAAACCACACATTCCAGTTATTTTATCTATTGGTTAGTTTATTTACAACCAATATTGCAGTTTCATGTAAGGTCCAAAGCTGCAGCCTAGCACAAATGTCAACCAGTCTATCGCCCCAGAGGATTCTGCCTTTGCTCATACTGTGCCATCTACCGACCCTCAACTTCTTTCAATAGTAGACGCACGTGTCCTTTTTAGAGGATGGCCTGCAGTCCTACTCTTAGTCTGAAGTTAATCTCAATGCTGCATTTCCCTGCCACTCCCTTGTGGGATGACACGTGCCAGGATTGATGTTAGGTACAGTTCACTGTAGGAATGATACTTTGCAGTTAGACTGAAAAACGTGTTTATTCCACATAGAATAAATTCCCTTATTAACTCCTACGTTTTACCAATTTGCTAGTTAATGTACAGAAATGAAGGGAGACAGGTTAAGTGGTCGTGTCAGAACCACAAGAGTGATAACTAGGTATCTTTGAGAAGCACTGAAGCATTGTTAATCCTGAAAAGACTCTGGGTATCACTGTAGTGTACGTTTAGTGTAGGTCATTCAGCGAGCACTTTTGATGCCCTAGTTACTTTTCCCTTTCAGCCTTATTTTATCTTTTGATGTGTGCTGGGCTAAGATTTACATACACGACCATGGTTTTGGCTGCATAAGGTCGTGCATGCTTCGCAAGTGCTAGTTAGGCGCTAAGTTTCTCATAAGCAACTCGCGCTGGATGTGTCTGTTGGCGACTGGGAACAAAGTTTTCCACTGTTGGAGTGGTAACAGGTTTAGTTAGCACAGGTGATCAGGGTTCCTACAGGCCTGGGGAAAGTTGGAGGAAATTGTGCTAAGATAGCAGAAAGTCAGTGAAAATATCCTGGGTATGACTACTGCCTCTCCACTGCCTTTCACGTATTTTCTGCTGTGGAGACTTTTCCCTCTTCATCTATTCATTTTTCTCCTGTTTTTATCTATGAACATATTTTACATATTAATGGTTTGTTACGGGGCAAGGATTTTGTGTTTCAGTGTGTGTAATAATTTTTTTCCCCCAGGTTGTCTAACGATTTCATGTGACAACTGTTTATTACAGTGTTACTTTTTTTTTCCTTCTCTCTCTCCCCCCCCCCCCCCCCCCCCCCCAATCTCTATTCAGTGAGCTCTAAATAGTTTAACATTACCTTGAAAAGACCTGTGTACCATGAACTATGGCTAAACTCTAAACTGAGTCCCAAGTTTGTTGGATGGTTGCGTAAAGGACCAGATATTTTTTATGCGTACTGCAGAGCTTGCAAGAAGGCCTTTGGATTAGGTACTATGGGCCGTCAAGTTGTAATATCACATGCTAAAGGAAAGAAGCATGTGGACTTAACTAAATGTGTGGATTCCCAGACATCCTTAAAGAAATTTTGATGTAGTACTGAAGTTAGTGTCTGACCCTCCTCTCGTGTAGAGAACACAGGTAAAAGTGTGGGAGGTAAAATTACAGACATTTCAGAAGAGTATATTAAGATAACTGGGTATTCAATATTTGAAATTAGTACTTTGTCTGTACCCGGTGTCCGTAGTCATTCTGCTTGAAGGATGATATAAGAGCAGAGGTTTTGTGGGCTTTGAAAGTTGTGAGAACCCAAAAAATGTCATTGCATTCAACCGCAGATTCGGGTGAAACTAAATGTTCATACATTATTAATCATGGACTTGCGCCATATTTTGTTCATATTTTAAAGGAATCTTTAAGTGAATACAATGATTATGTTGTGTGCTTTGACGAGTCAGCAAATAAAATTGTTCAGAGAGGACAAATTGACTTGTTAGTAAGGTATTTTGATGTCAACCGAAACAAGGTTTTGTACACTAGTGTTTTCCTAGGACATGCCCCAGCAGAAAACCCTCTACTCAGTTTTTACATCTGGCATTCAACCTATGTCGCTAAACAAAATCGAGTGTTTCAATGGATGAAACAAACCTAAACTTGATGAGAAGAATTGGTACCAGATGGCAAGATTCTTGTGAATACTGGTGTTTGTGATCTCTCATGTACATGGTGCAATAAAAACAGGACTGACTTCTGTTAGTTGGGATCTTCAAATTTTACTTCTGTTACTGGAAGAAAAGTATTTCCTCAAAAGTACTGTACTACTAGATGGTTGGAGAGCCCTATGTTTAGAAAGAGCTTTACTTCTTTGTGGTGATATTAAGAAGTTAGTGGAAAACTCAAAGGCAGTAAAAACTAAGACATTGCTCAATGTTGGAGACCAAACGAAATAAGTTCATGAAGTGTAAACTTGCTTTCTTTAAATATTTATCGAACGATTGTACCTTTCCTGAAGAAGTACCAAACATCAAGTCCCTTTTCTCCCTCCTTGTTCTCAGACTTACAAACTTTATAGAGAATTTGATGCAATGATTTGTCAAGTCAAGCAAGATGTCTGCCACAGTTAAGAAACTTTTTGCTGTTGATTTACACTAGGGAGCATTTACTTGAACTCAATAACATTGACGTTGGATTTCAGACTAAGGAAATTCTTAGGTGGTTTCAACTGACATGAAGTACTTGAATCCAAGAAAGAATGACGGAGAAGATACTTGAGCGGAGTCTCTTAAAATATTCAGCAGTTCAGGGGTTGCCCTCATGGGATCCAAACATTATTCATAAACAGCCAGATCAAGGAAAAATTTGATTTAACATTCTCTTGGATGCCCTGTATTCAAGAAATAGAATAACAGAAACAGTTGCACAGAGAGCAAAGACTCGGTACACACTCATTTGTGGCGAAGCACAGTGTGGTCTTCATAAAAAGTTAAATAAATTCTTAGAAAAGAATTTAGAATCTTCTCAGTTTTTAGATGACTTATTCTTAAATTTTACATTGCAGCATTGAATATCAAGATCAGTGGGGACTTGTGAAAATATGCCTTCTATTTTCACATGGCAATGCAACAGTTGAGAGTGGTTTCTCGGTGAACAAAAGCTTGTTGGTAGAAAACCTACATGAAGGAAGTATCGTAGCACACAGAAAAGTTTATGAAGGTATCAAATACAAAATACCATACACAAGGTCCCGATAAAACATAAGATGTCTTATGTCTGAAATTTTTGAAGATGGTATATTGAGCATCTCAACAATGCAAAGCGAAATCAGACTGAAGAAAACAGAACCACACAAAAACGACAACTCAAAACTAGAGGAAAATAAAAAGATTGTAAGGTTGGAAAAACAGCATGGAGAACAAATAATTTCAGCCCAGATTAATTTGTTGCAGAAGACGACTAGACAAGCAGCATGTGATTGTAAACCTATGTTGCTGGACAAATGTGAAATTTTTGAGATGGTCAAGTTGCATTAGATAGCATGCTCATTGCTGAAGTAGGTAAATGATTCTCATATACAATTCACAAGACAGAGTTAGGATATAAAATATTTCATTTGATGTCTGTACTTCCCTTCCCTCATTTTTCTGCTCAAATCTATTGTGATAAAACCAAAATCTTTGTCCCAGCACTTTGCACAAAGCCTTTTGAATTTATCAAAAGTCATATCTCCATCAATAAAATCACTATGAATATGACTTAAATGTGTATTATATTGTCAAAATGTGTATAAAAAGTTCACATTATCCCTTACTAATTGTTTAGGTACTTTCGAATATGTTTGTGCCAAATAAAATACATCAATATATTTATGCCTTCCAATAGTAAAATATTCACAGATTACATCCTGGTTTTCTAAAATAACATTTTCAAATACAATTAGAGGTTCGTCTTCACACTGATCTAAAGGAATCATTTCATCATCATTATTATTTTAAAAAGTATGCCATTTTTATTTAACTCTTTTGGATAACACAGCAAAGTCATTTTGTAACTGAATATATTTGGGTTGATTTAAACTTTTTGAGCAAACCTACAATTTATTAAAATTTAGATATCCTGGCTTAAAAATAAAAGTGATAATTAAATTCGTCATGACAGAATTACTGGACACGATGATAATTGCTCTAATGTCATCAGGCAATAGTTCGCCATTCTTTTTTTTCTTAGCATCCCATTCGTAAATTAAAACACCAATACCCCAATCGACTTTTTTAATTTAATATGATAATTTTTGTAATAATTGGATAATAAAGTGTATAAGTTAACAAATAATAGTTCCATTCTAAGGAAGAAGCTTCTCTATGATATAATTCATCAAGATAAATACATTGCTTTGATAGGTTTTAAGCAAAATTTTTAGCTCTTAATATAGACAACAATACTCTAACCACCATTGAAAAAATAAGCCTGTTGTGATTAACATGAAGTTATCACTATTCCTAAAGGACAATGTGATATTGAATCCTTAAAGGTAACTATAAATTCGATTGACCCATTTTCTACAAATAACATTGAATTATCAGACAATGTAAAAAATAGAGTTGTGGTTCAATCTAAGTGTGATATTAAACTTGATGATTGACTATCTGATATGCTTGGTTTTGAAAGAAATATGATTATTGAAAAAGACAAAAGCGTCATTGGCAGTAAGTTACCTAATGTTAATTAATTTAAAACAATAAATGTTCATATTTGACATATGAAATGTTTATAAAATATGACGAATCTAATCATTTAGAAACTGATATAATGGCTAGTTTTCCACCAAAAACTATGATTGGCTTCAGAGATTATGTTAGTTATGAGCCCGCATATCAAATTTTTATAGAATAAATAATAAGCGGTTTGATCACATTGTTTCAGAAATTAAGATGTTAAAAATATTACACTATTTTATTATAAAATTGAAAGGTCATCTATGCTATAGACCATCATAAGGAGTATATAAAATATAAATTGTTTCTTTCAAAAATAGCTGGGAATTCATCCCACCTATCACTAATAAAATTATAAATTTTGATATTCATATGGCACTGTATCTATTTGATTTGCTAGAACTTTAAATTTTGTTATAATGGCTTAATGCAACTTCTGATATAATATATATATATGTGACCATAATCAGAATCATCCTCCAAATCTAAAAATTTTTCACTCTGGTAATCCAAATCAGATAATGTATAATAAAACCAGTCGAAACCACCATATGGTAAATATTGTGAATAAATAACAATTTATAATTTATTGTAATTCAATACCTATTTTATAAGTGTGCTTTATTTTTCAGTGTGTGGTACCACTGAGTTTTATTTTGTTCTATTATTGTTTTACAGAGTAGTGAGACATAATGGTGGGAATTAGTTAGGTAACATGCATGTCTGAGTAATTGTGACGAATGATATAATCTAAAGCATACATCCTGTCTCCTTGCTTTATTTACACTATCATGTTACCCATAGTAGTCGGTCTACTAACAGGTTATGGGCTCAGTCTGTAACAGGTAGTATAAAAATCGGATTGAATTGTTAAGTAAAGATAGATCAGCACACGCTGAGGTTATCACATTCATTAAAATGGAATAGGGCAGATTCAGAATACCACTATTTGATTGAAATAATTGTGATGATTGGAAGTTCAGAATGGAGGTGTTTTTGGATGAGAAGGAAGTGCTGGATCATTTAGGAAACTCACTGATGGAATAGCAAGTACCACATATTGTCGATGCATGCCACACTGCTGCACAGCGCACCTGCAAGCTCTATGGGTGACTTCGTCCCATCAAAAAGCGATGAAGAGCTTGGGGGCAAGTCACAACAGTGGCAAACTAACTCCACGTGCCGACACAGTTGATTCCATTAGCCTTGACAACCACAGTGATTATAATAATTAGAAGATTAATTATAAAAATTGTACTGCACCGTCGAATTCATGACATGCAGTCACCACTTGCTCAATCCAAGATTGTTTTACCCACCAAACTGCAAACCTGCCAACTTAGATGAAGTTGGAAAGCTACCCACAAGATCGCAGCACCCCTGCACTCAGTGACATCACAGATGCGAACTTCGGGTCGAGGACGCAAAACTGTCATCAGCCTCAATCACGGGCAATAAGAAAATTTGCTATGCTGCTGCCCTCTACCAGAGATAACCAACTCTTGTGTCGAGAAGCTTACAACCCCCCCCCCCCCCCCCCCCACTCCTTGGACAGCCACGAAGCAGAAACGAGGACTATTACGGAAGCTTCAGACTGCCCTTGCCAGAGTTCGTCTGCTTGCCGTCCGCACTGGTCAGCGAGTCCTCCTGGGGTCTGGAAGGACTTCTCCTCCTCTCCCAACAGCTTGAAGAAGGCTATCTCTTTCCAGCTCCAGCAGCATGCCGAAGGCTCAACCGCCAACTACCAGCAGCCTGCACAAGGTTTTACTTCCAATACCAGCTCCTGCAGCTCTCCCGAGGTAACCTCTACGATCGCACCCTGCACTCTCTACCCCAGTCATCCCTGACTCCCCAGTACCAGGCCGTCGCGATATCGTAGATCCTCTCCTCGAAGCCGTCGCTGTAAAACGCGAGCTAGAAGTTGGAAGTTAGAATGCTAGCTTGGATTGGAAATTCCCAGGTTCGCCTTAACCTAGTTAAATGTAACTGACGAGCCGAGGGCAAATTAGAAATACTTAGCAGTGTGTATCAATCGGCTTTCCCCAGACTTTCCTATTAGCGTAAACAAACATGTTTTAATTGAAACCAATACATAGTTAATTTTATTTGTTCGCTGTTCACATAGATTTCAGTTGTTTACTTGTTGCATAAATTAGGCTCAAACCAAAGTCTAATACCTACTCTGCCGGACTAGTGTAAGCGGACCAAGTTTCATGGCATTGGAGGGTCCTTAATGGGATCTCTAGTCTGCAAAGACATACTCTGGCATCTGGATAAGCCCAGAACTCCCACGTCTCTCCACGGACTCATACCAACTCCGACCATGATCAGCCAGTAACGCCTCCGAGTGACTGAAAAGACACTCGAATAGGAATGCTGAACGACGGTTGGAGAAGACAAGACCAGTGCAGTAATTGGTGAGCCTAGAATAATTACAATTACCTGTGGGTCAACCATAATTGTTTAATAGAAATAAATCCCAACGACCAGAAAAGGTGGAGGCCTTCCCAGTAGACTATGTCGCAAGGTTCAACGTGCATTGTAACACAAATCGGAACGACCGGTTACCCATCCGGCTACTGACCCCTTTCAGGATAGTACTCCCCAGCAGACCGCACCCGAGATCACCTCATCTATACCGCGACCGATCTCGGTGGCAGTGATTTCCTTGTATGAAACAGACCTGTACTCTTGGTTAGGGATTTATTGGCCATGACCAAGCTACGATGATATTATAGGGTGGCAAGTTACAAGTGAACCTGTTCCATCTTCATTGTGCGCATGGTTCACCCTCCCATTTCCCCCCTCAAGCATGGCGACAGAGCCCGGAGGAGAAGGCACGACCGCACAGTCACAACCCCTCAAACCAAGGTGATGGAATGTCAGCCCGACTTACACGAACGCGGTACAATACTGATGGACGACATAATGTAATCGCGACTAGAAGAGAAACTTCGCCAACCCATGTTGAAATTACTCAATTACATACATGTAGTCACACAAATAAATAAAGTTTATAGAATAGCAGCATGGTAATTTGAAAACCTCAATGTGAAAACATGATTCTAAACCAATGTTCTCTCTGAATTAAATTTAACTTCCTTTGATGTTAGAAAAAAATTTTAAATTAGGAATATATGAACTGTCTTGTCAAAATAGCATTCTCTAAAATATAAAATACAGATAATATGCGTCTGTTCGATATCAAAATTCACGAAAATTACATATACATAGCTTTTAGCTGCTGGAAGCTACTGTAATAATTCAATAGTTATAATAACTTATTTACCTATTCTGAGTCTGAAGTGTAGTTCTCATTTTCCATGTCAGTCGAGGAATCTTCGTCACAAGAATCTTCAAGGTTAACAATAATTTTATCTATTTCAGCATCTAACAACCTATCACTATCCCAGTATTCCTTCGCAATGTTTTTCACATGTCTGCAACATTCTTTCCATTGTTCTACAGAGCACCTACTAAACAGCTGTCCACATGATTTTTTCTTGTCTTCGAGTGAGGATGATATTTCTTCGCTAACTTTTCCTTTGATCTATCCCCACACTAACTCAATCGGGTTGAGATCGTGATGGTAGGGAGGCAGCTTGATTACTTCGTAACCGTTCATTTTTAAGATTTCGTCAATTTTGAAGGTTTTGGAAGAGAGCACTTGTTTGGCCAGTAACAGTAGGTTGAATTATGTTAGTGACGTATGTCGCTCCTCTCCCTAGGCCGTTTGTTACGCCGGCCACTCCCAACCGCAGCACACACGCGCTCTCGACAACTGATCACCGACGAGCAGTGTGGTGTAGTGAGTGTGCAGGAGGTGGCAAGATCGAGTCAGTGCAGTTCAGGGAGTGTAGCGCCACGTGCGCCTACTAGAGCGGGAGAGAGGGCGGAGTAATACACGAATACGTAAATTACGTTGAAAAGGGCCATAGCACTTTCACAAGCACATTTCCCGCCACGTAATAAAGACACGTGACCCCGAAATGAAGTGCAATGTGTTTAGATGCCTCTATGTCCAATGTTGTTGTTTTAAAAGTATTATTGTTTTCTTTCACAAATTTTTATTTTCACCCCCACCAATGTTATGTCTACCCCATTTCACTTCAGTCGCAAGGTAGGCTTTAGAAATAGCTATTGATTAGTTTTTTTTGCAGTATTTGAAAGCATGATAGTATGTACCGGTAAATTTGTTTCTCCACGTGTGCAAGTAGATCCCTCCGCGGCGCGTGGACCCGCCACCGCCAGCCCTCGCGCAATGGCGGGATGTCAGTCACCAAGTCGCACCCAGAGGTGGAAGCACGTGTGAAACCGCTCTCGCGCTTTTCCTGCTCGAACGGTATCTACCTTCAGCACCGGTAATTTTTCAGCAATATTTAAGTATATCAGGAACCCTTTTCGTTTTAGCCATCCGGGATACTCCCCCTCGCCACTCCAGGAATTGCATTGCCTGGGGAGTTTATAATTTAATCAGCACACCTAACCTTAAAGCCTAGGGCTGTATCTACTGTATAGCCTTCATCGCAGGCTCAAAGCGAGCAAGTGTATAAGTTATTCTCCTGGAGGGAATGCTCAAGTTTGCAATAAACTGCATGAACTGATGAGTGCGATTATTCGATTGTCAAAAGGCGTTTCAGGGCACGTGCCCCTTAAAACCAGCCATTTCCTGATGCAAGTGTCTATGTGAACTTAAGGGTAAATATTAATTTGTATGTGTGTTACAACCTAACCAAAGTACAGCGAGCAGCATTTATTGGTGTGTGATTTTGCCCTGACAATCCACATGTAGGGAGTTCGGTTTTGATTACGTCGTCATATTAATTTGCAATACCAAGCGGTGATTGGCCCGCCCGAAGAGCTCCTCGTTTAGAAAACACAGAGGCCTCCACATCAATTGAATGACTGCAAGATCTACATGGCAACGTGGTCTGGGTGATCGGTCCGCAGCACCCCGAGGTTACGAGGACTCTGCTCTACCGCAACATCAGTGACGCCGTCCCAGCGACGTCTGGCACCTACCGGGTATACAATTCCTAACACATTTTTCCTAGTTCTGTTCACCGCCTTTGTAAATACGAATCAACCGCATATCTTTCAGTCAAACCACGTCATTAGGTCAGAGGAGAAAGACACATTGTTCACTTTTAGCCACTCTTAAATTTTTTTTTTGTGCTAGCAGATGTTTCTTATTTCTCTGAACATTGTGATAACTTGCAATGTCGAGAACAATTACAGAGTTGTCAGATAAATTAGGGAGTGGTTTCTGGTTTATCCATTCCGAAAAGTTAATTAAAATTCATGTCATTATGATAATGTCCCATTTTTTGTTTTTATCAGAACATCAACAAAGCGTTCTTCTCTTCCTGCATGCACAGTTATCAAAATTGGGCCTTTGCCGATTGGGTCAGTGATACCTAGCTCCCTGTCCGACTGCCAACAAGAACTAATGATGTGGATAGTATGGATGTATGTTTCCTCTACATACACGATTGTTCGACCAGCAGTTCGAAACTTTCACATTTCTTGTAGAAAGCACCTCCTCCAAGCTGCAATAACAGGCTTTTCATTCAAAATCTTTCTCCTTGACTGGCACTTCTTCCAATGAAACCAGTCTCTTTAACAATTTTCTTAAAAACTCTTTACTGCAGTCTAAAACCCCGTCATCTCGCAAAGCCTTATTTAATTTATTTAAATTTGGAGAAGTTTTCCTGACAGTGTAAAATTCATGTTCTTTTCTCCGTACTTCACCATACGTAAAGTCTTTAATTTCAATAAGTTTTTTTTTTGTGTTCGTTATTTTTTGCCCGTTAATTTTGAAAACTTCAGACCAATTCTTCTTTTTTACTTTCCCCTCGGCCAAAATTCTCTTTACTGTTGATTGAGACACACCCGTCGCAGCACTTGTCACTTCAGAAACATTGTATTTTAAGCTGTACAACTTCTTTTCTTTTAGATGTGTTGCAATGCTGTAAACAATTTCACGTGCCTGTCCTCGTAACAGCCGTCCCGGAATAAGGTTAGACTTAATTCCCGAGGTTGATGGGGGTAGGCTCACTTGTATCGTGTACCGCGGGTCCCGACATGACGCCTGGAAGCACACCTCACACACCCAAGTGGAGCTCGTAACTGATACCCTCCCCTGTGTGTGTCACACCAACAACTGGGGTCTGTGCACGGTCCCGTGTATCTTGCCCGGCCTACAGTTACTATATGTTCTCGTTACGACGGAATTCTTTAGCAGGTACATTATTGCAAAAGCTGTCAAAAGCATATACACCAACTTCATTAAGGACGTAATATCGAAATTCAGATGTCCCAAACAGCTGTTAATAGATAGGGGCACCTTATTTAATAATTACTTAATCACAGAACTGCTTAATTGATTAAAAATCAAAAAATTTCAAACAGCTTACATTCCAGCGTGCAATGGTTTAATGGAATCTATGAATAAGATATCAAATCAGTTAACCGCGTGTGCCCATGAAGATAACACAGGATGGGATTATTACCTATCTTTTGTCATTTTTAATTACAACATGTCGATCAGTTCTAGCACTAAACACTCTCCAGTTTACCCGTTACATGGAGTAGAGGCAGCTCAGCCAACGCACGTACTCGCTAAACATTACTCTGAACGAGCTAATAATTGGTGCGATAAGTTATGCCAAGAACGTGAACAAGCACAGGCAAATTTAATGGCAGCACAAAGTTTACAAAAGCAATATTTTGTTCATAAAGTCAGACCAAACAATATTCAAGTAGGTGACCACATTAGGTTGAAAAAAAGACCTCGCAAGAACGTATTTTCTTTCAAGTATAAATTACAGTTTGAAGTAGTGGGTATCACGGGACATTCAATTCTCAAAATAAAAATAAACAAGACGGATTCACTGCAACATGATTATGCCTGTACATGAAACACAAAACTTGCTCACACCAGAACACACAAATAATTATTTAGGTGGGAGTACATTGTTGATAATTCACTTTTTCCACAATGCTAATATGTATATTTTGTCACAGAGTATGTATACAAGAGAATACAATATTCATGCAACTAGATCCGTAGGGGAATCACCATCAACGCCCCATGCAGACGACTTCCACATCGCTGAGGCTGCTTCACACTAACCGCTTTGCAGCAAGAAATCACGCCAAAGAAACAAGATGGGGATCCACTCCAGTTGACAATGCATATTTTAATTAGTATTATTCTGTATTACTCTGTACAAGCGGCATACAAAATGTACCAGTGGCGAGGCGTGAGATTTTAAGGAGAAGCAATTTGTGCTAAACAGAAAAGGTACATTTTGTGAAAATTCTGAAAGTAATGACCATTAGTTAAATATAGACAAATTTAACTTGATTTAATGATTTTTTCCTTACGTCAGTATACTATAGGCTGTTCACGGTTAAATGAGTACCTTTGAAAGCCCTGCTTGAAATCTACTTGTATACACTTTATGTATGTTTCCGCCTTATGTAAAATTAACGTTGTAATGGGCCTTCTCACTTTATTGATGCGTTGGTCAGGTGAAACTGTGGAATTATTGGAAAAATAAATGTGTTACAAATCTGGTCAATTTTATGCTCCCGAGAAAAAAAAAAAAAAAAAAAAAAAAAGGGGAGGGGGAGGGAGGGGGAGGGAGGGGGAGAGAGAGAGAGAGAGAGAGGGGGAGGGAGAGAGAGAGAATTTAAGTTATCACAAATGGTTACCTCACACTTTTTTTCCCACGTTATGATATGGAACTACTTTCCATCCATCATTACCAACTTTACTTGATGCATGTCAGTCAGTGCGCCCATTAAAATATATGGAGGTTAGGGGCAGTGACTATTTTCTAAGGTTGATTTCAAGAGTGCTCACTTTATCGTCAACAGTCTTTACTTGCGAACATTATATGCGGCCGATATTCAACACCAAGTAAGTTGGTGTATTGTTATTTAAATTAATAACAAAACAACACTCAATAAAGTCCCAATAAAATTTTAAAACCAAAATTAATATAGAGTTAAACACTTTTGTTTTCGAACATCCTGTTTCCCAGTCAACTAGATACACTTATGCCTATATCAAAACAAACAAATAAACACAACTAATTAAATATAAGATTACTTACTGAAAGTGTCCGTTGATGAACACGTTATTTGCAGATTACTTATTTATTTATACTTCAGATCTATTTGTCTGTTTTTTTTTTGAGCAAATACTTCAATTACGTCGTCATGAAATCTATCCTGTGCTCGCAGCTTATTAAGAAGTTGTTTTTCGGCACTGAGTATGGAAAGAGAAGACAGTCGCCCTTCGTCTTGTGAATTTCACAAATAAGTTTTAATGCGTTTCAAGGTGGAGAAGGAACGTTCTGCTAATGCACTCGCTGGAATGGTGAAAATAAGACTAGATAGTCCATAAACTTGGGGAAAAACCTCGTCGAGATCAGCTGACTTCAGAAAATGATGGGAGTTCTGCAAAGCGCTTAACAGCAAACAGATTAGTTTGGTAAACAACCGATAATTCACTTTGCAACCTGGGAAAATCAAAATGGCGGCCATAAATTTCTTTCAGACAACTAAGGCGTTCTTCAGGAAAAACATTCTTAAATGTTTCGAATCTTGTAGGGTCCAACAGTTCTAAAAATTTGAGTTTTTCGATTGCACAAAAACTGGACGTTAAATTTGATATTATTACATCAATAATTTCAAAGTACAGCCTTCTGTATGATGCCTTTCTATCTTCTCCATCAATATGACTGATTCAGAATCTTTTGTTTTGGTGCACCTCTGCTACGCTTTTATGCAAGTTAGCATAGTTGCCCGATTGAATCAAAATTATCTCTCTGTTTTTGGAGATAGTCCTTGAACTCATTTATTTTCAAGATGCAAAAACTAATGTCAAACGTTTTCTTTTGCAAAACTTGAAAAAGTACATTTGTCATCTGTCAAATAGGGGGGGAAACATGCAATAGGAAAATGAAATCAAAATCTAGTAAGCTAAATAATATCCCGCGAGCACTTAGTAGAGTTTCACTATCCCATTTGTCTGCATTT
The DNA here is from genome assembly GCA_029891345.1 of Dryococelus australis. Classification (NCBI taxonomy): domain Eukaryota; kingdom Metazoa; phylum Arthropoda; class Insecta; order Phasmatodea; family Phasmatidae; genus Dryococelus; species Dryococelus australis. Next base: position 154,623,349 of record CM056996.1, read on the forward strand.
TCAATCATTAGTTCCAACATGTTTTCTATTTCAGCTTTGTATTCACTGACCATTTCAACAAGCCTACTGTTGAAACTGCAACGAGTGGGAGAGGCACTAGATAATCGCTTCTTAACTTCTTGATCTAAAGCATATGTTCTCTTTGTTGACTTAGAGAAGAAAGTTCCAAATCCTGCAAGTGTCATTAGAAAACCTTCGGCACTGGTTGATGTGGCTGACTGAATCTGATAAAACCAAATTTAGTCTATGCGCATAACAATGTACAAAAATGGCCTCACTGCATTTCACTCTTACAAGTGATTGAAGTCCATTTACTTCACCTGCCATGACTGCAGCACCATCATATGATTGTGCTGCTAATTTGTCAATGCATTTGAAATCACTTAAAACACAAAACACGTGCTCTGATAAGGCCCTAGCAGATCGATCACAACTAACATCACTAAAGCCAAGAAAACATTCAACTGCCCCTTCTGAATTAACGTATCGCAAAAGAGTGGTTAACTGAGATTTTTTACTCACGTCTGTTGTTTCATCCAATATTATTCCTACAAACAAGGTTTTCTCGATTTGCATACTGATACTTTGCAACACTACATTGCAAATAGACTGAATCAAATCATTTTGTATGTCACTTGACAGACCAGCAAAAACTGTGGAGTTTTCTAAATGGCTTTTCAAATTACTGTCAATTTCTCCAAAAGCATAAACAAGTTCAACAAAATTTCCTTTATTTAAAGAATTTGAAGTGTAATGTCCCCTAAAGGCTAATTCCTGCTTGGCTAAGAAACAGGCAACATCAAACGACCCAAAATATACATATTCTTTTTGACATTTTCATTGTGTTTCTGAGTATTTAACCTGAACTGGTCACTTAAACAGGATTTACTGAGTTCATGCCTTTTAACAGATTTATGAAAGTTGTTCAAATCACTAAACCCGGATTGCGTCCAAACACTTTTTTCAGAGGAAAATAATAAAAATGGCCAACAGTATAACTTCTGAAATTTCTTGAACCCAGTAAGCCATGCTGTCTCTTAAAAACTAGCATTAAAATGTCACACACACTGTTTTGTTTTCGTATGTATGTTGAGATCAGGAGTTGGTTTCCCACTGCTAATTAAGTCTTTTTTTATTTCGTATGGTAAAGAACTAAATGAGTGTTGTAAAATTTTCTCTGCAGCGCAACCAGTCACTACTGCAGAACTTAACGGAACATCGTCTGAACTGTTCATTTTGTTGAGTAAACTATAAACTAAATAGAAAGAAAAAATTAACTTCACATATCATGCACTTATGTAGGCCAATTTTCATAGCCACGACAATTTAACTCCATGACTTGCTGGCAGAGTCGAACATGCAAACGAACCGCTCCTGTCATTGGCTACAGAAAAAGGCCATTGGCACTATAGGTTTATGAAGGCTTTCATTGCTAAAAATAAGTCAAAAGTATTAGACTATTAGTATTATTCTCAATTTAAACAAAAGGCAGCTCATAGATGTGGATACTTTATATCTTATGTAATATTATAATTAGAGTACAATTAATTTAATGATCCATCAATTAAAAAACACCCCGCTTCGTCCTTGCTATATTATTTTTTGTTTTTTGACATTGCGGATGACGTAATTACCAAAAACGAACTGTTTCGAAGAGTATTTTAGAATACAAACAAAAAGTTTTAAGGTACATGTTCCATCAAAATTCAAAACAATAGATATTTACTATGTCATGAGTTTGAGGACTCGAATTTTGGTTTGTTTTTTATCCCGAGAATCTAACGTAATTTTGGAGTAGTGATTGTTTGAGACTCTTTACACAGCCAAGAGAGTGGTACGGTAGCGAACTGAAATTTATTTAACATACAAGCACATTCTGCACTTACCTTAAATATGTTCCAACTAAAATAAACCAGGGCATTTTCTTAACTTCTTAACAAATAACAGCTGGTAGTTAACTGTTGCAGTCACGCATATTCCCGTAAATAATCACTCACATGTTCACTTGTATCACAGGTATTTTCAGTAAAAGAAAAGCTGAGAAGCTATGTTTCAGATTAAGAAGGAACAAAATCAAAATACGAATTCACGAATTGTACACCATACATGCCTAAGCAAAAACTGTCAATATTTTGACTGTTCGTAGAGGTTCGGTCGCCACTCAGCTGACATCGTGCCATATGCAGGTCGCCTCATTGCTTCCACGGCTCCCTAATTCCCCAGCCCGCGACAGATGGCACCCTTGGTTCTATCGCCGCACTGGCCTTCAGCAGACGTAGGCTCATAGCACTCTAGAAGCAACCGAGAGGATTGCTTCCACGACACACAGAGAACGGCGGGAGACACGAACTGCCATTTACCGCACAATTAGAAAACATTTTGTGTTCAACAGTGAACCATTCCAAGTTCTGAATATTCGGCTGCAAATTTTCAGAGTAATTATTATTTGGCAGACTGAAATTAAAGAGGAAGCAATGCTTCCATTGCTTCCATGGACACTTTGTCCCTGAAATGTACGCAGTTGATGTTTCTTATGAGGAGACTGTACCACTTACTTACCAAATCCCTCTCCATCAACCCTCTGTTCCTAATGCACTTGGTCAATGATTGCACACTATGTGCCAATCAAGCAACTCATTCAGTTGCCAAATAGGTAAGCAAATCTATAAGTACGTCGAAGATATTGAGGACATTTTGATTGCAAAGTTTCTTAGTGAAACATCATTACCTACACGCCACAAAAGAGGCATCAAGCTCATGTGAGTTCGGGGCGTGGTGTTGTGAATTACTGACAAACATGCATTTTAAAGCGCTTACCACCAATGACGAGATTTTAATAAAAATATCTTAACCATTGGGAAAATCGAATCACCACAGCTGATAAGAACTTGAACATTGCAATACAGGCAACTAGTCAGATTAAATCCCAGGTTGAATTTAAAATTAATGAACTGTCACGTATCGTTAATAATTTTTCTCAACTGATGGCAAATCAACAGCAATTTCAGTATACAACAGAGCCCATTGTCAAACTGCAACATTTATTGAGTACTATTATTTAGCGTATAATTAATAATTTGGCGAATGAAGAAAGAATTAATACATTTCTGCAACACTGTCAACAAAACAGGTTGCCATTGCAGGCTGTTCCCAAGAATGTTCTCATGTCAGACTTAATGCAGTTAGAACAAACGTAATGTGAAATTAAGTATTTCTAGACAAAATGTGTTCTACTACTACAGGCTACTGCTGACTGAATGCACCTTGTCAAACACAAAGATTTTAATCAAACTTAAAGTCCCCTTACAGATTTTTCAATCACACATGTACTATCCACACACCAGAAAAACCTTTTGCAATTAATGACAAGTTTAATGTAATTAAAGAAATATCAGATAATTCACTAATTAAGGAGGGCATCTTTCACATTCCCAAAGAAATCGCTACGGCGGCGGAATACAGATGTGCTAGAACAACCATTACATTACACAATCACAAGGAACTTTTTGCAGCATGTATATAAGTGTCACAAACACAATGAGTTTACAATCAACAAATTAGCACCACATAAGTTTATAATTACTAATGCTCCAGGTCCAGTGTTTATGTAATGCTGTTATCAGTTACTTAATACACCAATCAATAGTCACAATGTTGGAGACGTAGATATTGATATTAGAGTTGTTCCAATACTTCACCTTTTTCCAATGTATCTGTATCGGGCCGATACTTTAGTATCGGTTGTAGACAATGAAGTCAGATTATTACTCTTTTTAGGCATAAAAATTACTATTTCGGTTTGTATATGTTGCACATTAAAATAAAAAGAAAATTAGAGCAAATACCGTATTTACTCATGAATAGAGCACCCTTTTTTCCCCCGAAATAAAGGAAAAAAAAATCTGGGGTGCATGCTATACACGGGGAAAAAAAAGAGGAAGGGGGAGTGTTAGCCATAAATTGTCCGGGGATGTTGAGGGGAGTGGAGGGACTGTCTGTTGTTTCATCTCTCGCTCTTACATCACTCCTCTCCCTTCTCTCTCTTTTTCACTCAGCGAACCCTTCAGTTGAAACCCGGCACCCACCCCCTACTAATGGCATCCTGTTATACCACAAAATCAGAGCTGCCAAGTGTTTGTGGCGCTCAGCCCCATGTAATAACATCCTGATGGTTGCCGGTCGATAATTCCGCCATCCCTCTTTGTTTACATGGCAGAGGCTAGCCAGCCATGTTCGCGGGTGGGTGGGTGAGGGGGGAGAAGGGACGAGATACTTTCTTTCTAGATAAGGGTAGTGTGACATTCTAGCACTGCAAAAAAGAGATAGCCGGTCACTGCTAAAAGGAGAAAAAAGGAAAACGAAGCTAGAAATGTTGAGTAGACTGCAGTGAAGGAGGTTCCTGGATTTTTTTTTTAAATTTTGGCTTTTTGCACCCAAGTTATTTAATTAAAGTATTCTCCAAACATAACACAATCACCACACATTAATGTAAAAACGAATGATTTATTCCATACTTTCTAACAGGTTACCACAAATATTTGGCGTAATTTTATTTTAAAAAAATTTTCCCCTTGGAACTTGTTGCAAAAATCGTGGTGCTCACTATACACGAGTAAATACGGAATGTGTCACTCAAAATAGTTGCACCTTACACATCATTTGTATTTCAAAGCAAATGGTTTCACCCAAAAATGTTATGCAAAACATTAACGAGGAATTATTATTTGTAAAGATGTTTTCTTTTGCGTCCAAAGGTTGTTTTATCCAGTAAGGTTAGAGTTTCATTGTATCTAGTGTAAAATTAACATGACTTTAAAACTTTATATTTATTTAACACAAAGGGCAGCATCTTCACAAAAAAAATTATATGGCCCAAAAGCATATACTCTACCACTTGTCAGCAAAAAATTGTTTGAACATCGAGCAACTTGTATTATAAATGTTCATTTTCAGTAACTGCTTGTGGCGAAATCGGAGGATTTCTATTTATTGATTTCAATACACACACATCTTTGAATAAACTGATAATATGTAGGTGCCTATTCGACACCTTTTACCATCTAATAATAGGTAGGAAGCACCAAGCCGAGTGCAGTGTAACTCATGACAGGGAAAATCAGAGGACGTGGTTTTGAATGATTAATTATTAAAGACAGTGAAGAAATCAATTATAATAGCCTCATTTGAGTCTCAAAATTACAAGTTTACTTTGCAGTAAAATATGATTAATTACTTTAAGACAGACATTTGTCACGCGTGCAAGTTTCGCCAACAGGTAGCGGTGTGGAAAGGTCATCCCCCCCCCCCCCCCGCCCACAAAAGGTTTTTATTATATTATCAGTAATACTTTTTTAAAATTCAGTGTGAAGGGCATTGGTATCGGTTTTTTATATCGGGGTATCTGTGAAACTCTAATTGAGATACCTTGTGGTTGCAGCATATTTGTAAATGGGTGTTTGATTATTGACGCTACTATGATATGTGATACACGAGCACAAGTTGTACCGTCCTGCCATATGATTATTGCTGTACACTGGTTTGAACAAGTTAATTTCAAGTTACCGCAGCTATGCATGCATGCAGGGATCCACTTCTCTAATGTTACAGTGTCTTTAAATTATAACAAGCCAATTTCTCATGCTGCATTTCCCATTTTGACATATGAAACGGTGTCTGTGTCACGCTGCTGACTCATAAAATATTTACATTTTTATCCAGCGAGTCCTATAAGTGTGTCGATGGGCACTGTATTTTTGTTCATTTTGATAATGGTATACTTGTATGTCAAAGTTATTAAGACCTCTTTATTGATCAATCAGATTGTGACACGCAATTATCAGTAAGCCAAGTGGGTATTCACTCACCTGTTGAAGAAGTTGAGCACGTGGGCTAATCCAAGTCACATGCGACTCAGGTATATGTGTCCAGGACCATACCGCGCCGCCATGTTTAATGGCGTTGTGACATCACTATCAGGATAAGAAAAGGTGAAAAACTAGTAACGAAATAAATTTTTAAGCTATATAGAATTAATATTTTACTGTAAATACATTTTTAGAAAAACTCAGAAAGTTTCATACAGAATTTTAATTTTGGGAGAAATTATTTTCAAAAGAAGATTGACGCGTGCCCGATTAGACTGACTTAGCACGTTAGTAGAGGATTTTGTCCACTAAACCAAAACCGGGGTAGTTTTGGTCTAGATAGTTGGCGGGAGGCAAGGGGTGTTGGCAGTTGAAGAACAAAGTTGTCCTGGTTACTGCTGGAGATGCTGTTCGGGATTACAACCGAAGCAGACGCAACTGCTTGTTGCCAGAGTTTGGCGGCGCGGTCCCATTATGCTGGCCTTTTGTGCGTAGGATGGGATAATGTGATCCACAGTTTGAGTAGAGTGAGCTAAGAATTGTTCCCTACGTTTTCTATGACTCCTCTTCTCGTGAGGCATAGGGCAAACAGTTTGACAGCATATGTGATGCACTTAGTCAGGAAGGTTTGACAGTATAACCCAACAGTGATTTGCTGGCACGAGCTCGATAAGTCTCCACTGACCCCAAACAGTATGCTGGCTGATCAGGGACGTGGAGCCATGGGAGCCAGCCCCAAGCCTCTACTGGTTCTGCATTCACACTACGATGAAAGCCAAAACTCCAGGCTACAGTCACAGCGTACTGACTTAATGCGGGTGGTGACATGCAATCTGGGTCTGTCGTATTTCCTGGTGTGAAGGTGTTTCTAGTTGTTGTAACATGGCTGTTTCTCCCCCACAAGCACCGACTTAAGGCTGATGTGTGGCTGGGAAGAGGTAGCCATCTAATATGTATGTCTTCTGACGTGCAGACACCTGCAAGTGATCCACAGTCAGGCTAACTCGATTTAACAAAACTCTCGGTTCTTGTCAGTAGTGCACAACGTATTCTGTCTCCAACTGTTAACACAAATAAATACACTGGAAATGAAAAATAGAAAGGCAGAGAACAATGAGTGTTTATTGAAGGTTCAATAAACACGTGACCTGTGCTACCTCCTGCCAAGTTGTAGAGAGCTGAAGGTAACTGTGGTTCCAGGTGTAGGCAACCTAGTTCTAAGTAAAAAGGGAAAATTTGGTTCTAGAAAAATACAAATTAGTTAAAGTTAAACTGCTAAGTAAAAGGTGTCTAGAGGAGACAACGTGAAGTTAAATATATATGTGATAGTGTTCAATGGTCGTCAGGTTGACTGGTTGTCGATGTACGTAGTACTGTGGGAGGTTTGCTAGAGATGCGAAAGAATGACTCCCGAGCTCGACAGTGTCCGAACTTATATAATGGAAGCTTGTAGGCTGCCAAGACAAGGTGCAGAGGAGGTGTGACATCCTCCGGCACTGATTCGTGTGGGAATACTCTGGTCAGCAATTCTGCTTCGTGCCTCGTCAGAGGCGCTCGGCCTTGCCCGAGGTCTGGACAGTTTGTAAGCTCTCAGCGAGGGAAGGGGGGAGGGGGGTTGCGTGCCTGCCAGGTTGCGTATCCTCCACGTGAAAAGGATTTGCTCAAAGTTTCCGTTGCCTGTAGGGTACGCAACGTGTCACCCACATCTGTAGTGGTGGAAGAGGTACTCTAGGTGATGAGTCGTAATTGTATTACATTAGATATATAAGCGGTACGCGTCAAGATAGAATTCACTTGTAAGACATGAATTTAAGCAGAAACACATGGATACGCATCAAAAGTGTTGACACAATTAAGAACACGAGTACTATATTATTTAAAGTTTATTGAGTGCTAATAATTTTTAAGAAGGTTAAGAGTAAATATTAATTCCGTACTTTGCAGGTAATTAAGTCATAATTTCCAGATACATAAAAAATTGAACTGTTCATAATATTGAAACTGAAATCATTAAAATAAAGGAAGATGTCTTAGTTATGTATAGGGTGATAGTTCCCTTAACGATAACCATATGCTATGGATTACACACGATTAAGAATATAAAGTAACATCCACGAGTGGTTGTTCACAAAGCTTACGAGCCTTGATGTTCACTTCAACACTTGGAATACGTTAAGTTATAGTGACACAGTATAAACAACACACGTATGTCGAACAATACTATGCGCGGCGTACCCCGTCTTCAAATAGAACTGATGACTACATGTTTTTTGTTCGCAGTTCGCTCATTCACGCTAGATAGCAGTCTCAGCTCAGCAGCAGGAGTGCCTACTCACGAAACAGTCAGTCTGTTGTACGGCATATGAAAACTTGTAATTAATGTATAATTTCATAGTTACATGCAAGTTTTCCAGAATATTTTTGTCATACCTTACTATAGGAGTTAAGACCAAGTGGTCCGAATGTACATAAATTTTCATTATTGTATTTTCTATTGCCAAATAACTAAAGTACCACTTTAATAATGGTTGGCACACATGTGTATATAATTGAATGCTTAATTACTAAATGTATAATTTAGTTATTAAAATGTCAACATTTATATCCCGAAAGGGGACATAATAATCACATCTCCATCATGTAAACTATATATTTCTTTTAAGTATTTCAATCACCATCACACACAGAGATTTGGTCAATTTCTCTACATTTTTGCAGAGTCCAACCACAATGCGTAACATTCTCCTACTTCTCAATTTCCAGTGTTCGGTGTTTAGGGGAAAATTTTTCTTAAAATTACGTAAATATGGCACCGACCACACTCCTATTATCCGAGGAAACACGACGTACGCGCAGCTGCTGCGAGGGAATGACATCCGACTGCCACGAGAGCCACAGCCGATGTTTCTGAAGCAGACGCCACCAGCATCCAAGCCGCTTTTCACGAAGCAGATGCCACCAGTAACCTGGCTGTTCCTGAGCAGCCACCTATCGCTGTTGTCATGTCACGAGCAATGCCACTGCATGCGAGACGCACCCACCACATCACAGGATGCTACAGAGATGCCATGGTGGGCGTCTAGCTCGTACAGTTGGCCTGCCGCCCCCGCTGCAGCTCCCCGCAAATGAGGACGCCTGCTGAAGCATTGCACCACCAAGCACCAATGTCTAGTACCACCAGCATGTGAGTGAGTACCTGGCAGATGCCAGAATTTGAACTACCACGCCCCTCATCAGAACTCTTTAGATAAAGTCAAAGTAAAAGGGAGTGATAGATTAGAAAAGCCTCAAAAATTGAATAATGAGTGTGCAAGAGCTCGTAAGCTAGCTTAGTAGGGAAGGTTAGCTGATGAACGAAGTCCCATACCAAAATCCTTACCTAATAGAGTAGGTTATGTGACGAAAACTATAACCCCCCCTTCCCCCCAAGAGTAATTCTGTAAAAACATGTACGCCTGTAACTTGCTAGTTAAGATTTTTTTTTCTCAAAGGCTGAGAATAGAGGAATTGCATTAATAGGAACTGAAGTCCCACACATTAATAAGGGCCAAAATTAATGTTGACTGCCTCCTATCAATGGGCACCAGTACAGTAAAAACAACTAAATTAATTTTTCCTATAAGAATTTGGTCCTTAAGTTTGCCAGAAAATTGTGGACGTAAAGTAACTTAGAATCACACCCACGAGCAGAATGGAAAGTTAATGTTTGCATACTCCCAAAAATTCCCTATAGCGCTCACGTAACATAAGCATAGTACAGAAACTGAAAAATTTAAGAATTCTAGCATAACGAAATGAACGTAACGCCACAGGATCCTGTGAGCAATGATATGAAGTGTGAACGCAAATTGTATCTTATCAGCAGCCCTGTGAACATAAGCGACATAACCCTCACTATTCCTCGCAATGCGACACTGGGCGACTTTGTTTAGAGGACCTCTGTAACCTTGAGTAAGAGCATGAGGCGAGAGCTCACTGTAAGCATGCCATAACTGTCGCCCAGGAAATTCCCAGCCTTCATAAGTATAAAAGAACAAATGGCACCAGTGTGACCCTACCCACAGAAACTTGTGTAAACGTATTAGTAATGCCAACTGTAAATTGTGTGTACAGAACATGTCACTAGAAAATCCTTGTTAAAGTAGGAACATGTAAGCATTGTTATCACAGACGTCAAACCCCAGTGACAATTAAAATTAGTTGTCAAACTGAATTAATTGTGTTAGCCCAGAGAGTGGCAAAGAAAGAAGTAACTTTTCCTTACAGGAGAAATCACTATAAGAAAGTAGATATAGCTTTGCCAGTTGAGAGAAGAAAACGTAAAAGTAACGTACGCCACCGTTAGTACAGCCATGCCACTGTCAGTACAGCGAAAGAATCACATCTACTCAGAATGAGTTAGAAAACCCCTGTATTTTAAAATTGAGAGAAATTTGTTCTCACCCCAAGCTAACAAAGCCTAAGGAAAGCATAAAACTGTAAAACTTATTACACTAACCCATAGAATAACCTGAGAGTAATCTCGTGCCCCAGTGTACCTGATTAGATAATGTAGAAAGGATAATAACGAAAATAACTGTAACCTAGACTTAAGGATTCTCACACAAATGGTACGCAAAAATTAACCATTGAGTGTCTTATGGTAACATGTGTGTGCCTTAAAAGAGTATGTTTCTTGTTTTCTATCTCTTTTCTTGTATGGGAATACCTCCGGAGTAGTGTAGAAAGTAACAATATTTTTTTTAAGAACTCGCACTTTCACACGTAAATGGTTTACCGTGCGACAGCGCTGGCTGAAAATCAGACCAGTAAAATCATCCCGCAGGGGTTGCGGTAAATTTTCAGTTTCCAATCCTTTGCGAGTGGGATTAATTATAAAATCTGTTAGCCACACTTTTATTTCTCGAGAACAGAGATAAAATTGTGATCAACTTAATACCTTGTGCAAACTCAATATTGTACAACCCGCTATTTAAAGAATTTTCAGCCAATTCTTGGTATGTGAATTGCCCTCGAACTAGGAACATCACAGGGTTCAAAAGAAAAACAACCTGTTCTGGTACACTTCCCTTCCAAAACTCTCCTCCCTTGTTGAGAAAAGGAACAAACAACAGGAAGGCAGCGCAGCAGAAACCAGATGAGCTGGAGCTAACGCACCGCCGCCCGCATCGCCACGGAATAAGAGGGAGACAGAGAGAGAGGCAGAACAGGAAGAAGGAAAAGGCAGTTAACCCGCTGATAATAAACAGATATTGCGTGCCCAGAGATGCAACTGCAGTATCTTGACTGGGCAATCACCCCACACCTGAAGCAAAAGTGGTCTCGTTTGAGAAGGGTCTTTGTCGCTTCAGGGGGTGGCCGATTGATGCATGCCACATTGCTGCGCAGCAAGTTTGCACACACTACGGGCAACTTCGCCCCATCAACGAGCAACCAAGAGCTTGAGACAAGTCATAAACAGTGGCAAACTACTTTTCACGTACCCACTGAAGGACTCCACGCATTGGACAGCTTCAGACACTGATTAATTAACGCATTTAATGCTTTAATTATGAATTGTACTACCTGCCCAGAATCCGGCATGTGAGCGCCACCCCTGTTACCCAAGATTATTTTACCTGATGGACCACTACCCTGAGGTTATCTGAGAAGGAAGTTCCAGCGACCCAACAGGATTGCAGCATCTCTGCTGCTCTGTGACGTCACACTCTCCAGCCTCGGGCCGAGGTGGATAAATCTGTCGCTGCCTACACACAGGGATATAAGAAATTAGCAGCGCCACAGTAATCCTGATAAACCAACACCTATGATGAAAGGCTACGCTACTCCACACCCCCGGAAGATCTCTGATCAAAGGATTTTCGACTATATTAGCAGGCACGAGCACGCCTCTCACCAGACGCCAGGCTCGCCAGCTGCATAGTTCAACGAGCACTCCCTGTGTCTGCCCAAGACCTCTCTCTCCTCTCATACAGACTGCAATGGCTCCAGCCTCTCCATCAGCTTGCAGAAGGCTCAATTTATTCCTACAACAAAAGACTGCAAGTCGTCCAGAGGTAACTCAACATCCAATACCCTGCAACCCCTTTCACCTCAGTCAAATTCCTAGACTCCACGATAGCAGGTCATCGCGATGTTTTCCCTTCTGGATAAATTCCACTGTAAAGAGCATAGTGTAACACGTTTGCAACTAGAATAATTTTTGCTTTATTCTTTTGCCAGACTCCCCTTTGGATGAATCTAATTGACGTAATCAATTGATTCTTGGCTAACCTGTATTAATCCCACCAGGACATCCCACTTTCATAATTTGTAATAATAAATATTACATTAATTTGGAATCGTCGTATACATCCCTTTTAATTGTAGTTCCTGGTTCACTTGAGCTAATATAATTCTGTGAGTGTAAATTGTTGCATCAAAACCCTGCTGAGAATTAGTCGTGAGACGTGCCAAACTCCACAGATGATGGGGCTTAAACACGGCTTTGAGTCCAAAAAGACATACGGCGGCTCCTGGGTTTCCGGTGTTCCCTCGCCTAAACTCGGTGGCGTCCTAATACCAGACTGCAAATCAATACGTCAGGGCCTTGGATGCGACTGAATAAGATGCACCCCCAGGACTACATGTCTGCGGAAAGGTCAGAATGCTGATCTACAGCTGAAACCGGCACAAAGAGCGACGATCATTACAGAGATTAAATAATGCTCAGGTGAACACAGAAATTGGGTGTGAGGACATGCCCCCATACGCGGAACCAGAGTTTAGACCTCGACCCATTTCACCATTTATACCCCTTGCCCAGGAATCAGAGCTCAATGCCTATTTAGGTGCTTGTTGGTCGTGGTTAGAACAGGAGCCTGTCAGTCACCTTTAGCCGGAGACTCCTTCGCCCGCAGTAGCCATAACCCCCCCTAAGGTTGACCACAGGAAAGACGTACAGAATATGTGCACTCTCCACTTGGCTTCCGGGATGATTGTCAGGGTTCGACTACCACCCAAAGTCATCCTGAAATCTCAAATAATGCCTTCTCTCATGAATTATATTCCCATACGTCAGCTTACACAGCCATTGCAGATAGCACCAATCCCTCTGGCTGCATCATCCAACCCCCCCACCCCTCCCATCATCAATATTGATTAATTCACCTCCTGATTCATACCCCGGGATAGGTGGCATCCAGCATCTTGGCAGCTCTAGCAGTGAGGAAGATAGTTCACCCGAGACGGGAAACAATCATGGTTCGACTCACTCTGGGGTTTGATTCCCCGCCCCTCAGATGGCATCCTCCCCCTAAGTGGCCCCCCATAGAACCTAGTACGACCCACTGGGCTCGAGTAGCAACCAAAACGTTGCAGTAGGATCACCTGCTGTACCAGAGAGAGCAGTCAGCACCCTAACCACTTACTTGAGTGTAAGAACGTGCGTCACCCCTAACCTAACCTCCAATAAAGGAACCGCCAATTGAAAATAACAAAGAAAAATAAATTAAGGGTAGGCCTAGCGCATCATAACAAAAAAACAAAGGTATATAAAACTTCCCTGAACACAAAATTTAGGGCTTCCGAACAAAAAAACCAATTTAAATAAACAAAATAAAAAATTGTATAACCCCAAAAATCAGCATTGTAACAATATTTTGGAGTGTTTAAGGCACATCACACCATCTACACCACCAGGACAACAGAATGACAAGTACCACACTGCATGCACAGCTACGTGGCAGTACAGTACATTCAACAGAAAACAGTAAGTACATTTGCAATGAACACTAACAATTATTAACCCATTGTCTTTTCAGAACAGTTCACTTTGGTCAGGTAAGCGTCATACAATATAAAATTATATTTTCATTTTTTATTTTATTTTTATTTTAAGTGGAAGATGTTCTTTACATAATTTATTAATTAAAATTTTTGCTCACAATTCTGCTAGATGCATAAAATTTGTGTACGAAAACATGTGATTCAAAGTTACCCATTTACCATATTTTCCTGCTAACAAATAACATAATAATAAAGTTTTCCATTTGTACTGCATAGAAAACTTAAAGTTGAAAAACTTAATACAGTGTTAGTGTTATCTGAATACAAGGCTCTCTTTTTGTTGCTTAAATGATATCTGTAATTCAAACTACACTTTCCATTCGCATAAAATATCTTGTTACGCTGAACTATTTTTCAAGCACCAAATACTTTATTAACCAGTGATGATAAAGATAAAACACTAACATGAATAAATGTCACTGAAATTATATTTAATTATCTTTTCTTACATGAACACACAAAAGCTCAAAACTTTCACTGCTTAACCTCTTAGTATGAACAAAGTTCGTAAACACTGATGAACTGATATCACAGAACATTTGAACCACAGAAAACAACATGGTGAAGATGAAAGAGCGCAGCACATTCTTGTGACAAAACACAAAAATCTTGGAAGAGCATAACAGATTTTAGCAGCACTATAAATTTTTTATGTTAATTTACAGTAAGTAAAATTTGTATTGTATTGCTAGATTTTTTCCAAAAGTAATGTTTTCGTTGCTCCATGTGTGAAAAATGGAACTTAATAATTACAGTATTACATGAAAATAATTTGTTCAAAGAAAATAAATATGTATGGTATATGTATATGTTTTTATGTGTATGGCATCTTGCAAATGCATTATCTTTTAACATGGTCATTTCTGGTATCATCATTCTCTGAATAGTCACACGTAATACTTCTTTGTTTTTTTTGTTGGATGTTTACACGCTAAAGTATGTGGGACATAAAATACACAAATTACAAAGCATGAAAGGACTTATTACGACAGTGATTTCGAACTTATTGTAATTATCTGCAAGGAATAATCAAGCAACTCTGCGACAGCTCTGAAATTTGGGGTGTCGGAATCAAGCATGCAATGTTAGTGGATGCAAGAACAAGAATGGCAGAAATGTTAGACATGCAAAGCATTTATTTATGGGCATCAAAAAAGCAGTTTCAGTAGACCTTAAAAAAAACATTGCTGTCTTTGTTAGAGAAAAATATAGCAAAGTTTTGTCGAAATTAACACAGATTTTTCATTTCAAGGCATTGAAAATTTGCTACTGCAATGAACGGGGCTTTACTCTAAAATGTGGGATAGACTACAAATAGATACATTGCACTAAAATTTTCTATGTTGTTTTATGACAATTAAGTATGGGATCGTCTTGGAATTGAGGTCGGCTTGCATTTGGGTAAGTATTGTATATACTACTCAGCTTCAAGACAAAATGTCACTACCCCAGGTGGTGGCCAGCATGCGTGCAAGATATTTATGAAAGTGAAGATTTTATTTCTTGCTGCTACTTAGTACTATTTTGAAATACAAAATGGGTCACATAGCTATTAATGTTTTTTCATTTTAAATAATTAAGCAAGACATAAATACTACATTTGATTCAGATTCACCACTATCTGCGTAGCACTAATTTAATTTATAATGTGCATTTACTGCTTGCAATTATAGTGTTAATTTCACGCCTCAGAAGAAGGCATTGTAATAACTGTCCATTATATCAAACTACATTATGTAATAATGTGTTTGCAGTTACATTTTAAATGTACAGGTAACAAAAATAATAATAATAAATGTATACATAGAAACAGTTGTTACTCAAAAAATTATTGTAATAGAAATATAAACACAATAACATCACAGACACGTACACCAATCCACAATAGTACTGCTCCAGTCACAGATACATAATGGCATAGCAGCCATTTTGCACATAGTGCAGTTCAGCGAAATAAATACAAATATGCAAAACGGATTGAGCATATTCCTTTCTGTTAAGGTTTCTGTTAACATGTACATAACTTCATATGCAATATCCATATTTATATAGACTATACCCTTATTGTTTGTACACCTACCACTAGTGCTACATCCATTTAGAATACAAAAAATGACATAAAATAGCACAGCTTGGAAAATGAAAATCTCAACAAAACTACAAAATTTTACCTCTTGTGATTTTAAGAATATAGGTTATATGAATGCATTTTTCAGTCATGTTATGAAATCAAAGTACTTGGAAGAATACAATCCATATAAGATATCAATAAGAATATCAGTCATTTCTAGAACTCAAAAAATGATACTAGTTTTGAAATACAAATATGAAATATAATTTTTTTTCTTATTTTGTAATTTATTTACACATTTTCCTCGTAGCATAAAACTACTTCATTGGCAGAAGAAAATTACCACTACGAGTAATGAGTAACTATACATCTTTATTACTTACAATAACAGTAGAAGGCTTGCCCATAATCCACACTTCTGCGAGGTCATAATTAAAAACCTTTATTTAAACATTCTATTATGCCACTGCCGCACAATGCTCTTTGTACTGCCAAAAAACAGTAAACATGAATAGACATTGATGGAGGAATGAGGATCAACATCCACAGCCTGCAATTTCATCGCAAGTGACTGGAGAAAAAATGGGACAGGATGAATAAGGCAACAGCTGATAATTCTGCATGACCCAGGAGCAATGCTGCGAAACCCTTCAATTCTCATCGTACAGTGGAGTGGCATCACCAAGGGAGCTCTCAATCATAGACTGGGGGCTGGCGTCGGTGAGTGGAGTGGAGCGTAAGCTGTCCCGCCCAGGGGTCGAGCCAGGCCGGGGGGACTTGAGGCTGTATGGAGACAGCAAAGCAGAACTTGGGTGACCTCCGGGGAAGCTGCTCATGCTACTGCTGCTACTACGAGGGGTGCCTCGATTCGGGTCATCATAGCGTGGTGTCGTCTTGCGCACCATGTCAAAACTTGGTGTCGACCCAGTACTGCAAAAAAAAAAATTTCTTTGTTGAAATCTGATATGCAGAATGATTTTTTATCTTGAGGTAAAATTGATGTTTGATGCCATCGTATTAAGCAGTACGTCCTAATTAGTCAAAAAGTTACTTATTGCAACTCCCTAGGACCCACAGTTTTCGTGTAAAACTGGCACAAAAGTTTCAGTTGTAGCAATACTATGGCCTAATGGGTAAGCAACACATCCTACAAATTGATGCGTGCTGCTCATACTACTAATCAACTACGATTATGACTCATCACTAGTTCCCTATTTCCACTACTACAGACGTGAGAGAGATGTGGAAGGGGAATCTCCAGATGAGATTCTCGTTGCCTACTCTACCAGGCAACAGGAACTTATAAGCGAATTCTCATCATCTGAAGGTTACACAACCCGACAGGCATACACCCCTCCCCTTCCCCGCATTGAGAGCCTACAAGCTGCCTAGACCTCAGGCAAGGTCAAGTGCTACTGACGAGGCACGAAGCAGAAACACTGAGCAGTTTTTCGACTCCCACACCAACCAGGGCAGGATGCTCACCCTCTCCACAGCCCGCGCTGGCAGTCAACAAGCTTCACCTATATAAGTCAGAACGCTGCTAAGTGCTGGGGCCTCCAGAGAACTTTGAAGCTTTGAGTACGCCCCTGGCGGCTACTTCACCATCGTCCAATCAGTCATCCCGACAACCAGCGAACATTCTCACCAACACGTATTAAATTCATTTTGTCTCAAGACATCTCAATAAAACGGTTTAGAAGTAACATATATTATACTGTCCAGATTTATCTTTCCCGCTTACAACCTAGAACCAGGTCACCTACACCTGGCCAGTGTAGTGACCTTCAGAACTCAATTGCCTGGCAGAAGGTAGCACGTGTCGCATGTTTATTGAGACTTCAATAAAACATACTTTTATTTCTTAGAGTATCTGTCTGTCTGCCTGCTAGATACAGGTTGCTACGTACACCCTCGACAAGAACCAGGTATTTTATAGTAACTGAATTAGCTTCAACTATGGGTGCCCTTCAGAAGTCCGTCATATTTTCTCACACACCCACTAGACAGCCATCTGTTGCTTTCCAACTGTCAGAGCAATGCCTAGTGCTGGCGGAGAGGAACAGAGACGCCACAACCACTAGCAACACCATTCAAGGAGGGATGACAAACCCAGGTTACTTCTTTACACCAGAGCACTGTTAGTGCTGGAGTAACTGTAATTTGAGTCCTGCCATTCATTTGTGTATGAATGCACATCCAGTGGAGGCATTGGTGGTCCACACAGCTCCCCGTCTCTGATCAGCCCGCATAGCGTGGGGTATCAGTGGAGACTTTACAGAGCCTGGTCAGAAAGCCAAAACCAGACTAACACTGTAAATTGTGTTTAGTTTGTTCGCGTCAGGGTGTACCCAGTAAGCTGTGAGTAGACACTCGATGCCTTACTGCCAGAGGCACAGCCAAAAGCGTAGGGAACGAAACACAGCATTCCTTGCCGCCAGACAGTTTAGTGCACTTCCTCAACTTACACCGGAAAGGCAGGCAGAACGGGAGTGCGCCGCCCAACTCATGCACGAGTAAGTATCGACTGCTCCGGTCACTGTTTTGTACATATCTCCTTGTCTACATATTCACCCCTCGTGTCACCCTGTAGTAAAAGGGTTGTTGAACAGTACCGAAGTGAGATTCGGCTGGGACAACATCAACTTCTGGACAAATGAAGCCTACCAGTGGAATCGCTGCTTTGGCATTGGTTTAACCTCGCTACGTCTGGGTGACACACAAAATGACAACAGAGCCCAAGAGGCAGGAGTAAGTAAGTGCTAACCAACTTCTCTCGCCTCCAGTCATCTATCTAAACTAAACCATCCCGCTTTTGGTCTAGCTGACAAAATCCTCGACCAACGTGCCAAGTCAGTCTAACCAGGCATGCTTCAAGAGATTTTCTGGCGCCCACCATGGGGCATCAGATGAATAGCTGTGCGCAGTAAACGGCACGAACTAGACCCACCAGACCCGGAGTACTAAGGGTCGAAACGATCAATCAAGTGGACTTCGGGGAGTCCACAAAACCCCCTGTAGCGCCCTTAACCACTACAATGTCCGACTCAGATGTCAATGCAGCCACAGGCAAAAACTACGACAACGAGCACGACTTACCCGACGTACAGCGTAGCCATACCCTAATACACTTATGTATAGGGTGGCCTGACGAACGCGTCTATGCCCGGGATGGCCTACCAGTGTAAGAGATGCAGAAGAAAGCACATCTCTCACTCCCGCAGATCCAAGCCATCCAAATTTATATACAACCCGGGACGGCACGTGGCCACCGGTAGAGACTATGACAATCAGATTACGACCATGCAGGCCGACCACATGAAGACTCGGTCGAGTTCATGCAGGAAAGCAAAAAAGAATTCAAAGAAATGGACCTGCAACCGAAACAATGTGTAACAGGGCCCAATTACATTTGAAGGGCCTCACACTCATATGGTGGAAAAGATACGGAGAATTCTTAATGGACTGGAAGCAGTTCAGTAACCGAATTGCGACGGAATTCACTGAGGAGGAGGTGTTGGCTAGACTAACGATGCAGTTTTATAGCGAGACTCAGGTACTCAACGAAGAAGTGGAAATCTTCATACAAAGGAAGGAACAGATGTTTCGATGAGTGTCCCCGTAGTTGACGAAGCTACCCCTGTTCGTTCCATCGGTCGAATGTTACTGCCTAATCTCAGGAACGTACTCCTAACGGCTACACCCACCACCTTGGATGAATTAGTTGATCGAGCACGAGAAACCGAGCAAACTTTGCAGTAAAGGCGAGTCTCGAAAAACCAGTATCAGCCAAGGACCCTTAGGTACAAGCACCACCGGTTGCGTCCCTTAAAGGTGCACCAATCTCAACCCCTCGCATGGCATTCATACCTAAATGTAGGTTCTGTCTGGAACCATCAAATATCCCAACATGACCAGTTGGAAAACAAACTCCCGAGACAAAGCTGGGAAAAGCTGACACTGGGCCACCATCCCTGGTGTACAAGGGCCCCTCCTCCAGGGATTAAGTCAGGAAGTACAGATTCCCATAGCCTCACACATACAAGTGGAGGTAAATAACGACAGGGTGCTTGCCTTACTTGACTCGGCAGCCACTAAAAATTTGATCAGAAGTAATTTGTTAACACCAAACCAGCTCGCCAAAATAAGACTGCAAAACAAAACAGTAGGAATGGCGCAACCTGACTCCACCCTGGTCGCAACCGGCAGAATTACCTTGAACATAAAAATTCAAAGTATTGCTACACCGACAGAATTTGTGTCACCAACCATAACCATGTCCGAATCAGTAATACTAGGGTGCCAGTGGCTCAATCGCAATCAATGTATTGTAGATCATGGATATCATAGAGCCTATATGGGAGAAACTAACAGGATCACAGTAAACTGGGATCAAAATCCCGATGACCTTCCACCGATGCTCATCGACCCGATGTGCATTAAACACGAACTTGAACCAGAATTATACAAATTAAAAGCAGTGCTAGAAGAGCACGTCAGAGCATTCGGACAAGGAGGGCTGTTACGACAAACACGTTCTATTCAGCACAAAATATGTCCGACCACCGACGTTCTGGTCTACAACCGACCTTACAGAGTGTCAACCCACCGGCCTGATCTCATTATGGAACAGGTGAACGACATGAAGGATCAGGGAATCGTGGAACTATCAAATTCCCCATACAACACATGTGACCCTCATACCGAAGAGAAGGCAAATTGTGATTTTGCGTAGATAAATCGTTAAATGAAGTCACCCACCAGATTGCTCCCCCAGCTATAGACTTGCCGTCTCATACCCTACGAGACACTGGCAAGGCCAAAATATTCAGTACTCTCTACATAGAGTCTGGATATTGGCAGATTGCGGTTCACCCAGACAGTCGCAAATATACGGCCTTTATGATACCTGAGGGCGAAACACTTCAATTTCGAGTCAAGCCATTTGGCTTGAAAAACGCCCCCACAACATTCCAACGATTAATGTCTACGGAAATATTAACAGGTTACATCGGCGAGTTCTGTTTCGCCAATCTTGACATGTAATAATATATTCTAATAGTTGGGAGGAACATCTAGGCATCTGCACAGAGTGTTGGAAAGAATCAAATTACATTGAATGACTTGCACGCTGTCAAAAAGTTTCTTCGGCAAGTCATCAATGGATTATCTAGGAGATATAATATCACCTGAGTGAAACTTCCCACAACACAGTTCAATACGAGCAATTGAAGAAGCGGAAGAACCTACAAATAAGCGACAACTACAACAGTATCTGGGTCTGTGTAATTGGCTACGAGACTTTGTTCCAAATATTGCGGAATATATGGCACAGCTACATCCACTCCTCTTGAAAGACACTCATTGAGGATGGAGCCCAGAACAACAATGGGCGTTTTCTGACCTGAAGAAGAGCTTCAAAAATATCCACCTACTCAATCGACCACAAGGACACAAACCCTTAATACTGCAAAGGGACGCATGTCAAAATGGCCTGAGCGCAGTACTATACCAGCAAGATGTAGGACCGTCACATGTGAGAGCGTATGCATAACTCGTTTAAACGAGACTGAGCAGCGCTACCACATCAATGAGCAAGAGTGTCTGGCCGTTATCTATCTGGGCCATGAAGAAATACAGGTATTAACTCGAAGGGCAACACTTCATTCTACCGACTGACTCTAAAGCCCTCCAATGGCTACATGTGTCCCGGAATTCAAAGGCCAAACTCGACCGGTGGGACATGTTCCTTACTGAGTTCGACTTCGAGGTCCAGCATTGCCCAGGTAAGATGAACAATCTGCCAGACGCCCTATCTCGTTTCCTGACATTGGACAAAAAAGCTAAGGAGAAAATGTACCCCCCCCCCCCAGTACTAGAGAAGTCTGGATGAACAAATCCAGCTTCTTCAACTGCAAATAACCTTGAGCCAGCAGGAGGACCCTGACATCCGACGCCTACTACGAGAACAGTCCTAACGGTATGACGTCATATGGACGAATAGCGAACAGCCCAATACGCATTGGAAGGCTGGGTTCCACCGCAACTACGCGCCCGCTTTTGGTCTAGCGGACAAAATCCTCTACCAGTGTGCCAAGTAAGTCTAACTGGGCACATAAACGTAAACACATGCTGGTTGTAATACAGCATCACATGCTGAATAATTAACACCTAGACCAAATAGATAGCAAGCTAATTACAATTATTAAGTGCACTACAGCGATGTTTAGTTGTGCTTAGTGGCACATTGTGAAGTAAGGAGCCAAACAAAGACAAGATATTTCTGTACAACTGCCTAACCCTAGCCGTTCTGGAGATACTGTAAAAAGAAGTGTTAGGTGGTAGTCAAAATGTGTAAAGTCTTGATATGATGCGATAAAGATGACTCAACAAAGAGAGTAAGGATAATACACATATTATGGTGCTAGCAGTGTGACTCTGTAGTAATGCCTATAATAAATTCGTTAGTCACAATGTAATCAAAGATTTTGCATGTGTGGTGGTAGGTAGGGGCACAGGTGGCGCTAAATGACAGCACAACAAAACCGCCATTACAGTTACTCACTGGAAAACACCTTCATAATAGCAACTGTTCAAAATGTGCACCTCCAACCTCACTGCAGTAGGTACAGCGGTGCATTAGAGACTGACATACCCTTTCAAAGACATCTGGTGTGTCTCACACCTTATCACATGCAGCCATGAGCAATTGCTAACAAGTCTTCCTTGGATTCAATTGGTGCCTTGTATACCAACACCTTGACAAATCCCCACAGCCAAAACTCTAATGGGGCAAGGTATGGGCAGCGTGGAGTCCATGCAATAGGCCCACCTTGTCTTATCCAGCGATCGGGATATGCTGCGTTCACGCCGTCACGCATAATTTTTGTGGAGTGGGGTGGAGTGCTGTCGTGTTGCAGATACATCCATTGTCTGAAGGTGAACGGAACATCCCCCAGTAAGTCTGGAAATGTGAACACCAGAAAATACCAATACAAGAAGCCTGTCAAATGGGTTGGCAGCAAGTACAGTTCAATAACTTTGTCGCCAAGTATTTCAGCTCAAATGTTGAACGAATATCGGTGCTGGTAGCCCCTCGTTGCAGTTCCATTTGGGTTAGAGTCATCCCAGATGTGGCTATTTTGACTATTAAAATACACTTCCTGTGTGAATATGGCTTTGTCTGTGAACATAATAGCAAGAAAATTAGTAACCATTTTGCACTGATGCAGGAACTACTGGCAAAAATCTCGACGAAGGGCATTATCCACAGACTGTAATGCTTGCACCTCACACACAGTACAGTTGCAGCAGCTGTTCATGTACACACCACACAGTCACATTTAATGAATCTATTGGATGTGTGATAGCACGGATGCTAGTAGAAGGGTTTCCCTCTGCACTCCCAAGACTGCCTCTTCAAAACATGGGGCTCAACTGTAGTGGTAACTTGGCGCCGCTCACTTACCGCCTAAGGTGACATGGGGTATAGCTTGTGGCGGGGCAAAATGTTTTAATAACATGCTCTATTTCGCTTGGCTATATAAGCATCTCCCATAGCCCCCCCCCCCCCCCCCCCACAGTCTCCGCAAACGGCATCGAGGTACAATACGAGACAGTGAGTGTGTGAGACAGAGCTGAAGCAGAAGGCAACTGTACTATTTGGCCAGAGGAGCTCTGAGGCCAATCAGCAGAGATCTACTGGTGAGCATAATCGTGTAGCGGTAGGACGTCAAGATATTTGTGAGTCCCCGTCAATTCCCTTTTATAAACTATAATTTCTGGCAAGGTTAGGGTATAACTGAATTGTATTGGATATCACAGTAACGTAATTTCACTAAGTTCTAATTGCTGCTCTGTAAGAGTAGATGTATGAATTGGTTATTGAGTCTTGTAATAAATACCTATTTTATATAATAACCTTCCTTATTAGTACCATCATGAGCTTACCCCTCGTAGCACCTCTTTCCTCCTATTACAGTATTGCATAAAGTTTGACTTAGACCAAGCAGATAATTAGTAGGAATTAGTGTGGATAGGAGAGAGGAGGAAGGACGAGTGTTATAGAACGCTTCTCTGTTGACCTGGTCCACCTTGCATCCAAAACATGTCAGCTTCTCGTAGTCACTGTGTGATGTTTCCTTACGTATGACTACTAGGCCGACATCATGCAGGATATCGCTAGCTTTACAAATGTGTAGCATCTCTTCTGTTTCGTCTCTCTTCTCCATACACCAAAACTATGTCTATCATCTCAGAATTAGTGTAGGATGTATGTCCCTCTCTTGCAGTTGTGATGCTATGTGATGACACCAGTGAATAACAGGCTGCTCTGGCATCAAGGTAGGGCAACGACAATTGGTGAGCGGGGAAGGGAGGAAACAGCTATGACTTTCAACAGTGTGCATCCACTATTCCAAGCCAAATTCAGGTAAACAAATCACAGACTGTAATATGAAGTTTAATGTTTTCAAGCAGGATGTCAGTGTCTATATCACTATCTACTCTTCTACTCTCAAGCACAACTGCTAAAACATGTGGTTACAGTGTCTCTAGAACAATCAGAGTTAAGCAGTTTTACAGTAACGTCTTTTCTTCCCCTTGCTGCATTATGTGCCACTAAATGCAACTAAATATCAGTGTAGTGCATTTACTAATTCTAATTTGTTTCCTGCCTGTTTGTTCTTGACTACAGTTATTCAGCTTGTGATGCTGTATTACAGCCAGCATGTGTTTGCATCTGGATGAAGAATGTGTTGCATACCCATCAGGCCATAGTATTGCTACAACTGAAACCTTTGTGTACATTTTACAAGAAAATGATGGGTCCTAGAGAGATGCAACCAGAGTGTCTTTTACGCTAATTACGATGCACTGCTTAATACAATGGCATCAAACATCAATTTTACTCCAAGGTAACATAGTTGTATGCAATAATAGGGTGCAAACTGATATTTTTTTGTTACATTAAATTATGAATCACTGGACGCATTCAGAGGTTATAACTAGCATCTTTACTACTATTCACTTGGCAGCTTTACATAAACACTATACAAACACTAGACTCTACGTTTTGGTACATACAATCTGAACAAAATAACTGCCTGACACATATACAACACTTATACCAACCTGTAAAAGTTAAAAGTTACATCACAACCTTACACATCAAAATTGCCCTATTCAACTTTTTTAAATAATGGGGCTGAGTATGATGTATACTATAGCTTCAATTTATCCAAGATCTTGGTTTAATTAATTTGTATACCACATTTTGTTCCTCTAACGCAAGTACTAGAAATTCCACATAATATGCTTTCCTGAATCCGCCTTTAAGGGCTTCTAAAACCCTTAATATTTGAAATGGACCATGGGTGTCATATTTCAGACTTTTTTCTTTACATGTCAGCAATCCACTGGCACAGTTTGGTCACATGTAACAAACGCGCGCGCGCGCGCGTGCGCACGCGCGCGCACACACACACACACACACACACACACACACACACACGCACGCACGCACGCACACACACACACACACACACACAATACACAATACACAATACACAAACAATATATTGAAATTAACTTTAATTTTTTTTCCAGACGTTACAGTTTTTTTCTTAAGTGCGTATATTCTTAAGATCGTGATGGGCCGATGCCACATTTTACCAATACCAATGATACAGATTTTCAGCTGCCAATTCCGCCGATTATAGCGATACTGATACCAGTTTTGATGAGCACAATTATAATTCCCAATTTCCAATATTTGGTAATAATTTTATTAATTAAATTTAAGTATTCAGTTTTGTGAACACATTAAGCACACTGTAATAGGTGTCAACAGCATAGGAATCAAATAAAAAAATTAATTAAAATAATAAGATACAAAATTTAACTGGGAAAATATGTAGCTAACAGTCAAGCAAAATCTGTTAACAGACAATACAGAACTCATTACAAACTGAGTCCAATAATGACCACCTTCAATACTTCAGACAATCTGATGCAGACTTGGACTTAAGACCTGAAAAATAATTTACATAACCTAAACATGCATGTTTTTTTAAACCAACAGCCTAAAGATGTCATTCAAAAGAACTTGTTGAAATCAATACAATATTAAATATTCACTTGAAATTGAGCAAAATTTTATTTTTATTTTGACGCATGCCGCTCATTGGACTATTACTTATCGACTACAACTCATCCTAATGTGTATTGTCAACCCAAGGAAATGACTCCAAGATGTCTACAAGGTGTGATCCCTGGAGCGACATTGATACTACTTGGTTTCCGGATTGTTCCTGACCTGCCTTCTCTCTCTACTACTTAGTATTAAAACCAGAGGAAGGGTCAATCCCAGCACATTGTTTCCCGAGTGAACAGAGGATCATTTCAACCCACGCGGATAATTCCTGCACGTAAAACCAATAGTATTCCAAGCGGCCACGTATTACGTCAGCCTCTCCGAAGCACCTGGCAGACAGTGTGTCGCCACACCTGCCGAAGATGGCAGAGTGCCGCTGAGCGCCCAAGGCCATATGCTGAGCACACAAGTGTAGTTCTCTCACCCTGCTCGCTCCAGGTAGACATCACAGAGGCATGACACACCTCCCACCCCGGCCCACCACACACCTGTCATTGAGCCACATATAAGGTAGTGCGCGACCGAGATTGGGAGTTATCGTCTCCAGTAGTTCATTTCAACACTTTGTGTGCTGGGGCTCTCTACTGATTTAGGCCCTCATGGTCCTCTCCAAGAACTTCCAGTTCTTAGACTACCTCCAGTGACTGTGGCCACCACCTTCCAGAGGCTTCAACACGTTTTGCATTCACCAGGGATCAGAAGCTCTTCGTCTACCAGAAGACAACGACCATACTTGACACATCCATTGCCGATCCTCCTGGGTAGACAGCCACCAGCATTTGCTGGTAGTGAACCTTGTAAATTAACTTCTAGACAATCTGATATGTTTAGTTGCGTAGTATTTAGTTTTGACGTCCTATGTATCTTAAGTAGCTTAGGAGCAGGTCACCTCCACCTATTATTTGCATATCATTACTTCTGTATACGCTCTACTTGGTTATAGTACAAGTCACCCAGTATTTATTATCACAATAAATATTAGCTGTGTTACCTTATCTGAGCGTACTTTTGTCCAAGAGATAAGCCCTTCTTCTTACTGAATCCTGACTTCGGGAGGAGCAAGCAAGGGACCGGGCTGTTTAGTACTGCGAACTCCGAGTAGGACAGATCCCCTTCAGGAGCCTGTTCGTCACCACACACACAACCTTATCTTTCGATGGCCACTTATTCAGTATGCCCCGGTGTACAGAACGGTAGAGCCTCAACCAATAAGTACTCACCCCACCGAGGCGGGACAGCTACCTCAGTTTATATTGCTGCCGGAGCACCAAGAGGTGCTGGCAGGGGTATTTTCCTGGGTCTGGAGGTCTTACCTTTGTGGACTACACCCGGCAGTGGTAGGAAGGCGGTCTTACGACCCGCAGCTCCATGTTCAAGTAACAGTTACCCACACTGTTTGGAGTTAGGGAGCGCACCGTCAACCACTGTCGGCTCACACTCTAGCCAGGGTTATTGTCAACTGCTTGCTGCTACCGAGGGGCTATTGAGTGTTGTTATACCTCTATACCATTCAATGCTACACACGGGGCTCAGAGAGAAGTAAAGAATGCAGAGTTTATTATTGTCAAGCAGGTGTGTGCCGCAACCTTTCTGCTCCAAGTCTTAAAACTCCCCAGAGCCGAGCTCAAACCGCCCGTCACATGGGGAGACCGACTTCTCTTGTCAGGACTTTTGTTTACTTCCTGCACTCCACTAGGACAAACAACGGGTACCATCCAGTGATTTGGGCTCTCGTTACCAGGAGTGGCAACTGCATTGGGATAGCCAACCCTAATTTCGGCAGCTGGGAAGGCACCCAGTGGAATAGTCAGTACCTGCCCGACCCCTACAGCAGCTCCATGACCAGCCAGACAAGGAAGGTAACAGAGTTCAACTGGCCCTCTTGCAGCACCTTTGCTCCGCAGAAACTGACTGCTCAGAACCCTGGTAAGTCAGCATTGCCCAAGTGGGCTAGTGTTTCCATTCACCATATTGCCAGACCTGTTGAACCAGACTTTGTGCCTAGCAGACAGTCACAGCGGCCAGTGATAGTGTCCAGTAAGAAGTTAAGTAACCTAGGAACAGTGTAGTACGCGACTGACCCAGTGCCAACCAAAAGACACTTGTACTACGACAGTTAAGCGACACACGTCAATTTATAAAAATATTTTTGCCTATTGTTCCTTCGTCGGCCAAGCCACACTTGATCACTCTGTTAAAATGACCACAACTGAATTATTTGCGACAATTTTTTGCCAATTATTACTTGCAGAGTCTTATTCAAACATTAAAAATTATAAACGCAGCATAAAGTTTCTAATATTAACTGAACACATCAAAATACCGCCACAGCAAACTTTCAAATTCCATTTACAATGACACCACCATATATAGTCGAATACAATGTCACAGAGTGTGAAGTTAGTTTTCATTGTCGCCATCCTATGTGCGCAGAAATGTGTAAGAAGAATAAGAATCCTAGATGCTTTCTCAGGGTTGCCAACCTAGGGATGCAAAATACATAAGAAGAAAATACAACACGAAATTTTTTTTTACAGGATGTAATCAATACTATCAATAGCACCAGTTGTCAATTATCCATGTTGATTTGGATTCACACAGTGTTACAAAACAAATTATGTACACAATCTTTGGTGAATGTACTGACAGGAAATATGGTAAAATGTAAAAAATGTAAACAAATCACCAAACATACTTTGGGTTTCAGACAGAATATCTGATAGATGGATGCCGTAAATTAATGCTTTACGAGATGTAGCATGCAGGTTTATTTAACCTTGTTTATATAGGATATTTGTTGGGACCATCAAAAAAAGACTTGTATGAGAAAACTGAACAAACAGGATCGGGATAATAAGAATGAGTTTCCACTGTATTACGAGCCCTTGCCCAGTGAACAGTCTCACGTTCGATGACGTGGCATTTAAGTGCTACATACATACTAATGAAGTAATCCAAGTGCTACTAATAAGTGAATAATAATGAGCATATAATGTTCAGATGCTGCCGATGCTGATGGTCGTGGTATTGGCCGGTTCATCGGTATCGGCATCGGCACATTCCTAGAAGTATTATTAGATATGCTTTATTGTTTTATTTATTTTAATTAAGGTTTAAAAGAATTTGGTTTTGTTTTCACACTGTAGAGTTTGAACATAGGTAGTGTTTTGGAATTTTATTTTGTTTTCTTGGTTATTCTAAATTTTTATTTACAAGTAGATTTTACAGCCCTAAGGCAGGATTTGATTTGTTCTGCTAAGTGCTGGCAGAAGCGCAGGCCGACCGCAGAGTTTTCGGAGCGGAATTTTCGTCCGGTGGGGCAAGGCGTTGGATGTCGCACATGATCTTCTGCTGTTTGAGTGTGTGAGACCAGCATGGGCAACTGTGGCACGGTGCGTCTGCTGAGCTTATCTGAGCAGCTCGGCTGTAGTGCATAAACTTATACATACTCCAAGGTGTGCGGAAATGTTAAGAAAGACAGTGAAGGAGAGTAGTAGAAGGGCTTAGCTGAACTGCAGTGGTGCAATGCATGAGTTTGTGGGTTGACAATAGGAGAAGAGAGCTTTGAGCTCGTTTAGGAATGTGCTAACCGCATGGCTTTGACACGCACATGCAATAATGAACATTGCTGTGAGTGAGTCTGCTACACTGGGCAGTCAAGCAGAGTAGTGTTTATGAAAAGCTAAAGCTGGGACGTGTAGGGATGGCCAGAGTGGGACTTCAAGAAGTACGCTAAAGTTATGTAGACTTTTTTGTTTCCCTATGGTAGTTACACAGTCACTCAAGCTGGGCCATCTGTCAAATTAAATAATTAATCAATAAGTCACTAAGTTTAAGTTTCAAGATGTAATACATTTTTATGAACCAGGCAATTAAGTTAAAGTTGGAGTCCTGTGAGGCTTTGTACTCCCCCCCCCCTCCTCAAAAAAAAAA
The DNA here is from genome assembly GCA_029891345.1 of Dryococelus australis. Classification (NCBI taxonomy): domain Eukaryota; kingdom Metazoa; phylum Arthropoda; class Insecta; order Phasmatodea; family Phasmatidae; genus Dryococelus; species Dryococelus australis. The sequence continues at coordinate 154,653,197 of CM056996.1, forward strand.
CAATCTTTTGCCCTTCCCTAATACCATATATTACATAAATGGTGTTTGGCAGCGGTTAGTTTGTGGTTTTAGGTTTCTTTGGGACATCTGTTTGAAAATTTTAGTAGCTTATTTTTATGTCCATTAAAGTTCCTACCTGTCTTAACTGTATAGGCAAGCATAGGAAATAAAATTTACACAGAGAGAGAGGAGAGAGAGAGGAGAGAGAGGAGAGAGAGAGAGAGAGGAGAGAGAGAGAGAGAGAGAGAGAGAGAGAGAGAGGAGAGAGAGAGAGAGAGAGAGAGAGAGAGAGAGAGAGAGGAGAGAGAGAGAGAGAGAGAGAGGAGAGAGAGAGAGAGAGAGAGAGGAGAGAGAGAGAGAGAGAGAGAGAGAGAGGAGAGAGAGAGAGAGAGAGAGAGAGAGAGAGAGAGAGAGAGAGAGAGAGAGAGAGAGAGAGAGAGAGAGAGAGAGAGAGAGAGGAGGAGGAGAGAGAGAGGGAGAGAGAGAGAGAGAGGAGAGAGAGAGAGAGAGAGAGAGAGAGAGAGAGAGAGAGAGAGGAGAGAGAGAGAAGAGGAAGAGGAGAGGAGGAGAGAGGGAGAGAGGAGAGAGAGAGAGAGAGAGAGAGAGAGTGTGTCTGTATATATATATATATATATATATATATATATATATATATATATAGAGGCGCCTCCCCTCATTGGTTAGATATTGGCCCCGGGTGTTGGCCTCGGCAGCAGGAGACACTGGGACTTTGGCGATCGTCTGGGTCAGGCTCTGCGGCAGGTGGGTGGAGGTACTGGGTATGCTTTATCCCGACAGCATTTCTCGCAATTGACTACATTATTGCTGGACATCCCGGCTCATTCCATCCCAGATGTAGTGCCCGGCTATGTCAGCCAGGGTTTTCGTTGTTCAGGGGTGGCCAACTTCTGGATGGTCGTGGTAGTGTTTACACATGTCTGCCTGCAAGTCTTTAGGCTCCCATATCCTCCACTTGGCCTCGTGTCTACTGTTGCGGGACCAAATTATTTCGTCCCAGATTTCAAAGCAGTGGGGTTGTTTCTTCAACAGACCCTGGATCTCTTGGTCCCGCTGTTGGTGGTCTGCTATTTGGGGTCTACTGATCTGCAGTTGTAAGAGCCATATTTGCTCCTCAAGTGTAGGGTTCAGCAATTGGGGTAGTGTCATGCGGTCCCAATCCTCATCTACTTTTTCGTTGTCGTCCAGGTCGGGCTGGCATGACAAGGCATTCGGTAAGTTGTTGGTTTTCCCAGGACAGTACTGCACTTCGAAGTCAAACACCGTAAGAAGCGTAACCCATCTCCTGAGTTTGGCCTTGGTGTTCTTAGACTCCATCAGCCACTGGAGGACTTCGCTGTTGATTCGTAGGATGAAATGCACCCCCTCCAGGTAGTAACAGTACAGTAGAGTCCCGCTAATAGGGATTATATGGTACCAGATCCTGTCCGGATCACGGAAAGTCCGAATTAAACAGAATTTGCCATAAAATGCACGTAAAGTTTTAGATGGGTTAAACTATACAAATTGACTTTTATTTTATTTTTTTTTCATAAATACAACTTTTCCTACAGATTAATTTTAGTATTAATACTACTGTATACGTAGACCTAAGTTTTTAACCTACAAACTGATGTAGGATTAACAAAAGAAAACATCTTTGTGATTAACAATCAAAATTTATTGATTGTACAGTACCAAAAAAACCACATATATAATACTGTTAGTAATTAAGAATTTTAAAAAAGAAAGAAACATTAAATTCAGAACAGGACTATAAAATAAAAATACAGTACTATACTGAAAACAAGAATAACGTTTTTTGACTCAATGGATGAAGTTCATAATGATCTTTTGCTTTAAAGAAGACTGATGTTGTTTTGCCGTACAATCTCGTAGGCGCCACAAGGTAAATATCTCAGCAGAAGATGTATCGCTTTGTTTCTCAAAGTAGGTCATGAACTGCTCCAACATTGTAGTCGCTTTTCACCATGAATTAGGCCCACTGGTTCCTCTGTCGTCGTCATCTTCTGAACTGTCATTCTCTGTTGCCATGTTTGCAATGCACGCTTCCACAATTTCATCTTTGCTTAGTACTTGATGATCAATATCACCGTCATTGTTCATCCACTCAGAAATGTCAATTTCTTCCACGTCGGCACAACCCTCCAACTGTTGAAAAACTTGAACGAAGTCAGCTCATCATTTGCAGTTGGTTGATTTTTGTCTTGTTCCAGGTTTTCTTGTGGGATGCCAGGCCACAGTTTTTTCCAGCTTTCTTAAAGAGTTGACTGCTTAATTTCTTCTCATGCTTCTGCGGCTAAATAAATGACAGTCTTTATCGTCAATTTTTTAAGAAAATCCATGAAGTTAGCTGACAGGTCTGCTTCTTGTTGTTCTAAAAGAGACAAGATCAACTTTTTCCCATATCGCCATTTTGGTATGCCAATCACACCTTGGTCCATTGGTTGAATCAAAGCTGTGATGTTCGGTGGCAGGAATTTTACAAAACTGTCCCCATCTCGCAATTCTTCTTCAGTAGGGTGGCACAGTGTACTGTCTATGAACAACACAGCTTTTACTGGGAGTTTTTTCTCTTTCAAGAACTTCTTTGTTTTTCTTTTTTTTTTCAAAAACCAATCTTCAAAAATTTGTCCATTCATCCATGCACATATTTGTAATTTGTACTGGGCTGGGAGAACATTGGGATTTACATTTTTAAAGGCCCTGGCCTTAGCCGATTTCCTGATCACCAAAAGGGAAAGTTTTAAATCTCCAGAAGCATTACTGCAAGGAAACAAAGTTATCCATTCTTTCTTTACCTTACGACCTTTGACTATAGAATCTAGTTTTGAGGCTAATGTTTTTTTGGAAGAATTTTGTAATTTAAACCCATTTCATTGGCATTAAACAATTGACAAGGCTGTAAGTTTTCATCTGTAACAAACTTCTCAAATTTAACTTTGAAATCTTCTCTGGCAACATTGTCACCTGATAAAATTTCACCACTTACACAGAGTTCACGAACGCCATGTCAATACTTCCATCGAGACCACCACCCCACACTGGCAGTAAAAGCAGGGTCCCCTTCTAATTTTCCATTCAATTTGAGTGTGATTGCTTGTAATGTTACATCTGATATGCAGAACACCCTGTTCACGTTGTTGGCAAAACCAAACGTACAAAGCCGTCTATAGTTTCAATTTTTGGGTTTTTTTAACGTACTTCTGTTGCGTAAACTGTCTTTGCTAACCATTTTGGCACAAATTCTTCAATTTCTTTCCGTTTTTTTTTTCCAGTCAGAAACAGTTTGTTTTCCCACTCCAAAATCATTTGAGATTTTAATTAGTGATTCCCCTGCATCAATACAAAACAAAGCTTAGAGTTTTTGCTCCATTGTCACAGTCACTTTCTTCCGTTTGGTTACCATTTCCACACACAAACACTCGCATTGAACGGTACATAAAAACAACAAAATACAGCCATAACGGACTCTCGATTGATATGGTAGGAGCATCAACTGACAATTGAAGCGAAGGAAACAAAAGAAAACAAACGAAACTTTCTAAAACCAGCTGTAGGGAGTGAGTCATACATACAGTACCTTGACAATAGGATGAGCGCACAGACTTCTTTGTCTGCAATGTCTCATTGTAGCCAAATGAGGACGTCAAAAATTAGTAAATCCTACTATTTTGACTAGGTACATATTTTTTAAAATCCCATCTGGATTAACTGGATGTACGCATGAGCGGAGTCCATATTAGCAGGATGTACTGTACTTACTGATGGCGAGGCACTCTTGCTCACTGATGTGATACCTCTGCTCGGTAACATTGAGCCATGTACTGGCATAGGCTATCACCAAGGGGTAGCAGTCCCCGTCCTCCTGGTACAGGACTGTGCCAAGACAATTTTGGCAGGCATCCGTTTGTATGATGGGCCCCTCCTCCTGGGGTCGGTGGAGCTGCTTTATGTTTTAGAAGCTGGCTTTCAGCGATTTGAAGGCGGCACAGTGCTCAGGCCCTCACCGCCACTTGGCTTCCTTCTGTAGTAGAGGGTGTAGGGGAGTCATTAGGCATGTCCGGCACAAAGTCTCGCAGCCAACTGCAAAAGCCAAAGAAGCATTGTAGTTGCTTCTTCTTAGCAGGCTCCTCTGCCTCTTGGATGGTACATATTGAATTAGCCTGGGTAAAGATGCTGCTAGGCGAGACCACGTGCCCCAGGTAGTCGATGGATGACTTCCCGAACTGGCTCTTGGAGAGCTTAGCCGTAATGCCATGTATATCGAAGCGTTCAAGCACCCCGACTGCATGTCAAGGGTACTAACATGTCCTGCAGAGAGTGGACTAAGTTTATGGAAGGCGGGGCAATTGGATGCGTGATGTCATTCAACAACTTATAATGGACGCAAAAGCGTAGTTGTCCATCTTTCTTGGGCACCAGGACAATGTGCAAATTATACAGGGAGTCAGACAGCTCAACAAAGCCCTGTTGTTTCATTTTGTTCAGTTCAGTTGTTCCATAATAAGGTGATGACGTAGAGCGGACACTATATGGTCTGGATAGAGTACACGGGTGTGGTGGTGATTGGCCATATCTCGTGTTGTATTTATTCAGGTTTGTCAAAGGGCCGCCCCGGTCTCGAATGCTCCTGCATGATTGTCCAGCACTTGCTTCAGTTGTCAAAATTCTTCAGCACTTAATTCATAGTTAATGTCCTCTGTATGCAGCGGTGGTGGTACCACACTGTTGGGACTGTGCTCCCAATTGATGGTAATTCGATTCTTGCTGCCCAGGTATACCTTTTGCTGCCCGTGGTCCATAACACATTGCTGTTGGTATAGCCATGGATGTCCCAGTATGAGCGCTTCTTGAAGGTCGAGTGAAACAATTAAATAAGCCGGTCCGGAAATGTGGCTCAATACCACATCCAAGGTAATCTGCCCACCGAATGCCAGGGTGCAGTCGGGCTTGGCCATGCGCACAATTCGGGTCTGGGGGCGTAGCGCTGCCTTTTGGTCATTTGTTAAGAGATCACTGCGTACAAAATTTCCGATTGCGGCCGAGTCCAACAACGCAAGTACATTTAAGCCATTTAAATTAACATCAATGTGCGGTTCTTCAGGAGGCTTGGCTTCCTCATCCAGGAGGTGGATTACTGGCTCTTTTGATCCGCTAGGATTTGCGTTTCCCACCGGTGAGGATCCCTTCTGTTCAGGCGCCGTCCCCTTTTCCCGTGCGGTCGTGTGGAAACTGCTGCTTCGGGCGGTCTTTGTGGAAGTGATATTCCAGGTAATACCAGCATTTCGGAAGGTTAGGAACTGGTGGTACTGGAGGTGGTATTTTCGCTTTCCTTTCTGGCAGCTTTTCGGATTCCACCGGTTCGCTAATCTTTGGTCATTCTAGACGTGACTGTGCTTGCAGGTTTCGCTCAATCTCCCTCGCTCTTTCCACGAGTTATTCCACCAACAGTGGCTTGGTTTTGATAAGGTTGCATGAGTGAGAAAGCAGCATTCGCATTGTATGTTGTATGCAGCAATCTTCATTTTCTTCAGGGAAAATTTGCTTTAACATCTGGACTTTCCGGCATATAACAAAGCAGCTTCTTCGCCCGGGTTCTGGGTCCTGCTATAAAATTCGGTAGTTAGGTCCGCTAAAACCTCTTCCCCGGTGAATTTGTAGGCTAGGCAATTACTGAATTGTGCCCAATCAGTAATAAACTCGCCGCACTTATCCCACCAAGTCAGTGTCTTGCCTTTAAGCTGGCTCTGGGTCCGGTTTAGCCATTGATTGGATGGGGTATCCTGTTCGTGAAGTTCCCTTTAGCACTCGGCGAGGAACACAAGGGGGTGTTCGTGGGGTTGTCCTGCAAAATCAGGCATCTGTGGATCCCCTATAGTTTTCACAGCGCACAATTTCGGTGCGAGTCCGAGATTCAGGGGGTAATATTCAACTGCATGTCGGCAGACTTAGCATCTATACACCACGCCAGGTTGGGTTAGACGTTCATTGGGCCAGCCAATTCAACTGTGATGAAAGTTCTCTGCGCAAATTATACACGTAACTGTGTAACCCCTGTGTATCTGGCATGTGGTCCAGCTACAATACGTCGTTTGCCTAGTCCGGTACTCATTGCATAGGAATTCTAGTCCATCGGTGTGGCATTGTTTGTTTGTCCAGCCCAGACAGACATAATGGAACCGTCGCTGGCATCGAGTGCATGCTATGCGATTAATTCCCCCCCCCCCCCCCCCAGGCAATTCGACTTAGCACACATTCCTCGCTGGAGGTAGCTGTTGCGGTGTCGCCCGGCCTGCTTTCGGTTACGTCGGGGTTCGACATACTTGCGGTGTTTTGAGCGCCACGGGGTGTTTTCAGACTCACCAAAGTCTGTTCTTTAGAGTCATTGGTTTCTCCTGGCTAGTGGGCCTGTCTGAAGGTTGTGCTGGTCTGGTTCTTTTTAAATGATTTCTCAAATTAAGGTGGACGCCCCACGTTGGGCGCAAGAAAATCCCTTGGTTTGACGCGTAACAGACTCTAGTTGTTAGTTCCGTCACTAGCCCAAACTGACTTTGGTTGGACGCTAGGCTAGGCGCATCAGTGTTGAGTGCAACTTAGTCTCGGAGCTGGAAGGGTGCTGTGCTCATGTACAAAATTGGCCTTGTTGGCTGTCGACTGTGTGCGAAGTCTGGTCCAGCTAGGACTACTTTGCGGGTATGTGAGTTTATTCGGGGGGTATGCATGGACAGTTTGACTGCTGTGGGTGACTAGGGGTCGTTGCGGTGGTACAGTTGCTATAGACTAGTGTGGTATTTAGTACATGGGCAGATGAGGTGCTCAAGTCGGTTGCCCCATTGAGAGAGGGGGTGTTCCTTCCGTGGACACTAGGTGCCGTAGGGGAAGGCTTGTACCATCGGATGGCACCCTTCAGCTATTTTGGTTGGCGGCTCGAAGATAGCTGGTATGGCAGCAGGTGGAGTTGGAGCAGTGACCCGACAGAGTACTGCAGCTTGCTCTTGTGGACTAAGTAGCTCAAACACATCACAAAGGGATTGTCCCCAGAAAGATTTAGAGGCAACCCTTGCCCATTTCACCCTCTTTTGAATACCACCACTGTGGGTAAATGGCATTAGGATATCTAGGATCAGACCTGGTCGGAATGAGGCAGTCGATGTATAGGCATGTAGACAGTGTAGGTGTGGGGGCTGCTGACAATGCCGTAACTCACTGTCGAACTCCAGCACCGAGATGAGGAATTGGTCGAGCTGCGTAGCGTCAACAGTGGTCCCGACACGCTGTCCTTGTAGGGTTGGTCTCCCCAGACCCAGAGAGCTACCCCTCTCTGCACCACTAGTGCACAGTGAGAAAGGCAATCTCCGAGCTGACAAGCTGATTGTACCAGGAACGTGTTCCTAGTGTCGTGGCTCTACCGTTCACCATACTAGTGCAGTGAATGGGTGGCCGTCCAAGGTTTTCTGTATGTTGAATGAGGCGTTGTTATGGGAAGAATAAAACCCTGGTCTCCTGCCGTCACCCGTTTAGGGCTGACGTCTATAGGGAATGGGTACTAGGATAAGGAAGTGATATTTGAAAGTAAGAGAACCAATGTGTTTCCTGTTTAAGGAAATAAACAAGGATGGTGAAGGTACTACCTCCTGTCCCCTAGGGCTTGCGGAAGGTAAACACCCTATGAGAAGCAGGTGGAGGTGACCTATGCAAAGCTTTAGGAGAGGCAGTATATCAATAGCAGCTAAACTGACTTCACTTTCCCTAGCTCTACTGTGCTCACCCAGAAGGGACCAGTATGAGTCTACGTGTTCCAGTAGACACAAGCTTAACTACGTAGGTTCTTCGGTAGACTGGTGCGAGAGAGGATTCTTTGGCCCTACAAGAGTTTAGGTGAAGATTTTATGAGAGAGGTTTAGACCTTCGGCATAACGATAGTGTGCGATGAAGGCCCATGGTAGGAGACACATTAAATACTTGAAGACTGGTCACGAGCCCTGGTGCGGCCCGCTATTTATACTCCTTTGGTGGCTTGCCCCTTCTTCATCTGGCATAGGGGCTGTCTAAGAGAGGATGTAGCAAGTGCGAAATGCGTGCCATAGATCCTCGGTGAGAGTGACATCAGTGGCCGGCGCAGAATCCAGGTTCATGTCTCAGCATTCATAGTAGAAGTGGCATCTGGTGGCACGCTGCTGTACTCTGCGAACCTCATGCAAGACTCCAATGGATCTGCCGGCAAATAATTATATCCGGTGTGACACCGTCCGTATTTTTCCTCGGGTACATACAAGAATTCCTGACATCTCATTGGTAGTGGCGGCCAATCAAACTCCGTTGCACGAGCTCCCAGTTTAGTAGCACTGATGAGTCAAAGTTGATTAATTAACAGATAAAAAGACATCATGCATCAATTGATTTACAAAAGGTGCTTTGAGCATAAAAAAATGGCCCAATGGAAAAAGTAACTAGTAGCTCAAAAGTGCTCAATTTAGCATGAACAGCCTACAATGTAATTTTTATGCAAAATATTATTAACCTGAGTGTGTATGAATGTGGTATGCTGTCCCTTAGGTGTAACTTTCTAAACTCCATTAAGCATTGTTCACATGAGACTGAAGTATATTCTGGAAGAAGAACTTCAGCAGGGCTTCTGAAAAGTTTGAAGTAACCGTGAATATACTACACACAAATTCCTGTCAGAATTAGCATAAAAACTGAGCCGCGGATCGGTAGGGCATGGTCTTTTCGCGATCGCAAATATCCAATTATAAATACAAAATCGTCACAAAATGTAGTTTTTACGCGAAATACGATATTGGACTTTAATGCGCTATAAGACACACGTTTTCAAGTAAAACTTTGTTTATAGTATTAAAAAGCAAACACGCACTCATGTTTTAAAACTAGCACAGAGTTTTTGCATTCCTAAGTCACATTTCAATACAAACACAACAAATTCCGACTTAATTTCTCCCCTACAAAACATTAGTGACAGAAAATATGAATTATGGTTTAGTGTTAATATATGTCGCGTGAATACTATTCCACAGCAACATGTTATACAAAATGGCGTCCATCAATGTGCACTTGTGGCGCGGGTGGCGGTCAAATTATTTTCTCATGTACGGCAACTATGGACAAGCTCCAACATGTTTACATTTTACATGTGCGGGATGAAGGTTAGTTTGTTTACAAACATGACTGAACAAATTATTGCACAAGAGAAAAGACATAATTTTTTTTTTTTAACTTCCTTACAAACTAAGGACGTATTCAGTTACCTTCACAATGCGAAATATGTGCAGTGAAGTAGTTCCAATCCCCTTGCAAGTTTGGAGGTTAGCATTGGCAGCGACACACCAATGGGTAAATTAGTTGGTTTTAGGAAACGTGTGGAGTGACGATTTTACTGAATGATTCTGCAAAATAATTATATAATGCGTTATATAATTATATAACGTGATTTTGGTGAAGTAAACTTGTAAGGATTTCCATAGGAAAACAAGTGTTTAAGAGATTGAGAATTCAACTAACAGCAAGTTTGCAAGTTTTGTAAATAATGTATTTGCAAACCGTTACTATAATTATTGAAATGCTAGTGGGCCAAAAAAGTCGCACTTTCAGCATTTTTATAGTGTGTAAATGATATTTGTTTCTTCCATTTTGTGAATTCAACGAGTGTAAGGTTAATTTCGGCCAAAGTCTGTGCGAGTATTGCTGCATCTGTACGAATACGAACAGCAACGTATACATCACGTTTTGTTTTTACATTGAAGTTAAAATTTTCGAAGATACAATAATCTGAATGTTATTTCCATACGTGCAAAATTTTTCACTGCTCCATCAAAACAATAATATGTCACTCAGAATGCTACACACTCGGTAAGGACATTAAAACAACGCAGTCTCACGAAAGACAGTAAACTAAAGCACCCAACTCCCCTACATTTACTTCTCCCCGTTTGTTTTTTCCCCTCGAAATAAAGTAAACAGAACCCACACAAACTTAACTAGGCTAAAATAAAACAGGTTGGAATGCCAACTTAGCTATAATATCCTAAATTTTATGGCATGTTAATCTGCTGTGTGTACAACTAAAATTAATGTGTGCTTGTGGTGGCTGTTAAATATTTAATATTTGATTAACTTTATTATAACTTGTTTACATATACAACAAATGTAAAATCGTTATCCTGTCAAATCGTACAACAGGGTCCCGAGTTTACTATCGTCGTATGTGTAAATGTCTTGTAGGTATTAAAAAAATAATAGTTCCTGGTGCTTCTTAATTCTTTGCTTGAATTCTTTTAACAAACAGAAGCTGAGGGAAGTGCTGCAAATTATGTCAGCAACTTAGGGTATCACCGAGCATGGCACTGTGAACTGCTATGCACTGTTTTTAGGAGAACACTTCACTTCACTTATTGAGAACATTGTGGAACTTGAGGGCTCACAATACAGCATATTTCACAAATTATACTCGTTATCAGAGATAGAGAACACCTTTTTGTTAGCAGAGCCACATTTAGAGAAAAAAAACATATATTGGTATTTATAAATTTAACACTTATTTCTGCAGTGAACTCTGTTTGTGCAAAAATTTGTATGTATATATTTTTTTGTACTGTATCATTACATTTTGTAGTACTGTGTCAAAATGTAATCATCACATAAAATTTTTGATGGGAATTAACATATAATTTTCAATAGCCAGTAAAATAATTACCTTCAAGAAACAATTTCATTGTTTTTATGTGAGTTTTGTACCAGATTTTAAAACAATTATGACGAACGGTAAAGTTTTTATTTACCGCCTTAATGTTTTTAAGTGAATTTTTGCACCACTCTTAGCAGTTTTCCATGACGAAATTTAGAAATTTTATTTACCTCCATCAGAGGGCCCTATGAATTGGCCTAGGATGCAGCAGACGATGAGACAGTTTGTAAGAAAAGAAAATAAGATAATTCATACAGACACTTGCTTTTCGCAAAGCACAAAATGACAAGATTTTCTCAAAATTTGCTTATGCTATTTGCAACAGCAAACTAAACGCTTTGCAAAAACACAAAATAATTGTGTAGGGTTTTCACATGTGAAGCAGTAAAAATATAATTGGTTTATCAATTGACTGCAAAAGTTTGTATTGAATCAATCGCTCATCAGAATAACATTCCATTACATCGAATAAGATGTAAAAGCTTAAAATGGGGCTTGTTTAAGTTATCAGGAAACATGTTCATGCTTAAGTTCGTGTTTAACTAAATTCATTCCCAAATTACATGCACCACACAAGAAGAAACAAACACAATTGAAGCACATACCTTTGAGATCTAGGAGTAGCACGTCCTTCTGTCCTTGGTGAGTTATGCTCATGATTTTTCAGCTTTGCCCATGCTTCAGCTGCCTTGCGCCAGTCCATTGGTTCGGCAGTCATGTTGGTAACAACTGGCCTACACACATTCACATAAAAAATTTATAACTTGAGTTAGTTTTCTTAACTTTCTAATCACCATGTTGCAGACACACACATCAGCCCACTTATCAGCAACATACTGCATTTACCTGAATATAGGATGACACATTTTTACTTTGGTCCAAGAGTAAAAATTTATTTCTCCACAAAATGCGATATGTAATTTATAAAAAAAATTTTTTCCAGACAAAATTATACACAGTATACAATCTCATTGGAATCAAATCAAAGGAAGCCACACACTCTTAATCCACATACTTTAATGCTTATTTCCGAAGGAAACGTAGGCTTAAGAGATACTTTACTGTCTTCATGTTTGTGTGTTCGTGCTCCCTAAAAAGTTACGAAAGAGTAAACTGAATTTCATTAAACTCAGCAAAATCCAACTTTAATAGTTTTCAACAATGCAAGGTGCTTACTTTTAAAATGGTGGTCACTTAAAAATTCAGGGTGTTATAACATATTTCTGAAAACTATTTATACTATTTAAACCAAAATTTGTATGCTGACAGTAGGACTACATCATGTAATCAATTAAATAAGAGATAAATATTACTGTTGGTCTGAAATTTTTGAAGACAACACTACATGAAAAAATAAAGCTTTATGTTATATTTTGAAAACTACTAACCAACTCTCGCCAAATTTGGCACGTATGTACTACTATGGCCATGTACACACATGTGACAAACTGATAAGATACTTATTTTCTAAATTTTATATATATGCATATTTTAACTTTTAAGTTTACTTACTATATCTAACACATTTTTCAACCAAATTTGACAAAAGTTTGTATCCTGAAACCATATATTACAAGCATCATATATGTTAACAAATACCTACTTTGTCCACTGCATTGTAAGATAGTGTCACAAGAAAAAAATGTAGTTTTTATATCATAACTTGGGAAATAATTAACCAATTTCTGCAAAATTTGGTGAACAATTAGTACTACAGGGGGCCACGTAAACTGATATGTTTGGAATCGGCCAGACATTTACATTTAAAATGGCAGCCATATAAGCATTTTAGCTTAGTATACTATGCAGAGAATAAAGAACCCAGCCAGACAGGAAATGCCGGAACCGGGGTGCGAAGTGCGCCACCACCACGGGAAACATGAGCACATCTAAATCCAAACATCAGCAGAAAAATGTGACCCACCAGAAGCCCCTCACATAGAGGTAGAAATTAGTCACATCCACGGTGAGCTACTCCAAAAGATGCCTCTATACAAGCCATAGAAGAAGCGAATAAAAGAAACAAGAAACAGCCATGCCATTTTCTGAGCGTGTGTAACTATCTACGTGACCTCATACTAGAAAATGCCCGACAAATGGTACTGCTAAACCCCTTCCTTGAAAAGGAAACATGGTAGTGGTTGGGAGAAGAAAACTACAACACATTTCAAAACCTGAAGCAAAGCTACCAAAATATTGAGCAACTCCACAGGCTGCAAAGGAACAGCCCCACTATATTACAGGCCGACGCCTGTCAGGACGGGCTAGGTGCCGTATTATACCAGGAGGACTCCGCCAGGCAGTCTGCCTATGCCAGTACCTACCTAACTTCCACCGAACAAAAGTACTACATACAAATGATGATGCATTCCGCTTATACCAATTAACTACAAATGATTACAACTCATCTCACTGCAACCCCAGTGTACTACTTCTACAAATGTGAGATCCAAATCCGCGCCATTATGTACACGGAAGTAACGGTCTGTCACAATCCCGGAGAGCGACGCAGGACACGTGGATACAAGGGGTTGCGAAAGACAGCGACGGGTCACCCCCTCCCCCACGCTGAGAGCCTATAAGCCATTAGCTGCCTAGGGCCATGCACAAGTGCCACCGAGGATACGCGAAGGCCAAGAGATGACCCAGAGGGTGCTACACCCATTCCGGTCTTGCACCTGAAGGATGTCACATGCCCTCCACGCAGCCGCCACGACACGCGCTGCCCTGCTATATAAGGCAGTGCGCTGCAGCCATCGCCAGTTGTTTCTGCAGTCTTCTCCGAGCACCTGGGTGCTGGAGCCTACTACTACTGTTAGATCTTCAACAGCCCTTCCAGAGGCTGTCGCCAATGACGTTAACAGTCTTAAGCAGCCACCAGAGGCTGCCATCCTTGACATCGCTGTAAGAGCTCTGCAGCCCCGCTACCGGATGCTCCAGCGAAGCCAATAGCTACCAGAAGCTTTCTATAGCTACCGTACATACCATACGTAATTTTCTTTGTCTCCTACAAACACCCCATTTAGAATAAGGTTTATATCTATTTTCAACAGTTCACACTTCACTTCCCCAACTAGCTTAGAACCGACTAGGCGTCTCCAACAGTAACTTCTGGAGCAGGGCATCCGAGAACTGGAACTGCGAGTTCTGTGTTGTGCCACGTCATGCCCTCGCTGCCGCCCAAGCCAAAGACGAGAAACTTATTCAGCTATATCCCGCTACTCCTCGCCTGCAAACCGACAAAGCACCAACCCCAAGCACCTCCCACCTGTCGTCGACTACAACTAGCTCCAAAAAGAGTCGCAAGCCAGACCAAGCTAAGGGACTCATAACCCGTAAAGTCGAGAACTTTGTACGAAGCCGTAAGGCCATGTGCCTGACCGCTATATCCAGCTGTAAGTAAGTATAAGCCAACCCGTACACACAACCAACCAAAGTGCAACTAAAGCCACATGACCGTGATCCAGCCTTAGATAATTGGACGTGCATCAAGTGATTTTCTGGCGCCCAATGTGGGGCGTCACCTAATTGACTGTGTGCAGTAAGAGGCTGAACGAGGTCATCCAACCCCAAGACCCGAAAGTCTACCGAAATAACCCACTGGACTTCGGGGAGTCTAATAATGACCCAGTGGTGCCCAAGAAACGATAGCCATGTCGAATCTCGAGATCAATGCAGCATTATACATTACATATGACTCTGGACCAGACACTCCAGACCCGAAATGTAGCCATACCGAATTTCAAGGTGTAGGCACAAACCGAATTGACTGCATGTATTGTCTGAAGTAATTCCATCATCTCTGCCTAGGTTGGCCAGACAAGACATGAGACAGTGCAGCTCTCGAATACAGTTGCGAAGACTGAAGGCAACAACCCAAAAACTTTCGTAGCAATGTAACTTGCTCCGGCCTGGGCATTAACTGGGTCAGATGCATTACGTGTAGCGAGCCCTTCCATAACCTGTGCATAGGATGGCCCAACAAGCACATCACTATGTTAGGTATGGTGTACCAATGTGAGAAATGTCGGGAAGAAACAGGTCCCCTACTCCCGACGATCGAGACAGTCCCGGATCTATACACAGCCTGGGGCAGCACCCGGCCACCCAGCAACTGGACGTGATGACGACATACAGATCTCAGACTTTGCTGGTCGGCCTCACAAAGACCTGGTATCATTTACCAACGAGTGCGAGAAAGAATTCCGGGACACCCACTTACCTCCGAAACAATGGGTAGACAGAGCCCAACTACACCTGAAAGGTGTAGTGCTAACCTGGTGGGAAAAATATGGGGACTTTCTTATGGACTGGAAGCAGTTCTGCAATCGCATCACATCAGAATTCACCAGCGAGGAGGTGCTAGCGTGGTTAACAACCCAGTTCTACAGCCAGATACATATACCTGAAGATGAGGCTGAAATTTTCATATGTCGCAAAGAGAAAATGTTCCACCGTGTATTCCTGGAGGTTTTGGAAGCCATGGCCATTCAGTTCAATAGGAAGGATGCTGTTACCCAGCGTGAGGAACGTCCTCCTCACAGCCTGGCCAACAACTATCCACGGACTAGTTGAGAGGGCACGAGAAGACGAACAAAACTTTGCGGCGCAGGCTAGTATAGAAAAGCCACCACCTGTGAAAACCCCGGAACCACGAGCCCTGCCGGTCGAGTCACACAAGAATGTACCCACACCTTAGACACACACGACCTTCGTGCCAAAGTGTTGGTTCTATCCTAGTAGTCATTGGAACACGGACTGCTCCCGCAAGCCAACCGGGTCAGCAGTACCCCCATCCAAATCCGATCAGATGTCAGCCCCTCAGCTGCAAGGACTACAGAAATACCGACTCCCGCTAGCAAGTCGGGAAACGCCGCAGCCGGGGTGCAAAGCAGGTCACCACCACAGGACCACAAGGGCCCAGAATCCAGGGCTTGAACAAGTATCTAACCCTGCCATATCTACCCACATTGAAGTAGAAATAGATGGAGACAGAGTCTTGACGCTGCTTGATTCCGCTGCCATAGCTAACTTCATTGGAAGCGATGTACTCACATGAGAGCAATCAACCAGCATGTGCCCCAACATCAAAATTGTCAGAACAGCTCAACCTAATGCAACCTTACAGGTAGACGGTCGTACCACGGTACAGGTGAACATACATAGTCGCGCAGTTCCCTCCAAATTTATAATGTCATCCACACTGTCAGAAGCAGTTATACTCGGCTGCCTATGGCTTAAGCAGCACTAGTGCATTGTTGACCATGGACAAAGCCAGGCCTACACCGGCGAGAACGAAAGGATAACGGTGAATTGGGAACACAGACCAGAGGACATCATACCAGCACTCATCGATCCCACGAGGGTGAATCGTAAACTCAATGAATCCGAGTATAACCAATTGCAGCAGGTACTAAACCAACATGTCAATGCGTTCGGACAGAGGAGGGGGTTCTTGCGCCAGACTCGAACCACGAGATCTGGACCACAACTAACGCATCTGTTTATAACCGACTGTATCGGGTATCTGCCCACCAACACGACCTGATAATGGACCAGGTAAACGAAATGAAGGACCAGGAAATTGTAGCATCCTCAAATTCACCCTATAACTCCCATGTGGTTCTGGTATCCAAGAAGGATGGAAAGCTGCACTTCTACGTAAATTATAAGGGCCTAAACAAGATAACGAACCCTATCGCTCCCCCAGCCATCGACCTTACTCATATCCTGCGGGACATTGGCAAAGCCACAATCTTCAGCACCTTGGATACAGAATCCGGATACTGGTCAATTGCAGTACACCCCGACAGCCACAAATATACGGCATTTACCACACCAGAGGGCGAAACCCTACAATTAGGAGTGATGCCATTCGGGTTAAAGAATGCCCCGGCCACCTTCCAATGCCTTATGTCCGCAGCGGTATTGACCGGGTATGTGGAGAGTTTTGCTTTGCATACCTCACCAACATAATTGTATACTCAAACAGCTGGGAGGAGCACCTCAAACATCTGCAGAGGGTACTAGAAAGCTTGGAACAACATGGGATGACTTGCAAGCTTTCCAAGAGTTATTTTAGCAAGTCCTCCATCGATTACCTGGGACATGTCGTGTTACCAGAGGGAAACTTCCCAAAACCAAATTCCATACGAGCCATTGACGACGCCGATGAACCAGCCAATAAATGACAACTACAACGGTATCTGGGTCTGTGCAACTGGCTACGCGACTTTTTGCCGAACATTGTGCAACTCATACCACCATTGCATCCACTACTGGAAAAAGACAAACATTGGCGATGGGGACTGGAGCAACAGCAAGCCTTCCACGACCTGAAAACAAGCTTCGGGAACATACTGCAGCTACACTGACCCCAAGGTGATCAACCATTGATCCTACAAACCGACGTGTGCCAGAATGGATGGGGAGCTGTCCTCTACCAGCTGGGCAGCGATAACCAACTCCGTGTGATAGCGTATGCCTCCACCAGCCTCAATGAAACGGAGCAACGTTATCACACAAATGAACAGGGTTATCACACAAATGAACAGGAATGCCTAGCCGTCATCTGGGCAGTGCGAAAGTACCGATACTATCTAGAAGGCCAGCACTTCATCTCGCTAACGGACTCAAAGACCTCCAATGGCTGCGCGAGTCACGAAACAGCAAAGCCAAGCTCGTCAGTAGGATATGTTTTTCACCGCATTCGACTGAGGTACAGCAATGCCCAGGCAAAACGAATGAGCTGCCCAATGCGCTGTTCCGCTTTCCTACACTGGAGTAGAAAGCCAGGAAGAGGAAGGGGAAAAGATGTCCCCCCCCCCACCCCCCAAAAGTAGCACGAAGCCCAGATAAGCAGATCAGTCTCCCTCGATTACAAATTACCTGGCATCAAATCTGGATAAGCCAACAGGAGGACCTCGTTGTACACCGGCTCCTGCAAGAGCATCCATAGCATTTTGAAGTCTGGGATGGATTAGAAGCTAGCTAGAGTCAATTTAATTAAATTACGTTAGTCTACACTGAGAGAGAGGGGGGAGGGGGAGGGGGAGGGGGAGGGAGAAAGAGGGAGAGAGAGGGAGAGAGGGAGGGAGAGAGGGGACGGAGAGAGGGATGGAGAGAGGGGATGGAAAGATGGAGAGGGGGATGGAGAGAGGGGACAGAGAGGGGACGGAGAGAGGGAATGGAGAGAGGGGATGAAGAGGGAGGGAGAGGGGGATGGAGAGAGAGGGAGAGGGGGATGGTGAGAGAGGGAGAAGGAGGGGGGAGGGGGGGAGAGAGAGAACTTTGCGACAACCTGCTGACCTGCTACCGTGGAGTCAAGGAATCTGATATGATATTAAGATTATGCCTCACTCAAAATAGTTGCACCTATCATCATTTGTATTTTAAAGCAAATGGTTTCACTTGAAAATGTTACGCAAAACATTTAACGAGGAATTATTATTTGCATAGATATTTTCTTTTGTGAATAAAGGTCATCCCCCCCCCCTCCCCCCGTAAGGTTGGTGTTTTATTCTATCAAGCATAAAATTGACATGACTAAAAAACGTAATATCTTTTAAACTAAAGGGGCAGCATCTTCGTGAATAAAATTATATGCCCAGAAGCATATATGTAATTGACCTCCCCTTGTCACCAAAAATTGTTTGTACATCGAGCGAATTGTATTATAAGTATAAAGTTCATTTTCAGTAACTTCTTGCGGGGCAATTGGAGGATTTATATTAATTAATTTCAATAGAGAGGCATCTTCGAATAAACTGAGGAAATGTAAAGGCCTATTCGACACCTTTTGCCATCTAATGATATGTAGGTAAGCACCGATCAAAGTGCAGGGGAAATCAGACGAAATGGTTTTCAATGTATAATTTGATGCATGACGTCTTTCTTAATAATAATAAACGACTACAACTCATTAGTGTAACTGGAACCCTGACATTGTCTACCAAGTCAAGAGATTGCTGCCGCCTACAAGATTGTTGTATCTGCTGGGCCAGGACAGACGTCCTAATAATGATTTATTATTCCGCCAGATGAACCACCGAGACCATGCAAGATGCCTAGAACCCACTGCTCTCCACTATGCCGCAAGCACAAAGGATCTTGGCACTGGGCTTGCACCTGCTACCCTCTCTCCAGATGCCCTATTCCAGTGAAGGAAGGGATGGCCGAGGAGTATATAAGGAGATGCATTCTGGCCTCTGGATCGTTCAGTTCTGCTGCAGTTCTCGATCGCCTCTCCTGAGCCCTCATTGCTCCAGCTATTGGTGCCAAGGCTCAAACCTCTCCTTATACTTCACTGCTCACTTTGTGGGGCTGAAGATCCTCTCCAGGGCAACCGAAGGAAGAACCAGCGGCGTTGACAGCTACCTACTTAGACATGTTCAGTCCCTTATGGGCAACCTGAGAGCAGAGCTCGCTCTGAGGTTAAACTTTACGCTACACGGACCAGCAACTGCCTCTCCTAATAGTCTTGCACAGGGCCCCTTCCCCTGTTTTAAGATAGGGTGTTTTACCTTCCGCCTAGCCCGTAGGGAATTAGGAGATAGCACCTCTTCCATGTGTGTTTATTTCCTTTGGAACACCTAACACAGATCTTCCACCCATTCTCTGCCCCACAGTGAACGGTAGAGCCACGACACTAGGATACTGTCCTCTGGAAGTTAGCTTGCCGGCTCAAAGTTGCCCCCCTACCTCACCGCTCATTTTGCAGTGCCGAGGAGGGGATCTACTTGGAGCCTGGGGAGAGCAGTGACCTCTGAACACTTACCTCACCAGTATTGGAATTCCACCTGTTCCTTGCACCAAGTGGGAGGAACAGTAGAGTCACGACACTAGGTACGGTCTTGGTGGCGATGAGAGGGTTGCATTCTGGTGCAGGGAAACCTACCCCTGCGGGACAACACCATGCAGTTCCCGCAACCATCATCCCGCAGCTCGCACCTTCTCTGCTTGGTAGAGAAGTTGACTGCCATAATTTGCACCTACATGTGGACACACACATGTCAACTGCCTACCTCCTGCAGCCCCGATTTTTGTGCCTAACGCCTAACACCAGTGAGGGTGGAGTTGAGAGAAGGGCCAAGAAGGCGAGAGCTTTCGCCAAAAATCCCCAGAGGCTACATATCCTTCCTAGTGGGTTCGGGTTGCTTAGTCCACGTGAGCAAGCTGCATTACTGAAACGCCTCACTCGCCGTCACACCCATGGACTTGTTCGAACCACCCACCAAGGTTGCGGAAGGATACCACTCTATACTGCAGGAGGCACTGTTCGGCTTAAGGACCATGAGCATAACGGAACTGCAGCCAAGTACCCCAACAGCACATACCTCCACTCAGTCAAGTGCTAACCCGGTAGAGGAAACAGAGACAGTACTGGCACGTACCTAAACCACCTCGCTGCCCTACTGTACCACCACCTAAACCCTCACTCAGCCGCATAAAGCTTGTCGAACCAGACTTCATACAGAGTCGCCGACCCACCAGGCCCGTGTTGTACACCGGGCAGTCCCCCTTGCCCAGACAAGAATAAACTGCTTTGAGACGCGACTCACCTAGCATTGAGTTAAGTCAACCAGGGCAGGGACAGTCAGTCAGCAGTGACTGTCACACTACAAATTATTAAGACAGCGAAGAAATCAATTAAAATCACCTCATTTATTAATGTCTGTCTCAAAATTACAAGTTTTCTTTGCAGTGAAATATAATTAACTACTTTATAATACAGACATTTTCCATGTGGGCAAGTTGTCACCAACAAGAGAGGTAATCCCCCCCCTTCAAGCCTAACCACAATCACACTTCAACCATCTGCTGTGACACTGCCCAATTGATAACTTCTCAGCGCACTCTTATCTGATAGTGCACGTGGGAAATTTAAAACATGACTTGCATTCAAGGTCATAGTTATTTTCATTTTCAAAAGGTTTGAAAATTTCAGGTTAGCTTGCATATGGTGTCAGATTACAATCAATTATATACTGTATTTTGAGACGTTATTTTCTTTATCAAAACGAGTTTAGGTGAAATGTTTTTAAATGTATTATTTACAATAATTCTAAACTTCCCATTTTTATTGTGTTTATTAGCTAAACTTTATTCACAGATAGTGTACAGCTCTTACTATACTCAACATAAAGTTTTATAAGGTTAGAAGTTGTATTTTATTGACGAACATGTCAAAAACTACATCTATTGAAATCTTGCATGTTTGGATATATTTTGGCGGTCCGTTGAATAAACATAGATTGAGAGGCAACCGTATTGAGATTTTTGGGTTTATCACAGATGTCTGTGAAAGTGTATGTATCAAAATTTCCGCAAAAAATTCTAGTCGTAGTCGAAAGCATTATGAAAATGGGTATACAGTGGACATAATATATGCGGGTAAATACAGTAGTATGTCAAGGTTAGGCTAGGTTTCACACTGAAATACCCAGTATTCAGTTACGACCATATGAAACTTAGTGTTGGAAAAACTATATTTTTCTCTTAGTATGCGTATTATCCGCGGCAATCATCCCCTCCATTATCGCGGATAATCGAAAGTCGACTGTAGTTTAAAAGTACGACTTGTCCAAAACCGCTATTGTTACAAAACAAGTTCTGTCCATCCTGGATAAAGCAGTAAAGTAATTCTTATTAGTGTTTAACTGTACTTTCATACTGTGGTTTCAAAACAGTCTTATCTGTCACTCACAAACATCCCTTCACATTATACATACAATAGCCACTGCTTTTGTGTTCTTGTTAAATAATATTGTTTCCAAAATACAAACATAAACTTTGAAAACGTTACTTTCCCGCTCACACTAGACAATATCAAAACTGAAGTAGCATGGGGAAGGACAACGTGAAAACACTGTTGTGTAGCCAGCTCAGACCACTCCAACTCCAGCAAAGACACCACATTCCTTCCCAGCACTTCGTCAACGTGCAAAAACCTTGCAGCAACAACAAGTCACTCCACAACCACAACAGACGTCAATATCTATTAGCAACATGAATCACCAACCACCAAACAACACAGAACCCCTTGGCATTAGGGAAATGCTCTGAGCAATTTAGTACCCACTCACCAGCCTAAACCCCTATGCACACATCATCTGAAAAACAGCTCAACTTTTCCAATAAAAAGCCACACCTGTAGAAAAACTACTGTACTGTACTTCAAGATAAAAGCATTATTTCAGGGGAACGTTTGTTGTTTGATCAGTGAAATTATATTTAATTCTGTTATATATAACTGAAATAAAATCTTTACTAGTAGCTATTCGACTTCAAAACTATTTGCATGTTATTAAAAAATTTCAATATTCAATTTGAAAATATTCGAACATCAAAACCCACCACTCGCATACTCCTAGTCGTGACCTAACCACCACTGGGCACTTTTAGTTAGGGAACTGCCTCCCGACCCATCTTTAGGTGAGCAAACCATAACACCTACCCACACATGTCCACTCTGTTGGCCAGTCACTTGGTAATCCCTCCAAACCTAACCAATAATATCATCTAAGCAAAGCACAGGTACAAGCCCTCAGGGAATCAGCAAAGTGCTACCTCCGGATATACCCAGCAGGGCTGTTTGGCTCCTGATCTGAACCATACGGAAGAAGCATCCTATCGTGACTCAGCCCTGACTGGGGTGGCTTGTAGCACTGGGGATGACCAGGAAGAGAACCTGCAACTGGTTGCAACATTACCTCTAGCAGTAAAGACCAGCCTGAGCGAGTCTGGACCCTGGGAGGACCAGCCGCCAACACTCCAGCCCGAGGTCTCTTGGAATCTACGACTCACAGCGGGTATTCCCAGAAAGCCCAGATGCCGGCCTAGCCAATAGCCTTGGGCAGAAGGACTTCCTCAGCAGCCAATGATGACGTAAGACAGAGTGAAGGTAAGGCCAACACCATACCAAACACTAGAAGGCCTCACCCCATGAATCAAGAATTTATTCCCTATTTGCAACAAACAGGGGACCCTATCAAAGCCAAACATCAGATACTGCAATCACCTCCTTGGTAAAGAGCTTCACCAAAGCTGGTTTACCTGATCCGACACCTACAGGAACCTTGTTCCCGTGCGACTTCGTTGCTTCCCAACATAACCATCGCATGTCAAGGTGTTTTATGTAGACAGAATTTATGGATTTTCTTTTTTTTAACCTGTATTTTAAATTCTTTCATTGATGGCAGCTTGCAAGTGGGAATAAGGCCGGATAATGCCGTAGGTCGGCGGGTTTTCTCAGGGATATCCTGTTTCCCCCGCCCCTTTTATATTCACTTCAATTACCCTCATCGGCTCTCAAGACCTCGCTGTTAAGAGCTGCCCAAATCTCTTCACTCACTCACTCATTTATGGCAGCATCCATTTTCCTCCTGAAAATATTTTTTGCTCCAACTTTGACTGTTGGTTTAAACAACAATGAAATGGCTTTCAGAAAAACAAAATTTTTTACACTACATATTACTACAAAGTTATTGTACTGGCCTATTTTAAGCACTGTGTTATGCATAGCTTCATTTTACTAAGAACTTTGGGAGCTACATTTGTGGTAAGCTATTGTTGAGTGCATTTTTTGTGTCATTTTTCTGATTTTTATAAAGATTATACTGATTCTGCTACCTATGACTACAAGTGTATTTGATTGTAGATACTAGGTTTGCTAAAAACTTTGTACTATTGTATCTTTCACTACTATGTTCACGTGCACATGCATACACACACATCCACGCACATGCGCACACGCACGCACGCACACACACACACTTCACCATCAGCACCCAGTCCCAGTGAACATAACTTGATAATTTCAGAGGTCCTCAGCATCAGCATATTGTTAAAGTCTTTACCTTCTGAATTACTTTCCAAGTTACATTATGCAACACAGCATACACCCAACATCTAAAAGTAACTGTTACAAAACAAAAGCAATTTCAATTTCATAGAAGGTACATAATGACAAGTGCAGGGAATACGTACCTCTGAGGTGCAGCAATCACAGAACGATGGGACGGAGTCCTGTGAGCTGGAGTCACAGAGCCAGGATGCAGGAATGGTCCTGGGTGAGATGGTGTCTGCTGTCCATACCTTGGAGTCTGCGATGTATGTGGTGTGTGGTATGGCGTCATGAATGGTGTCTGACCAGATGGTGTATATGGCTGAAGATGAGCATTACAAAACAAGGTTAATTGGAAACATATAATAAGTATTTATCACTCACATAAATGTTCCAGAATTTTTTAGGGATAAAATTTGCCAACAATAATGTACATAATTGAAAACTACAGTGATAAACAAATACCCCAACATGGTTCATGGTTTACTGATGTGATTATACACACATACTGTGATCTGGTTAGTCAAAGGAATTTGTAATAAACAATGAGCAATACCCATTACACCCCCCCCCCCCTCCCCGCCCAAACACCAAAAGCTCGCATGATGTATGCAAAGTCAGTAACCAGCATTAAATGGGATTCAAACCTGTCCTTGGCATAACTGCTTACAGTGAGCTGCTAAGACCAAGTTCGTTTTCAGTGGCTGACCAGCAGCTTGCTTTCATCCCTCTGCTGTCTTGTGAGGGCAGTGAGCCCTCAAAAGAATACCAGGACCGGAGCCAGCACTGAGCACCAACAAGAATTTCATTCTCACATTACATTACCCAGCTCTCATATAGATTGAGATTGTAAATAATTTAAATTCCACTGACACACAAATAAAACACACACATGCAAATACAAGTATGCACACAAATGCAAAAACCAACACACACAACACACACATACCATATTCAAGCATGTATAACACCCACAGCAAAAACTGTCAACCCATTCATTTTATTAAATGTTTTAACTTAAATTTCTGTGTTACATGGTATATTACTTTGAATTTCGGTGTTGGCTGTGTATTAACTTGAATTGTGACGATATATCACTTTTATTTCTATTCACCATATTGTAGCGGGTGCTAGGGGGCCACACACGATGAGTTAAGCTTGTACAGGCTATAGAATTCTTGCGAGCCCCTGTTTGGATAACAAATTCTGACTGACCCACTACTGCCAGGGTATAAATAGTCAGAGCACCGAACCCCCACCCCTCCAGACGGCAGAGCGTGATTGAATTGTGACGACGTACAGTGCCAGAGTGGCACAAAGCAGAAATGCAATCTACCCTACGACTGATAACTGGTGGGCATAAATCCAGCTAGGTAGTAGGGTGACATCCCAGATCTCGAGTCCCGTTAGTTAATTACCTAATTAATACACTGGCAAGGTTAGGGAGTAACTGCATTATAGGAATCTTATAATTGATGCCAATAAACTAAAATAAAGTAATTGTATCCTTGTTCTACTCGTGTCAAATGTATTGTTCTGTTCAGGTACAGAGTTATTATAATAAAAAGTGTTTAGTAGAAAGGACCTTACTTATTGAATAGCCATTTGTAGTTACCAACTCCCCTGTAGGCCCCGATCCTAAAGAGTTGTCTTGTACAGTAAGTACTGCGAGTAGCAGAGATCAATAAGGATAGGGTAAGAGTAAAACGAGATATTAGAAGTTTAGGAAAGGGAGCTACTACGCTGGTGGAGCGCCTAGCATCCCATCTCACACTTAGGCGGGTTAGCTTAGTTCAATTAGAATTCCTTACACTGCACTTCGCATTCATTAATTATGCACAGTGAGAGAACACGTTGCCGCGTTTCAGGCCAACTATGACGCGCGTAGACGTAATATATTCTTACAAACTCACGTCCCATCTTGCTCTATTATTTTTATGTATTTTCAGTTTAATATTAAGTTCTTTTTACAGTGTTATCATATTGCCAGTCTCATTAATTATATACATGTAAAACATAGTAAACCAGTGTGAGTGTGTAACAGCTGTTAATTTCCCATGGCCAAGGTAAGCGCGCTGTAAGCATCATTGAGATAGTTCAGAACTCCACGTGCATGTGTCAGCAATACGCGTAGGTGGCCTTGCCAGCCCAGCGCAGCAGTGACATCACGACGATCCCCGCCCGCTAATAAGTTTTGCTTTTGCTTTCTTACTGTTAATGCATGTTCTCTGTTTGAAATTGCATGTGGGACAACCTTTTCCCATTGTAAGCGAGAAACACTCCACTTGTTTTTGTGTGTTTTAGGAGTGCTTTCCATACTCTTGTTTTCTTTGTAGTTTGCATTACTTATGTTACACTAAGTGCGCTGAGATTTCACATACTCTACACTATACACCCACCGCAGGAGTATAATTTTTATATATTAATATATATAGAAGTGAGTAAGTAGTAGTAAACGTGAGACAGAATGGCAGAAAACCACCTCCCATCTATAGTAAACAAACCCCTCCTGCGAAGCATAATTAATTTAGAAAATAAAGTGGCAGTACAGGTATAAATTCCTTCTAGAGTGTGTAGTATAAGTATCATTTTAAAGGCAATTGGGTGCATTACTGTTACAGTTTTGAAGCCGCTACGTGCGAGGGTCATAGTAAGATACCTATTACACAAAATGGTGGGAATTAGGGAGCAGAATCAAGTTTTGTGATCATACATGAGAAAAATCTAATTAAAATATTAAACAGCCCAGTTTCCATGTACGCAATATGGTAGGTTCACGGGCGGCCACGTGAAGCACTAGATCACACAGCAAAGTCCGTGTCACACAGGCATTTACCAGCTGCCACATTGCACTCTGTCCATTATCACAGTAGCCACTCATTTCGTTCACATTACAGACATATTGGGCAGAACCTGCCATCAATTGTTTCTCGCCTGAACATAGAAACAAGAACACGCATGTTGCAGGCACTGAAACGACATTGCGGGCCCCCAATTTTTTCCATTGCTGGTATGGAGACTTCCGGTCAGTATAACGGTGGAACGTTAGTAGGGGACTTCCATTGCAAGGCACATAAAAGTGTCGTACACAGGCCTAAACGAGAAGCCACAGGAACGGTGAAATTAGGCCCCATATTAAAATGGAGAATATTGAATTAGAAAGTGCAGTAAGGGAAGAAAAATTATTAGTAGGTTAAGGCGTACTACGTGGCCACAAAGATTATAAGAATTAAGTAAAATGTTTACGTTAGTATAAGAATTGTTTGAATTGAGGATCAGTGTTAGACTGAAAACTCTAATATGTTAGTGCAGGGTGCAAATATAAGTTGGTAGAATAAGATAATAAAATTATAAAGAGAATATAAGGAAAAATCCGGGGACCCCATAGCCAATTGCAAAAGTCCTTATATTACTTAAAAGTATATATAGAAAGAAATATTTATAATTTATTATATCACTATATAAAGGAGATTAATGGTCTAAATACCTTAACATGTTAGGATAAGATATTTCGCTATGAAAGCTATTGAGAATTAATCATAATTTTTAATTACCAAAAAGTCACGAATTATGAGTTAACTTATTGCTATCAAAACTTCAATACAGGAAGGTATCAGCGTGCACTATAAGACTTCTAAACTAATATCAATTGTAGCACAATGAGACCAGAGGCAAAATATATTTTTAATTTAATTAGTTAAATAAGTAAGGGTTACTGTTTGAATGTTGTTATTATATGAGTGTAAATTGAAGCGAGCAACCAGTGTTGAAAATAATTAACGAGTGAAAGTAAATTCACGCAGCAGGCAGAAACAAACATTCCAGTTAGGAGAAGAACACATTAAACACAGCTTACAAAACACACGTAGATGACAAAACACGGAAATTACAGCTAGGTCACGTAAACATTCGATGAAGCACATTGGGCGGGCACAGCTGGCCCAAGGTGAGACCCACGAGCACATCACACAACATCCCCTCCCAGCGCGCCCAAGGACACTGTTGCCACATTGCAGCACCAGCATGACCTACATTGTAGTGTTGCCATATCTACACTAAACACTGAAAACAAACACGTAGCCTGCGACGCAGCACATTTGTACAAGCCCATTATAACACCACGCCTTCACAGCGCGCTCCCTTGTTTTGATAACACGTGTTTGTACACCATCAAATTGTTACCATTGGTTACAAAACAGAGTACAATTAAAGCAACAAATCAATTACGAGGAAGTTATTAAGAATGTAAGATGATACAATGAAAGGTGTATACAACTAAATTATTGAAAACAAAAATTTTATTATGGCATAAAATTTTTTTATGAAAGGCACATAGGTTAAATTAGATCGTTATATGTGTGAGTGCCAAACGAAGTTAAAGCAAAATTAGAACAGAAATACGCCTATAGCAGGGACCTCTATATAGAATTTACACATCACCACCAAGGCCATTTCAAGGTAAAAGTAAAATTTTATGTGTGTTAATAATGATCACCATTTAATAATTTCTTTACAAAATGTTACAGTATTTATAAGAATCTATGCAGGGGAAATCGTTCTAACGTGTGACGCTATGAGAGCCGTTGGGGTATCGCCAAGGCAGCCAGTCCTCACAACTACCAGGGCGTGCTGACAGCGCAATGGAATCAGCACGTACATGACATAGCAAGGACCAGGCAATGCAAGGTGTCTGTCCAACCGTCCTAGCTGCCGGCACGACACAAGAAAACTGCAGCACCACCCAGTGGCGGAGACGAGAGCCACAGCTGCCAACCTCACATTCTGTGTGGCACCACTACAACAGCGAGCAGCTGTTCTAACGACCAGACACAGTTGGCAGCATACGCCAATGCGAGGCACGCCTTGAGCATGCGCCAGCCATCGCCATGGAAACTAGAGTAGTCAGCCCTGGCCACAGCAGGGAGTGAGGAGCTCACTTCCCGATGTCGCTGCTCAAGGTCAAGGCAACAAAATGTTTTCTGCTGCCAGCTGTTCCCACGATACCGGTCATGTTCCGCAAACGCCGGAACGTATTAGCTGCCAGCCGATTCTGAATTTAATTATGAGGACACCCTAGCACGTAATTACTTGATACTTTTGCAACTTCCAACAACACCAAACAGTCGTGATCAACACCTACACATAGTCTGTGCAGATTGCATGTCATGACCAGAATTTGAATAACCCGCACAAATGGTGCACTATTGAATACCTGTAGGTACTGGAAACTGTGTACTCTGAGAATATCCACACAGTCTGCTATAAACATTGTCAACAATCTTGAGTTACAATTCGCATTGCTGTCCACAGCCACCTTGCAACTTTTAAACAACATTGTGATTGAGGAGCTGGTTCAAACGTATGTGCAATCTTGTCAGATCAATCGCCTACCCTTAAGTGCTGTAAACAAATCTCTATTGACACATGATTTGAATAAACTGAAAATACAATTGAACAAGCTGGGCCTTAGATTAGCAATTGATACAAAATAAATGATTAAATACTACACAAATAACTTGGCAGAGTGCAGTTTTACCAATACAAATTAGTTAAAAAGTTACAAATACCTGTCATACGTACCAAATAAAACTGGCAAATTTATAATATCATACTTGTTCCCTATCGTTTCCAGAATCACACCTGCTAAATTCATGTTCCATCTCCCATTTCGGCAATTGACCCCCATGCAGGCATAGTCAAGGCCATATACCCATCACCTGACATTTCCCCAGATGTATTCAGTATACCTAGGGAATCATTGATGTGTGAAATCTCTAAATTTGTTAAACAAGATGCCAGATGCCAAAGAATTGTTCTCAAAATGTAAATTTCATTGTTCTCAGGTCAACTCATTTTCAATTCACGCCGTTCTCCCTCACCAGTACGCTCTTACTAACCCACCAGAAGATACTATTTTAAGATGTTTAAATAAATCTCTCAACACTGATGTGCAAAACCACAAATTGGGCACTGTGGAACTACATGTTCCGTGCGGTTGTTATATTGCCACACATGACTATGTACTCGTAGAAGCAACTCACTTATGTGACATAAGAGCGCCCACAGTCCTTCCCCAGCAAACTGTGGTGCCAGTACACTGGTTGAATCAGCGTTCATTTCACATCCAACAATTGCATCTGACAACGGGCATTCATTTATCTAACCTAAGTAATGCACTCGACACTAACTGGCAAATAAACCACACCCAGTTGCCAGTTCTGCCATAATTTTATTCACAATGCAGGTATCATACAGTCAACGAAAACAGTTTCCTATACTCAACTTTTTGCACTATGATAATGCTACAATGGCTATCATAGGCCTACTTTTGTTTTGTATTGTGGCCATGTATATTAAACATTTCAAGTTTGCAGAAATTCTCGCAAGTCCACAAAATACTACATTGTATTGCTTTGCTTTCATATGGCTTGCAGATAGCCATACAAACTTAAGTGGAGTATTTTATCTTACACACATAATATTTTTACTAAATTTTTTCAAGTATTGATTATCAAATTAAAGAAGTATCACATTTATCAAAGAATAACCTTATTTTGTTCCCATCTGGAATGTATTTTCACTCAGTGAGTTCAATCCAGCATAAGACTGTGGTTTTTTTTTTTAGGTGAAGTATGTGTTATAACACATTCATCAGCTATGATTTTTGCAATTTCAAGTCATTTAAGTCTCATATCTACGAAGTATCACATATAATCTAACGCCAATTAAAGGCTTTGCATTAATACAAATAATTCATATTATGATCCATCAGGTTAATCATGCATGTATAGTAGTGACGAGTGTTTATTTTCTAATTAATTGTATACCCTGTGTATTATTCCCTCTTACCCCTGTGTGTAGTGAGGTTCTTGTAAAACATTAAGGGGTTCAGGTTAGGTATTTGGGAAGCCAGTACCTCATACAAACCGTAAGGGGAACTACAACCTCTGTTTTTCTTTAAATGTATGTGTAAAATGTTCAGAAAATAAAAACTTACAACAGTGTAGCTATAAGAGAGCTCTCAGTAACATAAGATATTGTATTAGATATAAGTAAAATATTTTCTTATACTTGTTTTCATTTTTATATGTTCACTACATATTGTATATAACCTCGTTGAGCAATTCAAGTACATGTTCTCGATAATGATTACTTTCATATACCAAAACTAGACTTGTAAGTGTGAAAATTAAGCATGGCCACTTTCTCCGCGAGGAGTGACTGCCAAGGATACAAATATCAGATCCACACAATTACAAAAACAGTGCCTTACATTAATCTCAAAGACACAACAACAGATTGTGCATCAACAAAAGTGCGACGGACTCATACTAAGAAATTTTTTCTCAAAAGTGCAAAAACACTTCCAACGATCAATGTAGGCCACATGTTACGGCAAAAATACGCATATCAAAAATAATGTTTAACATCTGTAAATCCAGTATCTTGAATAACCATAATGTTTCTATAAGTCCAACTTAAATTGTAAATACTGTACTACATCTACGATTCAGTGTCTTTAATGTAAAACAATGCAATTGTATTCATAATAAGATGTTAACAAGGTTATCATGTCCCATATGGACTAACCGCAAAGTCAGCACATACATTGAAATGTTTTTATTATGTTATCAGTGTCATGAAAAGGTGTTAGCAATTTAGCTATGTAATGTACTTATCTGTTTAAATGTTGTCTATAATCACTGTGGTAAGTAACGAATACTGAAATGTAAACATTTAACATGCCGCAGGTCGGCAAATGGCCAGCACACCAGTAATATCGCTGGGCCTGAGTTAACAGAACACAGTGTCACCGTGCAGCAGAGCCAACTTTGGCATGCTAAAACTACCTTTCCTACAGATAGTAATATAATTAGAAATTAAGTTTCCCTTTTCTGTTCAATAATGTTTTTAATAACTATGCCTAGTACCAATACCTATTATAAATTTCAATTTGAATTATTAGCCATTAATTTCCAACAGTTGTATAAGTTGGTAAACCGTTACTTCCTGGCACGTTGCAAGTGAATTAGGACCACAAGCACGTGCACAAACTTTGAAAATCCCTCTTACCCACTCCACTGCCTAGTCTTTGGGGGCTTTTTTTAAATTTTAAATGTGGCGATAGATGTACCTCCTCCTATCCCGTAGTCTCACTGCACAACGTGCATAGGCATTTTTTTTCCCAATGTTTTAAAACTAAATCAAATTTAGTACATATAACGTAAAGATAATACATTCCCTACCTTATCATTTTTCAATAACTCCCAGTAAAATGGTGCCTCAACTCTAGTATTCCACCCAGACACTGCCCTTATGTATATTCGCGCATGTCACCAATTGCCTATAAGACTGCATTAGTGCCTGAGCTCCTCAACCCCTTCACTTCAACCTAGCTATACCTGAAGAATGTCTGTTACTATATACCCTACAGCGGTCAGGACGGACTGCTAATTTCGACCTGGGGGTGGTGTAGCGGGCGCTAGGGGGCCGTATACGACGAGTTAAGCTTGTACAGGCTATAGAATTATTGCGAGCCCCCCATTTGGATAACAAACTCTGGCTGACCCACTACCACCAGGGTATAAATAGTAAGAGAGCCAACCCCCCCCTCCCCCCCGGCAGAGCGTGATTGAATTGTGACGACGTACAGTGCTGGAGCGGCACAAAGCAGAAGGCTTCGAGAGACCAGGGTCTGGAGGAACTACAAGCTTAATGCAATCTACCCTACGACTGATAATGGTCAAAAATAAAATGCATTAATATGGCAGTCAACGTGTGTGTTCTGTTGCCAGGCAGAAGCAAAGTCAAGTCACGACCACGAGTGTCGACCGAGCTGTATTGATCGCTTGCTCACGTAGACTTAAAGGGATAGCCAGCTAACAGCACTCCTCCCCTCCTCTCTATGTCATCCGACCAGACCAAAGCAAGAGCACGGCGCGCACACACGTTTTGCGGAACACCAACTAAATCTTTTGATCGCTATGTGCCTCATAGCAATGTATGACCCACGAGACCTGCGTAATAGATCTTTAACAGTAACTTTATATTTTAATAATACGTAGTCTAATCTTTTCACACACTTTCAATGGCCATGTCATACTGTGTTTAGGCCTTCTTTTTTTACGACAAGGGGTGGTCCAATATGCCTTTCTTGGGTATAAAATTAATCAGGAGACGTCCAGCTATTAAAATATACATATTTATATTTAATTTTAAAAGTGGTTTTTCATGCGCCAGAGCCAACTGAACATGAACTTCGTGCAAAAAAATGGCAAATTTGGGGTTATAGGGGTTAGGGGTGGGTCAAAATTGGCCCAAAATCTTCCAAATTATTTATTACATCCCCACCCCCTTCTATTATAACCCTATTCTCGGGAACCGTGAGGGGTCATAATAGAGAGGTGGCTTCAATTGACAAGACTACAACTATAAATTGTTACTATTTTTACTTTTCATACATCACAAATTCACATCTCTATGTTTTCTCTATAAGAAAAATAATTATTTTATGATTATTCATGAGTGTCAATTAATTTAACAGAACAGAAAATAAAAGATACTTCTAAATTGCATGTTAGTAATTATTTATTGAGTAATACATATATAGAGAAGCAAGGACCCACATTGGTGACCCTGACGTGATGCCAAACGACGAAGAAAGTAATACAGGTGGATCTCAAAATAGACACTTAATTCTTCAAAATTGGAGTACCAACAGAATTAACCCACATATTGAGAACATTGGAAGCTGATGTAGCAGAACTCATTTCCGATTTCCTATGCAAACCCTTATCGCTTTTTCCATTCACAGACTTAAAGAAACGTTTGGATCAAGAGTTTGAAGAATCTGAGGGAAGGAAACTACTCACAGAATTAGAACTAGCAGAGAAAAATCTAGTAATGATAGTTTACATAGATGATAAAATAATTGAATATCCCAACCCAGGACAATATGTTTATAGTTCTCGAACCAGTCAAATTACTGTCAATCAAACTGACTATCAGAATCTACAAACTATACCAATAAATACATTGTCATGCATAGAAACTAAAATAGCACATTTAACCATATAAATGAATGAATTGAGAGCAAGATCTTGCTCATGGTCAAGAAATTCTAGGCCACGCTGCTCACACTTGACACAGAGGCATTATCCCAAAGGGTAGTTCTGTTGGTATCACTTAAATTTTGCAGGTAAAGTTAAGAAATGTAGTGCACCCTGTTATATTTTTCTAAAACTAATAGTAATACTGATATATTGGAAAACTAACTCGCTACACACTGGATGTGGCAAGAGATAGGAGCAAGATGTCTTGCGCTTGTTTGTTAACAACAAACTGACAGGATATAGATTCCTCATAGAGTCCAGAGCCGACATATTGATACCATTCCTGTTGAAGTGCATAAGCAAGTGTCAAAGATCGTTATATGCAGCAAATGGAACTACCATAAAGACTTACGGAGAATGCCTTTTACGATTCTATTTAGGGCTATGTAAACAATTCTGTTGGAATGTTGTAATAGCAGATGTACAAACATCCATTATTGGAGCTGATTTTACTTGCATCACGCACACCATTATCACAACTGGTCATCCAGTCACGGATAAGTCTCGTCAATTGTCATCACAAAAATTTACTGACAAGTCATAGTTCAAAAAATTATTTGACATGGGAATTTGCCAAACATCCAATAGTTGCTGGGCCAGTGTTCCACACCTAGCACTGCAGAAAAATGGATCCTGGCGAACTTGTGAAGATTATAGAGCTTCAAACAATATCATACAACCTGATGAGTATCCTATAGCCATAACCCTCAAGCTTTCAAGTCAACTGGATGGCAACAGATATTCTCAAAAATTGACATAATCCGTGTTTATCATTAAACATTCATGCATCCTGATGACATTCTGAAGACAGCCATCATAACACCTTTTGGCCTCTTTGACTACGGAGTGCAGCCCAATCATTTCAGAGATACATTGATTCACTGTTATGTGGCTTTGATTTTATGTATTGCTATACTGATGATGTCCTAGTTGCTTTCTCAAGTGCAAGTGAACATGAACATCACCTTCGTCTCTTATTTGAACATCTTAAACAAACAAAATATTAATACATATCAACCATCAACATAAGCAAATGCTGTTTCATATCAGATGTCCCATTTCTGGGATATGTCAAGAGTGGAAGGCATATGTTCATCACCTGACATACAAAAGATCATTAATTACCAACTTCCCGAAACATTTCCAAGATTTACGACATTTTCTTGGACTAATAAATTTTTACCATTGTACAATTCCTCAGGCAGCATCAATGCAAGCTAAACTCTTTGATCTTACTCAAGGAACACACAAAAATGACAGAAGAAAGATCTCGTGGACCGATGAACTAAAGAAGATATCCAATGACGTTAAAACCTCCCTTGCAATCACAACACTATTAGCTCTACCTTCTCTAGAACTGATTTTTGATTATAATGGTAGATGCCTCCAATTTTGCTCTAGGCACTACTCTTCATCAAGTCAAAAGAAGATTGCTAGGTTGAAATCCTTGGCAATTTTCTCCAAGAAATTCAATGATGTACAAAAGAGCAATGTATTCCTCCAGTAAACATTTCCAACACTTGATTGAAGGACGAGATTTCCCACTCTATAGGTACTAATCACAAGTCTCTAACCTTTATGTTCCAACAAGGCCCTGAGAAAGTTTAACTACAAAATCTAGAAAGATAAACCACAACAAAAATGCTAC
This sequence comes from Dryococelus australis, assembly GCA_029891345.1. Classification (NCBI taxonomy): domain Eukaryota; kingdom Metazoa; phylum Arthropoda; class Insecta; order Phasmatodea; family Phasmatidae; genus Dryococelus; species Dryococelus australis. Next base: position 154,688,524 of record CM056996.1, read on the forward strand.
ATGAACTTCACTGGACAATCTACCATCGATATGAAGTATACAGAATCTACTCCATTAGTATTCCTTTCAGTTTAACAATAAAAGTAATTGCCAATGCCCAGACACTAGAGGAATAATTAATCATTTACATCAGTCAACTACCGGTTCACTAAAATTTGAAACACTTACTTTACCTAATAATCTTAAACTATTTTGCAACAACTCAAATGACAGTTTTAGACAGTATATTCCTTCAAAATTTTGTCAGGGCATATATGAGTCTCTCCACAACCTGTCACACCTGGAGTCAAAGTATCACCTGACCTCATTAAATGCCGATATGTGTGCCCATTAATGAAAAAAGACAAAGTTGTCGGCATCTTCATGTATTACATGTCAATGGTCAGAAATCTGTTTACATACAAACAGTGCTATAAGTCAGTATGAAGTAGTCACAAAAAAGATTCAGTCATGAGAACGTTGATATTGCTGGATCATTCCCACTGTCACAAGAATATTCTTATTTTGACACCATGATTGACCGGCTTTCTAAGTGGTCAGAAGCAGTTCCAATTGAAGATATCCCTACAGAAACCATAACATCTGCAATTTTCTTAACCTGGATAGCTCCTTTTAGTGTACCAAAGACTATCAACCCAAACTGCGAAAGATAGTTCATGTGTGACCTTTTCCAATGCCTCACTCAAACTCTTGGTACTAGACACACCAACCTGCAGCAAATGAAATGATTGAATGATGGCACAGGCAACTAAAATCGTCCCTGACAGCTCACCTTACTGATGACTAGGGTGGGGAGGGGGTCTGTGACATTTACATTTTAACTTACATTCCATACATCACAAATTCACATCTCTATGTATATTCCAGAGTTTCAATTCATTAAAAAGAACCAAAAATAAAAGACACTTCTACATTGCATGTTAGTCTGACGCGCCATGGGCATTGTCATTCACCCGATCTAGTCTCGCCACAGCCGCAGCCACCTCCTAAGAAGAGATGTTACGCCATACACGCCACAGCATGCCCTGAAGCCCAGGGTTGGTTCGGACCAGCTTATGCATCTTGCTGTGCCGCAACCCACTTCGCACCATGCCACAGTGCTCTACCCCTCTAGCCTTCGGCAACATGACAGGAAGTAGCTGACAGCTTTGTCCATTTCCATCGGCTCTCTCTGCGACCTCTCTTACACTACCTCCACCCCCCCCCGCACTGGCCCTGTGCGCCACGTATACGTAGAGCTCCCAGTTCTCAGTTTGAGGCTGCCTCGCATCAGTCCAGTTGTACAAAGTTACTCTGCCCCAGCATCCACCAACATTACGTCAACCCTCACAGAACATCATTCCGCCCGAGAACCAACTCACTTAAAGTTGTCACAGCTATACACAACCTACGTAAAGAACCTTACTCTGCACAACATTGTCACACTGCTCGCCAGCACACTGAAATGGCCATGCTTCTAGCTGCCTCGTAGCTTGCCTTAGTGACATGAGTCCGAGTTCCGCTGACTTGGGGTCGCCCTCACCCCCTCCCCTCTCGCGGCTACCGAGACTAGGGAACATACCGGTTGGCAACCTGGGATCGGCCCTTTAGGCCCTAAGTCAGGGTACAGGCTGGTTTATGTGTTTTTAACGACCTGTCAATAAATAAGGTATAAATCAAAATTGGTTGCGTTGTTACTCCCAGCGCACTTTCTTTTCATTACCATACTCCAGCTATCTCCTGATTCATCACCATGTATTTATAACACACTTGCAGGAGTAGTCACAAGCCAGAACCTCCTTTCCTTCCTCAACCCTATGAAGTACTGTCTCAATGTGGAGCTTAGGAAGCCTGCCTTCTTGGGTAACACCAGAGCAGTTGCTACCTTGGACTATCGCCTCCTCCAGTATGTACCTGGGTCCGCCAATAAAGTCCCGCTCACCACGTTACTTGGTGTAGAACGACAGGCCAACCCCCAACAAGGAGCCCCGTTTCTTCGCGATACTTGGGTATGTCAGCTATGTCCCGCTTGCCAAGTAGCCATGTAAATGGACACTCCCGAACCTGATACTGTCACCTTCTGTTTGGTACTTGCTTGGGTCCACCAATGACGTCTCATTCGCCAAGTCACTAAACTGAAGGCCAGTAATACATGCTGCCTATATATCCAAAAGCTTTCTCCTTAATTCCATTAGACCGTGCCTACCCCTATTGAACATCTGCTATCCGCCCCTCTATACTGTCATCACCCTTATGCCTTATCATAGGACTGGGCGGGAGAGAGCAGCCAAGCAGGGGCTAGCCATGGTTGGAGATCCACTGTGTGAACTGGGTGTAACCCTGGAAGAAGGAAGAAGTTGCTTGCCAGAGAGGGTTGGCCATAAGCACATCCAGGACGTTGCAAAGCCTCATCTGGCACGTGTCTCACGCAGTGTCACCATTGCTGTCGACACTGCTGAAGAAACCACCCATCTTCGCCCATCCTGCCAGTGTTGACAAAATGGTCAAACGGCTTTGTATCACACCTGGATACATCCCAACCTGTGTGCCCACACACCCGATTCTTGCAAGTGCGCTGTAATGAAAGTGGCCAAACTCACCACTGCAGGCCCCAAGAAATACCCCATCAGAGCAGCGACTCCCACTTCTCAGTCGGAGAATGAAGAGGGTGGGGGGGGGGGGGGGGGTAAGAGCCTTAGCGCTACATACCAAACACCACAGACCCAGTAAGTTAGCATCATGTTGTTATTTATTGAATGATATACAGTAGAACGACACTATAATAACATTTCTCAAGGGCCCCAAGAAATATCAGCCATTAATGAGGGAAAACTTTACAAGACGGTAATTTTGTATTGAAAAAATGTTTGTAGACCAAGAAAAGGCAGCTTATTAAGAAGGAAAACGTTATAATAAGAGGGGATACTATAACATGGTTCCACTGTAGATGTGTATAGAGAAGCAAGAACTCAAATATACAACCTGCTCAGTTCAGTAATTTTTGTTGTATGCATCCAGTGCTCCGTATTTTTTATTGTCGTTGAGGTGAAGTAAGTTAAAAATGTTAGTTCTGGCAACTTTTCGAACCAAACACGAACTCGTGAAAATTTTTCAAACCAATGTAGAACCAATCTTTTACATGGCAATTAATTTAGAACTTTATGCTGAAGTTTTACTTTGCAATGGACACATTTTAATAATTAATTTTTTTTTGAAAACACTAAAATTGCCATATAATCACAGTAACCTATTTCTTTTGCTTTATTTGTTGAGTAACGCTGGAGCAAAATAAACGACTTAAACAATACATGAGAAAAAAATTTTTTTTATAATAGTAGCATATCTAAATTTTTAGTTTATCTTTTAACTGGTTTGAAAATTAAATCCACTTAAATTACTGTCCGTTGCAACTCATTATTTTGTAGAGGTAGAAGGGTCATTAGTGTGGTGTTTTTCTGTTATACATTTTTATGGCATCAAGTATGGTCACAGCTAAATGAATATCCTACATCACAACACATTCTTTACGTGAACACTAATAAATTTCCACTCTCATAAAAAACATAATTTCACTCTGAAAAAAAGAAAGAAAAAAAGTTTAGGTGGCTCCAATATTCTCAATACTGACTAGTTTCTACTTTTTAATATTGGGCATCAGTAACTGCTCAGCACTAGTTCCAACATCCAGTGAAAACATGTCATGTAAAACAAAGTTGTGCCCAATATATTTCAGAAATAATTAAGAAACATTCATATTCTTTTATTTATTTGAACACACGAGCTACAGAAATACCAAATACATATACTTTTGAATAGAGTGCTCTTTCCACGAGATTTTTTTTTGCAGATACTTGACGCATGTCGCTTAAATGTCTCAAGTGTCTTTTGGGATGGCACTAGATCAGACATGCACCTATTCTAGGTGACTTAACTGAACCTTTTACTCGACACTACTGTTGGCCACATTGGCTGTCTGTTAGGTATAAGTCCGGTTCCGCCTGGCTGGCAACATGGCAGACCGGAACACTAGCCCTCTTGGGAAATGCTGACTTACCAGGGTTCTGCGTGTTCTGTTTTTACAGAGCAGCAGAGGTGCTGTAGGATGACCTGTTGATCTCTGTTGTCTTCAGCATCTCCTTGGTGGTGGAGTTGCGGTAGTGGTCGGTCAGATACTGGCGATCCCACTGTGGTGTAACGTCTGGTGACTGGAGTCCGAACCACCAGATGGTATCCACTGCCTGTCCTAGTAGAGTTTAAAAAGTACACAGTTCCCGACGGGAGAAGTTGGTATCCCCACGTATCGAGAAGCTTGAGCTCGACCCCGTGGCGTCTCGATACTCAGAGCGACGAGGTTGGCGGCACACACCTGTATGGCAATACTGAACTCCGCCTTCTTTACTTCTCTCCGAGCCCCGTGTCTGCGTTGAATGGCTTAGAAGTAGAACACTCAATATCCCCTCAGTAGTGGTAAGCAATTGACGAACCCCTGACTAAGTGTAAGGCCGACAGTGGTTGAAGCTGGCTCCCTAACTCCAATCAGTGCGGGTAACTAGTACTCAAACCTGGAGCTGCCGGTTGTAAGACCACTTCCTACCACTGTCTGGTGTAGTACACAAAGGTAGGGCCTCCAGACCCACGCAAATACCCCTGCCAGCACCTTAGCTAGGCGCTCCAGTGAATGATATAGCCTGAGGTGGCTGTCCTGCCTCAGTGGGGTGTGTACTTAGTGGTTGAGGCTCTACTATTCTGTATACCGGGGTAAACAGAATGAGTGGCCATCAGAAGATGAGGTTGTGTGTGTGGCGATGGGTAGGCTCCTGAAGAGGGTCTGTCGTCCTACTATTAGTTCGTGGTTGTAAACAGCCAGGTTCCTTGCTTGCCCCTTCCAAAGTCTATATTCAGTGAAAGAAAGGTTTTACTTCTAGGACAAAAGTACTCTTGGATTCAGTAAAGAACTAAATTTATTGTGGTAATAAATACTGGACGACTCCTACAAAAACCAAGCAGAGCGTATACTAAAGTATAGCTACGCTCCTATGACTACTTAAGATACAAGGGATAATTAAAACTAGATACTTTGCAACTGGACCTATCGGGTTGTCTAGAAGACACACTAGCTTATAAAGGGTCACTACCAGCACGTAGTGCTGGCTGTCGACTCAGGAGGATCGGCAACGGAAGTGTTAAAAAACTTGTTGATGTCTTCTTGCAGACGAAGGCTTCTGGTTGCTGGCGATACCAGAAGGTGTTGAAGCCTCTGGAGGGTGTTGAGGCGAGCTACTTGAGATGATCACTTTTGACCTTGGCTGCGCACGGCCTTATATCTGGCTCAATGACAGGTGCATGCGGGGCTGGAGTGGGAGGCGTGGCGTGCCTCTGTGACATCTGCCTGAAGTGAGCGGAGTATGAGAACTACCCTTGTGTGCTTGATATATGGCCTTGGGCGCTCAGCCATCTTTGGCGGTGTGCCAACACTCTGTCTGCCGGGTGCTTCGGGGAGGTTGACGTGTCACACTGCAGCTTTGAATACTCTAAGATTTACGTGCAGGAATCATCCACTTGGGTTGCAACGATTCGCTGTGCACTTATAAAATGACGTGCTAGGTTTGACCCTTTCTCAGGTTTTAATATTCCTTAGTAGAGAAAGAAAGGCAGGTCAGGAACAGTCCAGAAACCAAGTAGCATCGATGTCCCTTCGCGGGGGATCACATCCTGTAGACATCTTGAAGTTGTTTCCTTAGGTTGGTGAAGCACATTAGGATGAGTGGTAGTCGTGTTTGGTATATTGGTATAGGAGGCATGCGTCAATTCGCCCCCTCCTCCCGCTGCGACGGATGCTCATCCGTCGTCGGTAAAGGTGGAGAAAGGGACCGCAGAACTAATCCCCTCTCTCTGGAAAGTCTGGAAGGTCTAAACCAGCCGTTTGCAAAAAAATTTCAGAATCCTAAGAAGGTTCCTAGTTCCAGGTGGTTGGCAACTGTATGAGTGCTCACACTGTGTGTTGGGGCGTCGTAAAATACGTCGGGACAGGTGAGGAGTTGGCCGTAATTATGTCTCTGTCTCAAGTGGTCTGGCTCTTCCTCTTGCCAGCTGACCGGTGCATTGTGCTGCTAATGTTTGCCCACCCCATGGAGAGTTTGCTGTCAAGGGTGAGGTGCTGTACCAGGTGTCCTACACAACCTTCATGAATATATGTGGCGTTACAAATGCAGCATAAGCGCTGTGGATACGTAATATAAAATATATACATCAGAAACCTGAAAGGAGAATTAAAAACGGCACGCGAAAACGCAGGGAAACACTTTAAGTACTACGCCTTACTCACGGAAGGTAGGGAGGAGAAATAACTATTGCATTGCTTGCGGTGGTGTATTAGGTTGCAGGTAAACCTGGCTATCTCTTTGGGGCAAACCTATAGTTCTCACTGCAAGCCAACAGTTAAGTGTGACATAATAGAGGTTGCCAATCCCAGGCCTTCTGTCACCTAGGGTTGGTTAGCCACTGATTTAAAGTGAGTACACTAGAAAGAATAATATTACGGTCACGCGTGCCCGGCTATTGACTGTGTGGCATGGTCGTCGAGATTTTGTGCGCTAGACCAAGTGCGCGGTTATAGGTAGCTGACGGTAGGTGTTAAAAACCTGACTTACTCAGAAGGTCTTTGGTCAGTTGGTAACATGGATTAATTGGCTGAGTGAGACTGTTGTTACAGTTCTTGAGTTAAATTACACTGTACTTCAAGTTCCAGTCCGCTGATTCTTGACTCCATAAGTTCGGGTTGGCTAGACGGTATCTAGCTTCAGTCCGGTACACTAAACCCCTACTACTGGGAGATAGTAGGGACTGGTACGGATGAGCGGTGGAAAATTAATATAACGTACCATGTGGACAGTTCAGTGAGGCGGCGTGGTCCCGTTCCGCCTGTCTTTCCTGCATAGAAGGGGCTAAGGTAATCCGCTGCTGGGCAGCTAGATGAGCAATACTTTGTTCCCTATTCGGCCGTGTCTTATCTTGTAAGTCATAAGGTTAGTTCGCCGCTGAACAAGATATGGTGAGTACTTTGGACGAGAAACTATACCCTATGATAGTGTAGGTCCAGTAGCTGAATCATAACACAAGCTCGGTAAACGTCTCCACTGATCCCCCACATCTGCAGGCAGATCAGAGACGTTGAGCTGTGTGGGCCACCAATACTACTACTGGATGTGAGTTTCCAGCCAAGGCCAGGCCAAAACACTCAGACCAACACTGCCCCCAGCACCTCGGTGCTCTAGTAGGTGATATAGGCTACGTTTGCTGTCTCTTTGGTGGAAAGTTTTCCTAGTGGTCGTGACTCCTCTGTTCCTTCCTCCCAGCACCTTGGCGCTTGGGGCATAATAGGAAGCAACAAGTGGCTGTCTAATGGGTGTGTTCAAGACTAGTGGTCCCCAGAAGGGGGGGGGGGGGGGGGGGCCACATTCAAGCTAGTTTGGATTTACAAAAGTACCGGTCTCTGTTGGTAATGCATTGAGGTATTTATTGAGGACTCGATAAATATAGTGACTCGTGCTATCTCATACCAAGAAGACTAAATACTGAAGGAAAACTACGTTAGCTAGGTGTAGGCGACCTGGTTCTAGACTGGAGCGTAAGTGAACTAGAAAACTGAATATTTAACTACACAACTAAAGCTGTATAATGCGGGTGTCTGTAGGAGACAAAAGAAGTTAAAGTTTAAGTAGCAAGGTATATTCTGTTGGTAATAAAGACTGATGTCGTTGCAGGGGGTAGCCGCAATGGCTACAGAAGACTCCCCGAGGTTTCGCTGGAGGCCCCAGCACTAAGAAGTGCTTGGGGTGAACTCAAGAGAAGAATACAAATGGCTAACTGGAGCCCCGCTGTGCACGGACTTATATAGTCAGAAGTCTAGGCTGCCACAGCAGGGTGCGGGGAAGACGCATGACATCCTTATGCTGTGGAGGCTGGCGTAGGAAGTGGGAACCCTCTTGTCAGCATTCCTTAGTTCGTGTATCTTTGGCGGCGCTCGGCCGCGCCCGAAGTGGCTGACAGCTTGTAGGCACTCAGCGTGGGAGGCAGGGGGAAGCGGTGTGCTCGCTGGTTGCACAATCTTGTAGCCACGTGTTCTGCTGTCCAGTAGAATCTCAGCAACAGAGAACGTATGTGCTAAGTATTGTGTGCAACAACTCTCATGTGGGTGGTTGAGGTAGACAACTCTTACGTACGTGGAAGTAAGGGTATTCTTCACGTAAAGAGTGGTGAGTCGTAATCGTAATTTATTAGTAGTATAAGCGGCACGCGTCAACGGAATCAACACGAGCTCTGAATTCAAATTGCACTTCTCGGATTGTTTGTATGGAAGTACAAAGAAGCCCTCTGGCTTAGTATTTGGTTGGACTTTTGGTCGAGGTTATGATGTTTCAAAGTTGAAATCCTTACTACTATATAAATGAGAAAGTGTGTTTGTTTGTCCTTCTTTCACGTCAAAACGGAGTAACAGATCAACGTGATTTTTGCACAGATATAGTTGAAGGGCCAGAGAGTGACAGAGGCTACTTTTTATCCCAAGAAAATATCTAAACGGTTCTGAAAATATGACGATCAGGGATGTACGTAGGTACTGGATTAAACTTTTCTTAGGATTACTGCATAAAAGAAGGACAAAACAACAAACGAACACACTTTCGCATGTATATTAGTAAGGATATCATTTTAATCTTATCCTGAGAGTAAGTTTGTTTAGAGGTAAATCCTATTCGATAATACAAAATCTAATACTAGACGGAGCAAGGAAGCGACCGGGTGTAAAACATTATGAACCATAGTGTAGGACTATAGATCTCCGTCAGGTATCTGTATGTCAACACACAAACCACTTTTGATGGCCACCCGTTCTGTGCACCCAGGATGTACAGAAAGGTAGAGCCCCAACCACTAGGTACACCTACATTAGGAGCAGGGCAGCCTTTCCATACAGCATCGTCAGCCTGCAGCACCCAGACAATTTCTGGCCCCAGCCGGCCTACCTCTACTCCGGAACCCAGGAGATTAGTGAGTGAGTACGCTGGTAAGTCAGCGCTACCTTAACAGGCTAAGGTGATAGTAAGAAATATTGCTGTACTGCCCACGGCAGATTTTGTACCGAGCCGCCAGCCTACTCGACCAGTGCTAATCTCTAGTAGAAAGCTGACTCAATAACAGTAATTGGGTACCCGAGCACACCTGACCTTGCACTCACCAAAAGTCACATTGACTAGTCTAAATGATACGTGTAAAGTGAAATATGCGGTCTCCTGCTTCACCCTAATGAACATGGTACCTACATGAGATTAAAACAGTTACCCTTTGAAATGAATATTCAGAAGTTGGAGAGAATACGTATTTATTCCATTAGGAATACACATGGTGTCCCTTACTACCTCCTAACTACCCAAAAGCTGACCGAAATTGAACTACGTAAGCCAGGTGAAGGGGACCTGGGTCTAACCTGGACAAGGTAGATGCGGCAAATTGGTTATAAGAACTACTATCCTTAACTAACTCTAATACCGTTGTCTAGAAGGGACTTACGGGGGCCAATACCAGAAGGGTAGTGGGATTTGTTGCCACTACTAGAAGGGCAGTGGTATTGCCATTACCAGAAGGGTAGGCAAAGCAAAGGGGTGTTGAAAACTTTTTCGTTGGGGGTTGCTGTTGAAGGAGGTCAGGAAGGTGTTGAAGAAAGTAGAGAGCTCCAGCACATGAGGTGTTGGAGCGAGCTGCTGAAGCTGAGGAACACAACTGGCGTTTTAGAGCCACGCACATGCATATAACCTGCTGGCTCACCCTTGTGCAGGGGTGCGGGTGGTAATGAACTTCTGCTCTGAGTGAGCTAAGTAGGGACACCATCCCTTGGTGCGCTGTAGAACTACACAACTTTGGAATTCAGTCTCGCCCGCTTGGCCGGAGGCTCAATCACACATGGGGGGGGGGGGGGGGGGTTGACGTGAGTTCTGAGACAATGGGTGAACTGTACAAGCTGATACGTCTGTAATAGCCCCTGTGACAATGGGCGTTAGTATAGGCTCTCTGGTAGCTGTAGTACAGGTTCAAACTCTGCATGGGAAGATGTGAAGGCACTTACTGATGAGGCAAAGCTATTTAGGTATTTGTCAGAAAGAGTCACACGTCTAAACATTTTTACTATGCAAGATGTATAAAATTTTTTTATCAATAATAAAATATTTACTAGTATTTTGTAGTTAGGTTGTGGATTTATGTTAAGAGATATTGAACTGAATGGCATTTAATTAATATCTACAAATGAATGAAAGCTGTAAGTGGGTGATGTGAAAATTTTGTTAAACTCAAACCCTAGTGAATGTTTTTGGGCAGTTTTAAATGTCTCGATAGAATACACAATTTTCCGAACAAAAATTACTAGGGCGTGACAATGTGTGTTACTTGACAAGTGTGCTCTCGTAAGGTTATCCTTTCATCCTTATAGTTACGTACTTTTGAATTTTTTCCACTTAAATATGTACTGATTAAAAGAATGAATAAAATATTAAATCTATTTTAAGTCAAACTGTTACAATAACAACACATTCATGTTATAACAAGAAAGGAATTTTTTTGCTATAAAATGTATTTGTGAAATGGTGAAATTTAAATGATGATATAAGCTAATTTTATTTGTCATAAAAGTGGGGCCGAACCTATAATCTAATAAGGTTTCATTACTGATATTTCATACATTTAAAAACAAAATATGCATCAGGACTACAGTGACATCATGGGAGCTAATTGCAAGCAATAGTAGTAGGACACAAGAGTAATCCAGGAGACAGACAGGAAACACTGACCGTGTTGGGGTAGGTGTGCATGCCAGCTGCATAGCCGCCCCCTGGTGTCTGAGGGTAGTGTGGTGTCTGGCTGGCCACCTGCGACAGGCTCTGCAACATGTGGCTAGGCAGGTTCTGTGCTACCCGTTGGATTGCTTCTGGGTTCATGCCTGTGCAAACACAGCCCTCCAATTACCTTTCTACCAATTCTTCCATATAATCTACACTTATCACACTTGCTACAAATCAATCACACTAAACTACTTTCACCCTTACATTGGTCGCAATGTAAACAGAGTTACTGTATATTATTCCACTGCAAACGAAAACCGATTGGTAGTTGTGGGAACTATATTACTATGCTGCTAGAGATATTTTGTGACAAAAGTAGACCCCAATTATCAGCAAGGTTTTCAAGATTGCTTACTAACTAACAATTCAAGCCACATTCTGATAGGAACTTGACGCTCAGGCTGGTATCACTTGTTTCTTCTGTCAATATTTCTGCCGTACTAACCAAATTTTATCCATTAAATGTGTCCACTGATGCTCATTTCTCAAATATTATTTTCTTCCGAGACAAAGTGCTTTATGCAGTACAGACATTTACAAGAAATTATAGTGCATACTGCTGCTGTTTGTACAAACATGTACACATCACTTAACTAAAAAAATATATTACATTGACCTACCATCCATGCAATGAAAATATTTATGGTAGACTTACCAAATGTTTCACCTGCAAGTGAAGCTGCTTATATAAAGTAGGGTTGTGCAAATGCAACTTTTTATTATAAAATGAAAATGAAAAATATGTTATGAACTTTCGGGAAACTGAAACAAAAATAAAAAGTAATTTTATAAGTGCTTAGTCTTAATGAAAGTTTAATGAATTTTAGCAAGATATTCATTATGACAAATTTGTTGCAAATCAAACAAAACAAAAATAGCACACGTACACGTCACAGCTAATGGGCTTCAAACAATTTTGAAAGGAAGCATGGGAAATGCACATTATCAGTACAAAAAAATATCATGCAATGTAAGAATTACTCTATTTTAAAACTGCAGTAGAATTGACAAAGTAAGTTAATGAAAATGTTAACTACTTTCACGTGTGTTTAGATACACTGCAAAGGTTAACCAATCCCATGAGAATGACTCACTTGAGTTTGTTTATCCAAGGCATACAATGTGAGAGAGAGAGAAATACCTTACTGCATCTTATAACCTTTTTATATATATATATATATATATATATATATATATATATATATAAACCACCCTCCTTGCCAGAAAAGCTATAATATTAGTACCACACTGAATGCTGTATTTATTAGCAATTATGGCAGCAATTTATTATGTTTTGCGTTTTAATGTATTTTTTTTAAAGTGTATAGTTCAAAATTCCAGGCTACCAATATTGCTTTTTTTTTTTTTTAATGACGGGAGTAACTATTTTAGAGTGAAATGCGTCATGTCTGCTTCATCAGCACGTGACTTCACGTCACGCCAAACGCGGTTTGAACCAGAACTGCACCCCTACCCGATTGTCTACAGGATATGCCTCTTGTCATGGGAGCTATTACAGACACGTCAGATTGCACTGTTCACCCGTTGTCAGAAATCACGCTAGCCTCCCCAAAGAGCGAACGAGCCACCAGCTGAGTGGCCGAGACCGCATTTCAAAGTCAAGCAGTTCCAGGGCGCGTCGAGGGATGGCGCCCCTACCTGGCCTCTGCCCACCAGCGGACGACATTACTGACCATACCTTCGCAACCCAGAAGAGGGTGGAACGGCATGGTATATTGCCTGTGTGTGGCCCACAAACATTAGTTTATCTCCAGTAGCTCGCTCCAACACCTTGTGCTGGGGTTCTTTACTGACAACCAGATATTCATGATCTACCAGAAGCTCTGCGACGAATTTGGCTTGCCTACCCTTCTGATAATGGCAACCATCATAGCCCTTCCGGTAGTGGTAACATACCCCACTGCCCTTCTGGTAGAGGCCCCCCTGCAAGTCCCTTCTGTACAACGGCATTAGAATAGTTAAGGAGAGTTGTTTTCATAGCCACCTACCCAAATCTGCCTTGTCCAGGTTAGACCCAGGTCCCCTTCAACTGGCTTACGTAGAGTAACTTTCGGTCAGCTCTTTGACAGTTAGGAGGTAGTACGGGCCACCATGATTATTCCTCACAGAATAAATATGTACCTCCCTAACCACAGAGTATTTATTTCAAAGTGTAATTGTGCTAATCCTATGTATTTACCACGCTCTTAGGAGTGAAGCAGGAGACCAAACTTTATCTCAACCAGTACTAACGAACCTAGTGTAGGACTGCAGGCTCTCTTCACCGACACAAATGTACGTCAAAACACACACCTAAGATAGCCACCTGTACCATGCTCCTGGTGTAAAGTAAGGTAGAGTCTCCACCACTAGTACGACAATCCATAAGGTGGCTAGTCAACCAGCCCAGCTTGTACTCCGTCCACCATGCTGAACTGTGCCGGAGGGAGTACTAGTCTGGTTCCTGGAGGTCTGACCCCTTTGGACCCACACCAAAACATCGTTGACAGGCAGCCTTAGGAAACCCATCACTCTGTATCCACCACACCTAGTGTCGCTAGACAAAGGAGCACAGGGTATGATTCTTGTCTGTTCGACTTCGGCCTTTGGCAGAACAAATGGTGAGATGATGTATGGATTTTAGTAATTCTGCACTACATTTGGTAGCACTGCGTATTTACTGTTTTTATGTGTATTTATATTTGGTTATATACCAGCCGGTATATTTATTAATCCAGTATGTATTTTATTGCACGTAGTTTATAAGGTAAAAATTTTCTTATTGTTTAGTGTTAATATATTATGAATTTTACTGCACGTATTTTATATAGTTGTTTTGTATGATATTTGTAATCAATATTATTTGTGTAAATCAATTTGTAAAGAGTTGCGACCATGGGGCTTGGGGTGGGGGGATACAGCGACGTCTCATGGCAATGACAGTGCACCCTAGCCAGTGAGAGTGAGTCCACCGCAGTGTTTAGATGGCAGAAGGAGTGTGTGCTTGACCGCAGAGTTGGACAGTATCTGGAAATCGGGTGGATGTTTAGCAATATGGGACTGCTATGTAATTTCTCCCCAGTCGCGATGTACAGTGTGATACACGAGCAAGTGAACGTCGCCGTAACGTTTTCGGGAGCAAACAAATTAACTGTTTAAAGATATTGTAAGAACATGCCGACATGAACGTAGAGATGATGTTGCTATATTTGCCTATCGCGTGCAGCTCCTGCAAGTGAAATATGGGCCAAATATAACAGATATGTAAACTTGATGCAGCTGTACTAAGTGTGAAAAACTGTGTGTACGAGTAATATTCACTTTAATACGAGTGTTACTGAAAATTTCGGAAATAACTGCGAGACAGCAACTTTTGACTGATGGCTGGTGAAATTGAATTTTGCCACGCTGGTTAACTGCTCGTTTTACGAGGCTCGAGGACGAGAATATTAAAATGTACGTGGAGTAACAGTGACGTACGTCAGTGGCCCATGTTTATTGCAATATTTCCTTGGAGCCGAGAAAAGTAACTTTAAACATTTCTCTGCAAACTTATCTTATGCAGGCTTTATTGCGAACGGCGTTTCATGTGGTTAGAGTGCTTGAAGCATCTACAAGCTACTATATCTAGGTAGGCATAAAACAATATACGATAAAATGTACTTTACTTCCAAGAACTTCTCATTTTTAATACTGTACATTATTCAAATTCCCAGAAAATTGTTCATGTTCAGTATTGATGCATTATACGTCCTACACATAATAATTATCTTGACTCCACATTATCACCTGTGTGTCATGTGCCCCTGAGGAAGTCGAACCCCGACTGGCCGCCTCCAAGACCAGCACTCATGTAATAACAGGAAGTCACATCATCGCCCTTGCTGCATGTAAATCTGCTAAGCAGCTGCAGCTGGCACGCAAGAGTATGCCCCTAAGCGAGCAGCGGTTACCGTCCATACAGCTGCCCAATCTACCCGGCCGTCACCCTGCCAAGAAATGGCAGCAGCGTCGCCACCCGGTCAGAACCAGAGAGGGTGAAGGCCAAGATTACCGAAGCGCACAAGAAACTAAGGAACCCCCTAGCCTGCAAGAGTATAACAGCATGCCCCCCGGCTGAAATGTCAGGTGTTCACGTAGCTTGCCTTAGCACCAGTTTTGCTAAGGCCCTCTACCACACACAGCTACAGTCCTCCTCAAGACACTCTGAGACTTTCCAGTCTTCTACCAGTTCTTCAACCAACGATGCCTTCTCTACACCAGTGCAGCCTAAGAGTCGTCACTACCCCTTACACTTGCTGTCAAGAGTCACCACACCAGACACGTACACCACACATGGTGCCCAGGTCGCTTCAGAACTACAAGCCACAATTAGGGTTGACTTGTTTTAACAGCTACTAAATTATCAGCTCTCGTCTGCTCTTCAAGCCGACAGGTCCCTTCACCTGTCTTGCTCTGATACAAAGTCCATTGGATACCTAGTGTGTGTAGAGGTAGAGGTAGTAAGGGCCACAGTGTTCTATTCTCAAGAGAATAAAACAGGTATTCTAGTGGGCCGGGATCGCGAATTGGCTACAGTTTCCAACATAGCATAGGAGTGCAGGCAGCCCCTAGCCAGGATTCCGCATACGTGACACACAACAAAGTCGACGGCCACCAGTACTATGGACCAGGTACGTAAAGGTACCTGGTGCGCATGAACAGTAGAGTGCCAACCACTAGAAAGATTCACGATGAAACATCTGGGCCAACTAAGCAGTATAAACTCACTGGAGGAGGTGCCAGGCCTGACGAGGCTTGACCCAGGTACTTCTAAAGTACACTCTAGCTAGAGGTTTGTTGCCTGCTGCCTTCTAAAGGACGAACAGTAGCACCTTCCCTGTTCATGATGTTCGCTTACCGATGAGAGAGCAGGAGGAACATCCAGAGGAAAGTTGCTATCCTTGCATCTTGCCACCCCCTACATACATAACCTACACCAACCCTCAGCTGTACAACCTCATGGAAGAGAGCACAAAATGCCTAACACTTAGTGGAGCATCACTCCGCACCCTCCCTGCCAACCTATTTGGCCTCCCGATTAGGGTTCCGGAGCTGCTCATACTACTCCGCCAGGGGTACACTCTTCCTCTGGGAGTGGTTCCATACGACGAGCAGGCCACCAGCAAGACTCCAGTACCAGCTGACCATGTGCCAATCAGCCAGCTGGCACTTCGATCACTTACAGACGGTGCCCACGCCAACCTGCCCAGCCACCTGCTCCAGCTGGAGCCGAAGACACCAAGCCTGAGCCAGCAACAGCTGAAGGGAAGCGACACCAGTGGTAAGCCAACCCAACCTCATGTGCCCAATGCCCGGAGGAATCATGTTGCCCTTATCGACTTTGTACCAAGCAGAAACCCGATGCACCCTACGTTATATGAAGGATCAGTGCGAGGCCAACAAGTCATAATGCAGAAGCCTCCGCAGTAAAGTCCTCCCTCTAACTGCTGAACTGACTTGCACAGAAACAAAAACACTCAACCCTTGACTGAGGTCCCTCTCCCTAGGCCATAACGCGTCAGTATAAAGTATTTTTCAGTATTAAGTATAAAATTTCAAGTTCGGTTGTGTACTTTACATTAAGATTCTATGGTTTACTGTATCAGAGTACACAATAAAACACAAATAACCAGAATGACATTACAATAGTTCAGAACTTACGTATTATTTGTTATGCCAAATGCGTGGTGCTCTGAATACTCACCTGCTATGCTTATGTTGGGTGTATGGTACGGCGTCCTATTGGTGGCCATGTTGCGGGGTGTGCTCGGGGTCCCCGGGACAGGGTCTCGAAAATGTTCCTTGAACCAGCGGAACAAAGAACCCATGGAGTCAAACATCTGCTGGCGGAAGCGGAAGCCCTCTGGAGTGACTGTGATGAATTCATGGCGGCATCTAGCTCTCGGAAGGTAAGACAGCATGAACTTGCCCGGGTAGTTCTGCACCAAGAAATGTGTAAACAAGCAGAGGTAAGTCAAACTTCAACACATCAGAAATATAGCAGAAATAACTGTGAAACTGATAGATAAACTATTTATAACAAAAGACACACATATTTCGTAAAAATCAAAACACTAAATATTTATCAAATTTTCCACAACAAAAATTTTTGTCACATAGTAAATGCATACTGTGAAACCCCTGTGTTACATTATCCTAGGGACAAATTCAAGTTGGTGTAAATCATGGGAAAGTAGTATAAAAGGAGCAAAGCAGTTAAACTCAAAAAGTTCAGTTAAAAATATAATGTAGTTTAGTATTAAGTAATTCCTATGAACTGTTTAATGTTCCAAGTTGATAAAATGAGTATAATAAATTTAAAGCCCTATTTTTTCTTAACAGGCCAATTCTTTATTATAATGCTCTTCAAATAAATTCTAAGTTGTTAAAATCTGCAGTCCATTCTCATTAATTAAGTTCCTGTCAATCGAAACACCTGTGGTGCAAGTACTTGCAAAGCATTTTTTTGTTTATACCACATGGCAAAAGAGTGGGAAGCAATAATGAATTGTTTAAATGGTAGCAATTTGATACACAATGCAAATATAAGGAAAATACGAGACACAAAGAAATTGGTGTGTTTAACGGGAGAATGTAACTGAAGGAAATATAAAATTTATGTTGTACTGTATATGCACATTTCTTGCTTAAGAAAAACCCTGTCTGTAATGGTGCACTCAGTCAATTGTATAGTTTTTGAAATGACATAAATAATCAGCTGTATAGGTTGTTCACAGTAAAGTGAGCACTTTTTCAGGCCCTTCTAAAATGCTTTAACCACTAATAAATATATCTTATTGCAGCATCAGGCATTAAATTTCGAGGGTGGTGGTACGTATACACTGTGTTTATTCGTCACATTGCAATGTTTATATTAAAAAGCAGCAGGAAGATGGAAATATGATGAAAGGAAAAATTAAGAAAGGCCTTAAAAAGTGCTCACTTTACCATGAACAGCCTATATCAATGTCACAGCCATACTGGCAGCACTGCAGCAGTTTTTATTTTTGTTGCACACTGTACTTGGATGAAAGGTGTACAAATTCAGTTGTCAATTGGATACAATTGAAAATTATATGTGGCACCAGTGGCACAAGGTAGGGTATAGTAGAGTAGAAGTGAGTGGGGTGGGGTGGGATGGAGTGAAGTGGTTTGGAGATCTTGTTAACAATGAGGTCCAATGTCTTGAGAGCCGGAGAGGGTGAAACGAGGTGGATACTACGTAGCAGTGCCAGAATACAAGGGTGGGAGAAACAAGAAATCGCAGGGGAAACCTGCAGACCAGGAGTATTGTCTGGCACAATTTCAGCATGCAAAAATTGAAGTATGACCCAGCCAGCAATCAAACACAACTTGTCTTTGTGGAAGGCAAGCGCTTTAGCCGCTACCCCAACTGCAGCCCTTTACAAGGTTTACACTGAGGCATTGGGTATACTGTTAGTCTGTTGCCTAACTACACACAGAAAAATGGCTCTTGGAGTTTAGTTTGGAAATTAGTGGGCACTACATGTTCAGGCAGTAGGAGGGACAGCGAGCAGCTATGTTATGATAATGATTTTGCCTGCACAACATTTCATAAGATAAAAGCAGGAAATGGGACATGGAACAGTTTGCACTGCCATACACCATAAATTTTACTGTTCCCCATGGCTTCCTGCTCCAACCTGGCCAGCAGGGTAGACAAGTCCATGGACTTTGTGAAGCCAGCAGTCTTCCACTACATTCCTGAGAAATGAACACCATCACATTATTGCCTCTAGAGTTTAAGGAGTATGCCCCACGTATGTGGGACATGGCTGAATATTTGAAAATTTCCTTCTCTCAAATGTGCTGGTTTTGAGCTTGGCCACCAGTCATTATCCTAGTTCTAGCACAACACCCAATCAGCAGCACTGGTGTGGTTGGTTTAAGGAGCAGGAAACAACAGAAATGAAGAGCAGAGGTTACATCCCAGTCTGGAAGAAACTATTGACATCTCGCCCAGTGATGAATTGCCGTGATGGATGTCCAGTGGCTCCCCTGTCCCCTGGAGCGAGAAACTCTAGTTTTCTCTTGGGTGTAGGGAGTGGTGGTACATGGGTTAATACTGGCTGGGTGGCAGCTATGGCCAGGGCAAAGCTTGCAACAGAGAAAGCAGTAAGGCAGAATTGCGATCAACATACTGCTGGAGTCTGCACCACCAGGTGGGGGGCTCGTCGTCAGGCCTTAGGTATTGGGTGCAGAAGCTTGGCTGCACAAGGAATAGCAAAATAACTTGGAATGTAAATACTATTCACAGTTAACTATGCTCTGTAAATTTTAAGCAGGATTTTTAAAATTGCTCAGTTTACAATAAACAGCCTAGTGCTTGGTGGTTGTGGAGACATATGTGTTGTGGAGTCAGGGGGGTTCCTCTGTACACTCAGGCAGTGCAAAGAATATTTCTCTCAGCATGCCTGGATGCACTACAGATATTTGTGCTGCCTTTCACCTCCCGGCCCAATGTCAAAGCACGAGGTGAAACATAGATAGAAAAATGAGTAGTTTTTCAGCAGAAGTATGCACGTCTATCATGAACTCAACAATGGGGGTAGAACCTGGGGTGAGTGGGGTGGGCCACCTGGAGAGCTGGCGCCTCTCTGTACTGCCAATGCCCAGACCACATTATGTCGCTGATCTAGGTAAAGTAAAGCCACAGTATTACTGACACTTCGACCTCCCTGGGTAGGGTCATGTAGGCGTTGTCCCTATAAACAATACCTCCACTTTCCCTCTGGGAACACCCCCACGAAGAGCAGCAGTATCAAAGACAACCAAGATTCCGCTGTCAGAAAAAGCAAAGGCTCTACACATTTTGCCCGTGGTGACAGACAATGCACATTTATCCAAGTAACCCAGTCACCAGCTATGAGATGGAATGCCAGATTAACAATGATGCTAGCAGGGTATGAAGGGAAAGATATACTTTGTCCTAGAAGTAGAGTAATTATAGTGGGCTAAAAATGTGGATACAGTTGGGGTTAGGTATTGAAGCAGAGACCTAAATAAACATGGCTGGCTCCAATTAGGAGTGACTATTTCTTGGTGAATCAATAGAGGCATTAACACCCAGCCTGTACCTGTATAGTGCCAGAGAGTCTGAGCCTTGGTTACCATTGGTGTTAGGGGTTGTAAACATCATGACTGTGCGACACAGGCGAGGGTAACCGCAGGAGTACAATGCAACACTATGTACTTGAGCTTACAGGGCGAAGCAAAGAAACTAGCGGCAGACGATGGTGTCGAGACGACTGAGTGGTTGACCAACAGCTGGGCTGACGCAGGTGGTCTGTTTACAGGTGGTAGCAGAGAGGGCGGCAGACTACTAGCCTTGTGATGTGCGATTATAGAATAAAGGACAGCAATGGTTTAAAAGTTACCTAAGCACATCTGAGGAGTGGAATTGGTTAAAATAAGAGGCAAGACTATATTGGCCCACCAATTACTTTTCGTATGCAGCTACACAGACATGGTTTCACCTCTTGCCAGTCCATAGGACGTAGCAGATGAGACCAGGGAGTGGAGTTTGTACAAATGAGTTGCCTGCAGAGCACTCATTGACCCTGCATGCCAGTTAGATGCAGGTAACAACTATAGCCAGCACTCACCATGAGCAAATGCCTGGTCAAACACACAAATGTGATGCCAAGCAAGTGTGAGTTAAATACCAGCCATAGAGGATAAGAGTCAGACCACTCATAAGCCACAGGCATGCCTATTCTCTATTTCATATCATTTACGGGAATTTTGATACATTGTGACCAATATACGCAGCATATAAACCGTCAACATCCTTATTTGCAAAGTATTGTGTCAGCTGATGGTTGTGGGATGTATGTTGTTATAATCAATTTTTTGGGCTATAAATCATGGGTTTTAAAAACATTGCAAAAAAATTGTTACATCAAGTCACTTGATGCATTAACAATAACATAAAATGACCACACAACTTCTAACGACAACATTTTACATTAGAAGATGGTTCAACTGTACTCACACACACACCCTCACACACAAACCCCAACTTGAAAAAAAAAGTAGGTAGATAGTTTTACCTTTGAAGCAGAAAGGACATAATGAATTTTTGTAGCATTTTTCTTCTTTTCGTCTTTCAAGAATTCTTCAGCTTTATCCTTAAGCCCTTCTGTCTCACGATAGTATTTGAAAGACAGCAAATCTCTTGCATGAGCAGCCATAGGATTAACATGACGTGCTATTATCTCATCCAAATCTTCAAATTCTTCATTCCCAATCCACAGTGACTGACCTAAACTAAAGGCATTAGCCTTCCCTTCTTCCCGCACGTCAATATGCTGGTAAACTCCATCTGTTACTTTCCAGGTCACTGTAAGATGGTCAGAACCCTAAAAAAAAATTTGATATGGTTAACATGGTAGTTGATACACTTCAATTAAATTTTTCAATATTAAATAAATATATATTAATTGTAATTAATACATATTTCAGGATTATTTGTCATTAGAAACCTACTACAATACATAGAACTCTTATTTTTTTTAAACCTTTCTTTTAAACATTTGAAAGACTAACTTGCACAAAATAAAGTAACAATATATCTTTTGAGGTGAATAAATATGTGTGGAGATTAATTCAAGTTCTGAATATAACTTTATTTTTAAAAACAAAACAGCAGATAACATTATTTTTATTCTGTACATTAATTAAATATTGGGGGACTACTACGTTGCTGTTGTCCTTCATTGGCCATGACTCCTTACACAATAAAATAGAGCTTCGAACATGTTTCCACAAATGAGATCGAAATGCCATGATCATCTGATCAGAACTACCATGTGACATCTTCAACCACTCCAAATGTGCAATAAAAATAGTAGAATAGCAAACAAATTACTTAGTAAAGACAATTAAATAACCTTATATGAATTACAAATTAGTTTTGAAAATGCATTTATGATGTGCATCCCAACCACATTTCATATATGTATTAGGAGTGTGTGGAAATGTCCATAGTATTGAACATTTGCAAATATTCAGTAATAGCATTTGATATTCTTTATTATTTACTAAGAAAAAATAATTCCCATGAAAGCACACAAAATGTGTAATTTGGCAGCAATAATTCTGTTGCTACATTACGCACTGATTACTTTTCAATGACTTTTTGTGCTGCTGAGAATAAAATTGCATGATTTTGAAGGATGCAAGTCTTATTAATGTTAAAAGCATGGCAGGGAATTATTATACAACTAAGAAACACAACATAGTCTCAAACTGTGCAACTTGTGAAAATTTGTCTTATAACACAGTAAATAAAAAAGCTTTAATAAAATTTCCCCCCAATTCCAGTGAATTGGAAACATCACTCTTAGTGCTAAAAATCAAGCAGTGTCAAAACAAAATTATAGAATTAAAAAATGACAGAGATATAATTTTGTGCACAACTGTACAGACGAAAATGGAAATTAAAAATCACATTTCATGAACCTGTAGTTGAGTTCCACATACATAGGTTTGTATTTTGCATGTCCTGAGCTTTAAGTGCTAAAGGCAACTCAGAACATGCATAACATTCCTATTACTGTTGACGCATTATGCATTCCTGCAATTTTATGATGAGCACTCTACCAAGTGACTTCGCCCCGTCTTAGAGTGCACTATTCCTTATGGGGCAAGTTTTTTATTACCAATAGTAATTGAGGCGGGACACGTGCGCCTATGGGGTACTTTGATGCACTCAACTGATACTACAGACACATGCTCCTACATTTCACTGTTCACCGACATTCGTCCAGAAGCAGTCATGTCAACATCCCTTTCCGAAGATTGTACTATCTACCGAGCCACCGCTACCCTCCAGGAAGGCCATGCCCGTTCCACAGCATGCCTCTGGAGGGCAGCTCACATTCTACTGGAGCGTCACAGCCTCATGAGCCTCCAGCCGAGGCTACAAGATATGTCAATGCCTCAGCCACAGGCGATAAAGAAAAAAGCACCCCTTCTAAAGAATAGAATTTCCAACCCCCGAGGAGCGAAGCTAGCTTCCCCCTCACCCTTTTGAGGTCCTACAAGCTCTGAACTTTAGTATAAAAAGACTAGTAGAGGAGGCCTCAAGGCAGTCTGCTGCACTTCCATTGCTGTAATGGCAAGAAGTGTCAGCCACGGCTAAGTGCTTCCCCACCCTGCTCCACTGCTGTAAGGCCACCGGAGACTATCTACAGGATGCGCTAGCCCACTAGCCCCTAAAGCCCCACCATTCTCATGGCCAAAGACTCTATGCGTCGGTAAGCCAGCATCCACCAGATGGTCCTCAACTTCTTCAGCAGTCACCAGCTCTGGAGGATAACCGCCCCCCACGGTACCGAGCCTCTTCAGCAGCCTCCAGCTCTCCCGCACCAGCAGCCCTTGGACACCGACGTCACTCTCGTTGACCCCGCCCTCCCTCCTTGGTCAAACACCATGAGGTAACCAGGTCACGACGACGACGTCTCCTCTGGCTCTACCCAAGCCTTTCTTCAATGTCCTTCCGGTAATAAGCTACCTAGTTTAGGTTCCTTCTGAACACACCCAATATTCAATTAGGGTTTTACAATCATTTTGGCTTTTAATTAATTAGGCGTACTTTGCCAATTACATTACTTTACATAAAGAATTAACCTTTCTTTCAGGTTACCTTCGCCAGAATATCAATTAGGGATAACTTCCGTTATTCTTTATAATTTCTATTCCTTTCAATTCACGATTAGGAGAGTGAGCCATATGTCCAAATACGTAATCAATAAAATGTATTTTATTCTGAAATGTAATTCCACTATAAGAGTTCTCTTTCTTAGATTTGCACCTCACTTTAAAACCTTAAGGTACAGTAAACTCTTAGGTCATCCTAAGGAAAAGATGACAAACTTGTGTATAAAGCCATAACAGCAAATACCAACAATCTAAGAGACAAACCGAGTTTTGCCAATTGGTAGATCTTTGGGAGCTCCAGAATCACCCTAGGAACATATCCTTACGTGGAATTGAGTCGACTGAAGTATCTCCCTACTCCACCACCACTGCTAACAGCGGACTGGAGAGAGGAGTGCTTTGGCCACACAACCTGCTACGGAAACACCACCTAAACATTTCTGCATAAAACTACGTAACAGTAACCTAAGCTCTATTCCATCGCTGTAACAGCCGGAAGTTCCATCCACTGCTGAAAGGCTGGATCAGAACACAGTGTGTTGTCTCATCGTAAAACCAGTGTGTTCAGAAGTACACGATAGGGTCCGTTATTAAATCAGCTAACTTCAAGATTGTTTATTATTGATTACTCAAGCTGTACTCCAAGAAAGGTGGAGTTAAGAAATCTGCTTAAATTAGAATTACAGGAAGTTGTTGAACTAGTCAGACTAGCCTCTTTAGAACCCGAAAGCACTACTCCATTTTTCTCTCCTCCCATTAAGTTACCAATCGAGCCACATCTCATTTATCAGGAAATAGTAAAATATGGAGACAACATCCTTTTATGCCTAAACAGGCAGGGGTTAAAGAATCCTCCTCAGGAAACCCCTCCCTTCACCCTTGAGAAACACCTCAGCTTCCATAGCACCACTTCGCTGGCCGCTATCCAGATGCCGCACATCACAGTCAGCCAGCCAGCGAGGAGAAGCGCACCAT
Source organism: Dryococelus australis (assembly GCA_029891345.1). Classification (NCBI taxonomy): domain Eukaryota; kingdom Metazoa; phylum Arthropoda; class Insecta; order Phasmatodea; family Phasmatidae; genus Dryococelus; species Dryococelus australis. The sequence goes on from CM056996.1 coordinate 154,713,096, forward strand.
GGCCTGGCATTCAAAAGGTAACATCTCAGCGATGGGTAGTGTCTGTTATGCCAGATTTTGTGCCCATTAGGAAACCCACTAGGCCACCTTGTATAATGGTCGGGCACGTAAGCGTGAATAAGGCCCCCGTATGACATTTTAAAATGTACTTCGCAATACTGGCTTTGCGTTGGCCGAAGTCCTCCTACATAATAAAAACCCAGACTACTCTTAATAGAACTTCCATTTTCAAACTAGTCCTAACATTCGAAGACCCAGTTATTTGACCAGGATGGACACGAGTAAGCCCCTCTCGTATCTAAGATCTCTGTCCCAGCATAGTGAACCCCCAGCCTAGCCCGGTACTTGTTCTAATCCAAGTGTGTTCAGTGACGCCCCCAATTGAGGGCAGTAATGTCTTCCTAACCCCTTGGGCTTGCATTTGACTCCGACCTTCGATATTCATCTAGTGTAAGTGAGAAGTTCTTGTTATAAACCATTTGGCACTTACAGTGAAACGTTATTGCTTCAATGGCGTCCTAGATAATTTACCCCTAGGTATAGCACGAAGGCGATACTAATTACTGTATATAAAGGATGATTATTTACAGAGTAATTCAATGAACAGCTCACGACTTAGGCCATTGTGACATGTTGCTGCCTGTCTGACTATTGCTGTGGACAGCATGTGACCTTGATCATCATGAAGTGTGTGTCTGTTGTATGGTATACTGCGTTCATAAGGCACGTTCATGGGCATTGTGGTTGTTTTTAGATGTACATTGTTTTACAATGCCACGTACATTTTCCATTGAAGAATACGCCGATACTGGGAGTTTGTGAAGGTAATGTTATAGTTATGTAAATTGAGTATCACAAGCACTACCCTAACCACAAGATTTCTAATCCTGAAACAATCCAAAGAACACTCAGCACATTACAGGAAAATGGTTCGCTTCCTAGTTTTAAAATTTACAGCGAGCGCACGTCTGTACATGACCAGGATAAAGAAGAAAACATTCTCAACATTGTCCATCACAGCCCACAGACCAGTACACTACATTTATCCCCACAATTTGGAGTTTCGAAATTGATGGGGTGAAGGACACTACATAAGAACAATCTGTATCCATACCACTACCAATGGGTACAACATCTACAACCCACAGATCCAGCTGTTCGCTTGGAGTTTCGCAACTGGTTAAATGAAAATTGGCAGTTGTACCCCTACGTTTTGTTTATAGACGAGGCACATTTCACATCAGATGTCATAAAGAATCGGCACAATTCTCATTTTTGAGCAGAAGATAATACCCATCCTACAGTGGAGATGAGTTTTCAATACAGTTTCATCATCAATGTGTGGTGTGGTGTCCTACACGATGAGCTGATTGGGCCATTCATTTTCCCGTTTTCCCAGAACGGTTGACTGATCCAATGTATCTGCCATTTTTGCAAGAAGTGTAACTGTTATAGACTGTTCACGGTAAAGTGAGCACTATTTAAGGCCCTCCCAACAGGCTTTAACCACTAATAAATATATCGGTGTTGGTTTTAAATAAATAAATAAATGTCAGGAGTTATTTACATTACATAAGATGTCTTGCACAAGTAACAGGAACAAATAGTGTCATGCCACATGGAAACTGCAGTTATCCATGGTCACTTCTCTTGAGCTGCTGCTTGCAGCCTGAGTATTCAGCTCGAGGGGTGAAAGATCTAAAATTAAGCCAGGTAACTGCTTTTATTTGTCTGTGAAAAATATTTTCAATGTAGTTGGAAATATAGATTTACCACCCTAGTAACATGGAAGCTGGTGGCAAGCTTGTCATTTGACTTGAATTTGCTTTGCAGAAGCAAAATTATCATTTAATAAGTAATTTAAGCCTGATTCAAGCCTAATCTCTCATAACTGGCACATACTTGCTAATGGCATGCATGCAGATGACTTGAATTATACTTTCAGCATGACATCGCAAGTTTGCAAAAAAGCAACTAATCAACTTGATGTAAGCTTGACATGTGGAGACTAGTTAACTTGATTTGAGCTTGCTGGCTTGTACAACAAACTTCCTGCAAGCTTACAAGCTTGTGATGACAACTCTGATCCCTCTTGAATCAAGCTGATTTCACTATTGGGGCAAAGTTAAGTACTGGTACTACCCGTATGTGAGGGCGATCCTTACAGATACAGTAGAACTCTGTTATAACAATTTTCAAAGGGTCAGTAAACTAAAGCACGTTATATGCAGGAAAATGTTATACGCAGGATAAGTATTACACCTGCAGGAACACATCAAGCAAAACAAAAATTCTAATGTAATCATTTGTGTGTATAAATAGCTAGTCATGTTGTTAAAAATTTTAATCTGAATCATTTGATGCAAAAATATCAGTGATCTGAATTCCAAGAACCAATTAATGCAAAATGACATGCATACTGGAGGCTTGCTCAGTCATCTATTCTTGGTTATCTAAGTAAATTTAAGGACCATTACCTCTAAAATACTTCATATTTCAAGTGTAAACTTGTTTTCTGTATCTTTTTGTAGGCTACTGCATTGTAAATATGTTTGAAATTTTACTTAATGTCACTGCGTACCAGCTGGCAACAGCAAAATTTAAATAGGATATCCTATGTTAAGGAAATCTTGCCACAATGCACTGATTTTAAAAATAAAAATCTAAAACATAATGTATTCTTCAAAAATTTTTTAGAAGAAGATCCCTACAAGTGTATATTTTCAACACAGATAGGCAGTACTGTATGTACTTTTTCGTAAAATATAAATTTAAAAAATTCTTTGCAAACAGGCTATACACGTTATGGAAACATCTCTGCTGTAGGGAACTTCTCCTAAAAATCTGTGAATACAAAATATATTTAGTTTGAAGCACCTATCTTTAAAATTAATCCAGTAGGGCAAAATTTTATTAACATGGTATTTCCTATTTAAATTTTGCAGCTGCCAGCCAGTAGGCAGTACCATTATGTGAAAATCTGCATTTGAGATGCTGCAAGGAATTGAACACATACTGATGTCATAAGCAGGAAATGAAAAATATTAATATGTGTTGTTATACAAGAAATGAAACCATTAAGCCTTATGAAGAAATGGTGGGACCATGAAATAATGGTGTTATGTGCAGGAAAATGTTATAACGGGGTTCTACTGTACAGTAAATATTTAGATTTGAAAACACACATGTGGCTCATACGGGCAATCTGTCTGCAGATAAATATGGTACTAATACAAATTGTGCATATAAAATAGTTAGGCGTGATGCCTAACCTTCTCTAGCTCAGGCAAGTATTAGCATAAGCACCTTCTTCCCCTTGCGCTATGTAGCTGGGACCCTATTCATGGGGTTACTTGGTGGTCTGGCTTAGCTGGGACTGCAACCACCTAATGGTTGGTCTTGAGCATGGCTGGTCCGACGACCAGGCAAGAGACTGTCATAGTTGTCAAAAGTAGCAGTGATAGCTTGAGCCTGACCCGATCAAACCAGATTGTATATGATTGGTCAGGTGGTGCTAAGTGGTACTGGTTTGGTGGCCTGCCAAATGATATTTCTGGCCAGAGCAGCAGTAAAGTGGGCAGCTAGGCTCTGTTGGAATTGAATCCTCTTGACGGCAGACGACTGGGTAGTCGGTCAAGTAACTGTAGGCTTGGGGTGAGACAAGAGTTTGCAGCAGTGGCAAGATTGCTCTAGGAACTGACAAGCAGCATAGTGTGTAGACAGGAGCAAACCCTAATCTAACGTGGTGATGCCTGTCGGGCATCTGCCCAATTAAGGCATTCTTTTACCATGCAGCCCCAGCCCTCAATTCAGTATATAAACATGCATTACCCAACAACCTCCTTCCTAGTGAGCTTTCTGGATGGCCTTCTGACTCCCAGCCCTCCACTGAGGTATAGAATCTGATAGAGAGAAAGGGGAAGATAGTGGGTGCCCTGTGAGGAATGGCACATGCAGCAATAAGTAAGAAAAGGAGGGAAATACATGGGGTGGACCTGAGCAATTCCATCTGAAAGGCAACCTCTTTCTAGCACCAATGTCCTGCCGGGCTCACAGCCCCTTTCTGGATGTTCCGGAGGAGCAGGATCTAGCTTGCCCTTTAGTCCCCACGAAAGTTCATGAACTTATTTCCTAATTGAGCCACGTGAATCTCTTTGCTGTGGTTCACCCTCAAAGAGCACGATTGAAGCTAACTCTAGTGAATCCACCGACAACGTAAAACAAAGCCCTAGCACACTGTTTGTAATGGCGACTGACCTCGCGGATCTGTGAATACGTCGCCACCTTCAACGCAGAGTGTATGACTACACAAACCAGAAGAATGTTTAAGGTGATGTTGTACACACATGCGTTCCCTCAAATTAGTACAGTGGATGGCGGATGAAATAGGGCTAACAGGATGCAGGTTTCAGACTGAGAAGAGCTGACTCGGATTTTGTGCACTGGTTTACTGTGTTGCCAAAATATACAAGACACTCTAGTCTGTACCTGAAAGGTATGCCTGAAAATGAAATTTAGGTTAGCCATGTGACTATCATGGTAACACTGGTTTAAATGGTGAGTTGAGGGTGACCACACAAGAGGCAACAACAATTGGTTGTACGTCATGGAAGCAAACTAGCAGCTAAGCAACTGACTAGTAGGTACACTATGGGTATGGTAGGGAGATCAGCTAGTGGCAGACAAAGCCAGAGGGGGTTTGAAGACTCATATACTATCTTACCAGTTACAAGCAATGGGGGTGCATGCAAAGGGCAAGAGAGATGGCAGGTACAGCTTCCTTGAGTGTGTGTGCAAACTGTGCTTGCTTCACATTGATGATCACTGCCTTATACGGCATGTGACAATGTAACTGTTATGCCTAGCTGTGGTGGCAGTGCAAATGGATTAAGACTTTGCCAGTGACACGTCAAGCTCAACATGGCTAAACAAGAGTGTACCGTACATTCAATAATTAAAATACAATAAAATGCATTTTGCTATTCTCTGGAAAAAAAAAAATTGCAAAAATAAGCCTTTTCCTGTTTTTTGCCTTGTGATTTCCAATTTCCCTGTCTTTTCTCGGTTTTTCAGTTTGTTGGATATCCTGTACAACTGCATTTGCTTACTTTCATTGTTTTCACTCAGAAAATTTAACGATGCAAGTGGCCAGCCTGTCACCACAGAAAATTCTGATGCCGATAGATGACCACATAGCTATGCCTAGGAAATGTAGTCATCCCAGTAAAACCTGTTTACATACAAACCTTAAGTACTAGTAACTGCCATAGATTACACAAACGTAGTGTCTGACCATGGTTTCAGAGAATTAATGTCTCGGACACACATCAATAACACACTACACAAATGTAATTTCGCCTCGACCATCTATTACTACCATCTATTGTTTTTTTCTCTATCAGCTGTCCCCCACAAAATACCAAGAGCACAACCTGCCACCCAAATGACCCCTGAGGTAGATATTTAAGCATGCTAGGTAATGCCCCATCTTCTGTTCTCATTTTTTATAGCCACCACTGAAACCTTAACAGACTATGAATTAAAATTGCATACACTTACCTTACTGGAAGGACGAATGATAACTTCCCCTTGATCCATCTGCGTCATGATTTTTTCGGCTTCCTGAAATGAAATGTTGTGAAATGATGGATGCACTATGACACGTTTGATGTATGTCTGCCGCTGCTTTATCTTTTTGGCTTCTTCCTCTGCCTTAATATCTCTCTCCTCAGCATCTAGATCATAATAGGGATCTTTTGGAGGTCTGGAAACAACCAAAAGAATGTATATACTCACAAAAGTTAAACAAATGGTGATGCACCCCATCTTACAGAGACTTTACACACACACACACACACACACACACACACACATGCACGCACACACACACGCGCACGCACGCACGCACGAAAAAAACAAAATTCTAAAAAAAAAAGTAAGAAATAAATTAAAACAAAACCAATTAAAAATGGGTGCCAAGAACTGGAAGAGTGAAATGGTACTTTACAATATTTGCATTTAATGTAAAACAAGCAAAAATTGGTTAAAAATGCTAAAAACATTTTTACGCATAGTGTGGAAAAAGAGATGCATATGAATTTGAATGACTAGTAATAAAATAAAATCATGAATACATTAGCATAGAAGAGAATACTGATCCAAGTATATCACTATGCACCACACACCAAATTCATAACATAGGCAACATATATGACAGGAGCATCTTAACATCAACACTATTCTGCACGCAAGTCCACACACTGGACAATTTGGCAGACGGGCCATTATCCATTGTTCATCTCTTCCTCTACCGAAGAAAATTTTGAAATTGCCTGGAAGCTGTTTCAAAGAAATTTCAACAAGAGACTAGCAGTCAACCACCACATAGAGGTATTGGCGATTGCACCACCATAAATTACAGTGACTTTCTCACCCCTGGTTCAGTTGATATCAATGATTCAGGAAAATGCAGCTGCACTCAAGGTATAGGGCACGTCAGTAAGAAAAACCAGGATCCTCTGTTAATCTATCTGCTGAAAATAAAACTGTCTTTGTTAAACTATCTGCTGGAAATAAAACTGAACATAAGTCTTTGCAAAGAGTGGGAACCAGACATTACAGACCCTTTAGACCTACCCATGGTAGATCAGTTCATAGTCTTCTCGGAAGGATGGCAGTGAATGGTAGAGGCATTAGGGGGTGAGCAGAAACCTTAGGTAGCTTAGAGACATAACCAACCAATCATCCAGTAGAATATAATCTGGACTGAGTTCACAAATGATATACCCAATTCTTGGGACAGTCAGGTGAAACTGTGTCTAAGTGTCTGATGTCATGAGCACCATGCTCTCTAACAATATCCATGGTTCACAAAAATGTTGTCCAAACAGCAGTTTTGAATCAACCAAAGGACAGAAGGGATGATTAACTAAAAACTGCAAGATTTATAAATCCAGCATCATACCCCACTTCATTCTGAAGACTCTGCACCTACACTGCAAGACTTGCGTTATAAGCGAGGATGGGGTCAGTGGCCAACACACACCCAGACCAAGCACCAGAGTAAAATAATTTGTTTTGTTGGCAACAGTGAATGTTGGAGCAAGAGATATAGGTGGGGCCACTGAATTTGTTGAGCTCTGCTAAACTTGGGTAGTCGAGCCAACTTTATAACTAAAAGTTGCCTTCAAGAAGCAAAATGTGTCTTGACACAAGTGTTCCTGGTCTGTGCACGGATTCTATGGAGCATTTGTCCCATGGCTGAAGGAAATTGTTGTGTATCAGATCCAGCCAGTTGGTGAGGAGTCCCCGGTATTTACTGTTGACACTTCGGTTCTCAATAAAGTGACATGCTCCCACACTAACCTTGCTGTTAATTAATGGAGACATCAGTTCACTGATTTCAGAACATCTCATCCAACTGACTTGCTTCTGGGAGCAGAATTATTTCTACTGCTGTTCACTGTTGGTCGTATTGAAGGAGATCCCGGCTTCCCTGTAGATATGAATTCTGTATTGGGTAACTGGTTATAGGAAAAATTAAAACCAACATCAGCAGCTCAACTTCCTCTTTGTCTGCTAGTTTTCATGCTTGTCAAGCCTTTGTAAAACAACTTAGTAATTCTTGGAGATGAAGTTCCAATTGTAGTTCCTGATACTCCTGATGAAGTGAAGTAAGTGTAAAGAAATATTTCAGACAACAAGGATCTGATTCTCACTATATAGTGACTTTGCCCTTCAAGACTGTCGCCAACCACAGCTGAACAGCCGTTAAAACATTTCCCCAGCTTGCTGAGGATGAAAAGAGCAGCTATCTCATACTGCTGAAGTTCTCGTCTCTTGACACATATGGATGATGTAACTGGAGCAGCATTGCTGGAGAAAGACTTGCAAACCCAACAATAACTTGTAGATATGATCAATTCTGGTGGTTTCCATTTTAGAAAATTTGACAGTAACAGCTCAGAACTATTAGCAATTCTACCATCCTCTCAACTTCAGCACCCCATTGTCAACTATTGTGATGATGATGGGCATACTAATGTAATATTACTTGGCCTTAGTGGAACCCTAAACTAGATACATTATCATTCCTTGTACACTAAGACGAATTCTGTCAGTCATGTCAAGAATATTTCACCCTATAGGTTGTCACCACTGTTGCTACTGGCAAAGGCCATCATTCAGGAACTATGACTGGAATGTGTTGATTAAGATACAGAACTGCCTGGCAGGCTAGACAAGAAGTTACAATTTATGGAAGAACTGGCTCTAACAACAGGGGTTATTCTTCACAGAGATCTCCTTGTGACCACCCCTGATTTGGTGCTACGATTTCATGGCTTCGTAGACAGCATGAAATTGGGATACGTTACTGTGGTGAATCTTTGTGAGATATCAAGCCAAGGTCCTGTTCGAGTAGACTCATTGATGGGTCAGTCAAAGGAAGCAACAACCAATAGTGGCCCTTCCTAGAGTGGAGCTGTGTATGCAGCTGCTGTGTACTTGAGGTATGTAGATACTAATGGAGAAGTAAGTCAACCTAGTTATGGCTAAGTATAGAGTGGCCCCCCTCAAGCAAGTGTCTCTTACAAGACTGGAGCTCAGTGGCGCACACCTCTTGGCCAAGTAAAATAATTATGTACATTACAAAAAATAGACAAGCACAAGTACTTGCTGGGTGGTACTCACAGACAGACACACACAAACAAACGTCTGATGAACACTTTTTCCACGTGGATGCGTGGTCGTGCAACTTTTGGTGGTTAGATCAGCTTCATCATGCAGTGAATGGTGGTGCACTACAGCCTGGTGTGTGCTGCAAAGCGCCAGTCTGGATTTGGTGTTGTACTGATGTGTCAGTTTCCAGCATCGCAGTTCTGCACTATTATTAAAAGGAGTGAAGAAATTTTGACGGCTCTTAACATAGAGGTCTCGAGAGCTGATATTAAAACGAGGTAGAGCCCTCACCACTATGGTTGCATAACAGGATCTAAGTCCTGGTTGTGAGATACTGAATGCGCTGCAACTGGTTTCTCCTGCAAATTTACATTTGTCTCAGCTATGGCTTGTTTGGTGTCACCTCTATGGCCATTCATTCTCTGTCTGAGAGTGTTGGTGGTAAGGCCAATGAATTCTGCATTGCAGTGAATGCACTGCAGCTGGTAGATAAGATTTTCTGTTACACAGTTGTAGCTACCCTGGATATGATAGGTCTGATTGGTAAGCTTGCTATTGAAGGAGGTGGAAGACTGGTGTACAGCACCAGAGCTACAATGTGGGCTACTGCACGGATGAGACCACTTGGGGGTGGTGATATTACTGATTGTGAAATTGGGTGGCAATTTGGGGTGGACCAGTTTGTTTCGAAGGTTGGGGGGTTGTTTGAATACCAATCTGGGTGGTTATGAGGCCAAATTTTGTGACCAGAGTTAAGAATGGTTCTGAGTGTGACAACCAGAGGGATATCAGAGTTGCAGATCTGTGTTTGAGTATCTGTGGTTGAAGTGGTGCACTGGATTTGATTGTGGACCAGGGATTTGGGGCACTCTCTATCAAAGAATGCTTTGGCTGTTATATCACATTGCTTGTTTAAGCAGTGCTAGGAATTAGCTCATCAATTTATAACAAAATCCTGGCAACCCCAAGGCCTCAACATACGATAATCACAGCTCCAAACCATACTCATAATTTATACCAGCAAATTTTCAATTTTCCCGCCACACCCTAGTTTGCCACCTGCTGCTAAGCTTACTACCAACAGCGCCCTTCCACCAAATTGCAGTGTCCTACAACAAGCCGTATGATGAAGCAATCGTGCAACCGCATGGAAAAATGTCACATCCTTCTTTGTGTATGTGCCTGTTGATGTACAAGAATACAGGTATTTTAATTACTGTCCTTTTATATATTATTGGTAGTTTAGCTGCCTACTTGTAACATTAACATCTACCTTTTAAAATATTTTTTTTTGCGAATGAATAAATTTTTATTTTCCAGCAACATTCAACAAACTGTCTCGTCAGACGTTGCATTTTAGGTGGATTTATTTACGGCCTAGTTTAAGGCTAATTTTGCTGTTAATCAGTGTTAATATATCCATTTTAGAGAAAATCTTTTACTGGAACATGCCTATCTTTTAAATATTTACATTTCATTAATGAACAATGCATTCATAACCAGTAGAACTCACTATCATCGGTCGTAGACTGAATGACCTAACATCGTTAAAGAAGCTCACATTTATGGAGTCTGTAAAATATTTCTAGCCGAGCTCAAGCCGAAAGCAGGTATTTCACTTAAGCTCGATTTTCAAGTACTCGCAGACTTCTAGAAGGAATATAAATTAATTTTTATGTTTTAGATCTGTTTTGGAAATAGAAATTTAACGTCATTTCCACAGTTTTGCTGTTTCAAAAGTTATAAATTCAGTTGAGTTAGGCAACAATAACAGCTGTTAGGTATCCCATTGTTTTTTTAATTTTTGAGTACATTCTGGAAACATAGTTGACCACTAATTTTTGGCACAGATTGTTTAGTGTGAGAAAGTAAATGCAACATGGTTTGTGTCAGTGTCTGAAAGATTTAAGAAATACAACAGTATGCTTTGCTTTGATTACTGTTAGCAGCATTGAGTGATGCCCATATTACACTATTTTGGTGGTGTAATGCAGCAGCCAATGGAAATTAGGGGTGGAATGGCAAGTGGTGGAGATTTTTTTTAAGGCAAACACCATCATCTCACAGATGTTAACTGATGGTCCTTGAGGAAAGATGGAATGAACTTTAATATACAAAACCAACGACAACTTCTCATTTTATCTCGTTTATCTCGAATCAACTATCTAAGAAATTCCTTTCACCATGTAGGAGGTTGATAGGGTGCCAGGAAGGAAGGGGCCCCTCCTGACCTACTAAAATTTTCTCATAATGCAAGTTTTTTGTTACATGAATTTATAACAGATTCTGCAACATTGTTCTGATGCGTGACGCTTCCTACTCAATATTATTATCATCATCATCGACTCTGTATCATCACCTGCACGTCACAAGCCCCCGAGGGAATTGAACTCTGACTGGCCGCCTCCAAGGCCAACACTCAATGATAGGAAGCAAGTCGTCATCCCCCACCACTTGTAAACCTGCTGAGATGCAGCCGCACACATGCAAGAGTTTGCCGCTAAGCAAGCAGCAGATACCTCCCGCAACCACACTCAAACTTCCCTGCCACCATCCCGCAAGAGATGGCACTAAGTGGCAATCAGAGGCAGAGGCTCTTGAGGTTCCTCTACCTCCTCGGCTCGGCTGGGTATTTCCTCGTGTTTAGGAGGCGAAGTTCCGGCGATGGTCTCTGGGCTGTCTGACGTCGTGACCTCTGGGAGAGCTAAGCGCTGTCCAAGGCTGGGTGGCTGCTTGAGGTTGACACGTGTCCAATTACATTAGGCTGGATCACGGTTGTGTAACTGTAGTTGTACTTCGGCCGGTTGTGCTTACTGGCGTTTATGGTTGGATATGGTAGCTGGACACGTGGCCTTACATGAGAGAACAAGTTCTCGACATTGCGATTGACGAGTTCCTTATATTGGTCTGCCCTATGGTTGGCAGCATGACTAGTTACCGTAGATGACTGACGGGAGGTGCTAGTGGTAGCAAGCTTACTAACGTCATGAGTACGAGGACTAGCTGGGTATAGTTGGTTGAGCCGATCATTCTCTGCCCATGCTGCAGCAAGGGCCAAGGTGTAGCAACGCAGAAACTACTGTTCCACCTGGCAGCTGCTGAGCCCCAGAAGTTGGCATTCGAGATGCCAAGGCATTTCTCGGTCCATTTGATTAACCCACACACAACTGGGTGGCAGGCAGGATGCGCGTGAAGAGGTGATGACGAGAAAGTAGCTGGATCTCCTGCTGTAAGCATAGGTCATTCTAATGATCTGAGCAAAGTGGCCCAATCTCATTTGGCTTGTCGACTTGCTGTAAGGGGGACAGAACCAGCCGGCTGCTTGGCAGCAAAGCAAGCCACTCTTTACTCCTCCCTTCTTGCATCGTGTCTCACCTCAAATGGCATAGAGCTGGTAAGATGTTGAGAACTATGAATTGAGTACTACGGACACAAGTAGCCCTAGAATAGTGTTGCCTAGTAGTGGTTTGGTAGCACGAGCCCGGTGCCTCAGAAGGCCTCCCACCTTAATGGGTGAACCAGAAGCGTTAAAGCAGTGTGGGCTACCAAGACTGTTACTGGGTGTGCGATCCCAACCAAGGGCAGGCAGTAGCACCTAAGCAAATACCCCCGCCAGCACCCAGGTGCTCTGGTAGTGATACAACTCAGGTGTACTGTCTCTCCCTGGGTGGAAAGTGTTGCTAGTGGTCGGGGCTCTTCTATTCTACTCCTCCAGTACCTGTATAATTGGCAGGAATAAAATACATGGCCGTCTAATAAGTGTGTATTGCAACTGGAGCCACCTGAGGGGGAGTCCGCAGTTGTAGCTAGTTCGTAGTAATAATTTCCCGTTCCCGGTCGGCGGTACTCGACTCGAGGTTCTCCCAGCAATCGGTTACAAAGTACTCTATGAACGAGTCTCGAAATTAAAGAAACCAAGCCATGAACTTATCGCAGGATTTGAATCTCACGTGTGTAGAAGTAGTACACTAGGTTGCAGTAAGATGAGTCGTAATCGTTGTAGATAGTTGGAATAAGCAGCACGTGTCATTCGTCCCCCTTTCGTTGCGGTGAAGGCTCATCGTGAAGGTTCGGTGGAGAAAGGAATAGGCCCACTCATCTGGAAGTTCTAGGTAGGCGGGACCCTTAGTGTTGGGCTGCTTGACCGCTGTATCTGCAATGACTCTGTACTTCGGGGAGGCTGGGAAATGCCGCACGCCGGCTGGTAGTTCTGCCTATCTCTTCGGGTGGGCTTCCTCTTTCTTCCCCTTGCCCGGCGAAGCGGAACGTTGCACAGTGCTCATGGGTTTTCTCCCATGTGGTAAGGATTAGTGTCAGGACTGATGCATTGTACCAGGTGTCCCTATGACCTACTTCATTTACTGCATGTTGCCACAAAAATCAACATATCGTTATGGTTATTTACAAGAGAATACATACATAAAACACCGAAGAAAAAACACTAAAAATGATGACATGCTAAAAACGAGGGATTATATCAAATTATGATCAAGCCTTACTCGCGGAAGGTGGGGAAAACGTCATTTTAAAAAGCTAACTTCCTCCTGTACCTCTCGGTAGTCCATCTATCTTATCAGTTCATAATGTAAGTTTATAGAATGTTCAAGGAATGTACACTAGAAAAGTTAGAAGAAAACATATTAGGAAAACACACAGCCCTGCAAAACGGCATTCTTTCTTGCAGTTGCATTTTCACATATACACTATAAAAATGTATAAGCATATTTAATTGTGCAAAAAAAAAATAATAATAATAATAATTAGCTAAAAGTCCTGTTATCGAAGGCTAACTCTAACATCTAAACTATGGAAGTGTCTATCTTCACTTATCAAGTGCACTGTGGTGAGTGTCTAAGTAATTGTATGTAATTACGTGGGTTGTCTGTCACTAATTATTTGGAAATATTATCGCTGGTGAGGTAAGAAAACGTCTAAAGTATACTGGTTCTATCACTTACAGCGAAATGACTGCTGTTATCACAAGTTCTGTTCACATCTAGTCAAGTGTCGAATAACTGATTATTATATCTACCTCACCGGCTCCTTTGCTTTCCCTGTTTAATGACAACTTAGGTAGGCATTTATGCTGGAAATACACTTTATTTAAAGGCTAATTTGTGAATGTTTCTAGGTTTCACTGTCTTTGACTGGTGGATAGTTTAACACTGATTGCAGGTCTGTAACGAGTCCTGTTCTGTTTTTACGTAGTAGTCTATGACTACGTATGTACACTTTCTTCATTGCACTTTCACTTACTTGATTTGGTGTGTGCGGGTTTAGCTGGCCTTCCTCTTGGATGTAGCTCGGAGTGCAGTGGGTATGGCATTGTGTATTTTGACGTGGGTCGCCACGGTGACTCTCGGTACCGGCCAGGCGTAGTCAGCCTTGGCAGCATGAGGCTCGGCACATGGTGTCTGCTTCTGCCGGAACTGCACGTGAGGGCACAGCTACTAGGGACGTCATGGCAGTGCGGGGGAGTGATCCCAGGTCCTCCACCCAGACTGCATGGGTTCCTAACTGTAGGGCAGGATGTTTCTCTGCTGTTGTTGCACAAGGGAGTTGTGGGGCCGCGTAGTTCGAGGCATCGATGTTCTCGACATCCAGTATCCGCGACGAGGCAGTGGGAGAGAGAGGGCTCTCGACCTCCACTGCAGGCATTGCTCCAGCTGAGGGGTAGTGGGAGGTGTCGACGGTCTCGGCGCCTGTAGTAGTAGCACCAGGGAGCTGCAGATCACCACACTCAACCTCAGCTATGGGTGGTGCATCTCGTCGTAGGGCTGGGTAGTTGGAGGAGTCAAAGGTCTCGACAACCAGGTCCGTTGGCGAGGCAGTGCAAGGGAGGAGGACTCTCGACCACTACGGAAGTTAACCAGTGTCAGGTAGTCGAGCATCGATAGTCTAGTGCCTTTAGTATCAGCGCTGATTGAGCGAGAGTCAGATTGGGTCTCTCCTCCTCAATGGCGCAGATGGACTGTGAGCTCGCTGCAAGTTTGTTGTCCGGTGGTCTAGGGGGCGTCGGTGAGCACTCCTCATCGGGGTTTGAGATCACCTCCGTAGAAGATGGAATGGCCTTGATGTCGGGCTGGAGAGTTGTACCAGGTGGGGGTGAAGGGTAAGTACCTGGGTTGGTTCCCCCACTCACAGAAGGTGCTTCTGACCTTTCATTGATGCGACTAGATCAATGGGTGTCTGGCTGCCTTCTCGGTCTCTTGGGCTTCGCCATAAACTTTTGGAACAGCTCGGGATCGTTCTGCCGCGTCCTGTTGCCACTTTGTCGTGTAGCTGCATGGCGTTGAGGGCAGTGGTCTTATGGTATCTGCGCCTTATGTGTTTCCCCGTCCACTCTCCATGGTGGCACGTAGCTGGGTGCTCGTTTGGTGCCAAAGGGTCTTGCTTCAGGCAGTCTCATGGATCCTGGGTTGAGTTCTGGAGCTGCCCTTTGGGGTTGTGGTTCATCCTCACTGTCGGAGTCCCCCAATGTTCCCCCTACATCGTCGGCGTGCTCTCCTTGTGGCATGTCTCCCGGATAGGGACGTATTTGACCTCGGGTGGCCTTATGTATCCTTCGTCTGATGTCTTCGGCCCAGTAAACGTTATCCCATTTGCCGACTATACGGTAAGGCCCATCCCATTTGTCAGTGAGGCCAGCATTAAACCAATTGCTGGGCTTGCTGAGAGGATGTGTTTGGAGTAACACAGCTTCTCCAAGGTTAAATTCGCATACCCCTGTCTAGGGTTGTGGGTACTTTCTATGGATGTACTCATCCTGGGCATTCTGGGCAGTGACAGTGCGTGCTAGCGTGGCTAGGCAGATATTCTCGGGCAGAGGCATGTTGGTGGGTTTGCTGTCCCACTGCTAGTCACCTGGTCGGCGCTGAGTCTATCCCAAGAGGAGTGTACTGGGGCTGGTGTAAACTGCTTTGTTTATGCGACGGCATAGGGAAAACAAGATGGTGGGGATATGTTTATCCTAGTGTCAGTGGTCATTCCCTACACTGATACAGAGGCATTTCTTGATTCCTCCGTTCAGTGTAGTTGGCCTGGGAGTGGTATGGAGGAGTCGTCCACGTCTCGACTCCCCATCCCTGGCATGCTGACTGCCACTGGGTGCTGGTAAACTGAGTGCAATTGTAAGTCAGTATCGCCTTCGGGTACCCCCAATGTGTGAATATTTCTGCCTCCATCTTTCGCACTATGGGAGTTGTTTCCTGGCTGGGTATAGGGAAAGCCCCTACCCACCTGGAAAATATATCGGTAACGACTAGGAGATAGCTGTTTCTTGGTGCTCCTTGGTTATGGTCCCATTAGATCGGCGGCTATATGCAACCTTGGTCATGCAGTAGGAGGGGTACCGGGTAGGCCTTGCCACAGCAACATGACGCAGCTACTGCCGGGTGTCGCGACTCATTCCATCCCAATTATAGCAGATCCTGATGTCCAGTAGGATTTCTCAGGTCTCTAGGTGTCCGAGATAGTGGTGGTGGCGACAAATATCAGCTCGCAGCTGTTGTGAAATCCAGATTTTCCAGCGAGCATTGGGTTGGTTATTTCATGTCCACATGACATCCCGAGCTTCGAAGTGCTGTGGTTGCGCCCACAGGAGTCTGTGCACATCAGAGTCCTCCTGCTAGCTTGCCGAGATTTGGTTTAGGGTAATCTGCAACTGGAGAAGACGGATCTGCTCGCTGGGGCTTCGTTCTACTTGATGAGGAGGAGACATATTTTACCCTTCTTCTTCCTTGGCTTTATCCTCCAGCATCGGAAAGCACGACAGGGTGTCTGGCAAGTCATTCGTTTTCCCTGGTCAGTGCTGTACCTCAAAGTCGAATTCGGTAAGGAACATGTCCCACTGACCGAGCTTGGCTTTGCTGTTTCAGGACTCGTGTAGCCAATGGATGGCTTTTGAGTCAGTTCGTAAGATGAATTGTTGCCCATATAGATAATATCTGTACTTGTGCACTGCCCAGATGACTGCCAGGTATTCTTGTTCATTGATGTGATAGCGTTCATTTATGTGATAGCGTTGCTCCGTTTCGTTGAGGCGGGTAGAGGCATACGCTATACCCAGAAGTGTTTCTTCTCCTCTTCTGATAGCTTCTACCAGGGGGTGTGGTGAACCATCGGTTTTGATGGGTGGAAGCGAAAAGAGTGTTTGGCATGGAACCGAGAGGTGAGGGCTATCAGTAGGGCGGGCAGTAAAAACTCTGCCAGGTGGGGATGTACTGCACAGTGGGAGGAGGGATTGGATCGCAACTCAAGATATTTTTTGGAGGTTTAAGGTGCCCTTCTGGACTTCCTCTGGGCACCACCCTTCTGGATGTATGGAATAGGAAAAGGTGAAAATTACTGCCTCGCAAAAGTGAAGCTGGCAACGCAGTTCCCTACTGTGTTCTGCCAAGGACTGCAGCCACACAGACAGAGTTATACATTGTGTCAAACTCAATTCTAGTCATTGATTTAATATCACATACTGTCATATGGGCTGTGTTCCATTTTGTATGCCTCATCATGGAAGTAATTTTCTATTGCAAAGAGATTTTCTTATACAGGCTGGTTAGGCGAAGGAATATTTTTGAAAAAGCCTAAACTTATGTGCTCCTTGTTGAACATAATTATAGTTTGTAAGTAAAAACTTCATTATACCTGAAGCAAGAATTTTTTAATGAGAAAGTTATAGACTTCTGTTGAGTAAAGTATTTGAGCATTTTAAAAGGCTTCTAATTGTACCACCATTGCTAATTCACATTTGTATATTAATTACTGGATATCTTTTGACTGTGATATTAATTTTATTATGCCTGATTTGATATTGGGCTTTGTTGTATGTAATAAGTTGGCACATATATTATTTTAATGTGTTATAGCACAGATTTGTCACTGCTGGTTCTTGTATTGAACAATAATTTGTGCTTTATGGAAATAAAATTTGTTACAAGCAATTTTTTTATTTGTTCATTGTACATGCTTAGCAATACATAGTAATTTATTTTGTAAAAGTGTGCCACCTATACCCGCCAAAATACGGTACCTTGTTTGTTCAGGTTGAGGTGATTTTGAATTCCCATCTTCTTGTTCTGTTAATGATGATTCTAATGACCTTTCTGATTTGATGCCTTCACATTTCCTGGTAATGGTACATGTGTTCATAATTCCAACACCTGACATGACAAACCACCCCTCTTTCATGCTTAAATAGTTGACAACTAATCAAACAATTACTCCAAACTTACTGGAAATGCTGGAGTCAAGGCTATCTGCATACTCTGCAGCACAGGTCCTAGTGGACAGATTAATGGTTGTCCATTGTTTGTTAAAGACGACCAGTTACCTCCTACCAAGTGGAAGTTGTGACAAATTACTGAAGATAACCTAGGACCCGCTGGAGTCGTTCCAGTAGCCTCCATTCACACAGAACAAGGTATGTTTTAACATCCCGCCAGACAGTTGTGTCCTCTTCCTTCCCAGTAAAGAAAACTTTGTTTGGTCAGGGGGATGTTTGTGTAGCAAACAGTACTATGTGACTTCATCACTAAAATTGTGTGTTGTAACAGTTGAAAGTCCAAGTCAAACAAAGATCAGTGTTTCCGCAAGATGGCGGATGGTAGTTAGTTTTCCAAGAGAAACTTGAGCAAGATCTCTTGTTTAACGATCCCCTGGGTTCTTCAGACCTTAATAAAATCAACAATTCATTACAGAAAAAATGGCCATACAAAATTTTTAAAATTAAATATCAAAATATGAGTACATAATATACTACAAATGACGTGGTCAGCGAGACTTATTTCCAGCTACAATAATGTTGTAACAGACAAAAGACCATGACTCAAAACAATGCATAACTTATTACAGCACTTTCATTGAAGTGTGATGGCCATAATGGAGTATTTTTGCTATCTTTAGATGCCACGAGGGTATATTTAGGACAATTTAGTGTTTTCAGTAATACCGTATTTACCGCATTGTAAGTCAACCTTTTTTTATCATTTTGAATCTTCCAAAATCACCCCTCGGCTTATCGGGACAGGCAAAATTACATACAGTTCCAACCAAGTATATATAAAACAAGCTGATAAAATGGACAGTGTATATTTATCAGTACCATTGCAGGCCAAATAATAATATAATAAAGTGTTCCGAATACTTAAAAACGTGCAGTTTTTGTGCCACACACATACCCTATAGCCTGGCTATAGCTTGGCAAGCGGTGACGGGTGGCGGCAGTCGCGAAGTATACGTGACTAGGCACAGTGCTACAATCTACCAGCCCCATTACCCATCTGCAGCTGTATTCACTTCACAGAAATCTTATCTAAACTACAGCCGCTTAAAATGGTTTTATCATCCACGAATTTCAAATAAAATTTTCTGAGCAAATATTTTTTTTTACTTGAAAATCTAAAACAAAAAGTTAGCCATGGAGAAGACAATTTCTAAAAAAAGCAACTTTTATCAGATGCTGCTGCTGTTCGTCTAAACTCTTGACACATCCATGCGCCACGCCGCTTTCACAAACAAAGTTTGAAAATGAGGGGCAGGACACAGATCAGAAGAAGCAAAGCAGGCACTAGAAGAAGGGAAGACTGACCAGATAGTTATTCCTGATGGTGCGAGGGAGAGGGGGTTGACATCTGTTTTGCAGCCCCTGGATGTGTACATAAATAAACCATTCAAGAACTCTCTTAAAAAGCTTTACACACAGTGTGCTCTTTCCGAGAACCAATAGAAAAAATATAGTAATGAGATACTCCTGTGTCATGTGTTATTAACTATTACTAATTACAATTTTTTTTTACAGTAGTAGAGCTATTCTTACAAATTGATATTATTAAAATTAATAATTACTCATTACAATTTTTTTTACAGTAGCAGCGCTTTTCTTGCAAATTTATATTACAATTAAAAAACCAAAAACCACAGCTGTGTACAGCATTTGGTGTAAGGTAATAACATAAATAAATAAAATTTTAAGTGACATCATTAGATGTAACTGTTAAGTACTTTGAGATGTAATTTCATGGTGTTAACATCAACTGCATTCCTTTATTCCCTCCCATTACGCATCAGCTTCCCGCTGTGCTCTAGCTCAACCGCCAAACTTTATTATTTCCCTTTCCCTGCTGCTGGCCACTCCCTTCTACTTCTTCCTCAGTCTCTTCCAGTACGCAACCCATTCCTTCCTCCTCCTAGACTCGCCCATACTGCTCTGTGCACAACGTTGCCAGCCACTCTCACACCTCCAAGCCCCCCCCCCCCCCCCCCCCCCCCCCCACGTCATTCTCTCCACTTGTCTCTTCTCTCCCCCCCCCCCCCCAGGCCCTTTCCGAAACCGGTGAGCGTTGATCAAAGCATTCTCATTCTCTTGCTCTTAATCTCCCCCCCCCCCCCCCTGACAACTTCAACAACGTATTGATCCATAACACGCAGAGGCATTTTTTATTGTCATATCCCTACGTTTACATGCAGCTGTGACATCTTTTCACCACTTCCGCCCCTTTCCCCCCCTCTCCCTTCTATATTTCTACCTATTCACGTCCGTGAATGTGAAAAATTTGACACAAATAACTCACCATGTGCTCTCAGCTGATAGTGTGGGAGACGTTCAAAAGTCGGCTTGCATTCGGCATCGTTATTTTTAAACCCAGAGGGTTTAAAAGTTAGGGGTCGGCTTGCATTCAGTGTTGGCTTACAATGCGGTAAATACGGCAGTTATGACCTAGCAAGTAAGTAGACAGTAGTTTCATGTTTTTCACTGAACAATTTTTTGTCGTTTTTAAGCTAAAGACACTCATGACATATGTGTGATTTTATGCAAACGGTTTCAACCCAGACAAACAATTTAAATGAAATGTTCTTCCACAGAAAAATAACTTTTGTAAATAGGGTACTTTGTGTATTTTAATTTCTAAGAATTTTTATATTTACACAGTTGCTGAAATAAGAAACTACTAATTTCATAAAAATAGATGCTAATTATTTAGCCATTTATACCTACAAAACTAGTTGAGATGAAGCTTCGCACAACATTTCATCAGATGAAACCTCAACATTCCAACGTATGGAGCAATTTCCTATGAGTAGCTTTACAGAATGCATAGAAAATGTTGTCTTTAATATCTACAAATTCTAAAAATATTTGATCGCATTACCTCCACTCATGTTTTTTGTCAAGAAGATCAGAGCTCTTTGATGTGCACTCAACTGAGAATCGCTCAACATCAATCTTGATGATGCGGGAATGAATTATCTGTCCCCTGTAGACTCTTTCTTCAGGGTTGTTGACACGCTTGTCTGACAAGTTCTTGATGTGAATGTAGCCTGAAACACCGTTGTCAAGGCGGATTCGTACACCAGTTGCTTTTCCTGGACATCCACCTGCATCAAAGTGGTTCCATACCTGCAAACCATACAAAAATGTTCATTACTGTAACAATGTTTAAAATTTAAAATCACATGAAAGCAAAATAATAAGCCATTTAACTTCTAAACATTTCCTTAAACGACATATGATGGCAGAAATAAATATGAACAATTACTGATAATAGAAAACAAACATCATATTCTTGAAACACACCAATTTTATTAAAAGTTTACTATATAAAAGTAAATCTAATTTGAGAAATAAGAACTTGGAAGCCACACATACATAAATTTTATAGCTAATCCAGAACAGTGATTAGTTGTGATGTATTTAAACAAGTAATGGATTGAGTTAAGTTTTTTTATATTCAGATGCTAATACCGATTCTTTGGTCGATTCTCGATTCCGATTCTTGTTTTCATGTATTTAATTTTTCAAATAAGCTTCAATTAACATAGTAGGCCTAACAAAACAAACATCTATGTTTTCTTAATAAATTTGCTTTAATCAATTGTGTGTTTTGTACCAACTTCTCAAATTTTATTACAAATGTAAGGAAAATAATACAAAATAGGCCTAAGTACATCTGTTGTCGAAATGAACTTCTATCCTCCCAAAAAGGTGTAATAAAGTACTTGACTCACACCTAGGTGAACTTAAATGCAGGCTTTGCACCTAAGGGAAATGAACTCATTCCCTCTTAAAAAGGCAAAGTATACAATTTGTCCGACTAAGAGGCATATTAAACTACTTGGCTCCTAACTTTGCGAACTGAAGAGAAGGGCCTACCACCTAAGCTGAATGAACTATTTTCCTCACAAAAAAAAAAAGAACTACTTGACTCCCAACTAGGCGAACTGAAATGCCGGCATTACTCCTAAGCGAAATGAACTAATTGCCTCCTCAAAAGTCGCAATAAGCTACTTGCCTCACAAAGAGGCGAAATAAATAACTTGGCTCCCACCTAGGCGAACTGAACTGATGGCCTCCCAACTAAGCAAAATGAACAACTTGCATCATAGAATGGAAAAAACATTCAGCAACGTCACAACAGCTGTTATGCACTGGCTACTTGTTTTATTTGTTCTGGCATGCTAGACGTGACAATTTATTGGTACACATACGAGTTTATAGTGTCTCGAATTACCTATGTGCTAAGGTAATTTCATCCTCATATGTGAGAAAGACAAATGAGAACCTGGAATAATGTGCCATACCAGATTTTCATTACATACACTCCTGTGCCTCGTGCACACATTTTTTGAAACAGAACAACGGGAGGAATAAGATGTGGGCTTGAGATAAGGACCCAAATGTATCTCAGCAATGCTTAGAGTTACGGAGCGTTGCCGCGGAGTTTGCATCAGGTTTTAGTCTGTTGTGATTGTAGGTTGTAAGAAGTACGAGTGTAAGGATCCTGGATGATTTTCTTTGGAATTTTTCCTTTGTATTTGTGATAATGTACTTCGGGTAAGAGCTTCAGTTAGTACGTAAGTAGCTTTCGGGTACAGTTTTATTCACTTAGCTCCGTGTCATTAGAGAAAACACATCATGATTATGTTCATTTTTTTACATTATTTGCATACATTTTTCAAGTTAAATACGTGTAGAAAAAAGTTTCAGGTCTGGTGAAAGTTGTATAATGAATATATTTTATGTTGATGCTAGAAACTGACAACAGATGTACTTAGGCCTATTTTGTATTATTTTCCTTACATTAGTACGCTCGACATGCAGAAGGGATATCAGCCAATTTCCATGCGCCTGGATAGTCGTCCGTACACTGCCTTTACCTCACCCGAAGGAGAGACACTACAGTTCCAAGTAATACAATTCAGACTGAAGAAAGCGCTGGCCACCTTCCAGCGATTGTTGTTATGGATAAATTAATATTTCAAGTAAAGGCAGCACCAAATTTTTGTATTCCTGTAAATATTGCTAAATCACAACTGCGTACAAACATAGTAAATTTGGACTTAATTTCTCCCCTACAAAATATTTGTGACAGAAAATTTGTATTATGTGCACTGTTTACGAATGTTCATCGCACTATTACTATTCCACAGATGGTAATGTGACTTGAGAAAGCAAAACCATGGCAAAAATTTACACAAAATGGCGTCTACCAATCTGCATTTGCGGCACTGCGGAGGGCATGCAAACTAAGATATCTTTCTCTTGTACAGTAGAGAAATTATTTTTGCATGTACATCTTGAATATTGTGATTAATATAGTGCAGTGATTAGGATTACCTTAATTTTGCATTGCCTTTTTCTAACTTTCCAGGAATATTTATTAGAGTTACAATTTTATACATAATCCATTCGTAATTTTTATGAAAAAATATTCAAGTGATAATTTTCAAGTGTGGTTGGCAACATCGCATTGCGAATCAATATCTCGAAAATATGGCAACGTTTCTTCTAGCTCGTCGTTATCAATATGGCTGCCGCCAAAAACATTGCAATATTGATTGCTAAACATCTAATAAAATTCTACAGTACATATTTCATTTACATATGTACTGTACTCCCATATTTTTTCAGTGTTTTTTTTTTTATTTCGTGCTCTATAAATACAAAATGTGTAATCTGAGATGTCTATTGTTATTATTTAATTTCTATTTGCTACACAGAAGGAGTTTGTGATTAAATCAACAAGAGGTTATTTCGGAAGTGGTAAATTACATAAATATAACTAAATGCAGGGCAGTGAGTCACAAGCAAAAAAAATTTGGGTTAAAAATTAATTTTATTTTTGTTATCTATTTGTATTACCGGTGCATGTGTACATGTATATCGACTTGTATGCATTGGTGAGTACAGTTCGTATTTATACTTTCTTGTTAATAATTTGTTGTCTAATGATCGGAGCATGCAATTTTCAAAGAAGCCACAGAAGTCTTTGTTTGATCAATGCGGTAAAACTGAATTTTGAGTAATACAAAAATTGACTATTTTAGCTTTGTTTACATAGGGATTTTGTCTCAGGACCACAGAAAATGCTCTGTGGACACAGACTTTCGGTCAAACCGAGTTAGAAAGTTCAAGTTTAGATTGCATAAGGTTACAAATAATCACTTAATATGGTTTTTCGGGGGTAAAATTTTTTTTAATGCAATATCTCGACATTAGGCCGCACCCCAATTTTTTAGTCATTTTTTTTGTAAAAATGTTCGGCCTATACATGCCGAAATATGGTATATTGGAGAAGTCCCGAAGCACCTGCAGAGCAACAGCTGTCCCAGCCCAGGCTGACATTGAGAGTAGTCAGTAGTGTCCACGAGATTCTGCTGCCTTTGACAGGCCTCCTCACCACCATAACAACGCAGCCAGCACCCAGCGAGAAGGCTGTACTGTTCGAGTACCTGGTGTTACCACGGGTAGATAGTATCGTTCCATGTGTAAAGTCAGGTAAACCAGAGGAGGAGAACCTTAGGGATATCGTTATTATTGTTCCCGTAGTTAGTCCGTGTACCTGTTGATAACTGCAATCTGTGTAGTACTGACAGATCCGTGAGTCTCCACCTTGACAGACGTCACGGGGAATCTGCTGGAGGACGCACCACCTCCCCACTCCAGACCTACACTCGAGAGCCTACTAGCACAGCTGGAGAGCTTGAGACTACAATAGAACAGCGAGAATGAGAGCCTGAGCCTGCTGTCACAGCGAGTCACCCTTCAGTGCAGCCCGCAGCTACAGCCCGAGAGGAGAATGCCGACCCTGCCATCACCGAGGACCTGATGCCAGCTGGTGGAGCATTACTGGTCATGTCCTTCAGCCAGCCACTTCAGCCCGGCATGGTGGTACGGGCCACTCCTTCATGCCGAGCCATCCACATGCTATGAGCCAATAGTGTGACCTGTCAGTTGGGTACTGACATCTGCAGACAGCAACCGAGAGACAGCAACTACTCAATCAGCAGACCACCTACACGTGCCTGCCGAGCCCACATCTCACAAAGTTGCTACTAAGAGATGCCCTAGATACGGTCTACAGCAAATCAGTGGCTGTCCTCCCCGAATGCTTCTCCAAAGAAACGGGGGCGCCTGAGTAGGCAGGGTCACTCTGCACATCAGGATACCTGATCTGGCTAATGTCCCTGCAGACAAGCAGATGGCACCGTGCAGCAATCGTCCTAAATTCAGTGTAGATAGCTGTCCTCCCCAGTGCCACAAGATGTGTGCGTGATAGAAAGTTGTATTGTCCTTAGTAGGAGATTGTGCTCGTTGAAAGCCCGTAAAATTAAACAGTGCTACAGAGCTTGGCCCATGCCGAAACAGCGATTCCACAGGTAAGCTTCGTTGGTCCAGAAGTGGATGTTGTCCCAGCCGAATCTTACTTCAGTACCGGTTAACAACCCTTTTACCAAACAGTGGCACGAGGGGTGAATACGTAAACAAGGAGATACGTATAATACAGTGACCAGAGCAGTCGACACTGACACGTGGCTGAGTTGAGCGGCGCGGTCCCATTCCGCCTGCCTTTCCAGTGTAGGCTGAGGAAGTGCACTCAACTGTCTGGCAGCAGGGAACGCTGCATTTCGTTCCCTACGTTTTCGGCCGTGCCTATGACCACCCTTGTTTACCTCTGAGAGTTCTGGGAAATCATTCTTCAAACAAAATGGGCACTGCCACAATCCAGTCTCATCATTCCTGACAGGATTTGCTTGATCCAGCTGTTCACCTTGAGGCTTTCTGTGTGTTACACCTGTAACAACAAATTTCATGTTCCACACACTACAGTCTATTATAGGACAACATATTACATGATAAAAAATTTCCATATGACAATGTAAACTACATTTATACATAAGGTCACCATGTTTAAGGTGAATATGTACCATTAAGACCATAATTTAAATGTTTTCCTCATTTAAATGTAAAATGTTTTAGCTAAAACACAAGGACCACGATGATCTCCAGTTGGTTCAGTGATGCATCAGCCTATTAGCCTCCAATTTTAGGATGGATTCCCTGGTCCTATGCCCATGTGCAATGAAAGACAAAAGAATAGGTAATTATTTTTCCTTATACTGTTATTATCATTAGGTCTGCAGTAACCTTTAACCAAAACATTCATACAAAATAGCTATGAAAAGAAAAACCAAGTTGCACTGCCTACGCATACAAATCATTAAAATTAAGCAATGGGTGTACATAAATTTAACACAATATTATTGTGAAATAAATAAGAGACAGAATTCTTCCTTTATCACATTAGCAAATAAAACAATGGAAAAAGCTAGAAACAAAAGAGTTGAATACTGTGATTGGTCATTATCAATCTTTCCTTAAATAATTGTTCCAATTGAACTTTTAACAAGAGCCATAATGTTCGTTAACACAGAAGATAGTTCGTGAAAACTTTTTGACACATTACGCTTTTTGAGATATTATAATTTTTAACGATTTCAGCTCCATCCCTCAGGATCTTACACGGAGTTTGAAACTTACAATTATTACATTAAAAGTGAGATTGTTCTGTCTGCCTTGCAGCTTTCATTATTCACCGGTCTACCGTAATAATGCTAGGAGGACAAGAGAGTTCATTTACTCCCCACTAGATCACACTAGTAGTAATATTGTTTTTTTTTTTGTTTTGCATTCCCTTCCAGCCAGATGGTGACATCACAGAGGCAAATCATGCATTCGCATCCCTCGCTCAGCGACTATCCCTCACCCTAGGGGCACCGGCCCATGACGAGTATATAAGCTGAGACGGCCTGCTTCTCTGCAGTAGTTTTTGTTTTCAGCACGCCCTACTTGGATCTAATTAAATTGAGATATTTTCCAGCACTCGTTGCTCGGAACTGATACACCGTTCTAAGCTTAGCTTAACCACCAGAGTGCCTAGCATGCGTTGCTCAGGCCCAAGCCGTTACCACATCAAGTATTGTAGTGTTGCTGTTGATCCAGCACACGCTGCTTGGAACAATTCCCCTGTCAACGGTACACATCCATTAGTAAAGATTGCGGTATGGTAGGACTACATCAGTTAGGAGATATTCCGCTACGTAACACGTAACCCAACACCCCCTCTAATCACGTGTGATAACAGTGGATCCTATCCCAGCCTTTGTGAAGACTACCATCTTGTCACTTACAAGCTTAGTTTCCCAAGCGAGTGTCAGTGATACAGTTGCGTCGTTTCCTTCAACACGTACACATAAATGCACGAGTTTCTACCACAGTAATTCTCAACACAATCCCTTGTCGAGTCTGTCGCCTCTGCTGACCATCCTAACAATGGCTTTCGAGGCCTGAAGTCCGTGTCGCTGACCCGGAGCTAGAGTGCTCTCATCACGTTTTCATTTTCTTTGAAAATAAAACATGAGTGAAACTTTAACTTGAGTGCCTTCCGTATAGTCGTAGTACCTTGTAGTTACCCTTGTAGCGTATTAGCAGGTATTCCACGGGGGTTTGCTGAACCGAATCACATACTGATGTACCCAGATAATCCACTAGTACCGCCCAGCCTTTCCACCAATCCCTGGGATTGTCAGAACAGGGAGCCTTGCACAGGTACACTGTCTGAGAAGCCACAACACTATCTAGCAATTACTTTTCCCCAGAGCGCACTCCGCTGAGGACTGTAATTCCTAAATAGAGGGACGGTTACTAGTAGAGTTGTTCCGATACCATGTTTTCTGATAGGGATACCCCGATAACATTGCAGATACCCTGATACCATTGCCGATACCCCAATACCAGTACTGATACCAATCCCCTTCGCATTGAATTTTAGAAAAAGTATTACATTTAATAAGACATTAAAAACATTTGCGAGACTCGTTTAAATAAAAAAAATGTCTTAAAATACTGTATATAATTTATTGTAATCCGACAAAAATGCTAGCTGACCTAAAACTTTTAAACACACTGAAAATTAAAATAATATGACACCAAATGCAAGTCAAATTTTTAATGTCCTGCATGCACTATCAGCTAAGAGCGCACGGAGAAGTTACTTATCGGGCAATGTGATGACGGTTGGTTTGAAGGATGGGTGTGGTGCCAGCAGGAGAATTACCTCTCCTCTCCATGCCGCTACTTGTTGGCGACACATTGCATGTGGGGCAAATATCTGTCTGTTTAAGTAATCAAATGTATTTTACTGCAAAGAAAACTTGTAATTTTGAGACAGAAATAAGGTGATTAAAATTGATTTCTTGACGGTCTTTAATAATTAATTATTCAAAACCATGTCCTCTGATTTTCCCTGTCGTGAGTTACAATGTACTCAGCTCGGTGCTTACCTACCAATTATTAGATGGCAAAAGGTGTCAAATAAGCACTTAAATACTATAAGTTTATTCGAAGATGCGTGTCTATTGAAATAAATTAATATATATAAGATCCAATTTAATTGCAAGAAGTTACTGAAAATGAAGCAGTTTCGACTCGACAGCTGTGTTGGGAAGACAAGACATCAGACAGTGCGCCGCAGAGCAGTTATAAACGGCGGCGCATGTGACGTATTTCACATCCAGTTACTAGCTGTTTGCATAAACAACATGCTTAAAAACGATAGTTGCTGGAAATCTTAGGTGACGGGACCCAAAATATACTTTGATCTACACAAAATGCGATAAACGATAAAAGGTTATATTAACATTATTTAAATAGAAATTTCACCGGGACCACAAAAATTGATGGTGGAGACTATTTATTTGTTTTTATTTCTGTAATGTGCGGTGCACAGTAAAACCTCATTAATTAAAAGTGCTGGGGACATAATTATTAAACTTTGAATTATTGAATTTAAAAAAAGTTTGTTTATGTGTATTAAAGAAATGGACATTTTCCCTTTCTAAAGTAAACACAACTAAGGCCTGGGATAAACTACCCTCTCAAAGGTACAACCCTGTTTTGGGGAACCACAACATTTTTGGTTTAAAAACAGCAAAAATTTGAAGGAAATTGCCCAAAAAATAATTTTATAGCATTTATCTTGGCCATTATTTATATGGTCCTGTGTAGTAAACTATAGGTGTTTTAATTGTTGCCTTTGATTGCTATGCCAATATATATATATATACATATACACGCACGCATGCACGCGCGCACATGCACACACACACACATACATATATATGCAAGTACGCACACACACACACATGTAAACACACTATGAATGCACTTCTGGTGAATGTTGTCTCAATCCCATGCTGCCTGGCTGGCCAGCCAGGCACTGGAGTCAAGTGTTGTACGGTTTTTGTGTCAAGCAGCCACTCGCTAAGCTGGGTTTGACATCTGAAAAGGTCACTCGCTCCCTTCTTTACTCCCTCCTACCCCCCTCTTACAGTCCACCCTCCACCGGTTGTCTGTCATCTCTCCCCTTAGCCATACCGCCCACACCGCTTCGCTTCCTTCCTCCCTCTTTCCATCTTCCAGCCATGCCCACATCGCTACTATCTTTTATTCTCTCCATCGTTAAGCCACGTCGACACTGCACCAAGCTTCCTTCCACCCTCCAACAGTCACAACAGGCAGCCCAGAATTTTCTTTGTCCTACTCTCTCTAACTTCACGCAGTGCATGGCACTGTCACATCTTTCCACCTCTTCAGCGGGCGGAAGAGGTGATGAAAATCAGTCAAGAGATGTGAAATCTCTGACACGATCATATAAAATCCTATTCTTCTGTTTCGGGGTGATTATACACTTAGAAATATTTAAGATTCCAAATCAATCGACTTCGAATTAACGAGATTTTACTGTATACACACCAAAATATGGTAATTTTTGTATCTAAAGAAAGTAATAACCTGACTTAATTGTCTACAACAGAAACTAACATTATCAGCTGATAACATACCCGATACAGATACATAGGTAAAAGGCGAAGTATCAGCTGATACCGATAGTATCTGCATCTGAATAACTCTAGTTACTAGGCCATGCACCCTAGCGGTGACAGATCTTTATTCAATACAGGCGTATACCTGCAAGCGCGCTGCAGCTTGTTGGGGTAATTTCCGCATCCTGATGCCTTTTGTCAAAAGGAAGGGTCTGAAGGAAAAGATCAGAGCAACACTCGCTGAATCAGGTCAAGCGGACTAGTATTAGCTCTTACTTGTAAAACAGTTATCTAGTCTACCACTTAAGGAAAAGGTGCAAGCTCTCTGTGGTTTGCAAGAGCGAATAGATAAGAATACAAAGCCATCTGTTTAAACCACTTGAACACATTGGACCTGCAGCCTACCCCGATTGAATTGTAGAGTACTTGAGACGACCTGAGTTACCTCCTACTCCAATCATCGCTCATCTGACTCCAATCATTCTGCTTCCTATATCAGTGAATCACCCACAGGAAATTCCCCAGGCACGTGCACCACCTGCTCCTAGAAAACAGTTGCATTATTGACACATCACCCAGGAGACCTTACCTCCACTGTACCTGCCAATATCGTACTAGTAGGACTTGATTACAGGCCCTGCAGCATAGCCACGTGGCCAATTCTGTATTCGGGCAAAGCACCCATACCTCAGCAGAATTGAACCCCCTTAAGGAAAGAGACTAGCTATCTCTTCGCCAAAAGTTATTTGCAAGTTACTTTGCATTGACTACATCCAGCCCGTCACACGTCATTTTTGTAACATTATGAGGATCACCACGGTAAATTTTGTGGTATTTTTGAGAAAGTTTGGCAGTGCTGTAAAATAATATTTATATTTTCCTGTTTTATTGTATTATAATGGCCGGTCATATTTAATCATGTTCGCTTACTTTAAAAATTAGTTGGTAAATAATCACATATGTTTTACATTTTTTGTATGTTAATTTAAATTGCCATTGTAGTGCCACTTTTTAATGAAATACAGCCGTGTGGCATGAGAGGTGAGGCGCGTGACGTCAGCTGGTCTACGTGTTTATGGCTGTTGCATGGGTCAGGTGATCGCGCCGGGCAGCGTGAGTCTGGCGCCACAGTTAGTAGCAGCAGAACCTGTGCCGGGTTGTGCGAGTATGCGCTGATGTGAGTTCGGGCTGCGAGGATGACTAAAAACTTAAAATGCGGGCCCGGGAGTGATAGTGACAAGTACGCAATGCCTGTGAGAAATTAATTTGTGAATAAGACTGGCAGTAACGCAAATTAAATGTTGTACATTGAATTCTATGCAAGGCTTGTGACTGCATGCGGCAAACAGTAAACTGCGCCAAACTGACTAGCAATAAACTCATGTTAGCAGGCACATCATTTTTTGTATTGCATACAATGGAGAAGGAAGTTCTGGCTCAATGGATTTGATAATGTGGTGGAGGAAATCTGTTAAACGTTCCAGGGCACTTGTGAATTTTTCATGCTAAGGTGGAAAGTACATTTTAAATCACATGTGTGGTAACGGAAACAAGTGATAGAAAGTTTATGCAATATATTGGATTGCATACCATTTGCATAAAGCAGATCAATCTCCTTGTCAGACTGGCTATATAAAATGCATTTTGCACGCTTGCTATATGAACCTGATAAAAACTGTTACATGTGTCAAGGTGGTTAATGTGCTCGACTCTCGTGATACTTTTTCGTACATCACATAAGAAGAAGAAAGTAGTGTTATGCTAAATGCGATCAATGTGGGAGTTACCGAGAAGTGTGCGCGATGGCGAGGAAGCGGCTAGTGACAAGGCACCAGCCTAGCCCGTGTGGGGGCCCATATGACAGATCGCCACAGCAGTAGGAGCAACGTCACCATTTCTTTTTTGGAGGTCGCCGAGGTGGTGAGGTTTGTCGTCATCGTCTTCGCTAAGGGCCTCAGAAGGGGCCGCTGCACAGGTATTTATGCGATTCACCGTACAGTGTCAGCTCGGCACGAGAAAAATGCAACACTGTGAATATTGAAATTTTACCGCAATATTAGTGAACTCACCCCCTTTTTCTACCAGGCGGTATTTTCAAGTGCATTCACGTACATTTGTATGGATTTTATGGTCTTGAATTTTGCGATAAAAGACTTGCCTAGTTTTTTAAAGACGTGAGGTCTTAGAAATGTAATGCCAAAATGTACTTGTTGACTAAGACTGTAAAGGGCTGTGTAACAAATGATATCACTAAGAGTTTAAAGTGCGTTTTATAAACTTACATGTGTAATAACATTTAATGTGAAGAGATCAGCAAATAGCCCAAAAAAAATTCCTGTTTGTTGAGAACATTATTTGCCGACCTC
The DNA here is from genome assembly GCA_029891345.1 of Dryococelus australis. Lineage (NCBI taxonomy): Eukaryota > Metazoa > Arthropoda > Insecta > Phasmatodea > Phasmatidae > Dryococelus > Dryococelus australis. Next base: position 154,745,300 of record CM056996.1, read on the forward strand.
AATCATGTTATTTAATGATGAAAGCTCTGCTATTAAGATGGTGTCTGTCAAGTTATAATCAAATGGTAGCTCTGCATATTGTTTTGCAGTCAATGGGATCTTTTAATTCGATTACTGTCCCTGTCCCCCTATGGGAGCGTTATGTTA